>CM066051.1:39424603-40902513 GCA_033557465.1 Ichthyophis bannanicus | reverse complement strand
GGAATTGGTGTGTGCTTGGACTGTGCATCCGTGGAGCTGAGGAAGGGCTGTGACTCATAGAGATAGATTATACATGCAGGGCTACAAACAAGGGCCTCCAGGCCTACCTAACTGCATCATTGGATCCAAATACACAAAAAGTGCTGAAATACAAAAGTAAACATCCAGAATCTGTCTCCATCATCAAACTTGGACAAGCGTTCGAACAACTAGAAGGAATGAGTAAGAATCCACCAACATACGCAGGAAAGGAAGTAACAGAATTTTCAAAACAAGAGAGAAAACTCTTCAAGGAATTAGATCAACAAACAAGGAAAAATAAGAGATAAATGCATAAATATAGTGGAAAATACAGAGTCTTAGTACAGGAACCCTTTGTCGAACAAGAATGGACACATGAATGGTTGAGGAGAGGTGAACTGAAACCAAAGCATGAGTGGTTGATAGCTGCAGCCCAGGACAGCGGCTTAGAGATGAGATGGTTTACAGCGAGCGTTGAAGGGACTGGCAGAACAGACATGCGTCGATTCTGTGGGAGGGAGCTGGAGACGGTGACTCAGCTCATAGCTGACTGTGAAGTTCTGATAGCAGAAAATCTTTATACAGAAAGGCACAATAATGTGGCACGCTTATCCATTGGAAACTCTGTGAACACTGTAGCATCACTGTGCCTGAAAAGCACTGGGATCATGACCCTATGAGAATTGTTGAGAATGGAGAGGTTATGATCACCTTGGATCACCTATTGCTGTGATCAATTGACCCCATCATTTATAATCTTACTATTGTTCTTTACCATATACTGACGTTATTTTACTAATCACTTGAAATTCCATTATGTGGAAAACAAACTCTTTTTTGACCAGTCACTGAAAAAGTCTATATAAAACCGGATGTTACTGGCAACTTTGTTTCCAATTAATTAAAACCAAATCTTTGAAATCATCATTGAAAATGTCAATATGCAAGTAATCGACACTAGCAACTATCTTCCCATTCATTGCTGAAAAGCCTTTGAAATCACCCGCAAAGAGACTTGCCGCTTAAATACGCTTTCACAGTCCAGTAGGTGACATTTATTTATTTATTTTATTTATTAATATTTATATACCGCCGCTTCCAAAGATCAGTGGCAGTTGACAGAGAACAAAATGGGAACATTACATTATAACATCAGAAAACTTATTTATAGGGCAAACGTGATAAAACAAATTAACAATTAATATAACTATGTAGAAGAAGCAGATACTGTAATGAATTCATTTTGATATGTGGGAGGAAGGGATAGAGGGGATAGAGTTGGTCAAGGGGAATGTGGTGCTTGAGGCTGATTGTTGTTGGTAGAGGAGCCATAGTATTCAACAAATAGATGAGTTTTGAGCTCTTTCCAGAATGTTTGGAGGTCCTTCATGGCTCTTAAGTTGTCTGGTAATGCATTCCAAATGGAAGGGGCAACGTAAGTAAAGGCTCTATTGCTGATCAATTTATTGGCATTGCGGATGTGGTTTGGAATTGTTAGTATATTTTGGGAACAAACCCTCCTGGTTCTTGAGTTATTGGATGAACTAAGGAGCTAATTGAGGAATGAAGGGGCAATTTTATTGTACAGTTTGAAGATTATTACAAGGTACTTTAATTTAGTCAGTGTTTGACTGCTCCAAGGTGAATGAGAGTTCTGAATCTGAGCCGTGAAACGTGCTCTTTTTAAAGCTGCCAAGTACAAGCCCCGAATATCAACATATGTTGGCAATTCCAACCAAAGGGAGACATCCAGTCCCCAAAGGGAAACATAACTCGAAGAATGAATTTTGTTTTTTCTGGTACTTGCTTGTCAGCTGCTTCAACTGTTAGATCGCTCTTGTATTTAAAATCACAATCGTCACTTTTGCAGCTAAACTCTGTTTGTGCCGATTTATACAAATGCTTCAATAAAAAGGCCAATTAAAGGAGTAACAAGGTGAAGCAGATGGGGAGAAGTGGTGCACTTAGCAGTCTCTCTGGCTGTCTCCTCTTCGGCCTAAGATTTTATACAACTATTTCCAAGCATCTGTGTTTTTTCTCTGTGCTTAACAACCCTTCCTTCTGTGCAGCCTTAAGAAGAACCAGGGATTTAGTCTCAGTTGTTCGATAGAACGAATCGTTGGCAGATGCATGAATATAATAATTGCCTGTGTGGCATTGTAAAATCCTGTGTGGGGGGTTCAATTCCTACATTGGGACAACTAACCTCAGGCCGGAGGGACTGGGGTCTCTAGTCCCAAGGCCACTCCTTGTAGCTTTGGGCAGGCATTTAACCCTCCATTGCCTCAGGTATACTTTGATTATAAGTCCTTCCGGGACGAGGGAATAAAAAGCGCCTATTAGAATATATCTGTAAACCGCTCTGATACACACAGTAAAGGGCGCTATATCAAGTGCCTAAAACCATAAATCACAAGTGGCAGTTTTAAAGTGTAAAGGACATGACAAAAATCAGACTGTTGTTGCACAAGGCAATAACTTTGTGGACGCTGCAGCGAGAGAAGCTGCCTTGGGCCCGCGGATTACTGCCTCGCTTCTCCCCCTGGTAACACCCTCTACCAGCCAGAGCTCTCTGCAGCTTTTGGGTGAGTACCAATCAACTTCTCCTTTTGAAGAAATGATAAAGCGGCCTTTCTTTGCTGTGACACCTGACATGAAGGACTTTGTACGAAGGGACGCTTAATAGTTTGTCCTCCACTTTATTGTATTCTATGGCTATGTTCTTACATTCAAAATTGCATTTGATTTTCTTTCTTTCTTTGTGTTATAAGTTTCCTCCACTGGCCTACTATCATCCGTGGGCCCGTGACATCTCAAGTACTAGGGAAGAGGAAATAAAGTGAACCTGTGCCAGAACTAATCATGAGGCCTCAGCTGGGCGGCCAGAGTATAATATTTGGCAACAAGTATTGGAAGCTGTAGTGGTCATTATTTTGTTTGTGGGGGGCCTAGCGTATCAGGCCTTACCCCCTGGTTGGAAGGGGAATTGTTTTCTGGCTACCTTGACACCACCATGGATAATTTTGCAGCCTAACTCCAGTATTTTGTTGGGATCCACAGGCAGACAGAAAAGGTATACTGATGGGATGAGATTGATGTGAACTTTGAATTAAGTAGATTTAAGGGAAATTACTTTTCATTACTGCACTGTAGAATAGTCACAGCAGTTTACATTGTAACTTAAACTTGGTAATGTACACTAAACTGAGACATTGATAACTTGGATTCTTCTGAGGCAATGGAGGGTTAAGTGAGTTGCCCAAGACCACAAAAGGAGCTAGTGGGAACTGAACGCTGGTCTCTAGGTTCCCCATACAGTGCTCTAACCATTAGGCTACCCTCTGGGTGGGGCTATAAGATACTGGGTCAGACAGAGACCCTCAAGCCCAGCATCATGTTTACACCAATGGCTGATCCAGGCCGTCAGTACTCCAGAGGATCCCAAGGAATAGATCTGTTCTTCATTGATCTCACTCAGAGATAAGCTTTGGCTTTCCAACGCCTACATGGCTAATAAGACTTTATGGACTTTTCCTCCAGTAACTTGTCTAAATTCATTTTAAACCCAGCTATGCCTTGACCATATCTTCCATCAAGAAAAGCAGCAGCTTAATTTTACAATGAATGAAAAAATGCATTTTCCAGTTTGTTTTAAGGGGGGGGGGGGGTAATTGCAAGCATCCCCATATCCAAAAAGCAGCATTGAGACATGAAGACTGAGATATATATCCCAATGCCATTTTAGAAGCTGCTTTTTCTAGACGTGGGAATGCTCACCACGTCTATCCTGCCAGGGAAAATAGTGGGGGTGGAGAGTGGGAGGGTATGTGGCAAGGGCCCATCATGCAGATATGGATTCCTAATTTGCTAAAGGGAATCCACGTCAGGAAAACAAAATGTGGATGTCGGCGTTTACACCGGCCCCAGCAGGGGCGGCTCTATAATGAGGCAAAGTGAGGCGGCTGCCTCAAGCGGCAAAGTTTTGAGGGCGGCGAATGCCCCCAAAACAGCCGCCTCACTTTGCCTTCAAGTTAAAAAAAATAAAAAAGCGCACAAGTTGCTGCCGCTGCCGAGTCTGATTCTCGGCAGCGGCAAACTCACCACCTCCCTTCTAATGCAGCCATAGCTCCCTGCCTCTTAGAGAACCGCGGCTGTGCCTGTGAAACCGTTGCAGAGCCTTCCCGTCTCTCAGCGGGCTCCATGCAGCCTCCAAAGGAAGTGGTAAACAACTTCCTTTAGAGGCGGGAGAATGCTGCACGGAGCCCATCGAGAGACAGAAAAGCTCTGCAATGACTTCACAGGCACAGCTGCGGTTCCCTAAGAGACAGGGAACCACAGCTGCAGAAGAGGGAGGCACAGGGCAATAGCAGGCAGACATGGGGAGAGGGGAGGAGGGAGCAGGGAACCTGCAACGGGGCTGACATGGGGGAGGGAGGGGGGCTGACATACATGAAGGGAGGGAGGGGGCTGACATGGATGGATGGAGGGAGGGAGAGAGGGAGGGGGGCTGACAGGGAGGGTTGGCTGACATGGATGGAGGGAGGGGGCTGACAGGGAGGGAGGGAGGGGGCAGACATGGATGGAGGGAGGGAACTGACAGGGAGGGTTGGCTGACATGGATGGATGGATGGATGGAGGGAGGGGGCTGACATGGATAGATGGAGGGGGGCTGACATGGAGGGAGAGGGGGCAGACATGGATGGATGGATGGAGGGAGGGGGCTGACAGTGAGGGATGGGGATGACATGGATAGATGGAGGGAGGCTGACATGGAGGAAGGGGGGCTGACATGGATAGATGGGGGGGCTGACATGGAGGGAGGGAGGGAGGGGGGCTGACATGGATGGATGGATGGAGGGAGGAGGGCTGACAGGGAGGGAGGGAGGGGGGCTGACATGGATAGATGACATGGAGTGGAGGAGTGGCCTAGTGGTTGGCGCAAGGTACTTCAGGCCGGAAGGTCGGGGGTTCAAATCCCACTAGAGGACAGCAACCTTGGGCCGGAAGGACTGGGGTTTCTAGTCCCACAGGTGCTCCTTGTGGTCTTGGGCAAGCCACTTAACCCTCCATAGCCCATGTTCCCTATAAAATAGTTATCTCCAAGTTATAATGCCCTGTTCAATGTAAACCGCACTGATGCAGAATAGCACGGTATATAAGAGAATGTAAATAAATAAATAAATGAATGGAGGGAGGGGGCTGACATGGATAGATGGAGGGGGCTGACATGGATAGATGGAGGGGGGCTGACATGCATGGATGGATGGAGGGAGGGAGGGAGGGAGGTGGGGCTGACATGGAGGGAGTGGGGGGCTGGAAGGGAACTGACAAGGGTTTCCTCTCATCCAACAGGAACAACTGGCATTGAACAAATCAGCCTGATCGCTGCAAGCAATCAGGCTAATTTGTGCGGCGGCGGCACTCCAGTTGCTTTAATTTTAGATTTTGCTGCCTCCGCCCTGCCTCTGCCTTCCTGCCGCTTTTTTTTTTTCCAACGAGAAGGCAGAGGCAGGGCAGAGGCAGAAAAATCTAAAATTAAAACAGCCAGAGTGCCACCTCCATATGAGAAGTGCAGGTGGAGGGAGTGGGGGCAGGAGTAGGACAAGGAGAGACAAATGTGAGAGATGGGGACAAAGGGGGAGATAGGGGACAATTACTGGACAAAGGGGAGAGATGGGGAAAGATGCTGGACAAAGGAGAGAGACAGGGGGACATACTGGACAGACAGGCAATAAATGCTGGACAGAGGGGAGAGACAGTGTGGGTTAGGATTATAATGGGCTGATGGGGGGGGGGCTAGCACTGGTAATTGGCAGATCGGGGGTGGCTAGGACTGGGAATGGACTGATCAAGGGGAGGGGTTTGGACTGGTAATGGGGTTGAGGGGGGACTAGCACTGGAAGTGAGCTGATTGGGGGGGGGCTTCAACTGGAAAAGGACTGATGGTGAGGAGGGGAGGATAGAGCTGCTGGCCTTGGAAGAAAACTGGGGGCTAGGGCTACAAATGGGCTGATGTGATTGGATGGGAGAATGGGACTGGAAGGGAATGGATGCTGAGAGGGGTTGCCATGGTACTTGGACTAGAAGGAGCTGGACAGTGGGGAAGGAGGGGGGCTGGAAGGGAATGGACACCAGTGGCAGTCATGGGAATGCAAGTTGACATTGGAAGGTACCGGGAAGGAGGACTGGAAAGGGGCTGATACTGGGAAGGGTTACGGGGACTGGAAATAGGCTGATGGAAAGAAGTGAAGAAAACAAAAGAAGAGATAAGAAATGGCAGATGGACCATAGACCACAGAAAGAGAGCTAAGAGAAGACAGGAAAGCAGAAGCCTCAGATCGGGGCCAGCATGATCAGAGAATAAATTGGTCAGACAACAAAGGTAGAAAAAATAATTTTATTTCATATTAGTGATTGGACTTTGTGCTATCTTTATATTTTACACAGTATTGGGGAACTGCATCTCTTATTTATCTGATGTTGCACTGCATGTGGACTCTGGCTTCTTGGGGTTTCAGTTTAAATTTTGTCTACATATTTTTATTTTACTGTAGATTCTGGTTACTTATTCTGTACTTGGTGAGGGTCGATGTTGTGAGTGTGTGACTGAGGCCAGGTGTTCTGATAACATGGAGTTTGTACGTAAAGATCTATACTGTACTCTAGTAATTTGACTTGTTCAGCTTTTCAGATAGGTGTATGGATGTTCCAGGGCCCACTGTAGTATTTACAGTGATGCTTTTTTTGGATGGGCTCCTTATGTGAGTTCTGGAAGTTTGTGCTGATATGGTATGGTATGGTAGGTTTGCTCTTTGTTGAAGGGTTTTGTATTAGTTCACAATATGCCTGGGACTAGAGAATAGTGGTTGTTGTTGTTGTTAGTGAGATGATCAGAATTAGATTTTTTTTTTAAATATTAAGTTCTGTGGGTGAATGTCCTGGTTCTGCTCTGCACCCTCTGTGGATGCAAAATATATGCTGAAAAAGAAAAAGTGAGAACCATAACACAGTTTACAACAACAAAATAAAAGTGAGTTATAATTTAGTTTTATTAACTGTGCTGTTGGTTCTTGCTCTCTTTTAGTTCCTTGGTGTGCAAACAGGATCTTACCTATCCCTGTGCAAGCGGTGGAGCCGCCCAGGGCACAAAGGCTTGGGGGGCGCAATTTGGCTGTCTGCTGTTGCCCTGCTGCTGCTGGCAGGACAATAGCAGGTGGCCGAAATGTGCCCTCCAAGCCTTTTCACAGCACTTTTAGCAGGTCTAGTCCATCCCTCCTCCGACGCAATGTCAGAGCAGGGAGGGACAGATCTGCTTGAAGTTGGCACCTTTCAGATCGGGCACATTCCCCCCTCCTCCTCCCCATCGCTCTGTCCAATGCCACCATGAAAAATACAGAGGGTGGCAGCAGCAGGAAAAGAGCAGGCAGCGCTGGACGGAGGTATGGGGGGGAGGAGAGGGGGGCGCGATTGCAGCTTGGTACGGCCCTTTGTGCAAACATCTTGCATTCCCTCCATATAAGCTAATTGGCTTTTTGGTTTGGTTCAGTCCCTGATTGGAGTTCTGAAAAAGCCCCGCCACCTCTAAGGGGGGGGGGGGGGGAGTCGCTATCTCATTCTTTGCCTCAGGCAGCAGATTGCCTTGAGCTGCCCCTGGGCCTCAAGCATGAATACATGACTACTGGCAGAGGCAGACATATAGTCTGATGTCGCCCCTCCCCCTCAGCGTGCCCCTGGCAGCCCCTGACCTGGGCCCCCTTGCATAGGGCCAATCCCTCCTCTTGAAGGACTAGAAAGGGGGACTGTTACTTCTGGAGAGAAATCTGCAACTGTGAGTATATACTTCTGGTAATTTTCTAAAAAGAATTCTTTGTATTAAAGCTACTTAATCTGTGAACCCACTGTTTTTTTGTTGGATCAGTTAGGGCCTAGTAGCAGCAATTAAAGTTTGAATTTAAAACACAGAGGAGAGCTTTCTGGTTACATTTCATACCCAGCAGAGAGCTTGTAGTTTAAACTTAATAGTCACTCAGGGCCAAGTAACAGCAAAGTACTTTTAGTTTAAATTTAACACACAGAAGAGAGCTTTCTGGTTAAATTTAGTACCCAGCAGAGAGCTTGTAGTTTAAATTTCATAAGAAGTTAGAGCCTAGCAGCAGCTAAGAGCTATAATTTAAATCAAATCAGAATTTAGCTTACCTCAGCAGCACAAGACAGGGTACTGTGTAGCAGCCCTCTTTTAATAAGTGTTATTTCCCTCCCTCCCTCACCACACCCACCCTCCCCTGGGATAATCATAGCTTTATAGGTACTTACACATCTTAAAAGACAGGAGGTGCTTTCAGGTGAAGCTCATTACCCAAATCAGTCATACACTAAGGACCTGAGATTAATTAAGCTTCAGATGAACAAGGTATATTAAACGTATTAGGTACAGTTTTATTGGTATAAATACCCATAGCAACCCCTAGTAAGTAAGAACTTAAAGATCTAGACACAAACTTAAAACTAAGATGCAGACAGCAGTCCAGCAGCGGGATGGGGGCTTTCCAGTCTTTTGCATTGAGTGTCACATGTATGATTTTCTCCCAGTTGGTGAGAGGTCTTACGTATGCACTAGGTGAAAGGAGCTCTTTTCTCTCAGGGAACAAGTCCATTCTCTAGAGGCTAAAGTAGCAGACTTGGAAAACATAAGACAGACAGAGAGGTACATAGACGAGACCTACAGGGATATAGTCCTGAAGTCCCACCTCCAGTCTGGCAGCACCCCTGTTGCCATGGAGGAGAGAGGTCACGTGACAGGAGAGCATCACCCTGGTGTGGCAGGAAGTGATCCTGTAACTAGGACCTGTCCTCCAGGTGATGTAAAACCCTCTCGCACCGAGGAAGTTTCTCCAGGGCCATGTGCCCATGAGGGAAGGGTTAGGACAGCCGTTATAGTTGGTAATTCGATCATTAGGCATGTAGATAGCTGGGTGGCTGGTGGACGTGAGGATCGCCTGGTAACATGCCTGCCTGGTGCGAAGGTAGCAGACCTCACGCGCCACCTAGATAAGGTCTTAGATAGTGCTGGGGAGGAGTCTGCTGTCTTGGTACATGTCGGTACCAATGACATAGGAAAATGTGGTAGGGAGGTTCTGGAGGCAAAATTTAGGCTTTTAGGTAGGAAGTTGAAATCCAGAACTTCCAGGGTAGCATTCTCCGAAATGCTTCCTGTTCCACGCGCAGGAACCAAAAGGCAAGCAGAGCTCCGGAGTCTCAATGCGTGGATGAGACAATGGTGCAGAGATGAGGGTTTTGGATTTGTTAGGAACTGGGGAACATTCTGGGGAAAGGAGGGGCTCTTCCGAAGGGATGGGCTTCACCTAAACCGGGATGGAACCAGGCTGCTGGCATTAACCTTTAAAAAGGAGATAGAGCAGCTTTTAAACTAGATATTAGGGGAAAGCCGACAATCGCCCAAGAGCGGATGGTTCGGAAGAATGTATCCTTGAAGAATACTACCAAAAGCAGAGAGGTTCCACAAAAGAATAAAGTAGCCCAAATGCCCTCAAGTATGGAGCAAACAGAGCTTAAAGATCCCAATTTACCCATGTCTAACAATAGCCAAATTAACATGAATAAAATACATTCTCTAAAATGCTTGTATGCAAATGCTAGAAGTCTAAAGAATAAGATGGGAGAGTTAGAATATATAGCACTAAATGAAAGGTTAGATATGATTGGAATATCAGAGACATGGTGGAAGGAGGACAACCAGTGGGACACTGTGATACCTGGGTACAAACTATATCGCAATGATAGAGCTGATCAAATTGGTGGAGGGGTTGCGCTCTATGTTAGAGAGGGCATTGACTCAGAAAGGATTAAAGTTTTGCAGGAAACAAAATCTGCTGTAGAATCTATATGGATTGAAATTCCATATAAAAGGGGGAAGGCGATGGCAGTGGGGGTGTACTATCGAGCACCTGGCCAGAATGACCAAATGGATGATGAAATGCTCAAAGAAATCAAGGAAGCTAACAAAAGTTACAGCGCAGTAATAATAATGGGTGATTTCAATTACCCCGGTATCGACTGGGTCAGTTTCACGTCAGGACATGCTAGGGAGATAAAGTTCCTAGATGGAATAAATGACTGCTTCTTGGAGCAGCTGGTTCATGAACCGACCAGAGGGAAATCATAATAGACCTAGTCCTTAGTAGAACACCAGATCTAGTGCAAGAGATAAGGGTGTTGGGGCCACTTGGCAATAGTGATCATAGCATGATCGCCTTTGATTTAATTAGTGAAGGAGGGATAGTAAGGAAATCCACAGTACTACCTTTTAACTTTCGAAAGGGAGACTATGATAAAATGAGGAAAACAGTGAAGAAAAAACTAAAAGGAGCAGTTGCGAAGGTTAAAGACGTACATCAAGCTTGGGTGTTGTTGAAAAATACTATCTTGGAAGCCCAGACCAGCTGTATTCCACGCTTTAAGAAAAGTGGAAGGAAGTCCAAAAAACTGCCAGCATGGTTTACAGGTGAGGTCAGAGAGGCTGTTGTTGCCAAAAAAGCATCTTTCAGGAAATGGAAAAAAGAGCCAAACGACGAAACCTGGAAACAGCACAAGCACTGGCAAGTCAAATGCAAGGCATTGATAAGGCAGGCAAAGAGAGAATTTGAGAAGAAGCTTGCTGCGGAAGCAAAAACGTGAAATAAAGACCTTTTCAAGTACATTCATAACAAAAAACCTGTGAGAGAGTTAGTTGGTCCATTAGATGATAAAGGGGTTAAAGGAGCACTAAGAGGCGACAAGGCGATAGCGGAGAGACTGAATGAATTCTTTGCTTCGGTCTTTACTGAGGAAGATGTAGGGATGTTACCCATGACTGAAGTGGTATTTAAAGGTGCAGAAGAATTGAAGGAAATATCGATACATCGGGAAGATGTCTTACAACTATTAGATAAACTGAAGAGTAGCAAATCTCCTGGGCCGGATGGTATACATCCAAGGGTGTTGAAAGAACTGAAATATGAGATTGCAGACCTCCTATCAGTAATCTGTGAACTATCATTAAAATCATCTCTAATACCTGAAGATTGGAGGATTGCCAATGTAACACCAATTTTTAAAAAGGGTTCCAGGGGTGATCCGGGAAACTACAGACCGGTGAGCCTGATGTCAGTACCGGGAAAAATGGTAGAAACCATCATAAAGAATAAAATTACTCATCATGTAGATAGTCACAGCCTAATGGGAGACAGCCAACATGGCTTTAGACAAGGAAGATCTTGTCTTACTAATCTGTTATGTTTTTTTGAAGGAGTGAATAAACAGGTGGACAAAGGTGAGTCGGTTGATATTGTGTATCTGGACTTTCAGAAAGCATTTGACAAAGTCCCTCATCAGAGATTTTTGGCAAAACTAAAGAGTCATGGGATAGGAGGCAGTGTACTATTGTGGATCAGGAACTGGTTAAAAGATAGAAAGCAGAGGGTAGGGCTAAATGGCCAATTTTCCCAATGGAGAAAGGGGAATAGTGGTGTACCCCAGGGATCTGTGCTGGGTCCGCTGCTTTTTGACATATTCATAAATGACCTGGAAAGTGGATTAGCGAGTGAGGTTATCAAATTTGCAGATGACACAAAACTATTTAAAGTTGTTAAAACCCAAGAGGATTGTGAAAAATTGCAAGAGGATCTTGATAAATTGGAAGACAGGGCATCAAAATGGCAGATGAAATTTAATGTGGACAAGTGCAAGGTTATGCACCTAGGGAAGAACAACCCAAACTATGGTTACACGATGCAAGGTTCCACATTAGGAACCACCACCCAGGAAAAAGATTTAGGCGTCATTGTGGATACCATGTTAAAACCCTCGGCCCAGTGTGCAGCGGTGGCCAAGAGAGCAAATAGAATGCTAGGTATGATAAGGAAAGGAATGGAAAATAAAACAAAAGATATTATAATGCCTCTATATCGTTCCATGGTGAGACCGCACTTTGAATATTGTGTGCAATTCTGGTCGCCGTATCTTAAAAAGGATATAGCGATTTTAGAAAAGGTACAGAGAAGAGCCACCAAAATGGTAAAAGGGATGGAAGGATACTCCTATGAAGAAAGGCTAAAAAGGTTAGGGCTCTTTAACCTGGAAAAGAGACGGCTGAGGGGAGATATGATAGAAATCTATAAATTAATGAACGGAGTGGAACGGGTAAACGTAGATCGATTGTTTACCTTATCAGAATATAGAAAGACTAGGGGACATGCAATGAAGCTACAGGGTAAACTATTTAAGACTAATAAAAGAAAAGATATCAATGCTTGACCCAGTACAAGCATTGTGGAACTTGTGTCTCTTGGGGAAACTGCTAGGTACATATGACCTAGATTGGCCACTGTTGGAAACAGAATACTGGCTTGATGGACCTTGGTCTGACCCAGTATGGCATATCTTATGTTCTTATGTTCCTCTTACTTCTCCCCACAGAAAGAAGCAGAATGCCTCTCCCTCCCCCACAATGAGAGAGTCAGAATGCCCCCCTTCCCTCAAAGCGCTGGAGAAAGGAGCACGTGGTCCCTTTAAATTAAAGTGAAAGTAAGGATGAGGATGAGAACCACAGGCAAGTTAGTCTGACTTCTGTGTTGAGTAAATTAATGGAAACGCTGCTAACAGTAAGGTTTCTGGAGTCCAGTGGATTATAGGATCTGAGGCAGGAGGTTTTACTAGAAGCAGTTTTTTTTCAATCAAATCTGATTAATTTCTTTAACTGGGTGATCAGAAATTTGGACTGAGAGAGAGCCCTACATGTGGTATGCTTAGATTTCAGCTAAACCTTTGACACTGTTCCACAAAGGTGACTTATAAATAAATTGAGCACCCTAGCAATGGACCCTAAAGTAACTGACTGTGTAGGAAATTGTTTGCTTGGGAGGCGTGAAAGGGTACAGCTATGTGGAGTTTACCCTGAAAAGAAGGATGCTACCAGTGGTGTGCCAAAGGGATCTGTCCTTAGTATTTATCTTTATGTTTATTGTGATATTTAATATACCGCCCAACACCAAGCTCGCCGATTCTTTTTAATATTTTTGTTACTGATATTTCAGAAGGGCTGTGTAAGGTCTGTCTCTTTGCAGATGATAGCAAAATCTGCAATAGGAAGGTTTAGATAACATGATGAGGGAACTAGCAAAGCTTGGAGAAAGGTCAAAAATTTGGCAGCGGAGATTTAATGCTAAAAAAAACAGGGTCATGGATTTGGGCTGCAAAAATCCAAGGGAAGTTTTACAGTATAAGGGGTAAAGACTTCGGTGACACCTCGTTTGGAGTATTATGTGCGATTCTGGAGACCAGACCTTCAAAAGCATATAAACAGGATGGAGTCAGCACAGAGCGTGGCTTCTAAAATGGTTAGTGGGCTTCATCATAAGGCATATAGGGGCAAGCTAAAGATCTCAATTTGTATACTTTAGAGGAAAGGCCAGAAAGAGGAGATATAATAGAGACATTTAAATACCTCTGTGACAGGAGGAGAGCCTCTTTCAATTGTAGGAAACCTCTGCATCGAGGGGCATCAGATGAAGGAGAAAGGGGATAGACTCAGGAGAAATATACGGAAATATTTTTTTACGGAAAGAGTGATAGATGTATGTATTAGTCTCCCAGTAGATGTGGTAGAGAGCAGGACGCTAGCTGAATTCAAGAAAGCTTGAGACCAACAGAGAAGAACTCTAATGGAAATAAAGGGACTATAGTATTTGGTGTTGAAGGACAGACTGGATTGGCCTTATGGTCTTTTTCTGCTGTCATGTTTCTATGTTTCCATAAAGTTGTGTGCCCAGGAGACCCTCTTGCCAGATTGGGCTGTCCCCCCCACCCAACTGATACCTCTGGACTTACCTACTACTACTACTTCTATTATTAATCATTTATATAGTGTTACAAGGTATATGCTGTGCTGTACAGACACAAATAATAATACAGTCCCTGCTCATCAGAGCTTACAGACTATTCAAGATAGACAGTACAATAGATGAGAACAAGGGTACAATAGGGAAGGGTAAGGAGAGAGAAGGAGAACAAATGATTAAGATCCCAAAATGGCCTGAAACAGGTGAACCTTTGGCATAGATTTGAAAAGGGTGAGAGATGAAATAACCGGGGTCTAAGAGGTATAATGAGTGCAAGAGCGAGGCCCATTCGCTCCTGCTTGGCACGAGACAGCATGTGAAATTGACATCGATGACTCCTAGTGGTAGTGATGTGGTACTTGAAAGGAAAATATACTGAGTGTGTATTACAGATTGGCCAAGATGGTCTTATGATGACTGAGTGATGTCATTTCTAAGTTCTAATAGCGATTTCTTCAGAGGGGATCTTAATTATTTTTGTAGTTTAGGTTTTTCTTTGATTTCCTAGGACTGTTCTTTTAGGACAACATATTTGCAGAAAATAAAATTGCACCATGAAATCTCAGATATGTATTGATCAATGCATTGCAGTAAACTACTTTGTCTTCCTGAGGTTCGCTCTAGGTTTCCCCATTAGGTATTCTTTGGTGTTCATCTCTGGTCTCATTAGGATGATATAGCATTTGGGGAAGAATATACAGCCCAACAACCCAGCGCTGGAGGACAAAATTGCAAATATTTCCACAGCCACCGTGTATTTCCCCATTGTGCTCAGGTAAGCAGGGATGAAAGAGAGCCACACGGCAGTAAATATAAGCATGCTAAAGGTGATGAATTTAGCTTCATTAAAGCTATCTGGTAACTTTCTAGCAAAAAAGGCCACGATGAAGCTGACGGTAGCCAAAAACCCCATATATCCCAGCATGCACCAGAATGCAGTCAATGACCCTTCATTGCATTCAATGATTATCTTTCCCATCTGGAATTTCATATTCATTTGGGGAAATGGTGGAGCCACCATCAGCCAAGAGACACAGATGATGACTTGGACCAGGCTGCATGAGAGCACCAAGGCATTGGGTAGTCGAGACCCTACCCATGATCTGAGATTGCTGTTTGGATTTGTGGCCTTGAATGCTATGACCACCATGATGGTCTTGGCCAGCAGGCAGGAGATGCTGATAGCGAAGAAAATACCAAATGCAGTCTGTCGCACCATGCAGGTTAGTGTTGTGGGGTAGCCAATAAACATTAAAGAGCACCCAAAGCACAGGATGAGGAGCAGTAATAGGAGGTAGCTGAGCTCACAGTTGTTTGCTTTCACAACTGGAGTGTGGCGGTTCTGGATGAAGACTACAAGAATAACGGCTGGTAGCAGGGCACCTAACATGGAAATAGCAGCCAGAGTCATTCCCAGGGTTTCTTGATAGGAGAGGAACTCAATGGACTTTTTCTGGCATCCGTCCTGTCTCTTGGTGGGCCATTGGTCAACAGGGCATTTCATGCACTCAAAAGCATCTGTGGAAGAAGCAGTTCCATATGTGGCTTTTATCAGAAGAAATTATATTAAAAAATCAGAAAGGAGGTGCCATTCACCTTTAGATTGCCTGTCTTTTGTTTAACAAGCTATTGGGTTACAAGATAACTTTTATGGTAAAATAAATGAGGCTTATTGTCCATCTGGGTGAAAACTATACAATAAAATCTCAGTAGACCTTTATTTATTCATGTTTTATTTCTGTCCACATTAAAAGGGGCCAAAGTATATGTGTATATCAACAATGCAGATGCTTTTCTCTGTTTTTAGGTGTTCCTTCAGATGGAGTTAGGTCAAGGGAGGCCATAATGTGTACAGTTTTAGACTTTCAAACACAAGCTCAAATATCTATGGTACCTTTGAGGGGGTAGTAAAGAAAGTGGAACTAACTCGGGGGTTTCATTATCTGCCCCTAATGCTGCCTGTGCGTTATCGTGTTTTGATTAGTCTCCTTTCAACAATCACTGCAGAAATTGGCACCTAATATCTCCGCTGATAAATGTTCACAGGGGCGGCTCAAGGCAATCTGCTGCCTGAGACCAGGGATGAGATGGCGCTGCCCCACCCCTCCCGGAGCAGGGGGGTTGGAGGGATCTTTCTCAAAACTCCAGTCAGGGACTGAATGAAACAAAAAGCCGATTAGATAATGTGGAGCAAATGCAAAATGTTTGTACATCAAGGAACTAAAAGAAAGAGCGAGAACTACAGCAATTTGTAACTCCAAATTATAATTCATTTGTATTTTGTTGTTATAAACTGCGTTATATTGCTTGCTTTTTCTTTTTGAACATATATTTTGCATTCACAGAAGTCCCTCCTCAACAATGGGTGCAGAGCAGAGATAGGACATTCACCCATAGAACTCTATATATTAAAAAAAATCATATTCTGGTCATCTCACCAACATTCTCCAGTAGCAGGCATATTGGGAACTAATATGAAACCCTACAAAAGTCACCAAAGATCTATAAGGTCAAATCTACCCTACCATACCAGCAAAAACTTCCAAAACACATAGAACAAGGGGCCTACCCAGAAAAGAACTGCATGGTAAATATTGCTATGGGCCCTAGAACATCCATATGCCTACTAGATAAACTGAACACCAAAATGGATCAAATAAATTAACAGGAAATACAAGAAACATCACAATATGCAACATTATTTGGGTTGCAAATACAGAGAGATTTTTTGCAAATGTACTTCCAAATTTCAGAAATGGCAGCTGACGTTTCTAACTCTTGCCAAGGAATCTCCTCTTGAGCTGCAGCAAAAAAAAACTGGGGACTGTGGTTACCACTAATCAACATGGTTGACTGACTAAATCTCTCATGGGCCAGCTGTGCTTTCTTCATTTTATAAGTCTGCTGCATTTTATTCCCATTCCACATGCACAGGAAGTAGGAAAAGATTTATCATTATTTTTCTCAGTTTTGCATTAGTGTTTACCCCAAGGGTTCCTAAACTGTCCTGGAGACATTGCAGGGTTTTCAGAATCTCCAAAATGAATATTCTTGAGTTTTCATAAAGTATAAGGACATAAAACTAGTCCTACTGGGTCAGACCAAAGCTCAATCAAGCCCAGTATCATATTTTAAACAGTGGCCAATCCAGGTCCTGGAATAATCCCAGAAGTAGCCAGATTCCATGCTACTGATCTGCAGAGATAAACAGTAGCATCCCCCGGTCAATCTTTAATAAGTTCCTGCAGGAATTTATCCAAACCTTTTATAACCAGCTACACTAGCAACTCCTCTGGGGATGAGTTCAAAGCTTAGCTATGCAGTGAAAGAAAAAATATGTACTTCATATTATTTAGGGTCCCCACGACAGGTTTGGGAAGCCCTGGTTTACAGCAATGATAACTGATTTTCATTGATTAAATTTGCACCAGAGAAGACTCACTCACCAATCCGCAGCTTGGAGTCTGCTGTGGCCTTAGCGCTGATAAGAGGCATTATTAGTGGCGCAGTGCTTCCTGGAGCTCTGAAATGGTAGCAGTTTTCTCGTTTGGATGAGCTTGAGGGGGAAAAAGAGCAGTGGGAAGGCAGCAGCAGCCCAGAGGCGGCAAAATGAGAAATAAACACAGCCGGAGTGCCGCCCCTGAGAAACTGCAGCCTGAGGCCACTGCCTCAGTTGGCCTAATGAAAGAACCGCTCCTGAATGTTCACCTAGCATTATGTGCCTAGTTTCAAATAGTCAAAGCGAACCATGTCATTCGATCTCCTACCCCGAGGAAGGCCACTATAAATTATTGGGAAGAATCAAATCTGCCATTTCCTGTAGGCAATATATTATTTTTCCCTCCAATATTCCTTTGATTATGACTCTCTAATATTACTGCATTTTAGTTTCTAGGGTCTCATCAGTTCCTTTTGCAGATGTCTAATAAATACATATAATACAACATAACTGTTTAATGAGCAATGCACTTATTAGAATTGACAAAATTGCCAAAGAACTCCCAGTAACTCTCACATCAATCAACTTAACCAAAGCAAAAAGAGTTATAACGTGTCTATTTAAACCTGGAGGAACTTAAGTAACATGAGTAACATTGTATCTCAGAAATGCCATTCACTAATGCAAGGCCTTTGAGGATGTACAAGGGAAATTAATTGAGGAAGCCTCAGCACAGGGCACGTGGTTCATTCGTGGCTATGATACCACACAGCTTCAAACCGTTCCATACCTGATTTATCATTCATGGGCTTCTACAATAAGTTTAACAATTTTTAAATGCATTTAAAAAATTGAAACTCTTTTCTCAAACTCTCATTGAACATCAATCCTCAAAGGACTACTATGTTGCTGGACATTAGTCGACTCGAGTTTCGCCCTGTATTCTAAAAGGGCTGCATCAGGACAAATCAACCAGCTTAAACTAAGCTTCCTCTGGAAGCATGTATAGTCGACCCTCTGCCTCTGCTCTCTAATACCACCCTTCCCATTCTACCGAACATGCTCATTACGGAGCGGCATTCAGAGCACTCGCCTGTTTGGTTGCTAAACTCTTCTTCAGAGCAGCGGATGCAGTCGAAGCAGCAGACAGGTTGCCCATCCAGAATGGCCTTCCGGTACCCAGGACGGCAGCTTTCACTGCAGGCAGAGACGGGAACCTTAACAGAGAGAAATGTGAAGAGGGACACAACTCATTTATCTATTAATAGTGAACCAAAGGACTTCCACTTTTACAGACAAGAGCCAAGAATGAAAATGGGCTCACTGAAACAGGTAAATCTGAAAAATGATTAGGAATTTGAAAAATGATAATGTATGAGCTAAGAAATGTTAAATCATGCAATGAAGTGAAAAAATTTGCTAGCTAGATATCGTTTGGAAGAGAAGGCCAGAAAGTGTTAAAGAAGCAAAGGATCAATGAGTAATCAATTCAGATGGCTTAAAATGTAAAAAAAAAATACTAGAAAAAGCTAACCGCACATTTGGTTATATAAGCAGAAGTATCAACAGCAAGAAAAATGTATTTTTGATTTATTTTATTCAGTTTATGAATCATCTTTCCAAACTACTCAAGACACTATAGAGTAAAAATAAATTTAAAAATGCAGTACTGCCCTCATTGAAGTCATTACCGAACCCCCACTTTGTGCTGTTCCTTAATTTTGATATTGAAAGGATGTCAGTGATTCACATGAGGGAAACCAAAATAATGCAGAGCCTGCAACGCCAACCTTATCAAGGTGAGACTTAAGACACCGAAAATGTACTTTGTGGAGTTAAAGATGGAAAGTGGGCATCATCATAGAAATATTAAAATATTAGAAAGGCTTTAAGAAATGACATGAAGGTGAAATTTTCCATGACAAGGGAATTTCGAGGTGAAAGACTCATGATATGAAGTTGGAAGAAGAGAGGTTGAAAGTAATAATAAGAAAATATTTTGTTACTGAGAGGGCGGCAGATTCCTGGAATAACCTACCAGCTAGAGTTGCCAACTGTCTCCAGAATTTTCAGAGTTGTTTGCTCTAGTTCTACCCCATTGCATGTATGCAACTGAAATCCAGTTTTCTCTATTCTATTTCTTAAGAAAAGTCAGACTACTGGTCCATAGATACAATGGGTAAAACCAAGACTAGATCTAGCTGATAATCTGGAGCCAGTTGGCCACAACTATCAGTGGAGGGCCTGGAAACCAATACTGTGACAGGATTCAAGCATGCTTGGGATGGTTATCCAAGACAGTCATTACATAAGAACATAAGATATGCCATACTGGGTCAGACCAAGGTCCATCAAGCCCAGTATTCTGTTTCCAACAGTGGCCAAACTAGGTCATATGTACCTAGCAGTTTCCCCAAGAGACACAAGTTCCACAATGCTTGTACTGGGTCAAGCATTGATATCTTCGGTCACTTCTTAATAATGGTTTACGGACCTTTCCTCCAGTAACTTGTCCAAACCTTTTTTAAACCCATCTACACTAACAGCCTTTACTACATCCTCCGGTAACAAATTCCAGAGTTTGATTATACGTTGAGTGAAAAAATATTTTCTTTTATTAGTTTTAAATAGATTACCCTGTAGCTTCATTGCATGTCCCCTAGTCTTTCTATATTCTGATAAGGTAAACAATCGATCTACGTTTACCCGTTCCACTCCGTTCATTAATTTATAGACTTCTATCATATCTCCCCTCAGCCGTCTCTTTTCCAGGTTAAAGAGCCCTAACCTTTTTAGCCTTTCTTCATAGGAGTATCCTTCCATCCCCTTTACCATTTTGGTGGCTCTTCTCTGTACCTTTTCTAAAATCGCTATATCCTTTTTAAGATACGGCGACCAGAATTGCACACAATATTCAAGGTGCGGTCTCACCATGGAACGATATAGAGGCATTATAATATCTTTTGTTTTATTTTCCATTCCTTTCCTTATCATACCTAGCATTCTATTTGCTCTCTTGGCTGCCGCTGCACACTGGGCCGAGGGTTTTAACATGGTATCCACAATGACGCCTAAATCTTTTTCCTGGGTGGTGGTTCCTAATGTGGAACCTTGCATCGTGTAACCATAGTTTGGGTTGTTCTTCCCTAGGTGCATAACCTTGCACTTGTCCACATTAAATTTCATCTGCCATTTTGATGCCCAGTCTTCCAATTTATCAAGATCCTCTTGCAATTATTCACAATCCTCTTGGGTTTTAACAACTTTAAATAGTTTTGTGTCATCTGCAAATTTGATAACCTCACTCGTTATTCCACTTTCCAGGTCATTTATGAATATGTCAAAAAGCAGCGGACCCAACACAGATCCCTGGGGTACACCACTATTCACCTTTCTCCATTGGGAAAATTGGCCATTTAGCCCTACCCTCTGCTTTCTATCTTTTAACCAGTTCCTGATCCACAATAGTACACTGCCTCCTATCCCATGACTCTTTAGTTTTGCCAAAAGTCTCTGATGAGGGACCTTGTCAAAGGCTTTCTGAAAGTCCAGATACACAATATCAACCGACTCACCTTTGTCCACCTGTTTATTCACTCCTTCAAAAAAACATAACAGATTAGTAAGACAAGATCTTCCTTGTCTAAAGCCATGTTGGCTGTCTCCCATTAGGTTGTGACTATCTACATGCTGAGTAATTTTATTCTTGATGATGGTTTCTACCATTTTTCCCGGTACTGACGTCAGGCTCACCGGTCTGTAGTTTCCCAGATCACCCCTGGAACCCTTTTTAAAAATTGGTGTTACATTGGCAATCCTCCAATCTTCAGGTATTAGAGATGATTTTAATGATAGTTCACAGATTACTGATAGCAGGTCTGCAATCTCATATTTCAGTTCTTTCAACACCCTTGGATGTATACCATCTGGCCCAGGTGATTTGCTACTCTTCAGTTTATCTAATAGTTGTAAGACATCTTCCCGATGTATCGATATTTCCTTCAATTCTTCCGCACCTTTAAATACCACTTCAGTCATGGGTAACATCCCTACATCTTCCTCAGTAAAGACCGAAGCAAAGAATTCATTCAGTCTCTCCGCTATCGCCTTGTCACCTCTTAGTGCTCCTTTAACCCCTTTATCATCTAATGGACCAACTGACTCTATCACAGGTTTTTTGCTACGAATGTACTTGAAAAGGTCTTTATTTTGCATTTTTGCTTCCGCAGCAAGCTTCTTCTCAAATTCCCTCTTTGCCTGCCTTATCAATGCCTTGCATTTGACTTGCCAGTGCTTGTGCTGTTTCCAGGTTTCGTCGTTTGGCTCTTTTTGCCATTTCCTGAAAGATGCTTTTTTGGCAACAACAGCCTCTCTGACCTCACCTTTAAACCATGCTGGCAGTTTTTTGGACTTCCTTCCACTTTTTTAAAGCGTGGAATACAGCTGGTCTGGGCTTCCAAGATAGTATTTTTCAACAACACCCAAGCTTGATGTACGTCTTTAACCTTCGCAACTGCTCCTTTTAGTTTTTTCTTAACTGTTTTTCTCATTTTATCATAGTCTCCCTTTCGAAAGTTAAAAGGTAGTACTGTGGATTTCCTTACTATCCCTCCTCCACTAGTTAAATCAAAGGCGATCATGCTATGATCACTATTGCCAAGTGGCCCCAACACCCTTATCTCTTGCACTAGATCTGGTGTTCCACTAAGGACTAGGTCTAATATGGCTTCCCCTCTGGTCGGTTCATGAACCAGCTGCTCCAAGAAGCAGTCATTTATTTCATCTAGGAACTTTATCTCCCTAGCATGTCCTGACGTGACACTGACCCAGTCGATACCGGGGTAATTGAAATCACCCATTATTATTACTGTGCCGTAATGTTTGTTAGCTTCCTTGATTTCTTTGAGCATTTCATCATCCATTTGGTCATTCTGGCCAGGTGCTCGATAGTACACTCCCACTGCCATCGCCTTCCCCCTTTTATATGGAATTTCAATCCATATAGATTCTACAGCAGATTTTGTTTCCTGCAAAACTTTAATCCTTTCTGAGTCAATGCCCTCTCTAACATAGAGCACAACCCCTCCACCAATTTGATCAGCTCTATCATTACGATATAGTTTGTACCCAGGTATCACAGTGTCCCACTGGTTGTCCTCCTTCCACCATGTCTCTGATATTCCAATCATATCTAACCTTTCATTTAGTGCTATATATTCTAACTCTCCCATCTTATTCTTTAGACTTCTAGCATTTGCATACAAGCATTTTAGAGAATGTATTTTATTCATGTTAATTTGGCTATTGTTAGACATGGGTAAATTGGGATCTTTAAGCTCTGTCTGCTCCATACTTGAGGGCATTTGGGCTACTTTACTCTTTTGTGGAACCTCTCTGCTTTTGGTAGTATCCTTCAAGGATACATTCTTCCGAACCATCCGCTCTTGGGCGACTGTCGGCTTTCCCCTAATATCTAGTTTAAAAGCTGAAACACCAATGAAAAGTTAGAGTCTTTAAACAACTGATCCTTCCTTCCCTCAAGAGCAGAGACAAGGAAAGAGATGGTAAGAAGAAAACAAAGGGTGCATAATAAAGCACAGTCTATCTTCATGACTAGTTATGGGTCAGCCAGATTAGAACCAACATTCTACAAATTCCCCAGAAATAAGCCAGTTCAGTGCCAACTGATTGATGGTAGCTTGGCAATGATGGCATCAAAATGTTCAGGTAATCATTTCTCTTGTTTTGTTAAGTGCTTAGATTATTACAAAGCTTGGTGAAAGGGGATGTGAGGATAGGTGCTGGATTAAGCATGAATACTTCGATGTTCATCTACACAGGACGATAGAGATATAAAGTTCAGTGATAATAACAAACTGAGGGTCTAAGGGTCTCTGATTTGGATAATAAGTGGCCAGACTTATATGGTGGGTTACGTGAATACACTGTAGAGCAGAATAACTTGAAAGACTGGATAGGCTAATTGGCCTCTATCTGCTAACATCTACTGTGCAAAAGATGTTGTTATGTGAGTACACTAGGAAGAGGGGAATGGTGAGGAAAGCTAGGAAGGACAGGTTGACGGTCATTATTGTGAATTTAGAGGACACTGGGTTGAGAAATTATAGGAGGAGAGAGAATGATGATTATTTTTCATAGTATACGTAGCCTTGGGCAGCATTTTCAAAGGCATGTACAAGGGTAACTGCCCTAGTTACCCGTGTAAATGCGTTATCTGGTTTCTAAGATTTGTTATGAAGAACACTTAACCCTGCAGCTTAAAGATAGGAGAGGAAAATCTTTGCCTATCTTTAAGGTGCAGGGGTTAAGCGAGTAGCATCGAAAATCACTGCTATCCGCTTAGCCCCGGTGGCTATCAGCACATCCAGCATAACCCGGATTTTCACTTCTGTCACCACGGAAGTGAAATTCTGGGTTAGGGGTGTTGGCGGGCAGGCTATGTGCCGAAGCAGTGTATAGCCTGCCTAAATCAAAATCGGGCCCTTGGTAACCAGTTTCTCATTCCCTGTATGATTTTCCTTGAAATAATAAAAACAATAGTTCTTTATAAGAAATATTAGAAACCAAAATCTTGGGGCACATTCAGCCAATCAGGTTTTCAGGCTATCCACAATGACGATGCATGAGACTGATTTTCATATAATGATTGGTAGTACATGCAACTCTCTCTTATGCAAATTCATTGCAAGTGTCCTGAAAATGCAACTGGCTAGTTATGTCCTGAGGACCATCTTGAGAACCTCTGCTATAAGGATAATATCTTCTGATCCCAGAAGTCTCAGAGCAGCCAAGATATGCCAGTGTACTGGAAACCCATTCATTACAACGCAGAACAGCTGGGTTTGCAGAGAGAAGAAATCACAGTGATCTTACCTTTAGACCTACTGCCCACCTTTGAATGTTTGCATCCTATCAACCTTTTCTCTTTTGAGCTCTGTTTATTATGGCTTATCATGCAGACAACATGCCATTTTGGTGGCTCCCTTTTAAAACCCATTGGCTTGGTCAATATGGTTCCAAAACTGCACTCAGTACTCAAAAGGAGATAGCATGGAAAAATTAGTATTTCACGTTCTCTAGTAGGAACACCTCTCATGCACACAAGTACATCAGCAGATTATTGACTAATGCTGATTTTCCCTGAAGCCTTCCTAGAATTCAAACTGCCCAACCCTGGATTCTGGGATAGTGGTTGTAACTGAGCCCAGACAGTCTATAATTATTGGAATAAATGCGAAAATCACAGTCATATTCAAAGTAATGTGAAGTTGACTTTGATAGATCCAAGCCCCTCTGTGTTACAAAGTCATAAATCTGAAATTGGATTTCTGTTAAGTCAGAGAAGGTTCCACCCATGATGGGTTCTGAGCATTTTCTCAACCAGTTTGCAATAAAAACATGAGGGTCATCTCACCTGTGTAGACCCATCACTCCATATGATCGCGCTGGTATCAACCTTGATATCTTGACCACTGGCTGCTCCATAGTAGCCAATCTTTACATGGGCGAAGGTGTCACTCAAAGACAGATGCCAGTTGAGAATGTCATAAGAAGCTGGAGGGTTCCCCTGTCGATCAAAGAAAATCTCCCGGCCCATTGTGTTCTGGAAACGTACTTTCCATATATAATGCAGGAGCTGTGCCGAGAAGCAGAGACAAACTTTCATTGGCATTACAGTGACAAACTCATTGAATTAGGCTACTTGTGCACCTCAGCTTTCCCAATTGTATTCTAGCTCTCTGTTACACATTTAGCTGAGAAAGTGTTATATTACAGGCGTATAAGAAACCCTGATAACTGAAGTTGGCACACCTTCCTTGTAATATAGTCACTTCACCATCTCCAGCTCACTCAAATAGTAAGTGAATAACAATATTGTGCAGCTAAAATTATTACTACAAGAATACTACCATCTAGAGTGCAAGGCCAGAAGAAAAAGAGAACTATAACAGTTCCTCCTTGGAAAAAGCGCATTGAACGAAAAATACAAACACTGCGTGCAGAGGTGTCCCTGCTGGATGGGTATCTAAAAGGATTAAGATCATCAAAGTTATTAAGGAATATCCAAGATATCAAGATGAAGCATGCTGCATTAACAGAAGAAGACCTGAAAAGTATATGTTCCAACAATAAATTGAAAATAGCAGCAGAAGCACAAAAACTTCGAAGATATGAAGAAAACGGGAAAGAAATATATACAAATAAACTATTTAGAGAAAACCCAAATCAATTCTACTTGAAACTGGGGAAGAGTATTAATATGGTAAAAGCACCTCCAACCAAATCCGAAACCGAAACCTTCTGGAGAAAGCTATATGAGGACCCTTTACAGCACAATCACAAAGCAGAATGATTACCCAGCATACAGAAGTATTTAGAAAAAACAAACATCAAACCTATGGAATGGCCTGTAGTAACAAAGGAAGAGCTGGAAAGCAGGTTAAAATGAGCTCCAAACTGGAAGAGCCCTGGCCCCGATGGAATAACCAACTTTTGGCTCAAACAGTTCTCATCACTCCACCAAGACTTGGCGAACTGCAAAAATCAATTGTTTGAGCGATCGGATTTAACACTGCAATGGCTTACTTCAGAAAGTAAGTTTCTCCTTCCTAAGGGAGACCCGATTAACATTCCTAAAATCTATAGACCAATAACCTGCTTACCTATAAACTGTTTACTGTGATAGATGCAGACAGAATATATGATCACATTGAGCTCAATAACCTCATGGCAAAAGAGCAAAAGGGTAATAAGAGAGGAGCATATGGCATGAAAGCCCAGTTGATGCTGAATAAGGCCATTATGGCCAGTGCTAAGAAAGACAGAAATCTCAATATAGCATGGATTGATTATAAGAAAGCTTTTGACAGCATCCCATACTCTTGTATAATACATTGCCTTGAAATGTATAAAATATATTCTGGTTTGAAAGAATATATTAAGTTCACTGTGAAAATGTGGCTATCCACACTCTTTTTGAGATTATGAATATGGTCAGTACATCATTCCTAACATTAAAATCCAGCGAGTAATATTTCAAAGAGATTCCCTGTCGCCACTTCTGTTTTCCTTGGCGCTTAATCCAATGAGTACTCTCATCAACTCTTTGGGGTATGGATTTAACCTGAATTCTAAAGACTGTACCAACCCAGAAGGAACTTCCCATCTGCTATTTATAGAAGATCTGGAACCCTACAGTTCCAGCGACCAACAATTAGCAGAGCAGCTTCGTGTGGTGAAAAGCTTTTCTGACGATACCAGGATGACTTTTGGTCTTGACAAATGCGCTAAGGCAACTTTTTTCAGAGTAAAATTGAGCAAAACTGTAAACATCTCCCTTGTTGAGAGCTGTGACATCAAGGACTTTGAACAGGAAGGTTTATATAAGAATCTCAGAACAGAGGAAGGAATGACACTAGGGCAGAAACTATTGAGAGAGAAGATCAGTAAAGAATATTACAGGAGATTAAAACTGTTATTGAAAAGTGCTCTAACATCATGAAATAAGATACATGTCATCAATCAGCTAGCAATTCCTGTACTCTCCTACAGTTTTGGGATTGTGGATTGGCCTCATAAAGAGCTTGAAAATCTGGAGGTGCAAACAAGAAAACTCCTCCATGCTCGTGAAGTAATATACAAAAATCCGTGTATGCCAAGATTGAACATCCTAGAGATGAAGGAGGGCTAGGACTTATATAAATTAATTACACCTACAGATCTACTATCATAAGCCTCCAATTATCATTGAATCAAAATACACAAAAGGTACGGAAGTATGAAAGTAATCATTCAGAATCTTTCTCCATCATCAAACTTGGACAAGCTTTCCGACGATTAGAAGGAATGAGCGAGAATCCACAGGTGTGCATGAGAAAGAAAGTAACAGAATTTGCAAAACAAGAGAAAAATCTCTTCAAAGAATTAGATCAGCAGACAAAGAAAAACAAGTGGCAAATGCACAAATACAGTGGAGAATACAGAGTGTTATTTCAAGAACCTTTTGTCGATCAAGAACAGACACATGAATGGGTAAGGAAAGGTAGACTGAAACCAAAGGATGAAAGATTGATAGTTGCAGCTGAGGACAGCGGATTGTGGACGAGATGGTTTACGGTGTGTATTGAAAAAACTGGCACAACAGACATATGCCAATTCTGTAAGAAAGAGCTGGAAACAGCGACTCACCTAATAGCAGACTGTGATGTTCTGATGGCGGAAAGGCACAACAAAGTAGCACGCCTCCTCCACTGGAAACTCTGTCAACACTACAACATCACTGTCCCTGAAAAGCACTGGGATCATGACACGAAGAGAATAACAGAGAATGAAGAGGTTAGGTTCACCTGGAATATTCCCATTCCAAGAGATAAGAAACTGGATGCCATAAAACCTGACATAGTGGTAAAGGAGAAGAACACCAGAATGGCATTGATAATAGAAGTGTCTGTACTGAGGGATTATTCTGTGAATTGTTTGGAGAGGGAGAAGATCTTGAAGTATCAAGAAATGCAAGAAGAGAACAGGAAAATATGGCAGAAAGATACAGAAATATTTCCCATTGTACTGGGAGCAACAGGCCTGATAAAGAAGAATTTCCAAGCACATCTTGACAAACTACCCATACATGTTACATCTTATGAACTCCAGCAGGAGGCTCTCTGGCATGATGCAAGTATCACACCGAGCATTAGCAGTAAATTTGAGAGATTAAGATCATATTCCACATACCCTGGCTTAGAAGTGAGGTTCATGACTGCCATAGTATGCGCAAAACTAACCCATTAGGAGAAACTACCCCTAAGTGAAATTTGAATACTGGAAATTCTGCAGCATTGCAGAGCTTTTACATTTTCTTTTCCTTGTAAAATCTGGGCTTCCTTCCAGCTACCAGGGACTAGGTGACTGTCATCCCATTCCATTCTGACGTATCAGTCAACTATTCCTTGTGTGCCAGGCTGCTTGATAGAATCAGCAAAGGTTACGAATTATTTTGTACGTTGATTTCATGATTCACTCTAACAAGGCGCTCAAGGGGAAAATGTTTTGATCCTCAGAATCAGCGGAGCATAATCATAGGCTCAATGTAATTTTTTAAATATTGTTGAAACATCAAAATGGCTATGTTTCTGAGCTCTGATTCCAAACTGCTAAATAAAGTATATCCCTATGTATGTGAATGAGTGAAGAGCAATGTGATGAAGATTTCATTACCGAATAAACTCTCTATAAGCAGTACATCACCTAACACTCCACCCAAAACAAGACACAGGACAAAATCGTCTATATTTGGAAAGGCAAATCAATCTAACTTTTGAACAACAGCGCAGAACAGTCCATAATTAACACAAACCCTATATGTAAATAGTTGATTGTTATACCTAGTTATATTTCCTTCTCTTATCTTGCTAATCGTTTTACTACTACGGCACAATTTGTTTAAACGTTCCATGTAATGCATGTATGTTATAATGCAAGCTTTGAGTTCATTGTAAACCGCCTTGATTTGTGAAAGACAGAATATACGTGCGCATAAATAAATAATATTTCAACACAGTTTCAGGGATACCAATTTCTCCCAAATCCACACAACAGGCCTAACCTTTAACAGATTATTTTAAAGCCTTATTTACAATTCCAACATGAAATATCTTGCATTCACACACTGAAATTCCATCCACATGTGAACGGTGATGTTAGAAAGGGATCAGTTTAATCTGTATTACCATAATGGAGCTATTTTTATAAGGGCCGCAGGGAAGTATTGTCACCAAAATCTATTCCTATAGACAATTATGTCTCACTAAACTTCAAATCCTCAGCAAAATATTTTTTGTCAGACTTCATTTCAATGAAGCTGTGAACATTCAGCTACATATACTTATTTATTTATTTATTTTATTTATTTAAAAGGATTTATATCCTGCTTTATCTTTGAATCAAAGTGGTTTTCACTGCAAATGAATCATGTTGGGGAGTGCGGGGGTGTCAGCATGCAGTGGTTGTGAAGGTAGTGTTAGTGACTGTGTGGTGAGGTGCAACTTGATTTGGGGGTGCAATATATACAGGTTGAGCTACCTACAGTGGGCTATATACAAGGAGTGGGGGGGGGGGAGAGGGCTGATGCAGGGCAGGGGAAAGGGGTACTGAGCAATTAGATGAGTCACGTAATGTCACCGTAATGCTCTGTGTAGAGCGTGGTCTTGAGTGATTTTCAAAAGTCCTTAATATCGACCATTGATCTTAAGTTGTCAGTGGGAGTTCCACATGGCGGGTGCTGACTTATGACAGTCCATTTTAATTTTAATATGTATATAATTGTCTCAATATTTTAAAATAATAGATATGTCTAAAAATTTATCATATTAAATCATCTAAATGCCGACCACAGCTGCCGCAGTTCAAAGGAAATCTATTTAACTTCTGCTCCGATAAAGGGGTGTCAACCAACAAGTGGATTGGTATA
This sequence comes from Ichthyophis bannanicus, assembly GCA_033557465.1. Classification (NCBI taxonomy): domain Eukaryota; kingdom Metazoa; phylum Chordata; class Amphibia; order Gymnophiona; family Ichthyophiidae; genus Ichthyophis; species Ichthyophis bannanicus. The sequence goes on along the minus strand of CM066051.1, from coordinate 40,872,671 downwards.
CTCTTATCTGATTCATGGACACTTGGGGGGAGAGGGTTCCTTTAGGCTTTTGTGAAATAAAAACACAGCAGCCATCTTTGGAAGTACAGCCGGGAGAGATCCCTATGTCAAGAAGAAAGGAGTTATGTGCCCTTGACATCGGGATTGGACAAGAATTTTCATGTTCCACTAAGTCTTTGAATACTTAAATTGTATGATCGGAGCCTTGATGCAGAAGTTAAAATGATTTCTTTCAAAACGCGGCAGTTGTGGCCAGTAGTTAGATAATATGATATGATAAATTTATGGACTTACATATTATTTTAAAATATTGAGACAATTATGTATTTAATAAATTAAAATGGACTCTCATAAGTATATGTAGCTGAATATTCACAGCTTCATTGAAATGAAGTCCGACAAAAAAATATTTTGCTAAGTGTTTGAAGTTTAGTGAGACATAATAGGCTATAGGAATATATTTTGGTCAATGTAGTGGAATTGAATTTCCTCTATGAAATCCAATTGTGGTGAAATTTGTAGTCATGATTATAAACAATTCTAATCAGTTTGAACAGAACAACCACATTCCCATTGCAGTAAAATTAGATGCACCTGTGATTGTTAGTACTCATATGACCTGAATCAGCCAATGAATGCTAGCCCTTATGTTAAAATGGCCACATTCACTCCTTGTTCCATTTTCACAATGGTGAAGACAAGAGAGCTGCCTGAGACCATCAGAAAAGTCATTATCACCAAACATCAAATTTCAAAGGAGGTACAAGGCCATCTCCAAAGATCTTGGGATTTCTGTATCTACAGTTCACAATGTTATTAAGAAGTTTTTTGCTCATGGAGCTGTCATGAATGTCCCAGGACATGGAGGGAAGAGAAAAATGAATCCAAGAAGTCTTTGAAGGTTAGTGTGAACTGCTGGAAAAATGCCACGTACAACATCCAAAAAGCTTAAGGCTGACCTGGAGCAATCTGGAGTGATGGTTTCAACTCACATCATATATCGTGCACTAAACAAAGAAAAACTTCATGGGTGAAGGCTAAGGAAGATCCACTGCTCAAAGACAAGACATAAAGAGGCACCACTGATCTTTTACCCAAACCTACCCTGAGAAACCACAATCCTTCTGGGAAAATGGAGTGGAGGAGTGGCCTAGTGGTTGGGGCAAGGTACTTCGGGCCAGAAGGTCGGGGGTTCAAATCCCACTAGAGGACAGCAACCTTGGGCCAGAAGGACTGGGGTTTCTAGTCCCACAAGGTGCTCCTTGTGGTCTTGGGCAAGCCACTTAACCCTCCATAGCCCATGTTCCCTGTAAAATAGTTATCTCCAAGTTATAATGCCCTGTTCAATGTAATTTCAGTTTGTTCAATGTAAACCGCACTGATGCAGAATAGTGCGGTATATAAGAGAATGTAAATAAATAAATAAATAAAATGTTCTGTGGACAAATGAAACCAAACTTGAGCTCTTTGGCAATGCAGACCAGCGATATATTTATAGGTGACGAAATGAAGCTCATAAGGAAGAAAAACACCCTTCCTACAGTTAAATATGGTAGATGTTACATAATGTTGTGGGGCTGTTTTGCTGCCTCAAGAACTGGAGGCCTGGCATGTATTAAAGGAATCATGAAGTCATGGGACTACCAACGTATTTTGGAGAAAATTCTGCTACCTAGTGTCAGAAAAGTAGGCCTGGGTCAAACGCCATGGGTCCTCCAGCAGGACAATGGCCCAAAACATACATCCAAAAGTACAAAAGAATGGTTTAAAAGGAAGAATGGACTATTCTAAATTTGCCAGTAATGAGTTCTGATCTCAGTCCAATTGAGAACCTTTGGAAAGAGCTGAAATCAGCCATTGGTATGAGGAATCCTGAAAACATTCATAGCTGGAACAAATTGCAGTTGGAGGGTGGGAGAAATTATCAGCACACTGATGTATGAAATTTATTGATGGCTACAAGAAATGTTTGGAGGCTGTCAACACTGCCAAGTATTGTGCAAACAAATGCTGTATTAGTGAGAGGTGCCACAAATCCTGTTGAGGTCATCATTTGTTTTTTTTTCTCAGAAATTACGCTTCAGTTGCACAGGCATCTTTTTTTTTGTTGTATATCTTTGAACATACTATTAAAAAATTATGATGACATACAGTTGGAATATAGAGCAAACATGCAATGCTTGACTTTATAAAGTCACGTTGTGTCTTAGGAATTCTCTGCTGGCTGAGTTAAAGAAAAACCAAAAAACAAGATAAGTTTCTTCAAGCATTTTAAATTATTAAAAAGGAATGACCACGGCGAGGGGTAGGTTACTTTCCTGCTCTCTCTTACCTGGTTATTCCGACAAAAAGAAAGTGCTAAAAAATATAATTTTTGATTCTGTGACTAGTTTATACGGCAGGTTATGTGAGCCGGGGTATTTTCATTTTGGATTTTGTATTTTGCCCTGTGCTAAGGGTTCTTTTTTGACTGGTGACTTTATAAAGTCAGCTACATATAAGCACAGACAGCATGCTTTGACTGGGAGGGAGTTTTTAAAATTATATTTCACATGTGCAAACTGCAAGAGTCACATTGGAGGTGTGATGGTTGTGGCCTGGATGAGCATGCATGTTCTACATTTCATGTGGAATCCCATTCCACTAGAGGCACGCCTGGGCTGTCTGGATGAGCCTGAGCAGGATGGTCCCATTAGGACCAGATTCTGCACAGTGGAAGCCAGATGTCCCTGCAGGTACAGGATCGGGATCTGAGATAGCCTAGCATGCCTCTGCATACAAGCGGTGAGGTCCTCCCTGCTTGCACCACTGTCACCCGGAACACCGACCCCATCTAACCCTGCTGCCTGGCCCCGGGCTGTGTAGCTGGGGCCTGGATTGGTGGCAGAGTCCTACCATGCTCCAGTCCCGGCTGTGGGGGGATATGCCAGCCCTGATCACCCTGATTCCAGCTGCTTATTCCATCTCTGAAATGGAATAAGCAACACATTCCCTTGAAATGAGGGACGTACAGGGCTGTAACCTGAATTGGCCCTGTACATCCTGTTGCCTATGCCTGCCTCCGCTCCGCCCACACTCTGCCTCCTCCTGCCCCCCACCTGCTCTCCCTGTCCTGCTGTTCTGGCTGTGCAAGGAGAGCCTGTGGGGGAATACGAGCAGGACATCAAGTCACTTTGCAGAACTGGGGCCATAGTGAATGCACATGTATGACCACAGTTGCCCATGTAAGAGTTTACAACAGCTCCCTGGCACATATATATTATTAAAAAGGCGAGATAAAGGGAGTTACCCATTATTTATTTTCCTCTCCAAATTGAAATGAATTAAAGATAGCAGCCCCTGTAGTTAATTCGTTGTATTTATATATATAGGTTTAACAACACTAAAGCTCACGCGCCAACACTTGCACGAGTAAGTTGCTGAGTTGCCTCTGTTCATTTTTCCCATGTGTAGGTTTGTAAAATGACTATGTGTTGGTGAATACATGTGCATGCCTGCACATCCTTAGATGCATTTTAGAAAAGGCTCCATGTTTGGCAGAGCCTTTTTTTGAAATACCACTGGAACTGTGTCTATCCTGACCTTGACATGTCAATCCCAATCTTCATATACTATCCGCTTTCTTCATGTCTCAAATACCAAGCAGCTAGAAAGCAATGGTAACAGTGGTCCTCTCCGCAATTCAACTGCATTTAGCTAAGACATGCCAAACTCATCATTCAACCACCTTGTCAATTAAAGAGTCTGTATACCATGAGAAGCCCCACCCTTGAAATCCATTGCAGGATGCATATAACATCATGGGGCTTCCACCATAAAACTTATCTGACCTTTTACCAGCACTTTTGTAATGACTAAGAACTGATACTTATGTTTAAGTAAGCCTGACCTCTACAGCACATTATGCTGCAATCATGAAGTATAGGGCGAGTTTTTAGTAGTTAGAAAACCAAACCCTAAGTATCTTAAAGAGATATTGCCACATTGGTCCGGTTCTTTTTTAAGGGCTGTCGGGTAAGGTTTGCCTCATCATGGATGATACCAAAATCTGCAATAGAGTAGACACCCAGGAAGGAAGAGATAACATGAGGAGGGATCTAGATAAGCTTGAAGAATGGTTGAGAATTTGGCAGCTAAGATTTAATGCTAAAAAAATGCAGGGTCATGCATTGGGCTGCACAGATCCAAGGGAACAGTACAGCGTACTGTGTGGGGCAAAGTACCTCTGTCCATGAAAGAAGACTGGGACCTGGGCGTGATTGTTTCTGATGATCTTAAGGTGGTTAGACAGGTAGAAAGGGTGACGGTGAAAGCCAGAAGGATGCATGGGTGCATAGAGAGAGGCCAGCAGAAAAAAGGAGGTGAGTCTGTATAAGTCTCTGGTGTAATCTCATTTGGAGTATTGTGCAACTCTGGAGACCACACCTTCAAAAGGATATAAACAGGATGGAACTGGTGTAGAGGGTGACTACTGTAATACTTAGTGGTCTTCATTATAAAGCATAAGGGGGCAGAAGTAAAGATCTTGATATGTATATGTTAGAGGAAAGGCGGGATACAAGAGATATGATAGAGATGTGAAAATACCTCCATGGCATAAATGCCTCTTTCAATTGAAAGCAAGCTCTTCAACAAGGAAACATAGGATGAGGGTGAAAGGGGATAGACTAATGAGTAATATGTGGAAATATTTCCCTACGGAAAGAGTGTTAGCTGTTTGGAATACTGTCTCAGTGGAGGTAGTAGAGACAAGGACACTATCTCAATTCAAGAAAGCATGGGACAAATACAGAAGATTTCTAAAGGAAAAAAAGGGACTAGAGTAATTGATATGGAAGGGCAGATTAGATAGGTCTTTTTCTGCTGTCATGTTTCTATGTTTCTACATACCTGCCAAGGTGCAAAGTGTCTGATGTCCGCACATGAGCCATTGAAGAATGGTCCTTTTCCAAGTTCACAGGAAGACATGGCATGGAGGGCATAGGCCACGACGTACACAGCATTGTAAGCATTATAAGCAAATCTCAGCTTTGTCATATCAAAGAAGAAACTGTTAAGGGCTCGCAAGTCTTCCTTCCCTGTGCAGATTTTTCCTTCTCTGCTTAGTTCTTGAGTGATGTGGTCTATGTTGGGGCTGGCCCACCTACAACCAACGATTTGTTCCCAGAACTGCCCAGCAAATATGTCCCCTGCCATTCTGAAAGGGTGAAGTTCATAGAGATACTCTTTGAACCCTGGAATGTTGCCTGTAGGAATTGCAAGTCCAATGGTTCCTTTAAGAGTGTTTAAGAAGTCATTTTTATTAAATATTGGATGATCAGCCCAGGCATCGGTAGCCACCCAGACTTTCCCAGATACCTCACTCCTTGAAATTTCGAGCATCACTGGATAAAGGCTGTTAGCAGTGGAAAAAGCCACAATGACCCTGGCTGTAGTCTTCTTCACCACCTCTACAATGTGTCGTATCTTTTCTTGAGAGTAAAATAAGGGGATGGTTTCATGGAAGGCTACACAGATCTCAGCCTTAACCAGTTGCTCTCTCAGCATCTGACTCCCTGACAGTCCATAATCGTTGTCCTCAGCAAGGATTCCAATCCAGGTCCATCCAAAGAAGATGATCAAATGGGCGATGCCGAGAGACTGGAACTCATCACTTGGAGTAGTGCGAAGGAAAGAGGGAAATTGACTCTTATCACTAAGAGCAGCTATGGAAGCGGCATAACTAATCTGGAAGAAATGTATTGATAAGTTTAATTAGTATTTTTACCCTAGATATGCATTTTTAAGAGTGATGACATCAAATTTTTTTTTAACCATATTTTATTACACTTTGTGAAATACAGGGAAACTCACATCCAATACAAACACTGTTCCAATACTCTCCAGACCCCCGGTACACTACACATCGATAACTGCAAATCTATTACGTTACAAACGCCCACCACATCTTGGCCTTTAGAGCGTATCGTTACATACAATTCTTTGCCCTCTCTGGTATTGCTCTCTAGAGTATAACCCATCACGCTTAATCATATAGCACTTAACAAATCTGAACTTTTTATTACATAACAAAACTTAACTTTGTGTGTGCTTTGTCATCCCACCATCTCCCCCGTTAGCCCTCCCCAGACCCTCCCATGTGCCCCTCCAAGTAAGCGTCCCATATCTTATGAAACATCCACTCCTTACCCCTCAATTGGTAGGTTAAGAGGTCAAATCTCACTGCCTCTTCAATCTTCCTATACCAATCCTCCCCTCTGGGCCCTTTACCATTCTTCTATTTCCCAGCTATCGCCACTCTAACAGCCAACTTGAGCTTCTCCTCCAGCAGCCTTCACCATTTTCCTACTCCATGAGACATGCCCAACCCCAAAATTAAATCCTTTGGGCACCCCGGACTAGAATCCTGTACTATGCCCCTCCCTTGTCTTAGTCCCCCCCTCACCACCCCCCAAAAATGTTGGATCACCGGGCACTCCCACCACATATGAAAGAAACTCCCAGCACTCCCACAGCCTCTCCAACACCTATCCGTTTGCTGCGCTCCCGCCAGGAACAATTGCCTCGGGGTAATGTAGGCCCCATGAACAATTTGCAATTGGGTTTGTCTCGAGGAGGTCACCCATGTACTCTTAGAGATATTCTCATATATCTTTCCCCACTCCTCTTCCTCCAACTCCTCCCCCAACCATTAGTGCCACTTGGCCCTATGAGAATCCGTAACTCTATCTTCCTCTTCTCGCAATAGCACTTTATAAATCTTTGTGATAATCCCCTTTTCCAACCTTCCCTGATACAGTGCTGTTTCCATCGGTGTGCTATCTCTGCTTATCTGTATCTTATTCTCCCCCGAAGTTATAAAGTGTCTCAATTGAAAATATTGGTAAAAGAGGATTTTCTCTTGCACTCGGCTTTCCAGCTCTTGGTGGGATCTAATCACCCTTCTATCAATGAAGTTTGTGAGTTTTTCCAGTCTCCCCGTCTCAAGCCTCCGCCCCTTCTTAGTCCAACTCATGTTGCCAAAAGGAAGAAAATCCCCCACTTTAGACCAAGGAGATATTGGACTCGGGAACCACCCTATTTTCTTCCCCAGTTTATTAGTCTTTGACATTGCCTTAATTAGGGGGTGTTCATTCCCCTGTACTCCTGCTCCACACCCCTCCCCCCCTCTCTAGCCACTGAGACAAGGATAGTGATCCCATTATGAATCTCTCCAAGTCTACCCATGCTAACTTATTCCCTCTGCTATAGTGGTCCCTCCATGTCCTAATTATATAGGCCTGGTGGTACCACCTCAGCGATGGGGAGCGGATCCCTCCCTGATCCTTAGATAGCAACAAGCCACTTCTTTTAATCCGCATCCTTTTCCCTCCCCACACAAACCTCGTCAGTCGTGCTTCCCACTTTCTCATCGTAGTCCCCGGAATCCGAATGGGCAGTTGCGAAAACAGAAATAGAAATTTCGGGACAACATTCATCTTGAGAACCTCTACCCTACCCATCCAACTCAATTGCAGGGAAGCCCACCCCTCCAACTGTGCACTAATTTGGCGAGCCAACGGCTTATAGTTAAGCTCAAACAGTTTTTTAGGGTCTTCCGAGATTCGAACTCCTAAATACTTAATATCCCCATGATCCCATCTAAAAGGGAAATTCTGTAAATCCCCCCTTTGCAACACCCCCCCCCCCCCCAGTGCCATGGTCTCCATATTTGACAAGTTCACCTTAAATCCAGAAACTGCTGAGAGCCTTTCCAACTCCTTTATCAAAACTGAGAGCGACTCTTCTGGCCTGGCCATAAATATCAGCGTGTCATTGGCATAAAGAAGTATCTTGTGCTCCACCTTCCCCACTAACACAGGCCTAATATTCTACTGTGCTCTTGTACGTATTGCTAGCACCTCGATCACTATGGCAAGCAAAAGGGGTGACAAGGGGCAGCCCTGTCTCGTACCTCTCTGCAACTGAAACAGATCAGAGCACTGATTATTCACCGTGAGCCTTGCTACCGGCCTCCAGTACAAAGCTTCTACCCCTTGAATAAATCCCTTCCCTAGGCCCATCTTCTCCATTACCTTAAACAGAAACGCCCATTCCACCCTTTTTCGGTGTCTAGCGCCACGCATAGAGTAGGGATTTTCCCGCACTTTTACATAATGGAGCAGACCCACTGCTCTCCTTAAGTTATCCGCTATCAGCCTGCCTCTTATAAACCTGGTCTGGTCAGGGAAATTAAGTCCAACAATATCCCCTCCAATCTATTCGCCATTATCTTTGCATACAGTTTAGCATCACTGTTAATCAGCGCAATTGGTCTATAATTCTCACACCTTTCGAGAGGTCTGCCCTCCTTGGGAAGTACCACAGTGTTAGCCTGGGCCATTGAGTCAGGTATTTTGTTTCCCTGCAAAAACCCTGAGAAGAGTTTTGCCAAAAATGGGGCCAATTCCTCCAGCATCATGTGGTAATAATCAGCATGAAATCCGTTGTCCCCTGCTGCTTTCCCTTTTGGCGATTTCTTAATGCCCCCAATCACCTCCTCTACCGTTATGGGTCTCCTCAGCCAGTTTGCTGTTTCTTCCGCTACCCTGGGAATCCTGATCCCCTCCAGGTACTCCTCTATCCCTTCCTGACCAATCCCCTCTTGGCCTGTGTATAACTCTTCATAGAATTGCCTGAAGGCCCTACATATATCTTGACTCCCTACTACCTTCTCTCCTTTCCCATTCCTAATCTCCTTCACTATCCTACTCTCTCTCTCCTCTTTTGCAGTTGTCGTGCGAGCATTCTCCCCGCCTTATTTCCACCTTCCATGAAATTCCTTTTGGTTGCCCTCATCATCTTCTCTACCTCCTCCAAATCTAAAGTATTAATCTTCACTCTAAGTCGAGCCAGTTTCTGTCGCAAGGTCTTGGACCATGTTCGGCTGTGTTCTACCTGCATCGCTTCCAACTCCTGAATCCAATCATGCCGCATCGCCTTCCTTTCTCTTTTCCTCTGACTCCCTAATTGAATCATTTCCCCCTCATATAAGCTTTCCCGCTATCCCACACCATTGCATCTGACACCTCCCCATTATCATTCCATGCCAAGTATTCCCTCCATGCCTTCCGAATTTTACCCTTCCCATCCTCTGACTGAATCAGGGACACGTTGCCCCTCCACCCCCCTCTGACCCCCTTTTCATTTTCTCACACCATTCCCCTGTTATCATCCCATGGTCCGATAAAGTAATCGGGTGTATTTTTACGTTCGCTAGCGCCCCCAGTTGCCCTCTTCTCCCTAAGAACAAATCCAGTCTTGAATAAGTTTCCAATCTGGCCATGTAGCAAGTATATTCTTGCCCCCCGGGTTCTCCCACCTCCATATATTCACCAGACCAAATACCTCCATACACTTCCTTAACTCCTTTCCCTCCTTCCCATGCTTTTTTCCTTTGAAGTTGGATCTGTCTTTAGACCCCGCCACGCAGTTCATGTCCCCCCTCAATGATCCATTCTCCCTTTGCTTTACCCTCAAACTCCTGCAAAACTTTATTGAAAAAAGATCCCTTGTGCCCGTTAGGTGCATATAAATTTAGAAACGATACCTCCCTCAGGTCTACTCTCCCCACCACCCACACCACTCTACCCATAGCATCCCCCCCGTTCTCGAAGGGAATGAACCTGACCCTCTTATGTATAAGGATTATCACTCTCCTCTTCTTAGAATTATAGGGTGACCCAAAAAGTTGCTCAAACCCCTGAGATTTTAATTTCTCTTGTTCTTCTCTTGTCAGGTGTGTCTCTTGCAACATGGCAACATCCACCCCGTTCCTGTTTAAGTGTGTAAGAATCCCTTTCCTTTTAATCGGACTGTTAATTCCCCGTACATTAAAGGAGGCAATTTTATACCCCCCCCCCTTTCTGGATTCAGCCATCAATGTAGTCTTGCACCCCTCCCGTCCCACTGCCCCCCTGCTGGCGCTCTGACAACCTACTCACACATGAACTAAAATCAAAACGTAACATACAACAATAACCCAAACCTTGCTCGCCTCTCCCCCATTCGTCACAAATTTTTTGCTTTTGGACTCCCATTAGCCCTTCCCTCTTGACCACCACTCCATTCCCCCCTCTTCCGCACATTCCCCCTATATCCCCCCCCCCGTCCCTCAGCGTCTTTCCTTCTCCCCTTTCCTCTCCTCTCCCCTCTATCCTCCACGCTCCCTTTCGCTGGGCGATGTTGGCAGAGGGGCCCTTCCCAGTTAAACAGTTCCCTCTCCCCTCCCTTCTACTCCATAAACAGACCCTATGTCCCAACCATGCACCCCCTCAAATTGCCCCAACAACACCATACTGATTATCCCCCACCCCTCGCATACATCAACACTTCTATTCCTGTCCGTGCTCCTTTCCTCCCCCCACCCGGCAATGCCTTCCTCTACCACTGACATTTACTTATGCAGCCCGATCGTGTCCGCTCTACCCTTCATATACAGCAGTTCATCCACTCCCGTCCAATTTCCTCTCCTCCCTTCCACCCAGCATTGCTTCCCCCCACCAATTACATTTACTTTTATATCCCAAGAAAGTCCACTCAGTCCGCTGATGTCTGCACCGCTTCCTCGGTACCTCCAGCATTTGCACGACAGTCCCTCCTTGCAGATGCCTCCATGTTCTCCACAGCCTTCCCCTTCTGAGATTTTAAAAATTTCTCCAACGCCTCCTTCGAGTTGAAAAACCGCCTCATACCGTTCATCAACATCGTGATTCTGGCCGGGTACCAAATCGCTATCTGTATGCCTTTTTTCACCAGGGATTCCTTCCATTTCACCAAGTCCTTCCTTCTCTTAACAGTTTCTGCTGCCAGGTCTGGGAAAACATACACCTTTCAGTCCTTGTACATCACATATTTTGACTTTCTGGCAGTCTTTATCACGTGCTCTCTATCCTGGAACCAAAGGAGCTTAACAATGAGAGCACGTGGAGTCCCCGCTGCCCCAGGCTTAGGCCTCAGCTCCCTATGGGCCCTCTCGATCTCAAAAGGTGGCACTGACGGCGGATCAGGGAAGCAAGTCACCAACATTTCTGCCACAAAGCCGACAGTGTCCTCTCCCTCCACCCCCTCAGGCACACCAAAATTCGGAGGTTAGACCGGCGGTCCCTGTTCTCCAGGTCTTAGCATGCAGCCAGCTAACGTGCTGCTGCAGGGAACCCACCATATGCTGAAGCGCTGCCTGGGAGTCCTCTGTCTGGCTTACTCGGGTCTCCACCTCCTCTAGCCGCTGCCCTATGTCGGCAAATTTTTCCTCCAACTTTTGGAAGACTCTCTCAATGATCTCCTCTTTCGACTCTCTGATTTCCTTCAGTACTGCCGCCAGATCTGTTTGGGAGACTTCCTCCCTCTCCTCCTCTCCATATCCCTCCAATGTGCTAGGAGAGACCGGTGCTGGCAGGGCCTGCACTCGCGCCGCCCCTGTCTTATCTGCTCCGGTTTTTGCCGCATATAACTCCTTTATAGTATTGCTCTGCTTGAGTTTTACCAGCTTCGGCATGTTCTGCCCCTTTTTTTTTATCACAACGGAACTTTATCTACCCGTTTTGTCCGTGCGGGATGGAGAACTCTCTCACTCACGTCTCATCTCCTCCGTGGCTAAACTGGAAGTGGACATCAATTATTTTTATAGGCTATCTCAATATATTATTAAAAATTTCCTGCCCTCATGTGGGGATGGGGGAAGATAATTTCATAACTGGGTGCCTGAAATATAAAAACATATGACTTGTCATAGTTGGTCAGACCAAAGGTCTAATACACCCAGTATCTTGTTTCCAACAGTGGCCAATCCAGGCCTATTTTGCCATTGGGAATTACTTCTGCCAAGCCCCTGGCACAGGATCTCCACTACCAGTCCAGACAGAGAGTCCAATGCCAGTTGAAGGAGCAATTCCATGTGCAGGATGCCTACAAGCCGAAGCCCTCATGAAACAGGTGGAGGTGCTCTGAAGCATTTGAGACAGTGAGAAGTACATTGATCAGATGATTCTTGAAGCATCCACGCTCTTCAGCAGAGGTATAGATGGTATGCTATAGCATGAAGAGAGTAGTGCACGAGTCATCAGAGTCTGCAGAATCAATAATCCAACTCTTCTAGTCCTTGAATAGAAGAACCATTATGAAGCCCTGGAAGTGGAGGAGGTGAAAACATCCCAGGAAAGGGAAGAACCAGAGCTCAAGTACTCCAAAGTTGCAGAATCAGTGACCACAAGGAAGCAAAGGATAGTGATGGTTGGTGATGCTCTTCTGAGGAGTACTGAGACGTCCATCTGCTGACTAGACTTGATGTCCAGAAAGGTGGTCTGTCTGCCAGGTGCCAAAATATGATATGTTACAGAGAGTTTTCTGAGACTCATCAAGCCTACTGACTATTATCTCATTTATGTTGCACAAATGGTACTGCAAGGTATGCCTCTAATCATATCAATGGTGACTTCATGGCTCAGGGACAGAGGGTGAAACAGATAGGGGCACCGGTGGTATTCTCTTCAATTCTTCCTGATGATGGTAAAGGCAGAGGCAGAGAAGCTTGCATCATGGAGATGAATGCATGGCTGCTTGGATGGTGTCATCCAGAGCTTTTTGATTTCCTGGACTATGGAATGATTTTCCAAGGGCTGCAGAACAGAGATGACATTCATCTGTCCATGAACGGTTGAAGTTTCTTCAGCAGCAAACTGGCTAACCTACTGAAGAAGGCTTTAAATTAGATTTGCTGGGGATGAGTGAAGAAAACTCCCAGGTAAGTGAAATATTAAATACCTGTTAGAAATTGGTAAAGGGCACAATACCTGGAAAGCAGTGTGTATAAATGCCCGTAGCATGGGGAATAAGATCCCTGATGTTGAGTCTTTAATGGAAGTGGCTGACCTGGACTTAATAGCAGTTAAAGAGACATGGTTCACGGGCAACCATGACTGGGATGTAATTATACCAGGCTATAATTTATTCAGGAAGGAACGGGTAGGATGAATGAGAGAAGGAGTGGCACTATATGTGAAAACGTTTAATAAAGCTATAGAATTACAGGGCTTCAAAGGGAGCAAGGAGGCATTGTGGGTTAAACTAGTAAAAAGGGAGGGAGATCTGTATATTGCACCAATGCAAATGAATTCAGATCTCTCTCACAGGGAAAAGTGGATGGGGATTTACCAGGAGACATATGCAGTATTGCCAGGAAAGGAGAAATGTTACTGATGCTGATTGGCACATCCCTACTGAATGTTATCTAGAAGTAAGGAGATCCTAGATTCTGTACAGAGCAAACTATTCCGGAACTGGTAACAGAACTCACATGTGAAGTGGCCATACTAGACTTAGTGTTTATCAATGGGGAAAGTATTTATGATATCATAATGGGAGATCATCTCACATCCAGTGATCACCAGATGGTGTGGTTCAGTATTAGGACTAGGGCTGATAAAATCCATTCAAAAGCAAAGGTCTTAGACTTTAGGAAAACGAAGGCGACTGTTTACTAAATGGCGGTAGCGGACTCCGTGCGATATCGCACGGAGTCCGCTACTGCCATTTAGTAAACAGACACCTAAGATTACCAAGATGGGACAATACCTCAAGGAATTGCTAGTAGGATGGGAACAGCTGAGGGATGTAGAAAAGCAATGGGAAAAACTGAAAGGGGATATTTTAAGGGTAACAAATATTTTTGTTAGAAAGGTAAATAATGTGACAGGAAAAGGAGGCTGCTATGGTTCTCAAAAAGCACAGCTGAAAGGTGAAGAAGAAAAGGGTGGCCTTCACAAAATACAAGAGAACACAGAGAGAGGAAGACAAGCATCATTATTTGGAAAAACGTTAGAGAAGCTAGGAAAGTGGTCAAAAAAGCAAAGATACTAAAAGAAGAACAAATAGCCAATGCATTACAATGGGGGGGGGGGGGGACAAGGTATTTTTCAAATATGTTAGTGAGAAGAGGAAGGGCAAAAGTGTTATTGTCTCTGACTGATGAGGGGCGAGCAAATCTAATAGTAGACAAAGCGATGGGACCGGATGGGATACATACAAAAATATTGAAGTAACTTAGGGACTTTCTAGTGCCTCCATTGACTAAACATTTCACTGTTTCTTTAGAGTTTGGAGTGGTCCCAGAGAACTGGAAAAAGGTGCTTGTGGTCCGTTTATACAAATGTGGAAATAAGCATGAGATTGAAAACTACAGGCCGGTTAGTCTAAGCTCTGTGGTTAGTAAATTATTGGAAATGCTGCTAAAAGAGAGAATAGTGAGGTTTCTGGAGTCCAGTGGATTGCAGGATCCGAGGCAGCATTGCTTTCCAGAGGCAGGTCTTGTCAGACAAATCTGATTGATTTCTGTGTCTGAGCAACCAGGGAGTTGGACCAAGGGAGAGCCCTAGAAGTGGTGTACTTAGATTTCAGTAAAGCCTTTGACACTGTTCTACACAGTCAACGTATAAACAAAATAAGCACCCTAGAGATGGACCATAAAGTAACTGGGTTACAAATTGGTTGAGTGGGAGACAACAAAGGGAACAGGTAAATGGAACTCACTCTGAGGAGAAGGATGTTTCCGCTGGTGTTCTACTGGTATCTATCCTTGGTTGGATTATTTTTAACATCTTTGTTAGTGATATTGCAGAAGAACTGTCGGGTAAGCTTTGCCTCTTTGCTGATGATAGTAAAATCTGCAATAGATTAGACACCCAGGAAGGAGTAGATAGCATGAAGAAAGATAAAGCTAAGCTTAAAGAATTTGGCAGCTGACATTTAATGTTAAAAAATGCAGGATAATACATTTGGCTGCAAAAATCCAAGGGAGTACAGTCTAGGGAGCAAAGGACTTCTCTCCATGATTGAAGAGCGGGACCTGGCCGTGGTTGTGTCTGATGATCTTAAAGTGGCTAAACAGGTAGAAAAGGCACGGCAAAAGCCTGAAGGATGCATGGGTGCATAGGGAGAGGAATGGCCAGTAGAAAAAAAGGAGGTGATAGTACCTCTGAATAAGTCACTAGTGTGACCTCATTTGGAGTACTGTAGTCAATTCTGGAGACTGCACCTTCGAGAGGATAAAAAAAGGAAGGAGTCAGTGCAGAGGGTGGCTACTGAAATGTTTAGTGGTCTTCATTATAAAGCATATGAGGACAGACTTAAAGATCCTAATATGTGTATATTACAGGAAAGGCGGGATTAAGGAGATATTATAGAGACATTTAAATACCACCATGGTAAATGAACAAGAGTCAAACCTCTTTCGTTTGAAAGCAAGCTCTGCCACGAGGCACATAGGATGAAGGTGAAAGGGGATAGACTCAGGAATAATATGCAGAAATATTTATTTACCAAGAAAGTGGTTGATGCATGGAATAATCTCCCATTGGATATAGTACCTACAAGGAACATAGTACCTACAAAGAACATAGTCTCAAAATGGGCCTGAGCCTTAATCTAAAGAAGACAAAGATCATGACAACTGGCATAATCAACAGGTTCATCATTGAAGGAGAAGAAATTGAAATTGTGAACGACTTTAATCTACTTGGATCAACTATCAATAAAGAGTCAACAAGCAGTCAAGAAATCAGACGACGCATTGCTCTTGGCAGAATGGCTATGAAAGACCTAGATAAGATTCTCAAGAGC
The DNA here is from genome assembly GCA_033557465.1 of Ichthyophis bannanicus. Classification (NCBI taxonomy): domain Eukaryota; kingdom Metazoa; phylum Chordata; class Amphibia; order Gymnophiona; family Ichthyophiidae; genus Ichthyophis; species Ichthyophis bannanicus. The sequence goes on along the minus strand of CM066051.1, from coordinate 40,857,017 downwards.
AGAGATGTCTCTCTCCATACAAAGATTCGACTTGTTCAAGCCATGGTATTTTCAATAACATCATATGGATGTGAAAGCTGGACAGTGAAAAAGACAGACAGGAAGAAAATTGATGCCTTTGAATTATGGTGCTGGCGGAGAATACTGTGTATACCATGGACTGCCCGAAGAACAAACCAGTCGGTACTGGAGGAGATCAAACCTAAGCTTTCTTTAGAAGCTCAGATGAGAAGACTTCGACTTTCATACTTTGGACACATCATGCAAAGAGAGAGATCATTAGAGAAAGACATCATGCTTGGAAAGATAGAAGGTCAACACAAAAGAGGAAGGCCAGCAATGAGATGGATTGATACAATAACAGCAGCTACGGGTACCAGTCTGTCAACAATGAGCTGCCTGACTGAAGACCGAATACAATTTAGGATAGCTATCCAGAAGGTCGCCATGAGTCGACTCTGACTCGACAGCCCTTAACAACCTACCAGGACAGTATCTGAATTCAAGAAAGCATAGATCAAGCACAGGAGATCTCTGAAGGAAAAAAGAAGGCTGTTGGTATGGAAGGGCAGACTGGGTAAGTCATGTGATCTTTTATTACCATCATGTTTCTATTCTATTCTATGATTATATTTTATGAGCTGTTCATGTGAGGTAAGCTCCTCTTATCTTGATTCTTATATATTCTGAGTAATTTTCATTCTTGGTTGGGTCGTTTTCACTAGCAGTCTTTTTAATAACAAAAACATCTATAAAGGCTACATAAGCGCTAATTTATAAGGACACAATAGGCACCTTTGCTAATCTGGAAGAAAATGATCCTTGAATGTAGTCGGAGACATTTAAACCTGCTCTAAAGCAGGGGTAAATGTTCGGACTTGATTTACGCAAATACTTATAAACTTTAAGGTATTTTGTAATATACAATGGTACTTATGGATCCTGCCCACGTTCTTCGCAGACTTCACTTTCATGATAAGATGCTCATATTTAAATCACTAGGTATTTTATGAAAGGTGTTTTATGCACATATGTGGTTATATATCCATGAAAAAGACTTTATAACATTAGTCCACAGTGTCCCTTAGACCCAAGATCATCAACCTATTCACCTTCACCCATCCATTCTCTTTGTTGACTATATGTTGTAGCAATCAAACCATGCATTCAATGTCTTTGACAATCTGGTTTTTATGAGATGCCAAAAATGCATTGAACTGTCCTTTAGATCTAGCCAGAGTCACAGGAGATTCTTGACTTCTATATGACTGATCCATACCTGTGGATGTTTATAGACTCCCAGCAGCTGAGCCATGGTTATGGACATCCGAGACTTGGTATCTCCAAGAACTGCGGCCAGAGAAGATGCTGTACTGCAAGTGTAATTTGGGATGGGGTCTTTGTGCCCAGTGAGTTGCCATATTGTGCCTGTAAGGGATCGGGACGGAGTATCGCAGGAGTCATATATCCACAAGCCCAAAGTGACATTAGGCAGTAGGGAAGCATTTCGGCTAATTTCTTCCAATGCAAATGCCATTCCTTGAACATATTGGTAAAAACGTAATTGTAATCTGAAAATATTAAAATAATGTGATAGATGTGGAAGAAGAGCATAATTTTTCAGCAGAGCATCCAACTACCATTGTGCATACATACTTTTTTTTATTGCAAATTTTCTAGGTATACACATCAAGCATAACAGCATGAAAATGCCTTTTAGTATATACATAATCCAATGAAATAAATAAGAAAAAGAAAAGGTTTTCTAGCCCACATTAAGGGAGGACAATCACTTCTAACAAGCAGAATCAAATAAAAACTTGCAGGACAGTCCAAAACTAAACCACTAAACAAAGTTTAAAAAGTATATTCCATAACACAAAACCTTTGTAAGACTCTACTTGTTAGTCAAAAGATTTTCCAAATGAAGAGGGTCAGTAAACACATACTTAACATTATTCAAAGTGATTTAACATTTACAAGGAAATCGCAAAAAAGAGGTCTAAGCTGCAGGAAGGACTTCCTCTGCACCTGAGTTGACCTTGTCACATCTGGGAAAAGAGAAACTTTATACGCAAAATACAGGAAATCTTTTTTCAAGAAATGAGCCTTCAAGATTTTAACCTTATCAACCACAACAGATAAGGACACGATTAACGTGGCCTGAGCTGAGATCTCCTCATTAGAAGATTCCAAAAAAGCAGTATCACTTAATAGGGGAAACGTTTCTTTGGCTATCTCACTTGATCTATCCTCAGCATTCGATCTTGTCAGTCAATCTCTTCTTCTACATTGTCAACAATCTGCCGGCCTTCATGGATCTGTTCTTCAATGGTTTCATTCTTTTCTATCTGGTCGCTTCTACTCAATGTTGTTTCATTCTTCTACTTTTCCACGTTCCTCTTATTATGTGGTGTTCCCCAAGGCTCAGTCCTGGCCCCCCTGCTTTTTGATGTTTTTCTGGCCCCTCTTGCTAATCTTATACAACTACACAGGGTTTCTGTTTACCTCTACGCAGACAATATTTTACTTCTCTTCCATGCTCGTCCTTCCTCTCCTGATCTCACCACTGTCAATATCTGCCTTTCTTGTGTGTCTCACTGGTTATATACCAATCATCTCAAGCAGAACCCTTCTAAGACTTTCATGATTTGGCTCACTGGTTCTTCCTCTGTTTTCTCTGTAGCTCCTTCACTGAATGGTTCCCCTCTCACCCTGGTTTCTTCTCAAAACACACATCCAAAAGTCCAAAAGAATGATTAAAAAGGAAAATATGGACTGTTTTAAACTGGACAGCAATGAGTCCTGATCTCATTTCAATTGGGAACCTTTAGAAAGAACTGAAATCTGTCATTGGTAAAAGGAATCATGGAATCATTCATGAGCTGCAACAAATCACAGTTGAAGAGTGGGAGAAACTACCAGCAGACAGATGTACAAAACTTTGGAAACTGTCAGCACTGTCAAGGGTTGTACAACCAAATATTAGTGAAGGGTGCCATTAATTCTGTTGAGGTCATATTTTTTTCTCTGAAATTGGTATGTCTAAGTTTCTCAGACATCTTTTCTTGGTTGTGTATCTTTGAACATACTATCAAAATATTATGGCGACAGTTGGAATATTTCCAATTATTTCTCAAGATATTGCGCACAGCATACCTAAAATGTCAGGGGACCAATAATATTTACCACAACTGTAACATACATTATAACTTACACACAACGTACAATCTGTGAATCACAACTCCTAATGCAGCCATCCTAATGAATGATACACGCTAGCTAGAATAGTCCTTGCCCAAATAACCATGGTTTCAGGATCTTGCTAAATCCCTGAAGACCAATTACAGCATGCTGTTCTACTACTACTAAGTATTTGTATAGCGCTACAAGTCATACGCAGCACTGCACAGACATGTAAGAGACAGTCCCTGCTCATCAGAGCTTAGAATCTAGACAAGACAGGGCTGAACACCTAGATTCACACTTAGGGTCTCTTTTACTAAAGTATACTAGGCTTCTGCACTTAACGCTCATTAGGAGCAAAGTATGACACACGGCACGTGCAACAGCCCCATTCTAACTGTGGGGGGCGCTCAGCATGCTTCCATCAGTTACCGAACTTAAAGTTTCTTAATACATGTCAGCGGCATTTGCAATTCGTGCTGATGCCCATAATGCCTCCCATTTAGTGATGTTAGTGTGCGGTAATAATGCCCACGTTGCCCACAGTGTGTTGTCAAGATTCACTCTCCAACCCTAACTCACCAACACTCTGCCCCGTAGCATGCAGAGCACTTAGTGGGGATTTTTATTCTGATGGAGGTTTTTAGTGCATGGTAGTTGTAACTGTAAATCTGTGTTAACTGCTCTTTAGTAAAAGGGTGTCTTAATTTCACTAGCTCTTAAATTTAGGAATCTTTAGAGTAGATAGCAACAAATTTAGGACTGTGATAAAAATTAGGAGCTATCGATCTAAATTAGGCTCCTAAATCTAGGTCAGTGCTTCTCAGCCCTCTCCTTCATTCAATGGATCTCTCTCATGCATATTTGTGGTGGTAAAGCTGAAACCCTGATTGGCTAGTCGTGCTTCCAGGAGTGGGTTGAGAAACACTGATCTAGGCACATGAATGGCAAATGTGAATTTAAGAACATAACATTTAGGATCCTAAATTTCAGTGAATTTTCAATTGAAAGCTTAGGTCCTAGGGAACAAATTTAGGAATCTAACTTAGGTGCCAAGCATTTTTTGAATAATGGGCCCTTTATATATTTGATGCACTGAGGGTGAAATGGCATCTACCTGTCACCGACTGGTTGGATGCATTTGCACATTCCGCTACAAAAATGCCGGAAGACGTGGAAGATGACAAAAAGGAAAACAGAGAGCTATGGAAAGAAAGGTGGCTAGTGAGGGCCACAGATATCAGACCACCATACCACATGAAGCACCATAGTGCCACCAAACCACATGGACAATAAGGGACCAGAGGACCAAAGAGGTACAGACGGAGTTGGCCTGTTGCAGGTCCAACAGACCATCTGACTGCACAAGCTACCACAGAGCCACAAGATTTTCCATTTTTATGGAGCAAGAGGGACTGAAGGGCATAAGACAGATGAGTAGGGTTGGGACAAGAGAAGGTCAGTTGAGTCGACAGTGGATGACAATTGAGCTTGTTGGGTGTTAGCAAGAAGAACAGGAGGAACAATGGTCCTCTGATAAATCTCATAGAGTATCAGCTGGTCCCAATAATGGAGGATGTAGTAACAAGGACTGTATCTGAATTCAAGAAAGCATGCGACAAACACAGAGGATCTCTGACGGAAAAAAAATACTATAAAGCTTAGTATTTGTTTGGGACGGTCAGACTGGGCAGGCCATATGGGTTATATTTACTGTCATGCTTCTATGTAGAACTTCATTTAAATGAAAAATAAAAGTAAGGAGAAAATATTCCACCACTTACGTGTCACAGGGCTGAATGCTGGGGGTGTCTGTGAAGGAAATCAAGGGGTATGTTTTAGCACTGTGAACAGGGAGGATCCCCCCTATAATTATGTCCCCCTGCTTTATGTATCCTGTCATGTTCGTACTGCTTAGTTGACAGTTGATCTTAGTTGCATTATATTCAGCGAAGTTTAATATCAGGAAACAAGTCAGTACCATCAGCATTATTTTCTGCGCCGAGCTCTGCCAGTCTCAGTTTGCCTTTTATTCAGCTTTGACCTTGGAGAGAGTAGAAAATTAAACTGGTCATCACTTGCCATTGGTGGGTGGTTATGGCTAGGGTTATGTTGAATGTTATGGTTAGGGTCAAGATTAAAGTTTGGGTTAGATTTAGGATTATGGCTAGGGTTGAGTCATAGCTATAGAGTAACTGAAGATGACGAGTAGTCATGAGATGAATCCCTATGAAACCTAGACTTGGGTGCCAATTCCTACCCTCTCCAACCTGTTATTCAGAGGCGGACAGACTGAGCAGGATCCTGCAACCACACGAATGGAGATTGAATCCATTGGTGGTTCAGCAGATCTTTCTCAGGTGGGGCCTCCCCACCATGGATCTCTTCGCCAGCCCTCTGAACCGGCAACTCCCGAGATTCTGTTCCAGACAACCACATCCTCTCAGAGAAGCAGATACCAAAATAAGGGAGAAGAGGAGTAGGTGGAGAATCTTATGTCTTGGATCCCTGAAGCACTGAATCCAAGGTATGAGGAAGGAAATCACAGGGGAGCAGAGAATATCTCCATTTGCAGTTCCTAAGGAGACCTCCTAAAGATCAGAAAGAGACTTCAACCCAGGAACTGATTTAAATTCCAAGGAATCAGCAACACAGATCTTGTCTCCTAAGTTTCTGCTTATGAAATGGGCAGTAACTGTGACTAAACCAACTGTTGCATCCTGGTTCATCTTCATTCTAAACCTTTTTCCAGTAAAGTTACACTGCAACAGCAGTCCAGCCTCCCAGTGGCTTTCTCTCAACAACCTACAATCTTATTTTACTGCCTCGGCCCTAAAGTAAAACTCTCCCTTTACCCCTCTCTCCTCCACAACAGATAGTCTACAACCGAAATTGAGGGATAAGGAGGAGATGAGGAAGTGACTCAGTCCTGGAAGAGAGAGTGGACCGACATGGTACTGAGTGCCTCCTCTACTGATTTCTGTTGCAAAGTCTTGGGCACTCAGGTTTGGAGGAGGAGGAAGCTTCTATGTTATGTCTACATTATAAGGATACATAGGCGCCTATGTGTCTTTAGAAAACACCAGCACCAATCGTGCAGAAATCACACCTACATTGCAGCTATGGATAACATACATAGAGAGCAGGCATAGATGTTCATGCTTACTTAACGTGCATACATATATAATTTATGAAGTAGGCATATAAATCATGACACTTTATTCCCTGTCCAAACTCCTCCTTTGAGCATGTCCACTGTATAAGTACATTAACCAGCTCATGCACGTCAGAGGCGCCCTAGGAGTCTTCTTTATGGTTTGGACAAAAAGAAGGGTCATCGGAAACAAGACAGCTTCACAGAAGTCTACTACTACTGCTATTTATTCGTATAGCACTACATGGTGTATGCAGCACTGTACATATTGATGTAAGACATGGTTCCTGCTCATGAGGACTAGTGTATGGCAAGATAGTAGTGGATAAGAGGAGCATCAAGATCCAAAAACAGTCTCAAAGAGGCAGGTCTTCAGCCTGGACTTAAAAAGGGTCAGAGAAGGAGCCCAACGCACCAACTCAAGTACTTTGTTCCAGGCATATGGAGCAGCAAGGTGGAATGAACGAAGTCTGGAGTTGGCATGGCAGAGAAGGGCCCTGATAAAGGGATCTGCCAGAGGAGTGGAATTACCGAGGAGGAGTGTAGAGTGAGATAAGAGAGGAAAGGCAGTGAGGAGCTGCAGAATGAATGCACTTGAAGGTAGGTAGGAGAAGTTTGAAATGGATGCAAAAATGGAGAGGGAGCCAGTAAAGTGACTTGAGAAGAGGGGTTACATGAGCTTAGCGACACTGGTGGAAGATAAGCCGTGCAGCTGAGTTTTGAACAGATTGAAGGGGAAAAAGATGATTGAGAGGGAGACCAGCGAGGAGCAGGTTACAATAGTCCAAATGGGAGGTGACTAGTGAGCTGATGCGGGTCTTAGTAGTTTGTGTAGAAAGGAAGGGACAAATTTTGCCAATGTCATAGAGAAAGAAGCAAAAGGTGTTACCTATTTGTTGGATGTGTGCAGAGAACGAAAGAAGAGTCTGATATAGTCAGGAAATGCCTTCAGAATCATGGGTGAAACTTTCCCCTATAACAAACTTCTGCCAAACAACCTTGAGTCGTTTCCTTTTTGAAGAATTTTTTTTGCCCAAAGTCTAAAATCTGCCTTTTCAGTTTTCTCTTCCATGGCACTTGTTAGATTTCTGACAATGTCTGGTAATATTTTAAAGACTTACAAAATTCTGGTTGACGTCATTGGAAATGAAGCTGGAGCTCACACACGGTCTAACGATGGCGCTGTCAGTTACTGGCTTATAACCTTTCTCATATTCCCTCATCACGAGCACCAATTTCTGTGATGGAATAATTGCTAATTGCTTTGTGATTTCCGTAAATCACAGGGGAAGATGTGATTGATAGCAAAGGATTAAACGTTGAATAAGTAAATGTAAGGAAAATTACTTTTCATTACAGCACTGTAGAACAGATGGGAAAAAAGAGCTGTCATTTCCTCAGACAGTAATTACGGGAGTATCTTGAAAGATCTACATTTACCTCAGAGTGGAACCATAAGATGTGCAGTACTAGGTCAGACTAGGAGTTCCTCAAGCCCAGCATCCGGTTTCCAGCAGTGGCTGATCCAGGCCGCCAGTGCCCCTCAGGATCACAAGGCTTTCCATTGCCTATATGGTTAGTAACTTGCCGAAATTCTTTGAAAATCCAGCTATACCTTGACTATATCTTCCAGCAACAAATGCAACAGCTTAATTTTAAAATGAGTAAGAACATAAGAAATGCCTTACTCAACGCATAATCAAACTCTGGAATTCGTTACCGAAGGATGTAGTAAAAGCTCTTCGTGTAGCTGGGTTTAAAAAAGGGTTGGGCAACTTTCTAGAGGAAAGATCCATAAACCTTCATTAAAGAAGACACGTGAAATCCACTGCTTGCCCCGGGACAAGCATTGCAGAACCTGTGTGCCTCTTTGTAAACCTTGACCTGGATTGGCCACTGTTGGAAAGAGCATACTGGGCTTGATGGACCTTGGTCTGACTCAGAATTCCCACAACCAAAAAGTGGCATTGAAACTTGTAGACTGAAATATAGATCTCAATGCCATTTTAGATCATGCTTTTTGTAGATGTAGGAATGCTCACCATGTCTATCCTGCCAAGAGAAATGGTAGGAATGGAGAGTGGGAGAGGTTGTGTGCAGGATCCACCATGTAGATGTGGATTCCTGATTTTATAAAGGGAATCCATGTATGGAAAAACAAAATGTGGATGTCGGCATTTATATCCGCTCCTAGGCATGAATACAGAAGCAGACATATTCTGATGTCACCCTCCCCTCTCCTCCCCCACCCCCACATACCCCTGGCAGCTCCATACCTGAGCCCTCCTTGCATAGGATCAATCCCCCCTTCTACCCATCCCCACAGAAAGTAGCAGAGTACCTGTCCTTCCCCCACAATAAGGCAGTCAGAATGCCCTGCTTCCCTCAAAGGACTGGAGAAAGGAACATGTGGTCCCTTTACACTAAAGTGGAAGTAAGGATGAGGTTGAGAACTGGAGGCCGGTTAGTCTGACCTGGGTGGTAAATTAATAGAAACTCTGCTAAAACAGTTGATAGTGAGGTTTCTGGAGGCTAGTGGATTGCACTATCCGAGACAGCATGGTTTTACTAGAGGCAGGTCTTTTCAAACAAATCTGATTAATTGCTTTGACTGGGTGATCAGCGAGTTGGAGAGCCCTATATGTGGTGTACTTAGATTTCAGTAAAGCTTTTGACACCGCTCCACATGGATAACTTATAAATAAATTGAGCACCCTAGCAATGGACCCTATGGTGACTAACTGTGTTAGAAATTGCTTGAGTATGAGGTGAGAAAGGGTACAAATAAATTAAGTTCACCCTGAGGAGACGGGTATTACCAGTGGTGTGCTGCAGGGATGTGTCCTTGGTCCAATTCTTTTTAACATTTTTGTTAGTGATATTGTGGAAGGGCTGTCTAAGGTTTTTTGTGGATGATAGCCAAATCTGCAATGGAGTAGACACCTAGGAAGATGTAGATAAAGTGAGGAAGCTTAAAGAATGGTCAAGAATTTAGCAGCTGAGATTGAAAACTAAAAAATGCAGGGTCATGCATTTCAGCTCCAAAAATCAAAGGGAGTGGTACAGTTAAGGGTTGAGAAGTACTTCTGTCTACGAAAGAAGAATGGGACCTGGGCATCATTGTTTCTGATGATCTTAAGGTCATGAAATATGTAGAAAAGACAAAAGCAAAAGTCAGAAGGATGCTTGGGTGCATAGGGAGAGGAAGGGCCAGCAGGACGAAGGAGGTGATAGTACCTCTGTATAAGTCTTTGCTGAGACCTTATTTGGACTATTGTGTGCAATTCTGGAGATCACATCTTCGAAAGGATATAAAAAGTATGGAGGTGGTGCAGAGGGTGGCTACCAAAATGATCAGTGGGCTTCATCATAAGGCATATAGGGACAGACTTAAAGATCCCAATATGTATACTTTGGAGGAAAGGCGGGAGAGAGGAGATATGATAGAGATGTTTAAATATCCCTGTGACAGAAAGAGAGCCTCTTTCAATTCAAAGAAAGCTGTGTAACGAGGGGACATAGGATGAAGGTGAAGGGGATAGACTCAGGAGTAATATGCAGAAATATTTCTTTATGGAAAGAATGATGGATGGATGGATGCACTAGTCTACCAGTGGAGGTAGTAGAGACCACAACAGTAGCTGAATTCAAGGAAGTATGGGATTAACAGAGAAGGTATCTAATGGGAAAAAAAGAGACTACAGTATTTGGTATGGAAGGGCAGACTGGATAGACCATATGGTCTTTATCTGCTGTCATGTTTCTATATTTCTATAAAGTTGCGCTTCTAGGAGACCCTCTTACCAGATTGGGCCATATCCCAACCACCCCCAATTAATACCTCTGGACTTACTGGGGACACTGAAGTCTAGTGGGAGCAAGAGTGAGTCCCATTGCTCCTGCTCGGCATGACACAGCATATGAAAATGATGCCAATGACCCCTATTTACTCATTGAACAGGTTTTTTCATTGCGCCCTTGCGGCTGCATCCACTGTGTTGATTATTGGTGTAGTGACATGTTAATTCACTGGGAGGAGAAGGAGATTGATGCCAATACCGGTGTATTTCAGCACTGTTTATGCGCGGCATTTTCACTTTTTTTTTTTCAAACTTTTATTTAGAACCATCAACAGCAAACAACAAGTACAGGACACACAAAAAATCGCCACTCTCTGGGGTTAGCTCTTATCCCCAGGGAGCAATACCCATTGATGGTTACATGGATTTTGCAGAGGTTAATTACCTTCACCCCCTTCCCCTTCCCCTGCCCCCTCCCCTCCCCCCTCCCCCACCTCCTCCCCCCCCCACATATCACGGCCACGCAGGACCATCTGAAAGTTCCACATATCACCCGAAGAACAAGACAATAAATGAGGGTATTAACAGCCCAACTGCAAGACCGTGTTACGGGTCCGGGCACTCAAATTTTGAATGTATGGATCCCAAATTAGCAAGAAGGCGGACCATCGCTGGACATGGCCCCGGGCAGCCCTACACTCCAGGAGCATAAGCTGATGGAAAGAGTTCCGCCACTCCCAAAAAGAGGGCGGGTGGATCTCCCTCCACCGCCGCAACAGAGGTCCTTTACCCACCAGACAGGCCTTACGCACGAGCCAGCGACCCCACTTCCCCTTCGGAGAGGCAAGGGCCAAAAAATCGAAGACCACCAAGGCTGCATCCCACTGAATAGGTTGTCCCAGCAGATTAGCTACGTACAGGGCGATCCTCTGCCAATATGGGCGAATCCTTCGGCATCCCCACCACATGTGTAACAAAGTCGCCATGGGCGCCGCACACCGCGGACAACTGCCATCCGCAGTCAGGTGGCAACGAAGGGCCCTCCGCGGGGAGAAGCGGACCCTAGTTAGACATTTAAATTGTATTTCCCGCCAACGGGCCCCCTCCACCAGGCTCACCACGCGCCGTAGGGCCACTAGAATAGTGCCGCGGGGGATTTCCCACCCCATTTCGGCCCCCCAAGCCTGTTCCACTCTGCAATAGTCTGGGCGCTGACGAAGCTGCTCCAACCGGAGGTGAAAACCCCGGATTGACGGTCGTGTCGTGTCGCCCAGGCCAAAAAACACCATGATCTGGACCGAACGGTCGCCATGTAACTCCCCTCCTGGAAGGGAGGCCACATAGTGGACAACTTGCATATATGCAAAGAAATGGTGAGGCCACAAGTCAAACTCGCGGGAAAGCGCAAGAAAGGGTTTGGGCCTCCCCGTCAAGTCCACCACATTTCCCACACTATGGACCCCTCTCTCCCCCCAAAAACGGAAGGCCGCGGTCTCCGTTCCCGGGGTAAAGTTGGCATTTCCCCGAAGGGGTAGCCAACTTGACACCTTCCAATTACGGCCCCAATAGGTATTCAACTGTCGCCAGGTCTTGCATACCGGAAGTAGCAACACACTCTCAGCCAAGTGGGTAGCCCACTGGCTAACCTCCAGGTGCAAGAGGGCCCGCAGAGAGTGGGGTGCCACAAATTCCTCCTCCAAGGCTGTGGGCGTGTAAAGATCAGTGTCACCTAGCCAATCTCCCAAATGGCGCGCTTGGCAGGCCAATGCATAAGCACTGAGATCCGGGAGCCCCCACCCCCCATTGCGCATCCTCCCCACCAGCCAAGCGTAGGGGACACGGGCTCTCGCCCCCCCCCCAGAGAAGGCCTCGGAATTCCACCTCAAAGCGCCGGGCATCCCTCCGGAGAAGCCAAACAGGGAGGGTCTGCAGCCAATACAAGATCCACGGCAAGAGCACCAGTTTAATCGCCGCAATCCTTCCCAATAGGGACAAGGGGAGAGGCCGCCAGGCCTGCAATTGGGTTCGCACCTTGGTCAGCATTCGCTGCAGGTTGCACCTATACAATCGTCCCGGATGGCAGGGCAGTACAATCCCCAAATATACAAATTGATTCTCAGCCCATTTAAGAGGGAAGACCCCCGGCCAGCCACTCCGAAGGCTCCCCAACACGTCCATGGCTTCGGATTTGTCCCTGTTAATACGTAGCCCCGCAAATTGCCCAAAAGTTCGGAACTCTCCTAGGAGAAGCGGCAAGGAGTCTGTAGGCGAAAGTAAATGTACCAACAAGTCATCGGCAAAAGCAGATATCTTAAATTCTTGAGCGCCTATTCTCACCCCCCTTATGGAACGCATTCCCGCCACTCTCTGCAGGAGAGGATCCAAAGACAGGACAAAAAGGAGAGGAGAGAGGGGGCAGCCCTGACGAGTCCCCCTTTGCAACGTAAACTTCTCGGATACCACCCCATTGCAAAGTATCGCCGCCGTCGGGTCGGCATACAGGCTCGCAACCATGCTACAAAATAAAGGCCCTAGACCATAGCAAGGAAGGATGTACTTCAGATATTGCCAGTCCACCCGGTCGAAGGCTTTTTTTCCGCGTCAAAGCAAACAAGCAAAGAGGGTAGCTGTCTATGCTGGACCCACTCTAAGGATGCCACAATTTTGCGCAGATTGCGGACAGCGTATCGCCCCTTCACAAACCCAACTTGACAATCATGCACCAACAACCCCAGAAACTCCGCCAGGCGATCTGCCAAAACTTTGGCCATCAATTTAAGATCAAAATTAAGCAGTGAGATAGGACGATACGAAGTCGCAGAGAGGGGATCCTTCACCGGTTTAGGAATAAGGACAATATGGGCATGATTAGCCCCCCACCGAAAGTAGCCCTGTTGCGCCCTCCGATTATGCACTGCGGCCAGCGTTGGGCAAATCAGATCGTTAAGAATTTTGTAGAATTCAGCACCAAGCCCGTCAGATCCCGGGGATTTATAACAGCTGGCCTTGGAAATAGCCCCCTGCAGCTCGGCCGCCGTTATCGGCCGTTCCAACTGCGCTCTTTGCTCCGCGGTCAAGCGCGGTAACTCCAAGGCCCCCACATACTCCACCATCTGCGTGAGGGAGGGCGACTCCGCGGTATAGAGGTTCTGGAAAAAGGAACGAAAAACCCGCACAATCTCCGGGTTCTCCCGATGTAGCACCCCCGAGTCATCCCGCAAACCCGGCACCAGTTTGGAGCCCCTAGGTCCCCGAAGGCATCTGGCCAATAGTTTCCCGGGCTTATCCCCATAACGATAAAGTTGGTACCGATAGTATAACACAGATTTCTTTGCCCGTTGTTGCAAGAGTTCATTTAATTCCATTTGAGAGTCCCATAGCTGCTTTTTAAGCCCTGCCGTCGGGTTTTGAGCCCCTTGACGCCGTAGCCGTGTCACCAACTTCTCTAAACCAATAATACGTTCGGCCCTCAGTCTTCTCTTCCGGGCAAGGAACCCTATTATGTCCCCCCGCAGAACCACCTTCGCAGTTTCCCAGAGCAGTTCGGGGTCACCCTGGTGACCCCTATGATCAGCTTCGAATTCCTGCCATCGTTGCTGAAGAAAAGAACGAAATTGCGCATCCCTGTATAGTTCAAGCGGGAATCGCCATGTCGGGGACCGGGGAGAGTTCCCATTCCAATAGACATCGAGCCAAACAAACGCATGGTCAGATATCTCCATAGGCCCTATCTGAGCATCCGCTACTTTAACAAACAGACCGGTAGAGATCAACAGGTAATCTATACGGGCGCTAGTGCCATGAGCCCGAGATATATGCGTGTAATCCCGTTCGGCCGGGTGTAATAGTCGCCAAGGGTCCACCAACCCCAGCCGGGAACATAGACGTCGCAAAGCCCGAACCATCGCGATTCTGTCTCTCTGCTCCCCCCCCTTAGAGGTATCGAGATCGACATCCATGACCCCATTAAAATCTCCCCCCAAAATCAAGGGGGACTCCGGCAGTGTCTCAATCTTGGAGGCAAGACGGGCAAAAAGGGGCAAGTCAAGCACATTTGGACAGTACAGGTTGCCCAGGGTAACAGGCCTCCCCTCGAGGACTCCCTGCACCAAGATAAATCTGCCTGTCGGGTCTACAAAGTCCCGGACAACCTCCAGCCTCACCCGTTTATGAATCAGGAGTACTACTCCCCCCTTCTTCCCCTGAGCTGGGGCCCCCCAGACCTGTCCCACCCACTCCCGGCATAATTTACGGTGCTCTTCGGCAGTCTGGTGGGTTTCCTGGAGCATGGCGATGTCCGCCTTCTGCCTTGCTAGAGCCTGCAGGATTTTGGCCCGTTTAATGGGGCTGCCCAGACCACATACATTCCAAGAAATTATCTTAAGCGGCATGTAATACAAAAGTAGGCCTATTATAATACAGCACAAACCATACCTGATCTAAGGAAGGGACCCCCCCAGCCTGAGGTCCTCCCCTCTTCTCCACAAGGATAATCCCTCTTGTTGTCCACCCCTCCATTGGTCCCCGAGAATACTGCTCCCCTCCTATACCCCCTCCCCCTCCCTCCCTCTCCTCCCCACCCTCCCCTCCCCCCTCCCTCCCACCCCTTCCCCCCCTCCACCCCGCCCACCCCTCCCCCTCTCTTCCCCACTCCCATTCCTTATTCCTTTTACCATCCTCCTCCCCTCCTCTATGTATTCCTAGATGCGTGAGGTACCCTCCCCCCCCTCCATTGTGCCGGTTCGGCTACCAATCGTCCGGGGGTCCCCCCGGAGCCCCCCCCCAGATTCACTCCCTCTCCCCAATCCCCCCCCCCGGCAAAACACCCCCAACTACTCGAGCCGTCCCCCGCCCGCCCCCCACACCCAAGGAAAACAGCCAACCCCACTTAGAAGTAATTTAAACAGGCCCCGTACTCCCCCCTCCCCCACCCCGGTTACCATCACCATCTCTTTAAAGTCCAAAGTGAAGACTCCTGGCTTGTTCTTCACATCAATAGTCCTCCCCTCCGGGCCTCAGGACTCGACTGCCACTGCAGCCCTCCGCCATATCTCCTCCACGTAGGGCGTTGCTGCTGTCGCGGAGTCAAAGGACCGACGGGTCCCCCCATGAGTGAAGATCAACCGGGCAGGGTATTGCACCATAAATTTGATATTATTATCTATCAGAATCTGGCACAAGGGTCCGTACTCTCGTCGTCGCTGTCCCAGAGCCGCTGAGTAATCCTGAACGATACGTAGCCGGACATTGTCTTTTTGAATGGTCCCTTTCATTCGCGCAGCCCGCAAGACTGCTTCTTTCTGTTGGAATCTCAGGAACCGTGCTAGGACCACCCTAGGTCGGCCGTCACTGGTTCTCCTAGGCCCGACCCGGTGTGCCCTCTCAATTTGTACTAAAGTGCCTTCAGGATCGTTCGCCAGGATTTGTTTCACCAGGTCCTCTACGTAGGATTGTAGGTCCCGATCCTCTATGACATCCGGAACCCCAAGAAATCTCAGGTTATTATGGCGGGACCTATTTTCAAGGTCGTCTAGCTTGGCTTCCTGCCCCTGGAGTAACTTTTTCACCCGGGCCATCTCCTGCTGTAGCTCCAACACATGCTCTTCTGACCTCTCTATCCGGTGTTCCGCCTCCTGCAGTCGGCCGCCCAGGGCCTCCACTGAAGTTTGGATTAGGTCCATGCGGCACCGCAGGTCGTCAAACTGCGCAGACAGCGCCCCTGCCACGGCCAGAGAGATTTCGTCCACCATCCCCGCCGTGGCCTTAGCCTCTCCCTTCAGCAGCGAGGATTGCTCCCCCCCCCTTGGCGGCAGGGGGGTCTTCTCCTTCTCCACCCGGCGGCCTCCCTTTGCTGCCATCGCCAAGGCCTCTGTTGTGCCCAAGTCCCAGGCGTCACCAATTCTTCTCAGGTTCCCGTGCGCTGGAGGTAGGGTGCAGGTCTCAGGCTGCTATACGCTAGAGAAAGGGCCCGTGTCTCAGGCGTCTAGGCGTTGGGGGTAAAGCAGGGGTCTCCAACTCGTGCGCCAGAGGCAGGGGCAGATCGCAAGCCTCCGAGAGCCAAGGGCAGAGCACCGCTCCCAGGCTCCTGAACGCTGGAAGAGGGGCACAGGTCTCAGGCTCCTACGCGTCCGACACAAGGCACAGGTCTCATACTCCGGTGCGCCGGGGGGAGGGCCCGGGGTGCAGGGTATAGGCTTCTGTGTGCTGGTGGTGAGGCAGTGACAGGGCGCCGGTCAGAGGCCCCAGTGTGCCGGAGGCAGGGGGCACAACTCAGACTCCGCGTGCCAAGGGCCAGGCGCAGGACCCAGGCATCTGTGTGCTGAAGATAGGGCACAGTCCCTTGTGCAGTGTCTGCCAGAGTACGGTGTGATTGTTTGTGGACTGCAGGGTGGATTGCTTTGCAGGGCGCACGGGTCTTCTGGTGGGCGCACAGATCTTCCGGCGGGCTGCTCGGCCCTCGAGGATCTCTCGGGGGGGCGGGCAAGGCAAGCGGCGACCCAGATCAAGGCCCAACAACAGCCCTCGGCCCCTCCAGTAGCTGCCGTGTCGGCCCCCCTCTCAGGGCCCATTTGATAAATACACGGGGGGGGGGCGGGGAGGGGCGAGATGCATCAATCGGGGGGCCGCTGCCGCCGCGGGGCCCCGCTCCGACCGCCGCTGAATTCTTCAGCTTGCCGTCTCACCTCGCAGTGCGGCCGCACTTACCGCGTGGCGTCTGCTGCCTGGGTCCAGGCCGCCTCCAAAAGTCGTCGTGTGGGGGTGAGCGGAGAGCACCGGGGCACCATCCCCTACGACGGTCCAGTCGGGAGAGCCCGGGGGGGGGGGCGAAAAACCCCGAGATTAGCCCCGGTCACAACATGCTTCTTCGCCGGAGGGGTGAGGTGGCCCAGAGCTCGAGCAGCGTGCGACTGCTCCGGCTCACCGCATCACCGGAAGTCCGGCATTTTCACTTTTACCCACGCTTTGCCCAGTGCACAGGTATGTTAAGACTTTCTCTAAATGCTGAGCTATAATAAGCCTTTTTTGTGTGATCGAGCTTTTCTTCTCTGTGTAAACCTTTTACGTACCCTTCCTGTTCTTAGATATATCCATGCTCTGCTCACTGTATAGGAATGTTGAGATCCTTTTCAACACATAACCAGTTAAGTCTGCTCGTCAGAATTCCCCTTCTCCATTTAAAAACCTCATATATACCTTTTGATAACCCCCTCGGTTGCAGATTGCTTACTGCTATATAGATATTTTTCTGTATCGCGCGTATGCACCGATGTTCCCTACTATAAGTAGTGCGGTTGTTGTTAACATAAACAATCTCTGTTTTTAGATTAACAGCCCCATTTTACAGCAATTCCGACCCATTCTTTGTAGTTTTTGATCCCCTTCCCCTTTCCTGTCTTCTTCTCCTTTATCCCCCTCCTTTCTGGGCATCTGTTTTTTATACTGACATTTCTTATTGTAAAGGTCTGTATTTGCATTGTAATTATCTTTGTTTTATGTTTTTTAAGTGAAGAGCACCCACGTGTCCCTCTCCTTCCATTTTAATTCCTCTTTTTATAATTTTTATGGTTTCTTTGTGTGTTTTTAATGTTTCCTCGTAATGCTTTTTAATGTTTTTTTATGGTTCCTTGTATATATTTTTTATGAGCTTTTATTTGTTCCTTATGAGTGCATCAGTTTTTCTTAATACAACCTGTTACCACTATTAATACTAGTAATACTTATTTGCATAGCGCAAAAAGGCGTATACAGCGCTGTACAGACACATGTAAAAGTCAGTCCCTGCTCATCAGAGCTTACAATCTAGTCAAGACAGCACAACAGCTGAGCATAAGGATATGTTTAGGGGAATAGTAAGGAAACACATTGGAGACAAAGTGGATCAGGATCCAAAAGCAACCTCGAAGAGATGAGTTTTCAGTCTGGATTTGAAAAGGGCCAGAGATGACGCCTGATGTACTGACTTGGGTAGGTTCTACCAGGCATAAAGAAGAGCAAGGTGAAAGGATCGAAATCTGGAGTTGGCAGTAGAAGAGATGGATTCAGATAGAAGGGATTTGCCAGAAGAGTAGAGTTCCCGAGGAGGGGCGTAGGAAGAGATAAGAGAGGAAAGGTAGTGAGGAGCTGCAGAGTAAATGTACTTATAGGTCAGCAGGAGAAGTATGAACTGGATACGGAAGCAGATAGGGAGCCATTGAAGTGACGTGTGAAGAGGGGTTATATAAGCATGTCAAAGCTGATGGAAGATTAGCTGCACAGATGAGTTTTGAACAGATTGAAGGGGAGAGAGTTGATTTAGAGGGAGACCAGCTAGGAAGAGGTTGCAGTAGTCTAGTCGGGAGGTGACTAAAGAGTGGATGAGTGTCTTAGTAGTGTGTTCAGAAAGGAAGAGGCAAGTTTTGTTGATGCTATGGAAAAAGAAACGAGGTGTTAGCTATCTGCTTCATGTGTGTGGAGAAGGAGAGAAAGGCATAATATAGTGGCACGCCTCATCCATTGGAAACTCTGTGAACACTGTATCATCACTGTGCCCGAAAAGCACTGGGATCATGACCCTAGGAGAATTGTTGAGAATGGAGAGGTTATGATCACCTGGGATCACCTATTGCGGTGATCCGTTGACGCCATCGTTTCTAACCTTACTGTTGTTCTTTACCATATACTGACGTTATTTTACAAATCTTTGAAATCATCATTGAAAACATTGAAAATGCTGTTATGCAAGTAACCAACACGAGCAACTATCTTCCCATTCCGTTGTTGAAAAGCCTTTGAATCACCCACATAGAGGCTTGCTGCTTAAATACGCTTTCACATTCCAGTATGCGGCATTTATTTATTTTATTTTTTAGTACTTATATGCCACCATTTCCAAAGATCAGTGGCAGTTGACAGAGAACAAAATAGGAACTTCATATTATAACATCAGAAAAATTATTTACAGAGCAAACATGAAAAAACAAATTAACAATTAACATACAGTAAATATGTACAAGAAGCAGATACTGTGATGAATATGTATTGGTACGTGGGAGGGAGGGATGGAGGGGATAGAGGTGGTCAAGGGGTGTGTAGTGTTGAGGCTGATTGTTGTTGGTAGAGGAGTCGTAGTATTCTACAAATAGATGAGTTTTGAGCTCTTTCCGGAATGTTTGGAGGTCCTTCATGGCTCTTACGTTGTCTGTTAATGCATTCCAAATGGAAGGGGCAACGTAAGTAAAGGCTCTATTGCTGATGGATTTATTAGAATTGCAGATGTAGTGTATTTTGGGAACAAAACCTCCTGGTTCTTGAGTTGTTGGGTGAACTAAGGAGGGAGTTGGGGAATAAAGGGGAAATTTTATTGTACAATTTTGAAGGTTATTACGAGGTATTTGAATTTAGTCAGAGTTTGACTGCTCCAAGGTGAATGAGAGTTCTGAACCTGAGCCATGAAACGTGCTCTTTTTAAAGCTGCCAAGTACCGAACGGAACCAGAAGCCCTGAATCTCAACATAGGTTGGCGATTCCAAACACAGGGAGACATTCATTGCCCACAGGGAAAGCTAACTTGAAGAATGAATTTCGTTTTTTCGGGTACTTGCTTGTCAGCTGCTTCAATTCTTAGGTCGCCCTTGTATTTAAAATCACTATCGTCACTTTTGCAGGTAAACTCTTGTTTGTGCCGATTTCTGCAAATGCTTCAATAAAAATGCCAGTTGAAGGAGTAACAAGCTGAAGCAGATGGGGAGAAGTGGTGCACTTAGCAGTCTCCCTGGCTGTCTCCTCTTCGGCTTAAGATTTTATACAACTAATTCCAAGCATCTGTGTTTTTTTTCTGTGCTTAACAACCCTTCCTTCTGTCCAGCCTTAAGAAGAACCAGTGATTTACAAGGAGATCTAGAAGCGGTATGACGTTATCCTGTGAATTCCAGGGTTTACAGTGTGGTGCCTTTTAGTTTCAAATGGTGGACAGAACGAATTGTTGGCAGATGCATGAGTATAATAATTGCCTGTGTGGCACTGTAAAATCCTGTGTGGGAAGTTCAATTCCTATATAAGGATAAGTAACCTCAGGCCGGAGGGACTGGGGTCTATAGTCCCATGGCCACTCCTTATAGCTTTGGGCAAGCCACTTAACCCTCCATTGCCTCAGTTATGCTTTGATTGTAAGCCTTTCGGAGACGAGGGAATAAAAAGTACCTGTTACAAAATATCTGTAAATTGCACTGATATACACAGTAAAGGGCGCTATATCAAGTGCCTAAAGCCATAAACCACAAGTGGCAGTTTTAAAGTGTAAAGGACATGACAAAAATCAGACTGTTGTGGCACAAGGCAATAACTTTGTGGACGCTGCAGCGAGAGAAGCTGCCTTGGGCCCGCGGATTACTGCCTCGCTTCTTCCCCTGGTAGCACCCTCTACCAGCCAGAGGTCTCTGCAGCTTTTGCATGAGTACCAATCAACTGCTCCTTACAAAGAAAAGATAAAGTGACTTTCCTTTGCTGCGGCACCTGACACTGAAGGACTTTGGAAGAAGGGACGCTTAGTAGTTTGTCCTCCACTTTATTGTATCCTATGGCTATGTTCTTACATTCAAAATTGCATCTGATTTTCTTTCTTTCTTTGTGTTATACGTTTCCTCCACTGACCTACTACCATCTGTGGGGCCGTGACATCTCAGGTACTAGGGAAGAGGAAATAAAGCGGACCTGTGCCAGAACTAATCATGAGGCCTCAGCTGGGCGGGCAGAGTATAATATTTGGCAACAAGGATTGGAAGCTCTAGTGGTCATTATTTTGTTTGTGGGGTCCTAGTTTATCAGGCCTTACCCGTAACTGATTAGTGTGTTCTGTAAATATTAGGGAAAGTAAGTTTTTTTTTTGTTGCCCAGACTTTAGATCTTTAAAGTTCCAGGATTGCTTGGTGTATATGTGAGACTGTACGCCCAAGAAATTGGAGCGAAGTGCCTGTGTGTCCTTATCCATGTTTCCGTATCTCCGCGAGGGGAACGGTTGGGTTTGGATGAAGCGTAAGAACAGTGTGTTTGAGTCCTGGATTTTGTAACTTTGTTTCCTCTGCAGATAAAGAGGTTATTTTTGTAAAAACGCGAAGTTACCAGCTCCTCTCTAACTTAAAGAGGTTGCTGGCAGGTTTATTCCTGCCAAAAGGTGAAATTACCAGCGAATTTACCAACTCCTCTTCAGATAAAGAGGTTCGATTTATATGTATATCGGTAAAAAAAGTGAAGTTATTAACAGGATCTTGCCTGTAACTAAAGTGTCCCCAAACAGTGAAAAACACCAGGTCTACAAAATATAGGAAGAGGGACAGTGCAGGAGGATAACAGACTGTTATAAATAAAAAAAAATAAAAAAAAGAGAAAAAATCTTATCTGGGATGCTCACAGACCAGAGACGGCAACAATTAGATCAATTGAAAAGAACTAGTCTAGTTACATAACACTGTACACATCAATTGTAATTATGGAGTTCTGAACTTCGAGGTTTGTTCCTTGAACATTGCGGGTCACCTGGCCAGTGCCTAGCTGTGTTGAATGAATAACTGCCTCTACAGGAGATGAAGTACAGAACTCTTTTCGGTGAAGTATAATTCCTCTGTAATTAGCTTTCTAAGTATCTTTTTAACTGATTGCAATGCAATGCAGTATGAATGAATGGGAAGATCTTCCATGCTTTGATGTCTTTAGCTAAACAGTGTCGTTTGTGTGTGCCGTGACAAAGGTTAAGAAACATTGAGTGTTTTATAGGAAGGATGGAAGTTAGTAACCTACCTGGAGAAAAACGAAACAAAACCAAATTGAATTGCTTGCCTTGTTAAGTCCAGTAAGTTATGGAAGAAAGTAAATGATACAACTACATTCAAACAAGTGAATTATGTAATTAAAACAATATTACCAGATTTGATTATTGTCTCGTGGTAATATCATATATATATATTCCATAAAATTATTAGAAATAGAAGACCATTAACAGCTGTGATAACTGCAGTGATTCAAAAGTTCCTTTGCTTTTTAAAAGCAGTATCTACCAGTACTGCCGTTTCCCCTTCTGAAAGTGCCTGGTTTAGCTCTGCATAACACTCACACAATTTATGTTTTCTTAATTGGCTTTTCTGGTCCCTGGAATTGACCTGCCTAGAAGTTCGTTACTAAATCTGAGAAAAATCAGACCAGGAAGATGGAAAATTAAGGAAACTGCTTTTGTTTTTTTTGATATATATATTTGGTTCCCACTGCGTGTGCTAGTGAAATAAAAAAAAAAACAAAAAAAAACAAATTTTTGTAAACTAAAGGGGATATATTGTGCACCTCATGGAGGACATAATTATTGTTCATAAATTACAGAAACAACAAAACAGAGCTGCAACTATGCTTATTTAGGATTTAATATTCTCAAACAACGTTTTGTTTTATTTTAACCCTTAGTGTTTACGACTGCTCTGTTTTCCTTCAGCTGCATGGTAATTTACGGCTGCTTTGAAAGTCAGGATTATTTGGCTAAGATAACTCCAAGGCTGGCTTCAAAGCGCTGAGTAATTTGTCTTAAATAATAATAATAATAATAATAACTTCTTTGGTTTCAAATCAGCTTAACACCAGTCACTGGTAAGGTTTTAATTTAAGTGAGAAAAATGTCATTTGAATGCATGTTTCCCGAACTGTAAGATTCAAGTTAATTACTTTGCATTGTTGAGCTCTGTGCTGGGGGCTGGTGAACTGTTTTTTTTCAGTAAATTCACCTGTTTTTCTGTATTTGAATTTTATGTGTCAGTGTCTAGAAAAAAAGTATTCTTTGTTTTGATTTAGAATGAGCACATATCTCCATTTTAGTATTACACCAATTCCTCATACTGTTATAAGAATCTAAATTTGTATTTTCTGCCTAAAAATAAAAAAAAAATACTAAATACAAAAAAAAAAAAAGGGGAGAAACATGTTCTGAGGGGTGAAGTGGTATATTAAAAGAAAAGATACTAAGTTTTAATAATTGTCTAATGTTCTTAGCAGCCCTGCCAAATAAAGATGCTGCCTGGTTGAGTTACATGGGATTGGTAGTACTCCAAGAAGAAGAAGGGGGAGGGGGGAGTACAAAATTTTTTTTGTTTATGCTTGTAGACTTCAGGCAGCTGGAGTAGTGGAGCGAGTGAAAGACAGTCTGATAAGAAGTTACTTCAGATCTGATGCAGTACAAGAAATTGAACTGGCTCTTCAGTGCTGTTGGCTGTGCCTGTGGACAACAGCGACCCCTACTGAAACAGCATCATGTGGACTGTTGTGTGACTTTTTGAACTGGTTCAAGCTTGTTTGCAATTTATGTAGAATAGTATAAACAGTTTTGTGTGTTCTCTCCTTCTGCTCTCTCTCTGGGATGTGGCAAGTGTCTGCTGTATTATATTTTAATGTAATCATGTATTGTCGAATATCAGGGTTTCACTGCTGTTGTACTTAATCCTTATCTTTGATGTTAAGCATTTTTATCTCTCGTTTTTCTTCCTTCCAACTCCATACATTTTGTTTTTATGCCTGGAAGCTAGTGCAACAGTCTCTATTTCTGTTTTTGTTCTAAGCCATGCTTAAGGCTTACCTCTTAAGGCTGTTTTTGAATAAGTGATTCCCACATTGTCTATTTGATATGGCTAATTACACTAGAGAGGTTAGACCAGAGCCTCTCTGATTTACTTTGCCGGGCTTCGGATCCTGTTCCAGGAGTTTGCTGATCGTGTGCTGACTACATAGCTTGTACCTAGCTGATTATTGTCAACTTGTTTTCATAGGGACTACTGTTTATAGCAAGAAACTGTGTTTGTGCATCCTGGGACTGCTCTACTTTCTCAGGACTACTGCAACCCCATTTTGCTGCCTGCTTGAATGATACCGACATTTGGACTCATGTCAGTCATTTGAAGGTTTCTCCAACTGTCACCTCTGTTTGATCTACTTCCTTCGTGTATGAACTGTTGTTGACCAAGATGATTGCTGCCAAACCTGCTCCTTGGGGCACCATTTGTTTCCTCCTTGCTGTCTCCATCATGTTTGTACTACTTATTGAGTTCCTTCATCCTGATGGACAACTAGCTTTACTTCTGCGTGTTCACAATACAACCCACATCTCCAAAGAAGTTCTCAATCAAACCCCTGCCTTGAACTGAACTCTTATCAGGACATTCTGCTGAACTTTTTGATTCCCTTGTGTTCTCCATTGCTATTATTCTTTTGTGCTGTTTGGATTTTGTCCTTTCTAGTCAGATAAGTATGATGTTTCCTTTATTCTTATTATGTGCTGTGCTCTTCCTCTCTCCTGATTGCATTTGGATGTACCTTCTGCTAAAAAAAACCCTGTATATTGTATACCAGTATGAGCTCTTACCTTTGCAAGATCTTTCCCTGTCACAAATGGTTCTTATTCATAGTCCCTAAATTTGGGTTTCCTGCCTTTGCCCCTCACCTCAGCGAAAAGAAAAAGAAAAATTGGAGAATGTTGGGATATTTTGATATTTTGGGTTTATATTTCGGTTTAGGGATAGTTTTGCTCCTTCAGCTGCTATCTTTGACTGTAATCATGGCCTGCCTGCAGTTTGCACGATGAAGAAAAGAAAATGTCCTGTGGGCTAAGAAAGTATATGCTACAATACAGCCTTGCGGCCTGCTGTAGTCTGGAGGCCTTGCTTTGAGTAGAAGTACGCGAAGTCAGGCTCAGAAGAGAAATACAGGTCTGCTCAGAGAATTAATTAGCAGAAAACATACTTTCAGCCTTGAAGAAAAGAAGAATGTAATTTAGCACCAGGAGATGAAAAGACCATAAACAGGCCAAGGAATGCAGGAAAGATTTGCTCCACAGCACAGATAAGAAGCACAATTAAGCAAAGACCAGAAGACCTTGAGAACACCAGCTGTAGAGAAGGTAGCCCTAAGGCATAATTGGCATTATTCATGGGAGGGGGCCTCAGAGAAGGAGTTCTAGCAAAGTTTTCTTTCTTTGCAAGTAACTTTGACTTTTACAGAATGACATCAGACTTCTAGAAGTTTTGTGACAGAGAATATCTATATAAGGGGATGGCTCCATAACTCAGGGGGCAGTCTGCTCCCCAATTCCGGTGAGGGAAGTGGACTGTCCACCACCTTTCTCAGACAGAGACTTTTGCTCAAAGCAGTTGCTGTTTGTTTGTTCTGGTACCCGAATAAAAAGCATTGTATTCGAGCAATTTGCAGTCTGAGTGATTTGTTGCTAATTGGTAATTGGTGATATCTAGAAAACATGTGTTGTGGGATACAGGGCCCCACAGTTTGTGGGGTCCTAGTTTTATCAGGCCTTACCCCCTGGTTGGAAGGGGAATTTTTTTCGGGCTAACTTGAAACCACCATGGATAATTTTGCAGCCTAACTCCAGTAGTTTGTTGGGATCCGCAGGCAGGCAGAAAAGGGAGACTGATGGGATGTGATTGATGTGAACTTTGAATTAAGTAGATTTAAGGGAAATTACTTTTCATTACTGCACTGTAGAATAGCCAAAGCAGTTTACATTGTAACTTAAACTTGGTAATGTACATTAAACAGGGACATTGATAACTTGGAATCTTCTGAGGCAATGGAGGGTTAAGTGAGCTGCCTAAGACCACAAAAAAAGCTAGTGGGAACTGAACGCTGGTCTCTAGGTTCCCAATCAAGTGCTCTAACCATTAGGCTATCCTCTGGGTGGGACTATAAAATACTGGGTCAGACTAAGAGACCCTCAAGTCCAGCATCATGTTTCCAGCAATGGCTGATCCACGCCGTCAGTACCCCAGAGGATCCAAAGGAATAGATCTGTTCTTCATTAATCACACTCAGAGATACGCCTTGGCTTTCCAACGCCTACATGGCTAATAAGAGTTTATAGACTTTTCCTCCAGTAATTTGTCTAAATTCATTTTAAACCCACCTATGCCTTGACCATATATTCCAGCAGCAGCTTAATTTTACAATGAGTGAAAAAAATGCATTTTGCAATTTGTTTTAAGGGGGGTAATTGCAAGCATTCCCACATCCAAAAAGCAGCATTGAGACGTGAAGATTGAAATATATATCTCAAAACCATTTTAGAAGCTGATTTTTCTAGATGTGGGAATGCTCACCACGTCTATCCTGCCAGGAGAAATAGTGGGGGCGGAGAGTGGGAGGGTATGTGGCAAGGGCCCGCCATGCAGATATGGATTCCTGATTTGCTAAAGGGAATCCACATCAGGAAAACAAAATGTGGATGTCGGCATTTACACCAGCACCAGACATGACTACATGCCTTCTGACAGAGGCAGACGTATATTCTGATGTCGCCCTCCCCCCTTGTATACCCCTGGTAGCCCCTGTCCTAGGCCCCCCTTACATAGGGTCAATCTCCCCTCCTACCTCTCCCCACAGAAAGAAGCAGAATGCCTCTCCCTCCCCCACAATGAGACAGTCAGAATGCCCCCCTTCCCTCAAAGGTCTGGAGAAAGGCGCACGTGGTCCCTTTAAACTAAAGTGGAAGTAAGGATGAGGTTGAGAACCACAGGCGAGTTAGTCTGACCTCTGTGTTGAGTAAATTAATGGAAACAGTT
The DNA here is from genome assembly GCA_033557465.1 of Ichthyophis bannanicus. Classification (NCBI taxonomy): domain Eukaryota; kingdom Metazoa; phylum Chordata; class Amphibia; order Gymnophiona; family Ichthyophiidae; genus Ichthyophis; species Ichthyophis bannanicus. The sequence goes on along the minus strand of CM066051.1, from coordinate 40,830,303 downwards.
CTAAAACAGAGGACAGTGAGGTTTCTGGAGTTCAATGGATTATAGGATCTGAGGCAGGAGGTTTTACTAGAGGCAGGTTTTTTTTCAATCAAATCTGATTAATTTCTTTAACTGGGTGATCAGAAGTTTGGACTGAGAGAGAGCCCTACATGTGGTATGCTTAGATTTCAGTAAAGCTTTTGACACTGTTCCACACAGGTGACTTATAAATCTATTGAGCACTCTAGCAATGGAGCCTAAAGTGACTGACTGGGTAGGAAATTGTTTGCTTGGGAGGCGTGAAAGGGTGCAGCTATATGGAGTTCACCCTGAAAAGAAGTATGTTACCAGTGGTGTGCCACAGTATTTATTGCGATAAATACTGGGGTTTCTAGTCCCACAGGTGCTCCTTGTGGTCTTGGGCAAGCCACTTAACCCTCCATTGCCCATGTTCCCTGTAAGTATTAGTGTATGTGTCTCATATCCCCTTGTGTTAAAATGTATCCCCCAATTGTATTGTGACCACTTTGATTGAAGGATAAGGTGGTATACAAAACTGTCTAAATAAATAAATATTTAATATACTGCCCAACTCCAAATCCGCCAATTATTTTTAATATTTTTGTTGCTGATATTGCGGAAGGGCTGTCTAAGGTCTGCCTCTTTGCAGATGATAGCAAAATCTGCAATAGAGTAGACCACTAGGAAGGTGCAGATAACATGATGAGGGATCTAGCAAAGCTTGGAGAAAGGTCAGAAATTTGGCAGCGGAGATTTAATGCTAAAAAAATGCAGGACCATGCATTTGGGCTGCAAAAATCCAAAGGAAGGATACAGTATATGGGGTAAACTCTTTGGTGAGACCTTATTTGGAGTATTGTGTGCAATTCTGGAGACCGCACCTTCAAAAGCATATAAACAGGAAGGAGTCAGCACAGAGGGTGGCTTCCAAAATGGTTAGTGGGTTTCATCATAAGGCATATAGGGGAAGGCTAAAGATCTCAATATGTATACTTTAGACGAAAGGCTAGAGAGAGGAGATATGATAGAGACATTTAAATACCTCTGTGACAGGAGGAGAGCCGCTTTCAATTGAAGGAAACCTCTGCATCGAGGGGGCATCAGATGAAGGAGAAAGGGGATAGACTCAGGAGTAATATACGGAAATATTTCTTTACAGAAAGAGTGATAGATGTATGTATTAGTCTCCCAGTAGAGGTAGTAGAGACCAGGACACTAGCTGAATTCAAGAAAGCATGAGACCAACAGAGAAGAACTCTAATGGAAAGAAAGGACTATAGTATTTGGTGTGGAAGGACAGACTGGATAGGCCTTATCCTGTAATGTTTTTCTGCTGTCATGCTTCCATAACGTTGCGCACCCAGAAGACCCTCAGACTGATACCTCTGGACTTACCTACTACTACAACTATGATTAATCATTTATATAGTGCTACAGGGCATACGCAGCACTGTACAGACACATAATAGTGTGGTCACTGCTCATCAGAGCTTACAGTCTAATCAAGACAGACTGTACAATAGACAAGAACAAGGATACAATAGGGAAAGGTAAGTAGACAGAAGGAGAACAAAGGATTAAGATCCCAAAGTGGCCTGAAAGAGGTGAACCTTCTGCATGAATTTGAAAAGGGGGAGAGATGAAATTACCAGGGTCTATGGGGTATAATGGGAGCAAGAACGAAGCCCATTTGTTTCTGCTTGGCACGAGGGCCCTTTGTGGTAATCATGTGGTATTGCTAGTATCACGTGATTACCACTAGGGGTCATCGATGCCAGTGCCCTGAATGGATTTTGAAAGGAAAAAATAGTGAGTGCATATTACAGATTGGCCAAGATGGTCCTGTGATGATTGAGTGATGTCATTTCTATGTTCTAATGTTCACGTCTTCACAGGGGATCTTAATTATTTTTGTAGTTCATTTTTTTCTTTTAGGACAAATATTTGCAGAAAACAAGATTGCATCATGAAATCTAAGATATTTATTGATTAATGCATTACAGTTTAATTACTTTGTGTTCCTGAGGTTTGCTCTAGGTTTCCCCATTAGGTATTCTTTGGTGTTCATCTCTGGTCTCATTAGGATGATATAGCATTTTGGGAAGAATATACAGCCCAACAACCCAGCGCTGGAGGACAAAATTGCAAATATTTCTACAGCCACCGTGTATTTCCCCGTTGTGCTCAGGTAAGCAGGGATGAAAGAGAGCCACACGGCAGTAAATATAAGCATGCTAAAGGTGATGAACTTAGCTTCATTAAAGCTGTCTGGTAACTTTCTAGCAAAAAAGGCCACGATGAAGCTGAAGGTAGCCAAAAATCCCGTATATCCCAGCATGCACCAGAATGCAGTCAATGACCCTTCATTGCATTCAATGATTATCTTCCCCATCTGGAATTTCATGTTCATTTGGGGAAATGGGGGAGCTACTAACAGCCAAGAGACACAAATGACAACTTGGGCCAAGCTGCAGGAGAGCACCAAGGCATTGGGTAGTTGGGAACCTACCCACGATCTGAGGTTGCTGTTTGGATTTGTGGCCTTGAAGGCTATGACCACCATGATTGTTTTGGCCAGCAGACAGGAGATGCAGATGACGAACAATATACCAAATGCAGTCTGCCGCACCATGCAGGTTAGTGTTGTAGGGTAGCCAATAAACACTAAAGAGCACCCAAAGCACAGGACAAGGACCAGTAATAGGAGGTAGCTGAGCTCACGGTTGTTTGCTTTCACAACTGGGGTATGGCGGTTCTGGATGAAGACTACAAGAATAATGGCTGGTAGCAGGGCACCTAACATGGAAATAACAGCCAGAGTCGTGCCCAGGGTTTCTTGATAGGACAGAAACTCAATGGACTTTTTCCGGCATCCATCCTGTCTTTTGGTGGGCCATTGGCCAACAGGACACTTCATACACTCCATAGCATCTGTGGGAAGAAGCAGTTCCATATGTGGCTTTTATCAGAAGAAATCATTACATTAAAAAATCAGAAAGCAGAGGCCATTCACCTTTGGATTCCCTGTCTTTTGCTTAACCAGCTATTGAGATACAAGATAACTTTTATGGTAAAATAAATGAGGCTACTGTCCATCTAATTGAAAACTATACAATTAAATCTACATGGTAAGAGCTTCCTTTGAGCATGAGGCCTTTATTTATTCGTGCTTGATTTTTGTCCATTTCTAGTATATGTGTATATCAACAATACAGGTTCTTTTCCCCGTGTTTTTTAGGTGTTCCTTCAGATGGAGTTAGGTCAGGGGAGGCCATAATGTGTACAGTCAACCAGCTTAAACTAAACCTCCTCTGGCCTCAGCCCTTTTAAAATACAGGTTGAAACTTGAGTCGACTAATGTCCAGCAACATTGTGCATCCTCAAAGCCCTTGCATTAGCGAATGGCATTTGTGAGATAAAATGTTACTCATGTTACTTAAGTACCTACAGGTTTAAATAGACACATAACTCTTTTTGCTTTGGATAAGTTTATTAGAATTGAAGCATGTATAGTGGACCCTCTGCCTCTACTCTCTAATACCACCCTTCCCATCGTACAGAACATGCTCATTACGGAGCGGCATTCAGAGCACTCGCCTGTTTGGTTGCTAAACTCTTCTTCAGAGCAGCGGATGCAATCGAAGCAGCAGACAGGTTGCCCATCCAGAATGGCCTTCCGGTACCCAGGACGGCAGCTTTCACTGCAGGCAGAGACGGGAACCTTAACAGAGAGAAGTGGGAAGAGGGACACAACTCATTTATCTATTAATAGTGAACCAAAGGACTTCCGCTTTTACAGACAAGCACCAAGAATGACAATAGGTTCACTGAAACAGGTAAATCTGAAAAATGGCTAGGAATTTGAAAAATGAACCTAAGCGCTAAGAAATGTTAAATCATGCAATGAAGTGAAAACATCCGCTAGCTAGATATCATTTGGAGGAGAGAAGGCCAGAAAGTGTTAAAGAAGCAAAGGATCAATGAGTAATCATTTCAGATGGCTTAAAATGTAAAAAAAAAAAAAATACTAGGAAAAGCTAACCGCACACTTGGTTATATAAGCAGGAGGTATCAACAGCAAGAAAAATATATTTTAGATTTATTTTATTCAGTTTATGATTCATATTTCCAGTCTACCCAAGACACTATAGAGTAAAAATAAATTGAAAAAATTCAGTACTACCCTCATTTTAGTCATTACCGAAACCCAACTTTGTGTTGTGCCTTAATTTAGATATTGAAAGGATGTCAGTGATTCACAGGAGGGAAACCAAAATGATGCAGAGCCTGCAACGCCAACCCTACCAAGGTTAGACTTAAGACACTGAAAATTCACTTTGTAGAGTTAAAGATGGAAAGTGGGCATCATCGTAGAAATATTAAACTATTAGAAAGACTTTAAAAAATGACATGAAGATGAAATTTTCCATGACAAGGGAGTTTTGAGGTTAAAGTCTCATGATATGAAGTTGGAAGGAGAGAGGTTGAAAAAAGTAATAAGAAAATATTTTGTTACTGAGAGGGCAGCACATGCATGTAATAACCCACCAACTAGAGTTGTCAACTGTCTCCAGATTTTTCAGAATGGTTTGCTCTAGTTTTATCCCATTGCATTTATGCAGTGGAAATCCAGTTTTCTCTATTCTATTTCCTAAGAAAAGTCATACTACAGGTCCATAGATACAATCGGTAAAACCAAGACCAGATCTAGCTGATAATCTGGAGCCAGTTGGCCACTCAACTACCAATTGAGGTGCTGGAAACCAATACTGTGACAGGATTCAAGCATGCTTGGGATGGTTATCCAAGACAGTCATCGAAACACCGATGAGAAGTTGGAGTCCTTAAACAGCCAACCCTTCCTTCTCTCAAGAGCAGAGGCAAGGAAAGAGATGGTAAGAAGAAAACAAAGGATGGATAATAAAGCACAGTCTAGCTACATGACTAGTTATGGGTCAGCCAGATTGGAACCAACAGGCTACAAATTCCCCAGAAGTAAGCCAGTTCAATGCCAACTGATTGATTGTAGCTTGGCAATGATAAAAAAATTCATGGCATCAAAATGTTCAGGTAATCGCTTCTCTAGTTTTGTTAAGTGCTTAGATTATTAGAAAGCTTGGTGATAGGGGATGCGAAAATAGGTGCTGGACTAAGCATGAATACTTAGATGCTCATCTACGTAGGACGATAGAGAGATAAAGTTCAAAAATAATAAAAAACTGAGTCAGATAAGGGTCTCTGATTGGATAAGAAGTGGCCAAACTTCTATGGTAGGTTACGGGAATACACTGTAGACCAGAATAAATGGAAAGACTGGATGGGCTAATTGGGCTCTATCTGCTAACATCTACTGTGCAAAAGATGTTGTTATGTGAGTACACTAGGAAGAGGGGAATGGTGAGGAAAGCTAGGAAGGACAGGTTGATGGTCATTTTGTAAATTAAGAGGACACTGGGTTGAGATATTATAGGAGGAGAGAGAATGATGATTATTTTTCATAGTATAGCCTTGGGCAGAATTTTCAAAGGCATGTACAAGGGTAACTGCCCTAGTTATCCATGTAAATGTGTTATCTGGGATTTTCGAAAAGCACCTTAACAGGTAGTGCCCAGATGCTATGCGGTTAGTATCAGGATCTGTTGGGGGTGTTGCCGGGGGGGGGGGGGGGGAGTAGTGTGGAGAAAAGTGCTAAGTGAGTAGCAGTGCCTTTTGATGCTATCTGCTCAGTCCTCTGCACCTTAAAGATAGGCGAGATTTTCCTCGCCTGTCCTTAAAGTGCAGGGGTTAAGCGAGTAGCATCGAAAATCACTGCTATCCGCTTAGCCCTGGTGGCTACCAGCGCATCCAGCATAACCCGGATTTTCACATCCGTCACCACAGAAGTGAATTTCTGGGTTAGGGATGATGGCGGGCCGCCTATGTGCCGACGTGGTGTATAACCTGCCTAAATCAAAATTGGGCTCTTCGTTACTAGCTTTCTCATTCCTTGTGTGATTTTCCCTGAAATAAAAAAAACAATAGTTCTTTATAACAAATCTTAGAAACCAAGATCTTTGGGCACATTTAGACATTCAGGTTTTCAGGCTATCCACAATGATGATACATGAGACAGATTTTCATATAATGATTGGCAGTACATGCAACTCTCTTTTATGCATATCCATTGTGCATGTCCTAAAAATGCAACTAGCTAGTTATGTCCTGAGGACCATGTTGAGAACCTCTGCTATAAGGACAAAATCTTCTGATCCCCAGAAGTCTCAGAGCAGCCAAGATTTGCCAGTGTAGTGGAAACACATTCATTACAAAGCAGAACAGTTGGGTTTGCAGAGAAAATAAATCACAGTGATCTTATCCTTTAGGACCCCTGCCCATGTTTGAATGTTTGCATCCTATCAGCCGTTTCTCTTCTGAGCCCTGTTTATTCTGGCTTATCATGCAGACAATATGCCATTTTGGTGGTTCCCTTTTGACAGCCATCGGCTTGGTCAATATGGTTCCAAAACTGCACAGTACTCAAAAGAAGATAGCACAGAAAAATTATTACTGCACACAAGTTATCAGCTGATTATTGACTAATGCTGATTTTCCCTGAAGCCTTCCTAGAATTCAAATTGGCAAAACCTGGATTCTGGGATAGTGGCTGTAACAGAGCCCAGACAGTCTAGAATTATTGGAATAAATGCAAAAATCACAGTCATATTCAAGTATTGTGACGATGACTTTGATAGATCCAAGCCCCTCTGTTTTACAAAGTCACAAGTCCAAAACTGGATTTCTGCTAAGTTAGAGAAAGTTCCACCCATGATGGGTTCTGAGCATTTTCTCAACCAGTTTGCATTAAAAACATGAGGTTCACCTCACCTGTGTAGACCCATCACTCCATATGAGCGCGCTGGTGTTGAGCTTGATATCTTGACCACTGGCTGCTCCATAGTGGCCGATGTTTACATGGGCGAAGGTGTCACTCGAAGACAGGTGCCAGTTGAGAATGTCATAAGAAGCTGGAGGGTTCCCCTGTCGATCGAAAAAAATGTCCCGGCCCATGGTGTTCTTGAAACGTACTTTCCATATATAATGCAGGAGCTGTGCCAAGAAGCAGAGACAAACTTTCATTGGCATTACTGTGCCAAACTCATTGAATTAGGCTATTTGTGCACCTCACCTTTCCCAATTGTATTCTGGCTCTCTGTTACACATTTAGCTGAGAAAGTGTTATATTACAGGAGGGTAAGAAACCCTGAGAACTGAAGTCTGAACATCTTTCATGTACTATAGTCACTTCACCATCAGCAACTCACTCAATTAGTAAGTGGAATTTAAATACTTGATATTGTGTAGCATTGCAGAGCTTTTAAATTTTATTATCCTTGTAAAATCTGGGCTTCCTTCCAGCTACCTGGGACTAGGTGACTGCCATCCCTTTCCATTCTGAGCTATCAGTCAACTATTCCTGGTGCGCCAGGCTGCTCGATAGAATCAGCGAAGGTTACGAATTATTTAGTATGCCGATTTCATGATTCCCTCTAATAAGGCGCTCAAAGGGAAAAGTTTTTCATCCTTAGAATCAGTGGAGCATAATCTTTCAGGGATACCAATTTCTCCCAAATCCACACAACAGGCCTAGATTATTTTAAAACCTTAATTACAATTTCAACATGAAATATCTGGCATTCACACACTGAAATGCATTCAGCATATAAACGGTGATGTTAGAAAGGGATCAGTTTAATCTGTATTACCATAATGGAGCTGTTTTTATAAGGGCTGCAGGGGATGAATTTGATACTCTCTGGCGAAGGCTCACAGTCTTCCACACCCTCCTTGTCAACCTGACTGTCCTAGTCCAGACAGACAATCAGGTAGCCATGTTCTATGTCAACAAACAAGGAGGGACGGGCTCTCTGTCGCTTTGCAACGAAGCTCTCAGATTATGGGCCTTCGCCAGAGAGCATCAAATTCATCTTCTGGCAGTATACCTTCCAGGAGTTCAAAACTCTCGGGCAGACACTCAGTCGAGTTCTGCTTCCACACGAATGGTCCCTGCATATGGACCAGATACGCAGAATCTTTCAGGAATGGGGGACCCCGGACATAGACCTCTTTGCAAGTCCGTGGAATGCCAAACTTCCCCGGTTCTGTTCCAGGACTCCGTGTCAGGGAGCTCAGGCCAACGACGCCTTTCTCCTGCATTGGGGTCAGGAATTTCTGTATGCTTTTCCACCCATTCCTTTGATTCTCAAGACTCTGTTCAAACTTCAGAGGGATCACGGGACGATGATCCTCATAGCTCCACGCTGGCCACGCCAAGTGTGGTTCCCTCTACTTCTACAGCTCTCCCAGGGCTCCTCCCTGGACCTGGGAGCTGCGCCAGACCTTCTGTCTCAGGAGAAAGGGACTTTGTGGCACCCAAACCCCAAGTCCCTACATCTCCGAGCTTGGTTACTGAAGGCTTAAGCCTTCATGAGTTTAATCTTTCTCAACCAGTGACAGATATCCTTCATGCCTCTAGGAAACCCTCTACCAGGCGTTCCTATGCTTTCAAATGGAAACGTTTTTCCATTTGGTGTGCTCAACAGGGTCTTGACCCTCTAGCATTTCCTTTGAATTCTCTACTAGACTATCTCCTGCATCTTTCCAATGCAGGCCTCAAGACGAATTCAGTACGAGTCCATTTAAGTGCTATTGCAGCATCCTTAAAACCTATAAATGGACAACCTGTCTCCTCTCATCCTCTTGTTGCAAGGTTCATGAGAGGCCTGACCTTAACTAAACCTCCCATCCGACCTCCGCCGGTAGCATGGGATTTGAACCTAGTTCTAGGTCAGCTTATGCAGCCACCTTTTGAGCCTTTGGACTCCACCTCCTTGAAATTTCTTTCATGGAAGGTAATTTTCCTTATTGCAGTCACTTCAGCTCGCCGCATCAGTGAACTGCAGGCTTTAGTGGCTAATCCACCTTATACTAGGTTTCATCATGATAAGGTGGTCCTTAGGATGAACCCCCACTTTATGCCCAAAGTGGTCTCGCCTTTTCATCTTAATCAAGAGGTATATCTACCTGTTTTTTTCCCGGCTCCTCATGCATCCAGTGCAGAGAGGAACCTTCATACCCTTGATTGTAAAAGAGCTCTCGCCTTTTACCTCAACAGGACTGAGCCACATCGAAAGTCTTCCCAACTTTTTGTGGCTTTTGATCCTTCTCATTTGGGACTTCCAGTCTCCAAACGTACACTTTCCAATTGGATTGCTCAGTGTATTTCTTTTGCTTACCAGAGTAAGAACATTTCTCTGGAAGGCCATGTCACAGCTCACAATGTGAGAGCCATGGCTACTTCTATGGCTCATCTTCACTCTGTATCCATCGATCAGATCTGTCGAGCAGCCACTTGGGCCTCGGTTCATACCTTCACAGCCCATTACTGTTTGGACAAGGACTCCCGCCGGGATGCCTTGTTTGGTCAGGCTGTCCTCAAACACCTGTTCCATACTTAAGCAACTCCTGCCCACCTTCCCTGAATGGATGCCTGAGATCCATACGAAGATGGTTTACCCTTGGAGGGGAATCTCCCAGGCATCTTAGCTAGGGAGTCCCCATATGTGAGGACTTATTCCTGCTTGTTCCTGGAGATAGCACAGTTACTTACCTGTAACAGGTGATCTCTGGGAACAGCAGGAATTAGTCCTCACAACCCACCCACCTCCCCTAGGAGTTGTATCTTCTATCTATCTAACTTCCTTTCCTCTCTCTATTGTCTCAGCTATAAACTCGAACTGAAGAGAGCTGGTAAGGAAGGAGGGAAGGCAGCGCGCATGCGCTGTGGGAAGCCCCAAAAGCTTTTCATCCCAAAAGGCACTCTTCTACCCCTCCAGGGCGAGAATGTAAGACCCTTGACTCTTTTGGTAGAAAGATCTTCCAGGCTAGTATGCTGCCTTCCTTACCAGCTCTCTTCAGTTCGAGTTTATAGCTGAGACAATAGAGAGAGGAAAGGAAGGTAGATAGATAGAAGATACAACTCCTAGGGGAGGAGGGTGGGTTGTGAGGACTAATTCCTGCTGTTCCCAGAGATCACCTGTTACAGGTAAGTAACTGTGCTATCTCAAGGAACAAGCAGGAATAAGTCCTCACATATGGGGACTCCCTAGCTAAGATGCCTGGGAGATCCCCCTCCAAGGGTAAACCATCTTCGTATGGATCTCAGGCATCCATTCAGGGAAGGTGGGCAGGAGTTGCTTAAGTATGGAACAGGTGTTTGAGGACAGTCTGACCAAACAAGGCATTCCGGCGGGAGGCCTTGTCCAAACAGTAATGGGCTGTGAAGGTATGAACCGAGGCCCAAGTGGCTGCTCGACAGATCTGATCGATGGATACAGAGTGAAGATGAGCCATAGAAGTAGCCATGGCTCTCACATTGTGAGCTGTGACATGGCCTTCCAGAGAAATATTCTTACTCTGGTAAGCAAAAGAAATACACTGAGCAATCCAATTGGAAAGTGTACGTTTCGAGACTGGAAGTCCCAAATGAGAAGGATCAAAAGCCACAAGAAGTTGGGAAGACTTTCGATGTGGCTGAGTCCTGTTGAGGTAAAAGGCGAGAGCTCTTTTACAGTCAAGAGTATGAAGGTTCCTCTCTGCACTGGATGCATGAGGAGCCGGGAAAAAAATAGGTAGATATACCTCTTGATTAAGATGAAAAGGCAAGACCACTTTGGGCATAAAGTGGGGATTCGTCCTAAGGACCACATTATCATGAAGAAATCTGGTATAAGGTGGATTAGCCACCAAAGCCTGCAGTTCACTGATGCGGCGAGCCGAAGTGACTGCAATAAGGAAAAGAACCTTCAAGGAAAGAAATTTCAGGGAGGTAGAAACCAAAGGTTCAAAAAGGTGGCTGCATAAGCTGACCCAGAACTAGGTTTAAGTCCCATGCCACCGGAGGTGGGCGGATGGGAGGCTTGGTTAGGGTCAGGCCTCTCATGAATCTGGCAATAAGAGGATGAGAGGAGACAGGTTGTCCATTTATAGTAAGTCCATAAATTTATCATATTAGATCATATAACTGCCGACCACAGCGGCCACGTTTCAAAGGAAATCAATTTAGTGATATTGCAGAAGGGCTGTCGGGTAAGGTTTGCTTCGTTGTGGATGATACCAAAATCTGCCATGGAGTAGACACCCAGGAAGGAGGATTAACATGAGGAGGGATCTAGCTAAGCTTGAAGGATGCTCGAGAATTTGGCAGCTAAGATTTTATGCTAAAAAATGCAGGGTCATGCATTGGGTTGCACAAATCCAAGGGAACAGAACAGTGTAGGGGGCAAAGTACCTCTGTCCACAGAAGAAGAGCGGGATCTGGATGTGATTGTTTCTGATGATCTTAAGGTGGTTAGACAGGTAGAAACGGTGACAGTGAAAGCCAGAAGGATGCTTGGGTGCATAGAGAGAGGCCAGCAGAAATAAGGAGGTGACAGTGCCTCTGTATAAGTCTCCGGTGTGATCTCATTTGGAGTATTATGCAACTCTGGAGATGCACCTTCAAAAGTATATAAACAGGATGGAACTGGTCCAGAGGGTGACTACTGTAATACTTCATTATACTGTGGTCTTCATTATAAAGCATAAGGGGGCAGACGTAAAGATTTTGATATGTATATGTTAGAGATGTGAAAATACCTCCATGGCATAAATGCCTCTTTCAATTGAAAGCAAGTTCTGCAACAAGGTGGCATAGGATGAGGGTGAAAGGGGATAGACTAAGGAGTAATATGTGGAAATATTTCCCTACGGAAAGAGTGGTAGTTGTGTGGAATAGTCTCTCAGTGGAGGAAGTAGAGACGAGGACAGTATCTCAATTCAAGAAAGCACGGGACAAATACAGAAGATCTCTAAAGGAAAAAAGGGGCTACAGTAATTGGTATGGAAGGGCAGACTAGATAGGTCTTTTTCTGCTGTCATGTTTCTATGTTTCTACATACCTGCCAAGGTGCAAAGTGTTTGATGTCCGCACATGAGCCATTGAAGAATGGTCCTTTTCCAGGTTCACAGGAAGACATGGCATGGAGGGCATAGGCCACCACGTACACAGCATTATAAGCATTATAAGCAAATCTCAGCTTTGTCATATCGAAGAAGAGACTGTTAAGGGCTCGCAAGTCTTCCTTCCCTGTGCAGATTTTTCCTTCTCTGCTTAGTTCTTGAGTGACGTGGTCTTTGTTGGGGCTGTCCCACCTACAACCAACAATTTGTTCCCAGAACTGCCCAACAAATATGTCCCCTGCCATTCTGAAAGGGTTAAGTTCATAGAGATACTCTTTGAACCCTGGAATGTTGCCTGTAGGAACTGCAAGTGCAATGGTTCCTTTAAGAGTGTTTAAGAAGTCATTTTTATTAAATATTGGATGATCAGCCCAGGCATCGGTAGCCATCCAGACTTTCCCAGATATCTCACTCCTTGAAATTGCCAGCATCACTGGATAGAGGCTGATAGTGGTGGAAAAAGCCACAATGACCCTGGCTGTAGTCTTCTTCACCACCTCTACAATGTGTCGTATCTTTTCTTGAGAGTAAAATAAAGAGATGGTTTCATAGAAGGCTACACAGACCTCAGCCTTAACCAGTTGCTCTCTCAGCATCTGACTCCCTGACAGTCCATAGTCGTTGTCCTCAGCAAGGATTCCAACCCAGGTCCATCCAAAGAAGGTGATCAAATGGCCGATGCCGAGAGACATGAACTCATCACTTGGAGAAGTGCGAAGGAAAGAGGGATACTGTCTCTTATCACTAAGAGTAGCTATGGAAGCGGCATAACTAATCTGGAAGAAATGCATCCATAAGTTTAATTAGTGTTTTTACTCTAGATATGCATTTTTAAGAGTGATGACATCAATTATTTTTATAGGCAATCTCAAGATATTATAAAACGTTTCCTGCCCTAATGCGGGGAGAGGGGAAGATAATTTCATAACAGGGTGCCTGAAGGATAAAAACATATGACTTGCCATAGTTGGTCAGAACAAAGGTCTATTACACCCAATATCTTGTTTCCAACAGTGGTCAATCCAGGCCTATGTTGCCATTGGGAGTTACTTGTGCCAAGCCCCTGGCACAGGATCTCCGCAACCAGTGGCGCTAGGTCAGGTTTGGAATGCGGCAGAGTGGAATGAAGAGGAGATGTCCCAGGGAAGCCCTTATGTGAAATTAATGACAGCAGCATATCCTGTTTGTAGGTTTGTCATGAAATTTGATTGAGCTCAAGCACAAGGCGGATTAAAGGAATCTTTCCATGTGCAATGCACAGTAAAATGTAAAAAAGTAAAAATTTCAAATCATTAATAATGTCATTCCTAACAGGGTCTCCATTGCAAGCAAGGTGATATTGTGCAGCTTTTAAATACAAGCTCTCTGCCTGAGAGCTCTTAAAGGAAGTTTGGTATTCACTTTTAATAGCTGATTCTTTTTCTGGTGCTATATTGCAAAAGGGGAATTTTTTTGTTGTTGGGTAAAGCTCTGCTATTGGAGTTCATTGTTTCTTTTTCCCAGATTCCATTCAAAGCAAGCTATTTGAAGCTACTGACCTCATCAGCTATTAGATCCCTCCCTACCCACCCCAGCTCCCACCCACACCATATGAGAATTCATGCTTTATAGGGCAATTCCCCAAATAGATTGTTGACAAACAATTTGCCATTCTTTAAGGTGATTTGTTTAGATCAATTTACAAGGGGAACACATTAATCTGTACACTTCAGACACATAATATCAAACTTACTAATATAAAGTAATAACTATCTTGCAGTGCAGTGGAGCTACACACAGGGACATAGAACAGTGCTGTTAGAACACACATTAAAAGGTTTAGCTGATTTTCTCTTAAAGGGCAGCTGAGGAAAAGTTAGGGATTTTGATAAGTCTCTTTTGTTTACTCCATCAACTGAACAATGGCTAGGAAAAAACTATTGCCAAAGCTCTTGCCCCCATTTCAGCTTGTACCTGTCCAGACGGAGAGTCCGATGCCAGTTGAAGGAACAGTTCCATGTGCAGGATGCCTGCAAGCCGAAGCCCTCATGAAACAGGTGGAGGTGCTCAGAGAACAGTTGGTGAGGCTGAGAAACATTTGAAACAGTGAGAAGTACATTGATCAGATGATTCTTGAAACGTCCATGTTTTTCAACAGAGGTGCCGATGGGATGCTATAGAATGAAGAGAGTTGGACATTAGTCACCAGAGCCTACAGAATCAACAGTCCAACTCTTCCAGTCCTTGAATTGAAGAACCATTATGCAGCCCTGGAAGTGGAGGAGGTGAAAGTATCCGAGGAAGGGAAAGAACCAGAGCTCAAGTACCCCAAAGTTGCAGAATCAGTGACCACAAGGAAGGAAAGGTTAGTGATGGTTGGTGACTCTCTTCTGAGGAGTTCTGAGGCATCAATCTGCTGACTAGACTTGATGTCCAGAGAGGTGTTCTGTCTGCCAGGTGCGAAAATCAGAGAGTTTTCCGAGACTCATCAAGCCTACTGGCTATTATCTGATGTTATACTCATTTATGTTGGCACAAATGATACTGAAAGGTATGCCTCTGATCATATCAAAAGTGACTTCATGGCTCTGGGCAGAGGGTGAAACAGATAGCGGCGCCGGTGGTGTACTCTTCAATTTTTCCTGATGATGGTAAAGCTCATAGTAGAGAAGCTTGCATCATGGAGATGAATGCATGGCTGCATGGATGATGTCATCGAGAGCTTTTTGATTTCCTGGACCATGGGTTGATTTTCCAAGGGCTGCAGAACAGAGATGGCATTCATCTGTCCAGGAATGGTTGAAGTTTCTTCAGCAGCAAACTAGCTAACCTACTGAAGAAGGCTTTAAATTAAATTTGTTGGGGATGAGTGAAGAAAACGCTCAGGTAAGTGAAATATTAAGTATCTGTTAGAAATTGGTAAAAGGGACAACACCTAGAAAGCAGTGTGTATAAATGCCTGTATAAGATCCCAGATGTTGAAACTTTAATGGGAGAGGCTGACCTGGATTTAGTAGCAGTTAAAGAGACATGGTTCATGGGCAACCATGACTGGGATGTAATTATACTGGGCTATATACTTTATTCAGGAAGGAACGGTTAGGATGAATGAGAGAAGGAGTGGCACTATATGTGAAAAATTATATTAAAGCTATAGAATCACAGGGCTTCAAAGGGACTGAGGAGACATTGTGGGTTAAACTAGAAAAAGGGAAAAGGAGATTCATTTGCATTGGTGTAATAGATAGATCTTCCTCACAGGGAGAAGACGTGGATGGGGATTTACTAGAAGACATATGCAGTACTGCCAGGAAAGGAGAAGTGCTACTGATAAGTGATTTTAGTATGCCCGATGCTGATTGGCACATCCCTGCTGCAGTGTTATCTAGAAGTAAGGAGATCCTAGATTCTCTTCAGGGAGAGCTATTCCGGAACTGGTAACAGAACCCACATTTGAATGGGCCGTACAAGACCAATGGGGAAAGTATTTATGATATCATAGTGGGAGATCATCTTTCATCCAGTGATCACCAGAGGGTGTGGTTCAGTATTAGAACTAGGACTGATAAAATCCATTCAAAAGCAAAGGTCTTAGACTTTAGGAAAACTAAGATTGCCAAGATGGGACAATACCTCAAGGAGTCGCTAGTAGGATGGGAAAAGATGAGGGATGTATAAAAGCAAAGGGCAAAACTGAAAGGGGATATTTTAAGGGCAACAAATCTTTTTGTTAGAAAGGTAAATAATGTGACAGGAAAAGGAGGCCGCTATGGTTCTAAAAAAACATAGCTGAAAGGTGAAGATAAAAAGGGTGGCCTTCACAAAATGCAAGAGATCATAGAGAGATGACGACAAGCATCAGTATTTGGCAAAAATTTGAGAAATTAGGAAAGTGGTCAGAAAAGCAAAGACACAAAAAAGAAGAAATAGCCAATGCATTAAAATGGGGGGGGGGGGGGGTGGAGGGGGAGGGGGACAAGACATTTTTCAGATATATTAGTGAGAGGAGGAAGGGCAAAAGTGGTATTGTCAGACTCAAGGGTGAAGGCGAGGAATATGTAGAAGCTGTTGAAGATAAAGTGGATTTGCTTAACATATATTTCTGTTCTATGTTCACAGATGAAGTGCGAGAAACAGGACCTCGGGAAACACCCACAACTGGGAACAGAAGTGTTGGGGATCTTGAGCGATTCTCAGGAGACTGAGTTCATGAGGAGCGAGAAAATCTAAAAGTAGACAAAGTCATGGGACCGGATGGGACACATCCGAGAATATTGAAGGAACTTAGGGATGTTCTAGTAGCTCCATTGACTAAACCTTTCAATGCTTCTTTAGAGTTTGTAGTGGTCCCAGAGGACTGGTGAAAGGTGCTTGTGGTCCATTTATACAAAAGTGGAAATAAGCATGAGGTTGAAAACTACAGGCCGGTTAGTCTAACCTCTGTGGTGAGTAAATTATTGGAAATGCTGCTAAAAGAGAGAATGGTGAGATTTCTGGAGTGCAATGGATTGCAGGATCCAAGGCAGGTCTTGTCAGACAAATCTGATTGATTTCTTTGTCTGAGCAACCAGGGAGTTGGACCAAGGGAGAGCCCTAGATGTGGTGTACTTAGATTTCAGTATAGCCTTTGACACCGTTATACACAGTCAACTTATAAACAAAATAAGCACGCTAGAGATGGAACCTAAAGTGACTGACTGGGTTAGAACTTGTTTGAGTGGGAGACACAAAAGGGTACAGGTAAATGGAGCTCACTCTGAGGAGAAGGATGTTTCCAGTGGTGTTCCACTGGTATCTGTCCTTGGTCCGATTCTTTTTAACATCTTTGTTAGTGATATTGCAGAAGAGCTGTCGGTTAAGGTTTGCCTCTTTGCTGATGGTAGCAAAATCTGCAATAAAGTAGACACCCAGGAAGGAGTAGATAACATGAAGAAAGATCTAGCTAAGCTTGAAGAATGGTCAAGAATTTGGCAGCTGACATTTAATGCTAAAAAATGCAGGGTCATACATTTGGCTGCAAAAATCCAAGGGAGTACAGTCTAGACTCTATAGGGCAAATGACTTATCTTCATGAAGGAAGAGCGGGACCTGGGCATGATTGTGTCTGGTGATCTTAAAGTGGCTAAACAGGTAGAAAAGGCACGGCAAAAGCCAGAAGGATGCTTGGGTGCATAGGGAGAGGAATGGCCAGCAGAAAAAAAGGATGTGATAGTACTTCTGTATAAGTCACTAGTGTGACCTCATTTGGAGTACTGTAGTCAATTCTGGAGACTGCACCTTCAAAAGGATAAAAAAAGGAAGGAGTCAGTGCAGACTTTGGCTACTGAAATGTTTAGTGGTCTTCATTATAAAGCATATGAGGACCGACTTAAAGATCCTAATATGTGTATGTTAGAGGAAAGCCGGGATTAAGGATATATTATAGAGACATTTAAATACTTCCATGGTATAAATGAACAAGAGGAGAGCCTCTTTCATTTGAAAGCAAGCTCTGCTATGAGGGACATAGGATGAAGGTGAAAGGGGATAGACTCAGGAGTAATATGCAGAAATATTTATTTACCGAGAAAGTGGTTGATACATGGAATAATCTCCCATTGGATATAGTACATACAAGGACAGAATCTGAATTCAAGAAAGCATGGATCAAACACAGGAGATCTCTAAAGGAAAGAAGGGGACTATTGCAGTAGTTTATATGGAAGGGCAGATTAGATAGACCATGTGGTCTTTTTCTGCCATCATGTTTCTGTTCTATTCTATTCTATGATTGAATCTTATGAGCTGTTCATGTGAAGTAAGCTCCTTTTATGTTGATTCTGATATATTCGGAGTCATTTTCATTCTTGGTTGGGTTGTTTTTACTAGTGGTCTTTTTAATAACAAAAACATCTATAAAGGCTACATAAGCACTAATTTATAAGGACACAATAGGCACCTTTGCTAATCTGGAAGAAATGTTCAGACTTGATTTACGCAGATACTTACAAACTTTATGGTATTTTATAAATTACAATGGTACTTGTGGGTCCTGCCCACATTCTTCCCAGACCTCACTTTCATGATAAGAAGCTCATATTTAAACCACTAGGTATTTTATTAAAGGTGTTTTATGCACATATGTGGTTACATATCCATGAAAAAGACTTTATAACATTAGTCCATAGTGTCCCTTAGAGCCAAGATGATCAACCTATTCACCTTCACCCATCCATTCACCCGTCATGAACCGACCAGAGGGGAAGTCATACTGGACCTAGTCCTTAGTGGAACGTCAGATCTGGTGCAAGAAATAAGGGTGTTGGGACCACTTGGCAATAGTGATCATAGTATGATCATGTTTGATTTAATTATTGGAGGACAGATAGTAAAGGCATCCACAGTACTACCTTTTAACTTTCAAAAGGGAGACTATGATAGAATGAGGAATATAGTTAGGAAAAAACTAAAAGGAGCGGTTCCAGAGGTTAAAGACTTACAGCAAGCTGTAAACGGGGGCGCTGGGTGAGAATGTCCACATTCTTGGCAAAGGCAAATATTAATATGACTTGCAAAGGACTGTGGGAAATGTAGTCCATTCATACCAGAATCAGCCGTTCACAATAAATTAGTTGTGCTTGCTCGAGTGTAAAGCAAAGAAAATATATTTTATTTATGCGGTTATTTCTCCCAACACAGATTTGCTTGGTAGCACAGAAAGGATACTTGCTTTCAGTATTATACTTAGAAAAACAAATCAGGAAAAAACAACAACTGAACTTCTTAAGCAATCAAATCAAATCATAAAGACCTTGATGGGAACAGAAAGGTCTTTTCTGTGGGCTCCTGCTAATATCTTTTTAGCAGTGCTTCACAAACAAACAAAACCCACAAAGTAATGAAAAACTGTTCTTTTTCAAGGCTAACTTCTGGTATTTTCACACACACCCAGAAGTGTCTCTTCAGAGCTCACAGGCAATTAGGCAAGGCTCAATTGCTAACAATTAACCAGCTGCAAACCTCTTGGCTGGTTTATTTTCTGTACGTGGCTCAAATCCTGCTCAAAAGCTTTTCTGAGTAGATCAAAGAACAAGTTTATATTTCTTTGTGATGGTTGTTGTACTTTGTAAAAGTATATTACCACAGAGGTTTAGACAGAGACCATGTATTCACACTGCTCATTTACAATATCTCCCTCTACTTCAACTATCATAGAATCAATATCATGGATTGGCACAGAGGAATTTCTTAATGGAGCACTCTCAGGACAATACTTGTTTCCCTGCTGTCTTCCAAGTGAAAAGCTAGGGCATAGATCAGTGTTCATACCTGAACTTCCATTGCTGTTAGGGTTCCTCTCCAAATATCCTGGCCAGTATGTAGTCCAGTTTTTATGTCCAGCCTTCCAATCAAGATCCCTGGACACTGGGTCTCTCTTCACATACCTTCTTGCACTGGTCTTAGGGCCCCTTCCAAATGCAGCCGTCTCCCTCACAGGTGCCGTCCGGGGATTCCTGGCTCTGTAACCCCACTCCTCTGGTTTCCTCCAGTCCAATGGATTATGCTTGCCTCTGGAATGTCTCCCAGCACACGTACTGCTATGGACTCCTTTAGACCTCCAAGATGCTTTTCTCTTCTTTCTTCCAAGTTGCTTCTTGCTTTCTCTGTCCTTGAGCTCTGGCCTCTGCTGCCTCTGCTCCTCCTGATGATCATGAAGATTCTGATGATTCTGCTGTGTAGAATAAGCTTTACTTTTAACCTGTTTAGAGGGCTGCTCCACCCTAGCACAGCGCAGCTGTGCTGAATCAAGCCCTGCCCTTGGAGATGAGTGCTTGGGGATTACCTCATAGCTCTCCTGATTGAACACACGTTTCCCCACTTCAGCTCTTCTAGTGGCTGTTTGAAACCTGGTGCATTCTGGGACTGGTAGTCTTTTATGGAAACATTCTGTTTTATTATTTCTACCAGCAAAGACAGGTTGCTTGTTCAGAGCCAATTCACCTCTATTATAGCTCCTTCCTGAACTATGATAAGCTTCCTTATCACAAAGCTTGGGTGTTATTTAAAAATACTATCCTCGAAGCCCAGACCAGCTGTATTCCACGCATTAGGAAAAGTGGAAGAAAGTCCAAAAAACTGCCATCATGTTTTAAAGGTGAGGTTAGAGAGGCTGTTGCTGCCAAAAAAGCAACCTTCAGGAAATGGAAAAAAGAGCCAAATGATGAAAACTGGAAACAGCACAAGCACTGGCAAGTTAAATGCAAAGCATTGATAAGGCAGGCAAAGCGGGAATTTGAGAAGAAACTTGCTACAGAAGCAAAAACACGAAATAAAGACTTTTTCAAGTACATTCGTAGCAAAAGGCCTGTGAGAGAGTCAATTGGACCATTAGATGATAGAGGGGTAAAAGGGGCAGTAAGAGGAAACAAGGCTATAGCAGAGAGAATGAATGTATTCTTTGCTTCGGTCTTTACTGAGGAAGATGTAGGGTTGTTACCCAAGACTGAAGTGGTATTTAAAGGTGATACTGCAGAGGAATTGAGAGAAATATCGCTACACCGGGAAGATATATTACAACTATTTGATAAACTGAATAGTAGCAAATCACCTGGACCGGATGGTATACATCCCAGAGTGTTGAAAGAACTGAAATATGAGATTGCAGACCTGCTATTGGTAATCTGTGAACTTTCATTAAAATCATCTGTAATACCTGAAGATTGGAGGGTCGCCAACGTAACACCAATTTTTAAAAAGGGTTCCAGGGGTGACCCAGGAAATTACAGACCGGTGAGCCTGACGTCAGTACCAGGGAAAATGGTAGAAACCATCATAAAGAACAAAATTATACAGCATGTAGATAGTCATGGCCTAATGGGAGACAGCCAACATGGCTTTGGACAAGGAAGATCTTGTCTTACTAATCTGATATGTTTTTTTGAAGGTGTGCATAAACAGGTAGACAAAGGTGAGTTGGTTGATATAGTGTATCTGGACTTTCAGAAAACTTTTGACAAAGTCCCCCATCAGAGACTTTTGGCGAAGCTAAAAAGTCATGGGATAGGAGGCAGTGTACTATTGTGGATCGGGAACTGGTTAAAAGATAGAAAGCAGAGGGTAGGGCTAAATGGCCAATATTCCCAATGGAAAAAGGTGAATAGTGGAGTACCCCAGGGATCTGTACTGTGTCCGCTGCTTTTTGACATATTCATAAATGACCTGGAAAAGGGAATAACTAGTGAGGTTATCAAATTTGCAGATGACACAAAACTGTTTAAAGTTGTTAAAACCCAAGAGGATTGTGGAAAACTGCAGGAAGATCTGGATAAATTGGAAGACTGGGCATCCAAATGGCAGATGAAATTTAATGTGGACAAGTGCAAAGTTATGCACCTAGGAAAGAACAACCCACACTATAGTTACACGATGCAAGGCTCCACATTAGAAACCACCACCCAGGAAAAAGATTTAGGAGTCATCGTGGATAACATGTTAAAACCCTCCGCCCAGTGTGCAGCGGCAGCCAAGAAAGCAAATAGAATGCTAGGTATCATAAGGAAAGGGATGGAGAATAAAACAAAGGATGTTATAATGCCTCCGTATCGCTCCATGGTACGACCGCACCTTGAATATTGTGTGCAATTCTGGTCACCGTATCTTAAAAAGGACATAGCGCTATTAGAAAAAGTACAGAGAAGAGCCACCAAATTGGTGAAGGGGATGGAAGGCTACTCCTATGAAGAGAGGCTAAGAAGGTTAGGGCTCTTTAGCCTGGAGAAGAGACGGCTGAGGGGAGATATGATAGAGGTCTAAAAATTAATGAATGGAGTGGAACGGATAAACGTGGATCAATTGTTTACACTATCAGAGTATAGAAAGACTAGGGGACATGTAATGAAGCTACAGGGTAAACTATTTAAGACAAATAAGAGAAAATATTTTTTCACTCAACGTGTAATCAAACTCTGGAATCTGTTACTGGAGGATGTAGTAAGGGCTGTTAGTATAGCTGGGTTTAAAAAAGGTTTGGACAAGTTCCTGGAGGAAAGGTCCATAAACCACTATTAAAAAGGGACCGAGGATATCAGTGCTTGACCCAGTACAAGCATTGTGGAACCTGTGTCTTTTGGGGATATTGCTAGGTACGTATGACCTAGATTGGCCACTGTTGGAAACAGGATACTGGACTTGATGGACCTCGGTCTGACCCAGTATGGCATGTCATATGTTCTTATGTTCTTATGTTCATTCTCTTTGTTGCCTATGTGTTGTAGCAATCAAACCATGCATTCAACGTCTTTGACAATCTGTTTTTTATGAGATGTCAAAAATGCATTGAACTGTCCTTTAGATCTAGCCAGAGTCACAGGAGATCCCTGACTTCTATATGACTGATCCATACCTGTGGATGTTTATAGGCTCCCAGCAGCTGAGCCATGGTTATGGAGTTCCGAGACGTGGTATCTCCAAGAACTGCGGCCAGAGAAGAGGCTCTACTGCAGGTGTAATTTGGGATGGGGTCTTTGTGCCCCGTGAGTTGCCACATTGTGCCTCTAAGGGATCGGGATGGGGTATTGCAGGAGTCATATATCCACAAGCCCAAATTGACATTAGGCAGTAGGGAAACATTTCGGCTAATTTCTTCCAAGGCAAATGCCATTACTTGAACATCTTGGTAAAAACGTAGTTGTAATCTGAAAACATTAAAATAGTGTGATAGATGTGGAAGATGAGCATAATTTTTCAACAGAGCATCCAACTGCCCATGTGCATACATACCTTTTTTTTTATTGCAAATTTTATAGGTATACACATCAAGCATTACACCATGAAAGCACCTTCTACTAAATACATAATCAAAAGAAAAAAATAATAAAAAGAAAAGGTTTTCTAGCCCACATTAAGGGAGGACAATCACTTCTAACAAGCAGAAGCAAACAAAAACTTACAGGACAGTCCTAAAATAAACCTCTAAGCAAAGTTTAAAAAATTCTATACCATAGCACAAAACCTCTGTAAGACTCTACTTGTTAGTCAAAAGATTTTCTAAATTAAGACGGTCAGTAAACACATACTTAATATTATTCGAAGTGATTAAACATTTACAAGGAAATCACAAAAAGAAAGTTCCCCCTGCAGCCAACACACAAGGTCTAAGCTGCAGGAAGGACTTCCTCTGCACCTGATTTGACCTTGTCACATCTGGGAAAATTGAAACCTTATACCCAAAATACAGGAAATCTTTTTTCAAGAAATAAGCCCTCAAGATTTTAACCTTATCATACACAGCAGATAAGGACATGATTAATGCTGCCCGAGCTGAGATCTCCTCATTAGAAGGTTCCAAAAAAGTGGTATCACTTGATAGGGGAAACGTTTCTTTGGCTATCTCACTAGATCTATCCTCAGCATTCGATCTTGTCAGTCAATCTCTTCTTCTACGTCGTCTACAATCTGCCGGCCTTCATGGATCTGTTCTTCAATGGTTTCATTCCTTTCTATCTGGTCGCTCCTACTCAATGTTGTATCATTCTTCTACTTTTTCCACTTTCCTCTTAATGTGTGGTGTTCCCCAAGGCTCAGTCTTGGCCCCCCTGCTTTTTGATGTTTTTCTGGCCCCTCTTGCTAATCTTATCCAACAACATGGGGTTTCTGTTTTCCTCTATGCAAATGATATTTTACTTCTCTTCCATGCTCATCCTTCCTCTCCTGATCTCACCATCTGCTTTTCCCATGTGGCTCACTGGTTATACACCAGTCATCTCAAGCAGAACCCTTCTAAGACTTTCATGATTTAGCTCACTGGTTCTTGCTCTGTTTCTCTGTAACTCCTTCACTGAATGGTTCCCCTCTCACCCTGGTTTCTTCTCTTAAATACCTTGGAGTTGTTCTGAAGAGTGGTCTCACTGTTCACGATCAGATTAGTGAAGTAGCTAGATGCTCCTTCTATACTCTACATCAGATCCATTTGTTACGCTGTTTCTTACTGATTCTGTTATCTCTACTCTACTTTGCACACTTGTCATTCCACATCTCGACAATTGTAAAATCATCTAATCCGATTTACCTCTTTATCAGATCAAATGTTTATAAACGGTCCAAAATACCGCTACTTGCATCCTCACCACGCATCTAAAACTATTTTTTCAGTAAACTTACACTGCAACACCAGTCCACCACTATGCTTAGATCACTGCATCCAATTTCCACTGTGTCCTGTTAAGGAGATAAAAAGGTCATAGGTCTTCCAGCAGGACAATGACCCAAAACATACATCCAAAAGTCCAAAAGAATGATTAAAAAGGAAAATATGGACTGTTTTAAACTGACCAGCAATGAGTCCTGATCTCACTCCAATTGAGAACCTTTGGAAAGAGCTGGAATCTGCCATTAGTAAAGGGAATCCTGGAAACATTCATGAGCTGCAACAAATCACAGTTGAAGAGTGGGAGAAACTACCAGCAGACAGATGTACAAAATTATGAAGGCTGTCAGCACTGTCAAAGGATTGTACAACCAAATATTAGCAAAGGGTGCCATTAATTCTGTTGAGGTCAAATTTTGTTTTTTTTCTCTGAAATTACGATGTCTAAGTTGCACAGACATCTTTTTTTTGGTTGTGTATCTTTGAACAGACTATCAAGATATTATGATGACATACAGATGGAATATTTTGAGTTATTTCTCAAGATATTGTGCACAGCATACCTAAAATGCAAGGGGGCCAATAATGTTTACCGCAACGGTAACATACATTATAACTTACACACAACATACAATCTGTGAATCACAACTCCTAACGTAGCCATCCTAATGAATGATACACGCTAGCTAAAATAGTCCTTGTCCAAATAACCATGGCTTCAGGATCTCGCTAAATCCCTGAAGACCAGTTACAGCTATTCTACTACTACTATTAAGCATTTATATAGCGCTACAAGTCATATGCAGCGCTGCACAGACATGTAAGAGAGAGTCCCTGCTCATCAGAGCTTACAGTCTAGACAAGACAGGGCTGAACACCTAGATTCACACTTAGGATCTCTTTTACTAAAGTATACTAGGCTTCTGCACTTAACGCTCTTTAGGAGCAAAGTATGACACACGGCACGTGCAACAGCCCCATTCTAACTGTAGGGGGCGCTCAGCATGCTTCCATCAGTTACCGCACTGAAAGTTTCTTAATACATGACAGCGGCATTTGCAATTCATGCTGATGCCCATAATGCCTCCCATCTAGTGGTGTTAGTGTGCGGTAATGATGCCCACGTTGCCCACAGTGTGTTGTCAGGATTCACTCTCGACCCCTAATTCACCAACTCCCTGCCTTGTAGCATGCAGAGCACTTAGCGGGGATTTTTATTGTGATGGAGGTTTTTAGTGCATGGTAGTTGTAACTGCAAATCTGTGTTAACTGCTCTTTAGTAAAAGGGTGTCTTAATTTCACTAGCTCTTAAATTTAGGAATCTAGAGTAGATAGCAACGAATTTAGGACTGTGATAAAAATTAGGAGCTATCGATCTAAATTAGGCTCCTAAATCTAGGTCATTGCTTCTCAGCCCTCTCCTTCATTAAATGGATCTCTCTCATGCATTTTTGTGGTGGTAATCCTTAGAACCTGATTTGCTAGTCATGCTTCCAGGAGTGGGCTGAGAAGCACTGATCTAGGCACATGAATGACAGATGTGAATTTAAGAACATAACTTTTAGGATCCTAAATTTCAGTGAAATTTTAATTGAAAGCTTAGGTCTTAGGTTTGACTAAAAATAGGGAACAAATTTGGAACCTAACTTAGGTGTCAAGCATTTTTTGAATATTGGGCCCTTTATATATATGATGCACTGAGGATGAAGTGGCATTTACCTGTCACCGGCTGGTGTGATGCATTTGCACATTCCGCTACAAAAATGCCGGAAGACGTGGACGATGACAAAAAGGAAAACAGAGAGCTATGGAAACAAAGGTGGCTAGTGAGGGCTACAGCTATCAGATCACCAAACCACATGAAGCACCATAATGCCACCAAACCACATGGACAATAAGGGACCAGAGGACAAAAGAGGTACAGACGGAGTTGGCCTGTTGCAGGTCCAACAGACCATCTGACTGCACAAGGTACCACAGAGCCACCAGATTTTCCATTTTTATGGAGCAAGAGGGACTGGAGGGCATAAGACAGATGAGTAGGGTTGGGACAAGAGAAGGTCAGTTGAGTCGACAGTGGATGACAATTGATCCTGTTGGATGTTAGAAAGAAGAACAGGAGGAACAATGATCCTCTGATAAATCTCATAGAGTGTCAGCTGGTCGCAATAATGGAGGGAGTAGTAACAAGGACTGTATCTGAATTCAAGAAAGCATGCGACAAACACAGAGGATCTCTGATGGAAAAAAAATTACTGTAAAGCTTAGTATTTGTTTGGGACGGTCAGACTGGACAGGCCATATGGGTAATATTTACTGTCATGTTTCTATGTAGAACTTCATAGAAATGAAAAATAAATGTAAGGAGAAAGTATTCCACCACTTACGTGTCACAGGGCTGGATGTTGGGGGTGTCTGTGAAGGAAACCAAGGGGTATGTTCTAGCACTGTGAACAGGGAGGATTCCCCCTATAATGATGTCCCCCTGCTTTATGTATCCTGTCATATTCGTACTGCTTAGTTGACAGTTGATCTTAGTTGCATTATATTCAGCGAAGTTTAATATCAGGAAATAAGTCAGTACCATCAGCATTATTTTCTGTGCCGAGCTCTGCCAGTCTCAGTTTGCCTTTTATTCAGCTTTGACCTTGGAGAGAGTAGAAAATTAAATTGGTTATCACTTGTCATTGGTGGATGGTCATGGCTAAGGTTATGTTGAATGTTATGGTTAGGGTCAAGATTAAAGTTTGGGTTAGATTTAGGATTATGGCTAGGGTTGAGTCAAAGCTATAGAGTAACTGAAGATGACGAGTAGTCATGGGATGAATCCCTATGAAACCTAGACTTAGGTGCCAATTCCTACCCTCTCCAACCTGTTATTCAGAGGAAATCCCCGGAGCAGGGAGACCTCAAACTGATTTAGTACCATAAGCAGATACCAAAATAAGGGAGAAGAGGAGGAGGTGGACATTCTCATGTCTTGGATCCAGGAAGCATTGAATCCTAGGTATGAGGAAGGAAATCACAGGGGAATAACTCCATTTGCAGATACTAAGGAGACCTCCTAAAGATCAGAAAGGGACATTCGAGACAGGAACTGATTTAAATTCCAAGGAATCAGCAAGACAGATCTTGCTTTTGAAGTTTCTACTTATGATATGGGCAGCAACTGTGACTAAACCACCTGTTGCATCTTGGCTCATCCTCATTCTAAACCTTTTTTCAGTAAAGTTACACTGCAACAGCAGTCCAGCCTCCCAGTGGCTTTCTCTCAACAACCTACAATCATATTGTACTGCCTCGGCCCTAAAGTAAAATCTCCCTTTACCCCTCTCTCCTCCACAACAGATAGTCTACGACCGGGATTGAGGGATAAGGAGGAGATGAGGAAGTGACTCAGGCCTGGAAGTGAGAGTGGACCAACATGGTACTGAGTGCCTCCTCTACTGATTTCTGTTGCTAAGTCTTGGGCACCCGGGTTTGGAGGAGGAGAAAACGTCTGTTATGCCTATATTATAAGGATACATAGGTGCCTATGTGTCTATAGAAAACGCCAGCACAAATCATGCAGAAATCACACCTACATTGCAGCTGTGGATAACATACGTAGAGAGCAGGCATAGATGTTAGTGCTTACTTAATGTGCATACATGTATAATTCATGAAGTAGGCGTATAAATCATGACACTTTATACCCTGTCCAAACTCCTCCTTTGAGCACCTCTACTGAACAAGGACATTAACCAGCTAATGCACTTCAGTAAGAGGCGCCCTAGGAGTCTTCTTTGTGGTTTGGAAAAAGAAGAGTCATCAGAAACAAGACAGTTGGCTTCACAGAACTCTACTACCACTACTACTTATTTGCATAGCGCTACATGGTGTATGCAGCACTGTACATATTGATGTAAGACACGGTTCCTGCTCATGAGGACTAGTGTATGGCAAGACAGTAGTGGATAAGAGGAGCATCAAGATCCAATAACAGTCTCAAAGAGGCAAGTCTTCAGCCTGGACTTAAAAAGGGCCAGAGAAGGAGCCCAATGCACCAACTCAAGTAGTTTGTTCCAGGCATATGGAGCAGCAAGGTGGAATGAACGAAGTCTGGAGTTGGCAGTGGCAGAGAAGGGCTCAGATAAAGGGATCTGCCAGAGGAGCGGAGGTCCCAAGGAGGAGTGTAGAGTGAGATAAAAGTGGAAAGGTAGTGAGCAGCTGCAGAATGAATTCACTTGAAGGTAGGTAGGAGAAGTTTGAAATGGATGCGAAAATGGAGAGGGAGCCAGGAAAGTGACTTGAGAAGAGGGGTTACATGAGCTTAGGGACACTGGTGGAAGATGAGCCGTGCAGTTGAGTTGTGAACAGATTGAAGGGGAAAAAGATGATTAAGAGGGAGACCAGCGAGGAGCAGGTTACAATAGTCCAAATGGGAGGGGACTAGTGAGCCAATGGGGGTCTAAGTAGTTTGTGTAGAAAGGAAGGGACAAATTTTGCCAATGTTATAGAGAAAGAAGCAACAGGTGTTAGCTATTTGTTGGATATGTGCAGAGAAAGAGAGAAGAGTCTGATATAGTCAGGAAATGACTTCAGAATCATGGGTGAAACTTTCCCTTATGACAAACTTCTGCCAAACAACCTTGAGTCGTTTCCTTTTTGCAGAAATTTTTTGCCCAAAGTCTAGAATCTGCCTTTTCAGTTTTCTCTTCCAAGGTACTTGCTAGATTTCTGACAATTTCTGATAATATTTTAAAGACTTACAGAATTCTGGTTGATGTCCTTGGGAATGAAGCTGGAGCTCACACACGGTCTAACGATGGCGCTGTCAGTTATTGGCTTATAACCCTTCTCATATTCCCTCATCACAAGGACCAATTTCTGTGATGGAATAATTGCTAATTGCTTTGTGATTTACGTAAATCACAGGGGAAGATGTGATTGATAGCAAAGGATTAAACATTGAATAAGCAAATGTAAGAGAAATTACTTTTCATTTCAGCACTGTAGAACAGATGGGGAAAGAGAGCTGTCATTTCCTCAGACAGTAATTACGGGAGTAGCTTGAAAGATCTACGTCACCTCAGAGTGGAACCATAAGATGTGCCGTACTGGGTCAGACTAAGAGTCCCTCAAGCCCAGCATCCAGTTTCCAGCAATGGCTGATCCAAGCCGCCAGTGCCCTCAGGATCACAAGGAGTAGATCTATTCTTCATTGATTACACTCAGAGATAAGCCTTGGCTTTCCCTTGCCTATATGGTTAGTAACTTGCCTAAATTCTTTGAAAACTCAGCTATACCTTGACTATATGTTCCAGCAACAAATGCAACAGCTTAATTTTAAAATGAGTAAGAACATAAGAAATGCCTTATTCAACGCATAATCAAACTCTGGAATTCGTTACCGAAGGATGTAGTAAAAGCTCTTCGTGTAGCTGGGTTTAAAAAAGGGTTGGGCAACTTTCTAGAGGAAAGATCCATAAACTATCATTAAAGAAGACATGTGAAATCCACTGCTTGCCCCGGGACAAGCATTGCAGAACCTGTGTGCCTCTTTGGAAACCTTGACCTGGATTGGGCACTGTTGGAAAGAGCATACTGGGCTTGATGGACCTTGGTCTGACTCAGAATTCCCACAACCAAAAAGTGGCATTGAGATTTGTAGACTGAAATACAGATCTCAATGCCATTTTAGATCATGCTTTTTGTAGATGTAGGAATGCTCACCATGTCTATCCTGCCAAGAGGAATGGTAGGAATGGAGAGTGGGAGAGGTTGTGTGCAGGGTCCACCATGTAGATGTGGATTCCTGATTTTATAAAGGGAATCCATGTCTGGAAAAACAAAATGTGGATGTTGGCATTTACATCCGCTCCTAGGCATGAATACAGAAGCAGACATATTCTGATGTCACCCTCCCCTCTCCTCCCCCACCCCCGCATACCCCTGGCAGCTCCTTACCTGAGCCCTCCTTGCATAGGGTCAATCCCCCCTTCTACCCATCCCCACAGAAAGTAGCAGAGTGCCCATCCTTCCCCCACAATAAGGCAATCAGAATGCCCCGCTTCCCTCAAAGGACTGCAGAAAGGAACATGTGGTCCCTTTACACTAAAGTGGAAGTAAGGATGAGGTTGAGAACTGGAGGCCGGTTAGTCTGACCTGGGTGGTAAATTAATAGAAACTCTGCTAAAACTGTGGATAGTGAGGTTTCTGGAGGCCAGTGGATTGCAGTATCCGAGACAGCATGGTTTTACTAGAGGCAGATCTTTTCAAACAAATCTGATTAATTGCTTTGACTGGGTGATCAGCGAGTTGGAAAGCCCTATATGTGGTGTACTTAGATTTCAGTAAAGCTTTTGACACCGCTCTACATAGACAACTTATAAATAAATTGAGCACCCTAGCAATGGACCCTAAGGTGACTAACTGGGTTAGAAATTGGTTGAGTGTGAGGTGAGAAAGGATACAAATAAATGAAGTTCACCCTGAGGAGATGGGTATTACCAGTGGTGTGCTGCAGGGATGTGCCCTTGGTCCAATTCTTTTTAACATTTTTGTTAGTGATATTGTGGAAGGGCTGTCTAAGGTTCGCTTTTTTGCAGATGATAGCCAAATCTGCAATGGAGTAGACACCTAGGAAGATGTAGATAAAGTGAGGAAGGATCTAGCAAAGCTTAAAGAATGGTCAAGAATTTAGCAGCTGAGACTGAAAACTAAAAAATGCTGGGTCATGCATTTTGGCTGCAAAAAATCGAAGGGAGTGGTACAGTATAGGGTTGAGAAGTACTTCTGTCTACGAAAGAAGAATGGGACCTGGGCATGATTGTTTCTGATGATCTTAAGGTCATGAAATAGGTAGAAAAGACAACAGCAAAAGTCAGATGGATGCTTGGGTGCATAGGGAGAGGAATGGCCAGCAGGACGAAGGAGGTGATAGTGCCTCTGTATAAGTCTTTGGTGAGACCTTATTTGGATTATTGTGTGCAATTCTGGAGATCACATCTTCAAAAGGATATAAAAAGGATGGAGTTGGTGCAGAGGGTGGCTACCAAAATGATCAGTTGGCTTCATCATAAGGCATATAGGGACAGACTTAAAGATCCCAATATGTATACTTTGGAGGAAAGGCAGGAGAGAGGAGATATGATAGAGATGTTTAGATATCCCTGTGACAGAAAGAGAGCTTCTTTCAATTCAAAGAAAGCTCTGCAACGAGGGGACATAGGATGAAGGTGAAGGGGATAGACTCAGAAGTAATATGCAGAAATATTTCTTTATGGAAAGAATGATGGATGGATGCACTAGTCTACCAGTGGAGGTAGTAGAGACCACAACAGTAGCTGAATTCAAGAAAGTATGGGATTAACAGAGAAGATATCTAATGGGAAAAAAAGAGACTACAGTATTTGGTATGGAAGGGCAGACTTTTTAGACCATATGGTCTTTTTCTGCTGTCATGTTTCTATATTTCTATAAAGTTGCGCTTCCAGGAGACCCTCTTGCCATATTGGGCCATACCCCCACCACCCCCAATTAAAACCTCTGGACTTACTGGGGACACTGAAGTCTAGTGGGAGCAAGAGTGAGTCCCATTTGCTCCTGCTCGGCATGAGACAGCAAGTCAAAATGATGCCAATGACCCCTATTTACTCAATGAACAGGTTTTTTTCATTGCGCCCTTGCGGCTGCATCCACTGTGTTTATTATTGGTGTAGTGATATGTTAATTCACTGTGAGAAGGACGAGATCGATGTCAGTACCGGTGTGTTTCAGCACTGAGTATGCGCGGCATTTTCACTTTTACCCACGCTTTGCCCAGTGCTCATTATCATTGAACTTAATGCATTCTCATCAGGACTCAGCTGACTTCACCGAAAAGCAAGAATGGCTATCTTGGGGAGCATCACCTGATGGTACTGGACTATTGAAAAAGGACCAATTTATTTGTCCTAAATCATTATTTTATCCTGTTGCTTTGTTCTTACATCACAAGTTGCATTTAAGTGTTCCGGCTATGACAAATGCTTTTGCTCAGTTGTGGTATAATCCTGCATTTGCTTCTGCTGCTCATGCTGTGTATGTTTCTTGTCTCCCGTGTCTACAAGCAGGAAAGTCTGGATGCAGTCTTCGCGCATTACCTTCTCCATCCTTGCCTAGGCCTCAAGGACCCTTCCTCTTCCTGCAAATGGACTTTACTGATCTGCCTTATGCCAAGGGGGGAAGGAAGCACCTTTTGGTTTTTACCTGTTTATACTCAGGATGGCCTGAAGCCTATCCAACTAATTCATTGTCTGCTGCTACAGTTTTGAAGTGTTTGCTTACCCAGTTTATTCCATTATGGGGAGTGCCCCTGGTTTTGCCTTCCGATCAAGGCCCAGCATTCACGGCAGAAGTCTGGAAAGGCATAACTGCATTTTTTGGCCTTCATCAGCAACTTCATCCTCCGTATCATCCGCAAAGCTCTGGCCAAGTGGAATGAATGAATCGGACACTGAAGGCGCTCCTCCGGTCCCTAACTCATGATTGGAGTCGGGATTGGGTGGAAGCTCTGCCATTTGCTTTATTTTCAATTCACAATTCTCCTCAATGAACTTGACAAGGCCTTACCCCTTATGAAATTGTGACCGGACGTCCAGCAACAACTCCAGCCCATGTTATAGTTCCCCCAGATCAATTGCCCGATCCCCAACTGCTGCGCAGTGACCTATTATCCTATTGTAAATATTTGTACCAAACGCTGGTATCTCCTTCCTTTTTGCAGCTTACGAAACAAGGTGTTCAAGCATCTCGACCACCTCCAGCGTTTTTGACCGGCTGTAGTTCTGGTATGGTATCTTTTTATTATTATGTTTGTTTTCTCTTCATTGTCCTTTTAAATTTCCTTTTTTATTTTCTTTCAGTTTTACCATTTGTTTTTTATCATATATGTTTTTTCACAGTTGCCTTTGAATGATATTAGCTGTTATTTTAGGTCCTTGGTTGTCTGCGACTCTTTATGAAATTTTCAAGTCAAAGCTGATCAAGATACTGTATACTCTCACTGGTAACCCTCTTGGCCTCTTGGAGATTTTGATGGACTGGATATGCAAAAAAGAAAACTCCTCCATGCCCAGGAGGTAATTTGCAGGAACTGGTGTGTGCCGCGATTGTGCATCTCTAGAGCTCAGAGAAGGCTGCGACTTGCAGGGCTACAATCATGGGCCTCCAGGCCTACCTAATTGCATCATTGGATCCAAATACACAAAAAGTGCTGAAATATGAAAGTAAACATTCAGAATCTGTCTCCATCATCAAACTTGGACAAGCTTTCCAACGACTAGAAGGAATGAGTGAAAATCCACCAACATACGCAGGAAAGGAAGTAACATAATTTTCAAAACAAGAGAGAAAACTCTTCAAGGAATTAGATCAACAAACAAGGAAACATAAGAGATAAATGCATAAATACAGTGGGAAATACAGAGTGTTACTCCAGAAATCCTTCGTCGATCAAGAATGGACACATGAATGGTTGAGGAGAGGTGAACTGAAACCAAAGGATTAGAGGTTGCAGCCCAGGACAGCAGCTTACAGATGAGATGGTTTACAGCGAGCATTGAAGGGACTGGCAAAACAGATATGTGTCAATTCTGTGGGAGAGAGCTGGAGACGGTGACTCGGCTCATAGCTGGCTGTGAAGTTCTAATGGCAGAAAATTTCTATACAGAAAGGCATAATATAGTGGCACGCCTCATCCATTGGAAACTCTGTGAACACTGTATCATCGCTGTGCCCGAAAAGCACTGGGATCATGACCCTAGGAGAATTGTTGAGAATGGAGAGGTTATGATCACCTGGGATCACCTATTGCGGTGATCCGTTGACGCCATCATTTATAACCTTACTATTGTTCTTTACCATATACTGGCGTTATTTTACTAATCAGTTAAATTTCCATTATGTGGGAAACAAACTCTTTACTTTTTTTAAACCCAGCTACACTAACAGCTTTTACTACATCCTCTGGTAACAAATTCTAGAGTTTGATTACATGTTTAGTGCAAAAATATTTTCTCTTATTAGTCTTAAATAGGTTACCTGTAGCTTCATTGCATGCCCCCTAGTCTTTCTATATTTTGATGGTTTAAACAAATCGATCTATGTTTACCTGTTACGCTCCATTCATTAATTTATAGACCTCTATCACATCTCCCCTCAGCTGTCTCCAGGTTGAAGAGCCTTAACCTTTTTAGCCTCTCTTCATAGGGGTATTCTTCCATTCCCTTTATCATTTTGGTGGCTCTTTGTACCTTTTCTAAAAGCACTAGATCCTTTTTAAGATATGGTGACCAGAACAGAACACAATACTCAAGGTGCGGTCCCACCATGGAATGATACAGAGGCATTATAATATCTTTTTTAAATTTTCCATTCCTTTCCTTATGATACCTAGCATTCTATTTGCTCTCTTGGCCGCCGCTACACACTGGGTGGAGGGTTTTAACATGTTACCCACAATGACACCTAAATCTATTTCCTGGGTGGTGGTTCCTAATGTGGAATCTTGCATAGTGTAACCATAGTTTGGGTTTTTCTTTCCTAGGTGCATAACTTTGCACTTGTCCACATTAAATTTCATCAGCCATTTGGATGCCCAGTCTTCCAGTTTATCAAGATCCTCTTGCAATTTTCTCCAGTCCTCATTGGTTAAACAGCGCAGCAAGAGTACTTTTCGGGGTACCTAAAAGAGAACATGTAACACCCCTCCTGAAACAATTACACTGGCTCCCAATCCAAGCGAGAATCACCTTCAAGACCCTGCTCCTAGCCTTCAAAGCTCATAAAGGACTCGCTCCCTCATCATTATCAGAGATGATCCAACCAATCCCTACCAACAGGCTAAGAAGAACCACGGAATTAAACATGCTAATGGTTCCAAAAGAGTCCTTAAGATATATCTCCGCAACAGTAAACCGATCCTTCAGTTTATGCGCTCCAAAACTTTGGAACACCCTCCCACCACACATTAGGGCCATCGCTGATCTCTCCCAGTTCAAAAAGGCCTTGAAACATCACCTTTTCATCAAATATTTCCCAGAGAACATAGTAACACAGGCACACTCAAACAGCAACTACCCCGTTCTTAACACGTAATCCTCTGCTAACCCAGCAACACTTCAGACCTCTCTCTCATACTAACAAGGTTCTTTTCATACAATATGCCTTCCAAATGTAAATAGTTCTATGACTATTATTTATTGTAAATAATTGCCCCGGTTACCCAAGTTATTGTTCCTGTTTTATGTTAAAAAAAAAAAAAAAAACCAAACAGATAATATGTATCTTATCTTATCTGATGTTTTCTTGTTCTATGTAAACCGCGTTGATTATGAATAGTGCGGTATATAAAAGATGTTAAATAAATAAATAAATAAAATAAATAAATAAATAAATTCATTAAGAGGCATGTTTACTAAAGGTTAGTGCACGTTAACATTATGCAAATATTTATACAAATGAGGCCCCACAATGAGTCTCTGCATATGGCCCCACACCCCCCTTGGAGTGGAGGAGTAGCCTAGTGGTTAGAACACTGGCTTGGTAACCAAGCAACCAGGGTTCAATTCCCACTAGCACTCCTTGTGGCCTTGGGCAAGTCACTTAACCCTCCATTGCCTCAGAAGAAAGGCCTGGCAATCTACTTCCAGTGACACTGCCAAGAAAACCCAGGAGCTTCTGTGTCACCAGGAGTCAGGACTGACTTGAAGGCACACATTGTATTGTCCCCCTTGGATCTGTGGGCCTGGTTTCCCACAAACAGATCACCAATGAATTATTTAGACGACAGTTGCATGGCTACAAAGACTTTTATTTAGCATAGCAAAAATAATTGTAAATGTAGAATAGCAAATGCCTGTCTAGGGATGGCGGACAGCACCTTCTCTCTCTGCATGGGGAGAAAGTACTGCCCAAGATCTTTTAAAATTGCTGGTTTATATATCTCTCTGTTTCAAATGTTTCAGCGAATTCAGCATAAATTCCTTGGTGTTCTCAGGGCCTCCTGTATTTGCAGGCTTCCTGTCACACTCTTCCCCAGGGGAGGACCCTCTTACGTTTATACATCTGGATCTGCTTATAGGTCTGCTTATCTATGCATGGCCTGTGACCTCTGCCCCTTCCTGTGTTTTTCATCTTCTGGCACTAATTGAAACCTTCAGAGCAAGAGTGCTTTTTCATCTTCTGGCACTAATTGAAACCTTCAGGGCAAGAGTGCTCATGCTCATTAGTTTGAATTCTTTGAATTCCTAGCTGGGCCTGTATTTTCTTGCTAGGCTCCAATATTGCTAGGCCCAATATTTTGCATACTCCTATACAAAATATGGTTACCCAGACTCCTCCATAGCAGGCCGCATTATACTCTTTTATACCCACATGCTTGTCTTCTGGGCCTTCCATATGCTGTGTAGTTTCACCAGGCAAGGGTGCAGTCATATAAAGCCAACATATAAGCAGACCTAAGCCAAATTTCCCAACAGATCGCCCCTGCTTCCAACCTACACTGCTCCATAAAATGACTCAGCTTAACTAGCTAGCAACATCTTGCTGATATGATGGTTAGACCGGCCAAAGACATAGTTCTGCCATTGGGTGGGGTTCTTAAGATTTATTTATTTATGTATTTATTTAACAGCTTTTATATACCGCACTTTTATCATCAGCGCGGTTTACATTTTAACAATTTTGTACTTAATCATAAAAAACGTATGTTAAGTATGTTAAGATGGTTGCATTTTCCTGCCCTGAAGAGTCTCCTCCCAGCATGATGTCACTGAGTAATGTCTTGTGTCCTGGAAAATGACCACAGCAAATACAGGTCACAATGCAATACATTTGTTGGACGTAAGGGGTCTCTATATTAGCTTTATATAATCTGTGTGATTTGATGGCCATTGTCGTTTATTTGTTGCATTTCGTAATTTCTATTATACGTTGCTGTGACTACTCCCTTGATATGACCAAGACCAACCACACAACAACAAAGAGAGCCTTCTCCCTGTTTGCCCCAACCCTCTGGAATGCACTGCCGGATGACCTATGTGGCACAAATGACCTGGCATTTCAAAAGAAAATGAAAAACCCACCTCTTCCTTGGACACTTTACTTACCTAATCTAGTTGATCTGACTTAATGGACCTCTCACATTCCAAGCAGAATTCCCCCCTTTCCCCATATTCGAAGTAGAATTCTCCCCTTCCCACTTACCCAACTCCATCCCCCCCCCCCCGCCCTATGCCCCATACTTACTCATGTATTCTTGTAACAATGGATT
Source organism: Ichthyophis bannanicus (assembly GCA_033557465.1). Lineage (NCBI taxonomy): Eukaryota > Metazoa > Chordata > Amphibia > Gymnophiona > Ichthyophiidae > Ichthyophis > Ichthyophis bannanicus. The sequence continues at coordinate 40,792,867 of CM066051.1, read as the reverse complement.
ATAGTTCAATGTTACAATGTTCCTCTGTTAACTATTATTTATAATTATTATAAAGTTTCATGTAAAACTCTGTTGGCCATTTTTGTTCTCATGTAAACTGCTTAGACTTGGAGATACAATGGTATAAAAAAAATGGGGGGGGGGGGGGGTTGACAGGAGTATGGGCAAAAAATCCAGATAGGTTTATGGGTTTTCTTTGGAACTAAAAATGAATAAAAGGATGTTCAGGTCATATGAGAGTGATAGTCTCCTCTCCTGATGACACATCTGACAAAAAACTAATGACTAAACCACCTGCTATCATGTGGAGTTAACGCTTGTGATATTGATGTTACTGTGATTGACCTCCAAGGGAGGTCATGATAATTTGCACCCTTATAAACAATTCAAATCAGTTTGAACAGAAGAACCAAATTCCCATTGCAGTAAAATTAGATGCACCTATGATCAATTGTCTGTACTGTGATAATGACAGCAATGCTGAGCAGATGGATTGGGAAAATAATGAGCATTGTACCTTTAAGAGTAAGGACAAGTCAGGTTCCCATAGAAACCGAAAGCTTCTAAGTAGAACTGAGCCCAACTATAGCAGTGACGTAGGAGCTGAGTGGAACTCTAATGAGTTGCACCTGAGTAGCCAGAGGGGTGTGGCTGCTGAAGGAAGCCGTTTTAAACCTGCTTCAGAGCTAGAGTTCAGGAAGAGAGGTGGTGAGAGAGAGAGCACACAGAAGCCACGAGGCGAGCAACGACAGCAGACAGAGCAATGCAGGCAAGGAAGGCAAAGAGGAGAGCAGCAAAGAGGGCAACTTTGGAACCCAGATCTAGCAAAGGAGGATTCTGGAAGGTCCATTTCCTTTACCTCAAGAGCACTGGAAGCAAAGCCAAAACCTCTGTGGAAACTACTCAAAGAAAAGGTAAAAGAGTTTACCTATACGAGGGAGGAAAGCTCTGATTACAGAAAAGGCATTGCGAGTGAGAAAGGTACGTCTGCCATAATTCCTAGCCAGAGACTTGCTGAGGAGATTGTACAGCAGTTAAAGAACAGTGCTAATAAGAGCAGAGATAGCACTGCTGGGAAAACAGTTCCAGTCAGAAACATTCTTAGTAAGTGTTTTGAAACAGACGTAAAGGCTGTTGCTAAGAGCTTACGTAAGAATCAGTTTCCTGCACTAGAGAAAGTTACTGCCAATCAGAGGGATAACTTTATTGAACAGCTGCAAGAAGTTCTCCGTGACCTGCAGTCTAGAAGTTCCCCTAAGCAGAATTATAATGATTACAGCGAGAAGATGATTGTTGACGTAGAAAGCACTCCTGATACAACTGATATCTGTGAGATGGACTGTTCTTTATGTGAGATTGATCACTTGGACCTATGTTAGACAAGCTTTGCATGAAGGTAATGCAAAGTTGTTTTCTCCTGAAGGTTTGCTGTGAAGAAACAGTTTGCCATATGCTTTATTTTCTAACTTTGAATTGCTCCTGTTTCCTATTGTTTTGGAAAGTAATCTGTGTCATGTTTTGAGCCAAGAATCTATGTGTGAAAGGGAAAACCCCAAATAAAAATTTATCTGTTCAAATGACCCTCGTGCCACAACACCTTTGTTTGATAGTAAACCTAGACTACAACTCCCAGCGTACCTTGCTGCTACCTTAGTCAAAAAGGACACTTGAAGACAAAGTAGAGGTCACCCTTGCTCTAGAGTCACCGGCCCTAGGCAGGGGCAGGACAGTACTCACATGACTTTAGTCAACCAATGACGGGTCTAATGTTTAAAATGGCCATATTCACTCCCATTTTCCTGAACAATCTAGGTGCGGACCCAGGGGCAGCTGTAAATGTCTGCACTTGCAATATAGACAAGTGTTAGGCCCCTTGTGCTAGACTACTGCAACAGAATATACCAAGGACTACCTAAACAAGCCCTCCACCAATTACAAATGGTACAAAATTTTGCAGTATGCACTTTCACTAGAACAAGAAACACTGACCACATCAAGCCTATACTAAAAGACTTGCACTTGCTACCGATTCACAGCAGAATCAGATACAAAGCGACCATGAACATTTTCAAAAGCCTCCATGACTAATCCTCATTATGCACCAACAACCAACAGTTCAAGGCGCAAATGCAGTACAGATCGCCTCAACTTACCTATGGACATCAGATGAATCATGCACCAGACCTATGGAACAACTTTCCCAGTGACCTCAGAGAAACATATGAACTCACCATCTTCTGTAAAAAGCTGAAAACCTTATTATTCAATGAACAATACATCATGTAGATGATACCCACCAATTCCTCAATAATCTCTCTCATCCAACCCCTTTACTCCCCCAGGTTGTTGAACTCTAGTAACCTCCTCAGCTTTGGGAACTGCTAACACCTAATCAGGTGTTAGTTCCCTCCCTACCCACCCCCGACTCCCACCCACCCCTAGTGAGCAGTCTTGCTTTATAGGGCACCTCCCCATTTAACAAAGCACAGAGAATTGGACCAGCATATTTTGAATATAATTGAAGAGATTTAACTGCTTTTTCTCCGAAAGGACAGCTGGGAAACCGGCTGGTACTTGGTAGATCTCTCTCTTTTGCTTTAAGAGATACCTAAGCTCCACGAACAGAACAATGGCTGGGAAAAATCATATCGCTAAAGCTGTTGCCCCCATTACAGCTTCTGCCTCGGTCCAGACATTAGGACAATGCCAGTTGAAGGACCGGTTCCATGTGCAGGGTGCCTGCATGCTTAAGGTCTGAGGAAACAAGTGGAGGAACTCAGAGAGGAGGTGGCGAGGCTGAGGAGCATTCAAGACAGTGAGAAGTACATTGATGAGATGCTTCTGGTAGCAACCAAGCTCTCCAGCAGAGGAGAAGATGAGTGCCAACAGAATGTCGATGGTTGGACACAAGTCACCAGGGCCTGCAAAATCACCAATCCAACTTCTCCAGCCCTTGAATTGAAGAACCATTATGCAGCCCTGGAAGTGAAGGAGGTGAAAGCATTCCTGGAAAGGGAAGAACCAGAGCTCAAGTACCCCAAAGTTGTAGAATCAGTGACCAAAAGGAAACGAAGGGTAGTGGTGGTTGGAAACTCTCTTCTGAGGGGTACTGAGGTGTCCATCTGATGACCAGACTTGATGTCCAGAGAGGTATGCTGTCTGCCTGGTGCCAAAATTCAAGATGTTACGGAGAGTTTGCTGAGACTCATCAAGCCCACTGACTATTACCCAATGTTGCTAATCCATGTTGGAACAAATGATACTGCCAGGTATACCTCAGAACGCATCAAAAGTGACTTCATGGCTCTGGGACAGAGGGTGAAGCAGTTAGGTGCACAGGTGGTGTTCTCTTCAATCCTCCCTGTTGAGGGTAAAGGCCAAGGCAGAGAGGCTCGCATCCTGGAGATGAATGCATGGCTGCGTGGATGGTGTCATCAAGAGCATTTTGGTTTCCTAGATCATGGGATGCTGTTCCAAGGGTTGCAGAGCAGAGATGGCATCCATCTGTCCAAGAAAGGTCAACGCGTCTTCGGTAGTAGACTGGCTAATCTACTGAAGAGGGCTTTAAACTAGATTTGTTGGAGATGGGTGAAGAAAGCCCCCAGGTATGTGAAAGCCCCCAGGTAGGTGATACATTAAATATCTTTATGGAAATGGGTAACAGGGGTAACATATGGAAAGCAGTGTGTATAAATGCCCGTAGCATGGGAAATAAGATCCCTGATGTTGAAGCTTTGATGGGAGTGGCTGACTTGGATTTAGTGGCAGTTACAGAAACATGGTTCACAGAAAACCATGATTGGGATGTAACTATACCTGGCTATACTTTATTTAGAAAGGACAGGGTAGGAAGAAGGGGAGGAGGAGTGGCACTATATGTAAAAACTACTATTAAAGCTTTGGAATTACAGAGCTTAAAAGGAAGAGCGGAGGCATTGTTGGTTAAACTAGAAAGAGGGAAAGAGAAATCTATTTGCATTGGTGTGATATACAGACCTCCATCACAAGAGGACGAGGTGGACAGAGAGTTAATTGAAGACATACGCAGCATTGCTAGGAAAGGGGAAGTGCTACTGATAGGAGATTTCAATATGCCAGATGTTGATTGGCACATTCCTGCTGCAGTATCTTCTAGAAGTAAGGAGATCCTGAATTCTCTACAGGGAGAACTATTCAAGCAATTGGTAACATACCCCACACGTGAAGAGGCCATACTGGACTTGGTGCTTCTCAATGGTGAAAGTGTTTCTGATGTTGTAGTGGGAGAACATTTTGCATCCAGTGATCACCAGATGGTGTGGTTCAGTATTAGGACTAGGGCTGTTAGAATCCATTCAAAGGTGAGGATCTTAGACTTTAGGAAGACTAACTTTGCCAAGATGGGCCAATACCTCAGGGAGTCGTTAGTGGGATGGGAACAGCTGGGGGATGTAGAAAAACAGTGGGCAAAACTGAAAGGGGATATTTTAAGGGCAACCAACCTTTCTGTTAAAATAGTAAATAAAGGTAAAAGGAAAAGGAGACCGCTATGGTTTTCAAAAGAAGTAGCTGAAAAAGTGAAGAAAAAGAGGGAGGCCTACATGAAATACAAGAGATCACAGAGACAGGCATCTGTATTTGGAAAAACTTAGAGAAGCTAGCAAAGTAGTCAGGAAGGCAAAGATTCAAAAGGAGGAGGAAATAGCCTATGCAATACAATGGGGGGATAAGACATTTTTCAGATATATTAGTGAGAAGAGGAAGGGCAAAAGTGGTATTGTCAGACTCAAGAGTGCAGGGGAGGAATATGTAGAAGGTGATAAGGATAAAGAGGAATTGCTTAACAAATATTTCTGTTCTGTGTTCACAGATGAAGAACCAGGAGCAGGACCTCAGAAAACACCCACAAACAGGAACAGAAGCGAGGGACATCTTGAACAATTTTCAGAAGACTGTGTTCGTGAGAAACTAGCTCAACTTAAAGTAGATAAAGTGATGGGACCGGATGGGATACACCCTAGAATACTGAGGGAACTTGGGGACGTTCTAGCAGCTCCACTGACTGACCTTTTCAATGCCTCGTTGGAGTCGGGAGTGGTGCCAAAGGACTGGAGAGAGGTTCATGTGGTGCCTTTACACAAAAGTGGAAGTAAGGATGTGGTTGAAATCTACAGGCCGGTTAGTTTAACTTAGGATACGAGGCAGCATGGATTCACCAGAGGCAAGTCTTGTCAGACAAATCTGATTGATTTCTTTGACTGGGTGACCAGGGAGTTGGACCGAGGGAGAGCCCTAGATGTGGTGTATTTAGATTTCATTAAAGCCTTTGACACTGTTCCTCACAGGCGACTTATAAACAAACTGAGCACCCTAGGGATGGACCCTAAAGTTACTGCTTGGGTTAGAAATTGGTTGGGTGGGAGGCGACAAAGAGTACAAGTAAATGGAGCTCACTCTGAGGAGAAGGATGTTACCAGTGGTGTGCCCCAGGGATCTGTCCTTGGTCCAATTCTTTTTAACATCTTTGTTAGTGATATAGCGGAAGGGCTATCGGGTAAGTTTTGCCTCTTTGCAGATGATACCAAAATCTGCAATAGAGTAGACACCCAGGAAGGTGTAGATAACATGAGGAGGGATCTAGCTAAGCTTGAAGAATGGTCTAGAATTTGGCAGCTGGGATTTAATGTTAAAAAATGTAAGGTCATGCATTTGGGCTGCAGCAATCCAAGGGAGCAATATAGGGGGTGAATTACTTTTGTCCACTAAAGAAGAGCGGGACCTAGGCATGGTTGTGTCTGATGATTATTAAAATAGCTAAACAGGTAGAAAAGGCAACGGCAAAAGCTAGAAGGATGCTTGGGTGCATACAGAGAGGAATGGCTAGCAGAAAAAAGGAGGTGATAATGCCTCTGTATAAGTCTTTGGTGCGACCTCATTTGGAGTACAGTGTGCAATTCTGGAGACCGCACCTTCCAAAGGATGTGAACAGAATGGAGTCTGTGCAGAGGGTGGCTACTAAAATGATTAGTGGTATTCATTATAAAGCATATGAGGACAGACTGAAGGATCTTAATATGTACACTTTAGAGGAAGGGTGGAATAGAGGTGATATGATTGAGATGTTTAAATACCTCCGTGGCATAAATATTCAGGTAGAGAGCCTCTTTCAATTGAAAGCAAGTTCTGCTACGAGGGGACATGGGATGAGGGTGAAGGGAGATAGATTCAGGAGTGATATGCAGAAATATTTCTTTATGGAAAGAGTAGTGGATCTGTGGAATAGTCTCCCAGTGGAGGTGGTAGAGATGAGGACAGTAACTGAATTCAAAAAGGGATGGGTCAAACACAGAGGATCTCTAAAGGTAAAAAGGGGACTGTTGTAGTTGTTGATATGGAAGGACAGACTAGATAGACCATGTGGTCTTTTTCTGTCATCATATTTCTATGTTTCTATGTTTCTATGCCCCACCTCCCCAGTTCCCAACAAGCTATGTATAAGCTCAATATAGTTATACAATAACATACCTAATCTCTATGCTAAGTTTACCGTTTCATGTGTTCAACTACCAAAGTTTTATGTAAACAATTGTAATGTTCCTTGTAAATCGCCTTGATTCACAGATAAGGCGGTATAAAAAATAGATAAATAAATAGATAAAGTAAATAAGGAGGCACTTACTTGTTCTTATAAGGTAGGCTTAACCTAGGCACTTTAAAACATACTTGAACTAGGTGCCCCCCTTATAAAAATTACCCTGAGGATGATAACTAGTCTCTCTTGATTGAACAGAAGAACACTGAAAAACTGAGATATAAACAGGTAACCTTAAGAACAATCATGACGATGCTATCATCTATGAGGCCGATATATTAACTGATTGTTAGGTACTTAAATTGGTCTCTGTGAAACTTTGTTAGGGCTGAAAGCCTAGATTCACACTTACGGGCCTTTTACTAAAGCATGCTAGGTTTCTGCACTTAACGCTCATTAGGAGCAAAATATGACACACGGCACGTTCAACAGCCCCATTCTAACTGTAGGGGGCGCTCAGCATGCTTCCATCAGTTACCGCACTGAAAGTTTCACCTGTTCTGGACCAGCGTATGTTTTACATACATAAGGTTTCCATACTTACTACTCAACTGTTTACTAATTAATGGTTATAAATTCAATTGAACTATGTTTAGCTATTATCGTTATGTCAAAAAGCATTATATACAGATTTTTTATCTGAGATCTAGTTAGTTTAATACATATTCGAAGTTTGCTGATTTTGATGGTACTGGCGGCTCAAAATAAAAAGATCACAAAAAATAGTAAGTAGCTTATAATGCTGTAATAGCTACTATTTTGCAAATAAAAGTATTTGTAGACTTTAGAAAATAGGTTTAGATAACTGTAAGTTACTTAGTGTCAGTTATTGGTGCGTATATTGGCTTTGTATGTTTTTCATACGCTCGGCTAATATGTTGTCGAAACTAATTGCTGTCAAGCATTCTGTTCTAGGTGTTTCAATGGTGCAATATCGACGCACTGCATCAGAAGTGTTTTCACGTGGATCATATTCCGCCGTCAGAATGGACTGTTGACAAACTATATTATATCATAATAAAGTGTTTTAAATGAAAACTGCAGTTTCAATAGTATGATACAGTATGTTTATGTCAATGAATATTGGAACTGAATTCTATCTTTTCTGAAGACGGACAATATGCTATATTGGACCAGTGTATGAAAAACATACACTATGTGAAACGTCTATTTTCTGCAAAGTTTTAATATTTTTTATTATTGCCGGTATTACATAGTTGTTTGAGTGTAACAAATCTAATAAATCATCCAGAACAGAGAAAGAATATGCGAGCTGTCCAAAATGGGTTAATACATGACAAGGGCATTTACAATTCATGCTGATGCCCCTAAGGTCTCCCATCAAGGGGTGTTAATGTGCGGTAATGATGCCCACGTTGCCCACAGTGTGCTGTCAGGATTCACTTTCTGCCCCAACCCACCAACCCCCTGCACTGTAGCATGCTGAGCACTTAGAGGGGATTTTTATTGTGATGGAGGTTTTTAGTGCATGGTAATTGTTACTGCAAATCTCAGTTAACTGCTCTTTAATAAAAGCGTGCCTTAATTTCACTAGGCTCTTAAATTTAGCGATCGAGAGTAGGTAGCAGCAAATTTAGGACTGTGATAAAAATTAGGAGCTTAACACTGATTATCGGTCTGAATGAGGCTCCTAAATCTAGGTCAGTGCTTCTCAACCCTCTCCTTCATTCAATGGATCTCTCTTATGCATATTTGTGGTGGTAATCCTGAGAACCTGATTGGCTAGTCGTGCTTCCAGGAGTGGGTTGAGAAGCACTGATCTAGGCACATGAGTGGCAGATGTGAATTTAAGAACATAACCTTTAGGATCCTAAATTTCAGTGAATTTTCAATTGAAAGTTTAGGTCCTAAGTTTGGCTGAAAATAGGGAACAAATTTAGGAACCTAACTTAGGTGTCAAGCATTTTCTGAATATTGGGCCCTTTATATATGATGCACTGAGGGAGAAATGGCATCTACCTGTTACCGGTTGGTGGGATGCATTTGCACATTCTGCTGCAAAGATACTGGAAGACGTGGAAGATGACAAAAAGGAAAAAAGAGAGCTATGGTAACAAAGGTGGCTAGTGAGGGCCACAGTTATTAAACCTCCATACCACATGAAGCACCGTAGTGTCACCAAACCACATGGACAATAAGGGACCAGAGGACCCAAGAGGTACAGACGGAGCTGGCCTGTTGCAGATCCAACAGACCATCCAACTGCACAAGATACCACAGAGCCACCAGATATTCCATTTTTTGGAGTAATAGGGACAGGAGGGCATAAGACAGATGAGTAGGGTTGAGACAAGGGAAGGTCAGTTGAGTTGACAGTGGATGACAATTGAGCCTGTTGGGTGTTAGCAAGAAGAACGGGAGGAACAATGGTCCTCTGATAAATCTCGTAGAGTGTCAGCTGGTCCCAATAATGGATGTAATAGTAACAAAGACTGTATCTGAATTCAAGGAAGCATGCAACAAACACAGAGGATCTCTGATGGAAAAAAATACTGTAAAGCTTAGTAGTTGGTAGAGACAGTCAGACTGGACAGGCCATATGGGTTATATTTACTGTCGTGCTTCTATGTAGAACTTCATAGAAATGAAAAATAAAAGTAAGGGGATAATATTCCACCACTTACGTGTCACAGGGCTGGATGCTGGGGGTGTCTGTGAAGGAAATCAAGGGGTATGTTCTAGCACTGTGAACAGGGAGGATCCCCCTATAATGATGTCCCCCTGCTTTATGTGTCCTGTCAGTTTTCTACTGCTTAGTCGACAGTTGATCTTAGCTGCATAATATTCAGTGGTTTAATATCAGACAATAAGTCAGTAGCATCAGCATGATTTTCTGCGCTGAGCTCTCCCAGTCTCAGTTTGCCTTTCGTTCAATTTTGACCTTGGAGAGAGTAGAAAATTCAACTGGTCATCACTTGTCACTGGTGGATGCAGGGCCGGATTTACCTATACGCCATGTACGCCATGGCGTAGGGCCCACAGCTGGCAAGGGCCCACAAAAATGGAAGTTAGCTTTTTTTTTAAAATAAAATTAAAAAAAAAAAACCTGCTGGCTGCCGCCACGGGGCCCCTTCTGCTGCCGCGGCAGCATGGACTGACCCGCGGGGGCCCCCTCTACAAGGTCGATCCGTCCCTCCCTCCGTGTAGTCTGTGAGAGGCGCGAAGGGAGCGTGTCTCCCTCGCATCTCTGTTAATCAGCCCCTGCGGGCTTAACAGAGACGCGAGGGAGACACGCTCCCTTCGCGCCTCTCACAGCCTGCATGGAGGGACGGATCGACCTTGCAGAGGGGGCCCCCGCGGGTCAGTCCATGCTGCCGCGGCAGCAGAGGGGGCCCCGCGGCGGCAGCCAGCAGGTTTTTTTTTAAATTAAATTTTGCTTTAGGCCGGGGGGGGGGAAGGACTGGTAATGGGCTATTGGGGGGGCTGGGACAGGAAATGGGCTGGGGGGGTTAAGGCTGGAGGTGGGCTGATGAGGTTAGGACTGGTAATGGGCTGTGGGGGGGGGGGTTAGAACTGGTAATGGTCTTTGGGGGGTTAAGACTGGTAATGGGCTGTGGGCTGATGGGGGCTGTCTGGTAATGGGCTATGGGGGGGCTAGGACTGGAAATGGGCTGGGGGGGTTAAGACTGGAGGTGGGCTGATGGGGTTAGGACTGGTAATGGGCTGTGGGCTGTTGGGGGGGGGTTTAGAACTGGTAATGGGCTTTGGGGGGTTAAGACTGGTAATGGGCTGTGGGCTGATGGGGGCTGTCTGGTAATGGGCTATGGGGGGGGGGGCTAGGACTGGAAAGGGGCTGGGGGGTTAAGACTGGAGGTGGGCTGATGGGGTTAGGTTTGGTAATGGGCTGTGGGCTGATGGGGGGGGGTTAGGACTGGCAATGGGCTATGGGGGGCTGACTGGAAATGGGTTGATGGGGTTAGGACTGGAAGTGGGCTGATGGGGGGTTAGGACTGGTAATGGGTTATAGGGGGGGCTTAAACTGAAAATGGGGTGATGGGGGGTTAGGACTGTAAGTGGGTTGATGGGGGGCTAGGACTGGTATTGGGTTGGGGGGTTGCTAGGATTGGAAATGGGCTGATGGGTGGCTAGGACTGGAAATGGGCTGATGCAGGGACTAGAAGGGAATGGATGCTGGGTGAGGCTGGAACTAGAAGGGAGCTGATGTTGGGGGAGGATTAGAATGGGATGGGGCTGGAAGAGTAAAATGGAGAAGGGAAAAATATTTTGTGTGGGAGGGATAAAAAATCTACAATTGGCCGGGTATTGGGAGAGTAAGTGGCGATTGAGGATGGAGGGGTAAAATTTGAGTGGATGAAATAGGAATGAGGAAAGAGCAAAAGGAGAAAGATTAGTATGTTAAAGCAGATGTGGAGAGAGAATGGAAAAAAACTAGAAGAGAGAAGAAAAGACAAATGGACAGCAGACGATGGAGAGTTAGCAGAAGACACAAAGAAACCAGAAGAAAGTGGCTGGAGCAATTGCAGCTGAAAAAAATGCACAAAAGGTAGAAAAATATCTCTTTATTTTGAATTTATTAATTGGAATATGTCAGCTCTGGTAAATGTGCATCATTAACGTCTGTGCTTTGTTTAGTACAAGAGCAAATTAATGTATAGTTTTATTTCTACAGTGTTGTACATTCCAAGTTTGGCTTTTGGGATTCCCAGTTTAATTATTGTCTTCCTGTTTCTAAATTGTGATTACTTGTTTGGTGATGGTCTATGTTCTGCATGTGTAACTGAGCTGTTTATATAATTCCTATTTGACATTGCCACTTTTTCTCTTTCCCCAGTAGGTCATGTATTGTTGTTCTCTGAAATGTATTGGTTTAATATTTGCAGTGTTGCCTTTTGATTGGTAGAGTATGGTGCTTTGTGAGTCCTGGTAGTGCTGTTAGGATACGGCGGGTTTGCTATGGGTTCTAAATGGGCAGTGTTTGTAGTAGTTCCTAATGTGTCTGGCAGTTGGCACTGGATTATAGTAATGTAGAAATCTTTTAGTCTTTCTTTATCCATACACTCATTAAGAGGCACGTTTACTAAAAGTTAGTATATGGTAACATTATGCAAATATTTATGCAAATGAGGCCCCTTATGCAAATGAGGCCCCGCACCCCCCTTGGGCCGCCCCTGCTGGGGGCCCACAATTTTTGTTGGCGTAGGGCCTCACTCAAGGTAAATCCGGCCCTGGGTGGATGGTTATGGATAAGGTTATGTTAAATGTTATGGTTAGGCTTAAGATTAAAGTTTGGGTTAGAGTTTGATTTAAGATTAGAGCTAGGGTTGGGTCATAGCTACAGAGTAACTGAAGATGGAAGAGTAGTGATGGGTGAATCTCAGTGAATCCTGGACTTAGGTGCCAGTTCCTACCATCCCCATCCTGTTATGCAGTGGAAATCCCCGGAATAGGGAGACCTCAAACTGATTTAGTACCATAAGCAGATACCAAAATAAGGGAGAAGAGGAGGAGGTGGAGAATCTCATGCCTTGGATCACAAAAGTACTGAATCCAGGTATGAGGAAGAAAATCATAAGGGAAAACAGAATAACTCCATTCGCAGATCCTAAGGAGACCTCCTAAAGTTCAGAAAGGGACCTTCAACCCAGGAACTGATTTAAATTCCAAGGAACCAGCAACACAGATCTTGTTGCTTATCTTTCTGCTTATGAAATGGGCAGTAACTGTAACTAAACCACCTGTTGCTTATGGATCGTCCTCATTCTAAACCTTTTTTTTTTAGTAAAGTCACACAGCAACACCAGTTCAGCCTCCCTGTTTTTTTCTTTCAACAACCCACAATCATATTGTACTGCCTAGGTCCTAAAGTAAAACTCTTCCTTTACCCCTCCCTCCTCCAGAACTGAGAGTCCACGATAGGGATTGAGAGATAAGCAGGAGATGAAGAGGTGACTCAGGCCTGGAAGTGAGAGTGGGCCGACTTGGTATCGAGTGCCTCCCTACTGATTTCTGTTGCAAAATCTTGGGCATATTTTGGGGTAATTTTATAACAGGGCACCTAGGTTTAGAGGACAAGAAAGCTTCTACGATATGCCTATATTATAAGGATACATAGGTGCCTATCTATCTTTTATCACACCTACATTGCAGGTATGGATGACACGTGTATTGAGAGGAGCAGGCATAGATGTTAGCACATTCTTTATGTACATACGTCTCTGAAGGAATGGATTTCCACCTCCTGATAGACTAAGGTTCCCTTCTACTAAACTCCATTAAGGATTTTCAGTTAACCCATCAAACACATATTAATAGCAAAGGCTTTGCATTAGCGTCGGGGGTGGGGGGGCCTGTTCCCAGTAGTTAATGCAGTGGGTTGTCGCGGGGCTCACCGTCTACGCCTTATTACTGTTGGGGTGACCCCGGGCAAAGATTATGCTAGGCAGTCAAGGGAATGTAAGTTCACTCGGCATAGCTGAGAGAAGTGACCTCACAGATTCCAACTACCTAGGAGCACTCATTAATGAGATCAGGTGGAGGGAAATAAGGCTTTTATTCCCTGGTTAATGCAAAGGTTCAACATAAGAGATAATCCATGAAACAGAAAGTCCTTTGTGTCAAAAGGTACCAGTATTTACAGTGGTTGCTTAATTGTTGCTTCACAAGTAAGGCAGGTTTCACTACCGGAATTTCAGTACAAGAAACAGCACTTACACTTCATTCATTCTTCTTCACTATACAGAGCATACAGACTCTGGAGCTGAGGCCGTGCACCAGTCACATTCCATGAGCTCTGGCAGAGATAAGGGAACAGTATTTGGGTATTCAATCTCCATGGACTCCCCTTCGCTATACTCAGTAGAGGAATATTCACTGTCCCTGTCTGACCCAGCCTTGTAGGTTAGGACTCTGGAGTCTGGCTTCCCACAGCCAGGGGTTCTTAAGGCTGCAGGAATTTTACTGAACCAATCTGGTTTCTTTCCCCTCTCATAAGGAGCACGGGTTTTAGCAGAGCCTTTAGGAGCACAATATTCACAGTCTTTGGTTAATGTTTCATACCTGGATTTAGATGAGTTGGAATCACCAGTGTATTCTCTTCCAGCCACTCTCCTTTGGTAGCTGAGCCTCTGCCTGCCAGCGTTGGATACAGCTGTGCTTCTAGGCAGTGGAGTAAAACTTGTCCTGGATTCTCCTCTCTCTCTGGGTAAGAACTCCAGCTGACCATAAAAGTGCTTTCCTCTCTGACCTGGTAAAACTTGGTAATAATCCTTCAGAGATTGTAAGCTCTTCTCAGAACCCTTCTCCCTGGTTCTTGGCTTCTGTCTCTCTGTTCTGGATTCAGGCAGACTGTAAGAACAGGGCATGGCAGACACTCTCACCTTAGAGCTGGCTCTAGCAAACTTCCCTTGTGCAGCAGGGTCAGTTTGGGGCCTCCTGGCTCCCAACCTTGTGAAGTCTGTTCCCACTCAGGTTCTTCTCAGTCCTCTCTTGATGGCTCTCAGCCTTCTCTTGCTCCTTCTCTAGGTGCCTCTCAGCTCTCTCTCTGTGGCTCTCAGCCTTCTCTCGGTGGCTCTCCTTCTTCTCCTCCTTCTCTACTCCAGAAGCATTCTGTTCTGATTTATAAAGCAAACTGCTTGGTATGACTTCCGGGTTCCTTTCCAGGTGCAAGTCATCAGAGTTCCTAGGCTCATTAACTCCCGAATGTCTGTTCCTGCTCCCTCTAGCTGTGCCTGGGGGTAATTGCACACCTAGTTCCTTAAAAGAAACAGGATTTCTTTTCAAACACTCATCTTTATTGACACACGCCTCATGACAGGGTTCACTTAACAACTCCCATAGAGGCGTCATTAGAGGAAGCCATGTTACCGCTGAGCAGATGGCCATTGCCGTGGCACTAGTGGCAGTGTGCTCTGTGCACCCATTGCCCACCAAATCCCACCATCACTGATTAGTGCTTGTGCACCTTCTCGCACATGAAGTGTTTCCAACATCCTGCTGCCGCACATTAAAACATTCATTAGCAAGCTAACGGACTTTAGTAAAAGGGGCCCTAGGGGTCTTATTTATAGTTTGGACCAAAGAGAGGTCATCAAAAACAAGACAGTTGGCTTCACACAAGTCTATTACTACTACTAATCATTTGTGTAGTGCTACAAGGTGTACACAGTGCTGTAGATATAGAAGTAAGACACAGTTCCTGCTCATTGGCGCTTACAATTTAATCAAGATGAAGATACTTTACAAAAGTGGGGACTAGAGTATGTCAAGGTACACATACGTGTTGGGCATGAGAATGAGGAGCATCAGGACCCAAAAGCATCCTCAAAGAGGTGGGTCTTCAGCCTGGACTTGAATAGGGCCAACGAAGGAGCCGGACGCACCACCTCAGGTGGAATGGACGAAGTCTGGACATTGCAGTGGTAGAGAAGGGCACAGATAAAATGGATCTGCCAGAAGAACAGAGCCCCCGAGGAGGAGTGTAGAGTGAGATAAGAGAGGAACGGTCGTGAGTATTCACAGAATGAATGCACTTTTAAATCACAAGGAGAAGTTTGAACTGGAGGTGAAAACAGATAGGGAGCCAATGAAGTGACATGAGAGGAGGGGTTAAATGAGCACAGCAACAGTGTCAAAAGATAATCCGTGCAGCTGAGCTTTGAACAGATTGAAGGGGAGAACGAGACAAGTGAGGAGCAGGTTACAATAGTCAAGAGGGGAGGTGACTAGTGAGTGGATGAGGGTCTGGTAGTTTGTGTAGAAAGGAATATTGGCAATGTTACAGAAGATGAAGCAACAGGTTTTTTGTGTTTGATGTGTGCAGTGTAAAGTCTAATATAGCCTAGAAATGCCCTCACAAACATGAGAGAAACCTAGTGTAGCCTATGAGTTTTGTGTTTTTAAGGGGGGGGGGGGGGGTTGCCCAGAATCTTGAATCTACCTTTTCAGTTTCCTCTTTCATGGCAAATTTTAGATGTCTGACAATGTGTCATAATATTTTAAAGACTTACAGATTTCTGGTTGATGTCCTTCAAAATGAAGCTGGAGCTCACACACAATCTAACGATGGTGCTGTCAGTTACTGACTTATAACTTTCTCATATTCCCTCATCACAAGGACAATTTTCTGTGATGGAATAATTGCTAACTGTTTTGTGATTTCCGTAAACCACAGGGGAAGAAGTGATTGATAGTAAAGAACTGAACTTTGAACTATGGAGATTTAAGGGAAATTACTTTTCATTACAGCACTGTAGAACAGATGGGAAAAGAGAGCAGTCATTTCCTCAGACAGTAATTACGGGAGTAGCTTGAAAGGTCTACGTTCGCCTCAGAGTGGAAGCAAAGGAGGGGCCATAAATAGCAATGGCTGGGTTTCCGACAATGGTTGATCCAGGCCGCCACTGCCCCGCAGGATCCCAAGAAGTGAATCTGTTCTTCATTGATCACAGTCAGAGATAATCCTTTCCCACACCTACTTGTCTAATAGCGGATTATGGACTTTTCCTTCAGTAACTTGTCTAAAATCTTTTTGAACCCAGCTCTACCTTGACCATATCTCCCAGTAACAGCTTTTCCCAATTTGTTTAAGGGGGGTATTTTGGAAGAATTCCCACATCCAAAAAGCAGGAGGAATGCTGGGGGCGGAGAGTGGGAGGGGCTGTGTGCAGGGTCCACCATGTAGATGTGGATTCCTGATTTTAAAAAGGGAATCCACGTCTGGAAAACAAAATGTGAATGTCGGCATTTACACCCGCCCCAGGCATGAATACAGAGCCAGACATATATTTTGATGTCACCCCCCCCCACACACACACACCCATCTTCCTCCTGGCAGCTCCTGACCTGACCCTCTTTGCATAGGACCAATCCCCACTCCTACCCTCCCCACAGAAAGATGCAGTGTGCCCTTCCCTCCCCCACAGTGAGATCGTCAGAATGCCCCCCCCCCCAAAGGTCTGGAGAAAGCTATATGTGGTCCCTTTACACTAAAGTGGAAGTAAGGATGAGTTTGAGAACTGCAGGCCAGTTAGTCTGACCTCTGTGGTGAGTAAATTAATGGAAATGTTGATAAAGCAGAGGACAGTGAGGTTTCTGGAGTCCAGTGGATTGCAGGATCCGAGGCAGCAGGTTTTATGAGACTTAGGGGCTTGTTTACAAAGCCGCGGTAGTGGTTCGCGATCGCGATCGCAACCGCGGCCCCATTGAAATCAATGGGGCCGCGGCTCCGATTACGATCGCAAACCGCTACCGCGGCTTTGTAAACAAGCCCCTTAGTTTTATTCAATCAAATCTAATCAATTTCTTTGGGTGATCAGAGAGTTGGATTGAGGGAGGGCCCTATATGTGGTGTACTTAGATTTCAGTAAAGCTTTTAACACCGTTCCCCACAGGTGAGGAACATAAGATATACTGAGTCATGCCAAGATCCATCAAGCCCAGTATCCTCTTTCCAACAGAGGCCAATCCAGGTCACAAGTACCTGGCAGTTTGCCAAAGAGACACACAGGTTCCAAGATGCTTGTACTGAGGCAAGCAGTGGATATTCTGGGTCCCTTTAATAATGGTTTATGGACCTTTCCTCCAGGAAGTTGTCCAAAACATTTTTAATCCCAACTACATTAACAGCTTTTACTACATCCTCTGGTAACAAATTCCAGAGTTTGATTTCATTGAGTGAAAAAATATCTGTTCTTATAAGTCTTAAATGGGTTACACTGTAGCTTCATTGCATGTCCCCTAGTCTTTCTATATTTTGAAGGTGTAAACAATCAATCTACGTTTATCTCCCCTTAGCCATCTCTTTTCCAGGTTGACCTTTTTTGCCTCTCCTCATAGGGGTATCCTTCCATCCCATTTACCATTTTAGTGGCTCTTCTCTGTACCTTTTCTAATTCTGCTATATCCTTTTTAAGATACGGTGACCAGAATTGCACACAATATTCAAGGTGTGGTTGCACCATGGAATAATACAGAGGCATTATAATATCCTTTGATTTTTCTCCATTCCTTTCCTTATAATTCCTAGCATTCTATTTGCTCTCTTGACTGCCGCTGCACACTGGGCCGAGGGTTTCAATGTGCTATCCACAATGACGCCTAAATCTTTTTCCTGGGTGATGATTCATAATCTCGAACCTCGCATCATGTAACCATAGTCTGTGTTCTTCTTTCCTAGGTGCATAACTTTGCACTTTTCCTCATTAAATTTAGTTTGCTATTTGAACTTCCTGTCTTCCAATTTATCAAGGTCCTCTTGCAATTTTTCACAATCCTCTTGGGTTTTAACAACTTTGAATAATTTTGTGTCATTTGCAAATTTGATTACCTCACTCATTATTCCCATTTCCAGGTCATTTACAAATATGTTAAAAAGCAGCGGACCCAGTACAGATCTTTGGGGTACTCCACTATTCATCTTTCTCCATTGGGAAAATTGTCCATTTAGTCCTATCCTCTGCTTTCTAACTTTTAACCAGTTCCTGATCCACAATAATACGCTGCTTCCTAGCCCATGACTTTGACAAGGTCCCTCATGTGAGACTCTTGGAAATTTAAAAGGCTTTCTGAAAATCCAGGTATACTATATCAACTGACTCACCTTTGCCTACCTGTTTATTTACAACTTCAATAAAACATAACTGATTAGTAAGACAAGACCTTCCAGTCATGTTGGCTGTCTTCCATTAAGCCATGACTATGTACATGTTCAGTAATTTTGTTCTTTGTAATGGTTTCTACCTTTTTACTGGTACTGATGTCAGGCTCATTGGTCTGTAGTTTCCCGGTTCACTCCTGGAACCCTTTTTAGAAACTGGACATCCTGCAATCTTCAGGTATTACAGATGATTTTAATGATAGTTCACAGATTACGTAGGTCTGAAATCTCACATTTCAGTTCTTTCAACACTTTACCTGGTAAAGGTGATTTGCTACTCTTCAGTTTATCAAATAGTTGTAATACATCTTCCCGGTTTATCAATATTTCTTTCAATTCTGCTGCATCACCTTTAAATACCATTTCAGTCATGGGTAGCATCCCTACATCTTCCTCAGTAAAGACCGGAGCAAAGAATTAATTCAGTCTCTCCACTATGGTCTTGTTCCCTCTTAGTGCCTTTTTTACCACTCTGTCATCTAATGGTCCAACTGACTCTCTCACAGGCTTTTTGCTATGAATGTACTTGAAAAATTTTTAATGTGTTTTTGCTTCCACAGCAAACCTTTTTTCAAATTCTTTCTTTGCCTGGCTTATCAATTGCTTGCATCTAACTTGCCAGTGCTTATGTTGCTTCATTTTTCCTCATTTTGCTCCTTTTTCCACTTATAAATAAATTAAGCAACCTAGTAATGGGCCCTAAATTGACTGACTGGATAGGAAATTGGTAGATTGTGAGGCAAGAAAGGGTCCCGGAAATTGGAGTTCACCCTGAGAAGAAGGATGTTACCAGTGCTGTGCCGCAGGGATCTGTCCGTAGAACAATTCTTTTTAACATTTTTGTTAGTGATATTGCGAAAGGGCTGTCGGATAAGGTTTGCCTGTTTGCAGATGATACCAAAATCTGCAATGGAGTAGGCACCCAGGAAGGTTGGTCATGCATTTGAAGTGCAAAAATCCAAGGGAGTGGTACAGAATAGTGGGTGAAATACTTCACAAAAGAAGAGCAGAACCTGGGAGTGATTGTTTCTGATGATCTTAAGGTTACTAAAAAGGCAGAAAAGCTGATGGCAATAGCCAGAAGAATGCTTGGGTGTATAGGGAGAGGAACGGCCAGCAGGAAGAAGGAGGTGATAGTGCCTCTGTATGAGTCTTCAGTGAGCTCTCATTTAGAGTATTGTATGCAATTTTCGAGACCACACCTTCAAGAGCATATAAGCAGGATGGAGTTGGCACAGAGGGTGGCTACCCAAATCATCAGTGGGCTTCATCATAAGGCATATAGGGACAGGTTGAAAGATCTCAATATGTGGATGAAAGGTAGGAGAGAGAGCCTCTTTCAATTCCAAGAAAGTTCTGCAATGAGGGGCCATCAGATGAAGGAGAAAAGGGATAGACCCAGGAGAAATATGTGGAAATATTTCTTTACAGAAAGAGTGGTAGTTGTATGCAATAGTCTGCCAGTGGAGGTAGTAGAGACCAGGACAGTAGCTGAATTCAAGAAGGCATGGGAAAAACACAGAAGATCTCTAAAGGAAAAAAAGGGACAATAATAATTGGTATGGAAGGGCAGACTGGATAGGCTATATGGTCTTTTCTGCTGTCAGGTTTTCTATGTTTCTATAAAGATTTGCACCTAGGAGACCCTCTTGCCAGATGGGGCTGTTAACCCCCCCTCCCCCCCAACTGATACCTCTGGACTTACCGTGGCCAATAGGGTGTAGCAGGAGTAAAAGCAAGACCCATTGGGTCTTGCTTGGAACAAGACAGCATGTGAAACTGGAACTGATTTATTTATTTGGCTGGGTTTATAGAACGTTTTTCGCAAAGGTCAAAGCAGTTTACATGGAACCTTGAACAATTCAAACAACGTTTACATTGAATGAGCACTTTGTAGAATACAGATAAAAGACTTTAACAATATACAGAATGCTCTACATGATATTTGCTCTTTAACTATATACAGAATGCTCACCATATTGACAAGCGGTGGGGGGGTTTAAGAGCAGGTGGGTCCAAAGTGGAGGGTGGACAGATGGGGAGATCTGTGGGGCATATAGATCAAAGGATCTGGCACATGCTTGTTGGGTGCTTCTTGTTTTTGCTTGGGGGGGGGGGGTCAGGGTGTTCATAGTGGAGGATCTCCATAGTCTGGAGTGGTGTGATGAGGGATAGAAGGTGGGGGGTAGGATTGGTGATTAAGGGTTTTGTGTATCATTAGTAGGATTCTGTAGAGTATTCTGCTTTGCAATGGGAGCCGGAGACGGTGCTTGAGGATGGGGATGAAGTGATCGTGTCTGGAGGCGCCTTGGATGATCCAAGCTGTCATGTGAAGTGCTGTTTATAGGGGGTGGAGCGTTGATTTTGGGAGTCCGTAGTATATCGAGTTGCAGTACTGTTAGTATCACATGATTACCATTAGGGGTCAATGGCGCCAGTGCCCAGCAATGGATCTTTAACACCTGAATGGATTTGGAAAGGAAAACATAGTCAGTGTGTGTTACAGATTGTCCAAAGATGATCCTATGATGATCGAGTGATGTCATTTCTAAGTTCACTTAAACCTCGATTACCTCAGAAAAATCCAAGTTATCAATGTCTCTGTTTAATGTACATTACCAGATTTAAGTTATAATGTAAACCGCTTTGTTGAAATGATAAAGCGATATAAACAAAGACCTGTTAAATAAATAAATACATTTTAATGGTCACTTCTTCAAAGGGGATCTTCATTATTTTTGTAGTTCAGGATTTTCTTTCAATTTCTTAGGAATGTTCTTTTAGGAAAACGTATTTGCAGAAAACAAGATTGCATCATGAAATCTAGATATTTATTGATCAATGCATTAGATGACAATTACTTCGTGTTCCTGAGTTTCGCTGTGGGTTTCCCCAATAAGTATTCTTTGCTGTTCATCTCTGGTCTCATTAGGATGATATAGCATTTGGGGAAGAATATACAACCCAGCAACCTAGCACTGGAGGAGAAAATTGCAAATATTTC
Organism: Ichthyophis bannanicus; assembly: GCA_033557465.1. Lineage (NCBI taxonomy): Eukaryota > Metazoa > Chordata > Amphibia > Gymnophiona > Ichthyophiidae > Ichthyophis > Ichthyophis bannanicus. The sequence goes on along the minus strand of CM066051.1, from coordinate 40,771,657 downwards.
CACAGCCACCGTGTATTTCCCTGTTGTGCTCAGGTAAGCAGGGATGAAAGAGAGACACACGACAGTAAATATAAGCATGCTAAAGGTGATGAACTTAGCTTCATTAAAGCTGTCTGGTAACTTTCTAGCTAAAAAGGCCACAATGAAGCTGACAGTAGCCAAAAAAAACATGTATCCCAGCATGCACCAGAATGCAGTCAATGACCCTTCATTGCATTCAATGATTATCTTCCCCATCTGTGATTTCATGTTCATTTGGGGAAATGGGGGAGCCACCATCAGCCAAGAGGCACAGATGATGACTTGGACCAGGATGCAGGAGAGCACCAAGGCATTGGGTAGTCGGGGCCCTACCCATGATCTGAGGTTGCTGTTTGGATTTGTGGCCTTGAATGCTATGACCACCATGATGGTCTTGGCCAGCAGAGAGGAAATGCAGATGGTGAACAAAACAGCAAATGCAATCTTCCACACCATGCAGGTTAGTGTTGTGGGGTAACTGATAAATACCAAAGAGCACACCATGCACAAGATGAGGACCAGTAATAGGAGGTAGTTGATCTCACAGTTGTTTGCTTTCACAACTGGGCTGTGGCAATTCTGGATGAAGACTACAAGAATAACGACTGGTAGTAGGGCACCAAACACAGAAATAGCAACCAGAATCATGTCCAGGGTTTCTTGATAGGACAAGAACTCAATGGACCTTTCTGGCATCCGTCCTGTCTCTTGGTGGGCCATTGGTCAACAGGGCACTTCATGCACTCAATAGCATCTGTGGGAAGAAGCAGTTCCATATAGGACTTTTATCAGAAGAACTCATTACATGTAAAAAAATCAGAAAGCAGGCGCCATTCACCTTTAGATTGACTGTATCCTTCCCCCGTTTCTTTTGCTTATCAAGTTGTTGAGTTACAAGATAATGTTTATGGTGAAATAAAGGAGGCTTATTGTCCATCTGGATGAAAACTATACAATAAAATCTAGATGGTGACATCTTCCTTTGAGCATGAGACCTTTATTTATTTGTGTTTGATTTTTGTCCCTCTCTACACGGTTCAAACTCTGTATGTATATCAACAATGCAGGTGCTTTACTAAGTGTTTTATAAGTGTTCGTTCAGATACAGTTAGCTCAGGAGAGGCCACAATTTGTAGACTTTTAGACTTTCAACCAGAAGTGTAAATTTATATGGACGGGGGTAATAATGAAAGTGGAACTAACTCCGGGGTTTGATTATCTGCCCCTCATGCTGCCTGTGGGTTATCGTGCTTTGATTATTCTCCTCTCAACAATCACTGCAGAAATTTGCACCTAATTTCTCCACTGATAAATGTTCACCTAACATCATGTGCCTAGTTTCAAATAATCAAAATGAACCATGCCGTTCAATCTCTTAGCCCGCGGAAGGCCACTTTAAAATGTGGGGAAGGAATCAATGCTTACTTTCCTGTAGGCAATATAATACTTTACCCTCCGATATGCTTTTGATTATGACCTTCTAATGTTATTGCGTTTAAACTTCCAGGGCCTCATAAGCTCCTTTTGCAGATGTGTCATCATAAATACATATAATGCAATACTATTTTTTAATGGGAAATAAATGTGAACTTGACCCCTTATACTCTCCTATACCACCTTTTCCATCTACAGAATATGCTCATTACGGACGGCATTCATTGCACTTGCCTGTTTCGTTGCTAAACTCTTCTTCAGCTTTGTTTCAAATTCACATTTTTGAGCTCATTTATAACGACTTTTTATTTACTATGGATTGTGCCAGATTATTTTTATTATTATTTTTATCTTTATTTTTACTTCTGGCTTATAATTTGTTTTTAGAATATGATTTTTTTGATGCCCCCTTTTTTTAGTAAGGACGTAATCAGGATTGACAAGTTCTGTTTACAAGTCACTGTGCAGCAGCTCTCTCTCTCTCCCATTGTGCCGTTCCCTCAATACTATATTTTATTTATTTATCTATCTATCTCTTCTCCAGTGTATTCACTCTACATACTGGCTGGATCATTTAAGATACCATATATGTCTTCCTCATCTCCTTTTATCTCTCTTTTTTATTCATTTAATGTATAATTTGATCTAGTTATTTATTTTTAGAACGTCAATGTTTTATTAGTATGATTTTTATGCATTTTTTATATATATTTTTCATTTGTGCTCTGGATTTATATATGAAATTATTACATGTAGGTGTGCTAATTATAATTTGTATATATTTCCATTTTATTCATACAGATGCTCATGTGCATTGTTTTATATGTCACCTTTTGCACTTTTAGATGTTTTCAGTGTTTCTAGTTATTTATACATGTTTATTTTATTTTTATTTATTTAGCTGTATTTATATCCCGCTTTTCACCGGGTCAAAGCGGTCAATTGGGGGATACATTTAACATGAGGGGATATGAGACACATACTCTAATACTTACAGGGAACATGGGCAATGGAGGGTTAAGTGGCTTGCCCAAGACCACAAGGAGTGCCTATAGGACTAGAAATCCCAGTCCCTCCGGCCTGAGATTGCTGTCCCCAGGTGGGACTTGAACCCCTGGCCCTCTGGCCTGAAGTACCTTGTCCTAACCACTAGACCACTCCTCCCTCTGTCTATTCACATAAGGGTCTTATGTGTTTTAATTCATTAGTTATTAATTATTTATAAATTTTTCCTATTTTATAATTTTATATTTATGGTATATTATATTTAGATATATGATATTATATGTTTTAATTTGTGCATTGTATTTTTTGAGGCTTTTCACATCACTCCACCAAGAGCTGGCGAACTGCTAAAATCAATTGTTTGAGTGACCGGATTTAATACCGCAATGGCTTACTTTAGGAAGTACGTTTTTCCTTCCTAAGGGAGACCCGACTAACATTCCTAAAAACTATAGACCAAGAATCTGCTTACTTACAATCTATAAGCTGTTTACTGCGATAGATGCAGACAGAATATACGATCACATCGAGCTCAATAACATCATGGCGATAGAGCAAAAGGGCAATAAGAAAGGGGCATATGGAACCAAAGACCAGTTAATACTGAATGAGGTCATTATGGCCAGTGCTAAGAAAAAAAGAAATCTCAGTATAGCATGGATTGATTATAAGAAAGCTTTTGACAGCATCCACACTCTTGGATAATACATTGCCTTGAAATGTATAAAATAAATTCTGGTTTGAGAGAGTACATTAAGTTCACTGTGACAATCTGGTGATCCACATTCTTTCTGCAATATGAAGATGGTCAGTACATCATCCCTAACATTAAAATCCAGTGAGGAATATTTCAGGGAGATTCCCTGTCGCCACTTCTGTTTTGCTTGGTGCTTAATCCAATGAGTACTCTCATCAACTCTTTGGGTATGGATTTAACCTGAATTCTAAAGACTGTACCAACCCAGAAGCAACTTCCTATCTCCTATTTATAGATGATCTGAAACTCTACATTTCCAGCGACCAACAATTAGCACAGCAGCTTTGTGTAGTGAAATGCTTTTCTGATGACATCAGGATGACTTTTGACCTTGACAAATGCGTTAAGGCAACTTTGTTCAGAGTAAATTGAGCAAAACCAAAAAAATCTCCCTTGTTGAGGGTTGTGATATCAAGGACCTTGAACAGGAAGGTGTATATAAGTATCTCGGAATAGAGGATAGAATGACACTCGGGCATAAACTATTGAGGGAGAAGATGAGTAAAGAATATTGCAGGAGATGAAAACTGTTATTGAAAAGTGCTTTAACATCATGAAATAAGATACATGTCATCAATCATCTGGCAATTCCTGTACTCTCCTACAATTTTGGGATTGTGGATTGGCCTTGCTTGAAAAACTGGAGGTGCGAACAAGAAAACTCATCCATGCTCATGAAATAAGTTATAAAAAATCAGCGTATGCCAAGATTGTACATCCCTAGAGCTGAAGGAGGGCAAGGACTTATAAAAATGAACTATACCTACAGAGCTACTATCATAGGCCTCCAAGCCTTTCTGACAGCATCATCAAATCAAAATACACAAAAAGTGCTGAAATATGAAAGTAAACGTTCAAAATCTGTCTCCATCATCAAACTTGGACAAGCATTCTGATGATTAGAAGGAATGAGCAGAAATCCACAGGTGTGCATGAGAAAGAAAGTAACAGAATTTGCAAAACAAGAGAAAAAAACTCTTCAAAGAATTAGATCAGCAGACGAGGAAAAACAAGTGGCAAGTGCACAAATACAGTGGAAAATACAAAGTGTTACTCCAAGAACCTTTTGTCAATCGAGAACTGACACATGAATGGTTAAGGAAAGGTAAACTGAAACCGAAGGATGAAAGATTGATAGTTGCAGACCAGGACAGCGGATTGTGGACGAGATGGTTTACATCATGTATTGAAAAAACTGGCACAACAGACACATGCCGATTCTGCAAGAAAGAGCTGGAAACAGTGACTCACCTAATAGCAGGCTGTGAAGTTAGAATGGCGTAAAATTTCTATGCGGAAAGGCACAACAAAGTAGCACGCCTCCTCCACTGGAAATTCTGTAAACACTACATCACTGTTCGTGAAAAGCACTCGGATTATGGCCCAAAGAGAATAACAGAGAATGAAGAGATTATGATCACCTGGGATATTCCCATTCTGACAGATAAGAAACTGGATGCCAGAAAACCTGACATAGTGGTAAAGGAGAAGAACACCAGAATGGTATTGATAATAGAAGTGTCAGTACCGAGTGATTATTCTGTGAATTGCGTGGAGAGGGAAAAGATCTTGAAGTATCAAGAAATGCAATAAGAGACCAAGAAAATGTGGCATAAAGATACAGAAATGTTTCCCATTGTACTGGGAGCCACAGGCCTGATAAAGAAGAATTTCTAAGCACATCTTGACAAACTACCCATACATGTTACATTTTATGAACTCCAGGAGGAGGCTCTCTTTGGCACGATGCAAGTATTACGCCGAGCATTAGCAATAAATTTGAGAGATTACGATCATGTTCCAGATACCCTGGCTTAGAAGTGAGGTGCACGACTGTCATAGTATGCACAAAACTAACCCATTAGGAGAAACTACCCCTTAGTGAAATTTGAATACTTGAAATTCTGTAGCATTGCAGAGCTTTTATTTTTTCTTTTCCTTGTAAAATCTGGGCTTCCTTCCAGCTACCAGGGACTAGGTGACTGTCATCCCATTCCATCCTGAGCTATCAGTCAACTATTCCTTGTGTGTCAGGCTGCTTGATAGAATCAGCATAGGTTGTGAATTATTTAATACGCCAATTTCATGATTCCCTCTAACAAGGCGCTCAAGAGGAAACGTTTTTCATCCTCAGAATCAGTGGAGCATAATCATAGGCTCAATGTAACTTTTTAAATATTGCTGAAAAATCAAAGTGGTTATGCTTCTGAGTTCATAAACTCTGACTCCAAACTGATAAATAAAGTATATCCCTATGTTCTTTCCTAAATTCTTCAAGCTATCAACTCCACTACGTGTAGAAGGTGAATGAGTGATGAAGATTTCATTATGTTTCAACACTGTTTCAGGGATACCAATTTCTCCCAAATTCACACAACTAGTCTAACCTTTAAAGCCTTATTTACAATTTCAACACTGAAATGCTATCCACATGTAAACGGTGATGTTATTAAGGGATCAGTTTAGTCTGTATTACCATAATGGAGCTATTTTTATAAGGGCTGCAGGGGATTATTGTAACCAAAATCTATTCCTATAGACAATTATGTCTCACTAAACTTAAATTATGTCTCAGCAAAATATTTTTTGTCAGACTTCATTTCAATGAAGCTGTGAACATTCAGCTACATATACTTATGACAGTCCATTTTAATTTTAATATATATGTAATTGCCTAAATATTCTAAAATAATAGATAAGTCCATAAATTTATCATATTAAATCATTTAACTGCTGACCACAGCTACCGCGTTTCAAAGGAAATCTATTTAGCTTCTGCTCCAATAAAGGGGTCTCAACCAACAAGAGGATTGGTATACTCTTATCTGATTCATGGACACTTGGGGGGGAGGGTTCCTTTAGGCTTTTGTGAAATAAAAACACAGCGGCCATCTTTGGAAGTACAGCTGGGAGAGATCCCTATGTCAAGAAGAAAGGAGTAATGTGCCCTTGACATTGGGATTGTTCCGCTAAGTCTTTGAATACTTAAATTGTTTGATCGGAGCCCTGATGCAGAAGCTAAATTGTTTTCTTTCAAATCGCAGCAGCTCTGGCTGGCAGTTAGATGATATAATGTGATAAATTTATGTACTTACCTATTATTTTAAAATATTGAGACAATTATATATATAATAAATTAAAATGGACTCTCATAAGTATATGTAGCTGAATGTTCGCAGCTTCATTGAAATGAAGTCCAACAAAAAAATATTTTGCTAAGTGTTTGAAGTTTAGTGAGGTATAATAGGCTACAGGAATAGATTATGGTCACTGTAGTGGAATTGAATTTCCTGTATGAGATCCAATTGTGGTGATATTTGTAGTCATGATTACTGGCACCCTTCTAAACAATTCTACTCAATTTGAACAGAAGAATCACATTCCCATTGCAATTCCCAAGTTATAATGCCCTGTTCAATGTAATTTCAGTTTGTTCAATGTAAACCGCACTGATGCAGAATAGCGCGGTATATAAGAGAATGTAAATAAATAAATAAATAAATAAATAATAAAATTAGATGCACCTGTGATTGTCAGTACTCATATGACCTGAATCAAGCAAAGATTGTTAGCTCTTATGTTTAAAATGGCTGCATTCACTCCTTGTTCCATTTTCACAATGGTGAAGACAACAGAGCTGCCTGAGACCATCAGAAAAGTCATTATCATCAAACATCAAACTTCAGAGGAGGTACAAGGCCATATCCAAAGACCTTGGGATTTCTATATCTACAGTTCACAATGTTATTAAGAGGTTTTTTGCTCATGGAGCTGTCATGAATGTCCCAGTACATGGTGGGAAGAAAAATATGAATCCAAGAAGTCTTCGAGGGTTGGTGTGAACTGCTGAGAAATACCATGTACAACATCCAAAAAGCTTAAGGCTCACCTGGAGCAATCTGGAGTGATGGTTTCAACTCACACCATATATTGTGTACTAAACAAAGAAAAGCTTCATGGGCAAGGGCCAAGGAAGATCCACTGCTCAAAGATAAGATATTAAAAGGCATCCCTGATCTTTTACCCAAACCCATCCCGAGAAACCACAATCCTTCTGGGAAAATGTTCTGTGGACAGATGAAACCAAACTTGACTCTTTGGTAATGCATACCAGCGATACATTAATAGGTGAAAAAATGAAGCTCATAATGAAAAAAACCACACTTCCTACAGTTAAATATGGTGAAGGTTATATAACGTTGTGGAGCTGTTTTGCTGCCTCAAGAACTGTATTAAAGGAATCATGAAGTCATGGGACTACCAAGGTATTTTGGAGTGAAATCTGCTACCTAGTGTCAGAAAGTTAGCTCTGGGTCAAAGGTCATGGGTCCTCCAGCAGGACAATGACCCAAAATATACATCCAAAAGTACAAAAGAATGGTTAAAAGGAAGAAATGGACTATTCTAAATTTGCCATCAATGAGTCCTGACCTCAGCCCAATTGAGAACCTTTGGAAAGAGCTGACATCTGCCATTGGTATGAGGAATCCTGGAAACATTCATAGCTGGAACAAATTGCAGTTGAAGAGTGGGATAAATTATCAGCACACTCATGTATGAAATTTATTGATGACTACAAGACATGTTTGGAGGCTGTCATCACTACCAAGTATTGTGCAAACAAATGCTGTATTAGTGAGAGGTGCCACAAATCCTGTTGAGATCATCATTTGTTGTTTTTTCTCAGAAATTCCGCTTCAGTTGCACAGGCATCTTTTTTTTTTGTTGAATATCTTTGTACATACTATTAAAAAATTATGATGACATACAGTTGGAATATAGAGCAAACATGCAATGCTTGACTTTATAAAGTCTATATTAAACTGGATGTTACTGGCAACTTTGTTTCCAATTAATTATATCCAAATCTTTGAAATCATCATTGAAAATGCCGATATGCAAGTCACCAACTCTAGCAGCTATCTTCCCATTCCGTTGTTGAAAAGCCTTTGAAATCACCCGCAAAGAGGCTTGCTGCTTAAATACGCTTTCACAGTCCAGTATGCGACATTTATTTATTTATTTTATTTATTAGTACTTATATACTGCCGTTTCCAAAGATCAGTGGCGGTTGACAGAAAACAAAATGGGAACCTAACATCGGAAAACTTATTTATAGGGCAAAGGTGTTAAAACAAATTAACAATTAACATAACTATGAGGAAGAAGCAGATATTGTAATGAATACGTATTGGTACGTGGGAGGGGGTTTGGAGGGGATAGAGGTGGTCAAGGGGAATGTGGTGCTTGAGGCTGATTGTTGTTGGTGGAGGAGCCATAGTATTCAACAAATAGGTGACTTTTGAGCTCTTTCCGGAATGTTTGTGGTCCTTCATGGCTCTTAAGTTGTCGGGTAATGCATTCCACATGGAAGGGGCAACGTAAGTAAAGGCTCTATTGCTTATGGATTTATTGGCATTGCGGATGTGGGTTGGAATTGTTAGTGTATTTTGAGACAAAACCCTCCTGGTTCTTGAGTTGTTGGGTGAACTAAGGAGGGAGTTGAGGAATGAAGGGGCAATTTTATTGTACAATTTGAAGGTTATTACAAGGTATTTTAATTTAGTCACTGTTCTACTGTTCCAAGGTGAATGAGAGTTCTGAACCTGAGCCGTGAAACGTGCTCTTTTTAAAGCTGCCAAGTACAGAACGGAACCGGAAGCCCTGAATATCAATATATGTTGGCAATTCTAATCACAGGGAGGCATCCATTTCTCAATGAAAAATCTAACTCGAAGAATGAATTTTGTTATTTCTGGTACTTGCTTGTCAGCTGCTTCAACTCTTAGATTGCCCTTGTATTTAAAATCATGATGGTCACTTTTGCAGCTAAACTCTGTTTGTGCCGATTTATGCAAATGCTTCAATAAAAACACAAGTTGAAGGAGTAACAAGCTGAAGCAGATGGGGAGAAGCGGCGTACTTAGCAGTCTCCCTGGCTGTCTCCTCTTTGGCCTTGGATTCTATACAACTAATTCCAAGCGTCTATGTTTTTTCTTTGTGCTTAACAACTATTCCTTCTATCCAACCTTAAGAAGAACCGAGGATTTACAAGGAGGTCTGGAAGTTGTTTGACGTTATCCTGTGAATTCCAGGGTTTACAGTGTGGTGCCTTTTAGTCTCAAATGGTAGACAGAACGAATCATTGGCAGATGCGTGAGTATAATAACTGCCTGTGTGGCATTGTAATCCTCTGTGGAGGGTTCAGTTCCTACATAGGGACAAGTAACCTCAGACTGTAGGGTCTCTAGTCCCATGGCCACTCCTTGTAGCTTTGGGCAAGCCACTTAACCCTCCATTGCCTCAGGTATGCTTAGATTGTAAGCCCTTTGGGGATGAGGGAATAAAAAGTGCCTGTTAGACTATAAATCGGACCTGTGCCAGAACTAATCATGAGGCCGCAGCTGGGCGGCCAGAGTGTAATACTCGGCAACAAGGATTGGAAGCTCTAGTGGTCATTTTTTTCTTGGTGGGGGCCTAGCTTATCAGACCTTACCCCCTGGTTGGAAGGGGAATTGTTTTCTGGCTACCTTGACACCACCATGGATAATTCTGCAGCCTAACTCCAGTAGTTTGTTGGGATCCGCAGGCAGGCAGAAATTGGAGACTGATGGGATGAGATTGATGTGAACTTGGAATTACGTAGATTTAAGGGAAATTACTTTTCATGACTGCACTGTAGAAAAGTCAAAGCGGTTTACATTGTAACTTAAACTTGGCAATGTACATTAAACTGGGACATTGATAACTTGGAATTTTCTGAGGCAATGGAGGGTTAAGTGACTTGCACAATGCCACAAGAAGAAGTGCTAGTGGGAACTCAACCCTCGTTTCTTGGTTCCCAAGCCAGTGCTCTAATGATTAAGCTACCCTCTGGGTTGGACTATAAGATACTGGGTCAGACTAAGAGACCCTCAAGCCCAGCATCATGTTTCCAGCAATGGCTGATCCAGGCCATCAGTACCCCAGAGGATCCCAAGGAATAGATCTGTTCTTCAATGACCACACTCAGAGATAAGCCTTGGCTTTCCAGCGCCTTCATGGCTAATAAGAGTTTATGGACTTTTCCTCCAGTAACTTGTCTAAATTAATTTTAAACCCAGCTATGTCTTGACCATATCTTCCAGCAAGAAAAGCAGCAGCTTAATTTTACAATGAGGGAAAAAATGCATTTTCCAATTTGTTTTAAGGGGGGGGGAGGAGTAATTGCAAGCATTCCCACATCCAAAAAGCAGCATTGAGACGTGAAGACTGAAATATATATCTCAAAGCCATTTTAGAAGCTGCTTTTTCTAGACATGGGAATGCTCACCACGTCTATCCTGCCAGGGGAAATAGTGGGGGCGGAGAGTGGGAGGATATGTGGCAAGGGCCCACCATGCAGATATGGATTCCGAGTTTTCTAAAGGGAATCCATGTCAGGAAAACAAAATGTGGATGTCGGCATTTACACCAGCACCAGACATGAATACATGCCTACTGACAGAGGCAGACGTAAATTCTGATATCACTCCCCCCAACACCCCCCACCCTCCAACATGCTCCTGGTAGTCCCTGACCTGGGCCCTCTTGTATAGGGCCAATTTCCCTTCCTACCTCTCCCCTCAGAAACAAGAAGAGTGCCTCTCCCTCCCCCACAATGAGACAGCCAGAATGCCCCCCCGTCCCTCAAAGATCTGGAGAAAGGCGCACATGGTCCATTTAAGCTAAATTGAAAGTAAGGATGAGGTTGAGAACCACAGGCGAGTTACTCTGACCTCTGTGTTGAGTAAATTGATGGAAACGCTGCTAAAACAGAGAACAGTGAGGTTTCTGGAGTCCAGTGGATTATAGGATCTGAGGCAGGAAGTTTTACTAGAAGCAATTTTTTTTCAATCAAATCTGATTAATTTCTTTAACTGGGTGATCAGAACGTTGGACTGAGAGAGAGCCCTACATGTGGTATGCTTAGATTTCAGTACAGCGTTTGACACTGTTCCACAAAGGTGACTTATCAATAAATTTAACACCCTAGCATAGGACCCTAAAGTGACTGACGGGTAGGAAATTGTTTGCTTGGGAGGCGTGAAAGGGTGCAGCTATATGGAGTTCACCCTGAGAAGAAGGATGTTACCAGTGGTGTGCTGCAGTGATCTGTCTTTAGTCTTTATCTTTATTGTGATATTTAATATACCGCCCAACACCAAGCCCGCCAATTCTTTTTAACATTTTTGTTACTGATATTTTGGAAGGGCTGTGTAAGGTGTGCCTCTTTGCAGATGATAGCAAAATCTGCAATAGAATATACCACTAGGAAGGTGTAGATAACATGATGAGGGATCTAGCAAAGCTTGGAGAAAGGTCAAAAATTTGGCAGCGGAGATTTAATGCTAAAAAATGCAGGGTCATGGATTTGGGCTGCTAAAATCCAAGAGAAGGTTTACAGTATAAGGGGTAAAGTCTTTGGTGACACCTCGTTTGGAGTATTGTGTGCGATTCTGGAGACCAGACCTTCTAAAGCATATAAACAGGATGGAATCAGCACAGAGGGTGGCTACTAAAATGGTTAGTGGACTTCGTCATAGGGCATATAGGGGAAGGTTAAAGATCTCAATATATATACTTTAGAGGAAAGGCCAGAAAGAGGAGATATAATAGAGACATTTAAATACCTCTGTGACAGGAGAGCCTCTTGTCACATGCATCGAGGGGGCATCAGATGAAGGAGAAAGGGGATAGACTCAGGAGTACTATATGGAAATATTTCTTTACGGAAAGAGTTATAGATGTATTTATTAGTCTCCAAGTAGATGTGGTAGAGAGCAGGACACTAGCTGAATTCAAGAAAGCATGAGACCAACAGAGAGGAACTCTAATGGAAAAAAAGGGACTATAGTATTTGGTGTTGAAGGGCAGACTGGATAGGCCTTATGGTCTTTTTCTGCTGTCATTTTCCATAATGTTGCGCACCCAGAAGACCCTCCTTCCAGACTGGGCTGTTGCCCCACCCCCAGACTGTTACCGCCAGACTTACCTACTGCTACTTCTAGTACTATGATAAATAATTTTTTATAGTGCTACAAGGCGTACACAGCACTGTACAGACACATATAAGAATACGGTCCCTGCTCATCAGAGCTTACATTCTAATCAAGACAGACTGTACAATAGACAAGAACAAGGGTACAATAGGAAAAGGTAAGGAAACAGAAGGAGAACAAAGGATTAAGATCCCAAAGTGGCTTGAAAGAGGTGAACCTTCTGCATGGGTTTGAAAAGGGGGAGAGATGAAATTACCAGGGTCTATGAGGTACAATGGGAGCAAGAGCGAGGCCCATTCGTTCCTGCTTGGCACGAGACAGCATGTGAAAATAGCACCAAGGAGCCTTTGTAGTAATCATGCGGTATTGCTAGTATCACGTGATTACCACTAGGGGTCATCGGTGCCAATGCCCAACAATGGTTCTTTAACCCCTGAATGGATTTTGAAAGGAAAATATAGTGAATGTGTATTACAGATTGGCCAAGATGCTCCTGTGATGACTGAGTGATGTCATTTCTATGTTGTAATGTTCATGTCTTCAGAGGGGATCATAATTATTTTTGTTGTTCATTTTTTTCTTTTAATTTCCTAGGAATGCTCTTTTAGGACAACATATTTGGAGAAAACAAGATTGCACCATGAAATTTCAGATATTTATTGATCAATGAATTACAGTACAATTACTTTGTGTTCCTGAGGTTCACTCTAGGTTTCCCCATTAGGTATTCTTTGGTGTTCATCTCTGGTCTCATCAGGATGATATAGCATTTGGGGAAGAAAATACAGCCCAATAACCCAGCGCTGGAGGACAAAATTGCAAATATTTCCACAGCCACTGTGTATTTCCCCGTTGTGCTCAGGTAAGCAGGGATGAAAGAGAGCCACACGACAGTAAATATAAGCATGCTAAAGGTGATGAACTTAGCTTCATTAAAGCTGTCTGGTAACTTTCTAGCAAAAAAGGCCACGATGAAGCTGACGGTAGCCAAAAATCCCGTATATCCCAGCATGCACCAGAATGCAGTCAATGACCCTTCATTGCATTCAATGATTATCTTCCCCATTTGGGATTTCATGTTCATTTGGGGAAATGGGGGAGCCACCATCAGCCAAGAGACACAGATGATGACTTGGACCAGGCTGCAGGAGAGCACCAAGGCATTGGGTAGTCGCATCCCTACCCATGACCTGAGGTTGCTGTTTGGATTTGTTGCCTTGAATGCTATGACCACCATGATTGTCTTGGCCAGCAAGCAGGAGATACAGATGGCGAACAAAATACCAAATGCATTCTGCCGCACCATGCAGGTTAGTGTTGTAGGGTAGCCAATAAACACTAAAGAGCACCCAAAGCTCAGGATGAGGACCAGTAATAGGAGGTAGCTGAGCTCACGGTTGTTTGCTTTCACAACTGGGGTGTGGCGGTTCTGGATGAAAACTACAAGAATAATGGCTGGTAGCAGGGCAGCAAAAATGGAAATAGCAGCCAGAGCCATGCCCAGGGTTTCTTGATAGGACAGGAACTCAATGGACTTTTTCCGGCATCCGTCCTGTCTCTTGGTGGGCCATTGGTCAACAGGGCACTTCATGCACTCAATAGCATCTGTGGGAAGAAGCAGTTCCATATGGGGCTTTAAATAATGATAAAGCAGGCGCCATTTGCCTTTAGATTGACTGTATCCTACTCTAGGTTCTTTTGTTTATCAAGTTGTTGAGTTACAAGATAATGTTTATGGTATAATAAAGGAGGCTTATTGTCCATCTAGGTGAAATCTATACAATAAAATCTACATGGTAACATCTTCTCTTGAGCATTAGACCTTTATCTGTTCGTGTTCAATTTTTGTTCCTCTCTACATGGGTCAAACTTTACTAAAAGGCGCTAACGGCACAGCGGCGGTATTATCGCGTGATAAGTGACGTTATCGTGCGATAATGGCGCTTTATCACACCCTAACGCCGTGAAATCCGGCCCTAAAGGGTGGAGGAAGGCTTCCCAGAGGGCGGAGAGAAGGGGTCAATGGGTGGAGAGTGGGAGGGGAGAGGCTCCATGCACACTAACGCTGTGGAATTCGGGTCTGAAAACTAACGCCAGTGAAACCCTGGCATTAAGGCAGATTTAAAGGGAAGAGAAACCATTTAGGTCAGCAATGTACAGCAAAGCCGGGGAAACCTAGAAAAAGTGATAGTTGTGATACATGTGCACAGAACTAAAAGGAACAAAAACACAGAAAATGACCTGAACAAAATTTTAAATCCCCATAACCAAGCTGGCCAATAATGATATATATGAGAAACATTAAAAAGCACTACTGAGAAAGGTAAAAAAAAAAAGGATATCATGTCTGGAAGGGTTTATGCTCTGTCCCCCTACAAGGTGAATGATCCCACATTGAAATAGCGCTGATCAGGGTTTTCCCGTTATATTGGGCAGCTTTCTTATGGCATGCACAGGTGCCACAACAGCAGGGTGAGCATGTAGGAAAGGGCAACTGTGCAGATGCTGGAAATGGGATACAGAGGGCTGCAGGCAGCACATGCTGTGGTGCAGCTGGGGCACAATGCGGACTAGGCAGATGCTTAGGTGGCACATAGGAATGCCGACACTATAGAGCAGCCAGACAGCAACTGATGAGGGCCCAATATGGGCACGAGTGTGTTTCCCACAGTGTCACAGGGGATAGTACCCAGCAGGTACCTCCAAGGGCACAGAACATTGGCAGGCAGTGGTGGGGGGGAAGCGTGGATGTCTACGCAGGAACCCCTACCCCAGATCCCACATCATAGGCAGCTGCCTACCGGCACACTGGATGGCCTGAGACTGCGCACCACCAGCACCACCGGCATAATGGCATGTCAGCATGGTGGCGGAGGGGTGCTGGTGGCGGAGTGGGCAGTGGCATCTGCCCACAGCAGACCATGGCTTAGCTCTGTTTAGGTGGGTGCCATGCACTGCAACAGACAGGGTCTGTCTGACGAATAAACATGGTATCCCCAGGGAATGAGCTATGCGTGTGGTGCAGTACACACAGTCAGTGTGTTCAAGAGCAGAAGATCACAAGTTCAAGTCCCGGCAGTGGCTCCTGCCAACCCAATCCCCATATTTTACCCAGTACTAAACAGTGGTAATAACGAGGGAACCTTTATTGCAGATAACATCAACATGCCTGAAACACCTATATTTTACCCTACAGAGCACAGACACCATAAACATGTGCAATACCTAGAGCAGAGTTTCCCAACTCCAGTCCTGGAGGGCCAAACACCATTCAGGTGTCATGCTGTCTCTAATAAATATGCCTGTGCTGCATTTGCATGTGCCACCCCCATGGTATGCAAATGTATCTCATGCATATTGATTAGGGACAGCATGAAAACCTGAACAGTGTTTGGCCCACCAGGACCAGAGTTGGCAACCCCTGCCCTAGAGCAGAGGCCAACAGGGGTACAAACACCCACACCCACAGGCTCCATTATCCAACGCCTCATGGAGAGGCGGGTTGTTGGGCCCTGAGTGCAGCAGCATCTCCCAATACTAGCACTTGCATACCTTAGCAATGCTGCCCTAAACCTGGAAATACGTTACACAAATATCAAAAGGTTGCTATGACTAATGGCAGATAGCAGTCCCTAAGTTAAGCACAATTTGCTGTTGAGCTGCATCATAGCAACCTTTCTGATATCTGTGGAGTGTGTTTTAGTTCTGGATTCTGACTGTGTTTACCACCCTGGGGAATGACCCCAACAGTATTGCGTACCATAGCCATGCCTGCACCATGCTCAGGACTGGTGTGGTGGCCAGGCCTGCCAAAAGCCTCTATATTTGCACAATGCTGGCATAGGTGTGGGTGCGTATGTCTGTCTATCCAGTGTGTGGTGGCTGCCAACACCTTACTGAGCCCACACTGCTTGCACTGTTTCCAGTGTTAGCCTGCCAATGTGCATAATGAGGAGCAAGGTACTGTGGGTATGGCCTGGACAGGGCGGCCTGGGCAGGATACATCTGCACAGGGCATAGGGCAATGGCTGGGATATTATAGTGCTCGACCACCACCTGCACGGACAGGGTGGCCACAGCTTATCCTGCTGAGAGGTCACTCTCACCCTGACTGAGCAGTGACCACGGCATGGCTAGGTTCCCCCATAGTGCTGTATAGGATTTCTTTCAAGTGATATTTATGGGTTCTCTTTGCTGGGGCCCAATCACTGACTTATCTGCTTGGTGGGTGTACTCACATCTCCTCCAGGAACATGCACTATGGACTAGCTAGCAGACTGTCTGCAGTTAGTATGTGTCTGGCTGGAACACCTTGCAGGGTGCAGTGGCTGGAGACTCACTGTGCTTGCTGCTGCAGAATGTCAGATAGGGGGGCAGCTGAGCATTTTCAGACCTACTGTCTGTCATCCATTGCCTTATGGATGTGTACAGATCTGCATGGACTGCCCTGTGGGGTGTCTGTTCCCCAGCAGGACTGGGGTTGATGATCCCCTCTACTGCCACTGTTGCAGGGATGTAGAATGTGGATCTGTAGGGGGGATATCCTGTTTCCCACCCTGAGCCCCACAGGGTGGGCTGGGTGGTGATACATAATCCACCTATGGGTCCAAACAACCCCCCTTCACTTAAATCATGTGACCATGCCGCCCACACAGGATATGCACTATTCTGGCTGCATCATAGTCCATAAGGGCTAAACATGACTGAGAAATACAGATGGACACAGGTGTATCCTCGGTGTGTCTGCAGGAACTAACATATCACACACTGGCAGGTACCTGCAGCATGGCCTATCTCAGCTATGCCAGGTGCTGCGGACTTGGTGCTGGGCGCCCCACCTCACCCTCAGGGTGAGCACAGTACCCCCACAATGTGACGGTCTGTAGCTACTCTGTGCCAGTGACACACATGGTCAGTTCCCCCTACCAGGCCTAGGTGCTGTGGGGTGCATACCCCATCATGTGATCATCTGTAGACTGCTGATTTGCATGTGCAGTGCATCATGGGTATGGGTGGGTTAACCCTATCCTGGTAACCACAGCAGACAGTTTGTGTGGTGACCTGCAGTCCTTCTGTAGCCAGCCAGGTGTTTGCTAGCAGTTATAGAGCTATAGCCCACTGGTTACTTCACTCCCTGTGGAGTCAGAGGTCATGGATTTGATCCCACAGAGGTGTTACTTGATAGGGCAATCTGAGGCATTTTTTTAAAATTTAAATTAGTGCTGCCATCAAAAACACATTCACAGTGCTGTAACCGTAAGGTGCCTCATAAGGCGCCTTATAGGCAACATTATAGGGTGCCTTGGCAGACAGTGCACTTTATAATGTGCCCTTTGGAGTGCCTTATAGAGCGTCTTATGCGGCACCTTAGGTCATGGCACTATGAGGGTGTGTTTGCTGGCAGCACTAATTTAAAGTAAAAAGAAAATGCCTCAGACAGCACTGATTTAAAGTAAAGGATAATGCTTCAGACAGCCTTATTCACTAAGCCCACTGGGGGATCAAACTCATGACCGCTGTATTATCAGTTAGTGTATTAACCATTGTGCTACACCTCTGCTACTGTATTAGCAGGTCAGCGCGCCTACTTAAGGTTACCGCGCAGTAACATGCGCGGCTCCCTCTATTGCGCGATAATGTGCGCAGTGCACTTTATCGCGCGATAATCCAGGATTGCTACATTTAGATCGGAACGCCCACTCCTTTTATGGCATCCTGCACATTATCGCTGGGCGCATGTTAAGATGCTTTAGTAAACATACCCCTAAGTGTTTTGTAAGTGTTCCTTCAAGAAGAGCTAGGTCAGGAGAGGTCACAATGTGTAGACTTTTAGATTTTCAATCACAAGCTCAAATTTATATGGTACGTTTGAGGGAGTAATAATGAAAGTCAAACTAGCTCTGGGTAATTATCTGCCCCTAATACTGCCTGTGGTTTATTGTACTTTGATTGTTCTCCTCTCAACAACCACCTGAAGAAATTTTCACTTGATTTCTCCGCTGATAAATGTTCACCTAGCATTATATGCCTAGTTTCAGATAGTCAAAATGAACCATGTCATTCGATCTCCTACCCAGAGGAAGGCCACTATAAATTATTGGGAAGAATCAAATCCGCCATTTCCTGTAGGCAATATATTATTTTCCCCTCCGATATGCCTTTGATTATGACCCTCTAATGTTTTTGTGTTTTACCTTCCAGGGCCTCATCAGCTCCTATTTTCAGATGTCTCATTATAAATACATATAATATAACACAATTGTTGAATGAGAAATGCATTTATTAGAACTGTAGCACGTATAGTTGACCCTCTGCGTATACTATCTAATACCAGCCTTTCCATTCTATAGAACATGCTCATTACGGAGCGGCATTCAGAGCACTCGCCTGTTTGGTTGCTAAACTCTTCTTCAGAGCAGGGGATGCAGTTGAAGCAGCAGACAGGTTGCCCATCCAGAATGGTCTTCCAGTACCCAGGACGGCAGCTTTCACTGCAGGCAGAGACGGGAACCTTAACAGAGAGAAGTATGAAGAGGGACACAACTCATTTATCATAATCCAAAGGACTTTTTCTTTTACAAACTGGAGACAAGTGGGAAAGCAGAGACATATGAAATAATGAAAGTGAATCTGAATTTGCAGAGTGGTTAGAAATTTGAAAAATGAACTACAGTGCTGATACAAATGTCAACGCTCTTGCACTAGCTAGATAAGAGAAGACCTTCCCAAGAAGAGCTAGACTACTAGTTCATACATACAGTAGGCAAAACCAAGACTAGATTAACCTGATAGTTTGGAATCAATTGACAATTCTACTCCCAGCAGAAGTAATGGAAACCAATACAGTGACAAGATTCACGCATGCCTGGAATGGATATTGAGGACAGTCATAGAAACTGGATCCATTTATAGCAACAGAATAAAATCAAAATAAACTGAACCATCTAACTTCTCAACAAATAGGGGTGTCCTGCATGGAGGTGTGGATTCACCCCTAAACAAAGACATGGGGAGGGGTGGCCTGATGGGCTGCCTGCACAGAGTGGCACCTACTCCTGCCATCTTACTCCGGCCTTCTTACTGGGCAGACTAGATGGACCATACTGGTCTTTATCTGAAGTCATTTACTATGTTACTATGAAACACAGTTGAGAAGTTGCAGTCTTGCAACCAACTGACACTTCCTTCCTCCAAGAGCAGAGGCAAGGGAAGAGGTGATAAGGAGAGAACAAGGGCTACATAATAAAGCACAGCCTATCAACACGACAAGTTGTGGGGTGGTCAGGTTGAAACTAGCAGGCTACAAATTCTCCAGAACTCAACTGGTCTAGTGCCAGCAGGTTGGTGGGTGAAGTGGCCATGAAGTCTACTTTAGCCTGTTGGATACAGGAGATGATAGCTCGGCTTATCTGTAGTAGAACCAGCCATTTCAGGAGAGTTTTCGTGCAGATTCCATGTGGGCTCAGGCTTCCTCCTGGGTGGAGTGCAGTGTAGTCGCTTCCATAGACATTTGTCAGAGGCAGCATGGTCATCGCTTTCTACTTTTGTCAAGTATTACCACTTGGATATCAAAGTACAGGCAGACACGTCCTTTGGTGTAGAGATCCTTAAGTCTGCTGTGTCATCTTCCTGCCCAATGGAGGCAATAGCTTAGTACATCCCACTTATCTGGAATGGACTATTAGGACAACATAGAAGATGATATTTCACTTACCTGATAATGTCCTTTCTTTGAGTTCAGCTAGGCTAGTACAAGACTCTGCCTGGAACATGTTTATTGTGATTTGCTTGATGTGCTATGAGCTGTTATGTACCCTCTGAGCTGCTATGATTTGTGATGTCTGGCTATTTTTTTGCAGTTTGGCCCTGCAGGTCACGTTCCTCTAGGTTGTCCTTCAGCCCATGGTGTGCGCTGTATATAGTTCAATTCCTGAACTGTTTGTTGTTGTTACCCTCACTGGGGCTTCTGTGACCAAGCATGCTTATCCATGGGTTGGGTACAAATAATGAGGTAGTTTGACCTCTAGCGCTACATGCTCATCAGAAGACCATAGATTTTCCTCTGTTGCTAGGGGACACATCCCCCTAGTCTGGACTGGCCTAGCAGGACAATATGGAATACATCCTTAGCACTATAGACCAGAATAACTGGAAAGACTGGATAAGTTAATTGGTCTCTATCTGCTAACATCTACTATGCTTATATATGCATGAAGAAATGCATCCTCCAACTAGCTAGCAATCCCTTCCCTGACTCGAAACACCAAACAATCTAGATGTAACCGAGCATTCACCTTATTTGCACCCACCCTTTGGAACTCCCTACCCCCAACACTATGAGCATGCTCTGATACAGCCGACTTCAGGAAAAAGCTGAAGACATTCATCTTCAAAGAAGAATACAAAACACACTTGGAGGCACATACTCAACCACCATAGACACAAACAAAACCAACAACACACCACTACTGCAACCCACAAGGCCTAGACCTTGTAAATAGGTACAAATGCTTAAATGATTTATTACATCGTAAATATTTGAGAACTATGAATGCTGTTACTTTATCTTATCTAAATACATCGTAAATAGTTGAGAACCTTGAATAAGTTACCCTGTTAAATGTTACAATGTTCAGTTCTATGTACAGCAGAGGCCCACCACAGCCCTGCTACACTCCTGGTTAAATGTAGACCGCCTTGAATGGTAGACAGGCGCTATATAAAGAAGTTTAAATAAATAAATTATGCAATTGTACTAGACATGAGATGAGGAGTTACAGGAGGAAGTTTGATTTTATAGTATCATGAGTGTCGAGAATGATAGGATGAGGTGAATGGGGAAGAAAGAGATTGAGGAATGATAGGAGGGGCAGGTTGATGTTTATTAATGTGAGTTTAGAGAGCAAAGGGTTGAGAAATGATGGGAGGGAGAACGATGGTTATTTTTCAGCACGCAGGATTGGTTGTGGGTTTTCTTCATCTGTCCCTGACTTTCCTTGAAAAAAACAATCATTTAGAATTTATTTGCCTTAGTGTGTAGTTCGGCCTTGTAGAGTATTCATACAAAACAGTTTTTGGTTGAATTACAGATTTAGGATTGGCCCTAGCGCGTATTTAGGCATTACAGTGTCTTAATATAAAACGGACAAGTAGTTGCTTGTCTAGCATTTTTAGTGTTTAACTTCTTTAAACAGGAAGAGCCGATTTCTTTGAATAAAGGTGAGAAAACTGTGATATTGACATTACATAAGGGTTTGCTGGAAGTATTTCTTTTTGATACAAAGATGCAGAGAAGGGTCGATCTCAAGAACCCCTCTCTTTCTGGTGGGAATCTGAAAGCAGAAGCCTTTGTGAGTAAGTGAACACAACTTTGGTAAATTTTAGTGACTTAGTTCTTCAATGACTTTTGTTTCCAGTTTTAATTTAATAAAAAATCTAGGACCCAATATTCATCAGCAGTGGCTAGAATATGACGGCAGAAAAAGACCACATGAGCCTTCTAGTCTGTCTTTGCATATCAACTACAATAGTCCCCTTTTTTCTTTTGGAGATCCTCTGTGTTTGCCCCATCTCTACAACCTCCACTGGGAGACTATTCCATGCATCTATCACTCTTTTCATAAAGAAATATTTCCGCATATTACTCCTGAGTCTATCCCCTTTCACCCTCATTCTATGTCCTTTCGTAGCCTTCAGTTGAAAGAGACCTTTCTGTGCATTTATCTGACAGCTTACACAGGTACACTAAAATAAATTTTTTTTAAACTGCCTCTAATGTTTCGATTGATTTTTACGTTTTTTGGTGCGCTGAATCCAAATCTGGTATCCAATTTGCTCCATCACGTACAGATTTTTTGCTACATTGGGTTAGCAGTTTGAGGTGAACGTTTCAGATTGAGTGCGATCGAGATAAAAGTTTCTTGGATGAATTCTTTATACTAATTGTTTAGTAGTTATTCAAATAAGAATAAAGAAAATTGTAACAAGGCAGCACATAAGAATAGAGTAATGTCAACAAAACACACTGTGATGGTAGCAAAATTGTCTGCACTTAAAACAGCCACATACATGTGCACAAACATTGAGCATATAAGAGCGAGGTTAGACACAAAGCAAAGCAAAGAAATGTGCAAAAAATGTTGTACAGGTATGTATGTAAGAATAGAAAACGCAAACCGCACCATTGCAATACATGAAGACAAACACCCGATGGTGTGAAAATAAAATTCTAATAAATGAGATCCGACACTGTGGTAATAACTAGCAAATTTTTATTTCAAAGTTTAGTAAAAACACGATATTTGTCAACACAGTTTAGATTTTAAAGTCATTCTTGGGTCAATCAATCTCCTGGTGGGCCCGTTTCTTCTTCCCCCGAATGCTTCTCTTGGTGCGCTGCTTGGCGTATTTTTCATCTGGGGTTTCCCGCAGCAGCAACCAGCAGAAATCAGCCATCATAGTGGTGTTCCATCTTCCTTGGTACCTTCTCTCTGCGTCCTTGATGTCCTGGTGAAACCTTTCACCTTGTTCTTCACTGTACGCCCCCAAGTTTTCGGGAAAGTAGTTCACATGGGAGTGCAAGAAATGGACTTTCAGGCTCATGTTACAGCCTTGTTCTTTGAAGGCATTGAGCATCCTGGCAACAATATCCTTATAGTTCTCATCCCGCCTGTTCCCCAAGAATTTGACAAAAGCCGAGAAGCAGCATCATCAGCGCCGACTGAAATGTGCACTGATAAATGCCAGATCAGTAAGATCAAAATGGCCTGCTACCATTGACCTGATTCCGCTATACAATCTTGACATCCTAATGATCACGGAGACATGGCTATCTGACTGCGACAACGCCCTATTGAATCAGATGCTGCCACCTGGATTTGATTTATACACATGCCACAGGACCATCCAGAGAGGAGGCGGGACGCTCATCCTTGCAAAAGCTGATCTACACTTCAAACTATGCAACTCCTCTAGCTCAGCCCATCTTGATTCCCTCACCATAGCTAATGAGCTATGCACAATTAACCTTTTCTATCGGGCACCCACCCCTTTACCAGATGACCTCCCAACAATAATTGAGCTTGCCTGCATGTCGTCCTCCTCACGCTCCCCAACTTGGTTGGTAGGCGATTTCAACCTCCCGTCTCTTCATGATAGCCACTCAACAGCATTCCTAAACGCCTTAGAGGATCTAGGCTACAAACAACATGTCGACTCCCCCACACACTCTAAGGGAGGTAAACTGGACCTCATCTTTGCCCCCCATTTCAACGACTCAACAGCCCAAGACCTTGCACTGTATATATCACCTGTGCCTTGGTCAGATCACAACCTCCTTAGATTCATTATACCCTTTAATACATCCTACAAGAGCCAAATGTCATCAAACATTTCTGATACCCATACTGCCCGCTTCCGTCCATTCAACCGGAGCGTAGTCCTGGAAAATCTTCTGCCACTTATGACCAACACGTCTCTAAACCTAGATGATCTCATCTCCAAATGGGACGAGAACCTTCGAGCTGCCTCCTGTCCATCCCACACTGAAAAGAGAACAAGGAAACGGGAACACGCACCATGGTTCTCTTCTGACCTTCGCTCATCTCTCCACCACCTGCGCAAACTTGAGAGACGGTGGCGACGATCACACTCCTCAGAATCACTTGATACATACAACTCTTACCTAATAACCCACCGTCGAAAGATAACACAGAGCAGGAAACTCTACCACACAGATTTATTGAAACGTTCCATCAATAAACCACAAGCCCTATTCAGAATAGTAAAATCCATAACAGGCGAACCGGTCTCCGCCCAACCCTCAATGCCCCAACCACAGGACTTTGCAAACTACTTGCAATCAAAGATGATTAAGACCAACATAAACATGTGTAGCAGTACATCACCCATACCGTCTAAGACACCCCTAGCAACTCCACTATGTAATTTCACTGTGGTCTCAAATAGAGAGATGGAGAACATTGTCGCCTCTATCAATCCCAGCACAGCACCCAACGACCCCTGTCCAGCCAGTTGGATCAAAGAGCTGCGTCATGACCTAAGCCAAATCCTGTGCAATATATTGAACCAGTCTTTTCTAACAGGCTCGTTCCCACAGCGCCTGAAAAACACCTCCATCAAGCCCCTACTAAAAAATAGCAGACTTGACCCGTCCAAAGTCGAATCTTTTAGGCCAATCTCGAGCATCCCCCAGCTTGCAAAAATCATAGAAAAAGCTGCTCAACAACAACTCCAGCACCATATTGACACTGAAGCTCCACTGGACCCGTCACAACACGGCTTCAGGGAAGCGCATG
Source organism: Ichthyophis bannanicus (assembly GCA_033557465.1). Taxonomy (NCBI): domain Eukaryota; kingdom Metazoa; phylum Chordata; class Amphibia; order Gymnophiona; family Ichthyophiidae; genus Ichthyophis; species Ichthyophis bannanicus. Next base: position 40,747,103 of record CM066051.1, on the reverse strand, counting down.
GCATCGACACAGTCCTCACAACCCTATTCAACGAATTGGTCACTGGTATGGACAGCATCCAACAAGGATTTGTCCTCATCTTCCTGGACATCTCCGCCGCCTTTCACTCTGTGAATCATGACATACTTCTACAACGCCTGAAGGAAAAGGGGATTCAAGACACAGCACTTGAATGGTGTAAATCCTACCTATCCAACAGGTGGCAACAAGTAAAAACAGGTCATACATCCTCGGAACCATTCCTGCAGTCTCAGGGGGTACCTCAAGGATCGTCCTTATCGGCATTAATGTTCAATATATATATGCAGCCGATATGTGATTTGATCCGATCTTTCAACGTACGATGCCTGGCTTACGCAGACGACATCCTCCTCTACATGCCGTTCAAAATTGACCAACCGATGTTCTCCCCAATAATCAATTGTTTCGGAGCTGTAGCTGATTGGCTGCTGACACAAAACCTTCGGATCAATCATAGTAAAACTGATGTCCTTTTTGTTACGAAGAACCGTAAATTCACACACACCCCATCGCTACTTGTCAACAATGTAGAATTGAAGTCCAAACCTACAATCAGATATCTTGGCATCACATTGGACCAGCACCTAGATATGACCACACATGTGAAGAACGTTACAAAGTCTATATATCACAAGATCAAAACGTTACGTCACCTCCGCCCCCTACTGGAATCCAGTGACTACCGGACAACCTTTCAGGCATTAGTCCTCCCACACCTGGACTTTGCGAACATCGTCCTGCACGGCCTGCCTCAATCAACTTTAAATCCGCTCCGCCTAGCTATGAATGCCGCCGCAAGAGTTCTCTCTGGATCATCAAGAACTGACCACATAACACCAATCATGAAAAATCTGCATTGGCTGCCGTTACATGCCAGACTCCAATATAAGTCACTAGTCCTTACTTTCAAAGCCCTGAATAACTACCCACCTACACCGATTAGCAAACTAATCCACAGCACCCTGGAAAACAGAGACAGGAGATCCACTTCAATGAACACCTTAATAGTCCCCAAGATGATGACGTCATGTACTAAGACCACTTCCAACAGGGCTTTCTCTATATTCGCTCCCCTAAATTGTAATGCCCTTCCACATGAAATCCGTGGCATCAAAAGCTTAATCCTATTCCGTAAAGCTCTGAAACACCACCTATTCACAATATACTACCCTGACACCCACACATCGGGTAAACTTCCCTCATGTCTCAGCTACCATAGCACCTTATTACAACCAGAAAATGGTTAGACTATACTACTGCCCACCCACCACTTTTACGCCTGTCCCTCCCTCACGAAATGAAGATGATACCAAATTGGCTTAGAATATTGGTGACAATACTAATTTAACCTGTAAATAGTTACCCTGTAAATAGTTACCCCGGTTATCCTATGTTTTTTTCTCTGTTCTATGTAAAACTCAATGTTGCTTGTATGCATTGTAGTATGTTTTGTTCGATGTACACCGCGCTGATTGTAATAGCGCGGTATAGAAGAAATGTTAAATAAAATAAATAAATAAATAAAAACAACATCCTTGAAGGAATCCCAGGCTTCTTTTTCCTTCTCAGACATCGTTTCAGCGAATGCTCCATCCGAAATGAGTTTCCTTATATCAGGGCCAACAAACACTCCTTCCTTTAGCTTTGCTTCAGAAAGTCGGGGGAACTTTGAGCAAAGGTACCGAAAGCACTCACCATCTTTTGGAAGGGACTTGATGAATTGCTTAATGAGACCCAACTTAATGTGGAGAGGTGGTAATAGAATTTTATCACGAGGTACCAAGCTCTCATGAAGAACATTTTTCTCACCGGGTCTCAAATACTCCCGAATTGGCCAGTCTTTTTTCCCCCAGTGTAGGTTGCGGGCCCGGCTATCCCACAAGCAAAGGAAGCAGGGATATTTGGTGAAACCGGATTGCTGCCCTAATAGCATGGATAGAATTTTAAAGTCTCCACAAATCATCCACTTATGCTCATCATAACGAATCTTCTGAAGAATCAGGGCCAAATTCTCGTATTTTTCTTGGAGAATAACAGAGTGAGCAATAGGAACTGAAGCGAATGTGTTGCCATTATGAAGAAGAACACCTTTTATGCTGTCTTTTGACGAATCAATGAACAGCCGCCATTCAGCAGGATCATACTTGAGTTTAAACTTTTCCATCACTCCGTATATATCGTTGCAAAATACCAAATCTTCCTCTTTGCTGAAATACTTCAAAAATTGTGTCTCGCGGTTGCGGTACCAATAAAAAGTTGTTCCTGGTGACAATAGATTTTTCTGTTTAAGCCGAGAACCTAGCAGTTGGGCAGCATCTTTTGGGAGTCCTAAATCCCGGACTAAATCATTCAATTCAGCTTGAGAGAAAAGTTCAGGTTTCGGAGCTGGTTCAGTTTCAAACTCGGAAGTACTGGACTCATCGGGAAAAGCCATCTGATGAGTCTCATCATGATCAGAACCGTCCACACAAATATGATCCAAAGATTTTGGTGGTTCAGGCACAGGTACTTCGTTGCTATGAGGCATAGGCCTAATTGCTGAGGGAAGGTTGGGGTAACTTATTACGTTCTTATTTTTTAAGTTGTATCCCTTCACAATGCAAGAGCAAAAATAGCAGTCACTGCTGTGGTCTCTTTGTTCACGCCACATCACAGGTATTCCGAAACGAAATGCTTGTTTTTTACCTTTCATCCATAAGCGTAGATCTTCCTCACATGTCTTGCACACTTTGTGAGGAGCCCACGGTTTGTCTTGATCGCCTAACTTCAAACCGAAATAGACGAAATATACTTTTTTAATAAATGCAGAAATGTTCCTCTGCCGCTTTTTCACGGTATATTCCCCACAAATAAAACAAAAACTGTCCGGAGAGTTGACGCAACCTCTGGCTCTGTGAGCCATCACAAATACACAGCACTGCAAACTACAACTGTAGTGAACCACTTCGGAATAAAGCTGGATTACGACTGAGCAAACAAAAGGTAATAATGAACTTGCAAGAAACTGAAATTTGACAGGAACGTTCATGTCGCAACCACCGTGTTTGAGCGAGCGAACGAGGCGAGGCGAACAGGAAAGAACATGTGCCAGCGCGAGTACTGGATTTAGCCCCCCGCCTCCCAATTGTCCTGTTAATGTATAAAATGAATACAAAACACTCTAAAATATCATGAGGGAGTGTTTCTAGTTAGTTAACCATTACAACCTCTATTTTGGGCAAAGAAAATAAACTGCAGTCGGCTAAAAAGATATTATGTGAACATTCCTTATATGGGTAAGAAATCTAATTTTGCAAGAAAACGTGACGTGATGGAACATTTTGGCTATTTTTCCTGGATTCAGCACCCCAAAATCTATAGGAATCAGTTGCAAAACTGGAGGCAGTTTTTTGGTAGTGTACCTGTGTTATTTGCTTAGCAGCTAGCTGCCACTGCTGAACTTTAGTCCCAGATATTCCATACTGGGGTCATATCTGGCCATTGGCATTGACTGTCCATGTCAACCGGATAGCGATAAAACGAACAGGACAACGGCGATATTGAGCTACTGCCCAGTTTGCTTCTGTGACAAACGTTAGGCCAGCCTTTAAATCGCCTAACTTTTGCCGCATAGTGATAAGTAGGCAGCAGGCTCAATTTGGCATTGTCCGGTTATCGCTGGGTGCCACCCACGCTTCACCCTGCAACGTCCCAGTGCAAGCTGGTTATCATCAGATCATACAGCGCTGGCACCCGGGAGATATTCAGTGGCACTAACCATGTTGATGTCGCTGAATACCCCCATCATGGAAACACGATGGAAGAAAAATACCATATTGCCTATCCAGTCTTCCCTTCCGTACCAACTACGATAGTCCCTTTTTTTCCTCAAGAGATCTTTTTTGTTTGACCCATGAATTCAGACACTGTCCTGGTCCCTACTACCACCACTGGGAGACTGTTCCATCCATCTGCCACTCTTTCCATAAAGAAATATTTACGTATATTACTCCTGACTCTATTCCATTTCACCTTCATTCAATGCCCTCTCATTGCAGAGCTCTCTTTTCAATTGAAAGAGGCTCTCCTCCTGTGCATTCATGCCATGGAGGTGTTTAAACGTCTCTATCATACCTCCTCTATCCCACCTTCCTCTAAAGTATACATATTAAGATATTTAAGTCTCTCCTCATATGCTTTATAATGAAGACCACTAACCATTTTAGCAGCCACCCTCTGTACTGACTCCAGTCTGTTTATATCCTTTTGAAGGTGCGGTCTCCAGGATTGCACGCTATACTCCAAATGAGGTCACACCAGAGGCATTATCGCCTCCTCCTTTCCGCTGCTCTGCTACTGCATTAGTCATTTTCAGAATTCCCCTCTAAATTTTAAATTTGTTAAAGGCATAAAACCGTTATTGGCTTGCATAAATATTTAGAATTAATTTGCCTTAATGTGTAGGTTAGGCATTATAGAGTTTTAAAACAAAACCGAGAAGTAGAAATTGTTTTCCCAGCCCAGGCACATCCCATAATTTTTAGTCTGTTGGGTTGCAGAGAAAAGAAAACACAGGGACCTCATCCAGAGCCCACTACCCTGTCATTTTATCATATTTATTTTGGGGCTTCTTCCTTTCAGGACCCTTCCAGCATTGGAATGTTTGCATCCTATCTCCATTTTCCCTTCTTAGTTCCGTTTGTCTATCTGTGGCTTATTGTGAGGGCCATAAGCCATTTTGGTGGCCTTTTGAATTGACACTGGTTTAGTCAATGTAGTCCCAGAATCGCACGTAGTACTCAAGCTGAGATCTTTCCGAACACCAACACAAACAAATTATTACTTCACTTTCTGTACTACAAAGTCTTCTTATACATCCAAGCTTACTAGCAGAAGACTTTGACTAATACTGTTTTTTGATATTTCTTTCCCATCATATTCAAAGAAATGTGAACTTGGCTTTGATAGATCCAGTCTATCCATGCTGCAAAGCCACAAGTCTGAAAGTGGATGTCTGCCGAGGGAGAGTAGGTTCCACCCATGATAGATTCTGAGTATTTTTGCAAACGATCTGCAATAAAGAGATGGGAGTCATCTCACCTGTGTATAGCCTTCACTCCACGTGATAGCACTGGTGTCGACCTTGATCTCCTGACCATTGGCTGCTCCATAGTAACCAATGTTTACATAGGTAAAGGAGTCAATCGAAGACAGGTGCCAGTTCAGAATGTCATAAGAAGCTGGAGGGTTCCCCTGTTGATCAAAGAAAATCTCCCGGCCCATGGTGTTCTGGAAACGTATTTTCCGTATATAATGCAGGAGCTGTATCAAGAAGCAGGCAAACTTGCATTGGTATTACAGTGCCATACTAACTGAATTAGGCTACTTGCGCATCTCACCTTTCCCAATTATATTCTGAATTTTGATTGCATATTTAGCGGAGAATCTCTTATATTACCTGAGTATATAGTTAACCCAGTTATCCAAGTTTGTACTCCTGTTCAATGTAAAACCTGACAGTTTGTCGTAATGGTCGTTTTGTTATGATGTAAACCGCGCTGATTCTAAATAGCGCGGTATATAAGAAACTGTAATAAAAATAATAATAAATAAATAATAATAAAAAGGCATCCTGATGATCACCAGTCTGCACACTTACCATGCAATTTAATATCACTTCACCATCACCTGCTCACTCAAATAGTGAGTGAAAGTTGAATACTTGAAATTCTATAGCATTGCAGACCTTGTAAATTTTATGTTTCTTGTAAAATCTGGGCTTCTTCCCAGCTACCAGGGACTAGGAATCTGTTATCCTTGGGTGCCAGGCTGCTTGATAAACTCAACAAAGGTTACAAATATGACCAAGGAGAGAGTTAAGTCCACTGATATGTGCTAAACACCTTATTATTAATTTGGTTTATTTAGTGCACCAAGGACATGTCTCCCTATAAAAAAAGGCACCCAATGGAAATTGCGATATCAAATTAATATAATATAAGCAGACCAACGGCTGATACGAAATACAAATGCAAAAAGATAAAATTAGGCATGATATTCGAAACAAGCAGTGGACCACCCAACCGAAACTAATATCCAGAACCAAAGACCCCGCCACCCATCCCCAAGGATTCCAACCTCTTAACATCTCGACTGCTTTGACTAAATGATAAAGCGGTATAAATAAAAACGTTAAATAAATAATAAATTTAAAAAATCTCCTATAACTTTCGATAATTAGCAGTATACGGAAATCTATAGCCATTGCACCAAGCTGAACCGCCAGATGTTTACCCAATAATCAGAGATGTCCTTTTTCTCCTTCCCTGTAATTAATTTGTTAAGAGCTGGAAAATGTCTGGGAAGATTCAGAAAAAGAACAAGAAAAGCCTGGAATATTCTTAAAATCTTGGGCAACACTACAACATGAAGAAACTTGGAAATACCACTGGGCAAATTATTGAAGGACTAGTTGGGATCTATGCACATAAATAGCTAGTTAGGCAGGTAATCTGCACATGGAATCTCATTTCCCTAAAAGTCTACATTACTTTGAGCAGCATACAAAAGAGTTGTCCCATCGAGCTTTCTAGAGGCATGTTTGAAACTATAGGTGCACATTGAAATTTCAAAATATCCATGTTTAGTCGCCATAATACAATCAGTGGACGTCCTATCTTGGTTGCAACACCTCTTAAGTGTAAATGCCTGTTTCGATTCGCCAAAGCAGTCAATATTCAAACATAATGCAGGTGGGTACCTGGTGTCTGCAAATCAGCTGAGTTTCTAGAGGCTGAAAAGTCTAGGGGGTATGTTTACTAAATTGCATTAGTGTGATTCGCGTTAGGAGCCACGTTAGTAGAAGAAATGCCAAAAAAGGACATGGGCGGTACATCGTTACAAATAACGCGCGTTAAGGGACGCTATAAGGCGCCGTGCAGCAACGATCGTTACAGGGTGCGTTACTGCGCATCAAGCTTAAGAAGGCGTGCAGACACCCAAAAACAGAAACAGAGCAGTAGCACAATGGTTACTACACAAACTGATGGTACAAGGGTCATGGGTTTGATTCCCCAGTGTGCGTAATGAATAAGGCTTGCTGAGGCGTCATGTGTAACCCTTTGAAGGCCGACTATAATATATTAATCCACAGTCTGCAGCAGGGTTAATGTTTGCATATGTCAGGAAAAATGTACCCATCTTATTCAATATGTTACAATAGTGACGTTCCCTCTGCCATGGGCATGTATTATATACCATTTGATAGGAATATTTAGGCAGAAGTGTGGATCCCGAAAGTTTTGGGCTTGGCCTGGAAAGGGTATTGGGCTGTGAGGAAGTTTAGTTGTACTTTAATAGTGCTGCCAGCAAACACACCCTCACAGTGGCGTAACGTAAGGTGCTATATAAGGCACCCTAGAAGGCATTCCATAGGGCACATTATAAAGTGCTCTGTCTGCCAAGGCACCCTATAATGTCTCCTATAGGACACCATATAAGGCACCTTATAAGACGCCTTATAGGCGCTGTATAAGGCACCCTATAGGGCGACGTATAAGGTGCCCTATAGGGCGCCTTATGAGCCACCCTAAGGTGACAGTACCCTGAGGGTGGTTCTGCTGGCAGCACTAATATGCAATAAAAATAGACAATGCCTAAGACAGCCCTATCGATGAACCCCACTGTGGGTTGTGAACTCATGACCTCTGGCTCCATGGGCAGTGAAGTAACCAGTGGGCTAGAACTGCTAATAAACACCCGGCTGGCTACAGGAGGACTGCACGGCACCACACCCACATTCTGCTGTGGTTACCAGGGAGATTACATACCACCACCCAACCCACCCTCTGGGGCTTAGGGTGGGGGGACAGGATCTCCTGCCAGCAGATCCACTTTCAACCCCCTGCAATGGTGGCAGTAGAGGGGACCATCACCCCAGTCCTGCAAGGGATCAAACACCCTACAGAGCAGGCAATGCAGAGCAGTACACATCCATAGCGCAATAGCAGACAGATGGCAGGTCTGGAAATGCTCAGCTGCCCCCCACCATTATCTGACATTCTCCAGCAGCAAGCCTCCAGCCGCTGCACCCTGCACAGTGTTCCAGCAAGACACATACTAGCTGCAGACAGTCCGCCAGCTAGTCCATAGTGCATGGTCCTGGAGGAGATGCATGTATCCAGAACGGGGATATCAGCATACACACCAAGCAGATAAGTCAGTGATTGGGCCCCAAAAGGAAACCCATAAATATCACATAAAAGAAATACTATACAGCACTATGGGGGAACCTAGCCATGCCATGGTCACTGCTCAGTCAGGGTGAGAGTGACCTCCCAGCAGGACATGCTATGGCCACCCTGTCTGTGCAGGTGGTACCAGGCACTACAATGTCCGGCCATTGCCCTATGCCCTGTGCAGATGCAGCCAGGCCAGGCCACCCTATCCAGGCTATTCCCATGGTACCTTGCTCCTCATTATGCACATTGGCAGGCCAATACTGGCAACAGTGCTAGCAGTGAGGGCTGTGGAGGGGGCTGGCAGCCACCACACACTGGATAGACAGACACACACTCCCCACACCTATGCCAGCATTGTGCAACTATACAGGTGTTGGGCAGCCCAGGCCACCACACCAGTCCTGGGCACAGTGCAGGCATGGCTATGGTATGCAATACTGTAGGAGTCACTCCCCAGATTGGTAAACACTGTCAGACACAAGACCTGTAGCACACTTCACAGACATCAGAAAGGTTGCTATGATGCAGCTCAATCAGCAAATTTTGCTTAACTTAGGAAGTGCTATCTGCCAGTGATCATAGCAACCTTTTGATAGATGTGTACCATATTCCCAGGTTTAGGGTGACATTACTAAGGTATGCAAGTGCTAGTATTGAGAAATGCACGCAGAGCCCTAAGTCCTGCCTCTCCAGGAGGCTTTGGATAATGGGGCCTGTGGGTGCGGGTGTGTCTGCCCCTGTTGGCTGCTGCTTTATGGCAGAGGTTCCCAACTCCATTCCTGCGGTGCAAAACATCGGCATACCATGGGGGTGGCGCATAGAAATGCAGCACAGGCATCTTTATCAGAGGCAGCATGGAACCTGAATGGTGTTCGGCCCTCCAGGACTGCATTTGGGAGGCTCTGCTCTAGGTAATGTGCATGTTTATGGTGTCTGTGCTCTGTAGGGTAAAATGTAGGTGTTTTGGGCATGTTTACGTCATCTGCAAGAAAGGTTCTGTCTGTATTAGCACGTTATAGTGGTGGGTAAAATATGAGGACTGGGTTGGCGAAAACCACAGCTGGGACTTGAACCTGTGACCTTCTGCTTACACTGGTTTTGTGCACTGCACCACCATGTTATCACAGAGATGGTGCATTCCCTGGTGATACCATGACTGTTGGTCAGACAGGGCCTGTCTGTTGCAGTGCATGGCACCCACCTACACAGGGCTAGGCCACGGTCTGCTCTGGGCAGCTGACACTGCCCCCTCCACCACCAGTATCCCTAAGCCACCATGCTGACATGCCCTTCTGCTGGTGGAGCTGGTTGTGCGAAGTCTCAGGCCATCCAGTGTGCAGGTAGGGGCTGCCTATTGTGTGGGTTCTGGGGTAGGGGTGCCTGCATAGGCGTCCACGCCCCCCCCCCAGCCCCGCCTGCCAATGTTCCGTGCCCTTGTGGGTAGCTGTTGGGTACTATCCCCTGTGACACTTTGGGAAACCCACTCATGCCCATGTTGAACCTTCAGCAGTTGCTGTCTGGCTGCTCCGCTGTTTCAGCATTCGTATGGGCCACCTAGGCATCACCCTAGTCCGCACTGTGGCCCAGCTGCACCACAGCATGTGCCGCCTGCGGCCCTCTGTATCCCCTTCTCCGGCATCTGTCCAGTTGCCGTTCCAACATGCCCGCCCTGATGTTGCGGGACATGTGCACCTGTCCGATGGTGGGGAAAACCCACTGTGGGCTCATTCACCTTGTATGGGGACGGCGTATAGTCCCTTCCATGATTTATATCTGTTCTATGGAGCTTACTCGGGGGAGAGGGGTTGAGGTTTCTCATTGATATCACTATTGGCCAGCTTGGTTATTGTTTTTTTCCAGTTTGTTGGGGTCATTTTCAGTGTTTCTGTGCCCTTTTGTTCTGTGCACATCTATCACACTTATCACTGTTTTTTGGTTTCCCTGCCTGGGCTGTACATTGCTGACACTGAAATGGTTTCTCTCCCCTGTAATGTGCCTTTAATTCGCGTTGGAATTCAGCCCTGAAATTCAGCGCGTTAGTGTGAGGGGAGCCTCTCCCCGCCCACTGACCCCTTCTCTCCGCCCTCTCTCCACCTTCTGCGGTGTTTTACCGTGCCACGGAGCATTACGATCGTTAGTGCGTCGTAACGCACGTTCTGATGCGCTAACGATCATTAACGTTACATAATGCGCGTTATTCACAATTACCACAGTTTAGTAAACATGCCCCTTGGTGTACCTTTGCAGTCACATGACCTATTTACCCCTCTAAAAAATACAAACCTAGGGAAGGAAGCATCAATCGTCAAAATACAAAGGCCTTCCAAGGATACGTTTAAATTTCTCTATCTTCAGAATTAGTGGAGCGTATTCATAGGTTTATTACAAATTTTTAAATGTTGTTCAAAAACAGAAATTTTGATGTTTCTATCCAAACTGTACTTTTCTTACATTCTTTGAAAATTCTTTCATGTTATTATCTCCACAGATGAAGATTTGTGTTTTTTCAATATTGTTTCAGGGACGCCAATTTACCCCAAATCAACATAACAGGGCTAACCTTTAAGGGATTATTTTAGGTCTTATTTGCTATTTCCACATGGAAAATCTAACATTTGCACATGGAACTGACAGTTTTAGAGATGGCTCAGTTTACACACTGTGGTAAGGAGGATGCTGCAGAGGAAATGGAATGGCAGGAAGAGGAGCCCTGTTCCTTTAAATCTGGAAATTGGAGTCCTTGGAGTTCCAGAAGCAGTTCAAGTAAGGGAAGTTGATTCTGAAGGGGACAAGCCGGGAATCAGAAACTTGCTGGGTTTTGAAGCAGGTACTTTAGTTCCACTGAAAAGAGGAGCTTCAGGAAGAGACCTAGCTGATTCACATGCAAGAGTAAAGGAGAAGCAGAGGGTGTCTGGAACCCAGTGCAGACAACAGTTTCCAGGACAAAGAAGTGTTTCCAGGTGGGAAAATAGTTCAAGACAGCATTTAAACCTTAAAGGTAATGAAAATGTCTTTCCTTTAATTCCTAGCCAAAGCCAGGCTGAAGGCATTGTTAAAGAATTAAGAGACAGTGCTAAACGTTGTGTTCCCCTGAACTCTGGAAAACAAACCTTTATTAAGCCTAGAACTTATGCCAGTGACTGCCAAGCCTCCACTCTAAAAGAGATTGCTAACCTGTTGAAAGGGAGAGAAACTCCGTTGCAAGAGCCTGTGGCTGGAGACCACAGGCAACAGCTGTTGTTAAGATTAAATGAGCTCATAAGGCAGGAGAATAGCCAGTCTGCTGATATTCAGGATAGTCACAGCGAATCTGGGAATGAAATGGACATAGATTTGCTTGAGGATCCTAATGGTTCAGATATAGAAGAAATGCAGTGTTCTCTGTGTCTGGCCAAGAACATGAATAGCTGCTGATTCTTTGCCTATGTAAAAGACTGTATCAGGAAAGCCATTTAAGGATGGTGCTGTGCATTGCTTGGAGAAAGGAAACTGCTGAAAAGAATGACAAGTGTTGGTCTTCCAACTTGTATAAAGTAAAAATCCTGTTTTGAAAGTGAATAGCAAGAAGCTAATCTGGACAACAGATTGAGCTTTAGAAGCTTGTTACACACTGGAAGCTGAGAGCCGATGTTTAAAAGGAAATCCTGTATTTTTGTATTCAACCTGTTTTCACATTCTTGTTTGCCTTATTGGAGAATTATCCAATTTCAGTTGAGGTTTTTGAATTCAATGCGGAGGGGAAACCCCAAAATAAATTCTCTGTTTTGCCTATTTACCGTGTGGTCACACTCCTTGCTCTAAAAACTACATTACCCAGCAGCCTTCCTTGGCAGCCATCTTGAACAGTAATTGTAGAGAGTAAGACAGGCGAGTTCACCCGCTCCTAGGCTACCGCCTGGATGGGTGGACGCGACAGAGTGGCGTAGTTGGTAGGATTTTTGGACCTCGGCTACGCATGCGCCAGAATCGTGAAGCTGACAGAACAATTCCAAGTCTACAGGAAACCACTTTGTGGGAGCGGAGAGAGTCCGTGACGAAGACGGAAGGTCCTGTGGTGACCCAACTTTGGAGCTGAGCGCGAAGCACACCAGTACCAGGTAAAGGGTATCTAACTGGGCCAGCTAGGATACCGGTACTGGGAGGGGTGCAGAGTCTAGGGACAAAAGAGTAGAGTACCATTGGTGGTACCGCACTTGGGTCGTCTCTTTTCTCTTTTTTTTTTCGTTACAGAGAAAAACATGTCGCTGGAAGTGAAGGAAGTCCTATCGTGGATTGCGAACCAATTCGAGAGGCAGAAGGATCTTTCGTTGGAAATCCAGGAGCGGGCTGCTGCCAGGCTAAAGGCACAGCAGAAGCCGCTGGTCGACCTAATGCAGGCGTGGATGAAAGACTCCAAGAAGACAACAGATCCACCTTCTACAGAGTCACCAGGACTGGGTTTGTCCAGTATCTTTGGTCCGTGGTCCAAAGAAACATTGAGGTTCGGGCAATTGAGGGACAATGACAACCTTGATGACTTTCTAGAAGCATTTGAGCATGTGGCTCAACTGGCTGAGTGGCCAAAGGGACAATGGGCAGTGCGCTTGGCTTTATCGCTCACTGGCGAGGCGTTAGCTGCCTACCAAGCGGTGCCAGCGGCTATTGCCAATGATTATATGGAGGTAAAACGTGCCATAAAAGAGAGGCTGGGTCTAACACCTTCAGTGTATCACCAGAGGTTTCGGCAGGCCAAACCAGCAGCTGGTGAAACACCGAGAGCGTTGTTCCACCGACTGAAGAGTCTGGCTACCAAATGGCTGGAGCCAGAGGGCAAAACCTTAGAAATGATAATTGATGTAATTATTTTGGAGCAGTTTATGACTTCCATTCCGGAAAGGATTCATTCCTTCCTGATCTTGCAAGGGTGCAAAAATACGCAAGAAGCCATTACGCTCGCTGAGAGATTTCTCGAGGCAGATAGAGGCGCTCAAGAGCGGAGACTATCTTTTGCAAAAGGCCCTTATGCAATGTCAGAAAGTGAGCCGAAACCAAAACATGTTGGTAAGGATGTTTTTCTACCAGATATGAGAAGGAAAAATGTTAGGAAAGCATGTTTTAAGTGTGGGAGTGAGAAGCACCTACAGCGTGATTGTAGAGTGAGAACCGCTTTAGTGTTGAATGATTCAGGGAAAGCCAGGGAGGGTTTCCTATTGGCAGTCACTGTGCAAGGGATAGCAGCCAAGGCGTTGTTGGATTCAGGTTCTAATCAGTCCATGGTGTCTAAGAACCTGTGGAACAAGATAAAGGCCCAAGGTAGGGAGACACCCCGTTTATCCAGTGGCACAGTTAACATCAAGTGTGTGCATAGAACAGCGTCCACCTATCCCCTTTATCAAGTCCTAGTAAAAGGACTAGGAGTAGAGAAAGGGATACCTGTGGCCGTAGTACCCCGTTTACCCCAGGAAGTTGTGCTAGGGAGAGATTGGCCTCAATTCCAGAGAGGGGTACAGCAGGGGTTAGCTGCCAGAGAAAGGTTGATTTCCACCAGAGCCCAGTCTAAGACCCCAGAGGGAGAAGAGAAAGTTACACCAGAAGAGCCAGAGCAGCTTCCGTCCCATGAGGACTTGATTACCCCTTCAGTGGCTAAGGCAAGGAAAACCAGGAGTAGAAAGCGGCAGGAACAACGAGTTCGCTCACAAAGCAGAGCTGAGGTCAGAGATGGGAGGGAATTACCCTGGGTTCCCGAGGAATTGATGGAGAAATTTCCATCCTTTGCAAAAGAGCAGCAGGCAGATCCCGCGCTCTGTCAAGCTTTTAAATATGCCCAGGAGGAGAGAGACATATTACCTCGTTTTCGGCTAGATCAAGGAATCCTATATAGGGAGAATCCTGATCCAGCTACAGGAGATTTACGAAAACAGTTGGTGGTGCCTACCACATTTAAGAATATAGTACTTAGACTGGCCCATGACCATCCTGTGGGGGCGCACAAGGGCATCCAAGGGACCCTGGACGAGGTCTTAGCGAGATTTTACTGGCCGGGGGTATATAAGGAGACTGCTAGGTTTTGCGAGGCTTGCCCCGCCTGCCAAAGAGTCACGGCGGTTAAACCAACAGAAGTACCCTTGATCCCGGTCCCAGTCATCTCAGTACCTATACATAGGGTAGCTATCGATATAGTCGGCCCTTTGATCAAGATACCGCGGGGATTTCGCTACATATTGGTCATGGTGGACCACGCGACAAGGTTCCCCTGGGCGGTACCTCTCCGTAGCATTTCTGCTCGCAAGGTCGCAGCAGAATCGATTAAGTTATTTTGTGAAGTCGGGTTCCCCAGGGAAGTTTTATCTGACCGTGGCAGTAATTTTATGTCACATTACTTAGCACAGGTTTGGGATGCCTTTGGGATAAGGCATGTAAAGACTGCGGCATATCACCCGCAAACTAATGGGTTAGTGGAAAGGACTAACCAGACCCTGAAGAACATGTTGAGATGGGGTTTAGAAGGGGAAATGGCAGAGTGGGACATGATGCTCCCCTTCGCCTTATATGCATGTAGGGAAAGAAAACAAGCATCCCTTGGCACGTCCCCGTATGAGTTAATGTTTGGGCGAGCTCCGAGAGGGATCCTAGACATCCTCAGAGAACAGTGGGTAGAACCGGCAATAACGGAAGTAGAGGTTCCACAGTTTCTCCGAGATCTGAGAGGTCGTCTGTCCCGAACCTCCCAGATAGCAGAGGATAATTTGAGGACAAGCCAGCAAAAGCAAAAAGAATATCATGACCACAATACCAAGCCTCGCCAGCTTGCTATTGGTGATAAAGTGATTGTGATGGTACCAGGGGCAGTCCTGAAATTCGGGAGTCAGTGGAAAGGCCCCTTTCGCGTACTAAAACAGGTAGGCCCTGTGACCTACTTGCTTCAGAATAGGCGAGGACGTAAACAAGTTTTCCATGTCAATCTGTTACGCCCTTGGCATGAGAGGGTGGCCCTGTCCCATTTCACTATCTCTTCAACTAGGAGGCAAGAGCGAAAGACGGATAAAGTGTCTTCAGCGAGAATTACGTGCTGTGATGGGAATCGCACCCCAGCCCGTAATATCTTAAGGGGGGGGATGTGTGGTAAGGAGGACGCTGCAGAGGAAATGGAATGGCAGGAAGAGGAGCCCTGTTCCTTTAAATCTGGAGATTGGAGTCCGTGGAGTTCCAGAAGCAGTTCAAGTAAGGGAAGCTGATTCTGAAGGGGACAAGCCGGGAATCAGAAACTTGCTAGGTTTTGAAGCAGGTACTTTAGTTCCACTGAAAAGAGGAGCTTCAGGAAGAGACCTAGCTGATTCACATGCAAGAGTAAAGGAGAAGCAGAGGGTGTCTGGAACCCAGTGCAGGCAACAGTTTCCAGGACAAAGAAGTGTTTCCAGGTGGGAAAATAGTTCAAGACAGCATTTAAACCTTGAAGGTAATGAAAATGTCTTTCCTTTAATTCCTAGCCAAAGCCAGGCTGAAGGCATTGTTAAAGAATTAAGAGACAGTGCTAAACGTTGTGTTCCCCTGAACTCTGGAAAACAAACCTTTATTAAGCCTAGAACTTATGCCAGTGACTGCCAAGCCTCCACTCTAAAAGAGATTGCTAACCTGTTGAAAGGGAGAGAAACTCCGTTGCAAGAGCCTGTGGCTGGAGACCACAGGGAACAGCTGTTGTTAAGATTGAATGAGCTGATAAGGCAGGAGAATAGCCAGTCTGCTGATATTCAGGATAGTCACAGTGAATCTGGGAATGAAATGGACATAGATTTGCTTGAGGATCCTAATGGTTCAGATATAGAAGAAATGCAGTGTTCTCTGTGTCTGGCCAAGAACATGAATAGCTGCTGATTCTTTGCTTATGTAAAAGACTGTATCAGGAAAGCCATTTAAGGATGGTGTTGTGCATTGCTTGGAGAAAGGAAGCTGCTGAAAAGAATGACAAGTGTTGGTCTTCCAACTTGTATAAAGTAAAAATCCTGTTTTGAAAGTGAATAGCAAGAAGCTAATCTGGACAACAGATTGAGCTTTAGAAGCTTGTTCCACACTGGAAGCTGAGAGCCGATGTTTAAAAGGAAATCCTGTATTTTTGTGTTCAACCTGTTTTCACATTCTTGTTTTCCTTATTGGAGAATTATCCAATTTCAGTTGAGGTTTTTGAATTCAATGCGGAAGGGAAACCCCAAAATAAATTCTCTGTTTTGCCTATTTACCGTGTGGTCACACTCCTTGCTCTAAGAACTACATTACCCAGCAGCCTTCCTTGGCAGCCATCTTGAACAGTAATTGTAGAGAGTAAGACAGGCGAGTTCACCCGCTCCTAGGCTACCGCCTGGATGGGTGGACGCGACAACACACATGACCATAATATGTAGAGGTCATGTTAGGGGCTTGGTTGCAGCATGACCTAGACACATCAAAAATCTACACATATGTTCCACATTTCATATAGAAATGTATGTCTATGCCAAAATTCTTCATGTCATGGTTTACAGATGCTCCCTGGCACGTATAGGTTTTTAAAAAGTGATCATTTAGGCCAGCCCTGTACAGGAGAGATTAAGGGGATTATCCTCCAAACTGAAATGTGTTAGTTGTCAAATTGCCTTCATAGATTTTTCCCACATATAGATTTGAAAAATAGCTTCTCTGCCTCTACATGTCGGCAAATACATGCACACGCTTACTCATTCCCTACACATATTTTAGAAAAGGGTCCACGTCTGGCAGAACCTTTTCTAAAATACCTCTGGAACTGTGTGATCTAAAATTTGCCTTCACGTGTTGCTATGGGTTTCAACTGCTTTCATCATCTCTCAGATACCAAGCGGCTACAAGCATCAATGCAATTGTCCTCTCCACCCACTATCCATTTCCATTTACTGTAGCTGTGACTTGCCAAACTAATCATTCAAGAACTTTGTCAATTTTATTTAAGTTACATGTTGACAATGAAGGTTCTATGTATGATAATCATGGTTCTATGTATGCCACGTTAAGTTACTGTTGGATGTAAACTGCCTTGTCATGTCGAAAGGGGGTATATAAAATTTGTTAAATAAATAAATAAATGTATACCTTGAAAAGCCCCACTCTCCAGATCCATTACAGGATGCATATAACACCATGGGGTTTCCATCATCAAACTTATCTGACCCTTCATGAGTACGTCTACTATTGATTGAGATCTAATACACATTTGTTTGGTTTTATAATTATTGAAAACTCACCCAAACATGTCTGATTGCAATGTGGTGTATTGTAGAGGTCAGGCTCACTTAAACATAAGTATCTGAAAGAAATATTGCCACATACCTGCCAAGGGGCAAAATGTTTGATGTCCACACATGAGCTATTGAAGAATGGTCCTTTTCCAGGTTCACAGGAATAAATGGCATGCAGGGCGTACGCCAGCACGTACACGGCATTATAAACATTATACACAAATCTCAGCTTTGATGTATCGAAGAAGAGATTGTTAAGGGTCCTCAAGTCTTCCTTCCCTGTGCAGATTTTCCCTTCTCTGCTTAGTTCCTGAAGAGTGACCTGGTCTATGTTGGGGCTGGCCCACTTACAGCCAACGATTTGTTCCCAAAACTGGCCAGCAAATATGTCCCCTGCCATTCTGAAAGGGTGAAGTTCATAGAGATACTCTTTGAACCCTGGGATGTTGCCTGTAGGAACTGCAAGAGCAATGGTTCCTTTAAGAGTTTTTAAGAATTCCTTTTTATTAAATATGGGATGATCAGCCCAGCCATCGGTAGCCATCCAGACTTTCCCAGATATCTCACTCCTTGAAATCGCCAGCATCACTGGGTAGAGAGAGTTGCCAGAGGAAAATGCCACAATGACCCTGGCTGTGGTCTTCTTCACCACCTCCACAATGTGTCGTATCTTCTCTTGCGAGTAATACAGGGGGATGGTTTCATAGAAGGCTACACAGACGTCAGCCTTGACCAGCTCCTCTTTCAGCATCTGACTTCCTATCAGTCCATAGTCATTGTCCTCAGCAAGGATTCCAACCCAGGTCCATCCAAAAAAAGTGATCAAGTGAGCAATGCCCAGAGATTGCAATTTGTCACTTGGTGTAGTGCGAAGGAAAGAGGGAAATCGACTCTTATCACTAAGTGCATCTACGGAAGAGGCATAACTGATCTGTAAGAAGTGCACCCATAATATTAATTAGTGTTCTGACCCTAGATAGGGATTCGTAAGAGTGCTGAGATGAATTATGTTTTCAACGGGTATCTCCAGTTACCATAAAGGTTTTGCTGCCCTCATGGTTGGGAGGGAGAGAGGTAATTTCATATCAGGGTGCCGAAAAATATTTTCAAAAAGAAGTACCTATTTTACAAAGGCAATATAGGTATCCCTGTGCCATTATTAAATAGGCATCCAGAGCTATCCTCAAAAACTCAAAAATTCTCTCAAACAAATTCATGCCTGTTGCGAGGAAGGTGCACATGGCTGTTTCTGTTCGATCATGTATGTATGTTTGTGTATGCATGCACGCTGCCCAGCTATGTCCCTGAGAACACCTATGTGCAGATCACAGAAAAGTAGACACTATCTTTGGTGTGCTTACAGACCATTGTCCACATAAGAAGCATGCCTTACCTAGGGTGAAGGCTTTATAGAATTATATCCAAAGAATAAAATTTTATAACACGACACTTAGGTTAAGAGGACAAGTAGGGGCTTACATCAAAGCAATTTTATAAGGACAGATAGGCACCTTTATAAAATGCTGGCAGAAATCGCCATGTAGATGCTCAAAAGCACTTGTACATGTTCATGCATAAGCTATTAATGTAGCTGGATTTAAAAAAGGTTTGGACAAGTTCCTGGAGAAAATGTCCATAAACCATTATTAAAGGGGACCTGGGAAATCCATTGCTTGTCCCAATACAAGCATTGTGGAACCTGTGTCTTCTAGGGAAACTGCTAGGTACTTGTGACCTAGACTGGCCACTGTTGAAAACAGGATACTGGGCTTGATGGACCTTGGTCTGTTCTTATGTTCTAAAGTTGGCAAGTACATGCATAAATTAAGGTATTTTATAATCTCTGTGTGTGCTTTTGACTCTGCCTTATTCTGCCCAGCTATGCCTACTAGCAAACTACACGCTTTCATGATAAGGCACGCACATTGAAAACAGTTACTACGTTGTTAAAGGGCATCCATTCTCTTTGTTGACAATAAGTTATAGCTATCAGAATGACAACCCATACAGTCAATATCTTCATCTATCAAACTTTTCTGGGATGCAAAAAATGCATTGAACTGACCTTTAGACCTAGCCAGAGTTACAAGATATCCCTAACGTCTATATAACTCATCGTACCTGTGCATATCTGTAGACTCCCAGCAGCTGAGCCATGGTTATGGACATCCGAGACTTTGAATCCCCGATCACTGCAGCTAGAGGAGAGGTTCCCCCACAGGTGTAATTTGGGATGGGGTCTTTGTGTCCAGTGAGTTGCCACATTGTGCCTTGCAGGGATCGGGATGGGGTATCACAGGAGTCATATATCCATAAGCCCAAAGTAAGATTAGGCAGTATGACATTGCCTCTGTTAATTTCATCAACTGCAAATGTCATCACATGGACAGCCTGATAAAGAAGTAGTTGTAGTCTAAAAGCAATAAAATAGTGTTATATACATTAAAGATAACTAAATATACCTCTACTGTAGATAATAAGGGGGGTCATTTTAGAAGATTGTGCTTTTGACATCCGAAAAAAGGCACAGAGAGATCCAAAGCACAAAGATCTCTCCAAAGCCATTTTAGAAGCTGGCTCTGGGGATGTCCCCAGTGTGAGGGTGCCTAAGTCAGAATGGGGGTGTGGTGGAGGTGTGGCTGGGGCATTCCTAGGAACCTGGACGCCCCCACCTGATTTCAGAAAGGTCATGGAGGTCCAGTATTGCTCCAGTTTAGACCTTCTATAAACAGGTAGCTGAAAAGTGCTTGTTTTGGCTTTAAAATATTCAGCGGGCATAGAGATGACAACACTCCATCATCCCCCAATACTCAGCACAATGTCAACAATACCAGTAGGATCTGAACCCTGGCTGCCCCATTCCTAGCCCACTGCTCTAACCACTAGGCTATCCTAGATGCCCAGGTTATCAAATATGATTCTGGGGATGTCTATGTAGATACCCTCACAGATGTCCATATCAGGCATGTCCATATTTGTGAAATTATCTCTGCACCTGGACGTGCCTTTGTTTTTTCATACATTCTGGCTTAGATGTCCCAGATTGCAATGCTTACTTGGACGTCCCTTCTAAAATGCCCCTCCAGGGGAGCAATATAGATACATAGATGGAGGAAAGGGGCAGTCCAGTGACAGAGGCGCCCCTCTGTCCATTAGCTGAAGTTAAGTAAAAGGACCCTTTAGGTTCACTTGACTGAAGTTTAGGAACTCAGAAAGTAGGTAGCAACTGATTTGGGGTGAGGAAAGAATTAGGAGCTTAGCACTGATTATCAGCTTTAAGGATCTAAAGTAGGCTCCTAAATCTAGAGACATAAATGGCAGATGTAAATTTAAGAGGATAAATTTTAGGTTCCTAAATTTAGATGAATTTCCAGTTGAAAACTCAGGGGTATGTTTACTAAACCGTCTTAATGTTACCGGCGCTAGTTGCAGCGTTAATGTGAAGAATGCCATATAAGGTAGTGGGTGTTCCGGAGGGAAGGTTGCAAGGAATCGGTATTGCACGATAGTGGGCGCCGTGGCACGTTAACACGCATTAACCCTAAGTTCATGCCTAAGTTTATATGTAGCTCACTGGTTACTGCAATGTGCCGCATAAGACGCCGCATAAGGCACTCCACAGGGTGCCGCGTAAGGTGCCCTATAAGGCACTCCACAGGGTGACGCATAAGGTGCCGCATAAGGCGCCCTATAAGGCACTCCACAGGGCACATTATAAAGTGCCCTGGCCGCCAAGGCACCTTATAATGTGCCCTTTAGGGCGCTTTATAGGGCGCCTTATGAGGCACCTTAGGTTACGGCACTGTGAGGGTGATTTTGCTGGCAGCACTGATCTAAATTAAAAGGAAAAGCCTCAGACAGCCTTTTTACATAACACCACTGTGGGATCAGACCCATGACCTCTGCCTCCACAGTCATTGAAATAACCAGTGGGCTACATCTCTAGAGCATCTAACACACTGCTGGCCGGCTACAGAAAGACTGCAGGTCACCACACAGACTGTCTGCTGTGGTTACCAGGATAGGGTAAACCCACCTGTACCCATGATGCACTGCACATGCAGATCAGCAGCCTACATCTGATCACAATATGGGGTATGCGCCTCCATAGCACCCCGGCCTGGTAGGGGGAACTGACCGTGTGTGTTACTGGCATAGAGTAGCTACAGACCGTGACATTGTGCGGGTCCTGTGCTCACCCTGAGGGTGAGGTGGGGCGCCCAGCACCAGGTCCGCAGCACATGGCATGAGTGTGATAGGCTGTGTTGCAGGTCCCCATTAGTGTCAGTGTGTGATAGGTAGTCCTTGCAGATTCACCTGGGATACACCTGTGTCCATCGTTATTTCCCAGTCACATCTAGCTCTTGTGGGCTATGATGTACCCAGAATAGTGCATATCCTGTGTAGTTGCCATGGTCACATGTAATAAGAGAAGGGTGGTGTTTGGACCAAAAAGCAGATTATGTAGCACCACCCAACCCACCTTCTGTGGGTCATGGTGGGGAACAGGATCTCCTATCAACAGATCCACATTCTATATCTCTGCAATGCTGGCGTAGAGGGGACCATCAACAACAGTCCTGCTGGGGAATAGGCACCCTACAGGGTAGTTAATGCAGATCTGTACGCATCACAGAGGGAACTGGCAGACAGGCAGTAGGCCTGGAAAAGCTCCGCTGCCCCACACCACTATCTGATATTCACCAGCAGAGGGCACAGTCAGTCTCCACCCACTGCACCCTGCAAGGTGTTCCAACCATACACATGCTAACTGCTGGGTAATGTCCATTGTGGCACTGTGGGACACACACTCGTGGACATGTTTGCCCTTGGTCAGTCGCTGTCTTTCTGGTTTTCCGTTTCTACATTCCTATGTGTCACCTAGGCATCTTCCTAGACCACCC
Organism: Ichthyophis bannanicus; assembly: GCA_033557465.1. Lineage (NCBI taxonomy): Eukaryota > Metazoa > Chordata > Amphibia > Gymnophiona > Ichthyophiidae > Ichthyophis > Ichthyophis bannanicus. The sequence goes on along the minus strand of CM066051.1, from coordinate 40,724,735 downwards.
TGTGCCCCAGCTGCCCCACTGCACGTCCCGCCTACAGCCCCCTGTACCCCATTTGCAGGCTCACCATAGTGCCCTTTCATACTTGGGCACTATGCTGTTGCTGCACATGTATCACTACTATCACTTTTCTTGGTCTCCCTGCCTTTGCTGTACATTGCTGATTGAAATGTTTTCTATCTCCTGCAAATGTGCCTCTAACTCGAGGTTTTCACTGGCATTAATTTTCAGACCCTGATTTCACAGCGTTAGTGTGCCTGGAGCCTCTCCCCGCCCACTCTCCACCCATTGACCCCTTATCTCTGCCCTCTGGGGAGCCTTACTCCACCCTCTGTGCACCTTAATGCCGCCGGAGACATTATCGCGATATTGCGCGATAACATCGCCGCTGCGACGTTAGTGCTGTGAGAGATAGTGAGTGATAGCTACCTCCTATGACCCTATTAGGCGGCTGCCTAGGGTGTTAAGATTTAAGTTGCCTTTAATACAAAAAGAGTCTTGTAGTCAAGTGGTAAGGCAAAAGTAATATTAGGGCTTTATTCCTTGCCCTGAGGGGATATTCCTGGGATACAACAAACAATATAAAACAAAAGAACTGCTGCACAGAAAATATCTTCTTTCCTTCAGGCACCATCAGCTGGTTGCTTTGCACACGCTCAACATAAAGATACAATATCGTCAGATAAACAAATTGTACAATCCATGGGCACAGGGTCAGAATTATAGCTGCTGTTCTCCTACTGCGTTAACTCAGAGCCACTTACAATTGCATATGGGTCACACTCTTCACAGCTGCTGTCTTCCTTAAAACTCTCCTGTGAGTCATGGGCTAACTTTTCTAGAAAGGGCTCTTTAAATCCAGGGCTCTGAATGCCTGGTATATTAAAAGCTTCCTTCTGGCTTTCCCTTCTTCTCCTCGCTGGTGGAATTACTGTATAACTTTCAGTATCAAAGTTACTTCTGGTGCCACTCCCTTGCCTTTCAAACCAAACAGAACTTCTTGCCTTTTCTTTAGCAGAGCTAGGTTCCCACCTCTTAGCTGTGGTTCTGTCTCTTATATATGGGCTTCTGGCAGCTCTCTCCTGGGCTCTCCAACCACCAGGAATCCTAGCAGGGTCCTGGGCACGGTGCTGGCTGTTTCCTGCTCTGCCGCCACACCTACTGCTTCCTTCCCTTAGTGGGTTTCCTCCAGCATGACGTGTGTTCACTGGATGCTGGCTTAGTCCTCCCAGTTCGCTGCCCCTACTGGCTTTCCCTAGTTCTACCCTGCAGCTTTTATCGTTGTTCTCTTTGCATGCTGCCTGGGTTTCTGAGAACAGGTGTTCCTGATTAGCCTTCCTGCTTCTAGCTACGTCAGGACTAGTGCAAGGACATTTTACTCTAATGCCTTTCTGCTTTTCTTGTGCTGAGTTTGTTTGCTGCTCAGCTAATTCTACATGTGCTGAGTTTGTTTGCTGCTCAGCTAATTCTACATTAGCTGAGTTTGTCTGCTGCCCAGCTGATTCTGAGGTAAGTTCCTTACTTTCCCCTAACTCCATGGGCTCTGTGCCAGCTGCTGTTTCACAAATCCCCCCCTTAAGATATTACGGGATGGGGAACAACCGTTCCCTCAGCACATAATCTTTGCTGGACTCTTGACATTCACACTTGACCGGCTAGCTGCTGCCGTTTTCTCCTGCTAAGACTTTATAGAGCACATACTCATTGATCCACTCTTGACATTCACACTGGACCGGCTAACTGCTGCCGTTCTCTCCTGCCAAGATTTCAGAACATTTACATGGTACACCTGACAACATCCCCTGTCATTCTCTACCATATAAGATACTAGTCCTTACGTTCCACTATCGTATAGGGACCTTTCCACTGGGCCTCAAACTTCGGCTCAGGGTCTGCAACCATTACTACAACCCAGTCACCTATGGCCAGTTGTCGTGGTTTCTTGCCCCTATCATAATACCCCTTCTGGTACCGCTGGCTATTCTGCAAATGCCCTTCTGCGGCTTGAGAAGCCCTCTGTAAGCGACTTCTGAGCTCACAGAGGAACTGAGGCACTCCCATTACTTCCCTTTCAGGCTCGACCCACTGGTCCCTTAAAATGTCCAGGACTCCCCTTAGGGCACGGCCAAACATCAGTTCATACGGAGAAGCCCCTAGTGAGGCTTGTGTACGTTCTCTACTAGCATACAAAACGAACGGGAGCATAATGTCCCAGTCGGTCATTTTCCTATCCAGCCCCCTTCTTAATATCTGTTTTAGGGTCTGGTTGAAGTGTTCCACAAGTCCATTGGTCTGTGGATGATAAGCGGCAGTTTTTATATGGTGGATGCCGGAAAGCATCCCATACCTGGGCTAGGTATTTCAATACAAAATTACTCCCCCTGTCAGTCAGCATTTCCTTTGGGAATCCCACCTTGCAGAATAGCTTGATCAGTTCTAACGCTATGGACCTAGCTGAGATGTTTCTTAGGGGTATAGCCCAGGGGAACCTGGTGGCATGATCCATTATCACCAGGATATACTGGAATCCCCTAGGGGTCTTTATGAGGGGACCAACAATGACCATCGCCATCCGGCGCACGGGTTCAGCTATTGTGGGGGTTGGTATCATAGGGACTCCTATGGGCTTGGTGGCGCTCACCCCCTGACAGGAGGGACAGGCCTCGCAGAACCGTTTTGTTTCCCTGAACACCCCTGGCCAATAAAAATGGGCCAGGATCTGGTTGAGCGTACCCTGAACTCCCTTATGTCCCCCAACGGGGTGGTCATGGGCCAGTCTCATAACGACTGCTTTAAAAGTTGTATGAACCACTAATTGTTTCCTAACAGCACCTGTTTGAGGATCGTTGCTCTCCCTGTATAATATGTCTCCTTCCATAGGGAACCTGGGGAGCACGTCCCTACCCATCTGAGCAAATTCAAAGGCGTGCTTTAACGCTTGATCCGCCTTTTGTTCTTTCGGAAAAGACGGGAACTTTTCCACAAGGTCAGCAGGTATCCAGGGCAACCCCTGCCCATCTTCTACTCCTGCCCTTAGTTGAGCTCTGTGGTGTCTCTCTTGGCGCTTTTCGCCCTTACTCTTCTTCGTACTTTTAGATGGGGCACTGAATAAGTCCTCATGCTGGGGAAGCTCTCCTAGGCTTACATCTGTGGTCCTACCCTCCTCCTCTAGGCATTCTTTTTCCTCTTATAGAGGGTCAGAATCCTCTTCTGGGAGCTCCGCTCGTGCCTCCGAGCTTTGGGCCTGTGACCTAGTGGAAACCATGCCTCCCTTTGTGTGTGTGCCTTCCTCTATTCCCCTATAGAATGGTGGCCAGTCCCTGCCTAATACAATGTTGTAGGGTAGTCTGGGAATTACGGCCACTGGGATTTCCCTCCGGGTTCCTAAACCCTTGACTTTCAATCTATAGAGAGGGTAATATGTTGATGACCCATGTACACACCTTATCTTGGACCTCCCTTCTGTTTGACTCGGGGTGGAGCCAGTGTGGGCCTGTATGGTTTGCCATAATTTTCCCGAAACCATACTTTGGTCCGCACCTGAGTCCAGTAAATGCTTTAGCGGGGACTCCTTGTACTTCAACATCTATACGGAAGCCTGCCTGTATGCTTTTTCTGTCACCTGTTATCAGAGCTGTACGCCATATACAATCCTTTTTCATGTGACCAATTTTCCCACATTTAAAACATTTTTTCAATGCATTTCTAGCATCCCTCTTAGGCAAACATTCATTCATATTTTGAGTACACATCCTAGGCTCTTTGACTGCCTTCCCAGAATTGACCATACCCAACTTACTCACAGTGCCTCCTTGTGGCCTATTAGCCAATCCGGCTTCCATGAACAGTTTTGTGAGCTGCGCCGCTTCGGCTGAGGTCTGGCAATTCTGCATGGTTAAAAATGCTTTCACTTCTGCCGGAACTGCTTCCGAGAACTGTTCTAAAACAATCGTATCCAATATACTTTCCAGAGTCTTCCCCTCTGGAGTCAACCACTTCCAAACCAGGCTGCGCACCCTCTGGCACAGCGCCTTAGGTGTTTCACCTGGCTGGAGATGGGTAGACCTTAGCATGCGCCGATAGACCATAGGCGTTAGGCCTAGCCTATCCTTTATTGCTTTCTTTACTTCTCCATAGTCAGTTGCCAGGGTAGCTGGCATGGCTTAGTATGCTGATAAGGCCTCTCCTGCTAAGGAGGTGGCCAGCCTGACTACCCATTGCTCTTTGGCCCAATGTGCATTGAGGGCTACCCTCTCGAATGTCTCAATAAAATCGTCAAAATTATCAGCCTCAGTCATTTGTCCAAATGCAAATGCCCCACAGTTCTGTGGGCCTACCCCACAGAAATGCTATTGCGGTGGTTTCTCCTTCCTTCGTTCGTCCAGCAGAGTGTGTACCAGTTCGGTCAGGGGCTTCTGTTGGAGTTGCAATGCCGCCATGGCCTGCTCTTGGCTCAGCTGAGCCATCTCCTCTTGCTTCTCGAACTGTGCGCTCATCCATCTTAGGACTTCTTGAACATCCATCTTGATGCTCACCCACTCTGAAAACAAACAGAAGAGAACACCAAGTGTGGCACTACTAATGTTATTGTGCCTAGTCCCACTTTTCTTTTAGCTACACCTTCTCACTCGAATCCCCCTCAGCCTGTGCCCATATACCGTTACCTGAGCCAGGTGGAGATTCACACTTTGAGAAGGGGCTTATCCTTTCCCTCAAGATCTGGAACCTTCTGGGAATGTCCAGCCTTGGCACTTGTAGGATTCCTCTGCGTTGTTCCTCTGTTGTATCACGGTTGTATGCTCCTCTTAGGAATAAATCCGCAACAACTACGCCATTTGTGAGAGATAGTGAGTGATAGCTACCTCCTATGACCCTATTAGGCGGCTGCCTAGGGTGTTAAGATTTAAGTTGCCTTTAATACAAAAAGAGTCTTGTAGTCAAGTGGTAAGGCAAAAGTAATATTAGGGCTTTATTCCTTGCCCTGAGGGGATATTCCTGGGATACAACAAACAATATAAAACAAAAGAACTGCTGCACAGAAAATATCTTCTTTCCTTCAGGCACCATCAGCTGGTTGCTTTGCACACGCTCAACATAAAGATACAATATCGTCAGATAAACAAATTGTACAATCCATGGGCACAGGGTCAGAATTATAGCTGCTGTTCTCCCACTGCGTTAACTCAGAGTCACTTACAATTGCATATGGGTCACACTCTTCACAGCTGCTGTCTTCCTTAAAACTCTCCTGTGAGTCATGGCCTAGCTTTTCTAGAAAGGGCTCTTTAAATCCAGGGCTCTGAATGCCTGGTATATTAAAAGCTTCCTTCTGGCTTTCCTTTCTTCTCCTCGCTGGTGGAATTACTGTATAACTTTCAATATCAAAGTTACTTCTGGTGCCACGCCCTTGCCTTTCAAACCAAACAGAACTTCTTGCCTTTTCTTTAGCAGAGCTAGGTTCCCACCTCTTAGCTGTGGTTCTGTCTCTTATATCTGGGCTTCTGGCAGCTCTCTCCTGGGCTCTTCAACCACCAGGAATCCAAGCAGGGTCCTGGGCATGGTGCTGGCTGTTTTCTGCTCTGCTGCCACACCTACTGCTTCCTTCCCTTAGTGGGTTTCCTCCAGCATGACGTGTGTTCACTGGATGCTGGCTTAGTCCTCCCAGGTTGCTGCCCCTACTGGCTTTCCCTGGTTCTACCCTGAAGCTTTTATCCTTGTTCTCTTTGCATGCTGCCTGGGTTTCTGAGAACAGGTGTTCCTGATTAGCCTTCCTGCTTCTAGCTACGTCAGGACTAGTGCAAGGACATTTTACTCTAATGCCTTTCTGCTTTTCTTGTGCTGAGTTTGTTTGCTGCTCAGCTAATTCTACATGTGCTGAGTTTGTCTGTTCCTCAGCTAATTCTACATGAGCTTGGTTTGTTTGCTGCTCAGCTAATGCTACATGAGCTGAGTTTGTCTGATGCCCAGCTGATTCTGAGGTAAGTTCCTTAGTTTCCTCTAACTCCTTGGGCTCTGTGCTAGCTGCTGTGTCACAAAACATACCCCTTAGGCTCTTATGTTTGACTGAAAATAGGGATCACATTTAGGAACCTAACATTAGTGTCTAGCTTTTTTTGAATACTGAGCTCATTGTATATAATGTACTGAGGTTGGAGTGGTGTCTACCTGTACTGACTGATGAGATGCGTGTACATAGCCTTCCACAAAGATGCAGGAAGACATGGAAGATGACACACAGGGAAGCAGAGAACTATGAGAGATAAGGGAGTCACAACAATCAGATAACCATACCACACAAAACATTGTGACACTACCAAAATGCATGGACAATAAGGGACCAGAGGTTCTCAGAGGGATAGAGGGAGATGGGTGCCGCAGAGCCTTCAGATCTTCAGACTACACAAGATACCACAGAGGCACCAGATTTCCCATTTTTATGGAGCAATAGGGACTGGAGGGCAGAAGACGGATGAGTAGGGGTGGGACAAGGGAGGATCAGCTAGTGAAACTATATCTATATATCTTCATGGAAATGAAAAATACTCCACCACTTACGTGCCACAGGGCTGGATGCTGGGGGTCTCTGTGAAGGAAATCAAGGGGTATGTTCTAGCACTGTGGACAGGGATGAGGCCCCCGATAATGATGTCCCCCTCTTTTATGTATCCTGTTATGTCCATACTGTTCAGTCAACAGTTGATCTTACTATTATATTCAGCGAGGTTTAATATCAGGAAATAAGTCAGTACCATCAGCATGATTTTCTGCGTCGAGCTCTGCCAGTCACAGTTTCCCTTTTATTCAGCTTTTACCTTGGAGAGAGTAGAAAATTAGACTGGTTATCTCTTGTCACCATGAAGGGTTATGGTTAAGATTATAATTAGGATTAAGATAAAAACTTGGGTTACAGTTGGCCTTGAGATTAGGGACTGGATTATGTTCAAAGTTCTTATTAAAACCAGGTTAGGGTTAGATTTAGGATTAAGAGTAGGGATATATTCAGAGTTACAGTTAGGGTTAAGGTTAAAGTCTGGTTTAAGATAGATTTAAGATTAGGAACAGGGTTGGGTTATAGTTACTGTGACAAGTTTGATCTGACTTTATTTAATTTATTCACTTGTAGCCCACCTATTCTTGACCTTCCCCTGAAGGCTGGGCTTCTTGTGCTGGTTTCTGCCATGGAAATTTTATCTTCTCCCACGCACCTTACTCAATAGGTTGTGATGGAGGTTTTGGACAGTTGATTCTATCATCTTGCAACTTTCATCCTCCTCACTCAACTCAAGCCCACTCATTCTCTTCATTTGGGACCCTCTTCCTTCTTCTTTGCACTCTGCATAGCTGTTATCTCTTGTAACCCACTTAGAGCTTCCCAGTTGAATCATGAAATCGAATGTAAGAAATTACATAAAACGAGAAGATTCTGCATATTCAAAATTGGCGCCGCAGTTTGGGAAAAGATAATATAAGGTCTCTTTTAAGCATAGAAAATGGTCACTATTCCTGCATTCAAGCCAAAATGGGGGAGGGGGGGAGGAAGACGAGTGTAGCTGCTACTTGCGACAAGAATGGGTGCCAATGATCCTGCAATGTGAGCATTGCAAACTATCTGAAATAGACATCTTCAATTAATCCTTTTGCCCGGTTTCTTTTACCATCTAGATCAGAGAGTGATCTAGCAGCTGTTACAAAGTAAATATAGTCCAGTGATATTTCATTAACTGAATCCTCCAGTCCATCTGGAAGCAGTATCCAGAGTAAGCGAGGATGGAAGAATAGTGATGAGATGAATCCCAGTGAATCTTGGATTTTGACTCCAGTTCCTACCCTCAGAAATTCCCCTGAACTTGTCATGCAGATCACCTACCTGGAGCAGGGAGATCTCAACCTGATCTAGTATCACAAGCAGATACCAAAATAACGGAGGAGAGGCGGAGGGAGAGAATCTCATGTCTTGGACAAGGCAGGAAATCACGAAGGAGTATAGAAGGACCCCAATTGCAGATCCTAAGGATTCGTCCTAAAAATGAGAACTAGACATTTGTACCAGGAACTAATTTAAATTCCAAGGGCTCAGTTACTGTAATGTCACATGCAGAAAGTTAAGCGGCAAGATCTGTGTTACTGAGACTAAACCACTTCTTGCATCCCTGTTCGTCCTCATTCTAAACCTCTCTTCAGTAAAGTTCTATTGCAAAGGCCTTGCAATGTACTTCCAGTCGCACCTTACCAAGAAAACCCAGGGGTATGGGTTGCCAACCAATCCAGTCTCCCTATGGCTTTCTTTCAACAACCTACAATCTTATCGTACTGCCTAGACGTGAAAGTAAAGCTCTTCCTTATCCCCTCTGCCTCATCCTCCTCCTCCTCCTCCATGACAGGGACTGAGGGATTAGCAGGAGGTGATAAGGTGACTCAGTCCTGGAAAAGAGAGTGGACTGACTTGGTACCGAGTTACTGCTGTACTGATTTCTGTCATAGGCATATTTTGGGGGTAATTTTATAACGAGGTACCTAGTTTTGGTGGTGGAGAAAGTGTCTATTTTATGCCTATGTTATAAGGAGACATAGGTACCTATGAGGGTCATTTTAGAAGCTCTAATCGTGATTTGGGCATCTGAAAATGACACTCAAATAAGCCATTTTAGAAATGCTAAAAATACGTATGTCTGGAGCGATCTCATCCAAGAAGGCCATGGGGGGTGTGGTAGGGGCCACGTGTATGTTTGATAAAGACACACATGCACACGTGATTTCAAACCAGTGCTGCACCTCTGAAATCAACACTGGGGGTATCAAGGGCTACGCACCTGCTCCAGGACAGGAATGGGATTATAAAAGGTGCTCGTTTCTGCAACTCGACAACAGTGAGATGAAGGAGGACAGGTCTGTTCACTCCTCCAGTATGTTTCGCTGCTTTGAGGATACCTGTCGGTAATCAAAAAAGGCCCTTCTCCAGGCTTCTACGCCACTGAACATCCCCATTAGCAAAATGGCAGGGTGGGACGGGTTAGATCCACGGTCGCATTCTGTAATAGGGCCGTGTGCACGTCTATGTCCCCTAGTCTGAGGACGAGCATGTTTGACACATGCAAGTTTCTAAAATAAGGAGACAACCTTCGCATGTCCATCCCAAATCTCTCTGCATCCCTGTTTTCACTCTTATGTAGCAGACGAGTGATTCATTCAGGGGGGAGAAAGGCTGATTTTATAAGGCACTAACACATCACCACTTTCTCGGATGACACTCCCACTGTATATCAGATGTTTTAACTTGGACTTCCCGTTTTGCAGCCGGATGCCCTTTCTGAAATGTGCCGTTAGGTGGCTATATAAAATACACAAATCATGCAGAAATCGCACCTGTATTGAAGGTATGGACAATGTGCCTGCTTGATAACTTTCGGGTCGATTTTTTTTCTTTTTCAGAAGAATCAGGAAACTAAATCCAGGGGAGAGATTTTGACCAATGTCTAACTTCTGCAAAACCAACTTGAGTTGCTGCCTTTTTCGAGCATTTTGTTTTGCCCAAAATCTTGAATCTGGTCTTTCAGTTTTCTCATTAATGGATCAATTCAGATATACGACAGCATCTCAAACATCTCTTCAATGCATAATTTTAAAAGCTTATGCATGTCTGGCTGACGACCTTCTCAATGAAGCTGGGACTCACACACAGTCTAATGGTGGGGCTGTCAGTTGCTTTCTTATAACTTTTCTCATATTCCCTCATCACGAGGACCAATTTTCATGATGGTATAATTGCTAATTGTTTTGTGGTTTCCATAAGCCATGGGGGAAGATGTGATTGATAAACAAAGGACTGAACTTTGAAATAAGTAGATTTAAGAGAAATTAGTTTTCATTACTGTACTGTAGGACAGATGGGAAAAAAGAGCTGTCATTTCCTTAGATTGTCATTACGGGAGTAACGTGAACGGAGATCTACCTTCACCAGGATGGGACCAAAAGACATGTCATACTGGGTCAGATTAAAGGCCCATTCAGCCCAGCATTCTGTATCCAGCATTGACCGATCCATGCCACCAGTAGCCTGTAGGATCCCAAGGATTAGATCTATTCTTTATTGATAAGCGTTGGCTTTTCCAAGCCTGAATGAATAATAATGGTCACTTGGTGAATGGACACAGTGAAGTGTTCCTGGAGAAAATTCCCTATTTGAATTTAACTATTATGGACTATGCCTCCAGGAATTTGTCTAAATGCTTCTAAAACCCTGCTATGCCTTAACCACATCTTCTAGCAACAAATTCAACAGCTACATTTTACAATGAGTGAAAAAATGCTTTCTCTAATTTGTTTTAAATGTGCTATCAATTAATTTTATGGAGTGTGCGCTCATCTTAGTACTATTTGAAAGGATAAATAATCTTTCCCTATTTACCCATTCAATCCCACTTATGATTCTTCAGACTTCTGCCATATCTCCTCTCATCAGAAACCCCCCCAGTTATTCAGGGAATAAACTTAATCAGACAAAACCAAAAAATGTGTGTATTCCCAAGGCAAGAGGATAGACTTTATCCAAAGGACCACAAACAAAAAACCCACAATGGTATTACAGTACAGTACAGTAATGAAAACTAATTTCTCTTGGCATTGTGGGTTTTTTGAGTGTTTGCTGGGGCGTGCAGGCTGACCTGGGGCGGAAGTGAAACTCTGGGTTAAAGAGGTCCGTGGACAGGCTATACGCCTCCGTGGTGCATAGCCTGCCCAACTCAATATCTGGCCCCATGTTATTAGAAAGAGATTTTCATTTCTGACAAAATTAATACTAAGGGGTATGTTTACTAAACCGTCTTAATGTTACCGGTGCTAGTTGCAGTGATAATGTGAAGAATGCCATATAAGGAGTGGGTGTTCCGGTCCTAAGGTAGCAAGAATCTATCGCACGATAGTGGGCACTGTGGCACGTTAACACGCGTTAACCCTAAGTACATGCCAGCGCAGTGTTAGAAGCTATAATGATGTAGCCCTCTGGTTACTGCAATGACTGTAGAGGCAGAGGTCATGGGTTTGATCCTGCAGTGGTGTAATCTAAAAAGGCTGTCTGAGGCATTCTCTTTTAATTTAAGTCAGTGCTGCCAGCAAAAACACCCTCACAGTGCCGTAACCTAAGGTGCTTCATAAGGCGCCCCATAGGTCACATTATAACGTGCCCTGTCTGCCAAGGCACCGTATAATGTGCCCTATAGGGCGCTGTATAGGGCGCCTAATAGGGCGCCTGTGAGGCACCTTAGGCTCCAGCACTGTGAGGGTGTTTCTGCTGGCAGCACTGATTGAAATAAAAAGGAAAAGCCTCAGACAGCATTCCTAAATAACACCACTGTGGGATCAAACCCATGACCTCTGCCTCTACAGTCATTGAAGCAACCAGTGGGCTACATCTCTATAGGGTTTAACACACTGCTGGCTGGCTACAGAAAGCCTGCAGGTCACCACACAAACTGTCTGCTGTGGTTATCAGGATAGGGCAAATACACCCGTACCCATAATGCACTGCACATGCTGATCAGCAGCCTACATCTGATCACAATATGGGGTATGCGCCTTGCGACGCTCGTGCCCCGCCCTAGGGCTAAAAGACAGGAGCGGCCTATTGCCTCGTGAGGAATGGAGTTAAAAACTGTTCCCTGGTAATGCTGGGTAATGTAGTTCTTGTGCTCCTTTCACTCCGAAATAAGTGTAGTTGTGCGCTAGAGACGGTAAGGCTTGTTTGCAAGTATTTTATTGCTGTTGGGGAGATTCCTCCAGCGCATCACAAATTCATATACATGAACAAAAACTGGTGCTTTAACATGAACAGAATAAACTTAGGAATAAAGTCAACTAAAGTAGAATTCAGCTTTAACTTCAGCTTTACTTCTAGGAAGTTTGACTCAGCTCTGCCCCAAGAGATGGTTCCCATTTAATGCAGCCTCTTTACATGCACTGTTACGTTCAAGGTGGGAGCTTAATTCAGGTGCAAGTAATTAAGGTCCTCAAAGCATGGCAGTAGAAACAGCTCCGTGGTATTTTACTCACACGGCACAGCAAGTTTCTTTACTCTGGTATTTCCATACAACACAACGAACAATCCATACTATTACAATCAGGTAAGTCAGAATCAGTTTGCATTAATTCTTCAGACTGTATAGAATTAGTATCTTCATTCAGTACTGGTTGTCTGCCTGCTTTTAGATCTAGGAATTCCTTAAAATTCTGGAGAAGCAATTCAGCCTGTTGGTTGCTAGATAAGCAATTGTCAGCAGCTATTAGGCTTCTCTCTTGGTCAGTAATGTTTCCCTTCTCCCCTCTCAGGCTAAATAAGTCAGGGTAACATTTAGGCTCTCTTAGTAAGGCTTCAAACATAGGAGAATTGAGTTTACCTTCACTCTTGTAACTCCTAGGAAAACTGCATACTTTTTGCCAAGCCCCTCTTGTCCTAGGTGGCTCAGACGTCTTCCAGCTGTGAGGGTTCCTGTGCCTCTCTGGTCCAAACTGTATTCCCAAGAATGAGTTTTCTTTCTCACTTGCCTGCCGTGGAGGCTTCCTCTTCCAGGGCTCTGCCTTCTTCCAGGAGTCTAATCCAGGGCTACTTTCCTCAGGACTTTCATTCACAGCCCTTAAAAAGATCCTTGCAGGTCTTCTTTTATTACCAGGGTCAAACGTACTGCCACACTGCTTCCTGGTCTTCCATTCACTCTCTGACTCACTCTCAGCTGACATTCCAAACGTCCTTCCACAGCTCGTCCTCTCACAGGTCCTTTGCTCTGAGGTCCTCTGCTCAGAGTTCCTTGTGCAGCTCTGTGCACTGCTCTGCCTACTTCAGCCCAGTCCTTTGCTGCTCCCTCTGCTCTCTTTGCTCCCTCTGCTCCCTTTAGCAGGGTCATTCTCAGGTTTAAAACGAGGTTCTCCTCCAGGCATGCCCCTTCCAACCACTGGGTGTGCCCAATCAGGACTACTCAACTCCTCCCCTGGGCTGGTATCCATTCTTAGCTCAGCAGAAAGGAGTTTTTCTTTCCTCCCAGTATTGTCAATCTGGCGTAAATCCTGTTGCCCTTCAGGATTTTCTTCGGTCTCCATTGCCTCAGGGGGGCGCTCTTCACCACAGATCCCCCCCCTTAAGATATCATGGGCTGGCTTCTGACCAGAGGCACAGCACATGATTCTACTTAGGGTTTTGGAGCTGATCTGTGTCTTTTCTACAACTTTTATTTCGGGAACAATGGTGGCTACCTGAGCTAGGGCTGTCCTATCATGCCAAGGTTTCAAGAGGTTGATGTGGTATACTTGTTGGTGTCCTCTCTTATTCTCCACAAGATAAGATACTGGACCCACCGGCCGGACTACCTTACACGGGCCTTTCCATTGGCTCTCAAATTTCGGGTCTGGGCCTGCCACCATCACTATAACTTTGTCTCCCACGGCTAACTGGCGCGGCCGTGTGCCTTGGTCATAATAAGTCTTCTGCCGTCGCTGATTGCTCCTTAGATTGACCTCTGCCACTTGTGTGGTGCGGCGTAAGCGACCTTTTAGAGTCTTTAGGAACTCAGGTACTCCTACCTCATGTATGTCGGGCTCTACCCACTGTTCTTTTAGGATATCCAATACCCCACGGGGTGATCGACCGTACATTAGCTCATATGGCGCTGTCCCTAGGGATGACTGTTTCCTCTCCCTACAAGCATAGAGGATAAACGGGAGCATAGTATCCCAATTGGTCATATCTCCTTCCAGACTGCGGCGCAACATTCTTTTAATAGTCTGATTTTGTCTTTCCACTAGCCCATTGGTTTGTGGATGATAGGCTGAGGTCTTAATATGGCGGATGTCAAACGCTTCCCAAACTTGGGCTAAATACTTAGATAAGAAGTTGCTTCCCCTATCTGTAAGAACTTCGCGAGGGAAGCCAACCTCGCAAAACAGTTTTATAAGTTCAGCCGCCACGGCCTTAGCTGATATACTGCGTAGTGGCATGGCCCAAGGAAACCGTGTTGCTTGGTCAATGACCACTAAAATATATTGAAACCCCCGAGGTGTCTTGATTAAAGGACCAACAATGTCCATAGCCATTCTATGGATGGGTTCTGTAATAACCGGGGATGATATCATCGGGACTTCTTTCGGATGGATGGCAGAGACCCGCTGGCATGTTGGACAGGCTTCGCAAAACCTCGCTGTTTCTTTAAAAACACCCGGCCAATAGAATCTTGCCAGGATCTGATACAAAGTGCTTCGGATGCCCTTGTGTCCACCGACCGAATGGTCGTGGGCCAGCCTCAAAACTACATTTTTGAAAGTTGCGGGCACCACCACCTGTTTGCGTGTGTTGCCAGTATAGGGATCCTTGCTCTCTCTGTATAGTATTCCGGTATCCAGAAAAAATCTGGGTAGGGTATCCCTATCACTCTGGGCCCATTTAAACACCTGACTTAAAGCAGGGTCAGCTAGTTGCTCGTTGGGGAAGGTTGGAAATTTCCCAACTAGTTCTTCTGGCACCCAGGGCAATTCTCGGCCAGCCTGAGTTTCTGCCCTATGCTGAGAGTGATCCTGTCTCTCATTATGCTTCTGCGCTTTCGTTTTCTTAACTTTTCCTCCTGGAGCGTCTATCAGATCCTCATGCGAAGGAAGACTTCCAAAGGCTTCATCAATAGGATCTTCTCCATTTTCTGAGTCCTTAGCCTGGGCTCTTGTAGCTACCATGGCTCCCTTAGGGGTTAGGCCTTGTTTCATTTCCTTATAAAAATGGGGCCAATCCCTTCCTAAAACCATAGGGTTCGGAAGCTTGGGCACTACGGCAATGGGAACTTTCCTAACAACTCCTAGCGCTTTCACCTGGAGGTTGTACACGGGGTATAACGAAGTGCCTCCGTGAACACAGCGGAGTTTTACATTGTGGACAGGCTGAATTGCTACCCCCGATGCTTGGACTTGCTGCCACAGCACCTTGGAGAGCATTGTCTGCTCCGCGCCAGAATCAAGTAACGCGGTGGTGGCAATTCCCTGCACCTCTACCTCAATGAGAAATCCTTCTCTGGCCTTCTGTGCATTTACTGCTACTAAGGCAGTTTTAAAAGAATTTTTCTGCACATGCCCTTCTCGCCCACATTTGAAACATTTTCTAGGCGGAATCCTAGCCTTCATGGTGGGCATACACATTTTTCCTGTTTCGTTTTTAAACCCCCACCTCCTTTCTGATTCGGGTATCGCTGCCCCCTTTGAAGCGCTACTGCCTTCATGAGCCATTAATTTGGCTTCCAAGAAGCGTTCTGTGAGATCAACCGCCTCTTGTGGGGTCCTGCAGCTCTGCAGAATCAGGAAGGTTCTTATTTCGGCAGGTACAGCATTCATATATTGTTCTACAACAAGACTGTCTATTATAGATTCTTTGGATCTACCCCCTGGATTAAGCCATTTGTTTAACAACATACGTATTCTATAACATAAGGCTTTCGGGGTTTCATTCTGTTTTAACTTTACTGCTCGCAGGAGATTATGATAGGCTAGCGGTGTAAGGCCCAGCCTTTCCCTGACCGCTCTTTTCACCTCCTCGTAATTTCCAGCGAGATCAGGTGGCATACTTCTATACGCGGCCATAGCTTCGCCCGTAAGGGAAGCCGCAAACCTAATGGCCCAACACTCTTTTGGCCATGCACTTAACTGTGCCACTCTCTCAAAGCATTCAATGTAGTCATCTACATCATCAGTGTCCTTCAATTGCCCAAAATTGAACATTGTTCCTGCGTTTAAGCTAAGCGCAGCTGCAGCGGAAAAACCTGGGGGAGCGGTTGGTATCTCCGGTGGTTTCTTCTGCTGTGCTACCCAAGCTTGTAGCATGTCCAATAAGGGTTGCTGCTGAGCTTGAAGGGTGGCAGCATTTCTTGCCTGGGACTCCAAGATTAAGTCCCTCTGTCTCTCCAGTTGCGTGGCCATCAACTTGAACATTTCAGCTGGATCCAGAGACATCTTCGAAACGTCTGTGAAGACAAACACAAAAACAAAAACCAAGTGCGGTATCTCACACAATAAAAAAAAACAAAACTTTCCTCTTTTTTTTTTTCAACTGGCCTAGCAATCACCCCTTAGCCCTGTATCCTAACCTTTCCCAGGTGGATACTTATTACCTGGCTCAGGTGTTGCTTCAAGCTTTCTCAGTCACGTTGCAGCCAGTAGTCCTCTGACGCTGTGACTCCTTCCCTTCAGGATGGTCTGCAGCCGGGGTCTTTCTGGGCAGTTGCTTTCCTGTAGCTTTTTCTGCATGGCACCTTGTGCATGCGTGGAATCCTGCCAACTACGCCACTTGCGACGCTCCTGCCCCGCCCTAGGGCTATAAGACAGGAGCGGCCTATTTCCTCGTGAGGAATGGAGTTAAAAACTGTTCCCTGGTAATGCTGGGTAATGTAGTTCTTGTGCTCCTTTCACTCCAAAATAAGTGTAGTTGTGCGCCAGAGACGGTAAGGCTTGTTTGCAAGTATTTTATTGCTGTTGGGGAGATTCCTCCAGCGCATCACAAATTCATATACATGAACAAAAACTGGTGCTTTAACATGAACAGAATAAACTTAGGAATAAAGTCAACTAAAGTAGAATTCAGCTTTAACTTCAGCTTTACTTCTAGGAAGTTTGACTCAGCTCTGCCCCAAGAGGTGGTTCCCATTTAATGCAGCCTCTTTACATGCACTGTTACGTTCACAGTGGGAGCTTAATTCAGGTGCAAGTAATTAAGGTCCTCAAAGCATGGCAGTAGAAACAGCTCCGTGGTATTTTACTCACACGGCACAGCAAGTTTCTTTACTCTGGTATTTCCATACAACACAACGAACAATCCATACTATTATAATCAGGTAAGTCAGAATCAGTTTGCATTAATTCTTCAGACTGTATAGAATTAGTATCTTCATTCAGTACTGGTTGTCTGCCTGCTTTTAGATCTAGGAATTCCTTAAAGTTCTGGAGAAGCAATTCAGCCTGTTGGTTGCTAGATAAGCAATTGTCAGCAGCTATTAGGCTTCTCTCTTGGTCAGTAATGTTTCCCTTCTCCCCTCTCAGGCTAAATAAGTCAGGGTAACATTTAGGCTCTCTTAGTAAGGCTTCAAACATAGGAGAATTGAGTTTACCTTCACTCTTGTAACTCCTAGGAAAACTGCATACTTTTTGCCAAGCCCCTCTCGTCCTAGGTGGCTCAGACGTCTTCCAGCTGTGAGGGTTCCTGTGCCTCTCTGGTCCAAACTGTATTCCCAAGAATGAGTTTTCTTTCTCACTTGCCTGCCGTGGAGGCTTCCTCTTCCAGGGCTCTGCCTTCTTCCAGGAGTCTAATCCAGGGCTACGTCCACTTTCCTCAGGACTTTCATTCACAGCCCTTAAAAAGATCCTTGCAGGTCTTCTTTTATTACCAGGGTCAAATGTACTGCCACACTGCTTCCTGGTCTTCCATTCACTCTCTGACTCACTCTCAGCTGACGTTCCAAATGTCCTTCCACAGCTCGTCCTCTCACAGGTCCTTTGCTCTGAGGTCCTCTGCTCAGAGTTCCTTGTGCAGCTCTGTGCACTGCTCTGCCTACTTCAGCCCAGTCCTTTGCTGCTCCCTCTGCTCTCTTTGCTCCCTCTGCTCCCTTTAGCAGGGTCATTCTCAGGTTTAAAACGAGGTTCTCCTCCAGGCACGCCCCTTCCAACCACTGGGTGTGCCCAATCAGGACTACTCAACTCCTCCCCTGGGCTGGTATCCATTCTTAGCTCAGCAGAAAGGAGTTTTTCTTTCCTCCCAGTATTGTCAATCTGGTGTAAATCCTGTTGCCCTTCAGGATTTTCTTCGGTCTCCATTGCCTCAGGGGGCGCTCTTCACCACAGCCTCTATAGCACCCCGGCCTGGTAGGGGGAACTGACCGTGTGTGCTACTGGCACAGAGTAGCTACAGACAGTGACATCTTGTGGTTCCTGTGCTTACCCTGAGGGTGAAGTGGAGGGGCCCAGCAGGAGGTCCGCAGCATATGGGACGGCTGAGATAGGCTGTGCTGCAGGTCCCCATCAGTGCCACTGTGTGAAGGGTAGTCCCTGCAGACACACTTAGGATATACCTGTGTCCATCTGCATTTCCCAGTGATGTCTAACCCTTGTGGACTATGATGCACCCAGAATAGTGCATATCCTGTGTGGGTGCCATGCTCATATGTTATAAGTGAAGGGTGGTGTTTGGACCTCAAAGTGGATTATGTAGCACCACCCAACCCGCCCCTATGGGTCAGGATCTCCCACCAACAGATCCACATTCTACATCTCTGCAATAGTGACAGTAGAGGGGAATGGGCACCCCTAGAAGGAGGTCAATGCAGATCCGTATACATCACCTAGGACAGTAGGCCTGGAAAAGCTCAGCTGCCCCCCACCCCTATCTGACATTCCCCAGCAGAGCGCACAATCAGTCTCCGCCTGCTGCACTCTGCAAGGTGTTCCAGCCATACATATGCTAACTGCAGACAGAACACTAGCTAGTACATAGTGCATGTTCCTGGAGGAACTGTGTGCACCCAAAAAAGGGATGTGAGCACACACACCAAGCAGGTATGTCAGTGATTGGGCCCCAGAAAAGAGAACCCATAAATATCACTTGAGCAAAATGCTGCATAGCACTATAGGGGAACCTAGCCATGCCATGGTCACTGCTCAGTCAGGGTGAGAGTGACCTCCCAGTATGACATGCTGTGGCCACCCTGTCCGTGCAGGTGGTGGTCGGGCACTACAATGTCCTAGCCATTGCCCTATGCCCTGTGTAGATGTATCCTGCCCAGGCCACCCTGTCTGGGCCATACCCACAGTACCTTGCTCCTGATTATGCACATTGGCAGGCTAACACTGGAAACAGTGCAAGCAGTGTGGGCTCAGTAAGGTGTAGGCAGCCACAACACACTGGATAGACATGCACACACTCTCACACCTATGCCAGCATTGTGCAAATATAGAGGTTTTTGGCAGCCCTGGCCACCACACCAGTCCTGGGCACAGTGCAGGCATGGATATGGTACGCAATACTGTTGGGGTCACTCCCCGGGGTGGTAAACACTGTCAGAAACCAAAACTGAAACACACTTCACAGATATCAGAAAGGTTGCTATGATGCAGCTCTGTCAACAAATTGTGTTTAACTTAGGATTTGTTATCTGCCATTAATCATAGCAACCTTTTGATATATGTGTAACGTGTTCCCAAGTTTAGGGCGGCATTGCTAAGGTATGCAGGTGCCAGTATTGGGAGATGCTGCTCCGCGCAGGGCCCAACACTCTGACTCTCCATGAGGCTTTGGATAGTGTAGCCTGTGGGTGTGGGTGTGGGTGTTTGTGCCCCTGTTCGCTGCTGCTCTAGAACTGAGTTTCCCAACTCCGATCCTGGTCGGCCAAAAATGGTTCAGGTTTTCATGCTGTCCCTAATGAATATGCATGAGATACATTTGCATACAATGGGGGAGGTGCATACAAATGCAGCACAGGCATATTTATTAGGGACAGCATGAAATGTGAATGGTATTTGACTCTCAAGGACTGCAGTTCGGAAACTCTGCTCTAGGGATTGCACATGTTTATGGGTTCTGTGCCATGTAGGGTAAAATATAGGCATTTCTTTAATCTGCAATAATGGTTCCGTCTTTATTACCACTGTTTAGTACTGTGTAAAATATAGGGACATGGTTTGCAGTAGCCACAGCTGGGACTTGAACCTGTGACCTTCTGCCCCTGAACATGCTGGCTGTGTGTACTGCACCAAACTGTTGCCACAGAGGCAGACCATTCCCTGGGGATACCATGACTGTTCGTCAGACAGACCTTGTCTGTTACAGTGCACGGCACCCACCTAAACCCAACAATATTCAGTAAAACCATGCATGGATCCACATTTATTGACCCGCAAGCAAGGACACCCAACCACTCCCTTACCTTACACCATAAAGGCCACCGCTTATCACACTCCCACCACATATGCATAAATGATCCAGCCACACCACACTCTCTCCAACACAACCCCAATTCCCCCTTCCACTTAAGAACATAAGAACATAAGATATGCCATACTGGGTCAGACCAAGGTCCATCAAGCCCAGTATCCTGTTTTCAGTAGTGGCCAATCTAGGTCATACGTACCTAGCAGTTTCCCCAAAAGACACAGGTTCCGCAATGCTTGTATTGGGTCAAGCAGTGATATCCTGGTTCCCTTTTAATAATGGTTTATGGACCTTTCCTCCAGGAACTTGTCCAAACCTTTTTTAATCCCAGCTACATTAATAGCTTTTACTACATCCTCCGGTAACAAATTCCAGAGTTTGATTACACATTGAGTGAAAAAATATTTTCTCTTATTAGTCTTAAATAGGTTACCCTGTAGATTCACTGCAAGTCCCCTAGACCTTTTATATTCTGATGACGTAAACAATCTACCTACATTTACCCGTTCCACTCCATTCATTAATTTATAGACCTCTATCATATCTCCCCTCAGCTGTCTCTTTTAGAGGTTGAAGAACCCTAACCTTTTTAGCCTCTCTTCATAGGAGTATCCTTCCATCCCCTTTACCATTTTGTTGGCTATTCTCTGTACCTTGTCTAATAACACTATATCTTTTTTAAGATACAGCGACCAGAATTGTACACAATATTCAAGGTGCGGTCGCACCATGGAATGATACAGAGGCATTATAATATAGTTTGTTTTATTTTCCATTCCTTTCCTTATGATACCTAACATTCTATTTGCTCTCTTGGCCGCCACTGCACACTGGGCTGAGGGTTTTAACATGTTATCCACGATGATGCCTAAATCTTTTTCCTGGGTGGTGGTTCCCAATGTGGAACCTTGCCTCGTGTAACCATAGTTTGGGTTGTTCTTTCCTAGGTGCATAACTTTGCACTTGTCCACATTAAATTTCATCTGCCATTTGGATGCCCAGTCTTCCAATTTATCAATCTCCTCTTGCAATTTTCCAGAGATGCCTGGGGTACTCTTCTATTCACCTTTTTCCATTGGGAAAATTGGCTATTTAGCCCTACCCTCTGCTTTCTATCTTGTAACCAGTTCCTGATCCACAGTAGTACATTGCCTCCTATCCCATGACCTTTTAGTTTTGCCCAAGGCTTTCTGAAAGTCCAGATACACTATATCAACCGATTCACCTTTGTCTACCTATTTATTCACACTCTCAAAAAAACATAACAGATTAGTAAGACAAGATCTTCTTTGTCTAAAGCCATGTTGGCTTTCTCCCAGTAAGCCACGACTATCTACATGCTGAGCAATTGTGTTCTTTATGATGGTTTCTACCATTTTTCCCAGTACTGACGTCAGGCTCACCAGTCTGTAGTTTCCCGAATCACCCCTGGAACTGTTTTTAAAAATTGTGTTACATTGTGTCGGCCGGCGCCCCTACTGGCGTAGTAGAGTAAGGGCGTCTGCTGACATTTAATTTGAATGAGGGAGTATTTGAGCTGCAGGACCCAAAGGATTGTGGTCCTTGTAGTGTAGTGCTCCCTGAAATGAATAACTACGCCAAATGGAGGGTAAATAAGGCTTTATTTCCCCGCTTAATGCTCTAGGTTCAAATGAGACAACAACTTAAAGTGGAGGTAATGTTTTCCTCAAACAATAATAAAGTTCCACCATGGACTAAACAGTTAAACGTTGTAGACTGTACAATTGACTGTTTAGCTGGGTTAAGGGATTTTCCAAACAATAGAACACAATTAGAACAGAATGGTTATCAGCTACACCATTTGCAGAGTCATTTCTTCACTGTACAATTAGCATGGCAAGCAGCTACCTCTTAAGCAAAAGTTACATTCCATAGGTTCTGTGTGAGGCATGGGAACACTGGAGTTATAATCCAAGTCCATTGATTCTGGCTCGCTACCCTCTTCAATGTTTAGAGTATTTTCAGTGTCTTCTAATTGCTCACAGAAGTTCCTTGGCTTATCACATAACTTCCCTAGAACCCTTTTGGAAAGTGGTTTTAAATAGTTAACTTTGCTTCTTCTCTGGTATTGAGGTTTATCTACTTGCATAAAACTATCTTCATTGAAAGTCCCTTTTAGAACAAATGGCTTCTCATACCTTATCTTCCGTGGAGTGCCACGCCTAGGCTTCAGCTTACTCTGTAGCTTTTCCTCTTGATCCTCTGTCCTGTGCACTTCTCCACAATTAAGGCTGCTAGGAAAACCAGACGTGGATTTCCAGTCTTTATTTGGAGAACTTCTTTTAACAGGCAGGCTACTTCTCTGGGCCTTATCCCAGGGCTAAGACTTGCCTCTGTCTGTATCCGTTTTTCTCCTTCCTTCTCCTGTTACCAATCCTGGTACCCTCGCTGGTACCCTTCCGGTTGGTCTGTCAGCTACCCTCCTGGGTACCTCTCTTTGCTGGACTCCTTGGTCTCTCTGTTGCACTCCTGTGCTGGTACCTGAGCTCTCTTCCTGGTCTCTGTGCTGGACTCTTTGCTGCCGTCCTTGCTGCACACCTGGGTCTCTTGAGCCCCCTTTCTGGTCTCTGTACTGCTCTCTCTTCGGTTCTCTATACCGCTCTCCGTCCTGTTCCCTCTCCCTGCTCCTCTGATTTCCCTTATAAAGGGATTTCCAGCTTGCACGCTGTGAGTTTGAGGACAGGTGAAAACACTCATCATTAAGGTGCTCAGAGCTTGAGCACGTGGGTTCAGGGAATGTGTAACTGTTCATGCACCCTCTGGCTGAGCTACACTGGAACTGCACTCTCTGACTTTTCTGAGATTTATGCAAATCAGGAGTTTTTTTCAAGGCTGTTTCTTCCCTAGCTCCAGCCTCATGACAATTGGCAATCCTCCAGTCTTCAGATATTTATTTTATTTATTTACATTCTCTTATATACTGTGCTATTCTGCATCAGTGCAGTTTACATTGAACAAGCTGAAATTACATTGAACAGGGCATTATAACTTGGAGATAAGTATTTTACAGGGAACATGGGCTATGGAGGGTTAAATGGCTTGCCCAAGACCACAAGGAGCACCTGTGGGACTAGAAACCCCAGTCCTTCTTGCCCAAGGTTGCTGTCCTCTAGTGGGATTTGAACCCCTGACCTTCTGGCCTGAAGTACCTTGCCACAACCACTCCTCCACTCCACAGATGTTACAGATGGTTTTAATAATAGTTCACAGATAACTAATAGCAGGTCTGCAATCTCATTTCAGTTCTTTCAACACCCTTGGATGTATACCATTCGGTCCAGGTGATTTACTACTCTTTAGTTTATCAAATAGTTGCAATTCATCTCCCTTGTATAGCGATATTTCTTTCAATTCTTCTGCAGCATCACCTTTAAATACCACTTCAGTCATGGGTAACATCCCTACATCTTCCTCAGTAAAGGCTGACGCAAAGAATTCATTCAGTCTCTCCGCTATAGCCAGGTCTCCTCTTACTGCCCCTTTTACCCCTCTATCACCTAATGGTCCAACTGACTCTCTCACAGGTTTTTTGCTACGAATGTACTTGAAAAAGTCTTTATTATGCATTTTTGCTTCCACAGCAAGTTTCTTCTCAAATTCTCTCTTTGTCTGCTTTATCAATGCCTTACATTTAACTTGCCAGTGCTTGTGCTGTTTCCAGTTTTTGTCATTTGGCTCTTTTATCCATTTCCTGAAAGATGCCTTTTTGGCAATAGCAGCCTCTCTGACCTCACCTTTAAACCATGCTGGCAGTTTATTGGACTTCCTTCCACTTTTCTTAAAGCGTGGAATACAGCCGGTCTGGGCTTCCAAGATAGTATTTTATCATATTCTCCCTTTAGAAAGTTAAAAGGTAGTAATGTGGATTTCCTTACCATTCCTCCTCCATTAATTAAATCAAATGCGATCATGCTATGATCACTGATCACTATTGCCAAGTGGCCCCATCACCCTTATCTCTTGCACCAGATCTGGTGTTCCACTAAGGACTAGGTCCAAAATGGCTTCCCCTCTGGTCAGTTCATGAACCAGCTGCTCGAAGAAGCAGTCATTTATTTTATCTAGAAACTTTATCTCCCTATCATGTCCTGCTGTGACACTGACGCAGCCAATACCACGGTAACTGAAACCACCCATTATTATTACTGTGCTGTAACTTTTGTTAGCTTCCTTGATTTCTTTGAGCATTTCATCATCCATTTGTTCATTTTGGCCAGGCGGTTGATAGTACACCCCCACTGCCATCGCCTTCCCCTTTTTACATGGAATTTCAATCCATAGAGATTCTACAGCGAATTTTGTTTCCTGTAGAACTTTAATCCTTTGTGACTCAATGCCCTCTCTAACATAGAGCTGATCAAATTGGTCGAGGGGTTGCGCGCTATCATTACAATATAGTTTGTACCCAGGTATCACAGTGTTCCACTGGTTGTCCTCCTTCCAACATGTCTCTGAGATACCAATCATATCTAACTTCTCATTTAGTGCTACATATTCTAACTCTCCCATCTTATTTTTTAACCTTTCATCACACACGTTAAATTACTGATGACTTTACACACCTGGGGTCAAATTGACCTGTCAGTAAATGACCAAAAACCGTGAAATATTTCATCCACATAGGATTGGTATTTTAATGCATTTATTAAAAACAGTTCTCAGTTTTTGGGGGGCGCGCTCGTGATCCCGCTGCGTGATGGCCGCATTCTAACAGAGCTCCGTCCCCACAACCCCTAAACTCTTGCAAATATGTGCTAACTGCCGCAATTTACCCCTCCCTTACCTGCCCTGGGTCAACACAGGCAAGCGGTCCCCCTCGGAGCCTGGTCCAGCGGCTCGGTGGGATCTTTGGCGGCGGGGAAACCGCGGAGTTCATTCTTGGAGCGCGGCCTGCCGGATGCCTCTCCTCGGTGCTGGATCCAGGCCTGCTTGACCCTGCGGCAAACTTCTGTGTTTCACGCGGCCTGTGCAACGCCTGAGCGGATCCCTTCAAGGCTCAGTGGCTGGGCCCTCGGTGATGAATTGCGGAGCGTGTAGCAGTCCGTTGGTCGGGGGGGGCACCTACTCCCAACACTGCGGCGTCTGACTGTGGCGCTGAAGATCTACTTGTGAGGCCTGCGGAGACGGCGTGGAGTCCCCATGGCAACTGCCGGCATTTGCTATCCTCTCCTGCTCACGCGCATCACCCCGAGGGGGGTAAGTCTGAGAGCCAACTCTCTCCTCCCCTACCCTTTGACTTGCAATCAGAGCCGGTAACAGGGGCTATCTCTTAGCAGCTTAGTGTCCCGCCGAGGTCTTTGCCCTTCTGAGTGGATCCAGGGTGCCCTGTTGGTCTGCACTTGCGATTTTTCTGACCCCAGGCCTCTCATAGGGGTTTACCATCCTGCAACTGTGGGCACTTGCAATCCCATCTCCGCATAGCTCTACAGAGCAATTGGATCTTTATCTGTGGCAGCTTGTCTCTTTGGGAGGGCCGGAGGCAACTTATTACCCACTGCCCCACTGTCTACCCAGTGCCTTACGCCTTGCTGACATTGACTGTACCCATCTCCTGACACTGTGTTTGGTGTCTTCACTCTTGCTGGCATTGGATATATCTCTCCTATCACTGTGTGATATTGGTGACTTTGTGAGATGGCTGCTAAAGCTAAAAGTTCTGAAACTCGGGAGGGGATGCGCTCCTCCCAGCGACTGCAGAGCAAGTCTGGAGCCCCAAGCAGTCCACGCGAACAATCTCCCCCATCAGGTTCTGATGATGAGACTGTAAGTGAAGAGGAATTGGATCCTCATAAGCATTTCTCTTCGGCTCAACTCAAAAAAGAACTCCGTAGGGGTTTTGCGGAGTTGGCCAATGAATTCCGCACGCTACGGGAGGATTTGCTGAAGGATGTCGCAGAGCTCCGGAACAACGTCAAGGAACTGGGAACCCGAGTAGAGGACGTGGAGACCAAACTGGTTGATCATGATGGGACTCTGATGGATTTACAATGTGCTCTTGACCGGCAGCATGCGCAAGCAATGGAGCTGACTTATAAAATTGATGACATTGAAAACCGCTCCCGCAGGCAACAACATGCGTTTCCGTGGAATTCCAGAGGCGGTAGGGGGCAGAGAAGATTTGCCAACTGTGCTTAAATTGTTGATAGCGGAGTTGCTTCCGACGGAGGATTTGGCTGCACACATTTCTGGAATGGAAATTGAACGAGTTCATCGCGCTTTGGGAAAACCCCCCAACAACCAACCTCGTGACGTCATTGCAAGATTTCTGCGCTATTCTGATGCAGAGCTCCTTATACGTCGAGGTCGGGAGAAAAAGACGGTCCGCTTTCAGGACGCGACAGTGTCCATCTATCAAGATCTCTCGACGTTCACTCTGGCGCGACGGAGGGAGATGAAGCCAGTCTCAGCGGTCCTGAACAGCAAGGGGATTCACTACTCTTGGTCCTTCCCATTCAGGATGAACTTTCTTTTGGGCAACAAAAAGATCTCTGCAAAGGACTATACTGAAGCTTGGCGAGCCCTTCGCCAGACGGGTCTAGTTGACGATAATGCCCAGCCTCATCCGCCGCCCCCTAAGCCCCAGCACTCCAGGTGGACTCGGGTGGGCAAGTCCACTTGATTTTTTGTGGACTTGAAGAGCTCCTCTTACTTTTTTCCCCTTTTTTTTCGGGAGCCTCATTATGTGGGTCCCCCGATTTTTGGATAAGCGGTGGTGAGGATTAGCTTGGGGCCCCCACTCTATTACACATGGGGGGCGGCGGATGATCTGCAAATCTTTTGATGATGTTGTTGCTCTGATGGGGAGACATGGTGGGATTGATGATCCAGGGTGGGTAGGGGAGTAGTGGGGGGAATGTTTCTCTATGTTTAGGTTGAGTTATCGCTTTGTGGGGTTCTGGGGGGTACGGGGTTTGTGGTCAATTTACTGTGTCCTGTATTAACTTAGACAGGCAGGTGGTATTGACGGGAAGGGGGGGGGGGAGATGGGTGGGAGGGGGGGTTTCAATATGGAGCTGGGGGGTGTGTTTGGGCTTGGGAGGAGGGACTATGGCTTTTGTTCCTGGAAGGTGGACTGGGTGGGCCCGACTAACTAATTTCCTGGGTTTGCTGGGGGGGAGCTGCCATTGGGAACCTCTGGGTTGCTGGCGGATGCGAGGGTTTAGGTTGTAACTGTTAATGGTGCGCTTTATCTCTTTGAATGTTAAGGGCCTTAATTCCCCGAGGAAGCGGTCCCTGCTGTTCTCAGAATTGCGCACTTTGCAGGGGGACATTGTTTACCTACAGGAGACCCATCTTCAGAATTCTAAACAGGGCTGGTTAAAACGGTCCCCATACACTGAGGTGCAGGTGGCCTCAGACGTGCAGGGCCGGAAGAAGCGGGGAGTGGCTGTACTATTCCATCAGAGTCTCTCCTTGCAGATAGACGAGATAAAACGAGATACCCTGGGGAGGTGGCTTTTTTTTTTTTTTTTTAAACGTTTATTTTCATTTTACAACAAACAAAGTAACAACACATCAAAAGAAACAAATACACACATACAATAAAGAAAGCAACCCCAATTACCCCCCACCCCAATGCTTCTTCTCTAAGCTAATTAGAATCATCATATGAGCGCTTACATACAACAATTATTGTACATCAAACAAACAGAAGGAGAATCTATGATACCGGATGAGCATGTGACAAAGATTAATACAGAATCAAACAGTCAACTGAGAGCATCGAAATTTTGAACATAATCGTTGAGCGTCTTCTAGCTAGACCAATAGTGAATAGTTTGACCGGAAGAGGCAGACATACTAGGTATTTGCGCATATTTACAATAAAGACAGATATGTTTCCCAATATTTCGTGATTGAGGAAGTAGGAGACAGCAATACCCAGCATAAAGACTAAAAGAAGTAAGCCAATTTAGGAAGAGAGGGGATCCCCGCAGCTAAGCGGAGCCCCACAAACTTCCTAAAGAGGGGATCCGAAATATATAAAATAGAATGAAGACGACCTCAGACCCGACTCCAGTAATACTGTAATGCGGGACAATCATACATAACAGGAGTGTAGTAGACCAAAGGCCACATAGCATGTCCCGCATCAAGCGCACAGAATGGCATTCCAATTGGCTAACCTATCAGGAGTATTTGTCTACATGAGATAGCAGTACTGAGGAGATAGGAAAAATCTGATCTAGAATGTGAGTGATGGGGGGGGCTGAGAAAAGGTGAGCTCTAAGTCTGAGGGGTGAAGCAACTTCCATATCAATTCACGCAAAATCTTTCATCAGGGCTGGCAGGATGTGGAGACTCTTGGGCGGACCACTCGTTCTAGGCGGCAGGCTATCTATCAAAGGAACAAATACTTGGTAGAAATCACCGCCGAATAACAATAACAGGGTCATCCACATTCGGAGCATAAATACCAATACACGCAAATGCACAATCTCTAACCTTAAAATATACACAGGCCCAGCTACCCTCCCCATCAGAGCTAGTATCCATTACAGTGATTGGCAAAATTTCTCAACTAAGATGGCTACCTCACCACGCTCAGAAACGGCGGGAGAATAGGCAGCCACCATATAAGGTTTGGCAGCAAGTTTCAGTGGTTCGACAGAAGTGAAATGGATTTCCTGAAGAAACACTAAATCAGTATGATCATGATTAAAATAACTAAGGATGGTCATTCTATTGATTGGACTATTGATGCCTCTTACGTTCAATACTAAGAGCATACATAAGGCCATACAACAAAGTCAAACATTCTGAGAAAGGAAACATGATGGCGCACCGAGTTGCGCAATGTCCCTCATATCAACTATAAATGACTGTACACACGATATGATAGAAAGTAAGCCAATGAAAAAATCATGAAGCGCCCTATATAACAGTAGAAGCACCGAAGTGCCTTAGAGAAGAAGCAAAACCCCAGAAATTACAGGCGACCTGATGTCTGCGGGGTGAAACCCCAGAGAAGGCCCAAATTGAAACATATAACCGGTATAGCTGTGCGTGCTCCGAATCCAACCGAGGTGCACATCATGGAGGAAAAGGAGACCAAGAAAGGTAGATATAAAAGAAAGGAAGGTCCAGGCAGTCTCTATTCCAGGCAATAATCACCGCGCCGGGTCATTCAAAATGGCGGGCAGTGCCAGCGGAGTCCATCCGAATTGTTGACTTAGCGCATCTGGTCTGCCTCTTTGGAATCTAAAAATGTTGCTAGCAGAGCAGGATCTTCGAAGGTTCTAGTTTGGTTATGAAGAGTCACTCTGAGCTTCGCTGGATATAAGAGGCCAAAGCGAGCCTGTAACTGTTGAAGTCTAGGACGAAAAGCAAGGAGTCCCTTCCGCCGGTCAGCTGTGGGCTTTGCCAAGTCGGGGAAGAAAGAGACTTTATGATCGTCAAACTGCAGATGTGGCATCACCCGGGCGGCTTTGAGAATTTGCTCAACTTGCTGATACCTCAGTAAACGGAATATAATAGGCCGGGGGGTCGTCCGATTGAGTGCGATGTTGGTAGGAACCCGATATGCTCGGTCAATTTCCAGATCTCTGCAAAAGGTAATCTTCAGCAAGGAAGGGAGAGTTTTGACCAGAAATTCTCTGATATCTCCTGCTTCCGCCCCTTCTGG
The DNA here is from genome assembly GCA_033557465.1 of Ichthyophis bannanicus. Lineage (NCBI taxonomy): Eukaryota > Metazoa > Chordata > Amphibia > Gymnophiona > Ichthyophiidae > Ichthyophis > Ichthyophis bannanicus. The sequence goes on along the minus strand of CM066051.1, from coordinate 40,695,159 downwards.
AACTCCTATGAGCCTGACATTGTTGCGACGAGCACGATTATTGCAATCCTCTAATTCTTTTTGAAGATTCTGTATGTAACGCTCAGCCTTGTCCAGGTTCACCAAACACACCGCGTGTGAATCGAGGACCCCCGCCATGTTGTCCAGCCGTAGTGAAAGACCTTCAAGCCGGTCCTGAAGCATACCGAAATCTTCTCGCATGGCTCGGAGCGCCTCTCCGTTGGACTGTACCAGTTCCTTCACACCACGTATTTCCTCCAAGATCTCCTGTTGCTGTTCAGGGCTTACCCGAGGTGGAACCATCTTAAGTGGGGAAGACAACTCTGTTTTGGAGCGTTTTCCATGTGAAGAAGAGGGAGACCCGAAGTCCAAGCGCACTGGTTTGTGGGTCGCCATTCCCCCCAAGGCACCCCGGTAAGTTCGGTATAAAATATTAAGTTTATGCAGATGTTAAGTCAGGATTCTAAGTAGGCCCCTCGGGAGCTTCAGCGCGAAGCGTCTAACCCGCTGGACATCAGGCTCCGCCCCCCGAGGTGGCTTTTTTTGAATGTTCGCCTAGATGGACACCTGTTAACCTTGGCTAATGTTTACGCGCCAAATACAGGTCAGGCGTCCTTTTTTACGCGATTGAAAGCCCTATTGGCGGGCTTTGCAAAAGGCCCCATTGTTTTGGGTGGGGATTGTAACACGCATCTGGTGCCCCATTTGGACTCTATGGGTCGTGCTGGGGGGGGAATGGGGGGGTCGGCAAGAGCCCTTCAACGCTTTATGCATGATTTAGGCTTACGGGATATATGGAGGGACACCCATGCGGGGGAGAGGGGTTATACTTACTACTCTCCGGTCCATCAGGTTCATACTCGCATTGATTATTTTCTATTGGATCAGCGCCTGATGGACAGGAGAGTGCAGGCTGGACTTGGAGCGCTGACTTGGTCAGATCATGCCCCGTGCTGGCTTACCCTCCCGGCCGGACTGTATAGCGAGTATCGCCGTCTTTGGCGTTTAGACGTGCGGTTCCTGCGGCGGCAGGGTGCAGTGCAGGATCATGCCCGCTTCATCGTGGAATTCTTTGAGCTTAACAACTCTGGGGATGTTCCCCTTCCCACGGTGTGGGATGCTTATAAGGCTACGGCCCGTGGTCAACTCATCGCTGAGGCGGCCCGCACGTGCAGACTGTGGACGCGTGACCACGATTATTTGGTGAGGGAATCTGCTCGCCTAGGCTTGGAGCATGCCCGAACCGGTTCGCGGCAGGTCCTACGTCAGTGGTGGACGGTTCGAGCCAGTTTAGATGCGTGTATGCAGAGAGAATTCGATAACAAACGCCGGAAACTACGGCAAACTTTTTATGAGCATGGGAACAAAACTGGCCGCTTTTTGGCCTTGCGTCTGCGCCAACAGCAGTCTACGAGGGTGGTTCGCGAATTGCGCGACTCTGGGGGACAGAACAGGGTTATTTCCCGGGAGATACGTGCTCTTTTCGCTGATTACTTGGAGCGGCTCTATAAAGCAGAGCCTTTTGATCGGGACCATGTGCAGGATTATCTACAGAGGACCGCTTTACCGCGTCTTTCTGACCCTGACCGAGATCAGCTAGATTCTGAATTTACGGTTGACGAAGTGGAAACTGCAATCCGGCACCTGAAAACTGGCAGTATGCCGGGTAGTGATGGCTTTCCTGCAGAATATTATAAGAAGTTTCGGGCACAACTGGCACCAACCCTGACCTGCTTGTTCAATGAGGTCTTAGGGGCGGCTTTCCTCCCCCCGTCCCAACGTGAGGCATTGATAGTGATGATACCCAAACCCGGTAAACCCATGCATGATGCGTCGTCGTATCGCCCCATTTCCTTGTTAAACGTTGACGTTAAAATACTTGCTTCTGTGCTGGCTGCGCGCCTGAATCGGGTTCTTCCGGGCTTGGTTCATCCAGATCAGGTTGGCTTTGTGCCAGGTCGCCAGGCCACCGATAACATCCGGCATATGCTGCAGATTATTCATGTGGCCCAACGGGACCCACAACCAGCACTGCTAGTGGGCATTGACGCAGAAAAAGCCTTTGACCAGGTGGATTGGGGATATCTATGGTGTGTTCTGGAGATAATGGGCTTTGGCCCTAATTATATTCGTTGGGTTCGTAGCCTTTATCAGCAGCCTCAGGCGTGCGTTCGGGTTAATGGGGGACACTCGAGACACTTCTTTCTGGAGAGAGGCACGCGACAGGGTTGCCCTCTTTCGCCTCTGCTCTTTGCTTTAGCGATGGAACCTCTGGCCAGACCTTTCGAGACCACCCAGGCTTGCAGGGGGTCCGCATTGGTCCTGCGGAATATCGGATTGCGCTTTTTGCGGATGATATCATATTGTCTTTGGTGGACCCGTCTGCTTCTCTTCCAGCCGCGATGCAGCTGTTTGAAAATTTTTTGAGTATCCGGCTTCAAAATCAATTATACTAAATCGGAGATCCTGAATGTTGGGGTCTCTAGGGCGGTTTGTGCGGAGCTCCAGGTAGCTTATCCTCTTCGCTGGGTGTCCGGAGCTCTGCGATACTTAGGGGTGAACCTTACTGTGGAGCGGGCGGATCTTTTTAAAGCTAACTATGACCCCCTGCTTCGTCAGGTTCGGCGGGACTTAGAGGTTTGGAATGGCTTGCTCCTTTCCTGGTTTGGGCGTATAGACGTAGTCAAGATGGTGGTCGTCCCCCGCTTCCTTTATTTTTTTCAGGTTCTACCGCTTTCCATTCCGCAGGCTACTCTGGCGACTTGGCAACAGTTGCTTATGAAGTTTGTGTGGCATTATCGTCGCCCGCGCTTAGCGCGGCAGGTTCTTTTTGCCCGCACGCGCTCTGGAGGTATGGGCATGCCCAATTTGCATTGGTACTTTGCGGCAGCGCAGTGTCGGGCGGGGGTGGAATGGATGATTGCTGATAGCACTAAGCGATGGGTACAGATGGAAATGAGTTTGGCGGGGGGAGCGGGGTTAGGGGATTGGCTGTGGCTGGGTCCAAAGCTTTGGCGTGGTAAGTGCATTAGTAATCCCTATGTTCTTCATACCCTCCGTTGCTGGGATCAGTATTTTTGACCCCGTGATGTGGATCTATCCCCTTTAGCCCCTATCGTTGATAACGCTTCTTTCCCACCAGGATTGAGGGATGCAGTCTTTCGGCAATGGGGGCATCTCGGCCTTATCCGGGTCAGACAACTTTTTGATGACGGTCGGCTACAATCCTTTCGTGCATTACAAGACGAATTTGACCATCCGATTAGACATCTTTATCAATATACGCAAGTGACGCATTGGGTCAGCTCTAGACTTGGGGGGGGATTTAATGCAGCTGGGATTTAATGTTAAAAAATGTAAGGTCATGCATTTGGGCTGCAGCAATCCAAGGGAGCAATACAGCATAGGAGGTGAAGTACTTTTGTCCACTAAAGAAGAGCGGGACCTAGGCGTAGTTGTGTCCGATGATCTTAAAGTAGCTAAACAGGTAGAAAAGGCGACGGCAAAAGCTAGAAGGATGCTTGGGTGCATACGGAGAGGAATGGCTAGCAGAAAAAAGGAGGTGATAATGCCTCTGTATAAGTCTTTGGTGCAACCTCATTTGGAGTATGGTGTGCAATTCTGGAGACCGCACCTTCAAAAGGATGTGAACAGGATGGAGTCGGTGCAGAGGGTTGCTACTAAGATGATTAGTGGTCTTCATTATAAAGCATATGAGGACAGACTTAAGGATCTTAATATGTACACCTTAGAGGAAAGGCGGGATAGAGGTGATATGATTGAGATGTTTAAATACCTCCGTGGCATAAATGTTCAGGGAGAGAGCCTCTTTCAATTGAAAGCAAGTTCTGCGACGAGGGGACATGGGATGAGGGTGAAGGGAGATAGATTCAGGAGTGATATGCGGAAATATTTCTTTACGGAAAGAGTAGTGGATCCGTGGAATAGTCTCCCAGTGGAGGTGGTAGAGATGAGGACAGTAACTGAATTCAAAAAAGCATGGGACCAACACAGAGGATCTCTAAAGGTAAAAAGTGGACTGTTGTAGTTGTTGTTATGGAAGGACAGACTAGATGGGCCTTGTGGTCTTTTTCTGTCATCATGTTTCTATGTTCTATGTTTCTAGACTTGTTTGGCCCCAGGTTGCTCGGGACCTGACGGATCTGGAACGTTACTGCGAGGGGTGCTCCACCACAAAGGGTCTCATGGCGACTTTATATGCCCACTTGCAGGGGTCCCAAACATGCTCCACAAGACACAGGGTGCTTTGGAACTCTGATTTAAATCTTTCCTATACCGATCAGCAATGGGAGACGTGGAAACGCGCCTGTGGAAGAGCTCGTAGCGACTAATGCCCGTGAAACGAATTATAAATTGCTGTACCATTGGTATATGACTCCGGCACGGATTGCTCGTATGTATCCCGGGGCTGGGGACCTATGTTGGCGTAAGTGTGGGCAATGGGGTACCCTGGGGCATATTTGGTGGGCATGTCCCCGCATTTGTGCCTTCTGGAGGGGTGTACAATTCCGGCTGCAACTGCTTCTGGGACTGAGAATCCCTTGGGATCCGGGGATTTTCCTTTTTGGGGCCTCAGTGCCGGGGGCCCGGGCTTTGCAGATTGCTTTACTCCGTCATGGCCTGAATGCAGCCCGACTATCCCTTGCGGCTGCTTGGAAGCGTGCTTTGGCCCCCTCTTTCCAGATCTGGCCGGAACGAATGTGGGATATGTATTCCATGGAGCGGGGGGTAGCGGTTAGCAGGATGCGTTTGGCGCGCTTTGAGTTGGTGTGGGCGCCCTTTGTCTCTCGTTATGGCGCGTGATTGCTTTGGATAAATGGGGGGAAATACACCAACCTCCAAGGGAGCTCGCTCCTTGTGTGTGTCTTTTTGCTCAATACTTTCTCGGGCTCAAGGGTTAGCAAGCCATAGTTGGGGGGGCTGGGAGGTGGGGGGGGGCCTGGTCTAGGGGGAGTTTGGGGGGAGGGAAGGGAGGTTGGGGGAGGTGTTGTTCCCTGTTTCCTTATTTTAAAACTGCAAAAATGAAGACATATTGTAGAATACTATTGTGATCTGACGTTGTGTTGTTACTGATGCATTCTTCTTGAAGATCTTTGTGTTCTTGTAACCCTGTATTCTTTGGAATGTCTTTCAATAAAAAAACAAAACAAAAACCAGTTCTCAGTTTTTGCTGTTTACAAATGTTCAGTGTTTATGATATAAAAGTAGTCTAACTATTAACTTGTATGTAATATGTAAATAGTTCCCCCAGTTACAACTCCAAGTTACCGTTCCTCTTCAATGTAAGCACAAGGCAGATTTGCCCTGCCCCATACGAGAATTATTGATCGTGAACCACACTGATATCAAAGAGCGCGGTATAGAAAAGCTTTTAAATAAATAAATAACTTCAGTTTATCACTTAATTGTAATTTAAGTCTCGACACCCCTAGTATAATCATCTATCTAGGCGTCTTTTAGTCAGCACATTCATTGCATAACAGCTGGCAATGTTCTGGGCATATGGCTGTACCACATTGCTTGCAGTATTTTGATGTTTTTGTAAGGGGAAATCAGTTTCTTGTTATACAAAGGGACCATGAGGACCATCTGTGAATACCTAGATAGAAAGGAATGTGTTGTGCTAAGACAAGATTCAGTGATCTTCACAGAGACAGGTACCAGTTTGTACGATTGCTAATTAGCAATAGCAGGTGTAGGGCTATGCTGCTGGGATGGGTTTATGACGTATATATGTTTTTGATACTGTATAAAAGATAGACTGCACTTCTAACGTACGGAATAAACTTACATGCTACTTATGTGTGTGTATGTGTTTGTTCCCCTGGGATCCCAGACAGAGAAGGTAAGGTAATTCCTCGACCCAGAGAATTAGAGGACGTCCCAAGGGTAAGTGCTGGGAAAGGAAAGAACAGATACCCTTACAGTTTTCTTACCTGATGATCTGGTGCAAAGCTGGCAGCGCGTGATCGTGCCCTTCTGGATTCACAGCCTGTAGGACCAGGTAAGCTGAATCCAAGTAGTTGCATGCAGATCCGCACCCCTTTCTGAAGTGTTCTTGGGTTCTGCAATCGCAATGTCTGCTGTGGCAGAACTGACTCCTTTGCCAGTTCTGTTAGGAACAGTCACCGTTTGTGGGACACCTCTGTTTGCCATTTGTTTTTTTGCTGCACCCAAATTTTGTAAGCTGCCACACCAGCGACAACGAACATGTTCATCAGCAGGCAGAATGGCCATCTTCTAGTGCCACATTTGCATGTATATGTACGCACAAGCTTGTCCAGATTGTCTGCTCCAGACTTAGTAGCATTATAGTGCAGAATCATCTCAGGCTTCTTTTCATTCTTGTCGTCTATCGCCTTGTCATGATGCATGCTGCTCAAAACAATGACCGTTTCATTTTTCTTTGGAACATAACTCACTAGTGTGATCTCTTTGCAAAAAACAAACTGTGATGAAAACAGTTCCTTGTTCCGTGAAATCCGCAGTTCACCTGGTATGACCCTTTTGTTTTTTCTCATGGTGCCAACAACTCTAGTGTGTTGAATCAGAAGATCTTCAGCCAGTCCTACATCAGTAAAGAAATTATCACATGTAACATTACGGCCAGTTTTCCACCAATGTCGTCAATCTTTTCACTACTTCAACTCCTTTCTTCAGTTCGACCGCTGCTCCTGGTTGCTTCCCCAGATAAACCTCTCCTTTCAGTGGATAGCTGGTCTCTGCATCACAGTTCCAGAATATCTTTATTCCATACTTTCCTGGCTTTGTGGAAATATATTGTCGAAAGCCGCATTTGCCTCTGAAGCTGACCAGTTGCTCATCAACTGTCATATCCATTCCAGGTAAGTACATCATTGATAAGCGTGCATTTAGCATGTCCCATATATCATGGATGGGTGCCAACCTGTCGGAGGCTACGCGTTCTGGACGAGTGCACAAGTTATCCATTCTCACAAACCGTAAGATATCCTGGAAACGATTTATGTTCATTACACAGCGATAAATAGGTTTTGAGTCAGGTGCAAACAATGATGTAATTGCTTCTTTTGTTGATCTGTCTTTACCAGCATGCAGCAATATTCCAATGGTTGCCTTTAGTTCAATAATGTCAATATCTGTCCACTCTTTTACGTTTCCATCAATTTGTTCGGCTTGTGTGTGGTAGTAGTTCTTGGCATAACGATTGGTCTCTCTAAGAATGATGTCCAACATTTCATCGGTAACGAACAAAGAGAATGCCTCGCCTATTGACTGAACTTTGCCTGCCCTTGTAATGCCAGGCATCTGACGAAGCAGATTAGCTCCTGTTGTACGCAATGCAGCATTAGGCTCGTCTTCTGACCATATGCATCCACTCTTTGCCTTGTAGATTTTACCTGATTTCTTCTGTTTATAAAATCCTGAGTTAATTTTTCTTTTCTTGCTTGGTTGTGGATCATCATCATCATCATCATCATTCTCCGCAGTATCACCTGCCAAGTACTATTCTTCCTGTCCCTCAATTTGATCATCATAGTCACTAGTTTGTTCAACATTGTCTGGCTCACCATCAGAGTCTTCACCTTCTATTCCTGTTTCATCTTCTGATGATTCATTTTCAAGTTCAGCTAATACTGCCTGAAGTACAGCCTGGCTTGTTAGACGAAGAGGATGACTACTACTCATTTCACTCAGAGTTTTTGGAACAATAAAATAACTGAAATCATAATAAATAACTGTTATTACCAATCAAATATATCTCCGAAAAAAGAAACAATGTTGGCGGCAATGCTCCATTACTTCTATAACAGCAATGAACAGATCTATACGAACACATGCCTGGTATGAACTCAAGCCCTAAAAAATGTCGCCTTAATTTCACATGAAGAGCACAGTAGTCTACAGATGAAATAGCCTAGCAATGCCAAATTAACAATAATAACTACAACATGAACCTGAAACAGAAATTCTGACAACACTGGTTTCGCTAAGCTGGGGTCAGTTTGACCGCAGGTGTGTATAATAGGTATATACACCATAAAAATGTTAACAAAAAATTACTGTTCCGATTAAATGATAACACTCTATGGGAAATTCAATGGCTGTCAATACTGAGAAGCTACCGGAAGTTTTAAGTCATGGCTGAAATAAATAAGTAAGTAATTTGACATAACAAAAGGCTTGGGGTCAAAATGACCCCACGTGTGTGGTGAAGGGCATAAGCATACAATCATTTTAGAGGCTGTATTTTATTCATATTAATCTGGTTATCGGTAGGCAGGGGTAATTTGGAATCTTTAAGCTCTGCCTGCTCTGTACTCAAGGGCATTTGGGCTATCTTTGTCTTTATTGGAACCTCTCTGCTAATGTGCCCTAACTTCATTTTTCTGGTAGTATCCTTCAAGAATACATTGTTCTGAACCATGCGCTCTTGGGTGACTGTTGGCTTTCCCCTATTATCTAGTTTAAAAGCTGTTCCATCTCCTTTTTAAAGGTTAATGCCAGCAGCCTGGTTCCATCCTGGTTAAGGTGAAGCCCATCCTTTCGGAAGAGCCCCTCATTTCCCCAGAATGTTCCCCAGTTCCTAACAAATCCGAAACACTCATCATTGCACCATTGTTTCATCCACGCATCGAGACTCTGGAGCTCTGCCTGCCTTTTGGGTCCTTCACGTGGAACAGGAATCATTTTGGAGAACACTACCCTGTAAGTTCTGGATTTCAACTTCCTATCTAAAAGCCTAAATTTAGCCTCCAGAACCTCCCTACCACATTTTCCTATGTCATTGGTACCGACATGTACCAAGACAGCAGACTCCTCCCCAGCACTATCTAAGACCTTGTCTAGGTGGTGCATGAGACCCGCTAACTTTGCACTAGGCAGGCATGTTACCAAGCAATTCACACGTCCACCAGACACCCAGCTATCTACATGCCTAGTGATCGAAACACCAACTATAACGGCTGTCCTAACCCTTCCCTCATGGGCACATGAACCTGGAGAAATTTCCTCGGTGTGAGATGGTTTTACATCACCTGGAAGACAGGTCCTAGCTATAGGATCACTTCCTGCCACACCAGGGTGATGCTGTCCTGTCACATGACCTCTCTCCTTCATGGCAACAGGGATGCTGCCAGACCGGAAGTGGGACCTCAGGACTATATCCCTGTTTGTCTCGTCTATGTACCTCTCTGTTCCTTATGTCTTCCAAGTCTGTTACTCTTGCCTCCAAAAATTGGATTCCCTCCCTGATAGCAAAGAGCTCCTTGCATCTTGTGCACACGTAAGACCCCTCACCACTTCTGAATCCTCAGGGGTGTCAAATACCAATGGTACAATATTTTATAATTATGCTCTACAGTACTGCTTGCCAACACTCCCTTAAGCAGTCCCTTGCATATTGACTCCCATTGGGCCTCATCCCAGGATTTACCCAAATCTTCCTCCCAGGCCTTCTTGTGTGCCCACCTTGAACAATCAGCCCTGTCCATTTCCTTATAAATTTTGGAGATTGCACCTTTGATCCCCGGCCCCTCGAAGAGAACATCAATCTCCTCCATCTTAAGGCCAGGTTCCCCCTCCCTCACTCCCGCCTTCCTACCATAGTGAATAGCCTGCAAGTACCAATACCTATCTTGTGGAGGCAGCTGGTAGTCCTCTTGCAATTCTTCAAAAGTTAGCCAACTACCCTGTGCTCTCAGTTGTCTGACATATTTTAATCCCCCCTGAGCCCATCTAGAGAAGACAGGGTCTTGCACTCTGGGAGGAAATTCTGGATTGTCCACCAAGGGCAAGAATTTGGAGTTTCCTCTTGGGCCATACCACTTATGCTGCCATTTCCTCCAATGTTTGAGGATTAGAAGTATAAGAACATAACATAAGATAAGAACATAAGATATGCCATACTGGGTCAGACCAAGGTCCATCAAGCCCAGTATTCTGTTTCCAACAGTGGCCAATCTAGGTCATACGTACCTAGCAGTTTCCCCAAGGGACACAGGTTCCACAATGCTTGTATTGGTTCAAGCATTGATATCCTGGGTCCCTTCTTAATAATGGTTTATGGACCTTTCCTCCAGGAACTTGTCCAAACCTTTTTTAAACCCAGCTACACTAACAGCCTTTACTACATCCTCCGGTAACAAATTCCAGAGTTTGATTACACGTTGAGTGAAAAAATATTTTCTTTTATTAGTCTTAAATAGTTTACCCTGTAGCTTCATTGCATGTCCCCTAGTCTTTCTATATTCTGATAAGGTAAACAATCGATCTACGTTTACCCGTTCCACTCCGTTCATTAATTTATAGACTTCTATCATATCTCCCCTCAGCCGTCTCTTTTCCAGGTTAAAGAGCCCCAACCTTTTTAGCCTTTCTTCATAGGAGTAGCCTTCCATCCCCTTTACCATTTTGGTGGCTCTTCTCTGAACCTTTTCTAAAATTGCTATATCCTTTTTAAGATATGGCGACCAGAATTGCACACAATATTCAAGGTGCGGTCTCACCATGGAACGATATAGAGGCATTATAATATCTTTTGTTTTATTTTCCATTCCTTTCCTTATCATACCGAGCATTCTATTTGCTCTCTTGGCCGCCGCTGCACACTGGGCCGAGGGTTTTAACATGGTATCCACAAGGACGCCTAAATCTTTTTCTTGGGTGGTGGTTCCTAATGTGGAACCTTGCATCGTGTAACCATAGTTTGGGTTGTTCTTCCCTAGGTGCATAACCTTGCACTTCTCCACATTAAATTTCATCTGCCATTTTGATGCCCAGTCTTCCAATTTATCAAGATCCTCTTGCAATTTTCCACAATCCTCCTGGGTTTTAACAACTTTAAATAGTTTTGTGTCATCAGCAAATTTGATAACCTCACTCGTTATTCCACTTTCCAGGTCATTTATGAATATGTCAAAAAGCAGCGGACCCAGCACAGATCCCTGGGGTACACCACTATTCACCTTTCTCCATTGGGAAAATTGGCCATTTAGCCCTACCCTCTGCTTTCTATCTTTTAACCAGTTCCTGATGCACAGTAGTACACTGCCTCCTATCCCATGACTCTTTAGTTTTGCCAAAAGTCTCTCATGAGGGAACTTGTCAAAGGCTTTCTGAAAGTCCAGATACACAATATCAAGCGACTCACCTTTGTCCACCTGTTTATTCACTCCTTCAAAAAAACATAACAGATTAGTAAGACAAGATCTTCCTTGTCTAAAGCCATGTTGGCTGTCTCCCATTAGGTCATGACTATCTATATGCTGAGTAATTTTATTCTTTATGATGGTTTCTACCATTTTTCCCGGTACTGATGTCAGGCTCACCGGTCTGTAGTTTCCCGGATCACCCCTCGAACCCTTTTTAAAAATTGGTGTTACATTGGCGATCCTCCAATCCTCAGGTATTAGAGATGATTTTAATGATAGTTCACAGATTACTGATAGCAGGTCTGCAATCTCAAATTTCAGTTCTTTCAACACCCTTGGATGTATACCATCCGGCCCAGGTGATTTGCTACTCTTCAGTTTATCTAATAGTTGTAGGACATCTTCCCGATGTATCGATATTTCCTTCAATTCTTCCACACCTTTAAATACCACTTCAGTCGTGGGTAACATCCCTACATCTTCCTCAGTAAAGACCGAAGCAAAGAATTCATTCAGTCTCTCCGCTATCGCCTTGTCGCCTCTTAGTGCTCCTTTAACCCCTTTATCATCTAATGGACCAACTGACTCTCTCACGGGTTTTTTGCTACGAATGTACTTGAAAAGGTCTTTATTTTGCGTTTTTGCTTCCGCAGCAAGCTTCTTCTCAAATTCTCTCTTTGCCTGCCTTATCAATGCCTTGCATTCGACTTGCCAGTGCTTGTGCTGTTTCCAGGTTTCATCATTTGGCTCTTTTTTCCATTTCTTGAAAGATGCTTTTTTGGCAACAACAGCCTCTCTGACCTCAGCTTTAAACCATGCTGGCAATTTTTTGGACTTCCTTCCACTTTTCTTAAAGCGTGGAATACAGCTGGTCTGGGCTTCCAAGATAGTATTTTTCAACAACACCCAAGCTTGATGTACGTCTTTAACCTTTGCAACTGCTCCTTTTAGTTTTTTCTTAACTGTTTTCCTCATTCTATCATAGTCTCCCTTTCGAAAGTTAAAGGGTAGTACTGTGGATTTCCTTACTATCCCTCCTCCACTAATTAAATCAAAGGCGATCATGCTATGATCACTATTGCCAAGTGGCCCCAACACCCTTATCTCTTGCACTACATCTGGTGTTCCACTAAGGACTAGGTCTAATATTGCTTCCCCTCTGGTCGGTTCATGAACCAGCTGCTCCAAGAAGCAGTCATTTATTTCATCTAGGAACAGTCGATGCCGGGGTAATTGAAATCACCCATTATTATTACTGCACTGTAACTTTTGCTAGCTTCCTTGATTTCTTTGAGCATTTCATCATCCATTTGTTCATTCTGGCCAGGCGGACGATAGTACACCCCCACTGCCATCGCCTTCCCCTTTTTACATGGAATTTCAATCCATAGAGATTCTACAGCAAATTTTGTTTCTTGCAAAACTTTAATCCTTTCTGACTCAATGCCCTCTCTAACATAGAGCGCAACCCCTCCACCAATTTGATCAGCTCTATCATTTCGATATAGTTTGTACCCAGGTATCACAGTGTCCCACTGGTTGTCCTCCTTCCACCATTTCTCTGATATTCCAATCATATCTAACCTCTCGTTTAGTGCTATATATTCTAACTCTCCCATCTTGTTTTGTAGACTTCTAGCATTTGCATACAAGCATTTTAGAGACTGTATTTTATTCATATTAATTTGGCTATTGGTAGACATGGGTAATTTGGGATCTTTAAGTTCTGTCTGCTCCATACTCGAGGGCATTTGGGCTACTTTACTCTTTTTTGGAACCTCTCTGCTTTTTGTAGTATCCTTCAAGGATACATTCTTCCGAACCATGCGCTCTTGGGCGACTGTCGGCTTTCCCCTATTATCTAGTTTAAAAGCTGCTCTATCTCCTTTTTAAAGGTTAATGCCAGCAGCCTGGTTCCATCCCGGTTAAGGTGAAGCCCATCCCTTCGGAAGAGCCCCTCCTTTCCCCAGAATGTTCCCCAGTTCCTAACAAATCCGAACCCCTCATCTCTGCACCATTGTCTCATCCACGCATTGAGACTCCGGAGCTCTGCCTGCCTATTGGGTCCTGCGCGTGGAACGGGAAGCATTTCGGAGAACGCTACCCTGGAAGTTCTGGATTTCAACTTCCTACCTAAAAGCCTAAATTTAGCTTCCAGAACCTCCCTACCACATTTTCCTATGTCATTGGTACCAACATGTACCAAGACAGCAGACTCCTCCCCAGCACTATCTAAGACCTTATCTAGGTGGCGTGTGAGGTCCGCTACCTTCGCACCAGGCAGGCATGTTACCAGGCGATCCTCACGTCCACCAGCCACCCAGCTATCTACATGCCTAATGATCGAATCACCAACTATAACTGCTGTCCTAACCCTTCCCGCATGGGCACTTGGCCCTGGAGAAACCTCCTCGGTGCGAGAGGGGTTTACATCACCTGGAGGACAGGTCCTAGTTACAGGATCACTTCCTGCCACACCAGGGTGATGCTCTCCTGTCACGTGACCTCTCTCCTCCATGGCAACAGGGATGCTGCCAGACTGGAGGTGGGACTTCAGGACTATATCCCTGTAGGTCTCGTCTATGTACCTCTCTGTCTGTCTTATGTTTTCCAAGTCTGCTACTCTAGCCTCTAGAGAACGGACTCGTTCCCTGAGAGCAGAGAGCTCCTTGCACCTAGTGCACACGTAAGACCTCTCACCAGCTGGGAGAAAATCATACATGTGACACTCAATGCAAAAGACTGGAAAGCTCACATCCCGCTGCTGGACTGCTGTCTGCATCTTAGTTTTAAGTTTGTGTTTAGATCTTTAAGTTCTATATGTACTAAAGGGTGCAATGGATATTTATACCACTAAAACTGTACCTAAGAAGTTTAATATACCTTGTTCACCTGAAGCTTAATTAATCTCAGGTCCTTGGTGTATGACTGATTTGGGTAATGAGCTTCACCTGAGAGCACCTCCTGTCTTTTAAGTTGTGCAAGTACCTATAAAGCTGTGATGTTCCCAGGGGAGGGTGGGTGTGGGGAGGGAGGGAGGGATATAACACTTATTAAAAAAGGGCTGCTACACAGTACCTTGTCCTGTGCTGCTGAGGAAAACTATATTCTGATTTGATTTAAATTATAGCTCTTTGCTGCTACTAGGCTCTAACCTATTATGAAATTTAAACTACAAGCTCTCTGCTGGATTCTAAATTTAACCAGAAAGCTCTCTTCTGTGTTTTAATTTGAAACTAAAAGTACTTTGCTGATGCTAGGCCCTGAGTGACTATGAAATTTAAACTACAGCTGTCTACTGGGTATGAAAGGTAACCAGAAAGTTCTCTTCTGTGTTTTTAAATTGAATCTTAAACTGTTGCTACTAGGCCCTGACTGATTTAACAAAAAAAATAGTGGGTTCACAGATTAATTAGCTTTAAAAGAAAAAAAATTCCTTTCAGAAAAATTCCCAGAAGTATATACTCACAATTTCAGATTTCTCTCCAGAAGTAACAGCCCCCCTTTCCAGTCCTTCAAGACAGGGTCACAGAGCTCTGGTTGAGCTATTTATGCTTGTGCTGATGATGTAAGCAGTGACCTACTTCCTGGGTAATTAACAGTCCTTGCTTGGATAGAAGGAGTCTTGTGATAAGGAAGCTTATCATAGCTCAGGTAGGAGCTATAGAAAAGATGATGTGACTCTGAACAAGCAACCTGTCAGTTCTGGTAGAAGCAAGAAAACAGAGTTTTCACATAAAAGACTACCAGTCCCAGAATGCACCAGGTTTCCAGCAGCCAGGAGAGGGGCTGAAGTGAGAGAATGTGTGTGCAATCAAGAGAGCTATGAGGTAATCCCTAAGCACTCATCTCAAAGGGCAGGGCCTGATTCAAGACAGCTGCACTGTGTTAGGGAGCAGCACACATTAGGAAAGAATAAGAATAGAGATTATTCTTCAGATAACAGTTACTACAAGCTCCAGCCCAGTTTCAAGAACAGCTTCAGGAAGAGATACAGAGGGGAGAGCTTCAGCAACGGCTACAAGCACCAGTATCACCTGGAGAAGAAACAGAAGCCAAGCCAAGCAGATAGAGAGAGCAGGAAACTCTCTGTACGGCAGAGAAGAAAGGCCATTGGTAGGTATGGGAGATTCCATAGCAGTACTCATACTGGGAGGTATTCCAAAGGCCAGCAGAGTCCATTGGACTGGATTCAGCCAGAGGAATGGAGTGGCAGAGATAGGAATCACCAGTGGCTACCTGGAAGAGAGAAGACTGCATGTGGAAGGGACTTTCAGACCAAGGCCAGAAGGTATGTGAGAGAAGATCCAGTGTCCAGGGATCAAGATTGGAAGGCTGGACATCAGAATTGGATTACATATTGGCCAGGCTATACAGAGAGGAATAATGATAGCAGGAGAGGCTCAGGTATGAACACTGATCCAGACCCTATCTATAATAGAGAATGGCAGCAAGGGAATAAGCATTCTCATGATAGTGCCTTAATGAAAGACTCGTCTGTGCCAATGTATGATATTGACCCTATGATTGTTGATGCAGGGGGAAATACAGCAGATGAAACTATTTACATGGACTGTTCTTTATCTAAATGCTATTGCTAGTTTTCTATGAGCAAACACATCAGCCATCACAAAGAAACCTAACTTTGTTCTTTATTTCCACTGCAAACAGCTCTTAAAGCAGAATTTGGGCTCACACAGTAGCAGCCAGCCAGCTAAAGGCTTTCAGCTGGTCCATTGATAGTAATTAGGGCTGTACCTGATTGTGTGTGTGAGCAAGGGAGAATCACTGCTGAGATCTGCATGGAAAATAAGCAGAAGTTAACCTAACCAGCAAAGTTTATTCTTTTCTTTGTGCCTTTGTATTTGGTAATTATTTGCTAAGAAAACATTAGCTAATTGCCTGACAAGCTGAAGGTTGTTTTCTGGTTTACTTTGTGACTTTTTGTTATCCATTTTAAACACTGCAAGCAAGTATCCTCATTTATAGTGCTATCAAGCATACATGTGCTGGGTAAATTAAACCCCATCAATAAAAGAAGTATTTTATTGATCTTACCACTTGGTTTCACAACTCAAATTATTGTCATCAGCTGTGTTTGGGAGTGAATGAACTCCAATACCCACAATACCTTGCAAGAATCATATGAATATATGCATCGTCAAGATTGTGTAAGTTCTCACCCTAGGCAGCCGTCTGACAAATGGCGTAGTTTTTCGGATTGCTCTTGCACCAAGAGGATTTACTTGTTGTGGATTACAAATAAAAGTCAAGTTTAAAGCTGTAAGAAGATTTTTTTCCTCGTCTGCACTTTGGAGGAAAAGTGGTTGTTCCAGGAAGCTGTCCCAGAGGAAAAGACCCTGAGCAAAGCTGGATTCATCACTGAGACAAGGTAATACATACCTGGGCATGTCTAGTGGTGGATGTGTGTAAGCACAGGGGGTAATTGAAAAAAAAAAAGTTGGAAAAAAAAAAAAAACCCACACCTGGTTGGAAGGTGCTGCTCTTGGGTTTTTCTTTTTTTTTTTCTCTTTTCTTGCAGGGGTCAAGATGGATCCGACGGAGATGGCTCAGTGGATGGCAGCCCAATTCAGCAAGCAGCAGGAGCTATCACAGCAGGCCCAGGACACTGCTATGAAGGCCTTAATGGAACAGTAGAAACCATTGCTTGATCTGGTGCAAGCTCTAGTTCAGCTGCAGAGCCAAAGTGGAACAGATGCAAGACCAGCAGTTAGTACTGGTGCACCACATGTGGACACTGTGGGACTCAATCAAGGGATTGGGGCATTTAATTTTGGGAAATTAACTCCAGAAGATAATGTTGATGATTTTCTAGAGTCTTTTGAAAGAGTGGCACAGGCTTTAGCATGGCCAGAGACCCAGTGGGCAGTAAGGCTGGCAGCCTCATTAACTGGTGAGGCACTAGCAGCTTACAGAGCAATGCCAGCAGCCCAGGCTTTGATTTATAAGGATGTAAAGGCAGCTATTAGAGATCGCCTAGGGTTGTCTATTTCAGAGTATAGGCGAATGTTTAGAGCTGTTACATTGAAAGTGGGTGAGACACCCAGGGCTCTGAGTCAGAGAATTAGAAGTCTAGCTGTAAAATGGTTGGAGCCTGAGCAAAAGACAGTAGAAATGTTATTAGATATTATAATGCTGGAACAATTTATGCTTGGGGTACCTAAAGATTTGAATGTTTTTCTTATACAGCAAAATTGCCAAAATCTTGGAGAGGCAACCATGCTAGCAGAGAGATTCTTGGAAGCCACGCAGGCTTGCCATAGAATGGGTGGCCCTCTAAAGATGGATGCTGAGGCTAGATGTGCTGTATCAGAAAGAGAATAATTAAGAATGTTTCTGACAATGAATGTACTGTATCAAACCAGATGACACAGTGGAATAGAAGGAAATGTTTCAAGTGTGGAAAAGTAGGACACTTAGAGAAGAGATGCCAGACACACACTAGTTTAATGGGTCTGGATTTAAAACAGCCCAAGGAAGGATTTCTTTTGATGGTTGATGTGCAAGGAATTACCACAAATGCATTATTAGACTCTGGGGCAGACCAGAGTATGATGTCAAAAAGGCTTTGGAAGAGGATAGAGGCCCAAGAAAGATTTGTGCCTAGAACCCCTGAAAGCCAAGTTCACATCAGATGCATTCATGGTGCTGCATCATCATATCCCACCTATAGGCTAAAGGTTAAGTGCCTAGGGAAACAAGAGGAAGTCCTGTTAGCAGTGGTGCCTAGGCTACCCTTTGATTTGGTTCTAGGAAGAGACTGGCCAAGATTTAAGCAGGGTCTAGTGGAAGGACTAGGAAAAAAGGAGGGAGAAGGTTTAATGGTAGTAGCTCCCAGGCCTTTATTTGGAAGTCCTCAGACCCCAGCTAAAAAGATGGTTAAGCGTCCAGAAGACCAAGCTACCCCAAAGCAGATATTCGTCCTAAAGTACCATAAGGTCTCTGAGAAGGCCCAAGCTCCTAGGCGGGCAACCCCTCAGTCTGCTGGGTTTGACCTGTGCAGCATAGAAAATGTGATTGTACCTAGCCAAGGGAGAGCCCTGGTTGACACCGGTCTCCAAGTGGAAATACCAATTGGATGTTATGGGAGAGTAGCCCCAAGGTCCGGATTAGCCCTTAAATATTTCATCGATGTGGGTGCGGGAGTAATTGATCCCGATTACAGGGGCAATATTAAAGTTCTGTTGTTTAACTTTGGACAGAATGAGTATCATGTGAAGACAGGAGACAAAATTGCCCAATTGATCTGTGAGAGGCTGGGTTTTCCACCTGTGGAGGAGGTCACATCCCTAGAGAATTCTGAACGTGGAGCCAAAGGCTTTGGTTCTACTGATGTCAAAGGGGTTAAAAGCTTAGCTGCCACCTGTGCCCGAGAGAGGGAGGTGAGTGAAGAGGAAGATTTGGGACCCCAGGTATCTGATTGTAAAGAAAAATCAGAGCCCCAAATAGGTGAGGACCTGACAATGGTACAACAGGAAGAAATTAGGAAGTTGCTTAAGGAATTCCCAGATGTGTTGACACCCATACCTGGGGAGACCCATTTGGTGGCCCATGAAATAATAACTCCACCTGGGAAATTGGTTCGTCAAAGGCCATACCGCTTGCCTGAAGCCAAAAGACAGGAGGTAGTGGCACAAGTCCAGGAGATGTTGGACATGGGGGTAATAGAGGAGTCAAAGAGTCCCTGGAATAGCCCCATAGTCCTGGTGCCGAAGCCTGATGGATCCTTAAGATTTTGTATTGACTTCCGGCAGGTAAACGCCATATCAGTTTTTGATGCATATCCAATGCCAAGAATTGAGGAGCTGCTAGACCAGCTGGGACAGGCTCAATACTTAACCACCCTTGATATGACAAAAGGATATTGGCAAATCCCGCTCACCAGGGAGTCGAAGCCGAAAACTGCGTTCAGCACCCCCGTTGGCCTTTTCCAGTTCAAGAGGATGCCTTTCGGACTGCATGGAGCAGCGGCTACCTGCCAAAGGTTAGTGGATCAGGTACTTCGACCCCACCAAAGTTATGCTTTTGCATACATGGATGATGTCATAATCCATAGTAACACCTGGGCGGAGCCTTTGAAGAGGATCAGGGCAGTCTTGTGCTCTATGAAGCAAGCGGGAATCACTTTAAACCCGAAGAAGTGTGCCTTTGCAAATAGGGAGGTAAAATACCTAGGCCACCTAGTGGGAAGAGGAAAAATTAAACCTCTATTAAGCAAAATAGATAGCATCAGGAATTTTCCTCCTCCAACAACCAAGAAACAACTAAGAAGTTTCTTAGGACTTATTGGATACTACCGCCGGTTTATACCGCAATTCGCAGAGAAAAGTGCCATTTTCACGGATATGCTGCGAAAGAATTGTCCAAACCAGATAAAGTGGACACCAGAAGCTGAAAAAGCGTTTTCAGTATTAAAAGAAAAATTGTGTACAGGACCGGTACTGAAAGGAGTAGACTTCAAGAAACCCTTTCTGGTTCAAACCGATGCATCGGATGTAGGGCTAGGAGCAGTCCTATCCCAGTGCCATGATGGGGAGGAGCATCCTGTGATGTACCTGAGCAGGAAGTTGTCACTGGCTGAACAAAAGTATTCCACGATAGAAAAAGAGTGTTTGGCTATCAAGTGGTCAGTGGAGGCGTTAAGGTTTTACCTTACAGGGAGAAAGTTCCAGTTGGTCACGGACCATGCCCCACTTAAGTGGTTGCAGCAAATGAAGAACCACAATGCCAGGTTGACACGCTGGTACATGGCCTTACAGGCGTTTGATTTTCAGGTTGAACATCGTGCCGGGAAGTTACACAAGAATGCGGATGCACTTTCCCGTATTACGGACTGTAGAGAAGAAGTTTTACCAGTAAAACCAGTCCGTAATAACTTAAGCAGGGGGGTATGTGATAAGGAAGCTTATCATAGCTCAGGTAGGAGCTATAGAAAAGATGATGTGACTCTGAACAAGCAACCTGTCAGTTCTGGTAGAAGCAAGAAAACAGAGTTTTCACATAAAAGACTACCAGTCCCAGAATGCACCAGGTTTCCAGCAGCCAGGAGAGGGGCTGAAGTGAGAGAATGTGTGTGCAATCAAGAGAGCTATGAGGTAATCCCTAAGCACTCATCTCAAAGGGCAGGGCCTGATTCAAGACAGCTGCACTGTGTTAGGGAGCAGCACACATTAGGAAAGAATAAGAATAGAGATTATTCTTCAGATAACAGTTACTACAAGCTCCAGCCCAGTTTCAAGAACAGCTTCAGGAAGAGATACAGAGGGGAGAGCTTCAGCAACGGCTACAAGCACCAGTATCACCTGGAGAAACAGAAGCCAAGCCAAGCAGATAGAGAGAGAAGGAAACTCTCTGTAAGGAAGAGAAGAAAGGCCATTGGAAGGTCTGGGAGATTCCAAGGCAGTACTCATACTGGGAGGTATTCCAAAGGCCAGCAGAGTCCATTGGACTGGATTCAGCCAGAGGAATGGAGTGGCAGAGATAGGAATCACCAGTGGCTACCTGGAAGAGAGAAGACTGCATGTGGAAGGGACTTTCAGACCAAGGCCAGAAGGTATGTGAGAGAAGATCCAGTGTCCAGGGATCAAGATTGGAAGGCTGGACATCAGAATTGGATTACATATTGGCCAGGCTATACAGAGAGGAATAATGATAGCAGGAGAGGCTCAGGTATGAACACTGATCCAGACCCTATCTATAATAGAGAATGGCAGCAAGGGAATAAGCATTCTCATGATAGTGCCTTAATGAAAGACTCATCTGTGCCAATGTATGATATTGACCCTATGATTGTTGATGCAGGGGGGAAATACAGCAGATGAAACTATTTACATGGACTGTTCTTTATCTAAATGCTATTGCTAGTTTTCTATGAGCAAACACATCAGCCATCACAAAGAAACCTAACTTTGTTCTTTATTTCCACTGCAAACAGCTCTTAAAGCAGGATTTGGGCTCACACAGTAGCAGCCAGCCAGCTAAAGGCTTTCAGCTGGTCCATTGATAGTAATTAGGACTGTACCTGATTGTGTGTGTGAGCAAGGGAGAATCACTGCTGAGATCTGCATGGAAAATAAGCAGAAGTTAACCTAACCAGCAAAGTTTATTCTTTTCTTTGTGCCTTTGTATTTGGTAATTATTTGCTAAGAAAAGATTAGCTAATTGCCTGACAAGCTGAAGGTTGTTTCTGGTTTACTTTGTGACTTTTTGTTATCCATTTTAAACACTGCAAGCAAGTATCCTCATTTATAGTGCTATCAAGCATACATGTGCTGGGTAAATTAAACCCCCATCAATAAAAGAAGTATTTTATTGATCTTACCACTTGGTTTCACAACTCAAATTATTGTCATCAGCTGTGTTTGGGAGTGAATGAACTCCAATACCCACAATACCTTGCAAGAATCATATGAATATATGCATCGTCAAGATTGTGTAAGTTCTCACCCTAGGCAGCCGTCTGACAGTCTTTCAAAATGGCCTTTTGAACTGCCAGCAGGTGTTAACACCTATTGAAAAAGCTTCACAGGTTGCTTGCCCACTAGGTAGAAGGCCTCTTTGTAAAGGTCTCTAGAAGACTTTATATGCTGCTCAAGGAGAATTGACCTTGTTTTGCCTCTTGTGCTAAGCTATATTCTGATTTGATTTAAATTATAGCTCTTTGCTGCTACTAGGCTCTAACCTATTATGAAATTTAAACTACAAGCTCTCTGCTGGATTCTAAATTTAACCAGAAAGCTCTCTTCTGTGTTTTAATTTGAAACTAAAAGTACTTTGCTGATGCTAGGCCCTGAGTGACTATGAAATTTAAACTACAGCTGTCTACTGGGTATGAAAGGTAACCAGAAAGTTCTCTTCTGTGTTTTTAAATTGAATCTTAAACTGTTGCTACTAGGCCCTGACTGATTTAACAAAAAAATAGTGGGTTCACAGATTAATTAGCTTTAAAAGAAAAAAAATTCCTTTCAGAAAAATTCCCAGAAGTATATACTCACAATTTCAGATTTCTCTCCAGAAGTAACAGCCCCCCTTTCCAGTCCTTCAAGTTCCCTTGTGCCTTCCCCACTCCTCCACCCCCTCGGAGCCATATCAGTCTCTCGTAATCAACACCTTCCAAACACTGACCATCTAATTTCACCCGTTCAGCTTGACTTTGGAGTCACTATTCCAGCACCGCCCTCACTCTAGCCACTTCATAATATCTCAGTAGCGAGGGGACCCCCATCCCTCCTTTATGCTTCCCCGAGCACAATATAGCTTTTGCAACTTGGCGCCTCCTCCCCTTCCAGATAAACCTCATGAATTGTTTCTGTAGATCTTCCAAAAATCACGTAGGGATCTCTACTGGTAGGTTCAGAAACTGATATAAAAGTCTAGGGAGCGCCACCATTTTTATTAGTGCTATCTTCCCCAGCCACGACACCTCCAATTTCTCCCACCTCTCCACTTCACGAAGACGTTTACTTTTTGCCGGACCATAATTTGCTTGAAACAACTTGCCCCTCTGGGCAGTTATCTGAACTCCTAAATATGTAATACTATCTTTTACCCATTTGAAAGGGAACCTCTGTCTCATCTGATCTACCCTTGCCTTATCTATTGTTATATTCAGAAGCTCCGATTTAGAGGAGTTGATACGGAACCCGGACACTCTCCCATAAGACTCAAGTTCCTGTAGGATCACAGGCAATGACCTTTCTGGCTGAGTGATAAAAAATAACACGTCATCTGCAAACAGTGAAATTTTATGCTGCGATCCCTCTGTCTGAATACTCTCTATAGCTTCTTTGTCACGGATGCGTTGTGTCATGGGTTCCATTTCTAAGATAAATAGTGGAGGAGAGAGAGGGCATCCCTGTCTCGTTCCCCTAAAGAGCTAAAAGGAACCAGCTACAGCCTCATTGAGTTTCAGACAGGCCAACGGTGACCCGTACAAGATCTGAACCCATTTTAGTTAAGGCCCTGTTATTCCCACTTTCTTAAGCACTCTAAACAAGAAAGGCCAGCTCACCCCATCAAAAGCTTTCTCCGCATTCACTGCCAATAGTGCCAGCGCTTCCACCCTTCTCTCCCCCTGCCACATCAAATTCAGAGCCCTCCTAATATTGTCTGATGTCTGCCTGCCAGGAACAAACCCCGACTGATTTGGGTGTATTAGCCTAGTAAGGCTCGGCATTAGTCGGTTCGCAAAGATTCTGGCAAAAATCTTTAAATTGCTTCCTAGCAATGAGATGGGTCTGTAAGACCCACATTCAGACGGATCTTTGCCCTTCTTATGTATAATACTTATCCCCGACAGCCTTAGCGAGGCAGGCATCTGGGACTCCTCATTGAAGGAGTTAAGCCTCTTTGTGAGCGGTCCCACCAGGGCCCCAGCAAACATTTTGTAAAAACGATTAGGGAATCCATCCATTCCTGGGACTTTATGGGAGGGAAGGCCTTTGATTACCTCAAGTATTTCTTGCTCCCGAATCGGGCCAGAGAGGCCTTCTACCTCCTCCCCAGTGAGTAGTACAGGAAGACTTTATTTAGATATTCCTGGATTTCCTCCTCGTCTGCTACACTTTCTGGGGTATACAGGGTCTGAAAGAACTGCACAAAACATTCTTCAATGTCCCTTTCTAACCAAAGAGTCTTCCTCTTTTCATCTTTAATTTTTACTATATGGTTCCTGGCGGTCACCTTTTTTATGTTAAGAGTGAGTAACTGCCCTGCTTTATTGCTATACTCAAAACATTGTTGCTTCAGCATATTACGTTTCTGATGTATATATCCTGTAAGTTTAACTCGTTCAACTCTTTTCGTAAAGACCGTAGGCCCTCCTTTAATTTGCTATTGGTCAGTTCCCTCTTAAACTGCTGTTCCATTCCTCTTACAGCTGCAAGCAGGTGTTGCTGCTTAGAAATTCTCATCTTTTTCCTATGAGTTCCAATGGTTATGAATCTACCCCTTAGCACCGCCTTGAAGCAATCCCAGACAACGCCAGGTGAACACCCCCCATTATCATTGAATAGCATATAGTAGTTGATTTCTTTATTTTCTCTGCCGGATAACCAAAATATCCTCCAAGAAGGTCTCATTTAATTTCCACCAGTTTCTACTAATTCTCAGGTTCCTCATCCAGAGGTCACACGACATCGGAAAATGGTCCGACCAGGTACATTCACAGATACCGCACTCCCCTACCTCAGAAATCAATGATTTATCCATCAGAAATAGATCTATCCTCGAATAAGCTCTATGAACTGGGGAGTAAAATGAAAAGTCCCTCTGGCCACTATTCAACTCCCTCCAGACATCCACCAAGTCCAGGCCCTCTTTTAGCTGTTTCAGCCGTCGCCTATGTATTCTTGGGGCAGAGGCCGACCCTCTAGAGGTATCCACCAGGGGATTTAAAGCTACATTAAAATCCCCCCCCCCCTGAATTATTTTGCCTTCAACAGAACTTGGCCTGGCTGGAGTTTGGGGCGTACACACTGGCCAAAGTGTACACCATTGAAGCCCACTTGACTTTAACTATCACAAAGCGTCCCTCCCTATCTCTGTACACTTCAGTAACCTGACCAGACACCTTGCTTGAAAGAAGAATCCCCACCCCTCCCTTCTTCTTCTCCTTTTTATTAGACACAAAGAATTGTTGGGCGTACTGGGGGTGACTCAACCTACCCCCATCCTTAGGCAAGAGATGAGTCTCCTGTATGAACACTATGTCGCCACTTAATCGCTTACAATCCTTAAAGAACATTTGGTGCTTAAAATATGAATTAAGGCCCTTAACATTAAGCGTCACCAACTTAATTTCCACCATGTTGCTGCCCAATCCCCTTCTGCCCAACCGACCCACATATACATATAAATCCCCACCCTCTTACCACTCTGCCCGCTACTTCCCCCCACCCCCCACCCCCATTTCCTGTCCGCCCTCCCTCCCCTTCCTCTTCTCTCTGGACCCATCATCATAAGCCCTATAGTGACTAATCAGCCCCAAACAGCCCCGGGATATCCACACACTCACAAGCATTTCTGACTCCCCCAGAATATTCCCCACATCATTCATCCTCCCCCGGCCCCCCTTTGCCTCAACAAATTACTTGTCAGAACAAAACTCCATTTCTCCATTTCCCCCCGCGCCCCCACAATGTACAGGTACAAGGTTAAGCCAACATAGCAAACAGTCTCAGCAGTTACATGCAGTCCACGCCGGATCGTCAGGTTGACTTGTGCTGTTGGCCCTTAACAGGCTTCTGTCACCAAAGGAGTTTGTCTCTGCCCAATGCCCTGTGCCACTGCGAGTTCAAGTCACCGCTGTCCCTTCCTGGAGCCTTATGCGTGCGCGGGGGACAAGTTGGGAGGTCCACCCATCCAGCCTGCCACAAGCTTGCCAGTAGTGAATTGTAATTCCACTGGAAACAACCATTTATAGCGGACGTTCTCTTCTCTAAGTTTCTTTGTTACAGCTTGATATTCCCTGCATTTCTGCATTGTAATACTTGAGACGTCCGAATATACCTCCATTTCTGTGCTTTTCCAGCGGATCTTCCCTAACTTCCGTGCAGCTGACATCACCAGTTCTTTTGTCTGGAACTCATGCAAGCAGGCAATAACATCCCGGGCTCTATTCTCCCTCCGAGGCCCCAGTGATCTATGCGCTCGATCTATTGTAAAACAAACTCCATCGAGGGGTGCCTCAGCCGCATTTAACACTGCCTTGCAAAACTCTTCCACCACAGCGGGGTAGTTTACCGTGTCCTCTCCTTCTGGCAGGCCCCGAATTCATATATTCGAATGCCGGGATCTATTCTCTAGATCGACTAGTTTTTGCAACAGTTCCTCCTGCGT
Organism: Ichthyophis bannanicus; assembly: GCA_033557465.1. Lineage (NCBI taxonomy): Eukaryota > Metazoa > Chordata > Amphibia > Gymnophiona > Ichthyophiidae > Ichthyophis > Ichthyophis bannanicus. The sequence goes on along the minus strand of CM066051.1, from coordinate 40,669,147 downwards.
ATTGCTCACTGCACATATTCGTTGTTCCGTTCGGCCATGGTGCCCCTCGATCTCCTCCATGCAGTTTTCCATCTCCTCACTTCGCGCGCCCAGCGATGCCACATTCTTTTTTAGCTCATTGGGCCAGCCATGCACCTTGGATTTTAACATGCCCAGTTCCACTTTAGTACTGTTGAACCATTCTTTTAAATCATCACGTAGCCCCTGTATTTCACTCGAAACTCCCTTGCCTGCATCAGTGTCCGTTGCTCCGCCAGATTTGCTGCACCCCACCGCCATTTTGGCAGTTAGTTGTTTAGGCCCCGCTGTTCCCTTGAATGAGAAGGCTTTGAGATTGATACTGGGCTTCTTGCCTGCCGTTCACCAAGATTCCCACCTCCACACAGTCTGGGTACTCTCTCCTGTTTATTTGAGGGGGTTTCAGGGTGGAACGACCCAAGCTAACCGGGCATTTATCCGACTGTGCATGCGGAGCTCCTCCTCAAGCAGCCTTTCTAGTGCTGACATCACTGGAACTGCAAGCCACAAGCTTCTCATCCTTTCCAAGCAAGTGGGTCTCCTGAAGAAGGACCACGTGCCACTTAAAACGCCGGAGGTCTCTATAGAATATTTCTGCTGCTGCAGTGTGTTAAGTCCATGAACATTCATGGTGCTCACCTTCAACCCTGACAGCATGTCATACAACCCTTCATACCTTCCCCAATGAGCTTCTTCCTGTTATCCCCCTCCTTTTAGAAAAATCATTCCCACAGAAGCCACTTCTGCATCTCTGGCCATGAGGAAGGAATCCCAGTAGGCGCCCAACCCACTCCCAAAAATACTGTCAACCCTATCCCATGTCTCCCCCCCCCCATTTATATTCCCATTCAGTCCCAGTTCACATTCATTCATGCACTCCACTCCACCGCCCACGTCTATCGCTCTCCCCACTCTCAACTGCCCCCTGAATTCACTACAACAAAAACAATAGATAAACATACAAGCTTCAGAAAGCCCAAACACCCTCCCTCCTAAACCACCCTCAGTCCATCAGTCTCTCTGGAAAAAAAATTCACCCCCTGTAGAGTCTTTCAGGGGTCTCGGTTCCCGCTTTTTGTCCAAACCTTGGAGAGTCATCTTGGTTGCTATCCCAGGCTTGACAAATGCTGCCAGCATGGTTGTTCAGGTTCCACCCATCTAGACCCGTTGGGTGGGCTATGCGGTACCCCAGGGTGCCGTCCTTTGCCAGTTCAGTCCAAGCCTCCTCCTCCATGCGAACACACTGCACCCGTCCATTTATTTCAAACTGGAGCCCAAATGGGAACAGCCATTTATAGCATATGTTCTCCCTTTTTACATATGTAGTGACCCTCCTGCAATGTCCAGCGGCGTTGTAGAGTGCTTGGGACCAGAACCTGATAAATTTCCACCTCGAGGTTTTCCCACTTGAAGCGGCTCCTTTTCATAGCCACTCACATGAGTTTCTCCTTTTGTACATAGTGAGAGAAACAAACCACAATATCATAGGGCTCGGTGGGCTCTCTCGAGGCCCATTTCAGCAAAGTCACCGGCCTCACTCTCCTCCTGCATAAAGCTCCGACAGATGGCTTTTGCAACTTGAGAAGTCAACCAGTATATATCCTCCTCTCGGTCCCCCCTAATCCGAATGTTACTCCGGAAGGATCCGTTCTCAAGATCCTCCAATTTATCTTTTATCTGTTTGTTTTCTTCTGCAGCTGTTGCACAAGGTCCCAGGTTGCCTCTGCAGCTTCCTCCTAGCGATCCACGTACTCTTCGATTGTGTCACCAAGCTGGCCCAAATCATGCAGTTCTCTCCAAATCTCACCAAGAGTCTCCCGCAGCTCCTCTTTAAAACCTGTGAATTTGCGGTGAATTTCCTGAAACCACTGCCATATATCCCTATGTGTGTACTGCTCGTTGACGTATTCAATTTCATTATCCGCATCCACCTGTGATGTCATGCTCCCTGCTTCCTCCGACTGGCGCTCCGACACTTTACCAGCATACGTAAATTTAAATTTCTCTAATTTTTTGCACACAGACGCCCCAATGTAGGGGAGGATCCTGGGGCGAGGTTGCACTGACTTTACTGACTTTACAAAAGTGGGTAAGCTAACAAATTGCACTTTAATCACACTTCGATGGGAGCCTGCACTTTAGGCTGCCATCTTCCCTGGTGACATCACTTCCTCATACACAGTAGTGATTTTAATGGGCTGAATCAGGGACTATAAATACCCCCTGGCTTTGGGATGTAAGTTGCAAAGAAGGACTGGCAAAATGTCTCCCTCCATGAACTTGATACAGTAGCTCTGTAATTGCTCTTTCAGGTACATCTAAAGAAGGCCTCCTAGGGCAGAGTTTGGGTGGTATTAGAATAGAATACACCTAGATTATATTTTCCTTTCAAAATCCACTGATAGAAAAAGGAAGTGTTAAGTCTGCTGGTGGTTTGTGTGCTTGGCAGCAAAGAAGATAGTTTGAAACTTAGTTCCTATGAAGATTGGTGATGTCTCAGGGATTAAAGATCAAATGCTGGCCACCGGTGTTGATGACCTCCCAGTGATAATCACATGGTGCTTGGAGTACCAAAGGATCACCACTAGGGGTCATCAGCACCATTTTGACAATGCTGCCTTTTGATGAGCAGGAGTGAATGGGCCTTGCTGTTGCTCCCACTATACCCCAATGACCTCAGTAAGCCCGGGAGTGTCTGCCGGTGGGGTAGGGGGATGGACCGATCTGGTGGTGGGGACCTCCGGGAGAAACCAACTTTGAGGGAAGGGGGAGGGGCCTTCTGATTGCCTCAGTGTGGAGAGAGGAATGAGTTCTCTATTTCTTTCTGTGGGGAGGAGTTGGAGGAGGAATGGCCCTGTGCAGGGAGGGCCAGTTCTGAGGCTTCCAAGCTGGAGAGTTACCGACATTAGGGTAGCTGGAGAGGGGGGAGGGGTGACATCTCAATACTGTTTTTTGGATGTGGGAATGCTTCAAAAAAAAAAACCCCCTCTTAAAACAAATTGCATAATTAAGCTGTTGATTATTTCTGAAAGATGTAGTCAAGGTATAACTGAGTTTAAAAAGAATTTATACAAGTTCTTGGAGGAAAAGTCTATAAACTGTTATTATCTATGTAGGCTTGGGAAAACCAATGTTATCCCTAAATGTGAGCAATGAAGAACAGATCTACTCCTTGGGAGCCTGTGGGGCACTGGCAGCCTGTAAGGACCATTACTGAAAATTGGAGACTGGGCTTGATGGACCTTTAATCTGACCCAGTATAGCAATTCTTTTGGTCCCATCCTGAGGTGAAATTTGATCATTCTTTCAAGTTACTCCTGTAATTACAGTCTAAGGAAATGACAGCTCTCTTTTCCCATCTGTCCTACAGTACAGTAATGAAAATTAATTTCCCTTAAATCTACTTATTTCCAAGTTCAATCCTTTGTTTATAAATCACGTCTTCCCCTGTGACTTACAGAAATCACAAAGCAATTAGCAATTATTCCATCACAAAAATTGGTGCTTGTGATGAGGGAATATGAGAAAGGTTATAAGCCAGTAACTGACAGCGCCATCGTTAGACCATGTGTGAGCTCCAACTTCATTGAGAAGGACGTCAACCAGAATTGTGTAAGTCTTTAAAATATTATTAGACGCTGTCAGAAATCTGAAGGGTGCTATTGAAGAGACTGAAAGGGCAGATTTGAGATTTTGGGCAAAAAAATGCTTTGAAAAGGCAATGACTCAAGGTAATTTTGCAGAAGTTTGACATAGGGCAGTTTCCCCCAAGTTGCTGGAGGCATTTCCTGGCTCTATCGGACTTGTGTGAAACCAACTGTCTTGTCTTTGATAACCCCTCTTTCGCCTAAACTTTAAATAAGCCCCATTGGCCCCTTTTCCTAAAACCTCTTAGCTGCTTAATGACTATTTTAATGCACACCAGCAGGGTGTTGGGAACACTTAGCATGCAAGCATGTCCACAACTGCATGCTACTAATCTCGCCAATTGGCAGTCACAGGATTGGGCGGAGAATAGGCAGGGAATAGGTATGGCGAGTGCATTACTGCTCAACGTGGCTCTTAATATGGGTTCCTCTAATGACTCCTCTGTTGGAGTTGTTGGGTGAACCCACCTCAGTGGTGCACAGGTTCAAGTGGTCCATCACACGTTAGCTGCTGGGAACACACTGATCACGCCCCCGACAGCTAATGCGGAGCCTTTGCTATTAATATGCATTTGTTTGAATGTGTTAATCACAAATCTTAGTGCAAGTTAGTTAAAGGGGCCTTTAGTCTATCAGGAGATGGAAATCCATTCCTTCAGAGACTTGTGGAGGGGATTTTTATAAACCTTGTTTTGCGCATAAGCAGTGTCTTACAAAACGAGGTCATGCCTAAAGGGACGTGGTGCAAGCTGGCATGTAGAGTAGACGTGCTCAGAGGAGTTTGGGTGGCATGTGGGCAGAGTCATGATTTATGCGCCTACTTTATAAATTATACAAGTACGCACATAAAGTATGCTTGCTTGCGAGCACATGCGTTATCCACACCTTCAATGTACATGTGATTTCTGCTGATTTCTAAAGACATATAGGCATCTATGTATCCTTATAAAATAGGCATAAAATAGAAGCTTTCTTCTCCTTCCCACCTAAATGCCCTGTTACAAAATTACCCCCCAAAATGTGCCTGGGACTTTACAATAGAAATCAGTAGAGGAGGCACTTGGTACCAAATCGGTCCACTCTCACTTCCAGGCCTGAGTGTCCTCTTCACTTCCTGTTAAACTCTCAGTTTCTGTTGCGGATTCTCTGCTGTGGAGGAGGGAGAGGTAAAGGGGGAGTTTCGCTTTAGGGCCCAGGCAGTACAGGCTGTTGAAAGAAAACCACAGTGAGGCTGACTGGCGTTGCAGCGTAACTCTACTGAAAAGATGTTTAGAATGAGGATGAACCAAGATGCAGCAAGTCGTTTAATCACAGTTACTGCCCACTTCGTAAGCAGAAACTTCAAAAGCAAAATCTCTGTTGCTTACTTCTTGGAATTGAAATCAGTTCCGGCATCAGATGTCCCTTTCTGATCTTTAGAAGGTCATCTTTGGATCTGCCAATGGGGTTATTCTCTCCTCCTCTGTGCTTCCCTTCCTCACACCCAAATCTAAGGCATGAGACGCTCCACCGCCTCCTCTTCTCCTCCATTATTTCGGTATCTCCTTGAATCACTAAATCAGGTTGAGGTCTCCCTGCTTCAGGGATTTCCTCTGCATGACAGTTTGAGGAAAATGTCTGAAGGTCAGAACTGGAGTCTAAGTTCAGGTTCACTGGGCTTCATCCATCACTATTCTTCCATTTTTGATTCCTCTGGATACTACTTCCAGAGTGAGTGAGGGATTTAGCCAATGAAGTATTACTGGACTTTACTGACTTTATTTCCTACGGTTACTAGCTGACTTCCTAGACTAGATGGTAAAAGGCACTAGGGCAAAAGGATTCATAAGGGATGTGTATTTCAGATAGTTTACAATGCGTACATAGTAGAATCATGGACACCCATTGTAGAAAGGGTGTTTCCTCATAATTAAATGAAGGTCTAAGTAAGAACATCCCAAACGTGAAAAAGCCCCCAGGTAAGTGAAAGATTAAATACCTCTGTAGAGATGGGTAAAAGAGGCAACATCTGGAAAGTGGTATAAATGCCCATAGCATAGGAAATAAGATTCCAGAAGTGGAGGCTTTAGTGGAAGAGGCTGATTTGTATTTAGTGGTGGTTACGGAGACACGGTTCACGGACAACCATGACTGGGATGTAATTATACCAGGCTATACTTTATTCAAGAAGGACAGGGGAGGAGGAGTGGCACTATATGTAAAAAAAATAATATTAATGCTATAGAATTACAGGGCTTAAAAGGGAATGAGGAGGCACTGTGTGTTAAACTAGAAAGAGGGAAAGGGGAATCCATTTGAATTGGAATGATATACAGATCCCCCTCACAGGGAGAAGATGTGGACGGAGATTTAATAGAAGACATTCGCAGTATTGCCATGAAAGGAAAAGTGTTACTAATAAGTGACTTTAATATGCCGGATGTTGATTGGTACATCCCTGCTGTGGTGTCATCTAGAAGTAAGGAGATCCTGGATTCTCTACAGGGAGAATTATTCAGCAACTGGTAACAGAACCCGCACATGAATGGGCCATATTGGACTTGGTGCTTACCAATGGGGAAAGTGTTTCTGAAGATATAGTGGGAGATCATCTCACATCCAGTGATCAGCAGATGGTGTGGTTCAGTATTAGGACTAGGGCTGATAAAGTCCATTCAAAAGCAAGGGTCTTAGACTTTAGGAGAACTAACTTTGCCAAGATGGGCCAATACCTCAGGGAGTCATTAGCGCGATGGGAACAGCTGAGGGATGTAGAAAAGCAAGGGGCAAAACTGAAAGGGGATATTTTAAGGGCAACAAATCATTTTGTTAGAAAGGTAAATAAATGTAAAAGGAAAAAGGAGGCTGCTATGATTCTTAAAAGAAGTAGCCAAAAAGGTGAAGAAAAAGAGGGTGACCATCATAAAATATAAGAGATCACAGAGAGAGGAAGACAGGCATCAATATTTGGAAAAACTTAGATGAGTTAGCAAAGTAGTCAAGGATGCAAAGATACAAAAAGAAGAAGAAATAGCCAATGCAATAAAATGGGGGGGGGGGGGGGGGATAAGACATTTTTCAGATATGTTAGTGAGAAGAGGAAGGGCAATTGTGGTATTATAAGACTCAAGGGTAAAAAGGAGGAATATGTAGAAGCTGATGAGGATAAAGCAGAATTGCTGAACAAATATTTCTGTTCTGTATTTACAGATGAAGGGCTCGGAGCAGGACCTCAGAAAACACTTACAAAAAGGAACAAAAATGATGGGGATCTTGAACGATTTTCAGAACTAGCTAAACTTAAAGTAGACAAAGTGATGGGGCCAGATAGGCTACATTCAAGAATACTGAAGGAACTTGGGGACATTCTAGCGGCTCCACTGACTGACCTTTTCAATGCTTCTTTAGGGTTGGGAGTAGTCCCAGAGGGCTGGAGAAAGGCACATGTGGTCCCTGTGCACAAAAGCGGAAGTAAGGATAAGGTTGAAAACTGCAGGCTGTTTAGTCTAACCTCTGTGGTGAGTAAATTATTGGAAATGCTACTAAAAGAGAAAATAGTGAGGTTTCTAGAGTCCAGTGGATTGCAGAATCCAAGGCAGCATGGGTTTACCAGAGACAGGACTTGTCAAACAAATCGGATTCATTTCTTTGACTGGGTGATCAGGAAGATGGACCGAAGAAAAGTCCTAGATTTGGTATACTTAGATTTCTGTAAAGCCATTAACACTGTTCTACACAGCTGACTTATTAATAAACTGAGCACCCTAGGGATGAGCCCTAAAGTTACTGATTGGGATAGAAATTGGTTGAGTGGGAATTGACAAAGCATACAGGTAAATGGCATCATTCTGTGAATAAGGATTTTACCAGTGGTGTGCCACAGGGATCTGTCCTTGGTCCGATTCTTTTTAACATCTCTGTTAGCGATATTGTGGAAGGGCTGCAAAAATCCAAGGGAGTGGTACAGTGTAGGGGGCAAAGTATGTCTGTCCACGAAAGAAGAGCAGGACCTAGGTGTAATTGTGTCTGATGATCTTAAAGTAGTTAAACAGGTAGAATGGCGACAGCGAAAGCTAGAAGGATGCTTGGTGCATAGGGAGAGGAATGGCCTGCAGAAGAAAGTGATAGTACCTCTGTGTAAGTCTTTGGTGCGACTTCATTTGGAATATTTTGTGCAATTCTGGAGAACGCAACTTCAAAAGGATATAAATAGGATGGAGTCGGTGCAGAGGGTGGTTACTAAAATGGTTAGTGGTCTTCATTATAAAGCATATGACGACAGACTTAAGATCTTAATATGTACACTTTAGAGGAAAGATGGGATAGAGAAGATATGATAGAGATGTTTAAATACCTCTGTGGCATAAAGGCATCAAAGAAGAGCCTCTTTCGATTGAAAGCAAGCTCTGCTACGAGGAGACATAGGATGAGTGTGAAAGGGGATAGACCCAGGAGCAATATGCAGAAATATTTCTTTATGGAAAGAGTGGTAGATACATGGAATAGTCTCCCAGTGGAGGTAGTAGAGATGAAGGCAGTAACTGAATTAAAAAAAACGTGGGACCAATACAAAAGATCTCTAAAGGAAATGTGATGCTGTATGGTAGTTGCTCCAGGATTATGAGGTCAATCCTGGTTCAGGTATAGCTCTGTGCTACTGTGATCTACTGGATATGATGTCTTGTTCATCGTCTCCCACTTGGGAATAAGCTCTAGCTCAAAGTCTTTGGCTTTTGAGTCACCTTTTCGCAGGGGATGGATGGTCTTAATCTAAGAGGAAGCAACAGGCAGGTAGCAATCATTTGCCATTTCCCATCATTATTGCTTTGAGGGACTAAACCAACTACCAGAGCCCACCGCTTCAGGCCACTTGCATCATTTACAAGCCTGAATCATGGTCAATACTCTTCTTCTTCTGTGTTGTTTTATATAGATGCAGCGTGCACCATTATGCCACATGGCAATTCTCCTATTCCCGTTAACTACTTAAATACAATGTTACCACAAACACTGGGGAGATGTGTACCACTCCCTTCTTTTTTACCGTTATGCTTACTTTGCCCCACATTTTGGCTCAATTGTAGGAATGGTGGCTATTTTTTTATGCTTAAAAGAGCCCTTATATTATCTGTCCCCAAATTGCGGCAGCAATTTTGAATATGCAGAATCTTTACGTTTTACATAATTTCTTACATTCGATTTCATGATTCAACTGGGAAGCTCAAAGTGGGTTACAATAGCTAACAGCTATGTAGCATGAAAAGACGAAGGCAGAGGGCCTCAAATGAAGAGAATGAGTGGGCTTGAGTTGGGTGAAGAGGATGAAAGTTGCAAGAGGATGGAATCAACAGTCCAAAACCTCCATTACAACCAACTGAGTAAGATGCGTGGGAGAAGAGAAAATGTCTATGGCAGAGACTAGCAAAAGAAGCCCAGCCTTCAGGGGAAGTTCAAGGATAGGTGAGCTCAGGCCATCCCATCCACTAGGTAGACTAGGTGGCCACCTAGGGCAGCAGATCTCTATGGGGAGCAGAACATGTGTCTGCTGCTTGCCGAGCCATGCCGCCCTCCCCCCTCGCTGACCCAGACAGTATTGCTGCCCCCTGCTGCTGATGATTGCAGCAGCAGGAGGGGGGGGGGGAAGGCTTGGCAGCAGACCATGTGCTGTGGCATGTACCTCTGACCCCCCCCCCCGAAGTAATGTCAGAGGTGGGTCAAAAGTGGCAGGCCATGTGTGCCGAAGCATATGACCTGTCGCCAAGTTGAACTGTGACGTCTCCTCTAATCCACCACCGTAATCAGCGGCAGCATGGGGGCGGCAACACTGTTCATCCTGTGGGAGGGGGTGGCATGGTGCAAGGAGGGTGGCAAGGCTGGGGCTTCTGTGTGGCAGAAACCCTTGGGCTGGCCTTGGGTGGGCTAGACGTGAATAAATCAAGTAAAGTCAAATCAAACTCGTTACAGTAGCTATGACCCAGTCCTAGTTCTAATCCTAAATCTACCTTAAACCAGACTTTGATCTCAACCCTAACCATAACTTTGAATATATCCCTACTGTAATCCTAAATCTAACCCTAACCTAATGAGAACCTCGAACATAATCAAACCCCCTAATCCTAAAGCTAACCATAACCCAAGTTTTAATCTTAATCCTAACTATAAACTGTAACATAACCTTAGCCTTAACCCTTTATGGTGACAAGTGATAACCAGTCTAATTTTCTACTCTCTCCAAGGTAACAGCTGAATAAAAGGCAAATTGAGACTGGCAGAGCTCGACGCAGAAAATCATGCTGATGGTACTAACTTATTTCCTGATATTAAACTTCGCTGAATATAATAATAAGATCAACTGTCGACTGAACAGTACGAACATAACAGGATACATAGAAGAGGGGGACATCATTATCGGGGGCCTCATCCCTGTCCACAGTGCTAAAACATACCCCTTGGTTTCCTTCACAGAGACCCCCAGCATCCAGCCCTGTGGCACGTAAGTGGTGAAGTAGTTTCTCCTTGCTCATATTTTTCATTGTGCAATGACTGGAGTTTCTTCCCCTAGGGAATATGAACTCTGTCTCCACAGCATCACCAACTGAGCAGAAGACTGACTCTGACATTGAGTTCCATGAACTGAACTTACGTCTTCGGAATATAGGGGCACCTACACTGCCACAGAGCCACTGGACCGGCCCTTCCATCTATCTATCTATCTTGCTCTAGTGAAGGGGGATTTTAGAAAGGACCTCCAAGTACATTCTTAAGTCAGTATGTTTGACAAAAAGTAGGCAAATCCAGATTCAGACAGTTTTGTATGAACATGGACATGCCCAATATGGACATCTGCACGATGTCTACATAGACATCTCCAGAAAGGTCCTTCAGAGCCTGGACATCTAGGAAATGCTTAAAGGTTGGAGTAGAGGGTTAGGGAATAGGGAATTCAGGATTCCAAGTCCACTGCTGCTATCATTGAAATGGTGCTTAGTACTGGGGATGCTGGAGCACTTTCTTCTCTACATGCTCTGGATGTTTTTTAGCCAAAACAAGCACTTTTCAGGTGCTTGGAGCAGGTCTAAACTTAGACATAACTCCGAACATCCAGGATATTTCTAAGATCAGGTAGGGATGTTCAGGTTCCTGGGAAGGTCCCAACCACACCTCCTCCGTATCCTCATTCGCACTTGGACGTCCTCACATTGGGGACATCCAGAGACTCTCCTTCTGAAATGGCTCTGGAGATGTTGCTGTGATTTGGATGTCTCTAAACCCATTTTCAGATATCCAAAGCATGTATATGCCTTCCAAAATGACCCCCTTAGGTCTACAGTAGAGGTACATATAGTTAAATTTCATATATTTGACACTATTTTATTGCTTTTAGACTACAATTACTTCTTTATCAGGATGTCCATGTGATGAGATTTGCAATTGATGAAATTAACAGAAGCGACTCCATACTGCCTAATCTTACTTTGGGCTTGTGGATATATGACTCTTGTGATACCCCATCCCGATCCCTGCAAGGCACGATGTGGCAACTCACCGGGAACAGAGACCCCATTCCAAATTACTCCTGTGGGGGAAACTATCCTCTGGCCGCGGTGATCGGAGATTCCAAGTCTTGGATGTCCATAACCATGGCTCAGTTGCTGGGAGTCTATAGGCATGCACAGGTATGGATCAATCATAGAAGTCATAAAATACCAACTGCTTTCAATGTGCACACCTTATCATGAAGGTGCGTACTTTGCTAATAGGCATAACTGGGGATGAGGTCTGGGCAGAAAAGGGGCAGAGTTCAAAGTACGCACATAGATTAGGAAACATCTTAATTTCTGCATGTACTTGCAAACTTTACGCATGCACATGTAGACCTGCTTTTAAGCATCTACATTCCATGTGCGATTTCTGCTGGTATTGTATAGATGCCTATGTGTCCTTATAAAATAGCACCTATATAAGCAACTACTTGTCCTTTTAACATAAGCATCCTGTTAGAAAATTCTACTCTTGGGATATAATAATATAAAGCATTCACCATGAGTAAAGCATGTTTCTCATGTGGGCGATGGTTGTTGGGGTGTCCGTAAGTGCACCAAAGATGGCGTCTACGTTTCTGTGATTTGCACATAGGTGTTCCCAGGAGCATAGCTGAGCAACGTGCATGCATACATGATAGAACACAAACAGGCATGTGCATCTTCCTCACAGCAGGGGTAAATCTATGTGAGAACATTTGAGAGCTCTTAGGGATAGTTCTGGAAGCCTATTTAATAATGGCACAGGGATGCATATGTTACCTTTGTAAAATAGGTACTTCTTTTTTTAAATGTTTTTTTGGCACCCTGTTATGAAATTACCTCTCACCCTCCCAACCATGAGGGCAGCAAAACCTTTATGGTAACTGAAGATACCAATTGAAAAAATAATTCACCTCAGCACTCTTACAAATCCTATCTAGGGTAAGAACACTAATTAGTCTTATGGGTGCGCTTTCAGATCAGCTATGCCTCTTCTGTAGATGCACTTAGTGATAAGTGTCGATTTCCCTCTTTCCTTCGCACTACTCCAAGTGACGTATTGCAATCTCTGGGCATTGCTCGCTTGATCACTTTTTTTGGATGGACCTGGGTCGGAATCCTTGCTGAGGACAATGACTATGGACTGATAGGAAGTCAGATGCTGAAAGAGGAGCTGGTCAAGGCTGACGTCTGTGTAGCCTTCTATGAAACCATCCCCCTGTATTACTCGCAAGAGAAGATACGACGCATTGTGGAGGTGGTGAAGAAGACCACAGCCAGGGTCATTGTGGCATTTTCTTCTGCCAACAATCTCTATCCAGTGATGCTGGCAATTTCAAGGAGTGAGATATCTGGGAAATTCTGGATGGCTACCGATGGCTGGTCTGATGATCCAATATTTAATAAAAAAGAGTTTGTAAAAACTCTTAATGGAACCATTGCACTTGCAGTTCCTACAGGCAACATCCCAGGGTTCAAAGAGTATCTCTATGGACTTCATCCTTTGAGAACCGCAGGAGATATCTTTGTTGGGCAGTTCTGGGAACAAATCGTTGGCTGTAAGTGGGCCAGCCCCAACATAGACCAGGCCACTCTTCAGGAACTAAGCAGAGAAGGGAAAATCTGCACAGGGAAGGAAGACTTGAGGACCCTTAACAATCTCTTCTTCGATACATCAAAGCTGAGATTTGTGTATAATGTTTATAATGCTGTGTACGTGGTTGCCTACGCCCTGCATGCCATGTATTCCTGTGAACCTGGAAAAGGACCATTCTTCAATGGCTCATGTGTGGACATCAAACATTTTGCCCCTTGGCAGGTATGTGGAAATATTTCTTTCAGATACTTATGTTTAAGTGAGCCTGACCTCACCAGTACAGACAGTTTTGGGTTAGTTTTCAATAGTTATAAAACCAAAGAAATGTGCATCAGATCTCAGTCAATAGTAGACGTACTCATGAAGGGTCAGATAAATTTGTTGGTGGAAACCCCATGGTGTTATATGCATCCTGCAATGGATTGTGACAGTGAGGCTTCTCACGGTTTATATACCATTTAATTGACCAGGTGATTGAATGATTAGTTTGACAAGTCTTAGCTTAATGTGATTGAATAGTAGGTAGAGACACCCATTGTTGGTGCTGCCTTTAGCTGTTCGGTACCTGAGAGATGACAAAAGCAGATGTAATCTGTCGCAACATATGTTCAGGACATAGCACAGTTCCAGAGGAATTTTAGAAAAGGTTCTGCCAAATGTCGACCGTTTTCTAAAATATGTGTAGGGATGGCTAGTACACATATATTTGCCGACATGTAGAACCAGAGAAGCCATTTTGTAAATCTACATGTGGTAAAAATCAGCGGTGGCAATTTGACAAATTACACATTTCAATTTAGAGGGGAAAATAAACATCGGGGAATTGAGGGGGATAATCCCCTCAATCTCTCCTATACAGGGCTGGCCGAAATGATTACTTTTTAAAAATATATGTGCGTATTTCCTATATGAAATGGGGAATACACATGTCGATTTTCGACCCCTCCAGGCCACGCCGTAACCATGCTTCCAGACCCCTTACAATTTTACATATTATGCTCATGCAGGTGTAAACGAGTTCTTTCTAAAATCATCATTCCTATGTGGATGCCATTTCCATGTGTAAATGCTGGATTTTCCATGTGGAAATTGCGAATAAGATCTAAAATAATCCCCTCAAGGTTAGACCTGTTGCTGTATTTGAATCTGGGGAAACCTGGCATCCCTAAAACCAGTACTTGAAAAAAATATCATGAAGGATCTTTGAAAGAATATAAGGAAAGACTTTATTTAACAATCTGGAGTTTTAGTTTATGAACTTTGAAACATCACCATTTGGATCTTTGTACAATATTTAAAATTTGTATTGGACCTATTATATTTCACGGATTCTCAGGGTGAAAAATGTTCCCCTTGGTATATAAGTGCCGCACAGGCATTTAAGTGTACCCTTGGAAGGTCTTTATGTTTTGGACACTGAGGATTCCTTCCTTGAGTTTGTTCTGTTTAGACGGGTAAATTTTCAATAGGGCATCTGACTGCAAAAGCACACCTCGACTTTTCAGCCTCTAGAAACTCAGCTGATTTTCAGAGACCGGGTACCCATCTACATTATGTTTGAATATTGACTACTTAGGTGACTAAAAGCAGGCATATGCACCTAAGAGGTGTTGGAACCAAGGCAGAAAGTCTGCCTCATTGTGTTATACTGACTACCCATAGATATTTTGAAATTTCACTGTGCAGCTATACTTCCAACCATACCTCTAGAAAGCGCCATGGGACAACTCTTTTCTATGCAGCTAAAAGTACATGTAGGCTTTTAGGGAAACGAGAATCCCCTCTATAACTATTTTTATGTGCATGGCTCCCAACTAGCTTTTCTCTTCAGTACACCCAAGTTTCCCTTTCTTCATGTCGTAGTGTTGCTCGGGCTTATAAGAATATCCCAGATTTTTCTTTTCCTTTGCCTGTTGTAATATATTTTCATAAACTAATATTAGGATTACACAATATGTCAACTTGAGGCTGCATACAGTGTCCTTCTGAAGACCGTATGATAAAGGGCATCATAGCCTGGAAAGAACACAGTGGGGTCAAAACCTGAAAGAATTTAACCAGTTAGCATCACCTGCTAACCAGAGAAGTCTTGCTGTGAGAGCTATTCAGTGGTATTGTCCCGACATGGTAAGGGGACAGACTTCAGTGATTATTATCGGGGTTTCTTAAACACAGTTAATATTACAGTTTCTCAGCTAAATATACAATAGAAATTCAGAATACAATCAGCAAAAATGAGGCACACAAGTAGCCTAATTCAATGAGTTTGGCATTGTAAGGCTAATGCAAGCTTATCTCTGCTTTTCGGCACAGCTCCTGCATTATATATGGAAAGTACGTTTCCAGAACACCATTGGCCAGGAGATTTTCTTTGATCGACAGGGGAACCCTCCAGCTTCTTATGACATTCTGAACTGGCACCTGTCTTCGAGTGACTCTTTCACCTATGTAAATATCGGCTACTATGGAGCAGCCAGTGGTCAAGATATCAAGCTCAACACCAGCGCCATCATGTGGAGTAATGGGTCTACACAGGTGAGATGACCCTCATGTCTTTATTGCAAACTGGTTGAGAAAAAGCTCAGATCCCATCATGGACGGAACCTACTTTGACTTGGCAGAAATCCAATTTCAGATTTGTGGCTTTGTAACACGGATGGACTTGGATCTATCAAAGTCAACTCACATTACTTTGAATATGACTGTGATTTTTGCTTTTATTTCAATAATTAAAGATTGACTGGACCCATTAGCCAAACTTTGGCCATCAAAATAGCTCATGGCCTGCACAATAAGCCACAGATAGACAGACGGAACTAAGAAGGGAAAATGCAGATCGGATGCAAACATTCCAATGCTGGAAGGGTCCTGAAGGGAAGAAGCCTGAAAATAAATATGATAAAATGAGAGGGTGGTAGGCTCTGGAAGAGGTCCCTGTGTTGTCTTTTCTCTGCAGCCCAACTGACTATTATAGCTTTTAACTGTGGTTTTAGACTACGCTTCAGGGTATTTAGACTGCTTTCCTTGTATAGACTTACATCAGATATCTGTGTGTGTGGCAAATAGAGAGTTAAAACTAACAAATGAGGTTTTTTGCTCCTGCTGCACTGGTTGGTGAAACCCTATACCCGGGGAGGAGCTGATTTAGAGCATAGTACACCTGGCCTGACACTGGTCTGAGCCAGTTTTACAGAAGCTGAGAGGCACCCATTTCAGCTAAGGGCAAACCTTCTATCTTTTCTGCTAGCTTAAAACTATAAATTCTAACTGTTGATTTTTGGGGGAATTACTATTATAGCTTTTAACTGCAGCCTTTGATTCAGTCAACCATGAAACTCTGATACTCCGTCTTGTGGAGAAAGGAATACAAGTCTCAGCTATAGCATGGTGCAAGTCCTACCTATCTAACAGATGGCAACAAGTCAGAACAGGTCCCATGACTTCTGACCCATTCCCTCTCAATCAAGGTGTACCTCAGGGTTCATCCCTATCTGCATTAATGTTCAACATATATGCAACCAATTTGTACCCTAATCCGCTCCTTCAACATCCAATGCCTAGTCTACGCAGACGACGTCCTAATCTACTCACCATTCCTGATTGATCAACCTGACTTTTCACCTATATCAAGCTGCTTTGAAGCTGTATCACAATGGCTTACAACACAAAATTTAAGGATCAACCATAGTAAAACAGATGTCTTATTCCTCACCAAGAACCAGATGTTCTCCCCACCCCCCACATTAAAAGTAAACAATATTGAGTTGATAGCAAAATCAACTATCCGCTATCTCGGCATCACGCTTGACCAACGACTCGACATGTTTACACATGTGAAGAACATCACGAAAGCAATTTACCATAAGGTCCGGATACTACGTCACCTGCACCCCCTATTGGACTTTAATGATTACTGAACTATCTTCCAAGCCTTGGTGCTCCCACATCTAGACTTTGCAAATATTATCTTTCATGGCCTCCCTCAGTCGACACTAGGACCTCTTCGCCTTGCAATGAATGCTGCAGCAAGGGTACGGCATCTGCGGCGGCTGCGGCGGCATGCCCTGATGCTAACCGGCTAGCATCGAGGTGTTCTAGAATGCAGCGGGGGTGGCACCCAGTGATATTGAGTAGGCACTTTAAAGGCTGACCTAACTTTCACCACAGAAGCGAAACAGGCAGCAGCTCCATATTGCTGCTTCATCGCTATCCGGCTGACGGTTGTTCAATCCCAGGGTCCAGATAAGACCTCGGCATTGAATACTTGCAGGTACATCAAGCAGCTCCATATTGCAGGTACATCAAGCAGCTCCATATTGCAGGTACAGGCAGCAGCTCCATATTGCTGCTTCATCGCTATCCGGCTGACGGTTATTCAATCCCAGGGTCCAGATAAGACCTCGGCATTGAATACTTGCAGGTACATCAAGAGCTAAACATATAACCCCAGTCATGATGGATCTCCACTGGCTTCCACTTCAGGCTAGAATCCAGTATAAGTCCCTAGTACTAACATTCAAAGCCCTAAGGAACCAGATCACCTCACCCATCAGCAAACTCATTCAAAGACGGCCGTTCAACAGGATCAGGAGATCTAATCAAGCAAACACTCTAGAGATCCCCAACATTCTAACTAAGTGCAAAAAGGCTACTGCCAATAGAGCCTTCTCCCTATTTGCACCCATGACCTGGAATGCCCTCCCCACTGAGCTCCGTTCCACCCCAGACCTATTGTCATTTAGAAAAGCCCTCAAACACCACCTTTTCCTCATCCATTACCCAGAATCCAATCCCAGAAACAACCACCCATCCTCACATCCTACACCCTACTCCACCCCACCCAAAATCCAACACCATAAAGAAAATGACTAGCTCTACCACCATATCCCCTCTCTTATTTATTATTGGTACTGATCACACATCTTATTGATTAAACCTCTTATAAATATGATAAGTTGATATGTTGAAACTAAGCTATACTATATGTATAATTTCTCACCATACTATATGTATAATTTCTCACCATACTCCATGAATAATTACTCTGTAATTAGTTACCCCTGTTACCTCCAGGTTATCTCGTCCATGTTCAATGTAAAAACTCAATTGTTGTGTGACATTGCAGTATGTTTTTTGTTCATTTGTAAACCGCACTGATTTTAATAGCGCGGTATATAAGAGAAGTAAATAAATAAAATAAATAAATAAATAACTGTGGTTTTAGGTACCATGCTTGGGGGCATTTGGACTGCTTTCCTTGTATAGACTTACATTAGATATATGTGTGTGCCCACGGTTCAAGAACAGCCTACTTGTCAAAGACACTTAGGTTCCCGCCCACCCCGCCCCTCACCCCACCCACCCCAGGGGCTACATTGGCTTTATAGTGGTCACATACGCGCCATCTATCCTTTCTTACTTGGGTTAAAGTCCACATCTTCTTCATCCTTTCTTCTTCTTCTTCCCCTTCTGGGACTACTTAACCAACTTGTTGTGTATTCAGTGCAATAACTGCAGTACTTTCATTCCAAGACAAATCATTTGGAGCCTAAGAGCTTGTCCTATGTGCCTCAGGTCAGCTGCCATGCATGACAAATTAACTCTACTAAGGAAAGACCTAGCTGCCATGCATAAAGAAGTGACTCTACTGAGGGAGGAAATGGCTGCAATGAAATGCACCTCTTCTAGGATACAAACTGAACAAAGTCCACCACTGCTCCCACAAAGAATCAAACACCCCAGGAACAAATGGATCACAGTTTGTTCTGGAAGACTGCGACCTGTAACAAAGAGACATCCTATACATCAAGAGATATCCCTGCATAATTCCTTCTCTGCCTTGGCTAATGAGAATGCTCAATCCAAAGAAACTGAAGGGCCCTTAATAAGTCAGACAATGCCCAATCACCTGCTAAAGCATCAAATATGAAGAAAACCTCAGAAAACAGAAAACTACTATTACTTGGAGACTCCATCATCAGAGGCACCAACTTGGGAACACAGTTCAAAGGAGAGAAGATAGTCATGTGCCTACTAGGCTCGACAGCCAGCAAGAATACAAACCAAGTTGTTGAAGTACTTAGCGCAAAAAGTGAACACTCCAAACTTGATGTTGTTATCCACTTGGGCACAAATGACCTGGCTAGAAACAGTGCCTCTACAGTCCAAAAGGACTTCTAATCTCTGGGAGAGAAACTCAAGCCCATTGTCAAAACTGTTGCATTCTCAGAGGTTCTGCCTGTTCTTGGTAAGGGGACAAAAAGGCTGCATCGCATTAACAGCTTTAATACATGGCTCCAGACCTGGTGCAAACAAGAAGGATTTAGATTTATTGGTGAATGGGGAAACATATGGACCAACGAGAGACTATACTGTGCTGATGGACTACATCTCTCTGTCGCAGGGAAAAGAAAAATTCAGGCAGTATGTGGATATGCATTTAAACTAGGAAAAGGGGGTGATGGATGTGGAAGGTCAAGACCTGCACGCCACCCCCTGCAAAAGCAGAATAACATCAGAAACAGCCACACTTTTAAACCACACATCAAAAACAAGTGGGAAGATGTGGGTATAACAGAATCAATGCAAAATACACACAAGCCAGGTAAATGCTGGAAAGCAATAAGCACAAATGCTCGAAGCTTAGCCAACAAAGTTCCGGAACCGGAAGCCCCAATGGTGGAAATGGATTTGGACATTGTGGCAATTACAGAAACATGGTTTAATGAATTGAATGATTGGGATATAGCCATAGCTGGCTATAATCTATTCAGAAGAGACAGAGAAAATGGAAAAGGAGGAGGAGTAGCCTTGTATGTCAAAAGCAATATTAAAGCTACTGAAATGCAGGGGACATGGGGAAAAGAAGAAACGCTCTGGATTGCGCTGGAAAGAGGAGATGGCACTGTCATCCATACTGCTGTAGTCTACAGACCTCCAACTCAAATTGAAGAGATAGATAACGAATTGATTATAGATATTGCCAAGATAGCCATAAAGTGGGAAGCGATCATTTTGGGTGACTTTAATCTACCTGATGTGGATTGGAGTACTCCTTCTGCACATCTGGAAAGAAGCAAAACAATTGTAGATGCTCTCCAAGATGCATCACTTAGACAAATGGTCATGGAACCAACCAGGGAAAGCTCAACACTGGATTTAGTGCTCATCAACGGTGATAGCGTGTCGAATGTCTGCGTGAGTGCCCCTGAGAGCAACAGCGATCATCACACAGTGTGGTTTGAGATAAAAGCCAAGGTACAGGCCAAACATAGCAAGCTCAAAGTCCTAAACTTCAAAAACACTGACTTGAAGAAAATGGCCGAGTATCTAAAGGAGGAGATGACAGGAGATAAGGGAAGGAGATAAGGGAAGTGGAATTCCAATGGGCTAAACTAAAGGTGGCAATAAAAGGGGCAACAGAAAAATATGTAAAAAAAGTAAATAAAAACAAGAGGAGAAGGAAACATGTTTGGTTTTCCAAAGAAGTGGCTGCTCAAATAAAGGCAAAAAACACAGCTTTCACAAAATTCAAAAGCTCAGAAGAACACAGAAATGAATACAGGATCAAACTCAAAGAATCAAAAAGAGAAATAAGGATAGCAAAATCAAAGGCTGAGGAAAAGATGGATAAAGATGTTAAGGGTGGCGACAGAACTTTCTTCAGGTGTATTCGGGAAAGGAAGAAGATCAGAGTTGGAATTGCAGGACTCAGAAGTGCTGGGAAAGGACTCATGGAAAGCGACCTAGAAAAAGCGAAATTGCTAAACAAATACTTCTGCTCTGTTTTTGCTAAAGAAAATCCCGGAGATGGACCAGCTGTGACTCCCAGATATAAAAATGGGAATGAAGTAGATACCACACCATTCACAGAAGATGAGGTGTTGGAACAACTTGCTAAACTGATAGTGGACAAAGCCATGGGACCGGATGGGATACATCCCAGGATACTGAAAGAGCTCAGAGAGGTTCTTGCAGGACCGTTAAAGGATGTATTCAACGGATCCTTGGAAACAGGAGAGGTTCCTCAGGACTGGAGAATGGCTGATGTCATACCTCTACACAAAAGTGGTGACAGGGAAGAAGTGTCAAACTACAGACCCGTGAGCCTTACCTCGGTGGTGGGAAAAGTAATGGAGACACTCCTGAAAGAGCGAATAGTGACCTTTCTCAAAACCAACAGGTTGCAAGATCCGAGGCAACATGATTTTACTGAAGGACGTTCTTGCCAAACAAATCTGATTGAGTTCTTTGACTGGGTGACCAAGGAACTAGATCAGGGGCATGTGATGGATGTCATCTACCTGAATTTCAGCAAAGCCTTTGATATTGTTCAACAAACTCAGTAGCTTGGGAATGGGTCCCAAGATGGTGAACTGGATTAGAAATTGGTTGACTGACAGACGACAGAAGGTGATGGTACATGGAGCTCACTCGGATGAAAGGAAGGTGATTAGCGGGATGCCCCAGGGTTCAGTCCGGGGCTCGGCACTGTTAAATGTATTTGTGAGTGATATTGCTGAAGGACTGAACGGAAAAGTCTGTCTTTTTGCAGATGACACAAAAATTTGCAACAGAGTGGACTCCCCCGAGGGAGTGGATAACATGAGGAAAGACCTACAAAAGCTGGAAGAATGGTCTAATGCTTGGCAATTACAATTTAATGGGGAAAAGTGCAGTGTCATGCACTTTAGGTAGCAGAAATCCAAGGGAAATATCTGCAATAGGGGGCGAGAGGTTGGTGTGCATGATTCAGGAGAAAGACCTTGGTGTGATTATCTCTGATGATCTCAAGGTGGTAAAACAGTGTGACAAGGCGGTGGCAAAAGCCAGGAGGATGTTGGGCTGCATACAAAGAGGGATTACCAGCAGAAAGGACGAGGTACTTATGCCACTGTACTGGTCGCTGGTGAGGCCTCACTTGGAATACTGTGTTCAGTTTTGGAGACCATACCTTGTAAAAGATGTAAAAAGACTGGAAACTGTTCAGAGGAAGGTGACCAAAATGATTTGGAGCCTGCGTAAGAAACCCTATGAGAAGAGACTTGAAGACCTAAATATGTACACTTTGGAGGAGAGGAGGGATAGGGGAGATATGATTCAGACCTTTAAATACTTAAAGAGTAATGATGAACGAACAAACCTCTTCCAAAGACGGGGAAGCTGCAAAACTAGAGGGCATAACATGAAGCTGCGAGGTGTAAAATTGCAAGGCAATATCAGGAAATATTTTTTCACTGAAAGGGTGGTGGATGCTTGGAATGCTCTCCTGATGGAAGTGGTGGGGGCAAACACGGTGACGGAATTCAAAACAGCATGGGACAAGCACTGTGGATCCCTTTATGGCAACAGGATAAAAACAAAATAAACTGAACCATCTAACTTCTCAACAAATAGGGGTGTCCTACATGGAGTGGTGGGTCCACCCCTAAACAAAGACATGGGGAGGGGTGGCTTGCACGGAGCGACGGGTGCACCTACTCTTGCTGTATATTTGCTGGGCAGACTGGATGGACCATGCTGGTCTTTATCTGCTGTCATTTACTATGTTACTATGACTATAAATTGTGGAATGTGCCTGGGCTGGCTGAGAATTGGGGAGAGGGGCTGGGAAAAGAATTACTATTTCTCGGTTTCGTTTTAAAACTCTTCAATGCCTAGCCTACACATTAGGGCAATTTAATTCTAAATCTTTAAGGCAAGTCAATAACGGATCTGTGCCTTTAACAAATTTAAAATCTAGAGGGGGCTACTGAAAAGGAATAATGCAGTAGCAGAGCAGCCAACTGTGTGAATCGTGCTGACTGTGATATTCAGCGGCACCAACATGGTTAGTGCGGCATCTGCGGCGGCCGCGGCGGCATGCCCTGATGCTAACCGGCTAGCATCGAGGTGTTCTAGAATGCAGCGGGGGTGGCACCCAGCGATATTGAGTAGGCACTTTAAAGGCTGACCTAACTTTCACCACAGAAGCGAAACAGGCAGCAGCTCCATATTGCTGCTTCATCGCTATCTGGCTGACGGTTGTTCAATCCCAGGGTCCAGATAAGACCTCGGCATTGAATACCGAAATCTAAAGTTTAGCCACTGCCATGGAATATCATCCCTTAGATTTATTTTATTAAAATAAAGCTTGGAACAAAAGTCATTGCGGTCTTAAATCACTAAACTTTACCAAAGTTGTGTTCACTTACCCACAGGGGCTTCTTCCCCTCGGGAAGAGAGGGATTTTTGAGATCGTCCCTTCTATATATCTTTGTATCAAAGGGAATCATATGCTCTCATACTCGGGGTCAGTTAGCATCTCACTGGAATCAGCTTGTGGGATTTCAGGTTTTATTTCTTCTAATAACTTTAAAACCTTCTCCCAATGAGACCTCTTTCTATGTGGAGGAATGTTGGAAGGGCTGAGGGAATTCTTATCCTTCAATAAACTATGCAAGGTTTCAAATGGGCTCACCTTACTTCTAGTAACAGAGCTCTTTCCAGACCTTCCTCGAGAAGCTCTTCCCCCAAGTTCTGGCAGGACCACGCCTGTGGCCTGCTCAAAGACAGCACTTTCCTCAAGATAAACTCTCCTGTCTTCAGGGCCTGCTGTAATGCTCCTACAACATGGGCTTCCTTCAGAGCTGTAGTTCCCTGTGTGCTGGCTGCAACGAGAACCTTTCCTGAGGCTGCTTCTAGAACATCTCCCTCTCTCAGCTTCCTTGCAAGAATCTTCCCCTTCTCTTCCTGGTTCCTCGGTTGTTCCTTCTCTTCCTGGTTCCTCGGTTGTCTCCTCTCTTCCTGTTTCCCCCAGCTTAAATGACTGGGGCTGCCCTATGGCTTCAAACTCCGCCCCCGGGTGTTCCCCATTACCTACCCTGGTTGCGTTGGAGCTAGGGCGTGGCTTGCACTCAACAACTCTATGGGGTATGTTTACTAAACTGCGTTAGTGTGATTCGCGTTAGAAGCCGCGTTAGTTGAAGAAATGTCAAAAAAGGACATGGGCGGTACATCGTTAGTGATAACGCACGTTATAACGCGCCGCGCAGCAACGATCGTTACAGGGCGCATTACTACGGGTTAAGCATAAGAAGGCGCGCAGACACCCAAATGCAGAAGCAGAGCTGTAGCACAATGGTTACTACACAGACCGATGGTACAAGGGTCATGGGTTTGATTCCCCAGTGTGTCTAATGAATAAGGCTGGCTGAGGCATCATGTGTAACCCTTTGAAAGCGTACTATAATATTTTAGTCTGCAGCTGGGTTAATGTTTGCATATATCAGGAAAATTGTACCCGTCTTATTCAATATGTCCCAATAGTGACGTTCCCTCTGCCATGGTCATGAACATAAGAACATAAGATATGCCATACTGGGTCAGACCAAGGTCCATCAAGCCCAGTATTCTGTTTCCAACAGTGGCCAATCTAGGTCATATGTACCTAGCAGTTTCCCCAAGAGACACAAGTTCCACAATGCTTGTACTGGGTCAAGCACTGATATCTTCGGTCACTTCTTAATAATAGTTTATGGACCTTTCCTCCAGGAACTTGTCCAAACCATTTTTAAACCCAGCTACACTAACAGCCTTTACTACATCCTCCGGTAACAAATTCCAGAGTTTGATTACACGTTGAGTGAAAAAATATTTTCTTTTATTAGACTTAAATAGTTTACCCTGTAGCTTCATTGCATGTCCCCTAGTCTTTCTATATGTATGCATTATATACCATTTATTTTATTTTATTTTTATTTAGTGTACACTTGTATCCCGCTACTTCCAGAGATCAGCAGCGGTTTTCTATACATAATGGTGCGGCTGTACAGGCCGGATTTGGAACATACAGTGTGATTTCAGGGGTGGGTCAAAGGCACATCAAAACGGTCACATATTTACATTTGATTGTATGAGAGGAGGCTTTACATGTATACATATACACATATATTACATATACACATATATTACATATTACAGGATGTGTTTTATACTGCTGTGTGTTATTTGAGCTGGCAAAGTGCCCATATAGAATAAGACACTCTGATTAGGTTAGGTTGAAATGGGTCTGGAAGAGGTGAGTCTTAAGCTTCTTCCTGAAGTCCTTCAAGTCCTTGTTTGCTCGCAGTTCATAGGGCAGTTGGTTCCAGAGTATTGGTGCAATAAATGAGAACGCTCTGTTGGTGGTGTTTGTGTTGCAATTTCTCAGGCTACTTGGGACATGAAGGGTGTTGCTATTTACTGTTCTTCTGCTTCTGATGATTGGTTGATCGGATATTAAGGTGTTTAGGTATGAGGGTGCTACGTTATGAACGAGCTTGAACGTGGTTACTAAGAGCTTATATTGGATGCGGGCTTTGATGGGGAGCCAATGAAGCTCGATTAGTACTGGAGTGATGTGTTCGGTTAGGCCTTTTTTCATGATGATTTTAGCCGCTACGTTTTGTGCTAGTTGCAGTATGTTAAGGTTTTTTTTGGGCAGACCTTGTAATATGGCGTTGCAGTAATCCAGGTGGGGAATGATGAGGGCTTGTGCCACTGTCCTGAAGTCGGAGTGGTCAATAATATTCCGTAGTGGTTGCAGGATTCTTAATTTGCGGAAGATGGCCCGATTGGTGATTCGGAGGTGCTTTTCCATATTTAAGTTGCTGTCCAGCATTACACCTAGGTATTTTATTTCAGGCTTTGTGGTATAGACATTATTGTTCATGGTAACCGTTGGTGGTGGGTTAAAGTCAGGTTTTCTTGAAATGCACATCACTTCTGTTTTTTTATGGTTTATTGACATATTATTCTGTTGCAGCCAGTTTTGTAGTTCACTTAGGCATTTTTCGAGCTGATTGAGGTTGGGGTTGTTGATGTCGAGATGAGTGTACAGCATCAAATCGTCTGCGTAGATAAGGTAATTGATCTTGTGGTCCTGCAGGATTTCACAAATAGGTCGTAGATAGAGGTTGAACAGGAGTGAGGATAGGGCAGAGCCTTGTGGTATGCCTTGAGTTTGAGGGAAGGCAGAGGCCTTTGCGTTGTTGAATAGGACTTGCTGCATTCTGTTATTTATGTAAGATGCGAACCATTTCAGGGGTGTCCCCGATATGCCTATGGAAGCAAGTCTGTCCAGGAGCGTGGCATGATGCACTGAATCAAAGGCAGCTGATATGTCTATAAAAATGAGCATATACATTTTGCTTTTGTTCTCTAGACCCTTGTGTAGTTTGTCCATTAGGGCTAGTAGGAGAGTTTCCATGCCATGATGTTGGCAGAAGCCGTATTGATGATCATCTAGGGCATTGTTAACATCAATGTGGTCCTGCAGCTGTTGCTGGACAGCCTTTTCAATAATCTTGGCTAAGAAGGGTATGCTGGATATCAGACGGTAGGAGGCAGGGTCGCTCTCGTTAAGAGTTTTGTTTTTTAGGATGGGTCGTATGAGAGATTGCTTAAGTCGTGCTGGCATGATCCCTTGTAATAGAGATTGGTTTACTATATGGGTGATATACTTGGCAGCGTCTTGTTTCACCGCCTTGATCCAGGCTGCTGGGCAGGGGTCGAGGGGGGAAGTGGTGGAGTTCAAGTTGGTAATTATGTTGATGATTTGTCTGTCGTCTATGCTTCGGAAGGTGTCCCAATTTTGGTACTGGTTTGCGCTTTTTGATGTGAGGGTTTTTTGCTGGGTGGCGACTGTAGCCATTTCTTGGGTGAGGTGTGCAGGTGTTTGTAGGTTTAGCTTACTGTCTGGTGTGTTAAGCTTGCTGGCATAATGGTCAGCTAGAGTTTGGGCTGTCATTGTACCGTTTTGGTTTGTCGGTTGGGACGTCTTGGTGAGAGATTTGACAAGTTCAAAAAGTTCTCGAGGTCTGTTGAGGGCTTTATTGAGTATGCTGGTGTGATGGGTTTTTTTCACCAGGTTGATTTCGTGCTTGTATGTTGTAAGGAGCTTAAGGTATTCACTTCTATGTTCCTCAGTTTTGGTTTTCCTCCACCTTCGTTCTTGCTTACGCAAGTCTATTTTCAGCCTTTTTAGGGTATGGGTATACCATGGTTCGGTTTTGGTATTTGATGGTTTGGTTGGTGGTTTTAGGGATGGTTGCGAGGTTGCTTTGATTCCTGTATTCCATTGTATCACTAATTTGATAGGAATATTTAGGCAGAAGTTTGGATCCCGAAAGTTTTGGGCTTGGCCTGGAAAGGGTTAAGTATTGGGCTGTGAGGAAGTTTAGTTGTACTGTAATAGTGCTGCCAGCAAACACACCCTCAAAGTGGCGTAACCTAAGGTGCCACATAAGGCACCCTAGAAGGCACTCCATAGGGCACATTATAAAGTGCGCTGTCTGCCAAGGCATCCTATAATGTCCCCTATAGGACAGCATATAAGGCACCTTATAAGACGCTTTATAGGGCGCCGTATAAGGCGCCCTATAGGGCGATGTATAATGCACCCTATAGGGCGCCTTATGAGCCACCCTAAGGTGACAGTACCCTGAGGGTGGTTCTGCTGGCAGCACTAATATACAATAAAAATAGACAATGCCTAAGACAGCCCTATCGATGAACCCCACTGTGGGTTGTGAACCCATGACCTCTAGCTCCATGGGCAGTGAAGTAACCAGTGGGCTAGTGCTGCTAATAAACACCTGGCTGGCTACAGGAGGACTGCATGGCACCACACCCACATTCTGCTGTGGTTACCAGGGAGATTACATACCACCACCCACACACCCTCTGGGGCTCAGGGTGGGGGACAGGATCTCCCGCCAACAGATCCACTTTCTACCCCCCTGCAATTGTGGCAGTAGAGGAGTGGAGGAGTGGCCTAGTGGTTGGGGCAAGGTACTTCAGGCTGGAAGGTCGGGGGTTCAAATCCCACTAGAGGACAGCAACCTTGGGCCGGAAGGACTGGGGTTTCCAGTCCCACAGGTGCTCCTTGTGGTCTTGGGTAAGCCACTTAACCCTCCATAGCCCATGTTCCCTGTAAAATAGTTATCTCCAAGTTATAATGTCCTGTTCAATGTAATTTCAGTTTGTTCAATGTAAACTACACTGATGCAGAATAGCACGGTATATAAGAGAATGTAAATAAATAAATAGAGGGGACCATCACCCCAGTCCAGCTATGGATCAAACACCCTACAGGGCAGGCAATGCAGAGCAGTACACATCCATAACACAAAAGCAGACAGACAGCAGGTCTGGAAATGCTCAGCTGCCCCCACCATTATCTGACATTCTCCAGCAGCAAGCCTCCAGCCACTGCACCCTGCACGGTGTTCCAGCAAGACACATACTAGCTGCAGACAGTCCGCCAGCTAGTCCATAGTGCAAGGTCCTGGAGGAGATGCATGTATCCAGAACAGGGATATCAACATACACACCAAGCAGATAAGTCAGTGATTGGGCCCTAAAAGGAAACCCATAAAAATCACATAAAAAAAGTACTATATAGCACTATGGGGGAACCTAGCCATGCCATGGTCACTGCTCAGTCAGGGTGAGAGTGACCTCCCAGCAGGACATGCTATGGCCACCCTGTCCGTGCAGGTGGTACCGGGCACTACAATGTCCGGCCATTGCCCTATGCCCTGTGCAGATGCGGCCAGGCCAGGCCACCCTATCCAGGCTATTCCCACAGTACCTTGCTCCTCATTATGCGCATTGGCAGACCAATACTGGCAACAGTGCTAGCAGTGAGGGCTGTGGAGGGTGTTGGCAGCCACCACACACAGGATAGACAGACACACACTCCCCACACCTATGCCAGCATTGTGCAACTATAGAGGTGTTGGGCAGCCCAGGCCACCACACCAGTCCTGGGCACAGTGCAGGCATGGCTATGGTACGCAATACTGTAGGAGTCACTCCCCAGATTGGTAAACACTGTCAGACACAAGACCTGTAGCACACTCCACAGACATCAGAAAGGTTGCTATGATGCAGCTCACTCCGAAAATTGTACTTAACCTAGGAATTGCTATCTGCCAGTAATCATAGCAACCTTTTGATAGATGTGTACCATATTCCCAGGTTTAGGGTGGCATTACTACGGTATGCATGTGCTAGTATTGGGAGATGCATGAAGAGCCCACAGTCCTGCCTCTCCAGGAGGCTGTGGATAATGGGGCCTGTGGGTGCGGGTGTGTCTGCCCCTGTTGGCTGCTGCTTTACGGCAGAGGTTCCCAACTCCATTCCTGTGGTGCAAAATACTGTTCGGGTTTTTATGCTGTCCCTCATGAATATGCATGAGATACATCTGCATACCATGGGGGTGGCGCATAGAAATGCAGCACAGGCATCTTTATCAGAGGCAGCATGGAACCTGAATGGTGTTTGGCCCTCCAGAACTGCATTTGGGAGGCTCTGCTCTAGGTAATGTGCATGTTTATGGTGTCTGTGCTCTGTAGGGTAAAATATAGGTGTTTTGGGCATGTTTACGTCATCTGCAAGAAAGGTTCTGTCTGTATTAGCATGTTATAGTAGTGGTTAAAATATGAGGACAGGGTTGGCGGAAACCACAGCTGGGACTTGAACCTGTGAACTTCTGCTTCCGAATACACTGGTTTTGTGCACTGCACCACCATGTTCTCACAGAGATGGTGCATTCCCTGGTGATACCATGACTGTTGGTCAGACAGGACCTGTCTGTTGCAGTGCATGGCACCCACCTACACAGGGCTAGGCCACGGTCTACTCTGGGCAGCTGCCACTGCCCCCTCCACCACCAGTATCCCTCAGCCACCATGCTGACATGCCCTTCTGCTGTTGGAGCTGGTGGTGCGCAGTCTCAGGCCATCCAGTGTGCAGGTAGGCGGCTGCCTATGATGCGGGTTCTGGGGTAGGGGTGCCTGCATAGACGTCCATGCTCCCCCCCAGCCCCACCTGCTAATGTTCCATGCCCTTGGGGGTAGCTGTTGGGTACTATCCCCTGTGACACTTTGGGAAACACACTCGTTCCCATGTTGGACCTTCAGCAGTTGCTGTCTGGCTGCTCCGCTGTTTCAGCATTCATATGGGCCACCTAGGCATCACCCTAGTCCGCACTGTGGCCCAGCTGCACCAGAGCATGTGCCACCTGCGGCCCTCTGTATCCCCTTCTCCGGCATCTGTCCAGTTGCCGTTCCGACATGCCCGCCTTGATGTTGCGGGACATGTGCACCTGTCCAATGGTGGGGAAAACCCTGAGCAGCGCTATTTCACTGTGGGCTCATTCACCTTGTATGGGGACGGAGTATAGATCCTTCCACGATTTATATCTGTTCTATGGAGCTTACTCGTGGGGGGGAGGGGTTTGATGTTTCTCATTGATACCACTATTGGCCAGCTTGGTTATTGTTTTTTTCCAGTTTGTTGGGGACATTTTCAGTGTTTCTGTGCCCTTTTGTTCTGTGCACATGTATTACACTTATCTCTTTTTTTTGGTTTCCCTGCCTGGGCTGTACATTGCTGACACTGAAATGGTTTCTCTCCCCTGTAATGTGCCTTTAATGGCAGGTTTTCATTCGCGTTGGAATTCAGCCCTGAAATTCAGCGCGTTAGCGTGAGGGGAGCCTCTCCCCGCCCACTCTTCGCCCATTGACCCCTTCTCTCCACCCTCTCTCCACCTTCTGCAGTGTTTTACCGCACCGCGGAGCATTACGCTCGTTAGCGCGTCATAACGCGCGTTATGATGCGCTATCGATCGTTAACGTTACATAACGCGCGTTATGTATGTTTACCGCAGTTTAGTAAACATACCCCTATATGTGTGTTTTTTTCCTTGGCTGGAGTTTCAAAGTCAAAACTCCCTGAACTATTCTTCTGCTTAGGGGTAAATGTCTGTTTCCTATCCATTTCCCTGGGTTCCACTACAGTCTCGCCACCACAATAGTCATGGTCTCCAAACAATGCACAAAGTGGTTTCTCAGAAGTGACTTATACAAGGGCAGTATTACATCCTATTTATTTGTCTGTATACGATCGAGTAATAGGAAAGGTGATTCATAAACAGAATAAAATAAAAAGAATATAATTCTTCTTGCTGTTGATACTTCTGCCTATAACCCCAAGCTCGCTGTTAGCTTTCTCTTGTGTTTTATTACATTAACTGGGTGTCTCAAGCCCTCTCAGATGATGGTTCCTTGAGTCTATTCTTGAACACTTTGCACGTATCTGAATTTGCAAAGCGGTTAGAAATCTGAAAAATGAATGTCAGCTCAAAAAAAAGTGAAACTAGCCAGATTCGTCTTTCATTATTTCATATGTCTCTACTTTCCTACTTGTTTTCTGTCTGAAAAAGAAAAAGTCTTTTGGTTCACTATTAATTGATAAATGAGTTGTGTCCCTCTTCACACTTCTCTCTGTTAAGATTCCCGTCTCTGCCTGCAGTGAAAGCTGTCGTCCTGGGTACCGGAAGGCCATTCTGGATGGGCAACCTGTCTGCTGCTTCGACTGCATCCGTTGTTCTGAAGAAGAGTTTAGCAACCAAACAGGCGAGTGCTCTGAATGCCGCTCTGAAATGGGCATGTTCTGTGGTATTAGAGAGTATAGACAGGTGGTCAACTGTACATGCTTCATTTCTAATAAATGCATCCTTCTTAATGAACTCCACACTTCGCACGACCATGGGGATGTTTTCATAGCAGTATCGCTAGATCTCACTTCCACATTTTACTTGGTTGATCACTGCATCCTTCTATCATGTTTTCGGGAAGCAGGTGTCCACACTACAGCTTTCCATTGGTTTCACTCTTTCCTTGCTTCTAGATCTTTTTCTGTTACCTCAGGATCCACCTTCTCCACCCCTACTCCTCTTCTCTGTGGTGTCTCCCAGGACTCAGTACTGTCTCCACTTTTGTTCAATGTCTTCCTCGCACCACTTACCTTGCTGATTCAACAGTCTGGGTTATCGGCGTATTTCATTCCATGTCATTTATTAAAAGTTGATCTACCACCCTTAGTGGGGACAACAGAGTGGTTAATAATAAAATATAATAACCCAGAAAAAGAAAAGAAGGCCTAAAATATACAGGAGAGCGGGGGAGCATTGGCTATGATGACAACAAGGGCCTTAAGATAAAATGGGGGAGGGAAGAAAAGAAAAGGGAGGAAGGAGAAACTCAAATGGATGCCTTAAGATAGAAGTGGGTGCAATGTTGAAGGCTGCGCAGAAAAGATGAGTCTTAAGTTGTGTTTTGAACTTTACGAATTAGGGTTCTAAATGGAGGGACAGAGGGATGCCTTTCCAAAGGGATGGGCCGAGGAAATAAAAAGTAGTGTGACATGTCGTTTCCAGATGCAAAAATGCAACAGCTAGAATTATATTAAAGATAAATTCACTCCAACACATTACACCAATACTAGCTTCCCTGCACTGGTTACCAATTTATTTATTTATTTATTTATTTATTTAACAGGTTTTCTATACCGCCTTTTCCTTAAATCAAAGCGGTTACCAGACACAAGAAGGGAGAACAGAGACAGGGGGGCATACACTGACTAAACTAAAGAGTGAAGGTAAAATTGGGATACGCAACATAAAGGAACCGTTACAGTAAAACAAGTTATATGCAGGCTATAATAATAGAGACTGTTAGATGTCTGTGCCATAGTACTCAGTGAAGAGTACAAATTTCAGTTGTTTTCTGAACTCCTTTAAATCATCCATGGATCGCACATCGGGAGGGAGAGAGTTCCATATAAGTGGGGCCGATAAGGAAATTGCCCTTTGTGTAGTACATTTACACCAATACAAAGCAGGATAACCTACAAAACAATAATAACTACATTCAAAGCCCTAAACGACATGGCCCCGAAGACACTATGTAATTTAATAAGCAAAGAACCATCTAAGTCCACTCATAGAAAAGGACAATCAAATAAACTAAAGATTCCAAAAGAATATATAAGATCTCACAAAATTACAAATAATAGAGCCTTTTCCCACATAGCTCCAATAACTTGGAACTCGTTACCAGAGGACTTACGATCACTAACAGAGATAATAGAATTAAAAAAAAAATTGAAAACATATCTATTCACTAAACACTATAATTCCATAGAAAACATTCCACTCAACTTAGATAAAGGCTAAACATGAACCTCCCCACATCAAGCATATACTCCCTTCTTCAAGGGATAACATACAAAACATAATCGAATGAACAATCCACTCCTATGCACTGATACCCTACTTGTATATAGTTGAAACTACTTGTATATAGTTGAAACTGATATGATCTGCCTATACGGTAGAGTCAGTACGTTGTTTAAATTGTTACACAATCTGTGTTAGTTGAATTATTCTGCTTAGTATTTAAACCTATGTGTGCATGTTAAGATGTTCTATGTAAAAAGTTATTTTGTTCCATGTAAAACAAGCTCTGCATTGTTAACTGTTGTTAATTGTACACCGCAACTGATCGCTGGAAGATGCGGTATATAAATAAGTGTTAAATAAATAAATAAGATGTGCCTGAGAAAGAGGGGGCAGGAGAAGGTGATTCATGTGAATGAAGCAGAGGGATCATTGGGGTGGGGTGGGGGGCATGCAGTGTGAGCAAGGAAGCAAGATATTCTGGGAACCCGGTATGAAGGGTCTTGTGAACCTGAGTGAGAATCTTGTAGTGTAGACGAGATTGAATAGGAAGCCAGTGGAGATGGATTAGAAGGGGAGTGATGTGGTCAAAATGGGATGTAGGATAGATAACTGGCGCAGTTAATTTATGATCCTTATGGCCTCCTGCTATCTTCTCTCTAAATAATCCTTGCCCCCATAATATATATAATTGCTCACCCTCCTACATGTATATCCACTATTAATGTTAGTCCCCCTCTTTTGTTCTCCAAGTTTAATTACCTGTTCAATGTAAAGTTCCAGTTGTTATAATGTTACTTGCTTTGAATGTAAGATAAGGTGGTATAGAAAACGCGTTAAGTAATAAATAAAGTCGGGCAGTAGTGTGTTGGATTAACTGGAGATGTTTCAGGGAGTATTGCGGGAGACCAGCGAGTGCTGCATTGTTGTAATCCAGGCAGGAGAATGAGTGAAACTACAAGAGTGATTAATGCAAGCGTGGACAGAAAAGAGCGAACTGCTCTGATTTGTTGGAGGAAGAAGGGAGAACGTTGTGTAATCTGGCTGATATGGTCATGAAAAGAAAGAGCAGAGTCTAGTATCACCCCAAGATAGTGGAAGGAGGATATGAGTTGGATAGATGAACCAGCAAGGATGGGAGAAATGGAAGGAGGGGTGATTGGGCCGGTGAGCCATGTGGCGGTGGTCTTGGAAGGCTTGAGTTTTTATTTTATTTATTTTATTTGTGTGCTTTTCTATACCGCCCCTTCCAGAGATCAGGGGCAGTTTACAAGGAACTTAAACAACAATATAGCAAACAGTGCAATATTGCATTACATAGAACATTCAGTGAACATAAGAACTAAGTTACACGGAAACAATGTGTAGGTTATTAACATAAGAACTTAATGGAACATAAAAACTATGTTACAAAGAACCAATGTGTAAAATATTTACATGGTTGACAAAAACTATTATTTGTAGTCACAAGTACAGTGTTGGGAGGAGGACTATTTTGAATGGATATTAAAATGAAGTCTAGAATTAGGTGGGATAGACTTGTGTTTGGTTAGATGTATATTCTTGTGTAGTATATTTGATTGCAGGTTGTAGGTTGCTGTAGTGTTGACTAAACAGGTAGGTTTTAAGTTCCTTCCTGAAAGAGGTAAGGTCCTTAATCCCTCTTAGGTTTAGTGGTAGCTTGTTCCATTGGCTGGGAGCATAATATGAAAAAGCAATGTTGGTGGTTATTTGTTTCGATTTTCTCACGGCAATGGGAATTAGTAGCATGTTGAGGTTAGTTTTTCTTCTAAGTCTGTTTTCTGGTGGAGTCTGAAGTAGTGTTGCTAACTGTGATGGGGCTAAGTCATTAATGAGTTTAAAAGTGGTGACAAGTGTTTTATATTGAATCCTACTAGAGATAGGAAGCCAGTGGAGAGCGTGTAGACAGTTTGTGGATAGCCAGGCAGTGACACGATTGAGGCATGTTTCAGTGTAAGTGTGGGTTACTCCTTTCCCAGCACTATATACCACTTATCCTTGGGATGCCCGCTAATCCCCTGAGCCGGGGAACCACCTTACCTTCTCTGTCTGGAATTCCAGGGGAACAAACACACACACACTCGCATATAAGTAGTATGTAAGTTTATTCCACAGGTTAGAGGGACTGTCTGTCTTTTATACATGAACAAAAACATATACATACGTCATCAACTCATCCCCTGAGGCCCACCACAGCTTATCAGTAACTTCACAGATGTTAGTTGTTTCCTTGCAGAACAATCAATTTGTCTTAACACAGCACATTCCTTTCCATATATAGATATGTATAGGATTCCCATTTTCCCCTGCGGGCCTCCTAGCCCTCCTGTACACACACTTTAAGTCTTATTTTCCCCTATCATTCAGGAGGGAGAGATCAGGAAGAAACAGGCCAGTTTGAAAGAGAAGAAGGATGTAGTCTGTGTAGAGATAAGTAGAGATACTGTGTTGTTGAATCAGAAGAGCTAGCAGCAAAAGAAAGATGTTAAAAAGCACCGGTTCCAGTAAAGAGTCCTGTGGAACACTACAGGAAAAAGAGAATGAGGAAGAGACAGAGGAGCCCATAGTGACACGAAAAGAACGCTATGAAAGAAAAGACGCAAACCACTTGAGTACAGTTCCATGGAGACCAATATTGTGCAGGCGAGTAAGAAGAAGATCATGATTGACCAAATCGAAGGCTGAGAAAAGATCAAGAGACACGGTGATAGTGATATTCCTGCAATATCAAGAATGGTGGTTAGGATAGATTAGGTTAGGTTTTAGGCACTTGATATACCGCTCTTTAATATGTGTATCAGAGCGGTTTATAAATATATTCTAACAGGCACTGAGCAGCGAAAGAAAGATGGTGTTAGTGGAGTGCCCGATGCAAATTTCAGATTGACTTGGGTGCATAGTATTGGTGAGCTCCAGATGGGAAGTCCACAGCAGAGAAACAAGTTTCTCAAGCATTTTGGAAAGGAAAGGTAAGTTAGAGACTGGACGATAGTTAGAGGGGATGGCTTTGTCTAGTGTAGGCTTTTTCAGAAGGGACTGTATAATGGCTTCTTTCCAGGTGGAGGGAAAGACACCAGAAGTGAGGCTGTTATTGATGATGGCATGGATAATGGGGCAAAGTGCCAGGGAGTCATTAGTGAGCCAGGATGAAGGAAGGAGATCAAGGCTACAGGTGGTCTTTTGTGATGAAGAGAGAAGCTTAGAAAGAGTGGCAGGGTATACGTGGTTAAAGTCACCCCAGGTATGTGTCAGCGAGAAAGTGGGGGACAAAGTAAAAGGTGGGGAACAAGAAGAAGGGAAAGGAGAAATGCTGTGGAAGAAGATGGCCATTTGCGATGAGGATGGGGAGCCAACTACAACGCAGGGTTGGAAGGGGATGCTGATAAAGAGGAAAGAATGAAGTACAATTGATGGGGTCATGAGGAAGAGTGAGCTATCAGTAAGGAATAATGATCTCTCTTGGCGGCCACAATCATATGATGATAGGAGCGATGAGCATTGCAGAAGGACTGGGAGAGTGTTGGAGGAACAAGTATGCCTCCAGTGGCACTCTGCCCTACGGAGATGTGTATGGGCAAGCCACAGGCCAGCATGAAA
Source organism: Ichthyophis bannanicus (assembly GCA_033557465.1). NCBI lineage: Eukaryota > Metazoa > Chordata > Amphibia > Gymnophiona > Ichthyophiidae > Ichthyophis > Ichthyophis bannanicus. Next base: position 40,632,718 of record CM066051.1, on the reverse strand, counting down.
CCAGGGTTGATGATGAAACTGTTTCCATTGGACGACACAAGCTGGAGCAATGGGATCAAGTGCAGAGAGAAGAAGGGAGTTCTAAAGATGTGCCTGATCATCAGAGAGTGAAAAGAAGGAGGAAGAAGAAATTTTGCAGATGAGAAGGCCATCATGGTATCTGGAGTAAGTTTGTGAGATAGCCTCAAAGGGGGATGAGGAGAGGTGGTTATACCAGAGAGGAAGGGGGGGGGGAAGAAGGGAAAATAAGAGGAGGAAGTGGTCAGCCCAGGGCAGGGGTAAGGAGGATGTGCACAAGAGTTGTTGGGTGGGGGGGGGGGGGGGGTGTTAGTAAGCGAAATAATTAAATCCATGTGACCAGCGGAATGAGTAGGGAAGATGATGTATTGGATAAGTTGGAGTTTGGATATAAAGAGCTGTCTTAAGACTTTAGAGGAAAGCCAACATGGAAGTTGAAATCTCCGAGGATGTAGAGATTAAAGTAGGAGATTATGACTTCCAAGACAGTAAGTAAAAGGGAGTCCCAAAGAGGAGGAGATAGGAATGGGGGGAATAAAGAAAAAGAAAGTGAGTAACATGTTGTGTAGCTTGACAAAGCAGCAGAGACTTTGGGAAAGGGAGAACAGGGGATGTGTAGTTCTAATAAGTATAAAAAGGAATGATAAATGACAGCTATACCTCCACCTGACCAGGCAGTCCTAGGAGTGGAGAAATAGGAGTAGCTAGCTGGAAGGCAATAGTTGAGAAGAGGTTCCTCACCAGGTTTTAGCCATGTTTCAATCAGAAACAGAAGGTCCAGGACATGTTGAGAGATAACATCATTAAGAAGAGTTGTCTTTGAGTGGAGCAACCTGCAGTTGAGACGGCCACAGGAGAGGGAAATGGGACATGAGAGAGAATGGGGGCAGAAGGCCTTAGCACCAACTAGCATACAATGGGGCAGTAGACAAGGTTATTGATATTATCAGCAGGAAAAGGACCCAGAAGGCAAGGGAGTCGGTGGGAGTGTACAATTCAGAGCAAGCAGGCAAACCCACATAGGGATGGGAACGAGGAGCAAATGCGATGCCTTACAGAAGGCAGGCCAATGGAAAGCCCTGGACTTGCCCCAAGGAGCTGGACCTGCCTCTTTGGTGCTTTCCTTTGGTGCATGCCTGCGGCATGGGGAGCAGCTATTGTGAGATTTAAGGATTAGAAGATGCTAGTCACCTGATCAGCGTTGGTCACATGGTCTGGCCAGTGTTGGTAGCTCAGGGCAAGCAAACTGAAACAAAACAACAGAAGCACTGATTCATCGCAGATGCAGAGACAGGCGCAAGCAAAAATAGCAGCAGGTTCTGGTGTTATTACGCTGACAACATAATCATCCTCCACTGCACCAATCCCTCTGCTCCTGACCTGTCCCTCCTGGATAACTGTCTTTCCTGTATCTCCCACTGGCTATCATCCAATTTTCTCCACATTAGCACCTCTGCTTTCTGGGCTCTCCTATTCCTTTGGTCTCCACACTTTGGTACCTAGGGGTTACTCTTGATTCTGCTCTCTATTTAGGGACCATCTTTCTCTGCTTATTCGTCGCTCTTTCTATTCTCTAAGGAGGATCCATGCCATTCATCCCTTTTGACTGTCTCTTCTCTGATTACTCTCCTTCTGTCCTTGGTTGTATCCCGTCTTGATTATTGCAACGTTGCTCTCACAGACCTTCCTCAATCTCATCTTCACTGTCTCCAGTTAGTCTAAAATACCGCCGCCAGGATAATTTTCCATGCTTCTCGTTCCGATCACATCACTCCATTACTCGCTGATCTCCACTGGCTGCCCGTCAAATACCATATACGATTCAAAATTCTTACACTGGTACACAGGTTCACTTATATGCACACCCCACGGGATTTGTCTGATCTCCACTTTCATACTCCATCCTGTAGTCTCCACTCAATCCATATAAACCGCCTTCAGCACTCTTCAGTTTCAAATACCCATCTCGAACTGATTTGCCACTCTGCCTTTTTCTTCCTTGGTCCCTCCCTTTGGAATTCATTATCCACAACCCTATGTCTTGAATCCTCCCTCTCGAAATTCAAGACCCTCCTTAAAACACATCTTTTCCAGATTGCTTCCGATCTCCCCTCTTCTGGCTCTTGACTCCCCCTTGCCCCTCACCCCCCCCCCCCGCCTTTCTATTACCCTTTCCTGTCAATTTATTGTAGTTCTTTTTTTTTTCATTTTTCTTTATCTTTATTTGCTTTGTAAACCACCCTGATGTTTGATGATGTAGTATATCAAGTGTTCCAATAAAGAGAAAGAAAGATAAACAATTGTGTTGTGTTATGTGTATTTATAATGAGACATCTATAAAAAGGTGATGATGAGGTCCTAGAAGCTAAAATGCAATGATATTAGAGGGTCATAATCAAAGGCATATCGGAGGGGAAAATAATATATTGCCTACTGGAAATGGTGGCTTTGATTCCTTCCCCACATTTTATAGTGGCCTTCCTCAGAGTAGGAGATCAAATGGCATGGTTACTTTTGATTATTTGGAACTAGGTGAACTTCAGGTGAACATTTATAAGCAGAGAAATCAAATACAAATTTCTGCAAGTGATTGCTGAGAACAGAATAATTAAAGCAGAATAACCCACAGGCACCATTAGGGGCAGATAATCAAACCTCACAGCTAGTTCTACTTTCATTATTGCCCCCCTCAAAAATACCATATAAATTTGCATTTGTGGTTGAAAGTCTAACACTATACACGTGGAGCCCGATTCAGTAAGGGGCACGTCCAGGCTGTCTGGATGGCTGAAAAATGGACGTCCCTAAATAGTATCGAATTCTGCAACCACGGGAGCAAGATGGCCTGTAGCTTCAGAATCTGGCACCCAGACGGCCTGGCAATGCCCCTATCCTATGGCGCAGGACATCCTCACAACACCCTGTCCAGCCTGCCCTATGCTCCTGCTGGTGTGCCGGTGCTGTGTCTTGTTGCAATGGCACCGGGATGTCCAGCAGGGGCGCCGACCACATGCCATGGCGAAAACGTGCCTTTTCCTGCCGAAACGTGGCTTTTCCCGCCACCCGACCCTCAGCGGGCCCTGCCAGGGTTGGGATCATGTGGCAGTGCCTCACCTGCCACAACTGCTGTGCTGCTGGGGGCCCAACGGTCAGACTGCTGCCATCGCTTCTGCTGCTTATTCCACCTCCGAGGTGGAATAAACAGCACAGCCATAATCCGCCCGTTGGATGTAGAGGGTTGTGACCTGAATCGGCCCTGTACGTCTGGGTGCCGGGCCCGCGCCCACTCTGCCCACTCTCTGCCCCCATGCCACCCCTATCCAGCACTCCCCACATACGGCTCTGTGTATGCAGGAAGATATAGAGGTAGCATATGAGCCAAACGAATAGCAGGAGGTTCATGTCCAACCAAGATGTACAGCCCTGCTATTCACATCTCAGATTCGGGGACGTCGCGGCCTTCCCTGACCAAACTCCATCTGAAGGAAAACCTAAAAAACACAGAGCAAAGCACCTGTATTGTTGATATACACATATACTTTTGCCCATGTAGAGGTGGACAAAAATCGAAAGAGCACATGCTCAAGGGAAAATGTTACCATGTAAATTTTATTGAATAGTTTTTACCCAGATGGACAATAAGCCTCCTTTATTTTACCATAAAAGTTATCTTGTAACTCAACAACTTGATAAGAAGTGGGGGAAGGATACAGTCAATCTAAAGGTGAATGGCACCTGCTTTCTCATTTTTTAATATAATGCTTTCTTCTGATAAAAGCTCAATATGAAACTACTTATTCCCACAGATGCTATTGAGTGTATGAAGTGCCCTGTTGACCAATGGCCCACCAAGACACAGGATGGATGCCGGAAAAAGTCCATTGAGTTCCTGTCCTATCAAGAAACCCTGGGCATGGCTCTGGCTGCTATTTCCGTGTTTGGTGCCCTGGTGCCAGCCGTTATTCTTGTAGTCTTCAACCAGAAACGTCACACCCCAGTTGTGAAAGCAAACAACCGTGAGCTCAGCTACCTCCTATTACTGGTCCTCGTCTTGTGCTTTGGGTGCTCTTTGGTATTTATCGGCTACCCTACAACACTAACCTGCATGGTGCGGCAGACTGCATTTGGTATATTGTTCGCCATCTGCATCTCCTGTCTGCTGGCCAAGACGATCATGGTGGTCATAGCATTCAAGGCCACAAATCCAAACAGCAACCTCAGATCATGGGTAGGGCCCCGACTACCCAATGCCTTGGTGCTCTCCTGCAGCCTGGTCCAAGTCATCATCTGTGTCTCTTGGCTGATGGTGGCTCCCCCATTTCCCCAAATGAACATGAAATCTCAGATGGGGAAGATAATCATTGAATGCAATGAAGGGTCATTGACTGCATTCTGGTGCATGCTGGGATACATGGCTTTTTTGGCTACCATCAGCTTCATTGTAGCCTTTTTAGCTAGAAAGTTACCAGACAACTTTAATGAAGCTAAATTCATCACCTTTAGCATGCTTATATTTACTGCTGTGTGGCTCTCTTTCATCCCTGCCTACTTGAGCACAACAGGGAAATATACGGTGGCTGTGGAAATATTTGCAATTTTCTCCTCCAGTGCTGGGTTGCTGGGTTGTATATTCTTCCCCAAATGTTATATCATCCTAATCAGACCAGAAATGAACAGCAAGGAATTCCTAATGGGGAAACCCACAGCGAACCTCAGAAACACAAAGTAATTGTAGTATAAGTCATCGATCAATAAATATCAGAATTTCCATAATGTAATCTTGTTTTCTGCAAATATGTTTTCCTAAAAGAGAATTCCTGGGAAATTAAAAGAAAAACCTGAATAAAGAAAATCATTAGAATCCCCTCTGAAGACGTGAACATTAGAACTTAGGAATTACATCACTCAATCCTCACAGGACCATCTTTGGCCAGTCTGTTGGTTCTGAAGACTAGGTACACATAGTTTAACATTGGAATGGGCAATTCTCAGAATCATTTCTAAGTGTAAACTAGCTATCTGCAGAATGAACTCTCTCCCTTCCTGTAAGTATCCACTCCATGCTGTCATGTTACCCAGTTCCAGGAGAGAGGTTTTAGGCCGGTCTTTTAGGTCTGACAATCCCATCCTGATACATTATAGATCCTATAGTACTGATTTTAATGGGCTGAATCGGGGACTACAAATACCACATGGCTTTGGGATGTATTCTTTAAACAAGTACTGGCAAATTGTCTCTATCTATTCTAGAGGAGGCAGGTTTTGGATGAGATTAGAAAATAATATAAACAGATTATCTTTTCCTTTCAAAATCCATTCAGGGGTAAAGATCCATTCCTGGCCACTGGCACCGATGACCTTTTGGTAATCATGTGATACACCATTCCCCGTGATACTACATGATTACCACTAGTGGGTCATTGGTGCCATTTTGACATGCTGTCTCGTGCCGAGCAGGAGCAAATGGGCCTTGCTCTTGCTTCCACTATAACCCATTGACACCAGTAAGTCCGGAGGTATCAATCGGGGGGAGAGGGGAGTATGGCCCAATCTTGCAAGAGGATCTCCTGGTAGGTGCAACTTTATAGAAACATGACAGCAGAAAAAGACCACATTTCCTATCCAGTCTGCTCTTCCATACCAAATACAACCGGATAGTACCTTTTTTTTCCTTTAGAGATCTTCTGTGCTGGTCCCATGCATCCTTGAATTCATTTACTGCCTGGTCTCTACTAACTCCAGTGGGAGACTATTGCATACATCTACCACTCTTTCCATAAAGAAACATTTCAGCATATTGCTCCTGCATCTATCCTCTCTCACATTTATCCTATGCCCCATTGTTGCAGACCTTTCTTTCACAGAGGTATTTAAATGTCTCTATCGTATCTCTTCTCTCCTGCCTTCCCTCCAAAGTATACATATTGAGATCTTTCAGCCTGTCCTTATATGCCTTAGGACGAAGCCCACTGACCATTTTGGTAGCCACCCTCTGCACTGACTCCATCCTGTTTATGTGCTTTTGAAGGTGCGGTCTCCAGAATTGCACACAATACTCCAAATGCAGTCCCACCAAAAACTTATACAAAGGCACTATGACCTCCTTTTCCTGCGGGCCATTCCTCTCCCTATGCACTCAAGCATCCTTCTGGCTTTTACTGTTGCCTTTTCTATCTGTGTAGTCATCTTAAGATCAACAGAAACATATCACGCCCAGGTCCCACTTTTCTATCATGGACAGAATACTTCACCTCCTATACTGTATTGCTCCCTGCAATTTTTGCAGCCCAAATGCACGAAACTGCATTTTTTTAGCATTAAAACTCAGCTGCCAAATTCTTGACCATTCTTCAAACTTTGCTCTTTACAACTTCCTGGGTGTCTACCCTATTGCAGATTTTGCTATCATCTGCAAAGAGGCAAATCTTAGAGAGCCCTTCCGCAATATCACTAACATAAATGTCAAAAAGAATTGGACCAAAGACAGATCCCTGCGGCAGACCACTAGTAACATCCTTCTCCTCAGGGTGAATTCCATTAACCAGTACCCTTTGTCGCCTCCCACTCAACCAATTTCTAACCCAGTCAGTCAATTTAGGGTACACTGCTAGGATGCTCAATTTATTTAGAAGTCTTCTGTGTAGAATGGTATCAAAAGCTTTACTGAAATCTAAATACATCTAGGGCTCTTCCTTGGTCCAACTCTCTGATTGCCCAATCAAACAAATTAATCAGATTTGTCTGAAAAGACTTGCCTCTAGCAAAATCATGCTGCCTCGGATTCTGCTGTCCATTGGACTCCAGAAGCCTCTGTTTTAGCAGCGATTCCATTAATTTACTCACTGCTTAGGTCAAACTAACCAGCCTGTAGTTCTCAACCTCATCCTTACTTCCGCTTTGGTGTAAAGGGACCACATGCGCCTTTCTTCAGACATTTGAGGAAAGGGAGGACATTCTGTCTTCCTCACTGGGGGGGGAGGGGCACTCTTCTTTTTTTGTGGGGAGGGGTAGAAGGGGGGTTTGCCCTGTGCAAGGGGGGCCTAGGTCAGCGGTTGCCATGGGGATACTGGGGGTGGGGATGTGATGTCAGAATATACAACTGCCTTTGTCAATAGGCACAAATTCATGCCTTGGAGCAGGTATAAATGCTGACATCCACATCTTGTCTTCCAGACGTGGATTCCCTTTATTAAATCAGGAATCCATATCTATATGGTGGGCCCTGCCCACATCCCCTCCCACTCTCCGTCCCACCATTCCCCTTGGCAGGGTAGACATGATAAGCATTTCCACGTCTAGAAAAAGTATGATCTAAAATGGTGTATTTCGGTCTACAGGTCTCCATTCTGCTTTTTTGGATGTGGGAATGCTTCCAAAACACCCTCCTTAAAACAAAATGGAGAAAGCATTTTTTCACTCGTAAAATTAAACTATTACATTTGTTGCTGGGAGATATGGTCAAGGCATAGCTGGGTTTAAAAATAATTTAGACAACTTACTGGAGGAAAAGGCCATAAACTTTTATTAGCCATGTAAGCATGGGAAAGCCAAAGATAATTTCTGAGTGTAATCAATAAAGAATAGATTTACTCCTTGGGACCCTGTAGGAAACTGGCAGCCTGGATCAGCTGTTGCTGGAAACAGGATGCTGGGCTTCAGGGACTCTTAGTCTGACCCAGTACGGCACATCTTATGGTTCTACTCTGAAGCAAATGTAGATTTTCCAAGCTACTCCCGTAATTACTGTCTGAGGAAATGACAGCTCTCTTCCCATCTGTTCTACAGTGCTCTAATGAAAAGTAATTTCACTTAAATCTGCTTATTTCAAAGTTTATTCCTTTGATTATCAATCACATCTTCCCCTGTGACTTACGGAAATCACAAAACAATTAGCAATTATTCCATCACAGAAACTGGTCCTCATGATGAGGGAATATGAGAGAGGTTATAAGTCAGTAACTGACAGCGCCATTATTAGACTGTGTGTGAGTTCCAGTATAATTTTGAAGGACATCAACCAGAATTGTGTAAGTCTTTAAAATATTATGAGACATTGTCAGAAATCTAACAGGTGCCCATGAAAGAGAACACTGAAATGGCAGATCCAAGATTTTGGGCAAAAAAATTGATTCAAAAATGCAATGACTCAAGGTTCTTTTGCAGAACTTTGAGATAGGGCAAAGTAGGGTTCTCTCATATTTCTGAAGGCATTTCTCAAACCCATTGCTTCTTTCTCTATAACACTGGAAAAATTTTCCCCTTCCTTTCTACACACACTATTAAGACCCTCAACCATTCACGAGTAACCCCCTGCCTTGACTATTGTATCCTGCTCCTCACTGATCTACTTCTGAATTATCGTTCTCCCCTTCAATCTGTTCAAAACTCAGCTGCACGGCTTATCTTCCACCAGTGTTGCTATGCTCATGTAACCCCTCTTCTCAAGTCACTTCACTGACTCCCTATCCATTTTTGCATCCAATTCAAAGTTCTCCTACCTACCTTCAAGTGCATTCATTCTGTGGCTCCTCATTACCTTTCCTCTCTTATCTCACTCTACACTCCTCCTCGGGAACTCCGCTCCTCTGGCAGATCCCTTTATCTGGGCCCTTCTCTGCCACTGCCAACTCCAGACTTCATTATTCCACCTTGCTGCTCTATATGCCTGGAACAAACTACCTGAGCTGGTGCGTCGCGCTCCTTCTTTGGCCCTATTCAATTCCAGGCTGAAGACCTGCCTCTTTGAGACTGAATCTTGATCATTCCCATGCCCGCCACTTATGTGTATCTTGCCATACTTTAATCCTAGTTTTGACATGTTTTTTCATCTTGATTAGATTGTAAGCTCTGAGAGCAGGGACTGTGTCTTACATCTATATCTACAGTGCTGCGTGCACCTTGTACAAATGATTAGTAGTGCTAGTAGTAGATTTGCATGAAGTCAACTGTCCTGTTTTTGATGACCCCTCTTTGGTTCAAACCATAAAAAGACCCTTAGGGCCCCTTTTACTAAAGTCCATTAGCTGATTAATGAGCATTTTAACACGTGGCTGCAGGGTGTCGGGAACACTTAGTGTACGGGCAGGTCCACAACTTTTAATCAGCGATCATGGGATTGGGAGCGAAATGTGCGTGCAGATCTCATTACCACTAGTTCCAGGGCAATTATCATGTCCTCAGCGGTAACGTGGCTCTTAACCTGGGTCTCTCTATGGGAGCTGTTAAGTGAACCTGCCTCCGCAGAGCGCATGTTCCAATGTTCCATCATGCATTTGCGGTCACACCCCTGACAGCAAATGCGCAGCATTCGTATTAATATGTGTTTGTTTGATGGGTTAACTGAAAATCCTTAATGGAGTTTAGTAAAAGGGGCCCGTAGTTTGTCAGAAGATTGAAATCCATTCCTTCAAAGACGTATGTGCATAAAATAAGCGCTAATGTTTATGCCTGCTCTCGAGTACATATGTTATCCACAGTTGCGTTGTAGGTGTGATTTCTGCATGATTTGTGCTGGTGTTTTCTAAAGACACCTAGGCACCGATGTATCCTTATAATATAGGCATAACATAGAAGCTTTCTCCTCCTCCAAACCTGGATGCCCTTTATAAAATTGTTCCCAAAATATGCCCAAGACTTTGCAACACAAATCAGTAGAGGAGGCACTTGGTACCAAGTCGGTCCACTCTCACTTCCAGGCCTGAGTCACCTCTTCATCTCCTGCTTATCCCTCAATCCCTGTCATGGATTCTCAGTTCTGGAAGAGGGAAAGGTAAAGGGAGAATTTTACTTAGGGCCGAGGCAGTACAATATGATTTTTGGTTGTTGAAAGAAAACACTGGGAGGCTGGGCTGGTGTTGCAGTGTAATTTTACTGAAAGGTTTAGAATGAGGATGAGCCAAGATGCAACAGGTGGTTTAGTCACAGTTACTGCCCATTTCATAAGCAGAAACTTAGGAGGCAAGATCTGTGTTGCTGATTCCTTGGAATTTAAATCAGTTCCTGGGCAAATGTCTCCTTATAATCTTTAGGAGGTCTCCTTAGGATCTGCGAATGGAGTTATTCTCTGCTCCCTTGTGATTTTCTTACTTATACCGTGGATTCAGTGCTTCCTGGATCCATGGCATGAGATTCTCCACCTCCTCTTCTGCCTTATTTTGGTGTCTGCTTATGGTACTAAATCAGGTTGAGATCTCCCTGATCCGGGGATTTGCTCTGCATAACAGGTTGGGGAAGGTAGGAACTGGCACCTAAGTCCAGGATTCATTGGGATTCATCCTATCACTACTCTTCATCTTCAGTTACTCTGTAGCTATGACCCAACCCTAACCCTACTCTTAAATCTAACTCTAACCCAAACTTTAATCTTAACCCTAACCATAAAATTCAACATAACCTTAGCCATGACTGTCCACCAATGACAAGTGATAACCAGTTGAATTTTCTACTCTCTCCAAGGTCAAAGCTGAACAAAAGGCAAACTGAGACTGGCAGAGCTCTGCGCAGAAAATCATGCAGATGGTACTGACTTATTTCCTGATATTAAACATCGCTGAATATAATGCGACTAAGATCAACTGTCGACTAAGCAGTACAAACATGACAGGATTCATAAAGCAGGGGGACATCATTATAGGGGGGATCCTTCCTGTTCACAGTGCTAGAACATACCCCTTGGTTTCCTTCACAGACACCCCCAACATCCAGCCCTGTGACACGTAAGTGGTGGAATATTTTCTCATTACTTTTCACTTCTATGAAGTTCTACGTAGAAATATGACAGCAAATAAAACCCATATGGCCTATCCAGTCTGTCCTTCCTACCAACTAGTAAGCTCAACCGTCATCCACTCTCATTCCATCTGACTGTTCCTTGTCCCACCTCTACTCATCTGTCTTATGCCCTCCAGTCCCTATTGCTCCTTAAAAATGGGAAATGTGTTACCTTGTAGAGTCGGATGGTCTATAGAACTTGCAACAGGCCAGCTCCCTCTGTGCCTCTTGGGTCCTCTGCTCCCTTATTGTCCGTGTGGTTTGACCTGGCCTGAGAGGACTCTACAACCTTTAGAAGACAATCATGTTCTGGACTATATTGGAAGTCCTCAGCTGCAGACAAAGAACAAAGAAGGCTGCAGGCTGTAGAAGTCAGATTTCATGCAAAATAACATGAGGTTGGGAAACGACCAAATTATACAAAAGGAGACGAGAGGAGGAAAGTGGCTGAGCTTTTGCAGTAAACGAACCACAGAGTGAGAGGAATAAACATGAGTAGCATGCAACAGGGTTAGGAAGAAGTTATTTCTAAAGAAAAAAAAACACAGAAACTAGGGCCTGATGGTCGGGAGGTAGACCAGCTGTAACAGAATCAAAAGTTTGGAAAAAATAACCAAGGGGCTTCATACCAGTGGGAAACTTCTGAGTCGATACACAAGTGGCTGAAATAACGGTAGTAGAGACATATGGTTGTAAAGGAAGCTCGTAACAAGGGAAAGCCAAGCAAGGAGTAGCAAGCAGAGACGATTTCAATGACATAAAAGCTTCATATTGTTCCTCAGTAGGTACAATCAAACCTAATGGGCCATTCCTGCCCAGAAGAGCATCCAATGGCTGTGCCAGGGACGCAAAATCAGGGATCCATCGGCGGCAAAACAGTAGCAAGCCTAAGAACCTATGTAAGAAAGGTACAGTACAGGAAAAGACAAAGCAAGTGTTGGTTGGACCCTCTGAGCAGTAAGTTGGTGTCCTGCAGGGGTCAGTCTTGCCCCAAGAAAAAGCACTTCTTGCAATACAAATTGCAATTTGGTCCTATTGACCTTGAGTCCCAAACAAAAGACTGTTTTTAACAATAGCTGCATCATGATCATCAGAGCATATCAAAAAGTCATCAACACATTGTATCAAATCAGAATCACCCTCCAAATTAACGCCTTGTAAAGCATACTTTAAAGCCTGTGAAAAATATGCAGGACTGTCTGTGTAATAACTCCCTGAAAGTGGGGTCCACGTGGATTGCTGACCTTCAAACATAAATACAAATAAAAGACTTGAAAAGTGAACACACACAACAAAGTAACCAAAGGCCTGAAAAGGCCATACCCACTTAATGTCCTCTGCCTAGTTATTAAGGACATCTATTAGGGTATTCTAAGTATACCTCAAATTAATAAACACATTTAATCAACTTCAATAAACCATCCAAAAACATTTTTTTATATATGTCATTTTTTTTATCTTCATACTCTTTTATTTACAAAAATCACTTGAAAAACTACAGCTTTTTTCATGTCACAATTTTTTGCAATAGTAAGGTAGTAAGTAAAAGTAATATGATGGGGTTAGCGGATCACAGCAGGGGAACCCAGGGGATCATAACCTCTCCATTCTCAACAATTCTCATAGGGTCATGATCCCAGTGCTTTTCAGGCACAGTGATGTTGTAGTGATCACAGAGTTTCCAGTGGATAAGGCGTGCCACTTCATTGTGCCTTTCTATTAAGACATTTTCTGCCATCAGAACTTCACAGCCAGCTATGAGCCGACTCAGCGTCTCCGTCTCTCTCCCACAGAACCGACATATGTCTGTTTTGCCAATCCCTTCAATGCTCGCTGTAAACCATCTCATCTCTAAGCCGCTGTCCTGGGCTGCAACTATCAACCTTTCATCCTTCGGTTTCATTTCACCTCTCCTCAACCATTCCTGTGTCCGTTCTTGATTGACAAATGGTTCCTGGAATAACACTGTATTTCCTACTGTATTCGTGAATCTGCCACTTAATTTTCCATGTTTGTTGATCTACCGTATTTACTCGGGTCTAATGTGCCATCGAATCTAATGCGCACCCTTATTTTGAAAGGCGTGAAATTGAAAAAAATGTTTGCTGGCGATTGTACTGCGCACCACCCCCCCCCCCTTAGTGCTGCCGACCCGGCCTGATCCAGCCAACCTCCGCTTCCTTCTTGTACTCTCGATCGTTGCCCTGCCCTTGAAAAGCCGTTTTTTTGCTCTGGCCATGAGATCGGGAGCGGCCAGAGAAAAAAAACGGCTTTTCTCCCACAGTCTGCAAACGCGATCCCCGATCCCCCGTACAGAAGCGCTTCTTACAGGTTTCTTTTCCTCTTCAACTTAACTTTATTGCAGCTGCTGCTCTGTGAAAAGCAGAAACAGCGGCTGCACGGGGGATCGGCGATCGCGTTCGCGGACTGCGGGAGAAAAGCCGTTTTTTGCTCTGGCCACTCCCGATCTCGCGGCCAGGACAAGACACTGTTTGTAGGAGTATTGAACATGTTAATTTTGCGGCCAGTGGGCAGTCCTTGATGCTATTGCGGCACTCTTAGACACTTTTGTGTCTCTGTCTTAAGCCGGTTGGTCTGAGACGTCCCTGAGCCATTTTTTTAAAGATTGTGAGTTATATAATTACTCCTACAATTATATGTTTCTCTTCAATAGGTGCTGTTGCTAATAGAGTAATTTCATTATTTTCATTACTCTGAGTTCCCAAGCCAGTGCTCAAACCATTAGGCTCCTCCTCCACTCTAGCACTGTACCAATAAAAACATGGTGGATGTGGCTGAAACAGCGCGATGGTATAGACTGCACTGTCTGGGCAGTACTCAAAAATAAACCTTATATTGCAAGATTAAAAGAAAAGGATAAGAAAAGTACATTGAAACAAAAAAGAACAAATGAAAAAACTAGAAAAAAACAGTGGCTACTGTAGCACTGAAGAAAAATGTGATTACATGGAACCCTTCTTAGTCGTATATTCTCAATTCAGTAATCTCAGTGAGCCCATTAATGACAAACCTTAAATAGGGACAAATTAAAATGGGGAAGAAAAGGACACTAGCCGCCTCAGAATATAACGTAAAGAAAAAAATAAAACAAATAAAAAGCAATCATGCAAAAAGAAAAAAGAAAATATAAAAATGGGATACAATAGTATAAGTTTCCTTAGGATCACACTGCCTAATCCAGTGCTAGTAATGGGCTCAAAAAAATTATACAAGAAAGAATGAGAAAATCAAAAAGAAAGAGTTAAAAGGAAAAAGAAAAAGAAAGGAACGCTTGTTAGCCATCTCAGCCATAAACAATACCCCAAAAGGGGCATGCTCTGCTATGGAGCTAAACCAGTTTTGCAGAACATCTACAGTAATAAAAACCTGGTGTGGTGAAGCAAATTGAGAGCTTAGTTACACATGAAAACACATGTAAAAATGGGCAGGAATGGAAAAAGGAAAAAAGGGGAGGGGCGAGGTAGAGGGAGGGGAGGGGGAAACTGTCAGGGGGCATAAAAAAAACCATGAAATTCAATCGCTTTGTTGAGGCCAGCTGGAGAGACAGTACTCAAATCAAAAATATATCGTTGCTCCTCTCTCTTTTTTTTTTTTTTTTTTTTTTCCGTTTTAAAACTTCTTTATTGAAGTAATGAAAAGGTAATACAAAGAAATCATTTAGAAAACAAACAATCTTTACACCAAATAATAACTCCCAGCCCACAATATGGAGTGTGAACATTGCAAAAAAGAAATTATATAAGAAAGAAAAAAGACCCAGTATGGAATGGAAAATGTAAACGGACTCCTTTTAACTTAGCAAGGTACCTAGAAAAAAACATAACTATAAGATTTTACAAAGCCAGGCCCTTTAGAAAGGTCTCCAACTGTAGAGCATCAAAAAATATATAAGTTTTGCCTTGATAAACTACGACACATTTACAGGGATATTTTAAAACAAAAGTAGCACCTAAAGCTAAAACACGAAATCTAAATGAGAGAAAAGCCTTACGTTTAACTTGAGTAATACGACCAACATCAGGAAATGTCTGAACTACTTGACCAAAAAATTTCTCATGGCGATACTTAAAATAAGTACGTAAGATTAAATCCTTATCTTTCTCTAGTGAAAAGGTTACCAGCAATGTAGCACGAGAGGGTATTTCCTCAATTGATGTCTCCAAAAATTCAGATAAATCTAGACTAGGCATATTCAGCTGATCAATTTCTCCCCGAGCGCCACCACCTGACTCAGAATCTAAAGCAGAAGGTTCTCTTAGCCCAACCGGTAGATAATATAATTTTGACAAAATTATAGTATCGGGATCAGGTATTTTCAATACATCTTTTAGATACTTAGCAAAAAGAATACCGGGAGAAAGGTAGTGCGTTCGGGGAAAATTCAAAAAACGAAGATTTTTAACTTGCAGAGCATTCTCAAAAATCTCATCACGTTGATGCAGTACCAGAGAGTCTTGTACAAAAGATGCCAAGACTCCCTGTACCGAGGAAATCGAGCCCTCCATTCTAACCCTAGATGATTCCAAACTAGACAATCTAGTCTGGCAATCAGTTAATGCAGTCACAGTCTCGTGAGTAAATTTGGAAAGCTTCAACAAAGATGAGTTCAAAGACATCTCAGTCCGTGAAACGACTTGCCAAATATCTTGTAACGAAACTTCTTTCGGTGGCTTAGGTGTTTCAACTGAAGAAGAAAAGTCAAAGGGAACAGGCAAAACAGATAAAGCAGAGTTTACCTTCAAAAAGGAATCTGGCAATGAGACGAATTCGGGCGCGGGGACATCCTCGGCTCTGCGAGGAGAACCCTTACCCAATGGTGAAGGCGCCATGCTGGGAGGAGACAAAACCCGACGCGGTTCTGGAGACAAATCCCCGGAAACAGAGCTTGGAGAGATTGAAGACTCCGAGGATAGCTGGGCGGCAAGGGAGGGCACGACAGACTTCACATGGCTATCCATAGGTCCTACAACCTTAACCGCCTTGCCAGACGACATTGTTAAGGAAGCAACTTTTTTCTTCCGTTTCCCCATACACTAGTTTTAGCGAACAAATAAAGTTCCAATGTAATTCCGGGTGCTCCAAAGTGCTCCGAAGGGGCGCCAAAGGGGCAGGGCCTGCCCCTTTGGACACGCCCCTTCGGAGCACGTACCCTCGGGCACGCGCCCGCGGTGCGCGTCCCGCGGTGGGGGCTCAGGTGATATAGCCCTCAGTGCTCACGTGACCTCAGACGCCCCGGGAGAGAGAGCACCAATCCAATCCGACCAGGAAATGCAGAAGCAATGCACACTCAAAGTGCTGCAGTGGGGGCTCAGGTGATATAGCCCTCAGTGCTCACGTGACCTCAGACGCCCCGGGAGAGAGAGCACCAATCCAATCCGACCAGGAAATGCAGAAGCAATGCACACTCAAAGTGCCGCGGTGGGGGCTCAGGTGATATAGCCCTCAGTGCTCACGTGACCTCAGACGCCCCGGGAGAGAGAGCACCAATCCAATCTGACCAGGAAATGCAGAAGCAATGCACACTCAAAGTGCCGCGGTGGGGGCTCAGGTGATATAGCCCTCAGTGCTCACATGACCTCAGACGCCCCGGGAGAGAGAGCACCAATCCAATCCGACCAGGAAATGCAGAAGCAATGCACACTCAAAGTGCCGCGGTGGGGGCTCAGGTGATATAGCCCTCAGTGCTCACGTGACCTCAGACGCCCCGGGAGAGAGAGCACCAATCCAATCCGACCAGGAAATGCAGAAGCAATGCACACTCAAAGTGCCGCGGTGGGGGCTCAGGTGATATAGCCCTCAGTGCTCACGTGACCTCAGACGCCCCGGGAGAGAGAGCACCAATCCAATCCGACCAGGAAATGCAGAAGCAATGCACACTCAAAGTGCCGCGGTGGGGGCTCAGGTGATATAGCCCTCAGTGCTCACGTGACCTCAGACGCCCCGGGAGAGAGAGCACCAATCCAATCCGACCAGGAAATGCAGAAGCAATGCACACTCAAAGTGCCGCAGTGGGGGCTCAGGTGATATAGCCCTCAGTGCTCACGTGACCTCAGACGCCCCGGGAGAGAGAGCACCAATCCAATCCGACCAGGAAATGCAGAAGCAATGCACACTCAAAGTGCCGCAGTGGGGGCTCAGGTGATATAGCCCTCAGTGCTCACGTGACCTCAGACGCCCCGGGAGAGAGAGCACCAATCCAATCCGACCAGGAAATGCAGAAGCAATGCACACTCAAAGTGCCGCGGTGGGGGCTCAGGTGATATAGCCCTCAGTGCTCACGTGACCTCAGACGCCCCGGGAGAGAGAGCACCAATCCAATCCGACCAGGAAATGCAGAAGCAATGCACACTCAAAGTGCCGCGGTGGGGGCTCAGGTGATATAGCCCTCAGTGCTCACGTGACCTCAGACGCCCCGGGAGAGAGAGCACCAATCCAATCCGACCAGGAAATGCAGAAGCAATGCACACTCAAAGTGCCGCGGTGGGGGCTCAGGTGATATAGCCCTCAGTGCTCACGTGACCTCAGACACCCCGGGAGAGAGAGCACCAATCCAATCCGACCAGGAAATGCAGAAGCAATGCACACTCAAAGTGCCGCGGTGGGGGCTCAGGTGATATAGCCCTCAGTGCTCACATGACCTCAGACGCCCCGGGAGAGAGAGCACCAATCCAATCCGACCAGGAAATGCAGAAGCAATGCACACTCAAAGTGCCGCGGTGGGGGCTCAGGTGATATAGCCCTCAGTGCTCACGTGACCTCAGACGCCCCGGGAGAGAGAGCACCAATCCAATCCGACCAGGAAATGCAGAAGCAATGCACACTCAAAGTGCCGCGGTGGGGGCTCAGGTGATATAGCCCTCAGTGCTCACGTGACCTCAGACGCCCCGGGAGAGAGAGCACCAATCCAATCCGACCAGGAAATGCAGAAGCAATGCACACTCCTCGTTGCTCCTCTCTCAATAGAACTTGATCAATGTTGCCACCGTGTGAGGATATCTCAATCTTCTTAATCACAAAAAAGTTTAGGTCATTAGAAGGGTGACCTAGGGTGAGCCAATGTTCTATAAGTAGTGCAAGATTAGATCGCGGTCTCTTTTTCCAGAGCAATAATACTAAAGATACAAAATGCTCTGTACTGTAACCAGAAAGTATCCTGCAGTCTTTTACTGACTTGTTGTTTTTTTTATATATAATAATACCCAGAAAATGGTTTCTAAAGTGGCAAGAGAGGTCTCAGAAGAAACGGGCAGCCAATGACTGATTAATGTATAGTCAAATAAATGTACTGCCCCTCACACATCCATGACCCTCTGTGAAAAGCCACTTATCATTCACATTTTTTAGTAGATAAAATGTAATTTTTGGTAAAAACTTAATGCTTAGCTTATAAATATCCAGCTTCTGGCATTTCTTTCCCGACGCTATAGAGCGCGCCAGAATGATGCGTTTCACCTTTACGGTTTCCTCAGGGGAAGTTCGTAAGCACTATGTCATGATCGGTACTGCTCCCCAGAAGTTAATGTCCTTTCACTTTTCAACGGCTAGTCATTGGCTGCCCGTTTCTTCTGAGACCTCTCTTGCCACTTTAGAAACCATTTTCTGGGTATTATTATATATAAAAAAAACAACAAGTCAGTAAAAGACTGCAGGATACTTTCTGGTTACAGTACAGAGCATTGTTGTATCTTTACTATAAGTAGTGCAGACATCACTCTTCATTTAATACAACTTTTGTATTGGTACATGCGTATCCTGACAGAGCATTTGGTTTTGCCTACATAAAGTTTGCAGGGACACAGAATCACATAAATGACATGGGTAGTGTCACAAATGGATCTGTGTCACAAATGGTATCTCCTATTAGTGCCCAAATGCATAAAGGTGTTTATGACCATCGAATTCAGGCAGCTGGAACATGTGCCAAATCTAAAATGCCCTAGCTGTTGAGAGGTCGACCCAATAGTTTTGGGTAGGTGAGAAGATACCAAAATATTACCACCTGTTGTAAGCAACAACCAGTCTTGGATTCTTAAAACATGAATGAGTCTGTAGAATGTGCCAATGCTTTTTCAATACCTTCTGTTTATGGAATATGGTTTATTAAAAACATTCTATACCGTCCTTCAAAAGCAGAGTGGTGTACAATAGCAATAAAATCATTAAAGCATTAAAATGACAGGAAAAGATGAGAAGAGAGAAGAAGACACAAAATGAGACTTAACCGTGGGGGGAAGGGGAGACAGAGGGGCAGGAGGAGAGGAAACGTGCAGAATTCTATACCTAGGAAGAAGAGTCAATAGTCTGTTGAAAGAGATGAGTCTTCAAAATAGTTTTAAACTTAGACTAGGAAAGCTCAAGAAGGATGGAAAGGGGTAAGAGAGTTCCACAGTCTTGGGCCAAGAAAATAGAAGACTGAGTACTTAGTGGATTCATATCAAGCCCGAGAGGGTGGAGGAAGGTAAAGCTGGTTCACGGGAATAGAATGAAATAGACGAGGGGGAGCATGCAAGATAATGTGTGAGGAGAGGTAAGTAGGGGTGCCTGAGTGTAGTGTTTTGTGAATCAAGGAGAGAAGTTTAAACCGAATAGAGAAAGAGATAAGCAACCAGTGAGATTTGAGAAACAGAGTGGTAATGTCGTCAAATTTAGATGCGTGGTGGAGGATGCGAATAGCAATATTTTGGACCATTTATAAATGTCTGATCTGATACAGAGGTAAACTGGAGTAGCTGATATTAAAATAGTTGAGACATGAAATGATAAGAGTGAAAAGTAGAGTAGTGATGGCAGAACCAGTAGGAAAACAGTGTAACAAACAGATCTGACGTAGAAAATAGAAGGAGTTTCTAACCACTGCAATAATCTGATTATGAAAGATGAGACCACTATCCAGAACAACTCCAAGGTAATTAAGAGAAGGGTGAGTGGGGAACCATTCAGTGAGGGAGCTACATAGGGGACGGAAAAAGAACCAGTGAGTCAAATCGCAATAGTCTTAGAAGGGTTCAACTTGAGGTGATTGGTGTGTAACCAGTGAGCCACATGAAAAGGGTAGGTATTGACAGTGGTGAGATCAGGAGAAGAAAAGCGAGCATGGAAGAGAAGTAAGATATCATCTGCATAGAGGTAAGCAGAGACCCCATGTTGCTGGATAAGATTAGCAAGAGGGTCCAGAAAAATATTAAAGAGCAGAGGGGCAGGACTGAGCTTTGGGTAACACCACATGTTAAGGGGAACGTGGAAAAAGTAGAAGAATGAAACGACACAGAACAACCAATAGAAAAGAATGAAACCACTGAAGAACAGATCCATGAAGGCCGGCAGATTGTAGACGACATAGAAGAAGAGAGTGATTGACAAGATCGAATGCTGGGGATAGATCTAGTGAGATAATCAAAGAAATGTTACTACTATCCAGTGACTCCCGTTTTCATTGAAAACTGAAAGAAGGATGGTTTCTGTGCTATTACCTGCACGGAAACCAGACTGTCTAGGGTGAAGGAAATGGGTGTGCTCTAGATGATCCGTAAGTTAGGTGAAAAACAGTTTTTCTAAGACTTTTGAAAGAAAGGAGAGATTGGAGACAGTCCAATAGTTTAAAGGGATGAAGAGTCAAGGGAGGGATTCTTCAACTGGAACTGGACTAGGGTGGGTTTCCAACTATGGGGGAAAATACAAGAAGGGAGAATATTGTTAAAGAGAGATAGGATACGAGGAAGGCCAACTAAGGAGGGTACTGGAATCCAGGATGAAAGGATGGGATTAGAAGCATAGGAAATCTTAGAAGAGGATGAGATGTTTTTCACAAGAGCCAGTAAAAGGATAGGATTAAAAGAGGACCAACTATGGGCAAGTGCTGTGCTGTGTAGGACCAGAGGAAGAAGACCCAGTCAAAAAAGGCAGAGAAGGAGAGATGTTGGAAAATTCATGCTGAAGAGACAGAACTTTATCATGGAAAACTGCAGCCAATTGGTTGGCAAAGGGAGCATCAAGGAAGGAGGTGGAACATGGAGGGTGAAGGAGACGAGATACTATAGCATAAAGTATTATGGAACTATTCTCAGAATGAGAGATAAGCTTGTTATAGTAGTCCTTTTTTTGCAGATGTAATAGATGAATTATAGAATGTATGGAGAGCTTGAAAGATAGTAAGAGGAGTTGTGAACATGCTGGACTAAGAGAGAGATCAGCAATATGAGAGAGAAATGCTGTATCTCTACCACTACACGGTTGATCCATGTGAATATTGAAGCCACCAAGAATAAAATGATTTGGGAAGGAAGTTATCGCCTCAGCCAGAGTGAGGAGAAGACAATTCCAGCAGTCAGTATTCAGGGAGGAGGGAGAACATATAAAATCAGGGCATAAAATGAGTAGTGGGAGAAAGAATAGGAGCAGCGATTGCGAATAGTGCAAGGGGAATGAGGAGAGCTCAGTGATTTTGAGGGAGTCCTTACAGAGGATGGTGACTCCACCCCCAGACCTACACGAAGTCAAGAAAGCCATGTAGACAGGTGGCAGACAGCAGTAGAGGTAGGCTTCTTCTCTCTCCCTGAACCAGGTCTCTGTGAGGAAGAGTGTGTCCAACTAATGAAGGGTGAGAAGATCTGAAATTAAAACAATCTTGGCCCTAACCGAATTGCAATTTAGAAGTCCTCCCTGGATGGCAGGGGAGGCAGATGGCTGAGGTAAGGAAGAAAGAAGCGCAATTGAGGGAAGAGCAAAGGTAAGCTAGTAAGGAACGAGAACCTGGGGACTATTCAAGGAGAAGCGTTGAAGGGGGACCACCAGGCAATGTCCCAAGTGAACTGGGATGGGTAAAGACATAAAAGCAATGAGCAACAATAGGAAGGGAAGAGCCAGAGAGGGCTTACCTTGTTGAGAAAAGAGCCCACAGGTATAGGATGGTAACCAGCTAAGGGTATTTGAAACCCTAGATGGCAAACAATGATTTAAAGTGCCTGAGCTTCCCCAAGGAGCCCACCCAAGGAGCAGGCTCCTTGGGCACATTCCTATGGTGTGGTGTGTGCTGCCATTGCGTGAAATGCTGCAATGGCTGTGCTTAAATCAGGAGTAGAGGGAGTCACCTAACATCGGAAGGGGAGCAGAGAAACAGAGGTTACAGATGTATTTCTCATTTGTCATGCATAAGGTCTTGTCTACAAGATGACCTAGCTCTCTGGTAACCTTCCTAAATGCAACCCACTGAGTATGTTCTCTCGAGAAATCTTTGGACCATATCCTTAGACTGAATTTCATACTATGTAAGATCTGTACAGAATCAGCGTAATTTTAAAAATGGAGAAACATATAGATTCTTCTTCAAACTTTTATTATGGAAACTGTCATAGCTAAGGAGCTTATTTTTATCATTGGGTTTCCTGTAAATGGTGGTGCTAAAACCTTAAGCCAGCCTAGCGTGAATTGGGAAGGAGAAGCATGGGAAGTTGGTCCCTCTGCACCATGGAGCGGGAGAGATGCACTAGTGCAGGGAAATGGAAAATGAACTTGAAATTGTGTTGGCACCTGTTTTGAGGATATGGGGGATGGAGGGGGTGGGGGTGGGAGGGAGTAGGGGAAGGGAGGGATGGGAGAAGATTGGGATTATTAAAACACTACTATCGGTATAATTTAATTTAACACTAGAAGCCCCAAAAGGAATTTTACCTAGAAACCCCAAAGTGCGTCAATTGACGCCTTATCACGACGACTGCGTTTAGCATGAAATGCAAATGTGAATTAATATGAAGTTACTTATTTGTTAAATACGTGCAGTATGTGACGTCATTACATGACATCATTGTGTGTTTATTGTTTGTAATTTCGGAGTAAAACTTTAAACAGTGATTGAGATGCACCACCTAGTGGGAACATGAATTTATACCTAGAAGCCCCAAAGTACGTCAATTGACGCATCCAAGACAATTGAGTGCGTCAATTGACGTACTTTGGGGCTTCTAGGTATAAATTCATTTTCCCGCTAGTTGGTGCATCTGTCATTAATTTTCGATGCACATATTTGAACATCTTGACCTTGCTAACAAAGTCATGGAACATGACTGACATGGTTCTAGCAGTGGCGCTGGTATACAACTTCGAATATGCATTTGCATCAACTGACGCACTTTGGGGCTTCTAGTGTTAACAGTGCGATGAGACCTCGGGGTGTGGTATCAGAGCACCCACCCACCCCGAAGCTGATTTGTTTGTGATCTCCCCAGGAACAGGATGCTTTTTTGGGAACTGTCAAAAGGGGGAAGATATAAGGGTGAAAAGAGAAATGGACTTGTTGTATTGTATGCCGCATTAAGAGTGTTTACTTCTTGTTTTATTGTGTGGGCTACATTGTCAGGCGGCCCAGACTTATCTGTCAGGTTTAATAAACAGTATGAATGTATAAAACCATAAGCTGTTTTCTTTATGCAAATATCTAAAAATGGGATATGTTGGGTATTGGACAGCATATGAAATCTGAGATTGATATCCTGGGTATTTAACCAATGTAAAAACTGTGGAAGGAATGCAGTATCCCCTCTCCACAGGATAAAAATATCGTCTATATAGTATTTCTAGGAAATAACCTCAGTAGAAAATGGGAACTGAGACAAGTGAATGTGTTCAAATTTCTCCACATAAAGGTTTGCTATATCCGGTGCCATAGCAACACCCATGGCTGTATCTTGTATCTGTTGATAGAAACGTCTGTCAAACATGAAATAATTCTAGTCAGTGCTCTAAGGGCTAATTCAACAAGGAATCTTGTATGTATCCGAGAAGACCCAATTCTCAAATCAGATATTTGCGTATGACATCTAAAGTGCCTTCCTGGGGGATCTTAGTGTAAAGGGAGTCATTGTCTAAGGTGACTAGGCATAGATTGGATGTGTCACCAACAAATTCACTGAAAAAATTGATGACAGCAGCAGAGTCTCTGACATAAGATTGTATCTGAGGGACAAACAGACAATGGAAGAACTCAATGAATTTGGAAAGGGGTTCTAACACGGAGCCAATGCCAGAGATTTGATGGCATTGCCAGAGGTCTCCCAGGCGCTGCCATCAAAGAATTGTGAACTTCAGGCAATATATATATAGCGCATTTATTTGGATGCCTAATGTGTAGAAATTCATGTTCACAAGTGGTCAACTAACCTGCAGAAGAACCAAGGGAAAGAAGAGCATCGATTTCCTGTTTAATCTCCGTGGTGGGATCATGCTTCAACAGGAGATAAAAATGCTTGTCACTCAATTGCCTCTTAATTTTATTAACATAATAATCTCTTTCTAGGATCATGATGCCTCCACCCTTGTCCGCAGATTTAATGACAATAACTTTGTGACCAGTAAGAGTGCTGATCGCTTGCCTCGGTATGTGTGTAAGGTTAACAAACCTCTACATCGTCCTCTTTTCCAAATTATTCATGTTCCTAAGGAAACATTGGGTAAAGGTCTGAATACCAAGATCAATAAATAGGACCAGGAGGAATCCACTGTGATTTGGTGGGTATAAATGAAGGGGCCAAATTGACCAGTGTTTCTATTTGCAAAGAAATGAGTAATTTGTAGTTCACATCTAAATTTGTACAGAACAATCCAAGTTCGGAATGCATTGTAATGTGCAGACAGGACAAAAGAAAGTCCTTTCTTGAGTAAGCTGGACTCAGAATCAGAAAGGATAAATTTGGAAAGGTTAATAATGGAAAGGTTGATCCATGAAACTAGTAAGGATTTGTTGTGCATCCTTTCCCTCTACCCCTGTCCTGAGAGCCTATCCTGCAAGGGTAGTATTCGCTCTTTCAAGTTGTGCCCCCGGTCTGCTAAACAGTGTCACTAGGCACTGTGAGGATCTCTGAACTAGCAGGGGTTCTGCTAACAAAAATCAACCATTATAAACTCAAGATCCACTACCATCTTGCCTCAAAAATTACTCAGTAAATTTAAAATTTGATGTCATTCTCTTGATCAGACTTGGACTGCACTGGTGACTAATGCAGACAACCTCAATAAACTCCCATCCTCTAAGTAATTGAATAAGGCAATGCACAGATATGGCTGGTAATAAATGAACAAAGCCAGATCATGGAGGCCTGCAAGGAAATGTAGAAGGAAAGAGAACACTCTTCCCTAGTTTTCTACTGCTGAAGTCAGGTACATGCCTACTGGGGCAGCCAAAAGAGCTCCATAGTTTAGAAGGTATCTGAGAAAAAGTCTTATTTTTAGGACTAACCAATTCACTTCAGTAGCTGGAAGAACATAGAAAAGAATTTTGCTTGAGGATCACAATTGGGAAATACTGATGAACGGGATGTACCAAAGTTCTGAATCATGCAGAATTATCAAGACCATTGAAGAAATCTTAAGTTCACCTCTAAGCTCAACTGGGAGCCAATGGAGCCCATACAGGGCTGAGGAAACATGGACCCATTGGTGCAGTGATAGTAATAGTCGAGCTGCAGTATTCAGAATTTCCTGTAACTTTACTGTCCGCCTTTTCTGGCAAATCACCCAGAAAGAAATGACAATGACACAGTTTATTTGTGAATGAGTCGCCAAGCCGGTCTTCCCTAGAACTGGTCCAACTGATGAAAATGATGCCAGTGAAAGAACCATGATAATACTATAGCGTCTATGTAATAGACCATAGTCAATTCACAGTCAAGCAACACTCCCAAAACATGGCCTTCCTCATTTCTTTGCAGTATTTTCCCAAAATTAATATTCTATGTATTAAATTTCAATCCATTCTTTGACATCCAAAGAGCAATTCCTGAAAGGTGGTTCTTATCCCAACACAAAAACCTACACTCTGCTGGGGAAGGTCCAAACCTTGCTTGAAATACGGAAAATGGTAGGGATCAAAATGGCTCCCTGTGGTACCCCATAAGGAAAGACAATGGACCAGAAAAAAGCACTCGTTGTCAACAATGTAAAAGGAATTAATCAAACCAAACAAGGGTGGTGTCCCTAACATCATATGACCACAGACGTCCCACTATAAGTCTATGGTTGATAGTGCCTAAAGCTATGCTAAGCTACAGCAATATCAACCTTTTATCCAAGATGTATAGCAGGTCATCAAAAGGGGTTATCAGACCAGATTCTGTACTACTTATGAGCAAAACCTACACTGACATTCGTCAAGTTTGATCCTCATCTATTTATTTATTTAATAGGTTTTTTATACAGCTTTATCATTTCAGTCAAAGCTGCTTACATGATAAGTTAAACTTTGTAATTCATATTAAACAGGAATATTGATAACTTGGATTTTTCAGAGGGAATGGAGAGTTAAGGGACTTGCCTAAGGCCACAAGGAGTGCTAGTGGGAATCAAACCTTGGCCTCTTTGCTTTTAAGCCATTGCTCTAACCATTAGGCTATTCTATGCTTCTATGCATAATATGGGATAAATTACACAGGTACACTACCAAAAAACTGCCTCCAGTTTTGCAACTGATTCCTATAGATTTTGGGGTGCTGAATCCAGGAAAAATAGCCAAAATGTTCCATCACGTCACGTTTTCTTGCAAAATTAGATTTCTTACCCATATAAGGAATGTTCACATAATTTCTTTTTAGCCGACTGCAGTTTATTTTCTTGGCCCAAAATAGAGGTTGTAATGGTTAACTAACTAGAAACACTCCCTCATGATATTTTAGAGTGTTTTGTATTCAGTTTATACATTAACAGGACAATTGGGAGGCGGGGGGCTAAATCCAGTACTCGCGCTGGCGCATGTTCTTTCCTGTTCGCCTCGCCTCATTCGCTCGCTCAAACACGG
Source organism: Ichthyophis bannanicus (assembly GCA_033557465.1). NCBI lineage: Eukaryota > Metazoa > Chordata > Amphibia > Gymnophiona > Ichthyophiidae > Ichthyophis > Ichthyophis bannanicus. Next base: position 40,606,128 of record CM066051.1, on the reverse strand, counting down.
TGGTTGCGACATGAACGTTCCTGTCAAATTTCAGTTTCTTGCAAGTTCATTATTACCTTTTGTTTGCTCAGTCGTAATCCAGCTTTATTCCGAAGTGGTTCACTACAGTTGTAGTTTGCAGTGCTGTGTATTTGTGATGGCTCACAGAGCCAGAGGTTGCGTCAACTCTCCGGACAGTTTTTGTTTTATTTGTGGGGAATATACCGTGAAAAAGCGGCAGAGGAACATTTCTGCATTTATTAAAAAAGTATATTTCGCCTATTTCGGTTTGAAGTTAGGCGATCAAGACAAACCGTGGGCTCCTCACAAAGTGTGCAAGACATGTGAGGAAGATCTACGCTTATGGATGAAAGGTAAAAAACAAGCATTTTGTTTCGGAATACCTATGATGTGGCGTGAACAAAGAGACCACAGCAGTGACTGCTATTTTTGCTCTTGCATTGTGAAGGGATACAACTTAAAAAATAAGAACGTAATAAGTTACCCCAACCTTCCCTCAGCAATTAGGCCTATGCCTCATAGCAATGAAGTACCTGTGTCTGAACCACCAAAATCTTTGGATCATATTTGTGTGGACGGTTCTGATCATGATGAGACTCATCAGATGGCTTTTCCCGATGAGTCCAGTACTTCCGAGTTTGAAACTGAACCAGATCCGAAACCTGAACTTTTCTCTCAAGCTGAATTGAATGATTTAGTCTGGGATTTAGGACTCCCAAAAGATGCTGCCCAACTGCTAGGTTCTCGGCTTAAACAGAAAAATCTATTGTCACCAGGAACAACTTTTTATTGGTACCGCAACCGCGAGACACAATTTTTGAAGTATTTCAGCAAAGAGGAAGATTTGGTATTTTGCAACGATATATACGGAGTGATGGAAAAGTTTAAACTCAAGTATGATCCTGCTGAATGGCGGCTGTTCATTGATTCATCAAAAGACAGCATAAAAAGTGTTCTTCTTCATAATGTCAACACATTCGCTTCAGTTCCTATTGCTCACTCTGTTATTCTCCAAGAAAAATACGAGAATTTGGCCCTGATTCTTCAGAAGATTCGTTATGATGAGCATAAGTGGATGATTTGTGGAGACTTTAAAATTCTATCCATGCTATTAGGGCAGCAATCCGGTTTCACCAAATATCCCTGCTTCCTTTGCTTGTGGGATAGCTGGGCCCGCGACCTACACTGGGGGAAAAAAGACTGGCCAATTCGGGAGTATTTGAGACCCGGTGAGAAAAATGTTCTTCATGAGAGCTTGGTACCTCGTGATAAAATTCTTTTACCACCTCTCCACATTAAGTTGGGTCTCATTAAGCAATTCATCAAGTCCCTTCCAAAAGATGGTGAGTGCTTTTGGTACCTTTGCTCAAAGTTCCCCCGACTTTCTGAAGCAAAGCTAAAGGAAGGAGTGTTTGTTGGCCCTGATATAAGGAAACTCATTTCAGATGGAGCATTCGCTGAAACGATGTCTGAGAAGGAAAAAGAAGCCTGGGATTCCTTCAAGGATGTTGTTCTCAAATTCTTGGGGAACAGGCGGGATGAGAACTATAAGGATATTGTTGCCAGGATACTCAATGCCTTCAAAGAACAAGGCTGTAACATGAGCCTGAAAGTCCATTTCTTGCACTCCCATGTGAACTACTTTCCCGAAAACTTGGGGGCGTACAGTGAAGAACAAGGTGAAAGGTTTCACCAGGACATCAAGGACGCAGAGAGAAGGTACCAAGGAAGATGGAACACCACTATGATGGCTGATTTCTGCTGGTTGCTGCTGCAGGAAACCCCAGATGAAAAATACGCCAAGCAGCGCACCAAGAGAAGCATTCGGGGGAAGAAGAAACGGGCCCACCAGGAGATTGATTGACCCAAGAATGACTTTAAAATCTAAACTGTGTTGACAAATATCGTGTTTTTACTAAACTTTGAAATAAAAAATTGCTAGTTATTACCACAGTGTCGGATCTCATTTATTAGAATTTTATTTTCACACCATCGGGTGTTTGTCTTCATGTATTGCAATGGTGCGGTTTGCGTTTTCTATTCTTACATACATACCTGTACAACATTTTTTGCACATTTCTTTGCTTTGCTTTGTGTCTAACCTCGCTCTTATATGCTCAATGTTTGTGCACATGTATGTGGCTGTTTTAAGTGCAGACAATTTTGCTACCATCACAGTGTGTTTTGTTGACATTACTCTATTCTTATGTGCTGCCTTGTTACAATTTTCTTTATTCTTATTTGAATAACTACTAAACAATTAGTATAAAGAATTCATCCAAGAAACTTTTATCTCGATCGCACTCAATCTGAAACGTTCACCTCAAACTGCTAACCCAATGTAGCAAAAAATCTGTACGTGATGGAGCAAATTGGTTACCAGATTTGGATTCAGCGCACCAAAAAACTTAAAAATCAATCGAAACATTAGAGGCAGTTTAAAAACAAATTTTTTTAGTGTACCTGTGTTATCTGTGCCTTAGGAATTGTTTCACAATATGAGTCCCTTGGACAGTATTGAAGAGGGTCGTTCTTGGGGGAGGGGAGGCGGGATGGTGTTTCAGAAGCATATTTTGAAGCTATGTGTACACACATGTATTATATACTATCATGGAATAAGCTGCTATTCACACTCAATGTACATGAGTTTCTTTTTTCTAAAATATCAGTTGTGTTCATATCTGCGCCTGCTTATCTGACATTACTGCCAGGATGTCTCACCGCCATCTAAAATTGAACATAGCACAGACTGAATTTCTTAATTTTTCCCCTAAACCCTCATCCCCTCTTCATCTTTTTTCTATCTCTATTGATAACACTCTTCTGTTTCCCGTTTCCTTGACCCGCAATCTTGGAGTCATCTTTGACTCCTTCCTGACCTTCTCCACACATATCCAACAGATAGCTAAAACCTGTCATTTCTTTCTCTACAATATTAACAAAATTTGCTCCTTCCTCTCCGAACACAATAGCTGAGACGGTCACCTCCCATCTCGACTACTGCAACTTCCTCCTTGCTGGTCTCCTTCAGAGTCATCTCTTTCCTCTTCAAGCTGTCCAGAACTCTGCTGCACGGCTAATCTTCTGCCAGCCATGATATACTCATATAACTCCTCTTCTCAAATCACTTCATTGACTTCCCTTCCCTTCCGTTTCCATATCCAATTCAAACTTCTCTTTCTGACCTATAAATGCATTCACTTTACTGGCCCTCACTACCTTTCCTCTCTCCCTACACCTCTCCTCGTGAACTCCGCTCTTCCTCTGGCTTTCTCCTTTCCATGCCCTTTTCTTCCACTGCCAACTCCAGTCTTTTCAGCTTGCTGCTCCTTATGCCTGGAACAAACTTCCTGAATCTATACGTTGGGTCTCATCTTTCCCTCTTTTCATATCCAAGCTAAAAGCTTACCTCTTCGAGGCTGCTTTTGGATCCTTATCCCTTGTTCTCCTTGTATCTCCTTTCCCTATTTGAACCCCTTGTTTCTCTTGTATTGTACTGTCTGTCTTTATTAGATTGTAAGCTCTAATGAGCAGTGCTTGTCTTCTATATGTTCTTGTACAATGCTGTGTATGCCTTGTAACACTATATATTATATGATTAATAGTACTAAAAGTAGTAGTTTGAAAAGTATATATGCACATTGCCAGTTGGATGCTCTGTTGAAAATTCATGCTCACCTTCCACATCTATCACACTATTTTAATATTTTCAGATTACAATTACTTTTTTACCAGTATGTTCAAGGAATGGCATTTGCCTTGGAAGAAATTAACCAAAATGTTTCCCTACTGCCCAATGTCACTTTGGGCTTGTGGATATATGACTCCTGCGATACCCTGTCCCGATCTCTTAGAGGCACAATGTGGCAACTCACTGGGCACAAAGACCCCATCCCAAATTACACCTGCAGTACAGCCTCTTCTCTGGCCGCAGTTCTTGGAGATACCAAGTCTTGGATGTCCATAATCATGGCTCAGGTGCTGGGAGTCTATAAACATCCACAGGTACGATGAGTTATATAGAAGTCAGGGATATCCTGTGGCTCTGGCTAGGTCTAAAGGTCAGTTCAATGCATTTTTGGGATCCCATAAAAGCCAGATTGCCAAAGATGTTGACTGTATGAGTTGATTGCTATAATGTATTGTCAACAAAGAGTGAATAGGGTGAGAGTGAATAGGTTGATCATCTTTGGTCTAAGGGATACTATGGAGTAATGCTACCAATTTTTTCATGGACATGTAACCTCATATGTGCATAAAAGACCTTTCATAAAATACCAACTGATCTCAATGTGCACATCTTATCATGAAAGTGAGGTCTGGGTAAAACATGGGCAGAGTTCACAAGTATCTGTGTAGATTACAAAAGACATTAAAGTCTGTATCTGCATAAATTAAATGTGAACATTTATCCCTGCTTTAGAGCAGGTATAAATGTCTCCACTTATATTCAAGGCTCGATTTCTGCCAGATTAGCCTTTTATAAAGACTCAAAGGTGCCTATTGTGTCCTTGTAAATTAGCGCCTATGTAGCCTTTGTAAAATAAATGCTTCTTTTTGAAAAGACTGCTAGTAAAAACAAACCAAGAATGAAAATGTATCAGAATATATATAGAAACCCTACATATTTTTAAGGGACCATCAGAATAGAACTAAGAGGACTTACGGCACATGAGCAGCTGATAATTCAGTCATAGCATGGAATAGAATAGAATAGAATAGAAATATGATGGCAGAAAAAGACCACATGGCCTATCCAGTCTGCCCTTCCATACCAATAGTTCCCTTTTTTCCTTTAAAGACCTTCTGTGTTTGTCCCATGCTTTCTTGAATTCAGATACTGTCCTCATCTATACTACCTCCACTAGGAGGCTATTCCACGCATCAACCACTCTTTCCATAGAAAAATATTTCTGCATATTACTCCTGAATCAATCCCCTTTCATCTTCTTTCTATGTCCCCTTTCAATTGAAAGAGCATCTCCTCTTGTGCACTTATCCCACAGAGCTATGTAAACGACCCTATAATAACTCCTCTATCCTGCCTTTCCTCTAACATATACATATTAAGATCTTTAAGTCTCTCCTCATATGCTTTATAACGAAGACCACTAACCATTTTAGTAGCCACCCTCTGCACTGACTCTATCCTGTTTATATACCGCACGAGCACTACTGTAACTCAGTATACCATGGACTCCCAAAATCAACGCTTCACCCTCTACAAACAGCACTCCACACAACAGCCAAAAACCATCACAGAAGCCTCCAGGCACAAACACATCACTCCCATCCTCAAATAACTTCACTGGCTCCCACTGGAAAGCAGAACACTCTACAAAACCCTTCTAATGATACACAAAGCTCTTAATCATAAATCATCCTCCCACCTTCTTTCCCTCATCGCACCTCTGCAGGCAAACAGACCACGGAGATCTTCACAAGGAACATCCAGAACACCCCCCTCCCCCCCATCAAGAACAAAAAGCACCCAACAAGCTTGCGCCACATTCTTTAATCTATAAACCCCTTCAACCTGGAACTCTCTTCCTGACCACTTATGAAACACCACTGACCTCCTAACCTTCTGCAAACTCCTCAAGACCCACCTCTTCACCCTCCACTTTGGTCCCACTCCCTAAACCTCCCCCACAAGATACACAGCCTTCTGTATACTGTCAGCAACCCAATAACAAGAAGAAATAATCTATATAGTTAATGCTAACCAAGTAAACCCCATTTCTTATTTATTGTACAAAGTTGCCTGTTCAATGTAAACATTGTTTCTGTTTGTTTGAAGTTCCATGTAAACCACTTTGACCTATGTGTTAAGCAGTATATAAACCCGGACAAACAAACAAACAAATAAATAAAAATATTGAAGGTGGTCTCCAGAATTGCACACAGTACCCCAAATGAGGTCGCACCAGCAACTTATGCAGAGGCACTATCACCTCCTTTTTTCTGCTGGCCATTCCTCTCCCTATGCACCCAAGCATCCTTGTGGTTTTTGCCATCACCTTTTTTACCTGTCTAACCACCTTAAGATCATCAGAACCAATCATGCCCAGGTCCCATTATTCTTTCATGTAGAGAAGTCCTTTGACCACTACATTATACTGTTCCCTTGGATTTTTGCCATCCAAATGCATGACTTTGCATTTTTCAGCATTAAATGTCAGCTGCCAAATTCTCGACCATTCTTCAACCTTAGCTAGATTTCTCCTCATGTTATTACCTCCTTCCTGCGTGTCTACTCTATTGAAGAATTTGGTATCATTGGCAAAGAATTTGGTATCATTGGGGGGAGGAGTGACCTAGTGGTTGGGACAAGTTACCTCAGGCCAGAAGGTCAGGGTTTCAAATCCCATTAGAGGACAGCAATCTTGGGCCAGAAGGACCAGGGTTTCTAGTCCCACAGGTGCTCCCTGTGGTCTTGGGCAAGCCACTTAACCCTCCATTGCCCATGTGTCCCATAAATATTAGTGTATGTGTCTCATATCCCCTCATGTTAAATGTATCCCCCAATTGTGTTGCAACCATTTTGATTGAAGGATAAGGTGGTATACAAAACTGTCTAAATAAATAAATAAATAAAGAAGCAAACCTTACCCAACAGCTCTTCTGCAATATCACTAACAAAGATGTTAAAAAGACTCAGACCAAGGACAGATCCCTGCAGCACACCACTGATAACCTCCTTCTCACAGTGAGCTCCTGTACTCTTTATCGTCTCCCACTCAACCAATTTTGAACCCAGTGAGTTACTTTAGGGTCCATTCCTAGGTGCTCAGTTTGTTTATAAGTTACCTGTGCAGCATGTTGTCAAAGGCTTTACTGAAATGTAAGTATATCTCATCTAGGGCTCTCCCTTGGTCCAACTCCTTGGTCACTCAGTCAAACAAATCAATCAGATTTGTCTAACAAGACCTGCCTATTGAAAACTATGCTGCCTCAGATCCTGCAAGCCATTGGACTCCAGAAACCTCACTATTCTCACTTTTAGCAGGGTTTCCAATAATTTACTCACCATGGAGGTTAGACGAACTGGCCTGTAGTTTTCAACTTCTTCATTATTTCTGCTTTTGTGTAAAAGGACCACATGCATCTTTCTCCAGTCCTCTGGGACCACTTCCAACTCTAAAGAAGCATTGAAACATTTAGCCAGCGGAGCCGCTAGAACATCCCCAAGTTCCTTCAAAATTCTCGGATGTATCCCACCTGGTCCCCAATCTTCTGAAAATTGTTCAAGATCCCCATCACTTCTATTCCTATTTGTGAGTGTTTTCTGAGGTCCTGCTCCTGGCCATTCATCTGCAAACAGAGAACATAAATATACATTAAGCAATTCTGTTTTATCCGTATCAGCTTCTACATATTACTACCCTTCTCCCTTGAGTCTGACAATACCACTTTTGCCCTTACTCCTCTCACTAACATATCTGAAAAATGTCTTATCCCCCCATTTTATTACATTGGCTATTTCTTCTTCTTTTTGTATTTTTGCTTTCCTGACTACTTTTCTAACTTCTCTAAGTTTTTCTAAATATTGATGCTTGTTTCCTCTCTCTGTGATCTCTTGTATTTTACAAAGACCACCCTTTTTTAATTCACCTTTCAGCTACTTTTCCTTTCACATTTTTTACCTTTCTGACAAAAAGGTTTATTGCCCTTAAAATATATCCCCTTTTAGTTTTGCCCATTGCTTTTCTACATCCCCCAGCTGTTCCCATCCTGCTTACAACTCTTTGAAGTATTGTCCTATCTTGGCAATGTTAGTTTTCCTAAAGTCTAAGACCCTCACTTTTGAATGAATTTTATCAGCCCTAGTCCTAATACTGTACCACACAATCCAGTGATCACTGGATGTGAGATGATCTCCCACTATGACATCAGAAATTCTTTCCCCATTGGTAAGCATCAAGTCCAGTATGACCCTTTCATGTGTGGTTCTGTTACCAGTTGCCGGAATAGTTATCACTGTTGAGAATCAAGGATCTCCTTACTTCTAGATAACACTGCAGCAGGGATGTGCCAATCAACATCTGGCATATTGAAATCACCTATCAGTAGCACGTCACCTTTCCTAGCAATACTGCATATGTCTTCTATTAAATCCCCATCCACTTCTCCCTATGAGGGAGATCCATGTATCACACCAATACAAATGGATTTCCCTTTCCCTCTTTCTAGTTTGACCCACAGTGCCTCCTCACTCCACAATGTCTCCTCGCTCTTTTTGAGCCTTGTTATTCTATAGCTTTAATTTATTTTTTACATGTAGTGCCACTTCAATTCTTCTTAGCCCGGTATAATTATATCCCAGTCATGGTTGTCCGTGAGCCATTTCTCTGTAACTGCCACTAAATCCAAGTCAGCCACTTCCATTAAAGCCTCAATATCTTGCATCCTATTCCCCATGCTATGGGTATTGATACACACTGCTTTCCAGAAGTTGTCCCTTTTACCAATTTCTATAGAGACATTTAATGTTCCACTTACCTGGAGTTTTTCTTCACCCATCCCCAACAAATCTAGTTTAAAGCCCTCTTCAGCAGGTAGCCAGTCTGCTGCTGAAGAAACATTGACCTTCTTGGACAGATTAATGCCATTTATGCTCTTCAGCCCTTGGAAAATCATCCCATGGTCCAAGAAACCAAAACGCTTTCCATGACACCATCCATGCAGCCATGCATTCATCTACAGGATGCGAACTTCTCTGCATCAGCTGTTACCCTCAACAGGAAGAATTGAAGAGGACACCATGTGTGCACAAGTGTGCTTCACCCTCTGTCCCAGAGCCATGAAGTCACTTTTGATATGCTCAGAGCGAAATCTAGCAGTATCATTAATGCCAACATGGATGAGATAATAGTCAGTAGGCTTGATGAGTCTCTGAAAACTCTACGTAACATCACAGATTCTAGCACCTGGCAGACAGTACACCTCTCTGGACATCAAGTCTGGTTGGCAGATAGTTGCCTCAGTACCGCTCAGAAGAGAGCCACCTATCTCCACTACTTTTTGCTTCCTTGTGATCACTGAGTTTGCAACTTCGGGGTGCTTGGACTCTGGTTCTTCCCTTTCCTGGGATGTTCTTACCTCCTCCACTTCCAGGGCTGCATACTGGTTCTTCATTTCAAAAACTGGAGGAGTTGGACTGTTTATTCTGCAGGCTCTGGTGACTCGTGTCCAACTCTCTTCATTCTGTAGCATCCCATCTTCACCTATGTTGGAGAGCTTGGATATTTCAAGAAGCATCTGATCAATGTACTTCTCACTGACTCAAATGCTTCTCAGTCTCACCGCCTCTTCTCTGAACTCTTCCTTTTGTTTCATGAGGGCTTCAGCTTGCAGGCATCCTGCACATGGAACTGGTCTTTCAACTGGCATGGGACTATCTGTCTGGACAGAGGCACAATCGAAAATGGGGGCAAGAGCTTTGGCAATATGTTTTTTCCTAGTCATTGTTCAGTTGGTGGAGCCTTGGTATCTGTTGTAATAAATGAGAGAGACCTACCAAAATCCCTAACTTTTCTCAGCTGTCCTTTAAGCGAAAAAGCAGCTAATTTCTTTCATGTGTGTTCTAACAGCACTGTTCTATGTTCCTGTGTATAGCCCCACTGTACTGCAAGACAGTTATTTATATTAATAAATTTGCTATTATGTGCCTGAAGAAAACAAATTAATGTGTTCCCATTGTAAAACAACCTAATGAAAACACCTTGAAGAATGGCAAATTGTTTAACAAGCTAATTGGGGAGTTGCCCTATATATCAGAAATTCTCACATGGGGTGGGTGGGAGCTGGGGTGGGTAGGGATGGCTCTAACACCCAATGAGGTCAGTTGCTTCAAACTGCTAGCTGTGAATGGAAGCTGGGAAAAAGAAACAATTAACTCCAATAGCAGAGCTTTACCCAACACCACAAAAAAAATCCCCTTTTGCAATACAGCACCAGTAAAATAATTAGCTATTAAAAATGAAGACCAAATATCCTTTAAAAGCTCTCAGGCAGAGAGCTTGTATTTAAAAACCCAACAGTATTACCTTGCTTGTAATGGTGACCCTGTTATGAATGGTGTTACTAATGATTTGAAGTTTTTATTTTTTACATTTTAATGTGCATTGAACATGGAAAGGTCTCTTTAATCTTCATTGCACTCTAGTTCAATCAAATTTCATTGCAAAACACTACAAACAGGATATGCTTCTGTCATTAATTTCACTTAAGGGCTTCAATGTGACATCTTCTTTTCATTCCACTCTGCCGCATTCCTACCTGACCTGGCGCCACTGGTTGCAGAGATCCAATGTCAGGGACTTGGCAGAAATAACTCCCAAAGGCAACATAGGCCTCTATGGGAAACAGTTGGAAACAAGATACTGGGCTTGATAAATATTTGGCCTGACCCAGTAAGGCAAATCATAACAGGGGTTTTACATTTCAAGCAAAGATAAGAGTGTGTGGCTTTTTAATTACTAACTCTCTACCTTAAAAGGATTTTGGTACATTTTTAAAACAAAGTTACATTCTTTTTAGTGCTTTAGTTCAAAAGGGGAAATATTTTATTTAGTGATATTAGGTTTAAAATTCTGCTTTCAGGAACCATCAATCCTGCTCCTTCAGCCCTTGAATTGAAGAACCACTATGCAGCTCTGGAAGCGGAGGAGGTGAAAGCATCCCTGGAAAGGGAAGAACCAGAGCTCAAGAACCCCAAAGTTACAGAATCAGTGACCACAAAGAAGTGAAGGATAGTGGTGGTTGGTGACTTTCTTCTGAGGGGTACTGAGGCATCCATCTGCCAACCAGACTTGATGTCCATAGAGGTATGCTGTCCGCCAGGTGCCAAGATCTGAGCTGTTATGGAGAGTTTGCAGAGTTTCATCAAGCCCACTGACTGTTACCCAATGTTGCTCATCCATGTCAGCACAAATAATACTGCCAGGTATCCCTCTGAGTATATCAAAAGTGATTTCATGGCTCTGGGACAGAGGGTGAAACAGATAAGGGTGCAGGCGGTGTTCTCTTCAATCCTCCCTGTTGAGGGTAAAGTCCAAAGCAGAGATGTTCACATTCTGGAGATGAATGCATGGCTGCATGGATGTTGTCATCAAGAGTGTTTTGGTTTCCTGAACCATGGGATGCAGTTTTAAGGTTTGCAGAGCAGAGATGGAGTCCATCTGTCCAAGAAGGGTTGAAGTATCTTCAGTAGCAGACTGGCTAACGTACTGAAGAGGGCTTTAAACTAGATTCGTTGGGGATGGGTGAAGAAAGCCTCCAGGTAGGTGAAACATTAAATACCTTTATGGAAATAGGTAAAAGGAACAACATATGGAATGTATATAAATGCCCACAGCATGAGACATAAGATCCCAGATGTTGATGTTTTAATGGGAGAGGCTGACTTGGATTTAGTGGCATCAACAGAGACATGGTTCATGGACATCCATGACTGGGATGTAACTATTCCAGGCTATACTTTATTCAGAAAGGACAGGGTAGGAAAAAGGGGAGGAGGAGAGGAGTGGCACTATATATAAAAATAATATTAAAGCTATGGAACTACAGGGCTTAAAAGGGAGAGAGGAGGCACTGTGGGTTAAACTAGGAAGAGAGAAAGATAAATCTATTTGCATAAGCATTATATACAGACCTCCTTCACCGGGAGAAGTGGTGGATGGAAAGTTAACTGAAGATATACGCAGCATGGCCAGGAAAGGGGACGTGCGACTGATAGGGGATTTCAATATGCCAGATGCTGATTGGCACATCCCTGCTACAGTATCATTTAGAAGTAAGGAGATCCTGGATTCTCTACTGGGAGAACTATTCAGGCAACTGGTAACAGAAACCACATGAGAAGGGGCCATACTGGATTTGGTTCTTACCAATGGTGAAAGTGTTTCTGATGTTATGGTAGGGGATCATTTCGCATCCAGTGATCATCAGATGGTGTGGTTCAGTATTAGGTCTAGGGCTGCTACAATACATTAGAAAGAGAGAGTCTTAGACTTTAGGAAACTAACTTTGCCAAGATGGGCCAATATCTCAGGGAGTCATTAGAGGAATAGGAATAGCTGGGGGGTGTAGTAAAACAGTGGGCAAAATTGAAAGGGGATATTTTAAAGGTAACCAACCTTTTTGTGGTAAATAAAGGTTAAAGGAAAAGGAGACTGCTATGGTTTTCGAAAGTAGTTGAAAAGGTGAAGAAAAAGAGGGAGGCCTTCATGAAATATAAAAGATCACAGAGAGAGGAAGATAGGCATCTATATTTGGAAAAAATTAGAGAAGCTAGCAAAGTAGTCAGGAAAGCAAAGATTCAAAAAGAGGAGGAAATAGCCAATGTAAAAAAATGGGGGGATAAGACATTTTTCCGATATGTTAATGAGAAGAGGAAGGGCAAAAGATGTATTGTCAGACTCAAGGGTGAAGGGGAGGAATATGTATAAGCTGATGAAGATAAAGTGAAATTGCTTAACAAATATTTCTATTCTGTGTTCACAGATGAAGAACCAGGAGCAGGACCTCAGAAAATGTTCACAAACAGGAACAGAAGCGAGGGGCTTCTTGAACAATTTTCAGAAGACTGTTCGTGAGAAGCTAGCTAAACTTAAAGTAGACAAAACGATGGGACCGGATGGGATACTCCCTAGAATACTGAGGGAACTTGTGGACATTCTAGCACAGAGGTTCCCAACTCCAGTCCTGGAGGGCCAAACACCATTCAGGTTTTCAGGCTGTCCCTAATAAATATGCATGAGATGCATTTGCATGCACAGCCTCCATTGTATTCAAATGCAACTCATGCATATTCATTAGGGACAGACTGAAAACCTGAATGTTGTTTGGCCCTCCAGGACTGGAGTTGGGAACCTCTGTTCTAGCAGCTCCACTGACTGACCTTTCCAATGCCTTGTTGGAGCCGGGAGTGGTGCCAGAGAACTGGAGAGAGGTGCATGTGGTCCCTTTACACAAAAGCGAAGTAAGGATGTGGTTGAAAACTACAGGCCGGTTAGTTTAACCTCAGTGGTGAGTAAATTATTGGAAGTGCTTCTGAAAGAGAAAATAGTAAGGTTTCTGGAGTCCAACGGATTACCAGAACCGAGGCAGCATGGATTCACCAGAAGCAGGTCTTGTCAAACAAATCTGATTGATTTCTTTGACAGGGTGACCAGGGCTTTGGACTGAGGTAGAGTCCTAGATGTGGTGCATTTAGATTTCAATAAAGCTTTTGACACCGTTCCACACAGGTGATTTATAAATAAACTAAGCACCCTAGGGATGGACCCTAAAGTTAATGCTTGGGTTAGAAATTGGTTGAGTGGGAGGCGACAAAGAGTACAGGTAAATGGAATTCACTCCGAGGAGAAGGAGATTACCAGTGGTGTGCCCCAGGGATCTGTCCTTGGTCCGATTCTTTTTAACATCTTTGTTAGTGATATTGCGGAAGGGCTGTCGGGTAAGGTTTGCCTCTTTGCGGATGATACCAAAATCTGCAATAGAGTAGACACCCAGGAAGCTGTAGATAACATGAGGATGGATCTAGCTAAGCTTGAAGAATGGTCTAGAATTTTGCAGCTGAGATTTAATGTTAAAAAAATGCAAGATCATGCATTTGGGCTGCAGCAAGCCAAGGGAGCAATATAGTATAGGGCAGCGATGGCGAACCTATGGCACGCGTGCCAGCTGTGGCACGCGAAGGCCTTGCAGCTGGCACGCGGGCCATAGGTCCGCAAAAAAAAGAAAAAAGCTGTCTCTGACTGCTGCCGCGGACGCGGCAAGGGCAGAATGCAGCGTCCCGCGGGGCCCCCTCCGCCCGCTAAGCCCCTCTGCAAGAGCTTTCAGATTCGCGAGGGAGAGCGTCTCCCTCGCGTCTCTGTTAAGCCCGCAGGGGCTAATGGGAAATTTCCCATCAGCCCCTTTAGACGCGAGGGACTGATGGGAAATTTCCCATTAGCCCCTGCGGGCTTAACAGAGACGCGAGGGAGACGCTCTCCCTCGCGAATCTGAAAGCCCTTGCAGAGGGGCTTAGCGGGCGGAGGGGGCCCCGCGGGACATTGTAATCTGCCGCGGCAGCAGCCAGAGCCTGCTTTTTTTAAAAAACATTTGCCGGGGGGGGGGGGGGGGGGGGTTAGGACTGCTAATGGGCAGGAGGAGGAGGGGGGAGTTAGGACTGCTAATGGGCAGGAGGGGGGGTTAGGACTGCTAATGGGCAGGAGGGGGGGGTGTTAGGACTGCTAATGGGCAGGAGGGGGGGTTAGGACTGCTAATGGGCAGGAGGGGGGGAGGGTTAGGACTGCTAATGGGCAGGAGGGGGGGGTTAGGACTGCTAATGGGCAGGAGGGGGGGGGTAGGACTGCTAATGGGCAGGAGGAGGGGGGTGTTAGGACTGCTAATGGGCAGGAGGGGGGGTGTTAGGACTGCTAATGGGCGGGGCGGGGGGGTGTTTATGACTGCTAATGGGCGGGGGGGGTTAGGACTCCTAATGTGCAGGAGGGGGGGGGGGTTACGACAGCTAATGGGCAGGAGGGGGGTGTTAGGACTGCTAATGGGCTGGGGGGGTTAGGACTGCTAATGGGCGGGCGGGCGGGCGGGCGGGGGGGGGGTAGGACTGCTAATGGGCTGGGGGGGTAGGACTGCTAATGGGCTGTGGGCTGATGGGGGCTGTCTGGAAATGGGGTGATGGGGGTTTAGGGCTGGAAGTGAGTTGATGGGGGGGGCTAGGACTGGTATTGGGTTGGGGGGTTGCTAGGACTGGAAATGGGCTGATGCAGGGACTAGAAGGGAATGGATGCTGGGTGAGGCTGGAACTAGAAGGGAGCTGATGTTGGGGGAGGATTAGAATGGGATGGGGCTGGGAGAGTAAAATGGAGAGGGGAAAAACATTTTGTGTGGGAGGGATAAAAAATCTACAATTGGCCGGGTATTGGGAGAGTAAGTGGGGATTGAGGATGGAGGGGTAAAATTTGAGTGGATGAAATAGGAATGAGGAAAGAGCAAAAGGAGAAAGATTAGTATGTTAAAGCGGATGTAGAGAGAGAGAATGGAAAAAAAAACTAGAAGAGAGAAGAAAGGACAAATGGACAGCAGATGATGGAGAGTTAGCAGAAAACATGAAGAAACCAGAAGAAAGTGGCTGGAGCAATTGCAACTGAGCTGAGGTATTCTGTTTATGTAATTCCTTTTTGACATTGCCACTTGTTCTCTTTCCCCAGTAGGTCATGTATTGTTATTGTCTGAAATGTATTGGTTTAATATTTGCAGTGTTGCCTTTTGATAGGTATGGTGTGGTGCTTTGTGAGTCCTGGTAGTGCTGTTAGGATACGGCGGGTTTGCTATTGGTTCTAAATGGGCAGTGTTTGTAGTAGTTCCTAATGTGCCTGGCGGTTGGCACTGGATTATAGTAATGTAGAAATCTTTTAGTCTGTCTTTATCCATATACTCATTAAGAGACATGTTTACTAAAAGTTAGTGTATGTTAGCATTATGCAAATATTTATGCAAATTGACGTGCTGGCACTTTGAGGAAATTCTTTGGTTTTGTGCGGCGGTTTGGGCACTCGGGCTCAAAAAGGTTAGCCATCACTGGTATAGGGGGTGAAGTACTTCAGTCCACAAAAGAAGAGCGAGACCTTGGTGTGATTGTGTCTGATGATCTTAAAGTAGCTAAACAGGTAGAAAAGGCAACAACAAAAGCTAGAAGGATGCTTGGGTGCATATGGAGAGGAACGGCCAGCAAAAGAATGGAGGTTATAGTGCCTCTGTATGAGTTTTGCTGCGACCTCATTTGGAGTATTGTGTGCAATTCTGGAGATCGCACCTTCAAAAGGATATAAACAGGATGGAGTCAGTACAGAGGGTGGCTACTAAAATGGTTAGTGGTGTTCATTATAAAGCATATGAGGACAGACTTAAGGATCTTAATATGTATACTTTAGAGGAAAGGCGGGGTAGAGATGATATGATTGAGACATTTAAATATCTCTGTGGCATAAATGCGCAGGAGGAGAGCCTCTTTTTATTGAAACCAAGATCTGCTGTGAGGGATGAGGGTGAAAGGGGATAGACTCAGGAATAAAATGTGCAAATATATTTTTATGGAAAGAGTGGTAAATCCATAGAATAGTCTTCCAGTGGAGGTGCTAGAGATAAGGACAATGTCTGAATTCAAAAAGGCATAGGACAAACACAGAGGATCTTTAAAGGGAAAAAGGGGACTGTTATAGTGGTTGATATGGAAAGGTAACTAGATAGGCCATGTGTTTTTTTTCTGCCATCATGTTTGTATGTTTATATTTTGAGCACCCTGTTATGAAATTACCCCCCTTACCTTCCCCCTAGCCCCGTGAGGGCAGGAAAACTTGAGATACCTATAAAAATAATGAATGTAATCACTCTTAAAAATGCATATCTAGGGTAAAAATACTAATTAAGCTTATGGATTCATTTCTTCCAGATCAGCTATGGTGCTTCTGTAGCTACTCTTAGTGATAAGAGTCAGTTTCCCTCTTTCCTTCGCACTATTCCAAGTGACGAGTTCCAATCTCTCGGCATCGCCCGTTTGATCACATTCTTTGGATGGACCTGGGTTGGAATCCTTGCTGAGGACAATGACTATGGACTGTTAGGGAGTCAGATGCTGAAAGAGCAACTGGTCAAGGCTGAGATCTGTGTAGCCTTCCATGAAACCATCCCCTTATTTTACTCTCAAGAAAAGATAAGGCGCATTGTAGAGGTGGTGAAGAAGACTACAGCCAAGGTCATTGTGGTCTTTTCTACCGCCAATAACCTCTATCCAGTGATTCTGGCAATTTCAAGGAGTGAGATATCTGGGAAAGTCTGGATCGCAACCGATGCCTGGGCTGATCATCCAATATTTAATAAAAATGACTTCTTAAAAACTCTTAAAGGAACCATTGCACTCGGAGTTCCTACAGGCAATATTCCAGGGTTCAAAGAGCATCTCTATGAAATTCACCCTTTCAGAACAGTAGGGGACATATTTGTTGGGCAGTTCTGGGAACAAATCGTTGGCTGTAGGTGGGTCAGTCCAAACATAGACCATGTCACTCTTCAGGAACTAAGCAGAGAAGGGACAATCTGCACAGGGAGGGAAGACTTAAGGACCCTTAACAGTCACTTCTTTGATATGACAAAGCTAAGATTTGTTTATAATGCTTACAATGCCATGTATGTGGTAGCCTATGCCCTCCATGCCTTGTATTCCTGTGAATCTGGAAAAGGACCATTCTTCAATGGCTCATGTGCGGACGTCAAGAACTTTGCACCTTGGCAGGTATGTAGAAACATAGAAACACTACAGCAGAAAAAGACCATATGGCCTATCTAGTCTGCCCTTCCATATCAATAACCAGGGCCGGCCCGTCCGTTTCAGGGGGCCCCGCGCAAACAACATTCTTCATTAAAAGCCCAAGTGCATTAAAAAAAACAATGGAGGCTCCTGCTGCCACTGCCATCATGGCAGCGGCATAATCAAGTGTCCCGCGCCTGTCCGACAGAGCCCCTGAATCAGTCCCCTCTGCGCCGGCTTTCAGAGCCGCCAAGGGAGAGTTTCCCTCTCACGGCTCTGTTAAGCCTGCCGGGGCTGATGGGAAACAGGAAATGCCTGTTTCCCATCAGCCCCGGTGGGAGAGGGACTGATGCAGGGAGGAAGGGCTCTTGAATTCAGATACTGTCCTCGTCTCTACTACCTCTACTAGAAGACTATTCCACTCATCTATGTTCGGTCTTCAGTCAGGCGGTTCATTGTTGACAGACTGGTACCCATAGCTGTTGTTATTGTATCGATCCATCTTATTGCTGGCCTTCCTCTTTTGCATTGATCTTCTGCCTTGCCAAGCATGATGTCTTTCTTCAATGACCTCTCTCTTCACATAATGTATCCAAAGTATGAAAGTTGAAGTCTTGTCATCTGAGCTTCTAAAGAAAGCTTGGGTTTGATCTCCTCTAGTACTGATTGTTTTGTTCTTCGGGCAGTCTATGGTATATGCAGTAGTCATCGCCAGCACCATAATTCAAAGGCATCAATTTTCTTCCTGTCTACTGTATCTTTTTGACTGTCCAACTTTCGCATCCATATGACGTTATTGAAAATGCCATGGCTTGAACAAGTCAAATCTTAGTATGGAGAGAGACATCTCTGCTCTTGAGAATCTTGTCTAGGTCCTTCATAGCCATTCTGCCAAGAGCAATGCATCATTGGATTTCTTGACTGCTTGTTGCTTCTTTATTGATAGTTGATCCAAGTAGGTTGAAGTTAACTAGCAAAATCAATAAGTTCATCATTGATGGAGAGAGAATTGAAATAGTGGACATCATAATCTTTGTCTTCTTTACATTAAGGTGCAGGCCCATTTTAAGACTATTTTCCTTGATCTTAAGAAGCAAATGTTTCAGATCATCTTCACTTTCAGCCAGTAATGTGGTATCATCAACATAGCGAAGGTTGTTGATGAGTCTTCCACCAATCTTCACACCTCTGTTGTCTTCATACAATCCTGCTTCTCTGATGATTTGTTCTGCATATAAAATAGACAGGTAGGGAGAAAGAATGCAGCCTTGCCATACACCTTTGCTGATTTTAAACCATTCTGTTTCTCCTTGTTCCATTTGAACTGTTGCTTCTTGATCACTGTAAAGGTTGTGCAAGAACTTTTACATGGATCAAGAAGCAACAGTTCAAATGGAACTGATAGATCTGGAAAGGATCTCTATTTGTGTTTTATTGACTACAGCAAGGCTTTTGACTGTGTAAACCATGAGAATCTCTGGGCCACATTAAGAAACATGGGCATACCAGAACACCTGATCATTCTGTGCAAGAGAATGATGGGGTGTTCTGGTATGCCCATGCTTCCTTTCCAGATCTATCAGTTCCTTTTGGTATTCTTTAGTCT
This sequence comes from Ichthyophis bannanicus, assembly GCA_033557465.1. Lineage (NCBI taxonomy): Eukaryota > Metazoa > Chordata > Amphibia > Gymnophiona > Ichthyophiidae > Ichthyophis > Ichthyophis bannanicus. Next base: position 40,587,208 of record CM066051.1, on the reverse strand, counting down.
TTTCAAGGATCCATCTCACATCTGTGATGATGTTGCTTGTTCCTCACCCTTTCCTGAATACTGCTTGCACTTCAGGTAGTTCTCGTTCCAGGTATGGTTGTAGTCTCTGTTGAATAATCTTTCGTAGAATCTTGCTGGCATGTGGGATCAGAGCGACTGTGCGATAATTTCCAGTCAGTTGGATCACCTTTCTTTAGTATTGGTATAAACACAGATCTTTTCCATTCAGTTGGCCATGATGTTGTCTTCCAAATTTTCTGGCAGAGCCTTGCAAGTATGCTAATAGCTGCATCAGATTGCTGTAATATTCTATGGGAATGCCATCAATTCCTGGTGCTTTGTTCTTTGATAAGGCTTTCAATGCTGCTTTGACTTCTTCTTTCATCACCAATGATTCAGGATCATAAGGCACAGGTTGAAACTGCTGTTGGTCTACTTAATCATTATCATATTAAAACTCTGTATATTCTTTCCACCTTTTCTTGATCTTTTCAGCATCATTCAACATAGATCCTTGAGCATCTTGTAACATTCCTATTTGAGGCTGGAATTTTTTCTTTAACTCTCATAACTTTAGGAAAGCCAATCTTGTTCTTCCTCTAATAGTTTCTGTTCCTATTTGCTTGAATGTGTCATTGTAGTACTTCTCCTTGTCTTGTCTTGCTGCACGTTGGAAATCTCTGTTGAGTTCTACGATTGCCTCTCTTTCTCCTCTGACCTTAGCTTTTCTGTGTTTCTGGGCAATTTTCAGAGTTTCTTTGGTCATCCATTTTGTCCGTTTTTGCTTTTTCACCTTTTGTAGAGACTTCTCACTTTATTCCAACACAATCTTCTGGATGTCATCCCGTAACTCTTCTGGTGCTCTGTCATTTGTATCTAAAGCAGAAAATTGTTTTTGCAAGCAGTCTTTAAATTCCGGTGGTATATTCTCAAGATCATATTTTGCTACATTCGTGAGTGGCTTGCTCTTTTTCAACCTTAGCTTGGGATTTGCTCCACAGGGTTTACCCCAACATAAGTAAAAGGCACAGGACCCTCTTTCACTAAAAATATTGTGCCACTGAAGTAAAGTAGAAATTTTTATTATCAGGTCTGTAATAATACAAGCTTCTGCACTGATAAAAATAAAGTTTTAGCCACTACATCAATAATATACATGGAAATACAATTTAGCAATATAGCTGAGAGTACAATTTATCAATCTGCAAGATAGCAAGACAATGAATATAAAATGTCTTTATGCACAAAGCACCTGATGTCTCCTATGGGGGGTCGGGGGGCAGAGTCTGTCATCACTCTAAGGAGGGTCTGCCAATGTCTGCTCACAGACAGTTCACTGTTTTCCCTTATATAGCAGTTTTCTCTAAGCCTTCACCCGGTTTTTGTTGTTTGTGGGCTTTTCTGACATTTCTCGCTTTCTTGTCCCACCTGCATTTGACCTTTTTACATGCCCCCTTGTGCTCCGGTCTCTACATGCCTCTGAATATACTGGGGGGGGGGGGGGGGTCTTTATTTTTGGAAATGCGGTTACTGATTCTTGCTTGAAGGTCTGACACTGCTCTAGTCAGTGACTTCTATTGCTGGTAATTGTCACCCCCACTCCTCCCTGCCAATGATATCTGGTTGCCCTTTCTACTTGTTCCTACTGCATGGGTGGGTGAGAAATATCTTCTATATGTTTTCTGCACATGTTTCACATCTTTCTTTTCCATTCCTTATAAGGGATTTTGCTACAAGTCCACTTGCATAACTTCTCCTAGGCATAGCATTTGTCTGGTCATCAGGGAGTACAGCCTAGTGGGAGAATGTGGCCTAAAGTGGGGTTCACCCCTCTTTATTCTGCTCTTCTTTTATGGAGAGAAGTACTTCGCCCCATACACTGTACCGTTCTCTTGGATTTGTGTAGCCCAAATGCATCAAATGCATGACCCTGCATTTTTTAGCATTAAATCTTAGCTGCCAGACTCTCAACCAATCTTCAAGTTTAGCAAAATCCCTCCTCAAGTTATCTCCTTCCTTGTTGTCTACTCTATTGGGGATTTTGGTACCATCCACATAGAGGAAAACCTTACCCGACTGCCCTTCTGCAATATCACTTACAAAGATGTTAAAAAGAACCGGACCAATGTGTTAATATCTCTTTCAGGTACTCATGTTTAAGTGAGCCTGACCTCTACAGTACACCACATTGCAATCATGCAGTACGGAGCAAGTTTTCAGTAGTTAGAAACCAAACCCTAGACAGCTGTGCATCAGTTCTCAGTCAATAGCTCATGAAGGGTCAAGTGCCCATGAAGGGTCAGAAATTTGATGGTGGAAACCCCATGATGTTAATATGCATCCTGAAATGGATCTGGAGGGTGGGGCTTCTCATGGTATACGGACTCTTTAATTGACAAGGTGCTTGAATGATGAGTTTGGCATGTCTTAGCTAAATGCAATTGGATTGTGGAGAGGACCACTGTTACCGCCACTTTCTAGCTGCTTGGTATTTAAGACATGAAGAAAGCGTATAGTATATCAATTTTGGGATTGACATGTCGAGGTCGGGATATACACAATTCCAGCAGTATTTCAAAAAAGGTTCTGCCAAGCATGGACCCTTTTCTAAAATACACATAAGGATGCACAGACATGCTTATGTATTTGCCAACCCCTAGAGCTAGAGAAGTTATTTTACAAATCTACACATGGGAAAAATGAACAGAGGCAGATCAGCAACTTACATGTGTAAGTGTTGGCACGTGTTAGTATTTTGCAAACCTATACATATAAATGCCACTCATTAACTACAGAGGTTGCTATCTTTAATTTATTTCAATTTGGAGGGGAAAATGAACAATGGGTAGCTCATTGTATCCCCCCGTTTTTAAAATATATATGTGCCAGGGAGCTGCGGTAAACTCTGACTTGGGCAAATTTTGTCATACATGTGCCTTCCCTGTATGAAACAGGGAACCTGTATTTAGATTTTTGATCCATCCAGACCACAACCACCGCACGTCCAACATGACCCCTTGCAGTTTGCAAACTCCTGCCCAGTCAAAGCATGCTGTCGGTGCGTATTTGGGGCCGACTTTATAAACTCAAGCACTACATGTTCACTCTATATTTCAACCGTATGTCATCATAATATTTTAATAGTATGTTCAAAGGTATATGAAAAAAAAATATGCCTGTGCAACTGAGATGTAATTTCTCTGGAAAAAAAACCCAAAATATAACCTCGACAGGATTAATGGCACCCTTCACTAATATTTGGTTACACAACCCTTGGTAGTGATGATAGCCTCCAAACGTTTCTTGTAATCATCTATAAGATTCATACATCTGTTTGCTGGTAGTTTCTCCCACTCTTCAACTGCAATTTGTTCCAATTCATGAATGTTTCCAAGATTCCTTTTACCATTGGTAGATTTCAGCTCTTTCCAAGGGTTTTCAATTGAACTGAGATCAGGACTCATTGCTGGCCAATTTAGAACAGTCATTTCTTCCTTTTTAACCATTCTTTGTACTTTTGGATGTATGTTTGTCTGTTGGAGGACCCATGACCTTCAACCCAGACCTAACCTTCTGACATTTCACTCCTCTGACCTCATGATTCCTTTATCTGCCTCAGGAACTGGAGGCCTAGAACATATTAAGCAGCCCTACAACATTATGGAACCTCCACCATATTTAATTGTAGGAAGAATATTTATTTCCTTATGAGCTTTATTTCTTCATCTATAAATGTATCGCTGGTCTGCTTTGCCAAAGAGCTCAAGTTTGGTTTCATCTGTCCACAGAACATTTTCCCAGAAGAATTGTGGTTCCTCAAGGTGGGTTTAGGACAGAGATCAGGCGTGCCTTTTTATATCTGTCTTTGAGCAGTGGGGTCCTCCTTGACCTTCGCCCATGAAGTCCTTCTTTGTTTAATGCACAGCATATGATGCGGGTTGAAACCACCACTCCAGATTGCTCCAGGTCAACTTTAAACTGTTTGGATGTTGTATATGATGTTTTTCCTAGTTTGCACTATTTATTTGTTTATTTAGCAATGCTTATATACCGCTTTTCACTGGGTCAAGAGGTGTACATTCAGGTATGGTATATATTTCCCTTTTACTCGAAGGGCTCACAATCTACATTGTACTGTTCTAACTTTCAAAGACTTCTTGGATTCATTTTCCTCTTCCCATCATGTCCTGGGAAGTTCTTTACAATTCCATTAGCAGAATATTTCATAATAACATTGTGAACTGTAGACACAGAAATCCCAAGGTCTTTGGGGATGGTCTTGTACTGCTTTGAAGTTTGATGTTTGGTGATAATGGCTTTTCTGATGGTCTCAGGCAGCTCTCTTGTCTTCACCATTGTTAAAATGGAACAGGGAGTGAATGTGGCCATTTTAAACATTAGAGTCATCATTCATTGGTTGACTCAAGTCATGTGAGTACTGACGATCACAGGTGCATTTAATTTTATTGCAATGGGAATGTAGTTCTTCTGTTCAAACTAATTAGAATTGTTTATAAGGGTGCCAATAAACATGTCTTCAAATATCACCACAACTAGATCTCATAAAAAAAATGCAATTCCTCTACAGTAACTAAAATCTATTCCTGTAGACAACAATGTCTCACTAAACTTCAAACACTTGACAATTTTTTTTTTGTCGGACTTCATTTCAATAAAGCTGTGAATATTCAGCTACATATACTTATGACAGTCTGTTTTAATGTTATTATATACTCCATTTTTCTTGACTTAGGGAGCTCTCTCGGCTGTACTTCCAAAGATGGCTACGGTGTTTTTATTAGAAAAAAGCCTGAAGGACACGTCCCCCCATGCGTCCATGAATTAGATCAGAGTATACCAATCCATGTGATGGTTGAGACTCCTTTATCGGAGACCTGAAGCAGACGCTAAATTGATTTCCTTCGAAACATGGTAGCCATTGTCGGCATTTACAATACATTTATGGACTTGTCTAGAATTTTAAATATTGAGACAATTACATAAATATTACAATTAAAATTTCACTGGCCCTGGACATACAGGGTTGAAATTAGAATTGGCCCTGTACGTCCAGGGCCGGCGCCCGCCCACTGCCCGCCCACTCTCCACCCCCATGCCACCCCCTTCACTGCCACCATATAACTTCCCCGCACAACCAGCAGGGACGTTATACAGGGGCTGGAGCGGTCCATCCCCGCTATTTCGTGCGTCATCATGACCCCCTAAGTGTTTGATGTTTAGTCTGTTGGACTCTGTTACCCCTAGGGGGTTAAATCAGCAAATTGATTGGCACACTATTATTTAGTACCATTTTTGAGGCTTTCAAACTCCCATAGAGGGATTCCATGGTGGTGGGTGTTTCCTCGTCATCTGGGAGCATTTTCATTGGCTCTGTGTTCCTCAGTTGTTTTTGACGTCAGACGCCGAAGAATGAAAGGCTTGCTACATCCCTGTTGGTTAGCTTGCTGCATGATTGCCAACTGTCGCTTATGGAAGGACCTGAAGCAGGGTTTTTTACGAATATTATAAACCCGAAACAGGCGCTACGTTGTGTTGTCTATTTGGCGCTATTGGCAGCTACTGGATGCATAAGTTAAGTTTTTGAACTTTTGATTTTCAAATATATTAATAAAAGGAGACGTCACAGTGGTGCTCTCCCTGATTACATAGCACTGTGCTGACACTCTCCGACAAAAAAATCTTTTCTAATGTTTGGGGATTTTTTCTTATCAGAATCTTTTTGATAATTGATGTTTAGTGAGACATAATTGTCTATAGGAATAGATTTTGGTCACAATAATCATAACAAGACCAATTCAAAAAGTAAATGGTAGAAAATAGTATAAAAACTGGGACATTTCCAGGACATATTTGACTCTTTTGTGTGTCAAATGTTTGCATATAGTCCAAAGTCACATTGTTCAGCTTCTAGTGGAGTTGATAGCATGAAGAAGTTAGGAAAGAAACTAGAGATATACCGGTACTTTAAATATCAGTTTGGAGTCAGAGTTTATGAACTCAGAAATATGGTCATTTTGATTTTTCAATAATATAAAAAAAAATTGCATTGAACCTATGATTATGCTCCACTGATTCTGAAGATGAAAACATTTTCCCATTGAGGGAATCATAAAATCGGCATACTAAATAGTTCGTAACCTTTGCTGATTCTATCAAGCAGCCTTGCACACAGGAATAGTTGACTGATAGCTCAGAATGGAATGGGATGCCAGTCACCTAGTCCCTGGTAGCTGGAAGGAAGCCCAGATTTTACAAGGAAAAGAAAATGTAAAAGCTCTGCAATGCTACAGAATTTCAAGTATTCAAATGTTACTTATTATTTGAGTGAGTTGGTGATGGTGAAGTGACTAATTACATGGGAAGATGGGCAGATTTCAGTTATCAGGGTTTCTTACATGCCTGTAAATTACTATAACACTTTCTCAGCTAAATGTGTAACAGACAGTCAGAATACAATTGGGAAAGGTGAGGTGCACAAGTAGCCTAATACAATGAGTTTGACACTGTAATACCAATGAACATTTGTCTCTGCTTCTCGGCACAGCTCCTGCATTATATATGGAAAGTACGTTTCCAGAACACCATGGGCTGGGAGATTTTCTTTGATCGACAGGGGAACCCTCCAGCTTCTTATGACATTCTCAACTGGCAGCTGTCTTTGAGTGACTCCTTTACCTATGTAAACATCGGCTACTATGGAGCAGCCAGTGGTCAAGATATCAAGATCAACACCAGCGCCATCGTGTGGAGTGATGGGTCTACGCAGGTAAGATGACCCTCATGTCTTTATTACAAGCTGGTTGAGAAAATGCTCACAATCCATCATGGGTGGAACTTTCTTGAACTTGGCAGAAATCCAGTTTCAAACTTGTGGCTTTGTAACACAGAGGGTCTTGGATCTATCAAAGTCAACTTCACACTACTTTGAATGTGACTATGACTTTTGCTTTTGTTTCAATAATTATAGACTGTCTGGGCCCATTAGCTCAGTTACAGCTATTATCCCAGAATCTAGGGTTTGCCAGTTTGAATTCTGGGAAAGAAATACCAAAAATCAGCATTAGTCAATAATCTGCTGATGTACTTGTGTGCATGAGAGATGATCCTACTAGAGAAAGTGAAGTCATAATTTTTTGACCTATCTCATCTTGAGTACTGAATGTAGTTGTGGGACCATATTGACAAAACCAATGGCATTTCAAAAGGGGGCACCAAAATGACATGTTCTCTGCAAGATAAACCAGAGATATGCAGAGCTAATAATGGAAAAGGCTGATAGGATGCAAACGTTCAAATGTGGGCAGGGGGCCTAAAGGATAACATCACAGTCGTTTGTTCACTCTGCAAACCCAAACTGTGTTGTGACGAATGGATTTCCAGCAAATCTGCATATTATTGCTGCTCTGAGACTTCTGGGATCAGAAGATGTTGTCCTTATAGCAGGGGTAATCAACACGGTCCTTGGAACACAAATAGCCAGTTGGGTTTTCAGGACACGTACAATGAATATGCATGAGAGAGGTTTGCATGCACTGCCAACCATTGTATGAAAATCTGTCTCATGCATATTCCTGGTGGATAGCTTGAAAACCTGACTAGCTAAATGTATCCTGAGGAATGGGTTTTTCTGTGCCCCAAGATTTTGGTTTCTGAGATTTATTTTAATAAAGAACTACTGTTATTTCAAGGAAAATCACACAAGGAATGAGAAAACTAGTGACGAAGGCTGTCCTGTGAAAAATAACTATCATTCTCCCTCCTTCCATAATTTCTCAACCTTGTGTCCTCTAAACTCAAAATAATGACCGCCAACCTCCTGCACTTCCCATCTTTCCTCACCATTCACCTCCTCCTAGTGTATTCGCATAACATATTTTGCACAGTAGATGTTAGCAGATAGAGACCAATTAGCCCAGTTATTCTGGTCTGCAGTGTATTCCCATAACCCACCATAAAAGGTTGGCCACCTCTTGTCCAAGTCATAGAAGATTAGCATCTAAGTATTCATCCTTAATCCAACAGGCATCCTCGCATGACTATCACCAAGATTTATAATAATCTAAGCATGTAACAAAACTAGAGAAGTGATTGCCTGAACATTTTGATGCCATTTAACATATTTATCATTGCCAAGCTACCATCAATCAGTTGGCATTGAACTGGCTTATTTCTGGGGAATTTGTATCCTGTTGGTTCCAATCTGTCTAACAGATAACTAGTCATATAGATAGACTGTGCTTTATTATCCATCCTTTGTTTTCTTCTTACCATCTCTTTCCTTGCCTCTGCTCTTGAGGGAAGGAAGGGTCGGTTGTTTAAGGGTCGGTTGCTGACTCCAGTGACCTCCTCAGCTTTAGAAGCTGCTAACACCTAATCAGGTGTTAGTGGGCCTGTTTCCTGAGTGCAGTTGAAGCCTGCATAAATAGGCTCCTGTGCCCTGCCCCTTTGAGGCTTTTCTAACCAGGGCTCCACACATCAAACAGTAAGTAAGGTTTTGAGGGTTTCTTTGTTTGGTTTGTTTTTATTACATTGCTAGCTCTCTGACTGGGAGCTCTTAAAAGGGTTTTGTGTATATTTTTAAAAGCAAGGTTACTTCATTTTTGCTGTTTTAGGGGAACTTTAATTGAGCACAGTAGGTTGCTGACTCCAGTGACCTCCTCAGCTTTAGAAACTGCTAACACCTAATCAGGTGTTAGTGGGCCTGTTTCCTGAGTGCAGTTGAAGCCTGCATAAATAGGCTCCTGTGCCCTGCCCCTTTGAGGCTTTTCTAACCAGGGCTCCACACATCAAACAGTAAGTAAGGTTTTGAGGGTTTCTTTGTTTGGTTTGTTTTTATTACATTGCTAGCTCTCTGACTGGGAGCTCTTAAAAGGGTTTTGTGTATATTTTTAAAAGCAAGGTTACTTCATTTTTGCTGTTTTAGGGGAACTTTAATTGAGCACAGTAGGTTGCTGACTCCAGTGACCTCCTCAGCTTTAGAAGCTGCTAACACCTAATCAGGTGTTAGTGGGCCTGTTTCCTGAGTGCAGTTGAAGCCTGCATAAATAGGCTCCTGTGCCCTGCCCCTTTGAGGCTTTTCTAACCAGGGCTCCACACATCAAACAGTAAGTAAGGTTTTGAGGATTTCTTTGTTTGGTTTGTTTTTATTACATTGCTAGCTCTCTGACTGGGAGCTCTTAAAAGGGTTTTGTGTATATTTTTAAAAGCAAGGTTACTTCATTTTTGCTGTTTTAGGGGAACTTTAATTGAGCACAGTAGGTTGCTGACTCCAGTGACCTCCTCAGCTTTAGAAGCTGCTAACACCTAATCAGGTGTTAGTGGGCCTGTTTCCTGAGTGCAGTTGAAGCCTGCATAAATAGGCTCCTGTGCCCTGCCCCTTTGAGGCTTTTCTAACCAGGGCTCCACACATCAAACAGTAAGTAAGGTTTTGAGGGTTTCTTTGTTTGGTTTGTTTTTATTACATTGCTAGCTCTCTGACTGGGAGCTCTTAAAAGGGTTTTGTGTATATTTTTAAAAGCAAGGTTACTTCATTTTTGCTGTTTTAGGGGAACTTTAATTGAGCACAGTAGGTTGCTGACTCCAGTGACCTCCTCAGCTTTAGAAGCTGCTAACACCTAATCAGGTGTTAGTGGGCCTGTTTCCTGAGTGCAGTTGAAGCCTGCATAAATAGGCTCCTGTGCCCTGCCCCTTTGAGGCTTTTCTAACCAGGGCTCCACACATCAAACAGTAAGTAAGATTTTGAGGGTTTCTTTGTTTGGTTTGTTTTTATTACATTGCTAGCTCTCTGACTGGGAGCTCTTAAAAGGGTTTTGTGTATATTTTTAAAAGCAAGGTTACTTCATTTTTGCTGTTTTAGGGGAACTTTAATTGAGCACAGTAGGTTGCTGACTCCAGTGACCTCCTCAGCTTTAGAAGCTGCTAACACCTAATCAGGTGTTAGTTCCCACCCTACCCACCCCGACTCCCACCCACCCCTAGTGAGCAGCCTTGCTTTATAGGGCGCCTCCCCTTTCACAAATCACAGTGAATTGGACCAGCACATTTGTATGTAATTAAAGTGTTTTAACTGCTTTTTCTCTATAAAGACAGCTGCGAAACCGGCTGGTACTTGGTAGATCTCTCTCTTTTGCTCTAACAGATACCTAAGCTCCACAAAAAGAACAATGGCTGGGAAAAATCGTATTGCTAAAGCTGTTGCTCCCGTTACAGCTTCTGTCTCGGTCCAGACAGAGGTCCTAATGCCGGTTGAAGGACCGGTTCCATGTGCAGGGTGCCTGCATGCTGAAGCTCTGAGGAAAGAGGTGGAGGAACTCAGAGAGGAGGTGGCGAGGCTGAGGAGCATTCAAGACAGTGAGAAGTACATTGATGAGATGCTACTTGCAGCAACCAAGCTCTCCAGCTCCGGAGAAGATGGGTGCCAACAGAATGTCGATGGTTGGACACAAGTCACCAGGGCCTGCAAAATCACCAATCCAACTTCTCCATCCCTTGAATTGAAGAACCATTATGCAGCCCTGGAAGTGGAGGAGGTGAAAGCATCCCTGGAAAGGGAAGAACCAGAGTTCAAGTACCCCAAAGTTGCGGAATCAGTCACCAGAAGGAAACGAAGGGTGGTGGTGGTTGGAGACTCTCTTCTGAGGGGTACTGAGGCGTCCATCTGCCGACCAGACTTGATGTCCAGAGAGGTATGCTGTCTGCCTGGTGCCAAAATCCAAGATGTTACGGAGAGTTTGCCGAGACTCATCAAGCCCACAGACTATTACCCAATGTTGCTAATCCATGTTGGAACAAATGATACTGGCAGGTATACCTCGGAACGTATCAAAAGTGACTTCATGGCTCTGGGACAGAGGGTGAAGCAGTTAGGTGCACAGGTGGTGTTCTCTTCAATCCTCCCTGTTGAGGGTAAAGGCCAAGGCAGAGAGGCTCGCATCCTGGAGACAAATGCATGGCTGCGTGGATGGTGTCATCGAGAGCGTTTTGGTTTCCTAGACCATGGGATGCTTTTCCAAGGGTTGCAAAGCAGAGATGGCATCCATCTGTCCAAGAGAGGTCAACGCATCTTTGGTAGTAGACTGGCTAATCTACTGAAGAGGGCTTTAAACTAGATTCCTTGGGGATGGGTGAAGAAAGCCCCCAGGTAAGTGAAAGCCCCCAGGTAGGTGATACATTAAATACCTTTATGGAAATGGGTAACAGGGGTAACATATGGAAAGCAGTGTGTATTAATGCCCGTAGCATGGGAAATAAGATCCCTGAGGTTGAAGCTTTGGTGGGAGTGGCTGACTTGGATTTAGTGGCAGTTACAGAAACATGGTTCACAGAAAACAATGACTGGGATGTAACTATACCTGGCTATACTTTATTCAGGAAGGACAGGGTAGGAAGAAGAGGAGGAGGAGTGGCACTATATGTAAAAACTACTATTAAAGCTTTGGAATTACAGAGCTTAAAAGGGAGAGAGGAGGCATTGTGGGTTAAACTAGAAAGAGGGAAAGAGAAATCTATTTGCATTGGAGTGATATACAGACCTCCCTCACAAGAGGAAGAGGTGGACAGAGAGTTAATTGAAGACATACGCAGCATTGCTAAGAAAGGGGAAGTGCTACTGATAGGAGATTTCAATATGCCAGATGTTGATTGGCACATTCCTGCTGCAGTATCATCTAGAAGTAAGGAGATCCTGGATTCTCTACAGGGAGAACTATTCAGGCAATTGGTAACAGACCCCACACGTGAAGGGGCCATACTGGACTTGGTGCTTACCAATGGTGAAAGTGTTTCTGATGTTGTAGTGGGAGATCATTTTGCTTCCAGTGATCACCAGATGGTGTGGTTCAGTATTAGGACTAGGGCTGTTAGAATCCATTCCAAGGTGAGGATCTTAGACTTTAGGAAGACTAACTTTGCGAAGATGGGCCAATACCTCAGGGAGTCGTTAGTGGGATGGGAACAGCTGGGGGATGTAGAAAAACAGTGGGCAAAACTGAAAGGGGGTATTTTAAGGGCAACCAACCTTTTTGTTAAAATGGTAAATAAAGGCAAAAGGAACAGGAGACCGCTATGGTTTTCGAAGGAAGTAGCTGAAAAAGTGAAGAAAAAGAGGGAGGCCTTCATGAAATACAAGAGATCACAGAGAGCAGAAGACAAGCATCTGTATTTGGAAAAACTTAGAGAAGCTAGCAAAGTAGTCAAGAAGGCAAAGATTCAAAAGGAGGAGGAAATAGCCAATGCATTAAAATGGGGGGATAAGACATTTTTCAGATATATTAGTGAGAAGAGGAAGAGCAAAAGTGGTATTGTCAGACTCAAGGGTGCAGGGGGGGAATATGTAGAAGCTGATAAGGATAAAGCGGAATTGCTTAACAAATATTTTTGTTCTGTGTTCACAGATGAAGAACCAGGAGCAGGACCTCAGAAAACACCCACAAATAAGAACAGAAGCGAGGGACATCTTGAACTATTTTCAGAAGACTGTGTTCGTGAGAAACTAGCTCAACTTAAGTAGACAAAGCGATGGGACCGGATGGGATACACCCTAGAATACTGAGGGAACTTGGGGACGTTCTAGCAGCTCCACTGACTGACCTTTTCAATGCCTCGTTGGAGTCAGGAGTGGTGCCAAAGGACTGGAGAGAGGCTCATGTGGTGCCTTTACACAAAAGCGGAAGTAAGGATGTGGTTGAAAACTACAGGCCGGTTAGTTTAACTTCGGTGGTGAGTAAATTATTGGAAACGCTGCTGAAAGAGAAAATAGTGAGGTTTCTGGAGTCCAGCGGATTACAGGATCCGAGGCAGCATGGATTCACCAGAGGCAGGTCTTGTCAGACAAATCTGATTGATTTTTTGACTGGGTGACCAGGGAGTTGGACCGAGGGAGAGCTCTAGATGTGGTGTATTTAGATTTCCGTAAAGCCTTTGACACTGTTCCTCACAGGCGACTTATAAACAAACTGAGCACCCTAGGGATGGACCCTAAAGTTACTGCTTGGGTTAGAAATTGGTTGGGTGGGAGGCGACAAAGAGTACAAGTAAATGGAGCTCACTCTGAGGAGAAGGATGTTACCAGTGGTGTGCCCCAGGGATCTGTCCTTGGTCCAATTCTTTTTAACATCTTTGTTAGTGATATAGCGGAAGGGCTGTCGGGTAAGGTTTGCCTCTTTGCGGATGATACCAAAATCTGCAATAGAGTAGACACCCAGGAAGGGGTAGATAACATGAGGAGGGATCTAGCTAAGCTTGAAGAATGGTCTAGAATTTGGCAGCTGGGATTTAATGTTAAAAAATGTAAGGTCATGCATTTGGGCTGCAGCAATCCAAGGGAGCAATACAGTATAGGAGGTGAAGTACTTTTGTCCACTAAAGAAGAGCGGGACCTAGGCGTGGTTGTGTCTGATGATCTTAAAGTAGCTAAACAGGTGGAAAAGGCGACAGCAAAAGCTAGAAGGATGCTTGGGTGCATACGGAGAGGAATGGCTAGCAGAAAAAAGGAGGTGATAATGCCTCTGTATAAGTCTTTGGTGCGACCTCATTTGGAGTATGGTGTGCAATTCTGGAGACCGCACCTTCAAAAGGATGTGAACAGGATGGAGTCGGTGCAGAGGGTTGCTACCAAAATGATTAATGGGCTTCATTATAAAGCATATGAGGACAGACTTAAGGATCTTAATATGTACACCTTAGAGGAAAGGCGGGATAGAGGTGATATGATTGAGATGTTTAAATACCTCCGTGGCATAAATGTTCAGGGAGAGAGCCTCTTTCAATTGAAAGCAAGTTCTGCTACGAGGGGACATGGGATGAGGGTGAAGGGAGATAGATTCAGGAGTGATATGCGGAAATATTTCTTTACGGAAAGAGTAGTGGATCCGTGGAATAGTCTCCCAGTGGAGGTGGTAGAGATGAGGACAGTAACTGAATTCAAGAAAGCATGGGACCAACACAGAGGATCTCTAAAGGCAAAAAGTGGACTGTTGTAGTTGTTATGGAAGGACAGACTAGATAGGCCATGTGGTCTTTTTCTGTCGTCATATTTCTATGTTTCCAACTTCTCATCAGTGTTTCTATGTCTTCGATAACCATCCCAAGCATGCTTGAATCCTGTCACAGTATTGGTTTCCAGCACCTCCACTGGTAGTTGAGTGGCCAACTGGCTCCAGATTATCAGCTAGATCTGGCCTTGGTTTTACCCACTGTATGGACCTGTAGTCTAATTTTTCTTAGGAAATAGAATAAAGACAACTGGATTTCAGGTGCATACATGCAATGGAGTAAATCTAGAGCAAACCATTTTTTAAAATCTGGAGACAGTTGGCAACTGTAACTGGTAGGTTATTCCAGGCATCTGCCGCCCGCTCAGTAACAAAATATTTTCTTATTATTACTTTCAACCTCTCTCCTTCCAAATTCATATCATGAGTCTTTGACCTCAAAATTCCCTTGCCCAGAAAATTTTATCTTCCTATTACTTCTTAAGGCCTTTCAAATATTTTAATGTTTCTATCATGATGCAAACTTTCCATCTTTAACTCCACAAAATACATTTTTGGTGTCTTAAGTCAGACCTTGGTAGGGTTGGCGTTGCAGGCTCTGCATCATTTTAGTTTCCCACCTGCGAAACACTGCCATCCTTTCAATATGTAAATTAAGGTACAGCACAAAGTGGGGTCTCAGTAATGACTTATACAAGGGCAGTTTTGGATCTTTTATTTATTTTTACTCTATAGTATCTGGGATAGTTTGGAAAGATGATTTATAAACTGAAAAAAATAAATAAAAAATATATTTTTCTTGCTGTTGATACTTCTGCTTATACAATCAAATGTGGGGCTAGCTTTTCCTAGTATTTTTCTTTTACATTAAACTGCCTATCTTTATGCCATCTGAAATGATTACTCCTTGATTCTTTGCTTCTTTAACACTTTCTGGCCTCTCCTCCAAATGATGTTTTCACTTCATTGCATGATTTAACATTTCTTAGCGCTTAGGTTCATTTTTCAAATTCCTAGCCATTTTTCAGATTTACCTGTTTCAGTGAGCCCATTTTCATTCTTGGCTGTTGTCTGTAAAAGTGGAAGTCCTTTGGTTCACTATTAACAGATAAATGTGTTGTGTCCCTCTTCACTCTTCTCTCTGTTAAGGTTCCCGTCTCTGCCTGCAGTGAAAGCTGCCGTCCTGGGTACCGGAAGGCCATTCTGGATGGGCAACCTGTCTGCTGCTTCGACTGCATCCGCTGCTCTGAAGAGGAGTTTAGCAACCAAACAGGCGAGTGCTCTGAATCCGCTCCGTAATGAGCATGTTCGGTAGAATGGAAAAGGTGGTATTGGAGAGTATAAGGGGTCAAGTTCACATGTATTTCCCATTAAAAAATTGCATTGCATTATAGATACTTATGATGACACATCTGCAAAAGGAGCTGATGAGGCCCTGGAAGCTTAAACGCAATAACATTAGAGGGTCATAATCAAAGGCATATCGGAGGGTAAAATATTATATTGCCTACAGGAAAGTAAGCATTGATTCCTTCCCCACATTTTAAAGTGGCCTTCCGCGGGCTAAGAGATTGAACGGCATGGTTCATTTTGATTATTTGAAACTAGGCACATGATGTTAGGTGAACATTTATCAGTGGAGAAATTAGGTGTAAATTTCTGCAGTGATTGTTGAGAGGAGAATAATCAAAGCACGATAACCCACAGGCAGCATGAGGGGCAGATAATCAAACCCCGGAGCTAGTTCACTTTCATTATTACCCCCTTCAAAGGTACCATATATATTTGTACTTCTGGTTGAAAGTCTAAAACTGTACACGTTGTGGCCTCTCCTGAGCTAACTGTACCTGAATGAACACTTATAAAACACTTAGTAAAGCACCTGCATTGTAGATATACAATACAGAGTTTGACCCGTGTAGAGAGGGGCAAAAATCGAACACAAATAAATAAAGGTCTAATGCTCAAGGGAAGATGTTACCTTGTAGATTTTATTGTATAATTTTCACCCAGATGGACAATAAGCCTCCTTTATTTCACCATAAACGTTATCTTGTAACTTAACAACTTGATAAACAAAAGAACCTAGAGAAGGATACAGTCACTCTAAAGGCATATGGCGCCTGCTTTATTATTTTTAAATGGAACTGTTTCTTCCCACAGATGCTATTGAGTGCATGAAGTGCCCTGTTGACCAATGGCCCACCAACAGACAGGATGGATGCCGGAAAAAGTCCATTGAGTTCCTGTCCTATCAAGAAACCCTGGGCATGACTCTGGCTACTATTTCTGTGTTTGGTGCCCTGCTGCCAGTCGTTATTCTTGTAGTCTTCATCCAGAACCACCACACCGCAGTTGTGAAAGCAAACAACCGTGAGCTCAGCTACCTCCTATTACTGGTCCTCGTCTTGTGCTTTGGGTGCTCTTTGGTATTTATCGGCTACCCTACAACACTAACCTGCATGGTGCGGCAGATTGCATTTCGCATTTTATTCGCCATCTGCATCTCCTGTCTGCTGGCCAAGACGATCATGGTGGTCATAGCGTTCAAGGCCACAAATCCAAACAGCAACCTCAGATCATGGGTAGGGCCCCGACTACCCAATGCCTTGGTGCTCTCCTGCAGCATGGTCCAAGTCATCATCTGTGTCTCTTGGCTGTTAGTAGCTCCCCCATTTCCCCAAATGAACATGAAATCCCAGATGGGGAAGATAATCATTGAATGCAATGAAGGGTCATTGACTGCATTCTGGTGCATGCTGGGATACATGGCCTTTTTGGCTATCGTCAGTTTCATCGTAGCCTTTTTAGCTAGAAAGTTACCAGACAGCTTTAATGAAGCTAAGTTCACCACCTTTAGCATGCTTATATTTACTGCCGTGTGGCTCTCTTTCATCCCTGCCTACTTGAGCACAACAGGGAAATATACAGTGGCTGTGGAAATATTTGCAATTTTCTCCTCCAGTGTTGGGTTGCTGGGCTGTATATTCTTCCCTAAATGTTATATCATCCTAATCAGACCAGAGATGAACAGCAAAGAATACCTAATGGGGAAACCTAGAGCCAACCTCAGGAATACAAAGTAACATAGTAACATAGTAAGTGACGGCAGATAAAGACCAGCATGGTCCATCTAGTCTGCCCAGCAAGATGGCAAGAGTAGGTGCACCTGTCGCTCTGTGCAGGCCACCCCTCCCCATGTTTTTGTTTAGGGGTGAACCCACCACTCCATGTAGGACACCCCTATTTGTTGAGACGCTAGATAGTTCAGAAGTTAGATGGTACTGTTTATTTTGCTTTTATCCTGTTGCTGTAAAGGGATCCACTGTGTTTGTCCCATGCCGTTTTGAATTCCATCACCGTGTTTGCCCCCACCACTTCCATCGGGAGGGTATTCCAAGTATCCACCACCCTTTCAGTGAAGAAATATTTCCTGACATTGCCTTTCAATTTACTACCTTGCAGCTTCATGTTATGATTTCTAGTTTTACAGCTTCCCCGTCTTTGGAAGAGGTTTATTTGTTCATCATTTCTCTTTAAGTATTTAAAGGTCTGAATCATATCTCCCCTGCCACTCCTCTCCTCCAAAGTGTACATATTTAGGTCTTCAAGTCTCTTCTCATAAGGCTTCTGATGCAGGCTCCAAATCATTTTGGTCGCCTTTCTCTGAACAGTTTCCAGTCTTTTTACATCTTTTGCAAGATATGGTCTCCAAAACTGAACACAGTATTCCAAGTGAGGCCTCACCAGTGACTTGTACAGTGGCATAAGTACCTCTTCCTTTCTGCTGGTAATCCCTCTTTGTATGCAGCCCAACATCCTCCTGGCTTTTGCCACCGCCTTGTCGCACTGTTTTGCCACCTTGAGATCATCAGAGATAATCACACCAAGGTCTTTCTCCTGAACCGTGCATACCAACCTCTCACCCCCTATCGTTTACCTTTCCCTTGGATTTCTGCTACCCAAGCGCATGACACTGCACTTTTTCACATTAAATCGTAGTTGCCAAGCATTAGACCAGTCTTCCAGCTTTTGTAGATCTTTCCTCATGTTAACCACTCCCTTGGGGGAGTCCACTCTGTTGCAAATTTTTGTGTCATCTGCAAAGAGACAAACTTATCCATTCAGTCCTTCAGCAATATCACTCACAAATATATTGAACAGTGCCGGGCCCAGGACCGAACCCTGAGGCACCCCACTAATCACCTTCCTCTCATCCGAGTGAGCTCCATGTACCATCACCTTCTGTTGTCTGTCAGTCAACCAATTTCTAATCCAGTTTACTATCTTGGGACCCATCCCCAAGCTACTGAGTTTATTGACAAGCCTCCTATGAGGAATAGTATCAAAGGCTTTGCTGAAATCCAGATAGATGACATCCATCGCATGCCCCAGATCTAGTTCCTTGGTCACCCAATCAAAGAACTCAATCAGATTTGTTTGGCAAGACCGTCCTTCAGTAAAACCATGTTGCCTTGGATCTTGCAACCTGTTGGTTTTGAGAAAGTTCACTATTCGCTCTTTCAGGAGCGCCTCCATTACTTTTCCTGCCACCGAGGTAAGGCTCACTGGCCTGTAGTTTGACACTTCTTCCCTGTCACCACTTTTGTGTAGAGGTACAACATTAGCCATTCTCCAGTCCTGAGGAACCACTCCTGTTTCCAAGGATCTGTTGAAGACATCCTTTAATGGTCCTGCAAGAACCTCTCTGAGCTCTTTCAGTATCCTGGGATGTATCCCATCCGGTCCCATGGCTTTGTCCACTTTCAGTTTAGCAAGTTGTTCCAACACCTCATCTTCTGTGAATGGTGTGGTGTCTACTTCATTCCCATTTTTATATTTAGGAGTCACAGCTGGTCCTTCTCCAGGATTTTCTTTAGTAAAAACAGAGCAGAAGTATTTGTTTAGCAATTTCGCTTTTTCTATGTCGCTTTCCATGAGTCCTTTCCCAGTACTTCTGAGTCCTGCAATTCCAACTCTGATCTTCTTCCTTTCCCGAATATACCTGAAGAAAGTTTTGTCGCCACCTTTAACATCTTTAGCCATCTTTTCCTCTGCCTTTGATTTTGCTATCCTTATTTCTCTTTTAGACTCTTTGAGCTTGATCCTGTATTCATTTCTGTGTTCTTCTGTTTGCAAGCTTTTGAATTTTGCGAAAGGTGTGTTTTTTGCCTTTATTTGAGCAGCCACCTCTTTGGAAAACCAAATAGGTTTCCTTCTCCTCTTGTTTTTATTTACTTTTCTTACATATTTATCTGTTGCCCCTTTTATTGCCACCTTTAGTTTAGTCCATTGCAATTCCACTTCCCTTATCTCTTTCCACCCCGTTATCTCCTCCTTTAAGTACTCAGCCATTTTATTGAATTCAGCGTTTTTGAAGTTTAGGACTTTGAGCTTGCTATGATTGGCCTGTATCATGGCTTTTATCTCAAACCACACCGTGTGATGGTCACTGTTGCTCACAGGGGCACTCACGCAGACATTCGACACGTTATCACTGTTGGTGAGCACTACATCCAGCGTTGAGCTTTCCCTGGTTGGTTCCATCACCATTTGTCTAAGCAATGCATCTTGGAGAGCATCCACAATTTTTTTGCTTCTTTCCAGATTTGCAGAAGGAGTAATCCAATCCACATCAGGTAGATTAAAGTCACCCAATATGATCACTTCCACCTTTGTTGCTATCTTGGCAATATCTATAATCAATTCGTTATCCCTCTCTTCAATTTGAGTCAGATGTCTGTAGACTACAGCAATATGGATGACAGTGCCATCTCCTCTTTCCAACGCAATCCAGAGCACTTCTTCTTTTCCCCATGTTCCCTGCATTTCAGTAGCTTAAATACTGCTTTTGACATACAAGGCTACTCCTCCTCCTTTTCCATTTTCTCTGTCTCTTCTGAATAGATTATAGCCAGCTATGGCTATATCCCAATCATGCGATTCATTAAACCATGTTTCCGTAATGGCCATGATGTCCAAATCCGTTTCCACCATTAGGGCTTCCAGGTCTGGAATTTTTTTGTGCTCATTGCTTTCCAGCATTTACCTGGCTTGTGTGTATTTTGCATTGATTTTATTCTGCCCACTTCTTCTCACTTATTTTTGATGTGCGGTTTAAGAGTGTGGCTGTTTCTGATGTTGTTCTGCTTTTGCAGGGGGTGGCATGCAGATGTTGACCTTCCACAACCGTCACCCCCTTTTCCTAGTTTAAATGTATATCCACATACTGCCTGAATTTTTCACTTAGGTTTCTTTTCCCTGCAACAGAGAGATGTAGTCCATCAGCACAGTATAGTCTCTTGTTGGTCCATCTGTTGCCCCAGTTGCCAATAAATCTGAATCCTTCTTGTTTGCACCAGGTCTGGAGCCATGTATTAAAGCTGTTAATGCGATGCAGCCTTTTTGTCCCCTTACCAAGAACAGGTAGAACTTCTGAGAATGCAACAGTGTTAACAATGGGCTTGAGTTTCTCTCCCAGAAATTGAAAGTCCTTTTGGGCTGTAGAGGCACTGTTTCTATCCAGGTCATTTGTGCCCAAGTGGATAATAACATCAGGTTTGGAGTGCTCACTTTTTGCACTAAGTATTTCAACAACTTGGTTTGTATTCCTGCTGGCTGAAGAGCCTGGTAGGCACATGACTATCTTCTCTCCTTTGAACTGTGTTCCCAAGTTGGTGCCTCTGATGATGGAATCTCCAAGTAGTAATAGTTTTCTGTTTGGTGAGGTTTTCTTCATATTTGATGCTTTAGTAGGAGATTGGGCATTGTCTGACTCATTTAAGGGCCCTTCAGTTTCTTTGGATTGGGCATCCTCATTAGCAAGGCAGAGAAGGCATTGTGCAGGGATATCTCTTGATGTGTAGGATGTCTCTGCGTTACAGGTCGCAATCTTCCAGAACCCACTGTGATCCATTTGTTCCTGGGGTGTTTGATTCTTTGTGGGAGCGGTGGTGGACTTTGTTCAGTTTGTATCCTAGAAGAGGTGCGCTTCATTGCAGCCAGTTCCTCCCTCAGTAGAGACACTTCATTATGCATGGCAGCTAGGTCTTTCCTTAGTAGAGTCAGTTCTTCATGCATGGCAGCTGAGTTTAGGCATATAGGACAAGCTCTTAGGCTCCAAATGATTCTTCTTTGAATGAAAGTACCACAGTTATTGCACTGAATACTGTGGTACTGCAGACCCCATGCAGTCAGAGAAAAGTGTTTTAAATTCAGAAAAAAGACTCCAACACAGGATGCAATGTTACGAGGAGCCAGATAGGGGGAGCAAGAGAGACTTTCTAAGGCCTAGGGAGCCACGCCCCAGAGCTTATGATGTAATGCCTACCAGCATCCAATCCAGGAAAGGAGGAGTTCCTTTTAAGAAAGGCTGGGAGGATTGGAGGGGGAGAGAAAAAGAAGCAAGAGTCTTAGCTGAAGGACCAGAGCCAGCAGACTCAGCAGAACTCGGAGAGGAGGTTCTTTGCAAGGAGACCGGGAGTAAAGCAGGTACACTTTCCAAAGAGAGAAGGTACCAAGAGGAAGCCAGTCCTGGAGAGAGAAGGACTAGGGCAACCGTTCCTGGACCAGAGTTGGGCAGAAGCCAGCAACCTGGGAGGCAAGATATAAAGAATTCCCCAGAGGAAGAAAAAGGGGTCTCCATAAGGAATAACACTCCTGGCTCAGAGAAGAGAAGGTACGGGTGTGACTGTGGGTTAACACCACCCGAGGGCCGGCTGGAGAATAGAAGACCTGCAATACGAGCCAGGCCAGAATCCAGCAGGACTAGGCCTCAAGCCTCAGCTCGATTGGATCAACCAAAAGAAAAAGGTAATCCATATTTCTCTGATAATAATTGCTATAACCTTGAGATACAGAAAGCACAGGAGACAGGGGAGAGCTGTCCCTACCGACAGGATGTAAACTTTTATCAAGCAAAAGACTTTTTAATAAGAAGCCTTTGGATAGAAGAGGCTGTTCTCACATTGAGAGGGCACAGGACCAAGGTTTAACCTTGAGCCCAGAACATTGGAAGCTGGTACAAAGCTTATACGAAAAGCCTAAGGATAATCTACCTAACTTTGCTGACACGGCTTCAGAACTCTCATACTCTGAACCAATGCAGGTGGAATTTATTACGGACCCATCAGACACAGAAATGGATTGTAGTTATTGCAAGGTTGGAAGCCTAGAGTCCCTGACCAACGCTGAAAGCTATAACTTCTGAACCAAGCTGTGGGTTTGATATATATAATCCTTGTGAACATAACTGACTGTAATGCAATAATTGTTTATTTTTCTCTTAACCTGAATCAAGGTCATTTTGAGTTGATGTAGATTCTAAACATTGAACCTTTTTGCATTGAAGGAAATAAATGCCTTTTTCCCCTCACTCGGACTTTGTGTTCCTTTTTGGGAGATTTGGTATACGGAAGGCTATTGGGACCAAGATACCTAGACCCCGCATAGAAGAACCAAACCCAAACCTAAATATAACTCATGTCCACCCGACCTACCTTAGCAACCTTTGGCCACTAGGTCGGCGGTGCGACAATACACGACATGTTGATTAAGCAGTCCCAGAAGAGGAAGAATAATAATAAGAAAAGTTGAAGAAGATGTGGGCGTTACCCAAGTTAGGAACGACAGATGGCACGTATGTGACCACTATATAGGCAATGTAGCCCCTGGGGTTGATGGGGTGAGGGGTAGGGTGGGCGGGAACCTAAGTGTCTCTGGCCAATAGGTTGTCCCTTAACAGCGGGCACACAACAAAGGAGTAGGTAAGGGAACCCACCAAGAAGGGCAAATAGATAGATAAATATGTGGAGACAAACAGACATACAGATAGAACTCACAGTTAAGCAGCAAATTCAGCAAAAATCACCTTTTGGGAGAGCCCTGGAAAGCACTCCTCTTCTCAAGGAACAGAAAGGCAATCTGAGCAAGCCCACATGCACAAGAGGGAATTGTTATCTAATGCATTGATCAATAAATATCTAGATTTCATGATGCAATCTTGTTTTCTGCAAATACGTTTTCCTAAAAGAACATTCCTAAGAAATTAAAAGAAAATGTTGAACTACAAAAATAATGAAGATCCCCTTTGAAGAAGTGACCATTAAAACGTATTTATTTATTTAACAGGTCTTTGTTTATATCGCTTTATCATTTCATCAAAGCGATTTACATTGTAACTTAAATCTGGTAATGTACATTAAACAGAGACATTGATAACTTGGATTTTTCTGAGGTAATGGAGGTTTAAGTGAACTTAGAAATGACATCACTCGATCATCATAGGATCATCTTTGGCCAATCTGTAACACACACTGACTATGTTTTCCTTTCCAAATCCATTCAGGGGTTAAAGATCCATTGCTGGGCACTGGCGCCATTGACCCCTAATGGTAATCATGTGATACTAACAGTACTGTAACTCGATATACTACAGACTCCCAAAATCAACGCTCCACCCCTATAAACAGCACTTCACATGACAGCCTGGATCATCCAAGGCGCCTCCAGACACGATCACTTCATCCCCATCCTCAAGCACCGTCTCCGGCTCCCATTGCAAAGAAGAATACTCTACAGAATCCTACTAATGATACACAAAACCCTTAATCACCAATCCTCCCCCCCACCTTCTATCCCTCATCACACCACTCCAGATGAAGAGACTATGGAGATCCTCCACTATGAACACCCTGACCACCCCCCCCCCCAAGCAAAAACAAGAAGCACCCAACAAGCATGTGCCAGATCCTTTGATCTATATACCCCTCATTCTGGAACTTCCTACCTGACCCAATAAGGAACACCACAGACTTCCCCACCTTCTACGAGCTCCTCAAGACCCACCAGTCTACCCTTCACTTTGGACCCACCCCCTCTTAAGCCCCCCAACTCCTTTTCAACATGAAGAACATTCTGTATATAGTTAAAGAGCAAATATCATGTAGAGCATTCTGTATATTGTTAAAGTCTTTTATCTTTATTGTACAAAGTTGCTCATTCAATGTAAATGTTGTTTGAATTGTTCAAGATTCCATGTAAATGCTTTGACCTTTGCTAAAAGCAGTCTATAAACCCAGCCAAATAAGTAAATTGGCGCCAGTTTCACATGCTGTCTCATGCCAAGCAAGAGCCAATGGGTTTCGCTTTTGCTCCTGCTATACGCCACTGACCATGGTAAGTCCAGAGGTATCAGTCGGGGGTGGGGGAACAGACCAATCTGGCAAGAGGGTCTCCTAGGTGCAAATCTTTATAGAAATATAGAAAACCTGACAGCAGAAAAAGACCATATGGCCAATCCAGTCTGCCCTTCCATACCAATATTATTGTCCCTTTTTTTCCTTTAGAGATCTTCTGTGTTGGTCCCATGCCTTCTTGAATTCAGCTGCTGTCCTGGTCTCTACTACCTCCACTGGCAGACTATTGCATATGACTACCACTCTTTCTGTAAAGAAATATTTTCACATATTTCTCCTGGGTCTATCCATTTTCTCCTTCATCTGATGCCCTCTCATTGCAGAGGTTTCTTGCAATTAAAAGAGGCTCTTTCTCCTGCCTTTCATCCACATATTGAGATCTTTCAGTCTGTCCCTATATGCCTAATGATGAAGCCCACTGACCATTTGGGTAGCCACCCTCTGTGCCGACTCCATCCTGTTTATATGCTCTTGAAGGTGCGGTCTCCAAAATTGCACATAATATGCCAAATGAGACCTCACCTCCTTCTTCCTGCTGGCCATTCCTCTCCCTATACACCCAAGCATTCTTCTAGCTATTGCTGTCAACTTTTCTACCTGTTTAGTCACCTTAAGATCATAAAAACAATCACACCCAGGTCCTGCTCTTCTTTTGAGGATTGAAGTAATTCACCCCCTATACTGTACCACTCCCTTGGATTTTTGCATCTCAAATGAATGACCAACCTTCTTCAAGTTATCTATACCTTCCTGGATGCCTACTCCATTGCAGATTGTATCATCTGCAAACAGGTAAACCTTACCTGACAGTCCTTCCGCAATATCACTAATAAAAATGTTTAAAATAATTGGATTACGGACAAATCCCTATGGCACACCACTGGTAACATCCTTCTTCTCAGAGTAAACTCCATTTATCGGGACCCTTTCTTGCCTCCCAATCAACCAATTTCCTAACCAGACAGTCAATTTAGGGTCGATTATTAGGTTACTCAATTTATTTATAAGTGGAAAAAGGAGCCAAATGAGGAAAACTGAAAGCAACATAAGCACTGGCAAGTTAGATGCAAGCAATTGATAAGCCAGCAAAGAGAGAATTTGAAAAAAAGCTTGCTGCGGAAGCAAAAATGCATAATAAAGTTTTTTCAAGTACATCCATAGCAAAAAGCCTGTGAGAGAGTCAGTTGGACCATTAGATGACAGAGTGGTAAAAGGGCACTAAGAGGGAGCAACACCATATTGGAGAGACTGAATTAATTCTTTGCTTTGGTCTTTACTGAGGAAGATCTAGGGATGCTACCCATGACTGAAATGGTATTTAAAGGTGATACAGCAGAAGAATTGAAAGAAATATTGATAAACTGGGAAGATGCATTACAACTATTTGACAAACTGAGGAGTAGAAAATCACCTGGATCGGATGGTATACATCCAAAAATGTTGAAAGAACTGAATTATGAGATTGCAGACATACTATTAGTAATCTGTGAACTATCATTAAAATCATCTGTAATACCTGAAGATTGCAGGATATCCAATGTAATGCCAGTTTTTAAAAAGGGTTCCAGGAGTGAACCGGGAAATTAAGGACCAATGAACCTGACATCAGTACCGGTAAAAATGGTAGAAACCATTATAAAGAACATAATTACTGAACATGTAGATAGTCATGGCTCAATGGAAGACAGCCAACATGGCTTTAGCCAAGGAAGGTCTTGTCTTACTAATCAGTTATGTTTTATTGAAGTTGTGAATAAACAGGAAGACAAAGGTGAGTCAGTTGATATACTATATCTGGATTTTCAGAAAGCCTTTTTAATTTCGCCAAGAGTCTCACATGAGGGACCTTGTCAAAGTTTTGGGATAGGAAGCAGCATACTATTGTGGATCAGGAACTGGTTAAAGGTTAGAGAGCAGAGGGTAGGGCTAAATGGCCAATTTTCCCAATTGTGAAAGGTGAATAGCGGAGCACCACAGGGATCTCTGCTGGGTTCGCTGCTTTTTAACATATTTGTAAATTACCTGGAAATGGGAATAATGAGTGAGGAAATCAAATTTGCAGATGACACAAAATTATTCAAAGTTGTTAAAGCCCAAGAGATTTGTGAAAAATTGCAAGAGGACCTTGTTAAATTGGAAGATTGTAAGGTCAAATGGCAGATTAAATTTAATGTGGACAAGTGCAAAGTTATTCACCTAGGAAAGAACAACCCAAACTACGATTAGACAATGCAAGGTTCCACATTGGCAACCACCACCCAGGAAAAAGATTTAGGCGTCATCATGGATAACACATTGAAACCGTCGGCCCAGTGTGCATCGGTGGTCAAGAAAGCAAATAGAATGCTAGGAATCATAAGAAAAGGAATGGAAAAAAAATCAAAGGATATTATAATGCCTCTGTATTATTCCATGGTGCAACCACACCTTGAATATTGTGTGCAGTTCTGGTCACTGTATCTTAAAAATGATATAGCAGAATTAGAAAAGTGACAGAGAAGAGCCACTAAAATGGTAAAGGGGATGGAAGGATACCCCTATGAGGAGAGGCTAAAAAGGTTAGGGCTCTTCAACCTGGAAAAGAGACTGCTGAGGGGAGAAAAATACAGATTGATTGTTTACACCATCAAAATATAGAAAAACTAGGGGACATGCAATGAAGCTACAGTGAACCAATTTAAGACTAATAAGAATAGATATTTTTCACGCAACTCTGGAATTTGTTACCAGAGGATGTAGTAAAAGCTGTTAATGTAGTTGGGATTAAAAATGTTTTGGACAACTTCCTGGAGGAAAGGTCCATAAACCATTATTAAAGGGAACCCAGGAAATCCACTGCTTGCCCCAGTACAAGCATCTTGGAATCTGTGTGTCTCTTTGGGAAACTGCCAGGTACTTGTGACCTGGATTGGCCTCTGTTGGAAAGAGGATACTGGGCTTGATGGATCTTGGCATGACTCAGTATATCTTATGTTCCTCACCTGTGGGGAACGGTGTTAAAAGCTTTACTGAAATCTAAGTACACCACATATAGGGCTCTCCCTCAGTCTAACTCTCTGATCACCCAGTCAAAGAAATCGATCAGATTTGACTGAAAAAATCTACCTCTCGTAAAACCTGCTGCCTCGGATCCTGCAATCCACTGGACTCCAGAAACCTCACTGTCCTCTGCTTTATCAACATTTCCATTACTTTACTCACCACAGAGGTCAGACTAACCGGCCTGCAGTTCTCAAACTCATCCTTACTTCCACTTTAGTGTAAAGGGACCACATATAGCTTTCTCCAGACCTTTGAGGGGGGGGGGCATTCTGACTGTCTCAATGTGGGGGAGGGAAGAGCACACTGCATCTTTCTGTGGGGAGGGTAGGAGTGGGGATTAGTCCTATGCAAAGAAGGTCTGGTCAGGAGCTGCCAGGAGGAAGCTGGAGGTGGGGGGGGGGGGGGTGACATCAAAATATATGTCTGCCTCTGTATTCATGCCTGGGGCGGGTGTAAATGCCGACATCCACATTTTGTTTTCCAGACGTGGATTCCCTTTTTAAAATCAGGAATCCACATCTGCATGGTGGGCCCTGCCCACATCCCCTCTCACTCTCCGCCCCCAGCATTCCTACTGCTTTTTGGATGCGGGAATGCTTCCACAATACCCCCTTAAACAAATTGGGAAAAGCATTTTTTCAGTCATTGTAAAATGAAGCTGTTGCTGGGTGATATGGTCAAGGCAGAGCTGGGTCCAAAAAGAATTTAGACTAGTTACTCTCACTTGGTTTGCAGCTTGTCGTGCTGTGAGGGCTTGCGTGCATCAGTGATGCTGAGAGCTAAACTATCGGTAGTTTAACTACTGGCAGGGTCTCCCAAGATGGACAGGTCTCAGCTGAGGTGCCAGACCAAGACAAACCACCCATCTGGGCAGCAGCAGAATGGGACAGTGTTGACGGCGGAGGATCACATTTTTGTGACAACGGCAACAACACCAAACTTAAACTGCGCGGAAGAAAGGCCCAGCATTCTACTTCTGTATCTTGCCATGAAAACCCAATGGATAGTTACAACAAAACAAATTGTGCTATGGTGATGGAAGATGAGACCCCCAGGTCAGAAGGCACTCAACTAGCTACTGGGGAAGAGCTGAAGACTTTTCAGAGTAAAGCCAGCATTTATGATGTGGTTGGATCAAAGCCCTTGGGAAGTCTGACTGCTGATGTAGCTGCGCATGAAATGAGAGTCAGAAGCTGTAAAGATGTCTTACACATTGGAACATGGAACATACGAAGCATGAACCAAGGGAAGTTGGAGGTGGTCAAGAATGAAATGGAACGTGTACAACTTGATCTGTTGGGTGTCAGCGAACTGAAATGGACTGGCATGGGGCACTTTGCATCAGATGATCACATGGTCTACTATGCTGGAAATGAAAGACAAAGAAGAAATGGTGTTGCATTTATAATAAAGAAGAAACTTGCAAGAACTGTAATGAAATACAATGCAGTCAGCGAATGCTTAATCGCTATTCGTCTATGAGGATTGCCTATCAACACAACTATAATTCAAGTATATGCCCCAACAACAGCTGCTGAAGAGAATGAAATTGAAGAGTTCTATGAACAAGTACAAGCTGAAATTGACAGAACATGCAAACAGGATATCCTGATAGTCATGGGTGACTGGAACGCAAAAGTTGGCAACAAAGAAGAAGGCAAAGTAGTTGGAAAATATGGACTTGGCAACAGAAATGAAGCTGGAGATGATCTATTCATCTCAAACACCTTCTTCCAGCAACACAAGCGGCGACTGTACACATGGACATCACCGAATGGATTATATAAAAATCAAATTGACTACATATGTGGAAGTCAACGATGGAAAAGCTCTGTAACATCAACAAAGACAAAACCTGGAGCTGACTGTGGTACAGATCATCAACTACTAGTATGCAAACTCAAGCTAAAGTTGAAAAAGAGCAAACCACTCATGAATGCAGCAAAATATGACCTTGAGAATATACCACTGGAATTTAAAGACTGCCTGAAAAATCGATTTGCTGCTTTAGATACAAATGACAGAGCTCCGGAAGAGTTATGGAATGACATCAAGAAGGTTGTGTTGGAAGAAAGCGAGAAGTCTCTACAAAAGGTGAAAAAGCAAACACGGCCAAAATGGAAGAAACTCTGAAAATTGCCCAGAAACGCAGAGAAGCTAAAGACAGAGGAGAAAGAAAGACAATCGCAGAACTCAACAGAGATTTCCAACGTGCAGCAAGACAGGACAAGGAAAAGTACTACAATGACACTTGCAAGGAAATAGAAGCAGAAACTATTAGAGGAAGAACAAGATCGGCTTTCCTAAAGCTATGAGAGTTAAAGAAAAAGTTCCAGCCTCGAATTGGAATGTTACAAGATGCTCAAGGTTCTATGTTGAATGATGCTGAGAAGATCAAGAAAAGGTGGAAGGAATATACAGAGTTTTTAAATGATAAAGATCAAGTGGACCAACAGCTGTTTCAACCTGTACCTTATGATCGGGAACCATTGGTGATGAAAGAAGAAGTTGAAGCAGCATTGAAAGCCTTATCAAAGAACAAAGCACCAGGCATCGATAGCATTCCCATAGAAGTATTGCAGCAATCTGATGCAGCTGTTACCGTACTCACAAGGCTCTGCCAAGAAATATGGAAGACAACATCATGGCCAACTGACTGGAAAAGATCTGTGTTTATACCAATACTAAAGAAAGGTGATCCAACTGACTGTGGAAATTATCGCACAATCGCTCTGATCCCACATGCCAGCAAGATTCTACTGAAGATTATTCAAAAGAGACTACAACCATACCTGGAACAAGAACTACCTGAAGTGCAAGCAGGGTTCAGAAAAGGGCGAGGAACGAGAGACATCATTGCGGATGTGAGAGGGATCCTTGAAAAGACTAAAGAATACCAAAAGGATATCTATTTGTGCTTTATTGACTATAGCAAGGCTTTTGACTGTGTAAACCATGAGAAACTCTGGGCCACATTAAGAAGCATGGGTATACCAGAACACCTGATCGTTCTCTTGCGCAATCTGTACATTGATCAAGAAGCAACAGTTCGAACGGAACAAGGAGAAACAGAATGGTTTAAAATAAGCAAAGGTGTAAGACAAGGCTGCATACTTTCCCCCTACCTGTTTAATTTATATGCAGAACAAATCATCAGAGAAGCAGGATTGTATGAAGACAACAGAGGTGTGAAGATTGGTGGAAGACTCATCAACAACTTTCGCTATGCTGATGATACCACATTACTGGCTGAAAGTGAAGATTATTTATTTATTTTTATTTCTTATATACCGCGCTATTCGGGATCAGCGCGGTTCACAGAGAACAAAACAAAGACCAGAACAACAAGCTGTTTGGTGTTACATATAACAGGAGCATAAACTTGGACAAACATGGGAGAACTATCTACATGGAGTATATGATGATCTGAAACATTTGCTTCTCATCAAAGAACATAGTCTCAAAATGGGCCTGCACCTTAATGTAAAGAAGACAAAGATCATGACAACTGGCATAATCAACAGGTTCATCGTTGAAGGAGAAGAAATTGAAATTGTGAACAACTTTAACCTACTTGGATCAACTATCAATAAAGAAGCAACAAGCAGTCAAGAAATCAGACGATGCATTGCTCTTGGCAGAATGGCTATGAAAGACCTAGATAAGATTCTCAAGAGCAGAGATGTCTCTCTCCATACAAAGATTCGACTTGTTCAAGCCATGGTATTTTCAATAACATCATATGGATGTGAAAGCTGGACAGCGAAAAAGATAGACAGGAAGAAAATTGATGCCTTTGAATTATGGTGCTGGCGGCGAATACTGTGTATACCATGGACTGCCCGAAGAACAAACCAGTCGGTACTAGAGGAGATCAAACCTAAGCTTTCTTTAGAAGCTCAGATGACAAAACTTTGACTTTCATACTTTGGATACATCATGCGAAGAGAGAGATCATTAGAGAAAGACATTATGCTTGGCAAGATAGTAGGTCAACGCAAAAGAGGAAGGCCAGCAATGAGATGGATCGATACAATAACAGCAGCTACGGGTACCAGTCTGTCAACAATGAGCCGCCTGACTGAAGACTGAACACAATTTAGGATAGCTATCCAGAGGGTCGCCATGAGTCGACTCCGACTCGACGGCACTTAACAACAACAACTGAAGGAAAAGTCCATAAACTGCTATTAGACATGTGGGTGTGGGGAAGCCAAGGCTTATCTCTGAGTGTGATCAATGAAGAATAGATCTACTCCTTGAGATCCTGCGGGGCACTGGCGGCCTGGATTAGCCATTGCTGGAAACACAATGCTGGGCTTGAGGGACTCTTAGTCTGACTCAGTACGGCACATCTTATGGTTCCACTCTGACGTGACGTAGATCTTTCAAGCTACTCCCGTAATTACTGTCTGAGGAAATGACAGCTCTCTTTTCCCATCTGTTCTACAGTACTGTAATGAAAAGTAATTTCCCATAAATCTACTTAATTCAAAGTTCAGTCCTTTGCTATCAATCACTTCTTCCCCTGTGGTTTACGGAAAACGCAAAACAATTAGCAATTATTCCATCACAGAAAATTGTCCTTCTGATGAGGGAATATGAGAAAGTTATAAGTCAGTAACTGACAGCACCATTGCTAGATTGTGTGTGAGCTCCAGCATCATTTTGAAGGACGTCAACCAGATAATCTGTAAGTCTTTAAAATATTATGACACATTGTCAGACACCTAAAAGTTGCCATGAAAGAGAAAACTGAAAGGGCAGAGTCAAGATTCTGGGCAAACCCCCCCCCCCCCCTTAAAAATGCAACAACTCATAGGGCATACTAGGTTTCTCTCATGTTTGTGAGGGCATTTCTAGGCTATATTAGACTTTACACTGCACACATCGAACACATAAAACCTGTTGCTTCATCCTCTGTAACATTGCCAATATTCCTTTGTACAAACACTACTAAACCCTCATCCACTCACTAGTCACCTCCCCTCTTGATTATTGTAACCTGCTCCTCATTGGTCTCCTTCTGAATCATCGTTCTCCCTTCAGCAGGGTGTTGGAAACACTTCATGTGCGAGAAGGTCCTCAAGCACTAATCAGTGATGGTGGGACTGGGTGGGAAATGGGTGTGCAGAGCACATTACAACTAGTGCCACGGCAATTGCCATCTGTTCAGCGGTAACATGGCGCTTAATATGAGTTCCTCTAATGACTCCTCTATGCAAGTTGTTAAGTGAACCCACATGCATTAACTACTGGGAACACCCCCCCCCCCCCCCGACAGCTAATGCGAAGCCTTTGCCTTGAATATGTGTTTGATGGGTTAACTGAAAATCCTTAATGGAGTTTAGTAGAAGGGAGCCTTAGTCTGTCAGGAGATAGAAATCCATTCCTTCAGAGACGTATGTACATAGAGAATGTGCTAACATCTATGCCTGCTCCTCTCAATACATGTGTTATCCATACCTGCAACGTAGGTGTGATTTCAAAAGATACATAGGCACCTATGTATCCTTATAATATAGGCATAACGTAGAAGCTTTCTCATCCTCTAAACCTAGGTGCCCTGTTATAAAATTACCCCAAAATATGCCCAAGATTTTGCAACAGAAATCAGTAGGGAGGCACTCGATACCAAGTCGGCCCACTCTCACTTCCAGGCCTGAGTCACCTCTTCATCTACTGCTTATCCCTCAATCCCTGTCGTGGACTCTCAGTTCTGGAGGAGGGAGGGGTAAAGGGAGAGCTTTACTTTAGGACCTAGGCAGTACAATATGATTGTGGGTTGTTGAAAGAAAAAAACAGGGAGGCTGAACTGGTGTTGCAGTGTGACTTTACTGAAAAAAAAGGTTTAGAATGAGGACGAACCATAAGCAACAGGTGGTTTAGTCACAGTTACTGCCCATTTCATAAGCAGAAAGATAAGCAACAAGATCTGTGTTGCTGGTTCCTTGGAATTTAAATCAGTTCCTGGGTTGAAGGTCCCTTTCTGATTTTTAGGATCTTTTGTATGCTGCGCCATCAGCAAGCCATACAGATTTTGCAAGCAGCTAAATCCCAGCCAATGCTTACCTACGAAGGCAAAAGTATTTCCTTTTACCCGGACTTGTGTAAAGCAACCGTAGACAAGAGGAAGCAGTTCTTGGCTATGAGACCCCGGCTCCTGCATCTTCAGGCCAGGTATGGTCTTTTTTACCCAGCCCGACTGAAAATCACGTTGGATAACCGTACAAAGGCGTTCGAGGATCCTGAGGAGGCCATGAAATTTGTAGAAGAGCAGGAGGCCCTTCAAATGCACTGACTTGTTCACGGCGCTGTACTCGGGATATTTTATGTTTGGAGAGTGATGGTTTAATGCAGCTTATGTTGCTTTAATAGGCAGCGAGTGCTATCACCTCTCTGAGGGTGGCTGGTATGGGAATGTATGGCTGATGCTATGTTTATTGCTATATGTTGCTTGTGCCTTCTCAGCCCCCCCCCCCCCTATTTTGGATGATGTTAAATATTGCGAAATATTTTAGTAATTGTTTTCTGGCTGATTTTTCTTGTGGGGCTGGATGCATAACCTGGAGGGTGGGCTTTTACCCGGCTCGGCGAGTATATCATGCCATGGGTTGCTAGCTGCTGGGTTTTTTTCTTTTTCTTTTTTAGGGTATTTTGTGGAAGCGGGGTGGGTTGTGACCCATCTACGTATTGGGGGTGCCGTGCGGCCTTTCTGTGGACGTCGCTGGCCCACCCAATTATCTTTAGCCTCTGTATGTCAGAGGGAATGTTGCAACCTTGCAGGCCTCACCAAATACTTCGGAAGGTGTCAATGTTGTCAGCTAAGTGGTCCTGGGGAGTACCAATGTGGGAGGTTCGCAGTCTAGTCACTATAATCCAATGTGTAGATGTCCTCGCTTAGGATTTTATCCCTGAATGTGAAGGGCATCAAACATCCCATAAAGAGGAAAAAGATACTGACGTACTGTCAGAAGCAAAGAGCTGATATAGTTATGCTTCAGGAGATGCACTTGCCTACCAGTGAGGCAGTGAAGCTAGCTGGGGGCAAATACTGTTTGGTTTCTCATGCGCCCGCGGTAGGCGGAAAAAACGGGGTGATCACCTTAATTAGACAGGCATGTAAGGCGCAGATAATTTCTACCAGAGCAGACGCTGAAGGGAGATGGGCGAGTGCACAGATCATAGTCGATAAACGGCAGTTGGTGTTAGTCAATCTGTACGCTCCAAATTGTGATTGCCCTAAATTTTTTCAATCCCTTGCAGAGACGCTGGCTGATTTCTCTCCGCATCCCATTGTGTTGGGTGGCGACTTCAACATGGTGAGAGACCCCCTTATTGACTGTCAGCCCTCAAGGGTTTCTAGGAGGGGCCGGGCATCTGAGGTGCTGGATTCTATCATTGAAAATATCGGCATGGTGGACATCTGGAGAGTGTGACATCCTTCAGAACGAGATTATACCTTTTTCTCTCATCCGCACAACTCTCATTCCAGGATCTATTTTTTTTTGGTTTCCCGATCCTTTGCCAGGGAAGTTGATAGTGTGGAAATTTTGAGCACGCATATTTCCGACCATGCGGCGATCACTTTAGAAATGGGAGTGTGCACGGTACCGGTCAAGGAAGGTGGCTGGTTTTTTCCTAGAGCTCTCCTCGCAGACGAACCCTTCAAGCTTTATGTCCAACAGGCCATAGAAGAGTATTTCGAGCTTAACCGACCGGAGGACACATCTATCTGGGCTTGGTGGGAGGCCTTTAAGGCTTCCATTAGAGCGAAGATAACTAGTTATGTCATAGCCGATAATCGGAAGGCGAGAGCAGAGCTAAAAGACCTGGATAGCCAGATCAGAGCCGGAGAGAGAATTTTGCAAGGACAGTTCACCCCTGTGGTCCTTAACCAGCTTCAGAAGTTAAGGTATCAATACAATGCTATATTGAGCAGGGAGGTGGACCATAGTTCTTTCGACCAACAGGCCCGGTATTATACGGAGATGAACAAGGCTGGGAAGCTGCTGGCCTCTAAACTGAACCCGCGTAGTGCCAAATCGCATACTGTGTCTATAGTTGATGAACAGGGGGTTACCCATGAAGAGAACGCCGAGATAGCGGAGTCTTTCCGAAGTTTTTATCAACAATTGTATACAGCAGAAGGCTCCAGCGAGATAGCCATGGTGCGGGATTTTCTTGCTCCGATTCGGCATCCGGTGTTGGAAGCGGAGCAAGCTGAGGGCCTTAGGAAACCGTTAAGTACGGCTGAGATACGGGAGACACTTCAGGGGATGAAGTGCGGGAAAGCAGCAGGCCCCGACGGGATTCCGACAGAGTTCTTTCAGATGTTCGCAAAGAGCGTGGTTTCCCATCTTCTGACATACTTCCATCATCTGCAGGAGCACGATAGTACCCCTGGGAGTTTTGCGGAAGCCACAATCGTGGTGCTGGAAAAACCTGGCAGGGATCCGCAACAAGTGGGGAACTATAGACCTATCTCGCTGCTAAATGCCGACTATAAGCTATACTCGGCTATCTTGGCCCAGCGCCTTAACAAAGTTCTTCATCTGCTCATACACCCTGATCAATGTGGCTTCATTGTCGGAAGATCTACGTCGGACAATGCGCGATTATTTTGCAACATCCTGGGACTAGCAGATCGCATGGAAGTTCCCCTTGTTGGGTTATCAGTGGACGCTGAGAAGGCCTTCGACAGGCTTGAATGGCCCTTTTTGTTCGCAGTTCTGGAATGGTTCGGGCTCCCGGAGGAATTTGTGAATATGATACGGGTGCTTTACTCTCGCCCAACAGCAAGGATTTTAGCTAATCGTGTGTTTTCCAGTCCCTTTTCTTTATACAGGGGCACGCGTCAAGGATGTCCGATGTCGCCTCTCCTTTTTAACTTGGCTCTGGAACCACTTGCCCTACTCGTCCGTCAGATGAGGGAGATTCAGGGGGTTGCAGTTGTGGATCTACATATCAAGATCTCAGCATATGCGGATGATCTTCTGTTTTTCTTACAACCAGATTCAATAGCTCCCTTAATGCAGTTGATAGCTTGCTATGCCCGGCTCTCTGGCTACAAAGTAAACTGGGCGAAATCATTGGCTTTCCCCCTTAATAAATTGGCAACTAGTAATATGATACCAGAATTTCCCTTTCAATGGGAATCAAAGGCTATTAAGTATCTCGGAGTCCTTTTTGCAGCCCCTTTGGAAGAAACTCTTCGTATAAACATTGACAAGATAAAGTCGATTGCCCGATCCTTTACGTTAAAATGGTCCCCATTGCACCTTACCTGGTGGGGGCGACTGGAATCCATCAAGATGGCTCTCATGCCCAAGATCAATTATATTCTGGGGATGATTCCCATTATGTTTCCTGCATCAGTGTACAGGGAGGTCGAGAGAATCTTGAGTGTTTTTCTCTGGGATAATAAGCCGCCCAGAATTGCCTTATGGAAATTGAAGGCTAGCAAAAGCGCGGGGTGAGTACACTTTCCCGACTTCCAATGGTATCACTATGCAGCGATGCTTAAACAGGGGGGATTGTGGGGTGTCATGGCCAATAGCCCACAGAAGCCAACTTGGATGGCCCTGGAAGAATGGCTATGTTATCGTTGTCCATTGGGGCTGTTGATGGGTATGCGGCACTCTGAATCGTCTAAAGCTGGCCGCGTCATCGCATCCACGCAAGCTGCCTTTCAGAGTTTGGTTCCTCTCATTGCTCGAGAGAACCCGCCTTCCCGACTAGCTCCTATTTGGCACAACCCGATGCTCAAAATAAATAAAGTTTCGGTCGCATGGGAGACATGGCAAAACTGTGGCATATGGACTGTGGGTCAACTCTTCGAGGGCAAGGAGTGGAAAAGCTTTCATGCGCTTCAATCTGAGTTTGGGCTCCCAGCTTCCTGTCATTTCCAGTGGCTGCAGCTTCGGCATTGTATCTCTCAAGTATGGGGGAAACCAAGTGAGCTTGTTGTATCTTGGGGCCTGGAGAAAACTATGTCCGAGGTCTGTGCGAAGAAAGGAAGCATCTCCAAACTATACGCATATTTTCGGTCAAACAGCCTTTGTCAACTCTCGGGATTACGCAAAGTCTGGGAAGAAGAGACGGAATTTAATATGACATCTAAAGTGTGGAACTTATTTTGGGGGCCAATAGTGCGTGTCTCGAAATCAGCGAAGTTAACGCAATCTATGTTCTTCTTCGCGCATAGAGCATATGCTACTCCAGTTAAATTGGCTAAGTGGAGCGCAGTTGGCTCGTCTCACTGCTGGTCCTGTTGCACTGCCCCGGGCTCCCTAAGGCACATGTTTCTGGAATGCCCTCTCATTCAGGGATTTTGGTCATCAGTGTGGACACAAATTCAGAAGGTGTTAAATATCTCTGTTCCTCTGACATGGAGGATTCTAGTACTGAGATCATTGACAGAAATTCCTAGGCTCTGTAGAGAGGATTTTTTTGTGTTTAATTTTATGATCACTGTCGCTATCAAACTGATTTTATCACACTGGAAAGATCCTCAGTTATTAAATGGACCTCTGTGGTGGAATTCTGTATGCTTATATTGTAAATATGAAAGGGCCCAAGAGAAGTATGACAGAAGCAGAGGTATTGAGACGTCTCGATACAAATGGTACTCTTTGGACCGTTATACACGAAAAGGAGATAGATGAAGGGTTGGGTGATTGGTAGAGGCTTGCAAGGTGCAGGATGGGAATTGAGGTGGTGTGGTATTTCAGGGTTTGTTCTTGTTTGTTATCTGACGGATACTGACAAATGTACCTTAACAGCTGTATGTTTGTTTCTTTTTTTGTTGGTGTGTTGTTGTACCTGTTTAAAAGTTATAAAAATAAAACAAAAAAACAAACAAACAAAAAACAACATTTAACATAACCTTTTCCATAACCAACCACCAGTAACAAGTGATAACCAGTTTAATTTTCTGCTCTCTCCAAGGTCAAAGCTGAATAAAAGGCAAACTGAGACTGGCAGAGCTCGGCGCAGAAAATCATGCTGATGGTACTGACTTATTTCCTGATATTAAACTTTGCTGAATATAATGCGACTAAGATCAACTGTCAACTAAGCAGTACGAACATGACAGGATACATAAAACAGTGCTAGAACATACCCCTTGATTTCCTTCACAGACACCCCCAGCATCCAGCCCTGTGACATGTAAGTGGTGGAATATTTTCTCATTACTTTTATTTTTCATTTCTATGAAGTTCTACATAGAAACATGACAACAAATAAAGACCATATGACCTGTCCAGTCTGACCTTCTTTACCAACTGCTAAGCTTTACAGTACTTTTTTCTCCATCAGAGATCCTCTGTGTTTTTCGCATGCTTTCTTGAATTCAGATACAGTCCTTGTTACTACTACCTCCAGTATCGGGACCAGCTGATACTCTATGAGATTTATCAGAGGACCATTGTTCCTCCCGTTCTTCTTGCTAACACCCAACAGGCTCAATTGTCACCCACTGTCGACTCAGCTGACCTTCCCTTGTCTCAACCTTACTCATCTGTCTTATGCCCTCCAGTCCCTCTTGCTCCATAAAAAATGGGAAATCTGGTGGCTCTGTGGTATCTTGTGCAGTTGGATTGTCTGTTGGACCTGCAACAAGACAGCTCCGTTTGTACCACTTGGGTCCTCTGGTCCCTTATTTTCCATGTGGTTTGGTGGCACTACGGTGCTTCATGTGGTATACTGGTCTGATAACTGTGGCCCTCACTAGTCCCTTTTCTGCCATAGTTCTCTGTTTTCCTTTTTGTCTTCTTGCACACCTTCCAGTATCTTTGTAGTGGAATGTGTAAATGTATCCCACCAGCGAATGACAGGTAGACACCATTTTACCCTCAGTGCATATATAAAGGGCCCAATATTCAATAAATGCTTATCACCTAATTCAGGTTCCTAAATTTGCTCCCTATTTTCAGCTAAACCTAGGAGCTAAGCTTTCAATTGAAAATTCACTGAAATTTAGGATCCTAAAAGTTATGTCTTGAAGGACTGGAAAGGGGGGCTGTTACTTCTGGAGAGAAATCTGAAATTGTGAGTATATACTTCTGGGAATTTTTCTGAAAGGAATTTATTTTCTTTTAAAGCTAATTAATCTGTGAACCCACTATTTGTTTTGTTAAATCAGTCAGGGCCTAGTAGCAACAGTTTAAGATTCAATTTAAAAACACAGAAGAGAACTTTCTGGTTACCTTTCATACCCAGTAGACAGCTGTAGTTTAAATTTCATAGTCACTCAGGGCCTAGCATCAGCAAAGTACTTTTAGTTTCAAATTAAAACACAGAAGAGAGCTTTCTGGTTAAATTTAGAATCCAGCAGAGAGCTTGTAGTTTAAATTTCATAATAGGTTAGAGCCTAGTAGCAGCAAAGAGCTATAATTTAAATCAAATCAGAATATAGTTTTCCTCAGCAGCACAGGACAAGGTACTGTGTAGCAGCCCTTTTTTAATAAGTGTTATATCCCTCCCTCCCTCCCCTGGGAAAATCACAGCTTTATAGGTACTTGCACAACTTAAAGGACAGGAGGTGCTCTCAGGTGAAGCTCATTACCCAAATCAGTCATACACCAAGGACCTGAGATTAATTAAGCTTCAGGTGAACAAGGTATATTAAACTTCTTAGGTACAGTTTTAGTGGTATAAATATCCATTGCACCCTTTAGTACATATAGAACTTAAAGATCTAAACACAAACTTAAAACTAAGATGCAGACAGCAGTCCAGCAGCGGGATGTGGGCTTTCCAGTCTTTTGCATTGAGTGTCACATGTATGATTTTCTCCCAGCTGGTGAGAGGTCTTACGTGTGCACTAGGTGCAAGGAGCTCTCTGCTCTCAGGGAACGAGTCCGTTCTCTAGAGGCTAGAGTAGCAGACTTGGAAAACATAAGACAGACAGAGAAGTACATAGACGAGACCTACAGGGATATAGTCCTGAAGTCCCACCTCCAGTCTGGCAGCATCCCTGTTGCCATGGAGGAGAGAGGTCACGTGACAGGAGAGCATCACCCTGGTGTGGCAGGAAGTGATCCTGTAACTAGGACCTGTCCTCCAGGTGATGTAAACCCCTCTCGCACCGAGGAGGTTTCTCCATGGCGAAGTGCCCATGCGGGAAGGGTTAGGACAGCAGTTATAGTTGGTGATTCGATCATTAGGCATGTAGATAGCTGGGTGGCTGGTGGACGTGAGGATCGCCTGGTAACATGCCTGCCTGGTGCGAAGGTAGCGGACCTCACACGCCACCTAGATAAGGTCTTAGATAGTGCTGGGGAGGAGTCTGCTGTCTTGGTACATGTTGGTACCAATGACATAGGAAAATGTGGTAGGGAGGTTCTGGAAGCTAAATTTAGGCTTTTAGGCAGGAAGTTGAAATCCAGAACTTCCAGGGTAGCGTTCTCCGAAATGCTTCCCGTTCCACGCGCAGGACCCAATAGGCAGGCAGAGCTCCGGAGTCTCAATGCGTGGATGAGACAATGGTGCAGAGATGAGGGGTTCGGATTTGTTAGGAACTGGGGAACATTCTGGGGAAAGGAGGGGCTCTTCCGAAGGGATGGGCTTCACCTTAACCGGGATGGAACCAGGCTGCTGGCATTAACCTTTAAAAAGGAGATAGAGCAGCTTTTAAACTAGATAATAGGGGAAAGCCGACAGTCGCCCAAGAGCGCATGGTTCGGAAGAATGTATCCTTGAAGGATACTACAAAAAGCAGAGAGGTTCCAAAAAAGAGTAAAGTAGCCCAAATGCCCTCGAGTATGGAGCAGACAGAACTTAAAGATCCCAAATTACCCATGTCTACCAATAGCCAAATTAATATGAATAAAATACAGTCTCTAAAATGCTTGTATGCAAATGCTAGAAGTCTACAAAACAAGATGGGAGAGTTAGAATATATAGCACTAAACGAGAGGTTAGATATGATTGGAATATCAGAGACATGGTGGAAGGAGGACAACCAGTGGGACACTGTGATACCTGGGTACAAACTATATCGAAATGATAGAGCTGATCAAATTGGTGGAGGGGTTGCGCTCTATGTTAGAGAGGGCATTGAGTCAGAAAGGATTAAAGTTTTGCAAGAAACAAAATTTGCTGTAGAATCTCTATGGATTGAAATTCCATGTAAAAAGGGGAAGGCGATGGCAGTGGGGGTGTACTATCGTCCGCCTGGCCAGAATGAACAAATGGATGATGAAATGCTCAAAGAAATCAAGGAAGCTAGCAAAAGTTACAGTGCAGTAATAATAATGGGTGATTTCAATTACCCCGGCATCGACTGGGTCAGTGTCACAACAGGACATGCTAGGGAGATAAAGTTCCTAGATGAAATAAATGACTGCTTCTTGGAGCAGCTGGTTCATGAACCGACCAGAGGGGAAGCAATATTAGACCTAGTCCTTAGTGGAACACCAGATGTAGTGCAAGAGATAAGGGTGTTGGGGCCACTTGGCAATAGTGATCATAGCATGATCGCCTTTGATTTAATTAGTGGAGGAGGGATAGTAAGGAAATCCACAGTACTACCCTTTAACTTTCGAAAGGGAGACTATGATAGAATGAGGAAAACAGTTAAGAAAAAACTAAAAGGAGCAGTTGCAAAGGTTAAAGACGTACATCAAGCTTGGGTGTTGTTGAAAAATACTATCTTGGAAGCCCAGACCAGCTGTATTCCACGCTTTAAGAAAAGTGGAAGGAAGTCCAAAAAATTGCCAGCATGGTTTAAAGCTGAGGTCAGAGAGGCTGTTGTTGCCAAAAAAGCATCTTTCAAGAAATGGAAAAAAGAGCCAAATGATGAAACGTGAAAACAGCACAAGCACTGGCAAGTCAAATGCAAGGCATTGATAAGGCAGGCAAAGAGAGAATTTGAGAAGAAGCTTGCTGCGGAAGCAAAAACGCGAAATAAAGACCTTTTCAAGTACATTCGTAGCAAAAAACCCGTGAGAGAGTCAGTTGGTCCATTAGATGATAAAGGGGTTAAAGGAGCACTAAGAGGCGACCAGGCGATAGCGGAGAGACTGAATGAATTCTTTGCTTCGGTCTTTACTGAGGAAGATGTAGGGATGTTACCCACGACTGAAGTGGTATTTAAAGGTGTGGAAGAATTGAAGGAAATATCGATACATCGGGAAGATGTCTTACAACTATTAGATAAACTGAAGAGTAGCAAATCACCTGGGCCGGATGGTATACATCCAAGGGTGTTGA
The DNA here is from genome assembly GCA_033557465.1 of Ichthyophis bannanicus. Taxonomy (NCBI): domain Eukaryota; kingdom Metazoa; phylum Chordata; class Amphibia; order Gymnophiona; family Ichthyophiidae; genus Ichthyophis; species Ichthyophis bannanicus. The sequence goes on along the minus strand of CM066051.1, from coordinate 40,544,739 downwards.
AAGAACTGAAATTTGAGATTGCAGACCTGCTATCAGTAATCTGTGAACTATCATTAAAATCATCTCTAATACCTGAGGATTGGAGGATCGCCAATGTAACACCAATTTTTAAAAAGGGTTCGAGGGGTGATCCGGGAAACTACAGACCGGTGAGCCTGACATCAGTACCGGGAAAAATGGTAGAAACCATCATAAAGAATAAAATTACTCAGCATATAGATAGTCATGACCTAATGGGAGACAGCCAACATGGCTTTAGACAAGGAAGATCTTGTCTTACTAATCTGTTATGTTTTTTTGAAGGAGTGAATAAACAGGTGGACAAAGGTGAGTCGGTTGATATTGTATCTGGACTTTCAGAAAGCCTTTGACAAGGTCCCTCATGAGAGAATTTTGTCAAAACTAAAGAGTCAAGGGATAGGAGGCAGTGTACTACTGTGGATCAGGAACTGGTTAAAAGATAGAAAGCAGAGGGTAGGGCTAAATGGCCAATTTTCCCAATGGAGAAAGGTGAATAGTGGTGTACCCCAGGGATCTGTGCTGGGTCCGCTGCTTTTTGACATATTCATAAATGACCTGGAAAGTGGAATAACGAGTGAGGTTATCAAATTTGCTGATGACACAAAACTATTTAAAGTTGTTAAAACCCAGGAGGATTGTGGAAAATTTCAAGAGGATCTTGATAAATTGGAAGACTGGGCATCAAAATGGCAGATGAAATTTAATGTGGAGAAGTGCAAGGTTATGCACCTAGGGAAGAACAACCCAAACTATGGTTACACGATGCAAGGTTCCACATTAGGAACCACCACCCAAGAAAAAGATTTAGGCGTCCTTGTGGATACCATGTTAAAACCCTCGGCCCAGTGTGCAGCGGCGGCCAAGAGAGCAAATAGAATGCTAGGTATGATAAGGAAAGGAATGGAAAATAAAACAAAAGATATTATAATGCCTCTATATCGTTCCATGGTGAGACCGCACCTTGAATATTGTGTGCAATTCTGGTCGCCATATCTTAAAAAGGATATAGCAATTTTAGAAAAGGTTCAGAGAAGAGCCACCAAAATGGTAAAGGGGATGGAAGGCTACTCCTATGAAGAAAGGCTAAAAAGGTTGGGGCTCTTTAACCTGGAAAAGAGACGGCTGAGGGGAGATATGATAGAAGTCTATAAATTAATGAACGGAGTGGAACGGGTAAACGTAGATCGATTGTTTACCTTATCAGAATATAGAAAGACTAGGGGCCATGCAATAAAGCTACAGGGTAAACTATTTAAGACTAATAAAAGAAAATATTTTTTCACTCAACGTGTAATCAAACTCTGGAATTTGTTACCGGAGGATGTAGTAAAGGCTGTTAGTGTAGCTGGGTTTAAAAAAGGTTTGGACAAGTTCCTGGAGGAAAGGTCCATAAACCATTATTAAGAAGGGACCCAGGATATCAATGCTTGAACCAATACAAGCATTGTGGAACCTGTGTCCCTTGGGGAAACTGCTAGGTACGTATGACCTAGATTGGCCACTGTTGGAAACAGAATACTGGGCTTGATGGACCTTGGTCTGACCCAGTATGGCATATCTTATGTTCTTATGTTCTTAAATTCACATCTGCCATTCATGTGCCTAGATCGGTGTTTCTCAACCCTCTCCTGGAAGCACGACTAGCCAATCAGGGTTTCAGCTTTACCACCACAAATGTGCATGAGATAGATCCATTGAATGAAGGAGAGGGCTGAGAAGCACTGACCTAGATTTAGGAGCCTCATTCAGACCGATAATTAATATTAAGCTCCTAATTTTTATCCTAGGCCTAAATTTGTTGCTACCTACTTTCAAGATGCCTAAATTTAAGAGCCTAGTGAAATTAAGGCACCCTTTTACTAAAGAGCAGTTAACGCAGATTTGCAGTAACAACTACCATGCACTAAAACCCTCCATCACAATAAAAATCCCCGCTAAGTGCTTTACGTGCTACAGTGCAGGGAGTTGGTGGGTTAGGGGCAGAGAGTGAATGCTGACAGTACACTGTGGGCAACGTGGGCAACATTACCGCACACTAACACCCCTTGATGGGAGGCATTAGGTGCATCAGCTTGCATTGTAAATGCCGCTGTCATGTTTTAAGAAACTCTCAGTGCGGTAACTGATGGAAGCATGCTGAGCGCCCCCCTACAGTTAGAATGGGGATGTTGCACGTGCCATGTGTCATATTTTGCTCCTAATGAGCGTTAAATGCAGAAGCCTAGCAGATTTTAGTAAAAGAGACCCTAAGTGTGAATCGAGGCATTCAGCCCTAACAAAGTTTCACAGAAAACCTAAGGACCTAACAGTCAGTTAATATATCGGCCTCATAGATGACAGCATCGTCATGATTGTTGTTCAGGTTATGTGCCTCTAGCGTGAGGTTTTCACTGGCGCTAATTTTCAGAGCTTCATTTCACGGCGTTAGTGTGCATGGGGCCTCTCCCTGCCCACTCTCCACCCATTGACCCCTCATCTCCGCCCCTGGGGAGCCTTACTCCACCCTCTTATGTGAAGCAGTTGCTACCGGTGTTACTGTGAAAGTTCCTTTTTCTTTATTTGGAGAAGTATCCTACTTTTGTTGCTGTATGTTTGAAAGGGCAAAAGAAGAAAAGAATAAATTTTTCCTGTATTTGCCTTCCACCATCGTCTACTCATTTTTTCACAACTACAATCCCCAGAAGCCTTGGCTCTGGGGAACCCATACTACCAAGGGACAATAGGAGGTACGTCCACTGCCTATAGTCAACCGCCTAGCCAGCAGGGGGCGCGACAGGGGGCGTAGTTTTAAGGATCCTTCTTTTTGGCCTTTACCCACGCATAAGAAAGGATATTTACTACCATAAAGAAGGAGAAAACATCTGTTGGAAGCCTCTGGCGACAGAGAGAGCCTGCTGAGGAGTAAAGACCGGAGTGGCAGCAGAAGGACAGAACCGGAGCTGATTTCCCAGCCGGGACCTGTTTGCTGACAAACTCGAGTCTACACCTGCATCAGGTAACCCGTGTATAGGAGGGGTTAAAGCGGATACTGGTGCAGGGGGCTACAGCAGTGCTCAAAAGGGAGTTCGAGAGAAAGAGGGCATGTACTTGGAGCTGCACTTGGTGTGTTCTTTCTCTTTTCTGTTGTTTCAGCATCAACTAGAGATGGAGTGTGGCGGACTTCTGAGCTGGATGGCGGAACAGTTCCAAAAGCAGCAGGAGATGTCTGCCAGGACCCAGGAACATACAGCTGCCATGATGCAAGCTCAACAGAAGCCGCTCCTGGAAATGATGGGCGCATGGCTAGGAGCGCAGAAGCAAACAGCGGAATCCATAAGGACAGCGTCAGGTTCTTTGGGAGCCTTACAAGGACTGAGTTTACCGGGTAATGGGACATTTTCCTTTGGTCAGTTGACCAAGGAAGATGATATTGACGATTACCTGGAAGCATTCAAGAGGGTAGCTCTCCTAAGTGGATGGCCGAAAGATCAGTGGGAAGTGCGCCTGGCAGCCTCCCTTACAGGGGAAGCGCTAGCGGCTTACAGGGCCATGCCTGCTGCCCTAGCCTCCAGTTACAAGGAGCTCAAGAAGGCAATAAGAGACCGTATGGGCCTAACCCCTATGGTCTATCGCCGCCTCTTGAGGAGTTGCAAGTTAAAACAAGGAGAAACACCGCGAGCTCTATGCCATTGGATTAAAGGGTTGGCATGTAAGTGGCTAACACCTGAGAGTAAAACAATAGATTCCCTGTTAGACTGCATTGTATTAGAACAGTTTATGGAGGCGGTCCCAAAAGATCTGCAGTCCTTTCTGGTCCTTCAGAACTGCCACAACACCAATGATGTTACCTCACTGGCGGAGCGCTTCCTAGAGGCCAGATTGGTGAGCCAAGTGAAGGCTGGTGTTTCAAACCAGGCAGACGCAGGAGTTTCAGAAAGGAGGGGGAGGTCAATGTGGGGAGAAATGACAAAGTTTATGCCCATGGGAAAACCTGGTTATGCCCAAAGAAAATGTTTTTCACGTGGAGAGGAAGGGCACCTGAAGAAAGATTGTAAAGCAAGGACAGCCCTAATAACCGCCCAGTCCAAGGAGAGTGGGGAGGGATTTTTGTTGGCTGTAGAAGTAGAGGGTATCCCTGTAGACACCTTGCTGGATTCCGGGGCGGATCAGTCCATGATCTCGCAGAGGCTCTGGAAAGAAATACAATCCCAGGGTAGCCAGCTCCCAGAACCATCTGAGGGCAGCATAAAGATAAGGTGCGTCCATGGTGCAGCGTCATCGTACCCAGTACACACTGTAAGGGTAAAAGGTTTGGGATTAAAGCGGAACATATCTGTAGCAGTTGTCCTTAGGCTCCCACACGCCTTAGTCTTGGGGAGAGATTGGCCTCAATTTAGGTGAGGGCTGGCTGAGGGCTTATAACACAAGGCAGGTTTGACATCCACCCTGGCACAACCGGAACCCTTAGAGTCAGAGAGGGACTCTCCACCTAAGCTAGTAGGAGGTTTACCCATCCCGAAGGATGAGAGAGTGTCCCTAGGGGATAAGAATAGGAAAAAGCAGGTAACCTCCTCCCATAAAGCCGGTGCTAAGGCAAGGTCAGTGCCTGGTCCTTTGTTTGGGACTGCGCTGAAGCAGGAACATAGGAAAATACCCCAAAGGCAGGAAAATGACAATAAGCCAAGATTTGTCCTCAAATTTTGCCGCACCACCCCGAATGCCAAGGTCCCAAAGCATGCTTCAGAACAGGCTGCTGGCTTTGATTTGTATAGCGCAGAGATACCACCAGGCTGTTATGGGCGTATTGCTCCTCGCTCGGGTCTGGCGGTGAAAAATTTCATAGATGTGGGTGTGGGGGTCATAGATCCTGATTATCGAGGGGCAGTTAAAGTGCTATTGTTCAACTTCGCTCAGGAAGACTTCAGGGTGAATATAGGAGACAGAATAGCCCAACTCATATGTGAAAGGGTAGGCTTTCCACCCCTGGAGGAGGTAATTGAATTGACCACTACCGTACGAGGGTCGGGAGGATTTGGCTCCACCGGCCGGGATGAGATAAAGGGTTTAACGGCAAGTTGTGAGGAGAAGGCAGATGTGGATCTGGGCCCACAACTTGCAGATTGTAAGGCAGAGCCGGTTCCCAGAATAGGGGAGGAACTTTCATGGCCCCAACATCAGGCGTTGCTAAAGCTGTTACAAAGATTTCCTGATGTTTTAACATCCATACCAGGTGAAACCAGGCTTGTTGCCCATGAAGTAGTTACCCCGCAGGGAGAAATAGTGCGGCAGAGACCTTACAGGTTACCTGAGGCAAAACAGCAGGAAGTAGTGAGTCAAGTGCAGGAAATGCTCAGAATGGGGATAATAGAGCAGTCTAGAAGTCCCTGGAATAACCCCATAGTACTAGTCCCGAAACCCGACAGAACCATGCGGTTTTGCATTGATTTCCGGAAGGTCAATGCCATTTCGCGATTTGACACCTACCCGATGCCCAGAATAGAGGAACTTCTCGATCGTTTAGGCCAGGCCACATACCTCACCACTCTAGATATGACCAAGGGGTATTGGCAGATTCCCCTCACCCGGGAATCTCGCCCAAAGACCGCATTTAGCACCCTCATAGGTCTGTTTCAATTCCGCAGAATGCCCTTTGGCTTGCACGGGGCAGCTGCGACGTACCAAAGGTTGGTTGATCTGGTCTTACGCCCTCACCAACAGCATGCAACCGCATACATGGATGACGTGGTGATCCATAGCTCTAGTTGGGCTCAACACTTGGACCACATTGAGGCAGTTTTAAGGGCGATGCGACGTGCAGGTATCACCTTGAATCCTGCAAAATGTATGTTTGGGGGAAGGAAGTGAAGTATTTGGGGCATTTGGTAGGGCATGGATAGATAAGATTGAGAGTGTGAAAGCATTTCCAAAGCCCTTAACCAAGAAACAGTTACGCAGCTTTCTGGGATTGATCGGCTACTACCGTCACTTTATTCCGCATTTCGCGACGGAAAGTGCTGCCCTCACAGAAATGCTTAAAAAAATGCACCGAACCAGCTAAAGTGGTCAGCGGCAGCGGAGCATGCCTTTACGCTCTTAAAGGACAGACTCTGCTGTGCGCCGGTGTTGCGCAGCGTAGACTTTAACCGACCATTTATTCTACAGACTAATGCGTCAGAAATTGGTTTAGGCGCTGTAATGTCACAAAAACAGGAGGGTGGGGAACATCCCATCATGTTTTTAAGCCAAAAGCTAGCGCCATCCAAACAAAAGTATTCTACAGTAGAGAGGGAATGTCTGGCCATCAGGTGGACTGTGGAGGCATTCAGATATTATTAAACAGGTCGTAGTTTCCTTCTGTCACGGACCATGTGCCATTGAAGTGGCTGAACCAGATGAAAGACCACAACCCACGCCTTACCTGCTGGTATATGGCCCTACAGGCTTTTAATTTCCATATAGAACACCGAGCAGGGAAATTACATACCAATGCAGATGCCCTTTCACGAATTACGGGCTGTGCGGGGGTTGGTACGCCAGTCCGTAATATCTAAAGGGGGGGTTGGATGTGTGGTGGCGAGACTGTAGTGGTACCCAGGGAAATGGATAGGAAACAGACATTTACCCCTAAGCAGAAGAATAGTTCAGGGAGGTTTGACTTTGAAACTCCAGCCAAGAAAAAAAAACACACACATAGAGTTGCTGAGTGCAAGCCATGCCCTAGCTCCAACGCAACCAGGGTAGGTAATGGGGAACACCCGGGGCCGGAGTTTGAAGCCATAGGGCAGCCCCAGTCATTTAAGTCGGGGGAAACAGGAAGAGAGGAGACAACCGAGGAAACAGGAAGAGAAGGGGAAGATTCTTGCAAGGAAGCTGAGAGAGGGAGGTCTTCTAGAAGCGGCCTCAGGAAAGGTTCTCGTTGCAGCCAGCACACAGGGAACTACAGCTCTGACGGAAGCCCATGTTGTAGGAGCATTACAGCAGGCCCTGAAGACAGGAGAGTTTATCTTGAGGAAAGTGCTGTCTTTGAGCAGGACATGGGCGTGGTCCTGCCAGAACTTGGGGGAAGAGCTTCACCTCGAGGAAGGTCTGGAAAGAGCTGTTACTAGAAGTAAGGTGAGCCCATTTGAAACCTTGCATAGTTTATTGAAGGATAAGAATTCCCTCAGCCCTTCCAACATTCCTCCACATAGATAGAGGTCTCAATGGGAGAAGGTTTTAAAGTTATTAGAAGAAATAAAACCTGAAATCCCACAAGCTGATTCCAGCCAGATGCTAACTGACCCCGAGTATGAGAGCATATGATTCTGATAATAGTTCTGCCGACTCTCAAATGGACTGTTCTTTGTGTGTAAAGCAAAGGTGAAGAAGCTGTAAGGTTTAAAACTGAGAAAACCCAGAAGCTTTGTACTTGCATGTTCTGCTAGAAATGTTTGGAATGAAGTTGCTAACATTTTAAAGCTGGCAGAGAAGATTCAGAAGTGCTGATTTGAATGCTTAAGAAGTCACTACTTAAACGTATAAACAGCCAGAAGTAAAGTGGGTTGTGCTTTGCATAGTGCTCAGTTTGGAAGAGCAGTTATTTGGGCTGAACTGAGCAAGGAACCCTTAAGCTGTATTCTTGAACTCTGGAAAAGATATACTACTGGTATAACAAGCTGAGTGAAGCAGTTGCTACCGGTGTTACTGTGAAAGTTCCTTTTTCTTTATTTGGAGAAGTATCCTACTTTTGTTGCTGTATGTTTGAAAGGGCAAAAGAAGAAAAGAATAATTTTTTCCTGTATTTGCCTTCCACCCTCGTCTACTCATTTTTTCACAACTACAATCCCCAGAAGCCTTGGCTCTGGGGAACCCATACTACCAAGGGACAATAGGAGGTACGTCCACTGCCCATAGGCAACCGCCTAGCCAGCAGGGGGTGCAACACTATTTATGCAAGGACTTATTTATTAAGCAGGTTTTTTTATACCGCTTTATCGTTCAGTTAAAGCTCAGTAACAGTTTACAAAAAACAAAGGCGGATAAGACCTGGTATAGGGGAACGCAGGAAAATAGCAACTTATATACATCAAGATATAACATATACATGCTGAATTTGAAAGAATATTGAAAGGATGGCAGTGGTTCATAGAGGAAAAACTAAAATCATACAGAGCCTGCCATACCAACCCTACCAAGGGAGGCTTCAGACACTGAAAATGTGCTTTGTGAAAACAGTCACCATGATAGATGCATTCAAATATTTGAAAGTCTTTAAGAAATTACATGAAAGAGACATTTTTCATATAAAAGGTATTTCAAGGGCAAAGAGTAATGATATGAAGTTGGAAGGAGGAAGCCTCAGACGTAAAATGGGAAAATACTTTCTTGATAGGGTGGTAGATGCCTGGAATAACTAGAGTTTACAACTCTCCAGATTTCCCTATTGTATTTCCCAAAAAAAGTCAGACCCCAAGACTAGATTAACAAGATAATTTGGAATCAGCTGGCAATTCTACTCCCTGCAGGGGTTCTGAAAGCCAATACTGTGACAGGATTCAAGCATGCTTGTGATAGATATCGAGGATTGTCATAGAAAAGAAGCTGAGAAGTTGCAGTCTTGCAAACAACTGGCCCTTCCTCTAGAGCAGAGGCAAGGGAAGAGGTGATAAGGAGAGAACAAGGGCTACATAATAAAGTACAGCCTATCAACACGACAAGCTGTGGGGTGGCCAGGTTGAAACTAGCAGGCTACAAATTTGCCAGAACTCAACTGCTCTAGTGCCAGCAGGTTGGTGGGTGAAATCGCCATGAAGTCTACTTTAGCCCACTGGATAAAAGAGATCATAGCCTCAGCCTATCTGTTGTAGAACCAGTCAGTTCAGGAGAGTTTACGTGCGGGCTCAGGCTTCCTCCTGGGCAGAGTGCAATGCGGTCGCTCCATAGACATTTGTCAGGCAACAGCATGGTCATCGTTTTCTACTTCTGTCAAGCATTGCCACTTGGATGTCAATGCACAGGCGGACACATCCTTTTGTGTAGAGATCCTCAAGTCCACCATGTCATCTTCCTGCCAGGTGGAGGCATAGCTTGGTACATCCCACTTGTCTGGACTGACCTAGCAGGACAATATAGGAGGTGACATTTATTTAACTTTTAATGTTATTTCTTTGAGTTCTGCTAGGCTAGTAGAGGACCCGCCCCTGGAATCTGTTTATTGTGATTTTTTTGATCTGCTATGAGCTGATATGGTCTGAGCTGCTACAAATTGCGATGACTGGCTATTTTCACAGTTTGGCCCTGCGGGTCACGTTCCTCCGGTATGTCCTTTGGCCTGTGGTGTGTCTATATATAGTTCTGTTCTTGAACTGTTCATCCTTGTTACCCTGTTCAGCTGTAAAGCAGAGAAAAACCACAGCCACATTAATGATTTCTTCAAATAGCTGGACCTGGTCTTCTTGCGGAGAATTTCTTCTCTTTTTATGTTTGATTCATCCTCGCTACCCTCACTGGAGCTTGTGCAATGAAGCGTGCCTATCCATAGCTTGGGTACAAATACTGAGGTAGTATGAACTCTATCAGCTATAGATTTGGTACAGGATGAAGTCATTGGAAGACTATAGATTTTCCTCTGTCTCCACCTCTACTGGTTGGGGGACACATCCCCCTAGTCTGGACTGGCCTAGCAGGACAATATGCTTAGCACTATAGACCAGAATAACTGGAAAGACTGGATGAGCTAATTGGTCTCTATCTGCTGCCGTCTACTATGCTCATATATTATGCAAGCGTAGTAGACATGAGATGAGGAGTTACAGGAGGCAGTCTGATTTTATAGTATCATGAGTGTCGAGAATGATAGAATGAGGTGAATGGTGAAGAAAGAAGACTGAGGAATGATAGGAGGGGCAGGTGGATGGTTATTAGTGTGAGTTTAGAGGGCAAAGGGCTGAGAAATGATGGGAGGAAGAGTGGTGGCTATTTCTCAGCGTATAGCCTTTGTGGTGGATTTCCTTTCCCTCTGACTTTCCTTGAATAAAACAAATCATTTAGAATTTATTTGCTCTAGTATGTAATTGGGCCTTGTAGAGTCTTAATACAAAACAGGCAGATATTTGGTAGAATTAGAGATTTCAAATTAATTTGCTCTAGGGTATATTCAGGCCTTGTACTGTCTTAATACAAAATGAAGAGCAGTTGGTTAGTTTGAAACTCTATAATTACTCCTAGCATTTTTAGTGCTTAACTGCTTTTGACAGGAAGAGTAGTTTCCTCTGAAAAAGGGTGAGAAAACTGTGATATAGAATTTAATAGTAGTTACCTAAGAGCTTGTTGGAACCATTTCTCTTTGATACAAAGATATATAGAAGGGACGATCTCAAAAATCCCTCTCTTCCCGAGGGGAAGAAGCCCCTGTGGGTAAGTGAACACAACTTTGGTAAAGTTTAGTGATTTAAGACCGCAATGACTTTTGTTCCAAGCTTTATTTTAATAAAATAAATCTAAGGGATGATATTCCATGGCAATGGCTAAACTTTAGATTTAGGTATTCAATGCCGAGGTCTTATCTGGACCCTGGCATTGAACAACCGTCAGCGGGATAGCGATGAAGCAGCAATATGGAGCTGCTGCCTGTTTCACTTCTGTGGTGAAAGTTAGGTCAGCCTTTAAAGTGCCTAACTTTCACTACTCAATATTGCTGGGTGCCACCCCTGCTGCATTCTAGAACACCTCGATGCTAGCTGGTTAGCATCAGGGCATGCCACCGCGGCCGCCGCAGATGCCGCACTAACCATGTTGGTGCCGCTGAATATCACAGTCAGCACGATTCACACAGTTGGCAGGTCTGCTACTGCATTATTCATTTTCAGTATCCCCCTCTAGATTTTAAATTTGTTAAAGGCACAGATCCGTTATTGACTTGCTTTAAAGATTTAGAATTGCCCTAATGTGTAGGCTAGGCATTGTAGAGTTTTAAAACGAAACCGAGAAATAGTAATTCTTTTCCCAGCCCCCCTCCCCAATTCTCAGCCAGCCCAGGCACATTCCACAATTTATAGTCATAGTAACATAGTAAATGACAGCAGATAAAGAGCAGCATGGTCCATCCAGTCTGCCCAACAAATATACGGCAAGAGTAGGTGCACCCGTCGCTCCGTGCAAGCCACCCCTCCCCATGTCTTTGTTTAGGGGTGGACCCACCACTCCATGTAGGACACCCCTATTTGTTGAGAAGTTAGATGGTTCAGTTTATTTTGTTTTTATCCTGTTGCCATAAAGGGATCCACAGTGCTTGTCCCATGCTGTTTTGAATTCCGTCACCGTGTTTGCCCCCACCACATATTTTTCTGTTGCCCCTTTTATTGCCACCTTTAGTTTAGCCCATTGGAATTCCACTTCCCTTATCTCCTTCCACCCTGTCATCTCCTCCTTTAGATACTCGGCCATTTTCTTCAAGTCAGTGTTTTTGAAGTTTAGGACTTTGAGCTTGCTATGTTTGGCCTGTACCTTGGCTTTTATCTCAAACCACACTGTGTGACGATCGCTGTTGCTCTCAGGGGCACTCAAACAGACATTCGACACGCTATCACCGTTGATGAGCACTAAATCCAGCGTTGAGCTTTCCCTGGTTGGTTCCATGACCATTTGTCTAAGTGATGCATCTTGGAGAGCATCTAAAATTTTTTTGCTTCTTTCCAGATGTGCAGAAGGAGTAATCCAATCCACATCAGGTAGATTAAAGTCACCCAAAATGATTGCTTCCCCCTTTATGGCTATCTTGGCAATATCTATAATCAATTCGTTATCTATCTCTTCAATTTGAGTTGGAGGTCTGTAGACTACAGCAGTATGGATGACAGTGCCATCTCCTCTTTCCAACGTAATCCAGAACGTTTCTTCTTTTCCCCATGTCCCCTGCATTTCAGTAGCTTTAATACTGCTTTTGACATACAAGGCTACTCCTTCTCCTTTTCCATTTTCTCTGTCTCTTCTGAATAGATTATTTCCAGCTATGGCTATATCCCAATCATTCGATTCATTAAACCATGTTTCTGTAATTGCCACAATGTCCAAATCCATTTCCACCATTAGGGCTTCCAGGTCCGGAACTTTGTTGGCTAAGCTTCGAGCATTTGTGCTTATTGCTTTCCAGCATTTACCTGGCTTGTGTGTATTTTGCATTGATTTTTTTATACCCACATCTTCCCACTTGTTTTTGATGTGTGGTTTAAAAGTGTGGCTCTTTCTGATGTTGTTCTGCTTTTGCAGGGGGTGGCGTGCAGGTCTTGACCTTCCACATCCATCACCCCCTTTTCCTAGTTTAAATGCATATCCACATACTGCCTGAATTTTTCACTTAAGATTCTTTTCCCTGCGACAGAGAGATGTAGTCCATCAGCACAGTATAGTCTCTCGTTGGTCCATATGTTTCCCCAGTCACCAGTAAATCTGAATCCTTCTTGTTTGCACCAGGTCTGGAGCCATGTATTAAAGCTGTTAATGCGATGCAGCCTTTTTATCCCCTTACCAAGAACAGGCAGAACCTCTGAGAATGCAACAGTGTTGACAATGGGCTTGAGTTTCTCTCCCAGAGATTAGAAGTCCTTTTGGACTGTAGAGGCACTGTTTCTAGCCAGGTCATTTGTGCCCGAGTGGATAACAACATCAAGTTTGGAGTGTTCACTTTTTGCGCTAAGTACTTCAACAAATTGGTTTGTATTCCTGCTGGCTGTCGAGCCTAGTAGGCACATGACTATCTTCTCTCCTTTGAACTGTGTTCCCAAGTTGGTGTCTCTGATGATGGAGTCTCCAAGTAGTAGTTTTCTGTTTTGTGAGGTTTTCTTCATATTTGATGCTTTAGCAGGTGATTGGGCATTGTCTGACTTCAGTTTTTTTGGATTGAGCATTCTCATTAGTCAAGGCAGAGAAGGAATTATGCAGGGATATCTCTTGATGTATAGGATGTCTCTGTGTTACAGGTCGCAGTCTTCCAGAACCCACTGTGATCCATTTGTTCCTGGGGTGTTTGATTCTTTGTGGGAGCAGTGGTGGACTTTGTTCTGTTTGTATCCTAGAAGAGGTGCGTTTCATTGCAGCCATTTCCTCCCTCAGTAGAGTCACTTCTTTATGCATGGCAGCTAGGTCTTTCCTTAGTAGAGTTAATTCGTCATGTATGGCAGCTGACCTGAGGCACATAGGACAAGCTCTTAGGCTCCAAATGATTTGTCTTGGAATGAAAGTAATGCAGTTATTGCACTGAATACACAACAAGTTGGTTAAGTAGTCCCAGAAGGGGAAGAAGAAGAAGAAAGGATGAAGAAGATGTGGACTTTAACCCAAGTAAGAAAGGATAGATGGCGCGTATGTGACCACTATAAAGGCAATGTAGCCCCTGGGTGGGTGGGGTGAGGGGTGGGGTGGGTGGGAACCTAAGTGTCTTTGATGAGTAGGCTGTTCTTGAACCGTGGGCACACACAGATATCTGATGTAAGTCTATACAAGGAAAGCAGTCTAAATGCCCCCAAGCATAGTACCTAAAACCACAGTTAAAAGCTATAATAGTAATTCCCCCAAAAATCAACAGTTAGAATTTATAGTTTTAAGCTAGCAGAAAAGATAGAAGGTTTGCCCTTAGCTGAAATGGGTGCCTCTCAGCTTCTGTAAAACTGGCTCATACCAGTGTCAGGCCAGGTGTACTATGCTCTAAATCAGCTCCTCCCCGGGAATAGGGTTTCACCAACCAGTGCAGCAGGAGTAAAAAACCTCATTTGTTAGTTTTAACTCTCTATTTGCCACACACACAGATATCTGATGTAAGTCTATACAAGGAAAGCAGTCTAAATACCCTGAAGCGTTATCTAAAACCACAGTTAAAACCTATAATAGTCAGTTGGGCTGCAGAGAAAAGACAACACAGGGACCTCTTCCAGAGCCCACCACCCTCTCATTTTATCATATTTATTTTCAGGCTTCTTCCCTTCAGGACCCCTTCCAGCATTGGAATGTTTGCATCCGATCTGCATTTTCCCTTCTTAGTTCCGTCTGTCTATCTGTGGCTTATTGTGCAGGCCATGAGCTATTTTGATGGCCAAAGTTTGGCTAATGGGTCCAGTCAATCTTTAATTATTGAAATAAAAGCAAAAATCACAGTCATATTCAAAGTAATGTGAAGTTGACTTTGATAGATCCAAGTCCATCCGTGTTACAAAGCCACAAATCTGAAATTGGATTTCTGCCAAGTCAAAGTAGGTTCCGTCCATGATGGGATCTGAGCTTTTTCTCAACCAGTTTGCAATAAAGACATGAGGGTCGTCTCACCTGTGTAGACCCATTACTCCACACGATGGCGCTGGTGTTGAGCTTGATATCTTGACCACTGGCTGCTCCATAGTAGCCGATGTTTACATAGGTGAAGGAGTCACTCGAAGACAGGTGCCAGTTCAGAATGTCATAAGAAGCTGGAGGGTTCCCCTGTCGATCAAAGAAAATCTCCTGGCCCATGGTGTTCTGGAAACGTACTTTCCATATATAATGCAGGAGCTGTGCCAAAAAGCAGAGATAAGCTTACATTGGCCTTACAATGCCAAACTCATTGAATTAGGCTACTTGTGTGCCTCACCTTTGCTGACTGTATTCTGAATTTCTATTGTATATTTAGGTGAGAAACTGTAATATTAACTGTGTTTAAGAAACCCCGATAATAATCACTGAAGTCTGTCCCCTTACCATGTCGGGACAATACCACTGAATAGCTCTCACAGCAAGACTTCTCTGGTTAGCAGGTCATGCTAACTGGTTAAATCCTTTCAGGTTTTGACCCCACTGTGTTCTTTCCAGGCTATGTTCCAGGCTGTGTTCTTTCCGTACCATATATCAAGCGCTGATCCTGCCGCATTTTGACTTTGCAAATGCCATCCTACAAGGTCTCCCCCAATCCACACTAACCCCCTTACAGTTGGCCATGAATGCCGCAGCTAGGGTCCTCTACGGTGCATCCAGAAACGACCACGTGACTCCTATTCTCAAACAGCTACACTGGCTACCAATTCACGGGAGAATCACCTTCAAATCCCTTGTATTAGCATTTAAGGCAATCAAAGGCACCTCATCCCTCTCACTCACGAATCTAATCCACATGGTCCCCCCCAACAGAGCAAGAAGAACATCAGCTGTAAACTTGCTAGCAATACCAAAGGCTTCAACAAAGTCCAACACGAACACCACAAACAGGGCATTCAGTTTTTATGTACCAAAATGCTGGAACACCCTACCCCCTGACATTAGAGCCATTACCAATCTATATCAGTTCAGGAAGGCTCTCAAAACATACCTTTTCTGCCAATATTTCCCAGACAGCAACTGAACTAGATATCCCCTCCAAGAAATGACCCAATCTAGAAATGCCCTCACACTGCAGTGTAGATAGTTTATGTATATAGTTAACCCAGTTATCCAAGTTTGTATTCCTGTTCAATGTAAAACCTGACAGTTTGTCGTTATGGTCGTTTTGTTATGATGTAAACTGCGCTGATTCTAAATAGCGCGGTATATAAGAAACTGTAATAAATAAATATGATGCCCTTTATCATACGGTCTTCAGAAGGACACTGTATGCAGCCTCAAGTTGACATATTGTGTAATCCTAATATTAGTTTATGAAAATATATTACAACAGGCAAAGAAAAAGAAATATCTGGGATATTCTTAGAAGCCTGGGCAACACTACGACATGAAGAAAGGGAACCTTGGGTGTACTGAAGAGAAAAGCTAGTTGGGAGCCATGCACATAAAAATAGTTATAGAGGGGATTCTCGTTTCCCTAAAAGCCTACATGTACTTTTAGCTGCATAGAAAAGAGTTGCCCCATGGAGCTTTCTAGAGGCATGGTTGGAAGTATAGCTGCACAGTGAAATTTCAAAATATCTATGGGTAGTCAGTATAACACAATGAGGCAGACTTTCGGCCTTGGCTCCAACACCTCTTAGGTGCATATGCCTGCTTTTATTCACCTAAGTAGTCACTATTCAAACATAATGCAGATGGGTACCCGGTCTCTGAAAATCAGCTGAGTTTCTAGAGGCTGAAAAGTCGAGGTATACCTTTGCAGTCAGATGTCCTATTGAAAATGTACCCGTCTAAACAGAACAAACTCAAGGAAGGAATCCTCAGTGTCCAAAACATAAAGACCTTCCAAAGGTACACTTAAATGTGTGTGCGGCCCTTATATACCGAGGGGAACATTTTTTTCATCCTGAGAATCCGTGAAATATAATAGGTCCAATACAAATTTTAAATATTGTACAAAGATCCAAATGGTGATGTTTCAAAGTTCATAAACTAAGACTCCAGATTGTTAAATAAAGTCTCTCCTTATATTCTTTCAAAAATCCTTCATGATTTTTTTTTCAAGTACTGGTTTTAGGGATGCCAAGTTTCCCCAGATTCAAATACAGCAACAGGTCTAACCTTTAGGGGATTATTTTAGATCTTATTTGCAATTTCCACATGGAAAATCCAGCATTTACACATGGAAATGGCATCCACATAGGAATGATGATTTTAGAAAGGACTCGTTTACACCTGCATGAGCATAATATGTAAAATTGTAAGGGGTCTGGAAGCATGGTTACGGCGTGGCCTGGAGGGGTCGAAAATCGACATGTGTATTCCCCATTTCATATAGGAAATACGCACATATATTTTTAAAAAGTAATCATTTCGGCCAGCCCTGTATAGGGGAGATTGAGGGGATTATCCCCCTCAATTCCCCGATGTTTGTTTTCCCCTCTAAATTGAAATGTGTAATTTGTCAAATTGCCACCGCTGATTTTTCCCACATGTAGATTTACAAAATGGCTTCTCTGGTTCTACATGTCGGCAAATATATGTGTACTAGCCATCCCTACACATATTTTAGAAAACGGTTGACGTTTGGCAGAACCTTTTCTAAAATTCCTCTGGAAATGTGCTATGTCCTGGACATATGTTGCGACAGATTACATCTGCTTTTGTCATCTCTCAGGTACCGAACATCTAAAGGCAGCACCAACAATGGGTGTCTCTACCTACTATTCAATCACATTAAGCTAAGACTTGTCAAATTAATCATTCAATCACCTTGTCAATTAAATGATATATAAACCGTGAGAAGCCTCACTGTCACAATCCATTGCAGGATGCATATAACACCATGGGGTTTCCACCAACAAATTTATCTGACCCTTCATGAGTATGTCTACTATTGACTGAGATCTGATGCACATTTCTTTGGTTTTATAACTATTGAAAACTCACCCAAAACTGTCTGATTGCAATGTGGTGTACTGGTGAGGTCAGGCTCACTTAAACATAAGTATCTGAAAGAAATATTTCCACATACCTGCCAAGGGGCAAAATGTTTGATGTCTGCACATGAGCCATTGAAGAATGGTCCTTTTCCAGGTTCACAGGAATACATGGCATGCAGGGCGTAGGCCACCACGTACACGGCATTATAAACATTATACACAAATCTCAGCTTTGATGTATCGAAGAAGAGATTGTTAAGGGTCCTCAAGTCTTCCTTCCCTGTTCAGATTTTCCCTTCTCTGCTTAGTTCCTGAAGAGTGGCCTGGTCTATGTTGGGGCTGGCCCACTTACAGCCAACGATTTGTTCCCAGAACTGCCCAACAAAGATATCTCCTGAAGTTCTCAAAGGATGAAGTCCATAGAGATACTCTTTGAACCCTGGGATGTTGCCTGTAGGAACTGCAAGTGCAATGGTTCCATTAAGAGTTTTTACAAACTCCTTTTTATTAAATATTGGATCATCAGACCAGCCATCGGTAGCCATCCAGACTTTCCCAGATATCTCACTCCTTGAAATTGCCAGCATCACTGGATAGAGATTGTTGGCAGAGGAAAATGCCACAATGACCCTGGCTGTGGTCTTCTTCACCACCTCCACAATGTGTCGTATCTTCTCTTGCGAGTAATACAGGGGGATGGTTTCATAGAAGGCTACACAGACGTCAGCCTTGACCAGCTCCTCTTTCAGCATTTGACTTCCTATCAGTCCATAGTCATTGTCCTCAGCAAGGATTCCGACCCAGGTCCATCCAAAAAAAGTGATCAAGCGAGCAATGCCCAGAGATTGCAATACGTCACTTGGAGTAGTGCGAAGGAAAGAGGGAAATCGACTCTTATCACTAAGTGCATCTACGGAAGAGGCATAGCTGATCTGTAAGCGCACCCATAAGACTAATTAGTGTTCTTACCCTAGATAGGATTTGTAAGAGTGCTGAGGTGAATTATTTTTTCAATTGGTATCTTCAGTTACCATAAAGGTTTTGCTGCCCTCATGGTTGGGAGGGTGAGAGGTAATTTCATAACAGGGTGCCAAAAAAACATTTTAAAAAAGAAGTACCTATTTTACAAAGGTAACATATGCATCCCTGTGCCATTATTAAATAGGCTTCCAGAACTATCCCTAAGAGCTCTCAAATGTTCTCACACAGATTTACCCCTGCTGTGAGGAAGGTGCACATGCCTGTTTGTGTTCTATCATATATGCATGCATGTTGCTCAGCTATGCTCCTGGGAACACCTACGTGCAAATCACAGAAACATAGACGCCATCTTTGGTGCACTTACGGACTCCCCAACAACCATCGTCCACATGAGAAACATGCTTTACTCATGGTGAATGCTTTATATTATTATATCCCAAGAGTAGAATTTTCTAACAGGATGCTTATGTTAAAAGGACAAGTAGTTGCTTATATAGGTACTATTTTATAAGGACACATAGGCATCTATACAATACCAGCAGAAATCGCACATGGAATGTAGATGCTTAAAAGCAGGTCTACATGTCCATGCGTAAAGTTTGCAAGTACATGCAGAAATTAAGATGTTTCCTAATCTATGTGCGTACTTTGAACTCTGCCCCTTTTCTGCCCAGACCTCATCCCCAGTTATGCCTATTAGCAAAGTACGCATCTTCATGATAAGGTGTGCACATTGAAAGCAGTTGGTATTTTATAACTTCTATGATTGATCCATACCTGTGCATGCCTATAGACTCCCAGCAACTGAGCCATGGCTATGGACATCCAAGACTTGGAATCTCCGATCACCGCGGCCAGAGGATAGTTTCCCCCACAGGAGTAATTTGAATGGGGTCTCTGTTCCCGGTGAGTTGCCACATCGTGCCTTGCAGGGATCGGGATGGGGTATCACAAGAGTCAAGCAAAGTCTCTGGATGTCCCCAATGTGAGGACGTCCAAGTGCGAATGAGGATACGGAGGAGGTGTGGTTGGGACATTCCCAGGAACCTGAACATCCTTACCTGATCTTAGAAATATCCTGGATGTTCAGAGTTATGTCTAAGTTTAGACCTGCTCCAAGCACCTGAAAAGTGCTTGTTTTGGCTGAAAAACATCCAGATCATGAAGAGAAGAAAGTGCTCCAACATCCCCAGTACTAAGCACCATTTCAATGATAGCAGCAGTGGACTTGGAACTCTGAATTCCCTATTCCCTAGCCCTCTACTCCAACCTTTAAGCATTTCCTAGATGTCCATGCTCTGAAGGACCTTTCTGGAGATGTCTATGTAGACATCGTGCAGATGTCCATATTGGGCATGTCCATGTTCATACAAAACTGTCTGAATCTGGATTTGCCTACTTTTTGTCAAACATACTGACTTAAGAATGTACTTGGAGGTCCTTTCTAAAATCCCCCTTCACTAGAGCAAGATAGATAGATAGATGGAAGGGCCGGTCCAGTGGCTCTGTGGCAGTGTAGGTGCCCCTATATTCCGAAGACGTAAGTTCAGTTCATGGAACTCAATGTCAGAGTCAGTCTTCTGCTCAGTTGGTGATGCTGTGGAGACAGAGTTCATATTCCCTAGGGGAAGAAACTCCAGTCATTGCACAATGAAAAATATGAGCAAGGAGAAACTACTTCACCACTTACGTGCCACAGGGCTGGATGCTGGGGGTCTCTGTGAAGGAAACCAAGGGGTATGTTTTAGCACTGTGGACAGGGATGAGGCCCCCGATAATGATGTCCCCCTCTTTTATGTATCCTGTTATGTTCGTACTGTTCAGTCGACAGTTGATCTTACTATTATATTCAGCGAAGTTTAATATCAGGAAATAAGTTAGTACCATCAACATGATTTTCTGCGTCGAGCTCTGCCAGTCTCAATTTGCCTTTTATTCAGCTGTTACCTTGGAGAGAGTAGAAAATTAGACTGGTTATCACTTGTCACCATAAAGGGTTAAGGCTAAGGTTATGTTACAGTTTATAGTTAGGATTAAGATTAAAACTTGGGTTATGGTTAGCTTTAGGATTAGGGGGTTCGATTATGTTCGAGGTTCTCATTAGGTTAGGGTTAGATTTAGGATTACAGTAGGGATATATTCAAAGTTATGGTTAGGGTTGAGATCAAAGTCTGGTTTAAGGTAGATTTAGGATTAGAACTAGGACTGGGTCATAGCTACTGTAATGAGTTTGATTTGACTTTACTTGATTTATTCACGTCTAGCCCACCCAAGGCCAGCCCAAGGGATTCTGCCACACAGAAGGCCCAGCCTTGCCACCCTCCTTGCACCATGCCACCCCCTCCCACAGGATGGACAGTGTTGCCGCCCCCATGCTGCCGCTGATTACGGTGGTGGAGTAGAGGAGACGTCACAGTTCAACTTGGCGACAGGTCATATGCTTCGGCACACTTGGCCTGCCACTTTTGACCCCCCTCTGACATTACTTTGGGGGGGGGGGGTTAGAAGTACATGCCACAGCACATGGTCTGCTGCCAAGCCTTCCCCCCCCCCTCCTGCTGCTGCAATCATCAGCAGCAGGGGGCAGCAATACTGTCTGGGTCAGCGAGGGGGGAGGGCGGCATGGCTCGGCAAGCAGCAGACACATGTCCTGCTCCCCATAGAGATCTGCTGCCCTAGGTGGCCACCTAGTCTACCTAGTGGATGGGATGGCCTGAGCTCACCTATCCTTGAACTTCCCCTGAAGGCTGTGCTTCTTTTGCTAGTCTCTGCCATAGACATTTTATCTTCTCCCACGCATCTTACTCAGTTGGTTGTAATGGAGGTTTTGGACTGTTGATTCCATCCTCTTGCAACTTTCATCCTCTTCACCCAACTCAAGCCCACTCATTCTCTTCATTTGAAGCCCTCTGCCTTCGTCTTTTCATGCTACATAGCTGTTAGCTATTTTAACCCACTTTGAGCTTCCCAGTTGAATCATGAAATCGAATGTAAGAAATTATGTAAAACGTAAAGATTCTGCATATTCAAAATTGCTGCCGCAATTTGGGGACAGATAATATAAGGGCTCCTTTAAGCATAAAAAAATAGCCACCATTCCTACAATTGGGCCAAAATGTGGGGCAAAGTAAGCATAACGGTAAAAAATAAGGGAGTGGTACACATCTCCCCAGTGTTTGTGGTAACATTGTATTTAAGTAGTTAACGGGAATAGGAGAATTGCCATGTGGCATAATGGTGCACGCTGCATCTATATAAAACAACACAGAAGAAGAAGAGTATTGACCATGATTCAGGCTTGTAAATGATGCAAGTGGCCTGAAGCGGTGGGCTCTGGTAGTTGTTTAGTCCCTCAAAGCAATAATGATGGGAAATGGCAAATGATTGCTACCTGCCTGTTGCTTCCTCTTAGATTAAGACCATCCATCCCCTGCGAAAAGGTGACTCAAAAGCCAAAGACTTTGAGCTAGAGCTTATTCCCAAGTGGGAGATGATGAACAAGACATCATATCCAGTAGATCACAGTACCACAGAGCTATACCTGAACCAGGGTTGACCTCGTAATCCTGGAGCAACTACCATACAGCATCGCATTTCCTTTAGAGATCTTTTGTATTGGTCCCACGTTTTTTTTAATTCAGTTACTGCCCTCATCTCTACTACCTCCACTGGGAGACTATTCCATGTATCTACCACTCTTTCCATAAAGAAACATTTCTGCATATTGCTCCTGGGTCTATCCCCTTTCACACTCATCCTATGTCTCCTCGTAGCAGAGCTTGCTTTCAATCGAAAGAGGCTCTTCCTTGATGCCTTTATACCACAGAGGTATTTAAACATCTCTATCCCATCTTTCCTCTAAAGTGTACATATTAAGACCTTAAGTCTGTCGTCATATGCTTTATAATGAAGACCACTAACCATTTTAGTAACCACCCTCTGCACCGACTCCATCCTATTTATATCCTTTTGAAGTTGCGTTCTCCAGAATTGCACAAAATATTCCAAATGAAGTCGCACCAAAGACTTACACAGAGGTACTATCACTTTCTTCTGCTGGCCATTCCTCTCCCTATGCACCAAGCATCCTTCTAGCTTTCGCTGTCGCCATTCTACCTGTTTAACTACTTTAAGATCATCAGACACAACTACACCTAGGTCCTGCTCTTCTTTCGTGGACAGACATACTTTGCCCCCTACACTGTACCACTCCATTGGATTTTTGCAGCCCTTCCACAATATCTCTAACAGAGATGTTAAAAAGAATCGGAACAAGGACAGATCCCTGTGGCACACCACTGGTAACATCCTTATTCACAGAATGATGCCATTTACCTGTATGCTTTGTCAATTCCCACTCAACCAATTTCTATCCCAATCAGTAACTTTAGGGCTCATCCCTAGGGTGCTCAGTTTATTAATAAGTCACCTGTGTAGAACAGTGTCAATGGCTTTACTGAAATCTAAGTATACCAGATCTAGGACTCTTCTTCGGTCCATCTTCCTGGTCACCCAGTCAAAGAAATGAATCCGATTTGTTTGACAAGTCCTGTCTCTGGTAAACCCATGCTGCCTTGAATTCTGCAATCCACTGGACTCTAGAAACCTCACTATTTTCTCTTTTAGTAGCATTTCCAATAATTTACTCACCACAGAGGTTAGACTAAACAGTCTGTAGTTTTCAACCTTATCCTTACTTCCGCTTTTGTGCACAGGGACCACATGTGCCTTTCTCCAGTCCTCTGGGACTACTCCCGACCCTAAAGAAGCATTGAAAAGGTCAGTCAGTGGAGCCGCTAGAATGTCCCCAACTTCCTTCAGTATTCTTGAATGTAGCCTATCTGGCCCCATCACTTTGTCTACTTTAAGTTTAGCTAGTTCTGAAAATCGTTCAAGATCCCCATCATTTTTGTTCCTTTTTGTAAGTGTTTTCTGAGGTCCTGCTCCAAGCCCTTCATCTGTAAATACAGAACAGAAATATTTGTTCAGCAATTCTGCTTTATCCTCATCAGCTTCTACATATTCCTCCTTTTTACCCTTGAGTCTTATAATACCACAATTGCCCTTCCTCCTCTCACTAAAATATCTGAAAAATGTATTATCCCCCCCCCCCCCCCCATTTTATTGCATTGGCTATTTCTTCTTCTTTTTGTATCTTTGCATCCTTGACGACTTTGCTAACTCATCTAAGTTTTTCCAAATATTGATGCCTGTCTTCCTCTCTCTGTGATCTCTTATATTTTATGATGGTCACCCTCTTTTTCTTCACCTTTTTGGCTACTTCTTTTAAGAATCATAGCAGCCTCCTTTTTCCTTTTACATTTATTTACCTTTCTAACAAATTGATTTGTTGCCCTTAAAATATTCCCTTTCAGTTTTGCCCATTGCTTTTCTACATCCCTCAGCTGTTCCCATCCCGCTAATGACTCCTTGAGGTATTGGCCCATCTTGGCAAAGTTAGTCTTCCTAAAGTCTAAGACCCTTGCTTTTGAATGGACTTTATCAGCCCTAGTCCTAATACTGAACCACACCATCTGCTGATCACTGGATGCGAAATGATTTCCCACTATAACATCAGAAACACTTTCCCCATTGGTAAGCACCAAGTCCAGTATGGCCCATTCATGTGTGGGTTCTGTTACCAGTTGCTGAATAATTCTCCCTGTAGAGAATCCAGGATCTCCTTACTTCTAGATGACACCACAGCAGGGATGTACCAAATCAACATCCGGCATATTAAAGTCACTTATTAGTAACACTTCTCCTTTCATGGCAATACTGCGTATGTCTTCTATTAAATCTCCGTCCACTTCTTCTCCCTGTGAGGGGGATCTGTATATCATTCCAATTCTAATGGATTTCCCTTTCCCTCTTTCTAGTTTAACCCACAATGTCTCCTCATTCCCTTTTAAGCCCTGTAATTCTATAGCTTTAATATTTATTTATTTATTTATTTATTTAACATCTTTTATATACCGCGCTATTGGTTTTCAGTGCGGTTTACAAATAACAAAGGCTGCACATTCAGAGGACACTGGTGTGCTTACATTATAACCGGAAACTTAAACTTGGAACAACAGGGTAAAACTGTAACTATGTACAAAACATATTGGATTCTTTAGTATATTATTAATATTATTTTTTTTACATATAGTGCCCACCTCCCCTGTCCTTCCTGAATAAAGTATAGCCTGGTATAATTACATCCAGTCATGGTTGTCCATGAACCATGTCTCTGTAACCACCACTAAATCTAAATCAGCCTCTTCCACTAAAGCCTCCACTTCTGGAATCTTATTTCCTATGCTATGGGCATTTATACACACCACTTTCCAGATGTTGCCTCTTTTACCCATCTCTACAGAGGTATTTAATCTTTCAGTTACCTGGGGGCTCTCACTTACCTGTGGGCTTTTTTTTCACATTTGGGATGTTCTTACTTATACCTTCATTTAATTATGAGGAAACACCCTTTCGACAATGGGTGTCCATGATTTTGCATTGTACGCATTGTAAACTATCTGAAATACACATCCCTTATGAATCCTTTTGCCCTAGTGCCTTTTACCATCTAGTCTAGGAAGTCAGCTAGTAACCGTAGGAAATAAAGTCAGTAAAGTCCAGTAATACTTCATTGGCTAAATCCCTCACTCACTCTGGAAGTAGTATCCAGAGGAATCAAAAATGGAAGAATAGTGATGGATGAAGCCCAGTGAACCTGAACTTAGACTCCAGTTCTGACCTTCAGACATTTTCCTCAAACTGTCATGCAGAGGAAATCCCTGAAGCAGGGAGACCTCAACCTGATTTAGTGATCCAAGGAGATACCGAAATAATGGAGGAGAAGAGGAGGCGGTGGAGCGTCTCATGCCTTAGATTCGGGTGTGAGGAAGGGAAGCACAGAGGAGGAGAGAATAACCCCATTGGCAGATCCAAAGATGACCTTCTAAAGATCAGAAAGGGACATCTGATGCCGGAACTGATTTCAATTCCAAGAAGTAAGCAACAGAGATCTTGCTTTTGAAGTTTCTGCTTACGAAGTGGGCAGTAACTGTGATTAAACGACTTGCTGCATCTTGGTTCATCCTCATTCTAAACATCTTTTCAGTAGAGTTACACTGCAACGCCAGTCAGCCTCACTGTGGTTTTCTTTCAACAGCCTATAGCCATATTGTACTGCCTGGGCCCTAAAGCGAAACTCCCCCTTTACCTCTCCCTCCTCCACAGCAGAGAATCCGCAACAGAAACTGAGAGTTTAACAGGAAGTGAAGAGGACACTCAGGCCTGGAAGAGAGAGTGGACCGATTTGGTACCAAGTGCCTCCTCTACTGATTTCTATTGTAAAGTCCCAGGCACATTTTGGGGGGTAATTTTGTAACAGGGCATTTAGGTTTGAAGGAGGAGAAAGCTTCTATTTTATGCCTATTTTATAAGGACACATAGATGCCTATATGTCTTTAGAAATCAGCAGAAATCACATGTACATTGAAGGTGTGGATAACGCATGTGCTCGCAAGCAAGCATACTTTATGTGCGTACTTGTATAATTTATAAAGTAGGCGCATAAATCATGACTCTGCCCACATGTCACCCAAACTGCTCTGAGCACGTCTACTCTACATGCCAGTTTGCACCACATGTCCCTTTAGGCATGACCTCGTTTTGTAAGACACTGCTTATGCGCAAAACAAGGTTTATAAAAATCCCCTCCACAAGTCTCTGAAGGAATGGATTTCCATCTCCTGATAGACTAAGGGCCCCTTTAACTAAACTGCACTAAGATTTGTGATTAACACATTCAAACAAATGCATATTAATAGCAAAGGCTCCGCATTAGCTGTCGGGGGCGTGACCAGTGTGTTCCCAGCAGCTAATGTGTGATGGACCACTTGAACCTGTGCACCGCTGAGGTGGGTTCACCCAACAACTCCAACAGAGGAGTCATTCCCTGCCTATTCTCCGCCCAATCCTGCGACTGCCAATTGGCGAGATTAGTAGCATGCAGTTGTGGACATGCTTGCATGCTAAGTGTTCCCGATACCCTGCTGGTGTGCATTAAAATAGTCATTAAGCAGCTAAGAGGGTTTAGGAAAAGGGGCCCAAAGGGGCTTATTTAAAGTTTAGGCCAAAGAGGGGTTATCAAAGACAAGACAGTTGGTTTCACACAAGTCCGATAGAGCCAGGAAATGCCTCCAGCAACTTGGGGGAAACTTTGCCCTATGTCAAACTTCTGCAAAATTACCTTGAGTCATTGCCTTTTCAAAGCATTTCTTTGCCCAAAATCTCAAATCTGCCCTTTCAGTCTCTTCAATAGCACCCTTCAGATTTCTGACAGCATCTAATAATATTATAAAGACTTACACAATTCTGGTTGACGTCCTTCTCAATGAAGTTGGAGCTCACACACGGTCTAACGATGGCACTGTCAGTTACTGGCTTATAACCTTTCTCATATTCCCTCATCACAAGGACCAATTTTTGTGATGGAATAATTGCTAATTGCTTTGTGATTTCTGTAAGTCACAGGGGAAGACGTGATTTATAAACAAAGGATTGAACTTGGAAATAAGTAGATTTAAGGGAAATTACTTTTCATTACTGTACTGTAGGACAGATGGGAAAAGAGAGCTGTCATTTCCTTAGACTGTAATTACAGGAGTAACTTGAAAGAAGATCAAATTTCACCTCAGGATGGGACCAAAAGAATTGCTATACTGGGTCAGATTAAAGGTCCATCAAGACCAGTCTCCAATTTTCAGTAATGGTCCTTACAGGCTGCCAGTGCCCCACAGGCTCCCAAGGAGTAGATCTGTTCTTCATTGCTCACATTTAGGGATAACATTGGGTTTCCCAAGCCTACATAGATAATAACAGTTTATAGACTTTTCCTCCAAGAACTTGTATAAATTCTTTTTAAACTCAGTTATACCTTGACTACATCTTTCAGAAATAATCAACAGTTTAAATATGCAATTTGTTTTATGAGAGGTTTTTTTTTGGAAGCATTCCCACATCCAAAAAATAGTATTAAGATGTCACCCCTCCCCCCTCTCCAGCTACCCTAATGTCGGTAACTCTCCAGCTTGGAAGCCTCAGAACTGGCCCTCCCTGCACAGGGCCATTCCTCCTCCAACTCCTCCCCACAGAAAGAAATAGAGAACTCATTCCTCTCTCCACACTGAGGCAATCAGAAGGCCCCTCCCCCTTCCCTCAAAGTTGGTTTCTCCCGGAGGTCCCCACCACCAGATCGGTCCATCCCCCTACCCCACCGGCAGACACTCCCGGGCTTACTGAGGTCATTGGGGTATAGTGGGAGCAACAGCAAGGCCCATTCACTCCTGCTCATCAAAAGGCAGCATTGTCAAAATGGTGCTGATGACCCCTAGTGGTGATCCTTTGGTACTCCAAGCACCATGTGATTATCACTGGGAGGTCATCAGCACCAGTGGCCAGCATTGGATCTTTAATCCCTGAGACATCACCAAACTTTATAGGAACTAAGTTTCAAACTATCTTCTTTGCTGCCAAGCCCACAAACCACCAGCAGACTTAACACTTGCTTTTTCTATCAGTGGATTTTGAAAAGAAAATATAATCTAGGTGTATTCTATTCTAATACCACCCAAACTCTGCCCTAGGAGGCCTTCTTTAGATGTACCTGAAAGAGCAATTACAGAGGTACTGTATCAAGTTCATGGAGGGAGACATTTTGCCAGTCCTTCTTTGCAACTTACATCCCAAAGCCAGGGGGTATTTATAGTCCCTGATTCAGCCCATTAAAACCACTACTGTGTATGAGGAAGTGATGTCACCAGGGAAGATGGCAGCCTAAAGTGCAGACTCCCATCGAAGTGTGATTAAAGTGCAATTTGTTAGCTTACCCACTTTTGTAAAGTGCAGTGCAACCTCGCCCCAGGATCCTCCCCTACATTGGGGCGTCTATGCGCAAATAATTAGAGAAATTTAAATTGACGTATGCTGGTGAAGTGTCGGAGCGCCAGTCGGAGGAAGCAGGGAGCATGACATCACAGGTGGATGCGGATAATGAAATTGAATACGTCAACGAGCAGTACACACATAGGGATATATGGCAGTGGTTTCAGGAAATTCACCGCAAATTCACAGGTTTTAAAGAGGAGCTGCGGGAGACTCTTGGTGAGATTTGGAGAGAACTGCATGATTTGGGCCAGCTTGGTGACACAATCGAAGAGTACGTGGATCGCTAGCAGGAAGCTGCAGAGGCAACCTGGGACCTTGTGCAACAGCTGCAGAAGAAAACAAACAGATAAAAGATAAATTGGAGGATCTTGAGAACGGATCCTTCTGGAGTAACATTCGGATTAGGGGGGACCGAGAGGAGGATATATACTGGTTGACTTCTCAAGTTGCAAAAGCCATCTGTCGGAGCTTTATGCAGGAGGAGAGTGAGGCCGCTGACTTTGCTGAAGTGGGCCTCGAGAGAGCCCACCGAGCCCTGGGTAACCCTCCATGCTCAAAACCCTATGATATTGTGGTTTGTTTCTCTCACTATGTACAAAAGGAGAAACTCATGTGAGTGGCTATGAAAAGGAGCTGCTTCAAGTGGGAAAACAACGAGGTGGAAATTTATCAGGTTCTGGTCCCAAGCACTCTACAACGCCGCTGGACATTGCAGGAGGGTCACTACATATGTAAAAAGGGAGAACATATGCTATAAATGGCTGTTCCCATTTCGGCTCCAGTTTGAAATAAATGGACTGGTGCAGTGTGCTCGCATGGAGGAGGAGGCTTGGACTGAACTGGCAAAGGACGGCACCCTGATGTACCGCATAGCCCACCCAACGGGTCTAGGTGGGTGGAACCTGAACAACCATGCTGGCAGCATTTGTCGAGCCCAGGATAGCACCCAAGATGACTCTCCAAGGTTTGGACAAAAAGCGGGAACCGAGACCCCTGAAAGACTCTACAGGGGGGGTGAATTTTTTTTCCAGAGAGACTGATGGACTGAGGGTGGTTTAGGAGGGAGGGTGTTTGGGCTTTCTGAAGCTTGTATGTTTATCTATTGTTTTTGTTGTAGTGAATTCAGGGGGCAGTTGAAAGTGGGGAGAGTGATAGACGTGGGTGGTGGAGTGGAGTGCATGAATGAATGTGAACTGGGACTGAATGGGAATATGAATGGGGGGAGAGACATGGGATAGGGTTGACAGTATTTTTGGGAGTGGGTTGGGCGCCTACTGGGATTCCTTCCTCATGGCCAGAGACGCAGAAGTGGGTTCTGTGGGAATGATTTTTCTAAAAGGAGGGGGATAACAGGAAGAAGCTCAATGGGGAAGGTATGAAGGGTTGTATGACATGCTGTCAGGGTTGAAGGTGAGCACCATGAGTGTTCATGGACTTAACACACTGCAGCAGCAGAAATATTCTATAGAGACCTCCAGCGTTTTAAGTGGCACGTGGTCCTTCTTCAGGAGACCCACTTGCTTGGAAAGGATGAGAAGCTTGTGGCTTGCAGTTCCAGTGATGTCAGCACTAGAAAGGCTGCTTGAGGAGGAGCTCCGCATGCACAGTCGGATAAACGCCCGGTTAGCTTGGGTCGTTCCACCACGAAACCCCCTCAAATAAACAGGAGAGAGTACCGAGACTGCGTGGAGGTGGGAATCTTGGTGAATGGCAGGCAAGAAGCCCAGTACCAATCTCAAACCCTTCTCATTCAAGGGAACAGCGGGGCCTAAACAACTAACTGCCAAAATGGTGGTGGGGTGCAGCGAATCTGGCGGAGCAATGGACACTGATGCAGGCAAGGGAGTTTCGAGTGAAATACAGGGGCTACGTGATGATTTAAAAGAATGGTTCAACAGTACTAAAGTGGAACTGGGCATGTTAAAATCCGAGGTGCATGGCTGGCCCAATGAGCTAAAAAAGGATGTGGCATCACTGGGAGCGCGAATTGAGGAGATGGAAAACCGCATGGAGGAGATCGAGGGGCACCATGGCCGAACGGAACAACGAATATGTGCAGTGAGCAATACGCAGGAGGAACTGTTGCAAAAACTAGTAGATCTAGAGAATAGATCCCGGCATTCGAATATATGAATTCGGGGCCTGCCAGAAGGAGAGGACACGGTAAACTACCCCGCTATGGTGGAAGAGTTCTGCAAGGCAGTGTTAAATGCGGCTGAGGCACCCCTCGATGGAGTTTGTTTTACAATAGATCGAGCGCATAGATCACTGGGGCCTCGGAGGGAGAATAGAGTCCGGGATGTTATTGCCTGCTTGCATGAGTTCCAGACAAAAGAACTGGTGATGTCAGCTGCACGGAAGCTAGGGAAGATCCGCTGGAAAAGCACAGAAGTGGAGGTATATTCAGACATCTCAAGTATTACAATGCAGAAATGCAGGGAATATCAAGCTGTAACAAAGAAACTTAGAGAAGAGAATGTCCGCTATAAATGGTTGTTTCCAGTGGAATTGCAATTCACTACTGGCAGGAAAACAATCGTGGTCAAGTTGGTGGAAGAGGCGATTGCAAGCTTGCGGCAGGCTGGATGGGTGGACCTCCCAACTTGCCCCCCGCGCACGCCTGAGGCTCCAGGAAGGGACAGCGGTGACTTGAACTCGCAGTGGCGCAGGGCACTGGGCAGAGACAAACTCCTTTGGTGAGAGAAGCCTGTTAAGGGCCAACAGCACAAGTCAACCTGACGATCCGGCGTGGACTGCATGTAACTGCTGAGACTGTTTGCTATGTTGGCTTAACCTTGTACCTGTACATTGTGGGGGCGCGGGGGGAAATGGAGAAATGGAGTTTTGTTCTGACAAGTAATTTGTTGAGGAAAAGGGGGACCGGGGAAGGATGAATGATGTGGGGGATATTCTGGGGGAGTCAGAAGTGCTTGTGAGTGTGTGGATATCCCGGGGCTGCTTGGGGCTGATTAGTCACTATAGGGCTTATGATGATGGGTCCAGAGAGAAGAGGAAGGGGAGGGAGGGCGGATGGGAAATGGGGGTGGGGGGTGGGGGGAAGTAGCGGGCAGAGTGGTAAGAGGGTGGGGATTTATATGTATATGTGGGTCGGTTGGGCAGAAGGGGGTTGGACAGCAACATGGTGGAAATTAAGTTGGTGACGCTTAATGTTAAGGGCCTTAATTCATATTTTAAGCACCAAATGTTCTTTAAGGATTGTAAGCGATTAAGTGGCGACATAGTGTTCATACAGGAGACTCATCTCTTGCCTAAGGATGGGGGTAGGTTGAGTCACCCCCAGTACGCCCAACAATTCTTCGCATCTAATAAAAAGGAGAAGAAGAAGGGAGGGGTGGGGATTCTTCTTTCAAACAAGGTGTCTGGTCAGGTTACTGTAGTGTACAGAGATAGGGAGGGACGCTTTGTGATAGTTAAAGTCAAGTGGGCTTCAATGGTGTACACTTTGGCCAGTGTGTACGCCCCAAACTCCAGCCAGGCCAAGTTCTGTTGAAGGCAAAATAATTCGGGGAGGAGGGGGGATTTTAATGTAGCTTTAAATCCCCTGGTGGATACCTCTAGAGGGTCGGCCTCTGCCCCAAGAATACATAGGCGACGGCTGAAACAGCTAAAAGAGGGCCTGGACTTGGTGGATGTCTGGAGGGAGTTGAATAGTGGCCAGAGGGACTTTTCATTTTACTCCCCAGTTCATAGAGCTTATTCGAGGATAGATCTATATCTGATGGATAAATCATTGATTTCTGAGGTAGGGGAGTGCGGTATCTGTGAATGTACCTGGTCGGACCATTCTCTGATGTCGTGTGACCTCCGGATGAGGAACCTGAGAATTAGTAGAAACTGGTGGAAATTAAATGAGACCTTCTTGGAGGATAATTTGGTTATCCGGCAGAGAAAATAAAGAAATCAACTATGCTATTCAATGATAATGGGGGGTGTTCACCTGGCGTTGTCTGGAATTGCCTCAAGGTGGTGCTAAGGGGTAAATTCATAACCATTGGAACTCATAGGAAAAAGATGAGAATTTCTAAGCAGCAACACCTGCTTGCAGCTGTAAGAGGAATGGAACAGCAGTTTAAGAGGGAACTGACCAATAGCAAATTAAAGGAGGGCCTACGGTCTTTACGAAAACAGTTGAACGAGTTAAACTTACAGGATATATACATCAGAAACGTAATATGCTGAAGCAACAATGTTTTGAGTATAGCAATAAAGCAGGGCAGTTACTCACTCTTAACATAAAAAAAGTGACCGCCAGGAACCATATAGTAAAAATTAAAGATGAGAAGGGGAAGACTCTTTGGTTAGAAAGGGACATTGAAGAATGTTTTGTGCAGTTCTTTCAGACCCTGTAACCCCGGAAAGTGTAGCAGACGAGGAGGAAATCCAGGAATATCTAAATAAAGTCTTCCTGCACTACTCATTGGGGAGGAGGTAGAAGGCCTCTCTGGCCCGATTCGGGAGCAAGAAGTACTTGAGGTAATCAAAGGCCTTCCCTCCCATAAAGTCCCAGGAATGGATGGATTCCCTAATCGTTTTTACAAAATGTTTGCTGGGGTCCTGGTGGGACCGCTCACAAAGAGGTTTAACTCCTTCAGTGAGGAGTCCCAGATGCCTGCCTCGCTAAGGCTGGCGGGGATAAGTATTATACATAAGCAGGGCAAAGATCCATCTGAATGTGGGTCTTACAGACCCATCTCATTGCTAGGAAGCAATTTAAAGATTTTTGCCAGAATCCTTGCGAACCGACTAATGCCGAGCCTTACTAGGCTAATCCACCCGAATCAGTCGGGGTTTGTTCCTGGCAGGCAGACATCAGACAATATTAGGAGGGCTCTGAATTTGATGTGGCAGGGGGAGAGAAGGGTGGAAGCTCTGGCACTATTGGCAGTGAATGCGGAGAAAGCTTTTGATGGGGTGAGCTGGCCTTTCTTGTTTAGAGTGCTTGAGAAAGTGGGAATAACGGGGCCTTAACTAAAATCGGTTCAGATCTTGTACGGGTCACCGTTGGCCTGTCTGAAACTCAATGAGGCTATAACTGGTTCCTTTGAGCTCTTTATGGGAACGAGACAGGGTTGCCCTCTCTCTCGTCCACTATTTATCTTAGAAATGGAACCCATGGCACAACGCATCGGTGACAAAGAAGCTATAGAGAGTATTCAGACAGAGGGATCGCAGCATAAAATTTCACTGTTTGCAGATGACGTGTTATTTTTTATCACTCAGCCGGATAGGTCACTGCCTTTGATACTACAGGAACTTGAGTCTTATGGGAGAGTGTCGGGGTTCCATATCAACTCCTCTAAATCGGAGCTTCTGAATATAACAATAGATAAGGCGAGGGTAGATCAGATGAGACAGAGGTTCCCTTTCAAATGGGTAAAAGATAGTATTACATATTTAGGAGTTCAGATAACTGCCCAGAGGGGCAAGTTGTTTCAAGCAAATTATGGTCCGGCAAAAAGTAAACGTCTTCGTGAAGTGGAGAGGTGGGAGAAATTGGAGGTGTCGTGGCTGGGGAGGATAGCACTAATAAAAATGGTGGCGCTCCCTAGACTTTTATATCAGTTTCTGAACCTACCAGTAGAGATCCCTACGTGATTTTTGGAAGATCTACAGAAACAATTCATGAGGTTTATCTGGAAGGGGAGGAGGCGCCGAGTTGCAAAAGCTATATTGTGCTCGGGGAAGCATAAAGGAGGGATGGGGGTCCCCTTGCTACTGAGATGTTATGAAGTGGCTAGAGTGAGGGCGGTGCTGGAATAGTGACTCCAAAGTCAAGCTGAATGGGTGAAATTAGAGGGTCAGTGTTTGGAAGGTGTTGATTACGAGAGGATGATATGGCTCCGAGGGGGTGGAGGAGTGGGGAAGGCACAAGGGAACCCCTTTATACTTTTAACCCTTAAGCATTGGAGGAAATGGCAGCATAAGTGGTATGGCCCAAGAGGAAACTCCAAATTCTTGCCCTTGGTGGACAATCCAGAATTTCCTCCCGGAGTGCAAGACCCTGTCTTCTCTAGATGGGCTCAGGGGGGATTAAAATATGTCAGACAACTGAGAGCACAGGGTAGTTGGCTAACATTTGAAGAATTGCAAGAGGACTACCAGCTGCCTCCACAAGATAGGTATAGGTACTTGCAGGCTATTCACTATGGTAGGAAGGCGGGAGTGAGGGAGGGGGATCCTGGCCTTAAGATGGAGGAGATTGAAGGTCTCTTCGAGGGGCCGGGGATCAAAGGTGCAATCTCCAAAATTTATAGGGAAATGGACAGGGCTGATTGTTCAAGGTGGGCACACAAGAAGGCCTGGGAGGAAGATTTGGGTAAATCCTGGGATGAGGCCCAATGGGAGTCAATATGCAAGGGACTGCTTAAGGGAGTGTTGGCAAGCAGTACTGTAGAGCATAATTATAAAATATTGTACCGTTGGTATTTGACACCCCTGAGGATTCAGAAGTGGTGACGGGTCTTACGTGTGCACAAGGTGCAAGGAGCTCTTTGCTCTCAGGGAACGAATCCAATTTCTGGAGGCAAGAGTAGCAGATTTGGAAGACATAAGGAACAGAGAGGTACATAGACGAGACAGCATGCAGATAGTCACAACCTAATGGGAGACAGCCAACATGGCTTTAGACAAGGAAGATCTTGTCTTACTAATCTGTTATGTTTTTTTGAAGGAGTGAATAAACAGGTGGACAAAGGTGAGTCGGTTGATATTGTGTATCTGGACTTTCAGAAAGCCTTTGACAAGGTCCCTCATCAGAGACTTTTGGCAAAACTAAAGAGTCATGGGATAGGAGGCAGTGTACTATTGTGGATCAGGAACTGGTTAAAAGATAGAAAGCAGAGGGTAGGGCTAAATGGCCAATTTTCCCAATGGAGAAAGGTGAATAGTGGTGTACCCCAGGGATCTGTGCTGGGTCCGCTGCTTTTTGACATATTCATAAATGACCTGGAAAGTGGAATAACGAGTGAGGTTATCAAATTTGCAGATGACACAAAACTATTTAAAGTTGTTAAAACCCAAGAGGATTGTGGAAAATTGCAAGAGGATCTTGATAAATTGGAAGACTGGGCATCAAAATGGCAGATGAAATTTAATGTGGACAAGTGCAAGGTTATGCACTTAGGGAAGAACAACCCAAACTATGGTTACACGATGCAAGGTTCCACATTAGGAACCACCACCCAGGAAAAAGATTTAGGCATCATTGTGGATACCATGTTAAAACCCTCGGCCCAGTGTGCAGCGGCGGCCAAGAGAGCAAATAGAATGCTAGGTATGATAAGGAAAGGAATGGAAAATAAAACAAAAGATATTATAATGCCTCTATATCGTTCCATGGTGAGACCGCACCTTGAATATTGTGTGCAATTCTGGTCGCCGTATCTTAAAAAGGATATAGCGATTTTAGAAAAGGTTCAGAGAAGAGCCACCAAAATGGTAAAGGGGATGGAAGGATACTCCTATGAAGAAAGGCTAAAAAGGTTAGGGCTCTTTAACCTGGAAAAGAGACGGCTGAGGGGAGATATGACAGAAGTCTATAAATTAATGAACGGAGTGGAACGGGTAAATGTAGATCGATTGTTTACCTTATCAGAATATAGAAAGACTAGGGGACATGCAATGAAGCTACAGGGTAAACTATTTAAGACTAATAAAAGAAAATATTTTTTCACTCAATGTGTAATCAAACTCTGGAATTTGTTACCGGAGGATGTAGTAAAGGCTGTTAGTGTAGCTGGGTTTAAAAAAGGTTTGGACAAGTTCCTGGAGGAAAGGTCCATAAACCATTATTAAGAAGTGACCGAAGATATCAATGCTTGACCCAGTACAAGCATTGTGGAACTTGTGTCTCTTGGGGAAACTGCTAGGTACATATGACCTAGATTGGCCACTGTTAGAAACAGAATACTGGGCTTGATGGACCTTGGTCTGACCCAGTATGGCATATCTTATTTTCTTATGTTCTTAAACAGGGATATAGTCCTGAGGTCCCACCTCCGGTCTGGCAGCATCCCTGTTGCCATGGAAGAGAGAGGTCATGTGACAGGACAGCATCACCCTGGTGTGGCAGGAAGTGATCCTATAGCTAGGACCTGTCTTCCAGGTGATGTAAAACCCTCTCACACCGAGGAAATTTCTCCAGGTTCATGTGCCCATGAGGGAAGGGTTAGGACAGCCGTTATAGTTGGTGTTTCGATCATTAGGCATGTAGATAGCTGGGTGTCTGGTGGACGTGTGAATTGTTTGGTAACATGCCTGCCTAGTGCAAAGTTAGCGGGCCTCATGCACCACCTAGACAAGGTCTTAGATAGTGCTGGGGAGGAGTCTGCTGTCTTGGTACATGTCGGTACCAATGACATAGGAAAATGTGGTAGCGAGGTTCTGGAGGCTAAATTTAGGCTTTTAGATAGGAAGTTGAAATCCAGAACTTCCAGGGTAGCATTCTCCAAAATGCTTCCTGTTCCACGTGAAGGACCCAAAAGGCAGGCAGCGCTC
The DNA here is from genome assembly GCA_033557465.1 of Ichthyophis bannanicus. Taxonomy (NCBI): domain Eukaryota; kingdom Metazoa; phylum Chordata; class Amphibia; order Gymnophiona; family Ichthyophiidae; genus Ichthyophis; species Ichthyophis bannanicus. The sequence goes on along the minus strand of CM066051.1, from coordinate 40,508,038 downwards.
CAGAGTCTCGATGCGTGGATGAAACAATGGTGCAAGGATGAGTGTTTCGGATTTGTTAGGAACTGGGGAACATTCTGGGGAAAGGAGGGGCTCTTCCGAAAGGATGGGCTTCACCTTAACCAGGATGGAACCAGGCTGCTGGCATTAACCTTTAAAAAGGAGATTTGAACAGCTTTTCAACTAGATAATAGGGGAAAGCCAACAGTCACCCAAGAGCGCATGGTTCGGAACAATGTATTCTTGAAGGATACTACCAGAAAAATGAAGTTAGGGCACATCAGCAGAGAGGTTCCAATAAAGACAAAGATAGCCCAAATGCCCTTGAGTACAGAGCAGGCAGAGCTTAAAGATTCCAAATTACCCCTGCCTACAGATAACCAGATTAATATGAATAAAACACAGCCTCTAAAATGATTGTATGCTTATGCCCTTCACCACACATGTGGGGTCATTTTGACCCCAAGCCTTTTGTTATGTCAAATTACTTACTTATTTATTTCAGCCATGACTTAAAACTTCCGGTAGCTTCTCAGTATTGACAGCCATTGAATTTCCCGTAGAGTGTTATCATTTAATCAGAACAGTAATTTTTTGTTAACATTTTTATGGTGTATATATACACACCTGGGGTCAAACTGACCCCAGCTTAGCGAAACCATTGTTGTCAGAATTCCTGTTTCAGGTTCATGTTGTAGTTATTATTGTTAATTTGGCATTACTAGGCTATTTCATCTGTAGGCTACTGTGCTCTTCATGTGAAATTAAGGCGACATTTTTTAGGGCTTGAGTTCATACCAGGCATGTGTTCGTATAGACCTATTCATTGCTGTTATAGAAGTAACGGCGCTTTGCCGCCAACATTGTTTCTTTTCTCTGAGATATATTTGATTGGTAATAACAGTTATTTATTATGATTTCAGTTATTTTATTGTTCCAAGAACTCTGAGTGAAATGAGTAGTAGTCATCCTCGTCGTCTAACAAGCCAGGCTGTACTTCAGGCAGTATTAGCTGAACTTGAAAATGAATCATCAGAAGATGAAACGGGAATAGAAGGTGAAGACTCTGATGGTGAGCCAGACAATGTTGAACAAACTAGTGACTATGATGATCAAATTGAGGGACAGGAAGAATAGTACTTGGCAGGTGATACTGCGGAGAATGAAGACAGTGCATTATCTGATGATGATGATCCACAACCAAGCAAGAAAAAAAAAATTAACTCAGGATTTTATAAACAGAAGAAATCAGGTAAAATCTACAAGGCAAAGAGTGGATGCATATGGTCAGAAGACGAGCCTAATGCTGCATTGCGTACAACATGAGCTAATCTGCTTCGTCAGATGCCTGGCGTTACAAGGGCAGGCAAAGTTCAGTCAATAGGCGAAGCATTCTCTTTGTTCGTTACCGATGAAATGTTGGACATCATTCTTAGAGAGACCAATCGTTATGTCAAGAACTACTACCACACACAAGCCGAACAAATTGATGGAAACATAAAAGAGTGGACAGATATTGACATTATTGAACTAAAGGCAACCATTGGAATATTGCTGCATGCCGGTAAAGACAGATCAACAAAAGAAGCAATTACATCATTGTTTGCACCTGACTCAAAACCTATTTATCGCTCCGTAATGAACATAAATTGTTTCCAGGATATCTTATGGTTTGTGAGAATGGATAACTTGTGCACTCGTCCAGAACGCGTAGCCTCCGACAGGTTGGCACCCATCCGTGATATATGGGACATGCTAAATGCACGCTTATCAATGATGTACTTACCTGGAATGGATATGACAGTTGATGAGCAACTGGTCAGCTTCAGAGGCAAATGCGGCTTTCGACAATATATTTCCACAAAGCCAGGAAAGTATGGAATAAAGATATTCTGGAACTGTGATGCAGAGACCAGCTATCCACTGAAAGGAGAAGTTTATCTGGGGAAGCAACCAGGAGCAGCGGTCGAACTGAAGAAAGGAGTTGAAGTAGTGAAAAGATTGACGACATTGGTGGAAAACTGGCCGCAATGTTACATGTGTTAATTTCTTTACTGATGTAGGACTGGCTGAAGATCTTCTGATTCAACACACTAGAGTTGTTGGCACCATGAGAAAAAACAAAAGGGACATACCAGGTGAACTGCTGATTTCACGGAACAAGGAACTGTTTTCATCACAGTTTGTTTTTTGCAAAGAGATCACACTAGTGAGTTATGTTCCAAAGAAAAACAAAACGGTCATTGTTTTGAGCAGCATGCATCATGACAAGGAGATAGACGACAAGAATGAAAAGAAGCCTGAGATGATTCTGCACTATAATGCTACTAAGTCTGGAGTAGACAATCTGGACAAGCTTGTGCGTACATATACATGCAAACGTGGCACTAGAAGATGGCCGTTCTGCCTGCTGATGAACATGTTCGATGTCGCTGGTGTGGCAGCTTACAAAATTTGGGTGCAGCAAAAACCCAAATGGCAAACAGAGGTGTCCCACAAACGGCGACTGTTCCTAACAGAACTGGCAAAGGAGTCAGTTCTGCCACAGCAGACATTGCAATTGCAGAACCCAAGAACACTTCAGAAAGGGGTGCGGATCTGCATGCAACTACTTGGATTCAGCTTACCTGGTCCTACAGGCTGTGAATCCAGAGGGGCACGATCGCGCGCTGCCAGCTTTGCACCAGATCATCAGGTAAGAAAACATCAAAATACTGCAAGCGATGTGGTACAGCCATATGTCCAGAACATTGCCAGCTGTTATGCAATGAATGTGCTGACTAAAAGACGCCTAGATAGATGATTATACTAGGGGTGTCGAGACTTAATTACAATTAAGTGATAAACTGAAGTTATTTATTTATTTATTTATTTAAAAGCTTTTCTATACCGCGCTCTTTGATATCAGTGTGGTTCACAATCAATAATTCTCGTACGGGGCAGGGCAAATCTGCCTTGTGCTTACATTGAACAGGAACGGTAACTTGGAGTTGTAACTGGGGGAACTATTTACATATTACATACAAGTTAATAGTTAGACTACTTTTATATCATAAACACTGAACATTTGTAAACAGCAAAAACTGAGAACTGTTTTTAATAAATGCATTAAAATACCAATCCTATGTAGATACAATTTTTCACGGTTTTTGGTCATTTACTGACGGGTCAATTTGACCCCAGGTGTGTAAAGTCATCGGTAATTTAACGTGTGTGTTGAAGGGATAAAAAATAAGATGGGAGAGTTAGAATATGTAGCACTAAATGAGAAGTTAGATATGATTGGTATCTCAGAGACATGTTGGAAGGAGGACAACCAGTGGGACACTGTGATACCTGGGTACAAACTATATTATAATGATAGCGCGCAACCCCTCGACCAATTTGATCAGCTCTATGTTAGAGAGGGCATTGAGTCACAAAGGATTAAAGTTCTACAGGAAACAAAATTCGCTGTAGAACCTCTATGGATTGAAATTCCATGTAAAAAGGGGAAGGCGATGGCAGTGGGGGTGTACTATCAACCGCCTTGCCAAAATGAACAAATGGATGATGAAATGCTCAAAGAAATCAAGGAAGCTAACAAAAGTTACAGCACAGTAATAATAATGGGTGGTTTCAGTTACCTTGGTATTGGCTGCGTCAGTGTCACAGCAGGACATGATAGGGAGATAAAGTTTCTAGATAAAATAAATGACTGCTTCTTCGAGCAGCTGGTTCATGAACTGACCAGAGGGGAAGCCATTTTGGACCTAGTCCTTAGTGGAACACCAGATCTGGTGCAAGAGATAAGGGTGATGGGGCCACTTGGCAATAGTGATCAGTGATCATAGCATGATCGCGTTTGATTTAATTAATGGAGGAAGAATGGTAAGGAAAGCCACATTACTACCTTTTAACTTTCTAAAGGGAGAATATGATAAAATACTATCTTGGAAGCCCAGACCGGCTGTGTTCCACGCTTTAAAAAAAGTGGAAGGAAGTCCAATAAACTGCCAGCATGGTTTAAAGGTGAGGTCAGAGAGGCTGCTATTGCCAAAAAGGCATCTTTCAGGAAATGGATAAAAGAGCCAAATGACAAAAACTGGAAACAGCACAAGCACTGGCAAGTTAAATGCAAGGCATTGATAAAGCAGGCAAAGAGAGAATTTGAGAAGAAACTTGCTGTGGAAGCAAAAATGCATAATAAAGACTTTTTCAAGTACATTCGTAGCAAAAAACCTGTGAGAGAGTCAGTTGGACCATTAGGTGATAGAGGGGTAAAAGCGGCAGTAAGAGGAGACCCGGCTATAGCGGAGAGACTGAATGAATTCTTTGCGTCAGCCTTTACTGAGGAAGATGTAGGGATGTTACCCATGACTGAAGTGGTATTTAAAGGTGATGCTGCAGAAGAATTGAAAGAAATATCGCTATACAAGGGAGATGAATTGCAACTATTTGATAAACTAAAGAGTAGCAAATCACCTGGACCAAATGGTATACATCCAAGGGTGTTGAAAGAACTGAAATATGAGATTGCAGACCTGCTATTAGTTATCTGTGAACTATTATTAAAACCATCTGTGATATCTGTTGAGTGGAGGAGTGGTTGTGGCAAGGTACTTCAGGCCAGAAGGTCAGGGGTTCAAATCCCACTAGAGGACAGCACCCTTGGGTTGGAAGGACTGGGGTTTCTAGTCCCACAGGTGCTCCTTGTGGTCTTGGGCAAGCCACTTAACTCTCCATAGCCCATGATCCCTGTAAAATAGTTATCTCCAAGTTATAATGCCCTGTTCAATGTAATTTCAGCTTGTTCAATGTAAACTGCACTGATGCAGAATAGCAAAGTATATAAGAGAATGTAAATAAATATCTGAAGACTGGAGGATTGTCAATGTAACACAATTTTTAAAAACAGTTCCAGGGGTGATTCTGGAAACTACAGACTGGTGAGCCTGACGTCAGTACTGGGAAAAATGGTAGAAACCATCATAAAGAACACAATTGCTCAGCATGTAGATAGTCGTGGCTTACTGGGAGACAGCCAACATGGCTTTAGACAAAGAAGATCTTGTCTTACTAATCTGTTATGTTTTTTTGAGAGTGTGAATAATAGGTAGACAAAGGTGAATCGGTTGATATAGTGGGTATCTGGACTTTCAGAAAGCCTTGGGCAAAACTAAAAAGTCATGGGATAGGAGGCAATGTACTACTGTGGATCAGGAACTGGTTACAAGATAGAAAGCAGAGGGTAGGGCTAAATAGCCAATTTTCCCAATGGAAAAAGGTGAATAGAAGAGTACCCCAGGCATCTCTGGAAAATTGCAAGAGGAGATTGATAAATTGGAAGACTGGGCATCCAAATGGCAGATGAAATTTAATGTGGACAAGTGCAAAGTTATGCACCTAGGAAAGAACAACCCAAACTATGGTTACACGAGGCAAGGTTCCACATTGGGAACCACCACCCAGGAAAAAGATTTAGGCATCATCGTGGATAACATGTTAAAACCCTCGGCCCAGTGTGCAGTGGCGGCCAAGAGAGCAAATAGAATGTTAGGTATCATAAGGAAAGGAATGGAAAATAAAACAAACTATATTATAATGCCTCTGTATCATTCCATGGTGCGACTGCACCTTGAATATTGTGTACAATTCTGGTCGCTGTATCTTAAAAAAGATATAGTGTTATTAGACAAGGTACAGAGAATAGCCAACAAAATGGTAAAGGGGATGGAAGGATACTCCTATGAAGAGAGGCTAAAAAGGTTAGGGCTCTTCAACCTAGAAAAGAGACAGCTGAGGGGAGATATAATAGAGGTCTATAAATTAATGAATGGAGTGGAACGGGTAAATGTAGATAGATTGTTTACGTCATCAGAGTATAAAAGGTCTAGGGGACTTGCAATGAATCTACAACAGGGGTCTCAAACACGCGGCCCGCGAGAGCATCTTGTGCGGCCCGCGAAGTACCGGCGAGTAAAAAAAAAAAAATTCCAAACTTGCCGCCGCAGTATTAAGCATCCCGCGGGCCCCTCTGCCTGGTCCTCTCCTCCCTGCAGTATCAGCTCCAAAAGCGGCGGCTTTCAGAGCCGCGAAGAGAGAGAGCGTTTCTCTCGCGCGGTTCTGATGACTCTCGCGCTGCTCTTCAGAACCGCGCGAGAGAAACTCTCTCTCTTCGCGGCTCTGAAAGCCGCCGCTTTTGGAGCTGATACTGCAGGGAGGAGAGGACCAGGCAGAGGGGCCCGCGGGACGCTTAATACTGCAGCAGCAGCAAATATACATTTTTTTTTCATCTAATTTGGCTGATGGTGGGAGGGGGGTTAGGACTGGTAATGGCCTATGAGGGGGGTAACTGAAAATGGGGTGATGGGGGTAACACTGAAAATGGGGTGATGGGGGGGGGGTTAGGATTGGTAATGGCCTATGAGGGGGTAACTGAAAATGGGGTGATGGGGGTAACACTGAAAATGGGGTGATGGGGGGTTAGTACTGGTAATGGCCTATGAGGGGGTAACTGAAAATGGGGTGATGGGGGTAACACTGAAAATGAGGTGATGGGGGGGGTTAGTACTGGTAATGGCCTATGAGGGGGTAACTGAAAATGGGGTGATGGGGGTAACACTGAAAATGAGGTGATGGGGGGGGGGGGTTAGGACTGGTAATGGGCTATGAGGGGTAAGACTGGAAGTGGGCTATGGGGGGTTAGGACTGGTAATCGGCTATGGGGGGGCTAGGACTGATAATAGGCTGGGGGGTCTGCTAGGACTGGAAATGGGCTGAGTGGAAGGGGGGCTTGAACTGCAAATGGCTGATGGGGAGGGGGGCTTGGAATGGAAATGGGCTGTGAGGGGAGGGAGCTAGCACTGGAAATGGGCTGATGGGGGGGAGCTACGATTGGAAATGGGCTGATGGGGGGCTAGGACTGAAAATGGGCTGATGCAGTGACTAGAAGGGAGGGGGTGCTGTGTGGGACTGGAACTAGAAGGGAGCTGATGTTGGGGGAGGATTAGAATGGGATGGAGCTGGGAGAGTGAAATGGAGAGGGGAAAATATTTTGTGTGGGAGGGAAGACAAATCTACAATTGGCCAGGTAAGTGGGGATTGAGGATGGAGGGGTAAAATTTGAGTGGATGAAAATAGGAATGAGGAAAGAGCAAAAGGAGAAAGATTAATATGTTAAAAGCAGATGTAGAGGGAGAATGGAAAAAGCTAGAAGAGAGAAGGACAAATGGACAGCAGACGATGGAGAGTTAGCAGAAGGAACGAAGAAACCAGAAGAAAGTGGCTGGAACTGAAAAAAAATACACAAAAGGTAGAAAAATATCTTTATTTTGAATTTATTAACTGGAATATGTCAGTTCTGGGAAATGTGCATCAATAACGTCTGCGCTTTGTTTAGTACAAGAGGAAATTAATTTATAGTTTTATTTCTACAGTGTTGTACATTCCAAGTTTGGCTTTTGGGGGGTCCCAGTTTAAATTGTCTTGTTTCTAAATTTTGATTCCTTGTTTGGTGATGGTGTATTCTGCATGTGTAACTGAGCTGAGGTATTCTGTTTATGTAATTCCTATTTGACATTGCTACTTGTTCTCTGTCCCCAGTAGGTCATGTATTGTTATTCTCTGAAATGTATTGATTTAATATTTGCAGTGTTGCCTTTTGATAGGTAGGGTATGGTGCTTTGTGAGTCCTGGTAGTGCTGTTAGGATATGGCGGGTTTGCTATGGGTTCTAAATGGGCAGTGTTTGTTTGTAGTAGTTCCTAATGTGCCTGGCAGTTGCCACTGGATTATAGTAATGTAGAAATCTTTTAGTCTTTCTTTATTCATGCACTCATTAAGAGGCATGTTTACTAAAAGTTAGGGTATGGTAACATTATGCAAATATTTATGCAAATGAGGTCCCTTATGCAAATGAGGTCCCACGTCTCATGCGGCCCCCGGGTTATTTTACAAGTCCTCATTTGGCCCTCAAAGCAATTTGAGTTTGAGACCCCTGATCTACAAGGTAACCTATTTAAGACTAATAAGAGAAAATATTTTTTCACTCAATGTGTAATCAAACTCTGGAATTTGTTACCGGAGGATGTAGTAAAAGCTATTAATGTAGCTGGGATTAAAAAAGGTTTGGACAAGTTCCTGGAGGAAAGGTCCATAAACCATTATTAAAAGGGAACCAGGATATCACTGCTTGACCCAATACAAGCATTGAGGAACCTGTGTCTTTTGGGGAAACTGCTAGGTACGTATGACCTAGATTGGCCACTACTGAAAACAGGATACTGGGCTTGATGGACCTTGGTCTGACCCAGGATGGCATATCTTATGTTCTTATGTTCTTAAGTGGAAGGGGGAATTGGGGTTGTGTTGGAGAGAGTGTGGTATGGCTGGATCATTGATGCATATGTGGTGGGAGTGTGATAAGCGGTGGCCTTTATGGTGTAAGGTAAGGGAGTGGTTGGGTGTCCTTGCTGGCGGGTCAATAAATGTGGATCCATGCATGGTTTTACTGAATATTGTTGGGTTTAGGTGGGTGCCGTGCACTGCAACAGACAAGGTCTGTCTGACGAACAGTCATGGTATCCCCAGGGAATGGTCTGCCTCTGTGGCAAAGGTTTGGTGCAGTACGCACAGCCAGCATGTTCAGGGGCAGAAGATCACAGGTTCAAGTCCCAGCTGTGGCTACTGCAAACCATGTCCCTATATTTTACACAGTACTAAACAGTGGTAATAAAGACGGAACCATTATTGCAGATAAAATAAACATACCTGAAATGCCTATATTTTACCCTACATGGCACAGAACCCATAAACATGTGCAATCCCTAGAGCAGAGTTTCCCAACTGCAGTCCTGGAGAGTCAAATACCATTCACGTTTCATGCTGTCCCTAATAAATATGCCTGTGCTGCATTTGTATGCACTGCCCCCATTGTATGCAAATGTATCTCATGCATATTCATTAGGGACAGCATGAAAACCTGAACCGTTTTTGGCCCACCAGGATCGGAGTTGGGAAACTCAGTTCTAGAGCAGCAGCGAACAGGGGCACAAACACCCACACCCACAGGCTCCACTATCCAAAGCCTCATGGAGAGTCAGGCTGTTGGGCCCTGCGTGGAGCAGCATCTCCCAATACTGGCACCTGCATACCTTAGCAATGCCGCCCTAAACTTGGGAACACGTTACACATATATCAAAAGGTTGCTGTGATTAATGGCAGATAACATCCTAAGTTAAACACAATTTGTTGACAGAGCTGCATCATAGCAACCTTTCTGATATCTGTGAAGTGTGTTTCAGTTTTGGTTTCTGACAGTGTTTACCACCCCGGGGAGTGACCCCAACAGTATTGCGTACCATATCCATGCCTGCACTGTGCCCAGGACTGGTGTGGTGGCCAGGGCTGCCAAAAACCTCTATATTTGCACAATGCTGGCATAGGTGTGAGAGTGTGTGCATGTCTATCCAGTGTGTTGTGGCTGCCTACACCTTACTGAGCCCACACTGCTTGCACTGTTTCCAGTGTTAGCCTGCCAATGTGCATAATCAGGAGCAAGGTACTGTGGGTATGGCCCGGACAGGGTGGCCTGGGCAGGATGCATCTGCACAGGGCATAGGGCAATGGCTAGGACATTGTAGTGCCCGACCACCACTTGAACAGACAGGGTGGCCACAGCATGTCATGCTGGGAGGTCACTCTCACCCTGACTGAGCAGTGACCACGGCATGGCTAGGTTCCCCCATAGTGCTATGCAGCATTTTGCTCAAATGATATTTATGGGTTCTCTTTTCTGGGGCCCAATCACTGACATACCTGCTTGGTGTGTGTGCTCACATCCCTTTTTTGGGTGCACACAGTTCCTCCAGGAACATGCACTATGTATTTATTTATTTATTTAACATTTCTTCTATACCGCGCTATTAAAATCAGCGCGGTGTACATTGAACAAAACATACTGCAATGCATACAGGCAACATTGAGTTTACAAAGAACAGGGAAAAATAACACATGGGATAACCAGGAGAACTATGTACAGGTTAACTTTATACTATATACTTTAAACTATATACAATACTCTAAACTCGTTTGGATATTGTAAGTGATTTTGTGTGGATGGTGCAGGTTATCATGTGGGCTATCGTGTAGGCTAACCATTTTCTGGTTGTATTAGGGTGCTAAGGCGTCTGGGGTATGTGGGAAGCTTGCTAGATGTGCGAATGTCCGGGATGACTTCTGGGTAACATTTTGTGAACAGATGGTGTTTCAAGGCTTTTCGGAATAGTATTAGGCTTTTGATGCCAAGGATTTCATGGGGAAGTGTATTCCAGTTTAGAGGAGCGAATATTGAGAAAGCTCTGTTTGAAGTAGCCTTAGTACACGAAGTCATCATCCTAGGAACTATTAAGGTGTTCATAGCAGTAGGCCTCCTGTTTCTATTTTTGAGGGTGCTGTGAATTAGCTTGCTGATTGGCTTAGGTGGGTAGTTATTCAAGGCTTTGAAAGTAAGGACTAGTGACTTATAGTGGAGTCTGGCTTGTAGAGGTAGCCAGTGCAGATCTTTCATGATAGGCGTTATGTGTGCAGATCTTGGTGACCCAGAGAGGACTCTTGCAGCTGCATTCATAGCCAGGCGAAGCGGATTTAAAGTTGATTGAGCGATACCGTGGAGGATGATGTTCGCAAAATCTAGGTGTGGGAGGACTAATGCCTGGAAGGTTGATCGGTAGTCAGTATAATCAAGTAAGGGGCGGAGGTGGCGTAGTGTTCTGATCTTATGATATATAGTCTTTGTCACATTTTTCACATGCGTTGTCATATCCAGGTGCTGGTCCAGTGTGATGCCGAGATATCGGATTGTGGGTTTGGACTTCAATTCTATGTTGTTGACCAGTAGCGATGGAGGAGGTATGAACTTACGATTCCTTGTAACAAAAAGAACATCAGTTTTGCTATGATTGATTCGCAGGTTTTGAGTCAGCAGCCATTCAGCTACTGCTCCGAAACAATTGATTATTGGGGAGAACACTGGTTGGTCAATTTTGAACGGCATGTATAGGAGGATGTCTTCTGCGTATGCCAGGCATTGTACGTTGAAAGATCGGATCAATTCACATATCGTCTGCATATATATATTGAACATCAGTGCCGATAAGGAAGATCCTTGAGGTACCCCTTGGGACTGTAGGAAAGGTTCAGAGGATTCATGGCCTGTTTTGACTTGTTGCCACCTATTGGAAAGGTAGGATTTACACCATTCTAGTGCTGTGCTTCGAATCCCCTTTTCTATCAGGCGTTGCAGAAGTATGTCATGATTCACAGAGTCAAAGGCGGCGGAGATATCTAGGAAGATGAGGACAAATCCTTGTTGGATGCTGTTTATTCCAGTGACCAGATCATTGAATAGGGTTGTAAGGATTGTGTCGACTCCATGTGCTTCCCTGAAGCCATGTTGTGATTGGTCTAGTGGTGCTTCCGTGTCAATATGATGCTGGATCTGTTGTTGAGCAGCTTTCTCGATAATTTTTGCGAGCTGGGGGATGCTCGAGATTGGCCTATATGATTCAACTTTGGATGGGTCAAGTTTACTGTTTTTCAGTAGGAGCCTGATAGAAGTGTGTTTCAGACTCTGTGGGAATGAGCCTGTTAGAAAGGACAGGTTCAGTATCTTGCACAAGATTTGGCTTAGATCATGTTGCAGATCTTTGATCCAGCTGGCTGGGCATGGGTCATTAGGTGCCGTGCTAGGGTTGATGGAAGCAATAATGTTCTCAATCTCACTAGTTGATACCGTATTGAAATTGCGTAATGGTGTTATTTGGGATGCCTTAGGTGATACAGAGGAGTTGTTGATATTTATGTTTGTGCTGGTCTTAATCATTTTTTATTGCAGGTAGTTTGCGTAGTCCTGTGGCTGAGGCATTGCAGGTTGGGCTGAAACTGGCTCTCCTGTTATGGATTTTACTAACCTGAACAGTGCATGTGGTTTATTGATGGAGCGTTTCAATAAGTTTGTGTGGTAGAGTTTCCTACTCTGTGTTATCTTCCCACGGTGGGTAATTAAGTGTGAATTGTATGCTGCAAGGGTCTCTGGAGAGTGGGTTCTTCGCCACCGTCTCTCAGGTTTGCATAGGTGGTGGAGAGATGTATGAAGGTTCGTAGAGAACCATGGCGCGTGTTCTCATTTTCTTATTTTCTTATCATTGTGCAATGGACATGAGGCGGCTCTGAGGTTCTCGTCCCATTTGGATATAAGGTCGTCTAAGTTGAGGGAGGAGTTGGACATAAGTGGTCTAAGATTTTCTAGGACAGCGTCACGGTTGAGAGGTTGAAAGCGGGCTGTGTGGGTTCCAGGTGTGTTAGATGGCATTTGGCTCTTGTGAGAAGTATAAGTGGGTATATTGAATCGGATAAGATTGTGATCTGACCATGGCACTGGTGTAACCGACAGTGCAAGGGCTTGGTGTGTTAAGGTGTTGAAATGAGGTGCGAAAATGAGGTCTAGTTTACCTCCCTTAGTGTGAGTGGGTGAGTCGACATATTGTTTGTAGCCTAGATCCTCTAGTGCATCTAGAAATGCTGCTGAGTGGCTGTCATGGAGAGATGGGAGGTTGAAATCACCAACTAACCAAATTGGAGAGCGTGAAATGGATGTTGTGCATGCAAGCTCAATTATTGTTGGAAGGTCATCAGGTAATGGGGAGGGTGCTCGATAGAGAAGGTTAATTGTGCAGAGCTCATTAGATATGGTGAGGGAGTCAAGGTGAGTTGAGCTGGAGGAGTTGCATAGCTTGAAATATAGATCTGCTTTGGCAAGGATGAGCGTCCCGCCTCCTTTCTGAATGGACCTGTGGCATGTGTATAGATCAAATCCTGGTGGGAGCATCTGATTCAGGAGGACGTTGTCACAATCAGATAGCCATGTTTCCGTGACCATCAGGATGTCGAGATTGTATAGTGGAATTAGGTCAATGGCTGCAGGCCATTTTGATCATACTGATCTGGCATTTATCAGCGCACATTTCAGTAGGCGTTGGCGATGTTGCTTCTCAGCTTGTGTCTTGTTGATGGCTTGTAGAGGAATGTTAAGGAGATGGGAGTGGGATGCATGGTTGTTTTTGCCGTTGTGTGGTGGGGGAATTCAGACCATCTCCTTCCAAATGTATGTAGTATTGGTATGTAGTTGGTATAGTGGTTGAGAGCGTTTGAGACGCAGGGGAGACCAAGGGTAAGGAGGGTAATGAGTGAAAACAGGACTTTGTACATTCTAGATTAATAGCAGTACAGTACAGTCAAGTCAATTGGGATAATAGTATGAGTAGATACAGGTTATTAGAATTAGCAAGGTTAACGGTGGATAATGCTGACAACAGTGCAAGAAAAATATTAGATACTAGCAATTGTATAGCAGCAATTGGAATGAATAGAGTACAACAGTACAGTGAATGCAAATTAGTGGTAATAGCTACAGCGGTACAGTATAATCTGGTTGCTGATAGACAATAAAGAGGCACTAAATTTAACTGCAAGACGAAAGTACAGTGATTGCAGGTTATTAGCAGTAGTAACAGGTTACAGGAGGATTTTAGAAAATAACGCTTACGCGGTCAGCTACAGAATTACAGCTACCTTTTCCTAGTGGTGTTGGCTAGCTCTGTTCCGGGTGTGACGTCGGATTTCTTTTGTAGATTGATGGAGTGCCACTGCCTAAGGGCCACGCCAAAGGGCCCTCTGGCGAGGCCCTCAGGCGCGGGCCCGCCAGGCGTGGGCACGCCTGCCGGCGCGAACCTTTAAAGCTGCTGGCTTGTGCTCCGATTGGGCAAAGATGGATCCTGCGCTGTTCCCGCCTCTGGAGGCTCGATCCCCCGACTGGGGAGAGCTGATGAAGGTGGCGGGTGGAGAAGGAACGTGCGCCTGCCGGCGCGAACCTTTAAAGCTGCTGGCTTGTGCCCCGATTGGGCAAAGATGGATCCTGCGCTGTTCCCGCCTCTGGAGGCTCGATCCCCCGACTGGGGAGAGCTGATGAAGGTGGCGGGTGGAGAAGGGTACTAGCTAGTGTTCTGTCTGCAGTTAGCATGTGTATGGCTGGAACACCTTGCAAGGTGCAGCAGGTGGAGACTGATCGTGCGCTCTGCAGGGGAATGTCAGATAGGGGTGGGGGGCAGCTGAGCTTTTCCAGGCCTACTGTCCTAGGTGATGCATACAGATCTGCATTGACCTCCTTGTAGGGGTGCCCATTCCCCTCTACTGTCACTATTGCAGAGATGTAGAATGTGGATCTGTTGGTAGGAGATCCTGTCCCCTACCCTGACCCATAGGGGCGGGTTGGGTGGTGCTACATAATCCACTTTGGGGTCCAAACACCACCCTTCACTTATAACATATGAGCATGGCACCCACACAGGCTATGCACTATTCTGGGTGCATCATAGTCCACAAGGGTTAGACATCACTGGAAAATACAGATGGACACAGGTATATCCTAAGTGTGTCTGCAGGGACTACCCATCGCACACTGGCACTGATGGGGACCTGCCGTACAGCCTATCTCAGCCATCCCATATACTGCGGACCTCATGCTGGGCCCCTCCACTTCACCCTCAGGGTGAGCACAGGAACCACAAGATGTCACAGTCTGTAGCTACTCTGTGCCAGTAACACACACGGCCAGTTCCCCCTACCAGGCCGGGGTGCTATAGAGGCGCATACCCCATATTGTGATCAGATGTAGGCTGCTGATCAGCATGTGCAGTGCATCATGGGTACAGGTGTATTTACCCTATCCTGATAACCACAGCAGACAGTTTGTGTGGTGACCTGCAGTCTTTCTGTAGCCAGCCAGCAGTGTGTTAAACCCTATAGAGATGTAGCCCACTGGTTGCTTCAATGACTGTAGAGGCAGAGGTCATGGGTTTGATCCCACAGTGGTGTTATTTAGGAATGCTGTCTGAGGCTTTTCCTTTTTATTTCAATCAGTGCTGCCAGTTGAAACACCCACACAGTGCTGGAGCCTAAGGTGCCTCACAAGGCGCCCTATACAGCGCCCTATAGGGCACATTATAGCGTGCCTTGGCAGACAGGGCACGTTATAATGTGACCTATGGGGCGCCTTATAGGGCGCCTTATGAAGCACCTTAGGTTATGGCACTGTGAGGGTGTTTTTGCTGGCAGCACTGACTTAAATTAAAAGAGAATGCCTCAGACAGCCTTTTTAGAATACACCACTGCAGGATCAAACCCATGACCTCTGCCTCTACAGTCATTGCAGTAACCAGAGGGCTACATCATTATAGCTTCTAACACTGCGCTGGCATGTACTTAGGGTTGACGCGCGTTAACGTGCCACGGCGCGCAATATCACGCAATACAGATTCTTGCTACCTTAAGATTGGAACGCCCACTCCTTATATGGCATTCTTCACATTATCGCTGCAACTAGCACCGGTAACATTAAGACGGTTTAGTAAACATACCCCTTAGTATTAATTTTGTCAGGAATGAAAATCTCTTTCTAATAACATGGGGCCAGATATTGAGTTGGGCAGGCTATGCACCACGGAGGCGCATAGCCTGTCCACGGACCTCTTTACCCCAGATTTTCACTTCCGCGCCGGGTCAGCCTGCACGCCCCAGCAAACACACTCAAAAAACCCACAATGCCAAGAGAAATTAGCTTTCATTACTGTACTGTACTGTAATACCATTGTGGGTTTTTTGTGTGTGGTCCTTTGGATAAAGTCTATCCTCTTGCCTTGGGAATACACATATATCTTTTGGTTTTGTCTGATTAAGTTTATTCCCTGAATGACTGTGGGGGTTTTGATGAGAGGAGATATGGCAGAAGTCTGAAGAATCATAAGTGGGATTGAATGGGTAAATAGGGAAAGATTATTTATCCTTTCAAATAGTACTAAAGAATAGATCTAATCCTTGGGATCCTACAGGCTACTGGTGGCATGGATCGGTCAATGCTGGATACAGAATGCTGGGCTGAATGGGCCTTTAATCTGACCCAGTATGACATGTCTTTTGGTCCCATCCTGGTGAAGGTAGATCTCCGTTCACGTTACTCCTGTAATGACAATCTAAGGAAATGACAGCTCTTTTTTCCCATCTGTCCTACAGTACAGTAATGAAAACTAATTTCTCTTAAATCTACTTATTTCAAAGTTCAGTCCTTTGTTTATCAATCACATCTTCCCCCATGGTTTATGGAAACCACAAAACAATTAGCAATTATACCATCATGAAAATTGGTCCTCGTGATGAGGGAATATGAGAAAAGTTATAAGAAAGCAACTGACAGCCCCACCGTTAGACTATGTGTGAGTTCCAGCTTCATTGAGAAGGTCGTCAGCCAGACATGCATAAGCTTTTAAAATATTACGCATTGAAGAGATGTTTGAGATGCTGTCGTATATCTGAATTGATCCATTAATGAGAAAACTGAAAGACCAGATTCAAGATTTTGGGCAAAACAAAATGCTCAAAAAAGGCAGCAACTGAAGTTGGTTTTTCAAAAGTTTGACATAGGTCAAAATCTCTCCCCTGGATTTAGTTTCCTGATTCTTCTGAAAAAGAAAAAAAATCGACCCGAAAGTTATCAAGCAGGCACATTGTCCATACCTTCAATACAGGTGCGATTTCTGCATGATTTGTGTATTTTATATAGCCACCTAATGGCACATTTTAGAAAGGGCATCCGGCTGCAAAACGGGAAGTCCAAGTTAAAACATCTGATATACAGCGGGAGTGTCATCCGAGAAAGTGGTGATGTGTTAGTGCCTTATAAAATCAGCCTTTCTCCCCCCTGAATGAATCACTCGTCTGCTACATAAGAGTGAAAACAGGGATGCAGAGAGATTTGGGATGGACATGCGAAGGTTGTCTCCTTATTTTAGAAACTTGCATGTGTCAAACATGCTCGTCCTCAGACTAGGGGACATAGACGTGCACACGGCCCTATTACAGAATGCGACCGTGGATCTAACCCGTCCCACCCTGCCATTTTGCTAATGGGGATGTTCAGTGGCATAGAAGCCTGGAGAAGGGCCTTTTTTGATTACCGACAGGTATCCTCAAAGCAGCGAAACATACTGGAGGAGTGAACAGACCTGTCCTCCTTCATCTCACTGTTGTCGAGTTGCAGAAACGAGCACCTTTTATAATCCTATTCCTGCCCTGGAGCAGGTGCGTAGCCCTTGATGCCCCCAGTTTTGATTTCAGAGGTGCAGCACTGGTTTGAAATCACGTGTGCATGTGTGTCTTTATCAAACATACACGTGGCCCCTAGCACACCCCCCATGGCCTTCTTGGATGAGATCGCTCCAGACATATGTATTTTTAGCATTTCTAAAATGGCTTATTTGAGTGTCATTTTCAGATGCCCAAATCATGATTAGAGCTTCTAAAATGACCCTCATAGGTACCTATGTCTCCTTATAACATAGGCATAAAATAGACACTTTCTCCACCACCAAAACTAGGTACCTCGTTATAAAATTACCCCCAAAATATGCCTATGACAGAAATCAGTACAGCAGTAACTCAGTACCAAGTCAGTCCACTCTCTTTCCCAGGACTGAGTCACCTTATCACCTCCTGCTAATCCCTCAGTCCCTGTCATGGAGGAGGAGGAGGAGGAGACAGAGGGGATAAGGAAGAGCTTTTCACGTCTAGGCAGTACGATAAGATTGTAGGTTGTTGAAAGAAAGCCATAGGGAGGCTGGATCGGTTGGCAACCCATGCCCCTGGGTTTTCTTGGTAAGGTGCGACTGGAAGTACATTGCAGGGCCTTTGCAATAGAACTTTACTGAAGAGAGGTTTAGAATGAGGACGAACAGGGATGCAAGAAGTGGTTTAGTCTCAGTAACACAGATCTTGCCGCTTAACTTTCTGCATGTGACATTACAGTAACTGAGCCCTTGGAATTTAAATTAGTTCCTGGTACAAATGTCTAGTCCTCATTTTTAGGACGAATCCTTAGGATCTGCAAATGGGGTCCTTCTATACTCCTTCGCGATTTCCTGCCTTGTCCAAGACATGAGATTCTCTCCCTCCGCCTCTCCTCCGTTATTTTGGTATCTGCTTGTGATACTAGATCAGGTTGAGATCTCCCTGCTCCAGGTAGGTGATCTGCATGACAAGTTCAGGGGAATTTCTGAGGGTAGGAACTGGAGTCGAAATCCAAGATTCACTGGGATTCATCTCATCACTATTCTTCCATCCTCGCTTACTCTGGATACTGCTTCCAGATGGACTGGACGCAGTGGTTCTCAACCCTGTCCTCGGGACCCCACTAGCCAGTCGGGTTTTCAGGCTATCCACAATGAATACGAATGAGATATATATGCATTAGAAATAGCCTGCCAAACTGACTGGCTTGTGGCCCTCCAATGCTGGATTTGGGGACCCCGGCCTTACACCTCTGTCATTTAAGATTGTGAGTTTGGCAAGGTACAGATGTCCAAGACATCAAAAAGATTAGATGGAATATGTCACATACCTCCTCGCCTCTCACCACCACCAAAATATTGTCTATTAGACAACTTTTTGGTGGTGGTGAGAAACTAGGAGGGATGTGACACATTCTATCTACCCTTTTGATGTCGAGGACATCTGTACCTTGCCCACTCACAATCGTACTTGACAGAGGTGTACGGCAGGGGTCCCCAAATCCAGCACTGGAGGGCCACAAACCAGTCAGTTTGGCAGGCTATTTCTAATGCATATATATCTCATTCATATTCATTGTGGATAGCCTGAAAACCCGACTGGCTAGTGGGGTCCCGAGGACAGGGTTGAGAACCCCTGGAGGATTCAGTCAATGAAATATCACTGGACTATATTTACTTTGTAACAGCTGCTAGATCACTCTCTGATCTAGATGGTAAAAGAAACTGGGCAAAAGGATTAATTGAAGATGTCTATTTCAGATAGTTTGCAATGCTCACATTGCAGGATCATTGGCACCCATTCTTGTCGCAAGTAGCAGCTAAGCTCGTCTTCCCCCTCCCCCATTTTGGCTTGAATGCAGGAATAGTGACCATTTTCTATGCTTAAAAGAGACCTTATATTATCTTTTCCCAAACTGCGGCACCAATTTTTAATATTGCCCATGTTCCCTGTAAGTATTAGTGTATGTCTCTCATATCCCCTCGTGTTAAATGTATCCCCCAACCGCTTTGACCCGGTGAAAAGCGGGATATAAATGCAGATAAATAAATAAATAAATAAAATAAATAATAAATATGCAGAATCTTCTCGTTTTATGTAATTTCTTACATTCGATTTCATGATTCAACTGGGAAGCTCTAAGTGGGTTACAAGAGATAACAGCTAAGCAGCGTGCAAAGAAGAAGGAAGAGGGTCCCAAATGAAGAGAATGAGTGGGCTTGAGTTGAGTGAGGAGGATGAAAGTTGCAAGATGATAGACTCAACTGTCCAAAACCTCCATCACAACCTATTGAGTAAGGTGCGTGGGAGAAGATAAAATTTCCATGGCAGAAACCAGCACAAGAAGCCCAGCCTTCAGGGGAAGGTCAAGAATAGGTGGGCTATAAGTGAATAAATTAAATAAAGTCAGATCAAACTTGTCACAGTAACTATAACCCAACCCTGCTCCTAATCCTAAATCTATCTTAAACCAGACTTTAACCTTAACCCTAACTGTAACTCTGAATATACCCCTACTCTTAATCCTAAATCTAACCCTAACCCGGTTTTAATAAGAACTTTGAACATAACCCAGTCCCTAATCTCAAGGCCAACTGTAAGCCAAGTTTTTATCTTAATCCTAATTATAATCTTAACCATAACCCTTCATGGTGACAAGAGATAACCAGTCTAATTTTCTACTCTCTCCAAGGTAAAAGCTGAATAAAAGGCAAACTGAGACTGGGAGAGCTCGACGCAGAAAATCATGCTGATGCTACTGACTTATTTCCTGATATTAAACCTCGCTGAATATAATAGTAAGATCAACTGTCGACTGAACAGTATGGACATAACAGGATACATAAAAGAGGGGGACATCATTATCGGGGGCCTCATCCCTGTCCACAGTGCTAGAACATACCCCTTGATTTCCTTCACAGAGACCCCCAGCATCCAGCCCTGTGGCACGTAAGTATTTTTCATTTCCATGAAGTTATATAGATATAGTTTCACTAGCTGATCCTCCCTTGTCCCACCCCTACTCATCCGTCTTCTGCCCTCCAGTCCCTATTGCTCCATAAAAATGAGAAATCTGGTGCCTCTGTGGTATCTTGTGTAGTCCGAAGATTTGATGGCTCTGCGGCACCCATCTCCCTCTATCCCTCTGAGAACCTCTGGTCCTTTATTGTCCATGCATTTTGGTAGTGTCACGATGTTTCGTGTGGTATGGTTATCTGATTGTTGTGACTCCCTTATCTCTCATAGTTCTCTGCTTCCCCGTGTGTCATCTTCCATGTCTTCCTGCATCTTTGTGGAAGGCTATGTACACGCATCTCATCAGTCAGTACAGGCAGACACCACTCCAACCTCAGTACATTATATACAATGAGCTCAGTATTCAAAAAAGCTAGACACTAATGTTAGGTTCCTAAATGTGATCCCTATTTTCAGTCAAACTTAAGAGCCAAAGGGGTATGTTTTGTGATACAGCAGCTGGCACAGAGCCCATGGAGTTAGGGGAAAGTAAGGAACTTACCTCAGAATCAGCTGGGCAGCAGACAAACTCAGCTCATGTAGAATTAGCTGAGCAGCAAACAAACCCAGCTCATGTAGAATTAGCTGAGCAGCAGACAAACTCAGCACATGTAGAATTAGCTGAGCAGCAAACAAACTCAGCACAAGAAAAGCAGAAAGGCATTAGAGTAAAATGTCCTTGCACTAGTCCTGACGTAGCTAGAATCAGGAAGGCTAATCAGGAACACCTGTTCTCAGAAACCCAGGCAGCATGCAAAGAGAACAAGGATAAAAGCTGCAGGGTAGAACCAGGGAAAGCCAGTAGGGGCAGCGACCTGGGGGGACTAAGCCAGCATCCAATGAACACACGTCATGCTGGAGGAAACCCACTAAGGGAAGGAAGCAGTAGGTGTGGCAGCAGAGCAGGAAACAGCCAGCACCGTGCCCAGGACCCTGCTAGGATTCCTAGTGGTTGGAGAGCCCAGGAGAGAGCTGCCAGAAGCCCAGATATAAGAGACAGAACCACAGCTAAGAGGTGGGAACCTAGCTCTGCTAAAGAAAAGGCAAGAAGTTCTGTTTGGTTTGAAAGGCAAGGGCGTGGCACCAGAAGTAACTTTGATATTGAAAGTTATACAGTAATTCCACCAGCGAGGAGAAGAAGGGAAAGCCAGAAGGAAGCTTTTAATATACCAGGCATTCAGAGCCCTGGATTTAAAGAGCCCTTTCTAGAAAAGCTAGGCCATGACTCACAGGAGAGTTTTAAGGAAGACAGCAGCTGTGAAGAGTGTGACCCATATGCAATTGTAAGTGACTCTGAGTTAACGCAGTGGGAGAACAGCAGCTATAATTCTGACACTGTGCCCATGGATTGTACAATTTGTTTATCTGACGATATTGTATGTTTATGTTGAGCGTGTGCAAAGCAACCAGCTGATGGTGCCTGAAGGAAAGAAGATATTTTCTGTGCAGCAGTTCTTTTGTTTTATATTGTTTGTTGTATCCCAGGAATATCCCCTCAGGGCAAGGAATAAATCCCTAATATTACTTTTGCCTTACCACTAGACTACAAGACTCTTTTTGTATTAAAGGCAACTTAAATCTTAACACCCTAGGCAGCCGCCTAATAGGGTCATAGGAGGTAGCTATCACTCACTATCTCTCACAGTTTACTAAACAGCGCTAATGTCGCAGCAGCGACGTTATCGCGCAATATCGCGATAACGTCTCCGGTGGCATTAAGGTGCACAGAGGGTGGAGTAAGGCTCCCCAGAGGGCAGAGATAAGGGGTCAATGGGTGGAGAGTGGGCGGGGAGAGGCTCCAGGCACACTAACGCTGTGAAATCAGAGTCTGAAAATTAATGCCAGTGAAAACCTCGAGTTAGAGGCACATTTGCAGGAGAGAGAAAACATTTCAATCAGCAATGTACAGCAAAGGCAGGGAGACCAAGAAAAGTGATAGTAATGATACATGTGCAGCAACAGCATAGTGCCCAAGTACGAAAGGGTACTATGGTGATGCTGCAAATGGGGTACAGGGGGCTGTAGGCGGGACATGCATTGGGGCAGCTGGGGCACAGGGTGGACTAGGCAGATGCCTAGGTGACACATAGGAATGTAGAAACGGAAAACCAGCAAGACAGCAATTGACCAAGGGCAAACATGTCCACGAGTGTGTGTCCCACAGTGCCACAATGGACATTACCCAGCAGTTAGCATGTGTATGGCTGGAACACCTTGTAGGGTGCAGTGGGTGGAGACTGACTGTGCCCTCTGCTGGTGAATATCAGATAGTGGTGTGGGGCAGCTGAGCTTTTCCAGGCCTACTGCCTGTCTGCCAGTGCCCTCTGTGATGCGTACAGATCTGCATTAACTACCCTGTAGGGTGCCTATTCCCCAGCAGGACTGTTGTTGATGGTCCCCTCTACGGCCAGCATTGCAGAGATATAGAATGTGGATCTGTTGGTAGGAGATCCTGTTCCCCACCATGACCCACAGAAGGTGGGTTGGGTGGTGCTACATAATCTGCTTTTTGGTCCAAACACCACCCTTCTCTTATTACATGTGACCATGGCAACTACACAGGATATGCACTATTCTGGGTACATCATAGCCCACAAGAGCTAGATGTGACTGGGAAATAAAGATGGATACAGGTGTATCCCAGGTGAATCTGCAAGGACTACCTATCACACACTGGCACTGATGGGGACCTGCAACACAGCCTATCACACTCATGCCATGTGCTGCGGACCTGGTGCTGGGCGCCCCATCTCACCCTCAGGGTGAGCACAGGACCCGCACAATGTCACGGTCTGTAGCTACTCTATGCCAGTAACACACACGGTCAGTTCCCCCTACCAGGCCGGGGTGCTATAGAGGCGCATACCCCATATTGTGATCAGATGTAGGCTGCTGATCTGCATGTGCAGTGCATCAGGGGTATGGGTGGGTTTACCCTATCCTGGTAACCACAGTAGACAGTCTGTGTGGTGACCTGCAGTCTTTCTGTAGCCGGCCAGCAGTGTGTTAGATGCTCTAGAGATGTAGCCCACTGGTTATTTCAATGACTGTGGAGGCAGAGGTCATAGGTTAGATCCCACAGTGGTGTTATTTAATAAGGCTCTCTGAGGCTTTTCCTTTTAATTTAGATCAGTGCTGCCAGCAAAATCACCCTCACAGTGCCGTAACCTAAGGTGCCTCATAAGGCGCCCTATAAAGCGCCCTAAAGGGCACATTGTAAGGTGCCTTGGCGGCCAGGGCACTTTATAATGTGCCCTGTGGAGTGCCTTATAGGGCGCCTTATGCGGCACCTTAGGAGTGCCTTATGCGTCACCCTGTGGAGTGCCTTATAGGGCGCCTTACGTGGCACCCTGTGGAGTGCCTTATGCGGCGTCTTACGCGGCACATTGCAGTAACCAGTGAGATACATCTTTATAGGTTCTATTACTGCACTGGCATGAACTTAGGGTTAATGCGTGTTAACGTGCCACGGCGCCCACTATCGCGCAAAACCGATTCCTTGCAACCTTCCCTCCGGAACACCCACTACCTTATATGGCATTCTTCACATTAACGCTGCAACTAGCGCCGGTAACATTAAGACGGTTTAATAAACATACCCCTGGAAATTTCATACCCCTGGAATTTTCAACTGGAAATTCATCTAAATTTAGGAACCTAAAATTTATCCTCTTAAATTTACATCTGCAATTTATGTCTCTAGATTTAGGAGCCTACTTTAGATCCTTAAAGCTGATAATCAGTGCTAAGCTCCTAATTCTTTCCTCACCCCAAATCAGTTGCTACCTACTTTCTGAGTTCCTAAACTTCAGTCAAGTGAACCTAAAGGGTCCTTTTACTTAACTTCAGCTAATGGACTGTCACAGAATCACTGGACTGCCCCTTTCCTCCATCTATGTATCTATATTGCTGCCCTGGAGGGGCATTTTAGAAGGGACGTCCAAGTAAGCATTGCAATCTGGGACATCTAAGCCAGAATGTATGAAAAAACAAAGGCACGTCCAGGTGCAGAGATAATTTCACAAATATGGAAATGCCTGATATGGACATCTGTGAGGGTATCTACATAGACATCCCCAGAATCATATTTGATAACCTGGGCATCTAGGATAGCCTAGTGGTTAGAGCAGTGGGCTAGGAATGGGGCAACCAGGGTTCAGATCCTACTGGTATTGTTGACATTGTGCTGAGTATTGGGGGATGATGGAGTGTTGTCGTCTCTATGCCCGCTGAATATTTTAAAGCCCAAACAAGCACTTTTCAGCTACCTGTTTATAGAAGGTCTAAACTGGAGCGATACTGGACCTCCATGACCTTTCTGAAATCAGGTGGGGGCGTCCAGGTTCCTAGGAATGCCCCAGCCACACCTCCACCACACCCCCATTCTGACTTAGGCACCCTCACACTGGGGACATCCCCAGAGCCAGCTTCTAAAACAGCTTTGGAGAGATCTTTGTGCTTTGGATCTCTCTGTGCCTTTTTTCGGATGTCAAAAGCACAATCTTCTAAAATGACCCCCCTTATTATCTACAGTAGAGGTATATTTAGTTATCTTTAATGTATATAACACTATTTTATTGCTTTTAGACTACAACTGCTTCTTTATCAGGATGTCCATGTGATGACATTTGCAGTTGATGAAATTAACAGAGGCAATGTCATACTGCCTAATCTTACTTTGGGCTTATGGATATATGACTCCTGTGATACCCCATCCCGATCCCTGCAAGGCACTATGTGGCAACTCACTGGACACAAAGACCCCATCCCAAATTACACCTGTGGGGGAACCTCTCCTCTAGCTGCAGTGATCGGGGATTCAAAGTCTCGGATGTCCATAACCATGGCTCAGCTGCTGGGAGTCTACAGATATGCACAGGTACGATGAGTTATATAGACGTTAGGGATATCTTGTAGCTCTGGCTAGGTCTAAAGGTCAGTTCAATGCATTTTTGGAATCCCAGAAAAGTTTGATAGATGAAGATATTGACTGTATGGGTTGTCATTCTGATAGCTATAACTTATTGTCAACAAAGAGAATGGATGCCCTTTAACAACGTAGCGACTGTTTTCAATGTGCGTGCCTTATCATGAAAGCGTGTAGTTTGCTAGTAGGCATAGCTGGGCAGAATAAGGCAGAGTCAAAAGCACACACAGAGATTATAAAATACCTTAATTTATGCATGTACTTGCCAACTTTAGAACATAAGAACAGACCCAGGTCCATCAAGCCCAGTATCCTGTTTTCAACAGTGGCCAATCTAGGTCAGAAGTACCTAGCAGTTTCCCTAGAAGACACAGGTTCCACAATGCTTGTATTGGGACAAGCAATGGATTTCCCGGGTCCCCTTTAATAATGGTTTATGGACATTTTCTCCAGGAACTTATCCAAAACTTTTTTAAATCCAGCTACATTAATAGCTTATGCATGAACATGTACAAGTGCTTTTGAGCATTTACATTCCACGCGAAATTTCTGCCAGCATTTTATAAAGGTGCCTATGTGTCCTTATAAAATTGCGTTGATGTAAGCCCCTACTTGTCCTCTTAACCTAAGTGTCGTGTTATAAAATTCTATTCTTTGGATATAATTCTATAAAGCCTTCACCCTAGGTAAGGCATGCTTCTCATGTGGACAATGGTCTGTAAGCACACCAAAGATAGTGTCTACGTTTCTGTGATCTGCACATAAGTGTTCTCAGGGACATAGTTAGGCAGCGTGCATGCATACACAAACATACATACATGATCAAACAGAAACAGGCATGTGCACCTTCCTCGCAACAGGCATGAATTTGTTTGAGAGAATTTGTGAGTTTTTTGAGGATAGCTCTGGATGCCTATTTAATAATGGCACAGGGATACATATATCGCCTTTGTAAAATAGGTACTTCTTTTTGAAAATATTTTTCGGCACCCTGTTATGAAATTACCTCTCTCCCTCCCAACCATGAGGGCAGCAAAACCTTTATGGTAACTGGAGATACCCGTTGAAAACATAATTCATCTCAGCACTCTTACGAATCCCTATCTAGGGTCAGAACACTAATTAATATTATGGGTGCACTTCTTACAGATCAGTTATGCCTCTTCCGTAGATGCACTTAGTAATAAGAGTCGATTTCCCTCTTTCCTTCGCACTACACCAAGTGACAAATTGCAATCTCTGGGCATTGCTCGCTTGATCACTTTTTTTGGATGGACCTGGGTTGGAATCCTTGCTGAGGACAATGACTATGGACTGATAGGAAGTCAGATGCTGAAAGAGGAGCTGGTCAAGGCTGATGTCTGTGTAGCCTTCTATGAAACCATCCCCCTGTATTACTCGCAAGAGAAGATACGACACATTGTGGAGGTGGTGAAGAAGACCACAGCCAGGGTCATTGTGGCATTTTCCTCTGGCAACTCTCTCTATCCAGTGATGCTGGCGATTTCAAGGAGTGAGATATCTGGGAAAGTCTGGATGGCTACCGATGGCTGGGCTGATCATCCCATATTTAATAAAAAGGAATTCTTAAAAACTCTTAAAGGAACCATTGCTCTTGCAGTTCCTACAGGAAACATCCCAGGGTTCAAAGAGTATCTCTATGAACTTCACCCTTTCAGAATGGCAGGGGACATATTCGCTGGCCAGTTTTGGGAACAAATCGTTGGCTGTAAGTGGGCCAGCCCCAACATAGACCAGGTCACTCTTCAGGAACTAAGCAGAGAAGGGAAAATCTGCACAGGGAAGGAAGACTTGAGGACCCTTAACAATCTCTTCTTCGATACATCAAAGCTGAGATTTGTGTATAATGTTTATAATGCCGTGTACGTGGTGGCCTACGCCCTGCATGCCATGTATTCCTGTGAACCTGGAAAAGGACCATTCTTCAATAGCTCATGTGCGGACATCAAACATTTTGCCCCTTGGCAGGTATGTGGCAATTTTTCTTTCAGATACTTATGTTTAAGTGAGCCTGACCTCTACAATACACCACATTGCAATCAGACATGTTTGGGTGAGTTTTCAATAATTATAAAACCAAACAAATGTGTATTAGATCTCAATCAATAGTAGACGTACTCATGAAGGGTCAGATAAGTTTGATGATGGAAACCCCATGGTGTTATATGCATCCTGTAATGGATCTGGAGAGTGGGGCTTTTCAAGGTATACATTTATTTATTTATTTAACAAATTTTATATACCCCCTTTCGACATGACAAGGCGGTTTACATCCAACAGTAACTTAACGTGGCATACATAGAACCATAATTGTCATATGTAGAACCTTCATTGTCAACATGTAAGTTAAATAAAATTGACAAAGTGCTTGAATGATTAGTTTGGCAAGTCACAGCTACAGTAAATGGAAATGGATAGTGGGTGGAGAGGACAATTGCATTGATGCTTGTAGCCGCTTGGTATCTGAGAGATGATGAAAGCAGTTGAAACCCATAGCAACACGTGAAGGCAAATTTTAGATCACACAGTTCCAGAGGTATTTTAGAAAAGGTTCTGCCAGACGTGGACCCTTTTCTAAAATATGTGTAGGGAATGAGTAAGCGTGTGCATGTATTTGCCGACATGTAGAGGCAGAGAAGCTATTTTGCAAATCTATATGTGGGAAAAATCAATGAAGGCAATTTGACAACTAACACATTTCAGTTTGGAGGATAATCCCCTTAATCTCTCCTGCACATGGCTGGCCTAAATGATCACTTTTTAAAAACCTATACGTGCCAGGGAGCATCTGTAAACCATGACATGAAGAATTTTGGCATAGACATACATTTCTATATGAAATGTGGAACATATGTGTAGATTTTTGATGTGTCTAGGTCATGCTGCAACCAAGCCCCCAAAATGACCTCTTGCAAATTCTACATATTATGGTCATGTGTGTAAACTGAGCCATCTCTAAAACTGTCATTTCCAGGTGCAAATGTTAGATTTTCCATGTGGAAATAGCAAATAAGACCTAAAATAATCCCTTAAAGGTTAGCCCTGTTATGTTGATTTGGGGTAAATTGGCGTCCCTGAAACAATACTGAAAAAACGCAAATCTTCATCTGTGGAGATAATAACATGAAAGAATTTTCAAAGAATGTAAGAAAAGTACAGTTTGGATAGAAACATCACAATTTCTGTTTTTGAACAACATTTAAAAATTTGTAATAAACCTATGAATACGCTCGACTAATTCTGAAGATAGAGAAATTTAAACGTATCCTTGGAAGGCCTTTGTATTTTGACGATCGATGCTTCCTTCCCTAGGTTTGTATTTTTTAGAGGGGTAAATAGGTCATGTGACTGCAAAGGTACACCTAGACTTTTCAGCCTCTAGAAACTCAGCTGATTTTCAGACACCAGGTACCCACCTGCATTATGTTTGAATATTGACTGCTTGGGCAAATCGAAACAGGCATTTACACTTAAGAGGTGTTGCAACCAAGATAGGACGTCCACTGATTGTATTATGGCGACTAAACATGGATATTTTGAAATTTCAATGTGCACCTATAGTTTCAAACATGCTTCTAGAAAGCTCGATGGGACAACTTTTTTCTATACTGATCAAAGTAATGTAGACTTTTAGGGAAATGAGATTCCATGTGCAGATTACCTGCCTAACTAGCTATTTATGTGCATAGATCCCAACTAGTCCTTCAATAATTTGCCCAGTGGTATTCCCAAGTTTCTTCATGTTGTAGTGTTGCCCAAGATTTTAAGAATATTCCAGGCTTTTCTTGTTCTTCTTCTGAATCTTCCCAGACATTTTCCAGCTCTTAACAAGTTAATTACAGGGAAGGAGAAAAAGGACATCTCTGATTATTGGGTAAACATCTGGTGGCTCAGCTGGGTGCAATGGCTATAGATTTCCGTATACTGCTAATTATCGAAAGTTATAGGAGATTTTTTGAATTTATTATTTATTTAACGTTTTTATTTATACCGTTTTATCATTTAGTCAAAGCAGTCGAGATGTTAAGAGGTTGGAATCCTTGGGGATGGGTGGCAGGGTCTTTGGTTCTGGATATTAGTTTCGGTTGGGTGGTCCACTGCTTGTTTCGAATATTATGCCTAATTTTATCTTTTTGCATTTGTATTTCGTATCAGCCGTTGGTCTGCTTATATTATATTAATTTGATATCGCAATTTCCATTGGGTGCCTTTTTTTATAGGGAGACATGTCCTTGGTGCACTAAATAAACCAAATTAATAATACGGTGTTTAGCACATATCAGTGAACTTAACTCTCTCCTTGGTCATATTTGTAACCTTTGTTGAGTTTATCAAGCAGCCTGGCACCCAAGGATAACAGATTCCTAGTCCCTGGTAGCTGGGAAGAAGCCCAGATTTTACAAGAAACATAAAATTTACAAGGTCTGCAATGCTATAGAATTTCAAGTATTCAACTTTCACTCACTATTTGAGTGAGCAGGTGATGGTGAAGTAATATTAAATTGCATGGTAAGTGTGCAGACTGGTGATCATCAGGATGCCTTATACTCAGGTAATATAAGAGATTCTCTGCTAAATATGCAATCAAAATTCAGAATATAATTGGGAAAGGTGAGATGCACAAGTAGCCTAATTCAGTTAGTATGGCACTGTAATACCAATGCAAGTTTGCCTGCTTCTTGATACAGCTCCTGCATTATATACGGAAAATACGTTTCCAGAATACCATGGGCCGGGAGATTTTCTTTGATCAACAGGGGAACCCTCCAGCTTCTTATGACATTCTGAACTGGCACCTGTCTTCGATTGACTCCTTTACCTATGTAAACATTGGTTACTATGGAGCAGCCAATGGTCAGGAGATCAAGGTCGACACCAGTGCTATCACGTGGAGTGAAGGCTATACACAGGTGAGATGACTCCCATTTCTTTATTGCAGATCGCTTGCAAAAATACTCAGAATCTATCATGGGTGGAACCTACTCTCCCTCGGCAGACATCCAGTTTCAGACTTGTGGCTTTGCAGCATGGATAGACTGGATCTATCAAAGCCAAGTTCACATTTCTTTGAATATGATGGGAAAGAAATATAAAAAAACAGTATTAGTCAAAGTCTTCTGCTAGTAAGCTTGGATGCATAAGAAGACTTTGTAGTACAGAAAGTGAAGTAATAATTTGTTTGTGTTGGTGTTCGGAAAGATCTCAGCTTGAGTACTACGTGCGATTCTGGGACTACATTGACTAAACCAGTGTCAATTCAAAAGAGGGCCACCAAAATGGCTTATGGCCCTCACAATAAGCCACAGATAGACAAACGGAACTAAGAAGGGAAAATGCAGATCGGATGCAAACATTCCAATGCTGGAAGGGTCCTGAAAGGAAGAAGCCCCAAAATAAATATGATAAAATGACAGGGCAGTGGGCTCTGGATGAGGTCCCTGTGTTTTCTTTTCTCTGCAACCCAACAGACTAAAAATTATGGGATGTGCCTGGGCTGGGTAAGAATTGGGGAGGGAGGCTGGGAAAAGAATTTCTACTTCTCGGTTTTGTTTTAAAACTCTATAATGCCTAACCTACACATTAAGGCAAATTAATTCTAAATATTTATGCAAGCCAATAATGGATTTATGCCTTTAACAAATTTAAAATTTAGAGGGGAATTCTGAAAATGACTAATGCAGTAGCAGAGCAGCGGAAAGAAGGAGGCGATAATGCCTCTGGTGTGACCTCATTTGGAGTATTGTGTGCAATTCTGGAGACAGCACCTTCAAAAGGATATAAACAGACTGAAGTCGGTGCAGAGGGTGGCTGCTAAAATGGTTAGTGGTCTTCATTATAAAGCATATGAGGAGAGACTTAAATATCTTAATATGTATGCTTTAGAGGAAGGTGGGATAGAGGAGGTATGATAGAGACGTTTAAATACCTCCATGGCATGAATGCACAGGAGGAGAGCCTCTTTCAATTGAAAAGAGAGCTCTGCAATGAGAGGGCATTGAATGAAGGTGAAATGGGATAGAGTCAGGAGTAATATACGTAAATATTTCTTTATGGAAAGAGTGGTAGATGGATGGAACAGTCTCCCAGTGGTGGTAGTAGGGACCAGGACAGTGTCTGAATTCATGGGTCAAACAAAAAAGATCTCTAGAGGAAAAAAAGGGACTATCATAGTTGGTACGGAAGGGCAGACTGGATAGGCAATATGGTATTTTTCTTCCATCGTGTTTCTATGATGGGGATATTCAGCGACATCAACATGGTTAGTGCCACTGAATATCTCCCGGGTGCCAGCGCTGTACGATCTGATGATAACCAGCTTGCATTGGGACATTGCAGGGTGAAGCGTGGGTGACACCCAGCGATAACCGGGCAATGCCAAATTGAGCCCGCTGCCTACTTATCACTATGCGGCAAAAGTTAGGCAATTTAAAGGCTGGCCTAACGTGTGTCACAGAAGCAAACTGGGCAGTAGCTCAATATCGCCGTTGTCCCGTTAGTTTTATTACTATCCGGTTGACATGGATAGTCAACGCCAATGGCCAGATATGACCCCAGTATGGAATATCTTGGACTAAAGTTCAGCAGTGGCAGCTAGCTGCTAAGCAAATAAGCTGTCAGATAAATGCACAGAAATGTCTCTTTCAATTGAAGGCAAGCTCTGCTACGAAAGGACATAGAATGAGGGTGAAAGAGGATAGACTCAGGAGTAATATGCGGAAATATTTCTTTACGAAAAGAGTGATAGATGCATGGAATAGACTCCCGGTGGAGGTTGTAGAGATGGGGCAAACACAGAGGATCTCCAAAAGAAAAAAGGGGACTATTGTAGTTGATATGCAAAGGCAGACTAGAAGGGTCATGTGGTCTTTTTCTGCCCTCATGTTCTAGCCACTGCTGATGAATATTGGGTCCTAGATTTTTTATTAAATTAAAACTGGAAACAAAAGTCGTTGAGGAACTAAGTCACTAAAATTTACCAAAGTTGTGTTCACTTACTCACAAAGGCTTCTGCTTTCAGATTCCCCCCCAGAAAGAGAGGGGTTCTTGAGATCGTCCCTTCTCTGCATCTTTGAATCAAAGAGAAATACTTCCAGCAAGCCCTTATGTAATGTCAATATCACAGTTTTCTCACCTTTATTCAAAGAAATCTGCCCTTCCTCTTTAAAGAAGTTAAACACTAAAAATGCTAGACAAGCAACTACTTGTCCGTTTTGTATTAAGACACTATAATGCCTAAATACGCGCTACGGCCAATCCTAAATCTGTAATTCAACCAAAAACTGTTTTGTATGAATACTCTACAAGGCCGAACTACACACTAAGGCAAATAAATTCTAAATGATTGTTTTTTCAAGGAAAGTCAGGGACAGATGAAGAAAACCCACAACCAAGCCTGCGTGCTGAAAAATAACCATCGTTCTCCCTCCCATCATTTCTCAACCCTTTGCTCTCTAAACTCACATTAATAACCATCAACCTGCCCCTCCTATCATTCTTCAGTCTCTTTCTTCCCCATTCACCTCATCCTATCATTCTCAACACTCATGATACTATAAAATCAAACTTCCTCCTGTAACTCCTCATCTCATGTCTAGTACAATTGCATAATTTATTTATTTAAACTTCTTTATATAGCGCCTGTCTACCATTCAAGGCGGTCTACATTTAACCAGGAGTGTAGCAGGGCTGTGGTGGGCCTCTGCTGTACATAGAACTGAACATTGTAGCATTTAACAGGGTAATTTATTCAAGGTTCTCAACTATTTACGATGTAGTTAGATAATATAAAGTAACAGCATTCATAGTTCTCAACTATTTACGATGTAATAAGTCATTTAAGCATTTGTACCTATTTACAAGGTCTAGGCCTTGTGGGTTGCAGTAGTGGTGTGTTGTTGGTTTTGTTTGTGTCTATGGTGGTTGGGTATGTGCCTCCAAGTGTGTTTTGTATTCTTCTTTGAAGATGAATGTCTTCAGCTTTTTCCTGAAGTCGGCTGTATCAGAGCATGCTCATAGCGTTGGGGGTAGGGAGTTCCAAAGGGTGGGTGCAAATAAGGTGAATGCTCGGTTACATCTAGATTGTTTGGTGTTTTGAGTCAGGGAAGGGATTGCTGGTTAGTTGGAGGATGCATTTCTTCATGCATATATAAGCATAGTAGATATTAGCAGACTTATCCAGACTAATTAACTTATCCAGACTTTCCAGTTATTCTGGTCTATAGTGCTAAGGATGTATTCCATATTGTCCTGCTAGGCCAGTCCAGACTAGGGGGATGTGTCCCCCACCAACAGAGGAAAATCTATGGTCTTCTGATGACCTCATCCTGTACCATATCTACTACTACTAATAATCATTTATAAAGCGCTACACGCTAGAGCAGCTAGAGGTCAAACTACCTCATTATTTGTACCCAACCCATGGATAAGCATGCTTGCTCGCAGAAGCCCCAGTGAGGGTAACAATGACAAACAGTCCAGGAATTGAACTATATACAGCACACACCATGGGCTGAAGGGCAACCTAGAGGAACGTGACCTGCAGGGCCAAACTGCAAAAAAATAGCCAATCATCACAAATCATAACAGCTCAGACTAAATCTAAGAGGGTACATAACAGCTCATAGCAGATCAAGCAAATCACAATAAACATGTTCCAGGCAGAGTCTTGTACTAGCCTAGCTGAACTCAAAGAAAGGACATTATCAGGTAAGTGAAATATCATCTTCTATGTTGTCCTAATAGTCCATTCCAGACAAGTGGGATATACTAAGCTATGCCTCCACTGGGCAGGAAGATGACACAGCAGACTTGAGGATTTCTACACCAAAGGACGTGTCTGCCTGTGCTTTGATATCCAAGTGGTAATACTTGACAAAAGTAGAAAGCGATGACCACGCTGCCCTCTGACAAATGTCTATGGACGCGACTTCACTGCACTCCACCCAGGAGGAAGCCTGAGCCCACATGGAATCTGCATGAAAACTCTCCTGAAATGGCTGGTTCTACTACAGATAAGCTGAGCTATCATCTCCTTTATCCAGCAGGCTAAAGTAGACTTCATGGCCACTTCACCCACCAACCTGCTGGCACTAGACCAGTTGTGTTCTGGAGAATTTGTAGCCTGCTAGTTTCAACCTGACCACCCCACAACTTGTCATGTTGATAGGCTGTGCTTTATTATGTAGCCCTTGTTCTCTCCTTATCACCTCTTCCCTTGCCTCTGCACTTGGAGGAAGGAAGGGTCAGTTGGTTGCAAGACTGCAACTTCTCAACTGTGTTTCATAGTAACATAGTAACACAGTAAATGACGGCAGATAATGACCAGTATGGTCCATCTAGTCTGCCCAGTAAGAAGGCCGGAGTAAGATGGCAGGAGTAGGTGCCACTCTGTGCAGGCCGCCCCTCAGGCCACCCCTCTCCATGTCTTTGTTTAGGGGTGAAGCCACTGCTCCATGCAGGACACCCCTATTTGTTGAGAAGTTAGATAGTTCAGTTTATTTTGATTTTATTCTGTTGCTATAAATGGATCCAGTTTCTATGACTGTCCTCGATATCCATTTCAAGCATGCGTGAATCTTGTCACTGTATTGGTTTCCATTACTTCTGCTGGGAGTAGAATTGTCAATTGATTCCAAACTATCAGGTTAATCTAGTCTTGGTTTTGCCTACTGTATGTATAAACTAGTAGTCTAGCACTTCTTGGGAAGGTCTTCTCCTTATCTAGCTAGTGCAAGGGCGTTGACATTTGTTTCAGCACTGTAGTTCATTTTTCAAATTTCTAACCACTCTTCAATTTCCAATTCACTTTCATTATTTCATATGTCTCTGCTTTCCCACTTGTCTCCAGTTTGAAAAAGAAAAAGTCCTTTGGATTATTATTAATAGATAAATGAGTTGTGTCTTCACACTTCTCTCTGTTAAGGTTCCCGTGTCTTCCTGCAGTGAAAGCTGCCGTCCTGGGTACCGGAAGGCCATTCTGGATGGGCAACCTGTCTGCTGCTTTGACTGCATCCCCTGCTCTGAAGAAGAGTTTAGCAACCAAACAGGTGAGTGCTCTGAATGCCGCTCCGTAATGAGCATGTTCTGTAGAATGGAAAGAGTGGTATTAGAGAGCATACACAGAGGGTCAACTATACGTGCTTCAGTTCTAATAAATGCATTTCTCATTCAACAATTGTGTTATATTATATGTATTTATAATGAGACATCTGAAAAAGGAGCTGATGAGGCCCTGGAAGCTTAAGCACAATAACATTATAGGGTCATAATCAAAGGCATATTGGAGGGGGAAATAATATATTGCCTACAGGAAATGGCGGATTTGATTCTTCCCAATAATTTATAGTGGCCTTCCTCAGGGTAGGAGATTGAATGACATGGTTCGTTTTGACTATCTGAAACCAGGCATATAATGCTAGGTGAACATTTATCAACGGAGAAATCAGGGGAACATTTCTTCAGGTGGTTGTTGAGAGGAGAACAATCAAAGCACAATAAACCACAGGCAGTATTAGGGGCAGATAATCAAACCCCAGAGCTAGTTTGACTTTCATTATTACTCCCTCAAACCTACCATATAAATTTGAGCTTGTGGTTGAAAGTCTAAAAGTCTACACATTGTGACCTCTCCTGACCTAGCTCTACTTGAAGGAACACTTACAAAACACTTAGGGGCTTGTTTACAAAGCCGCGGTAGCGGTTTGCGATCGTAATCGGAGCCGCGTCCCCATTGATTTCAATGGGGCCGCGGTTGCGATCGCGATCGCGAACCACTACCGCGGCTTTGTAAACAAGCCCCTTAGTAAAGCACCTGCATTGCTGATATACATACAATATCTGTTATTTATTAAACCCTGTTATCCATGTTTTATCTCCTGTTCCTTGTAAACTTAACATTTGTTCTATGTTTAAGTACAAAATTGTTAAAATGTAAACCGCGCTGATAACAAAAGTGCGGTATATAAAAGCTGTTAAATAAATAAATAAATAAATGTTTGACCCATTTAGAGAGGAACGAAAATTGAACATGAACAGATAAAGGTCTAATGCTCAAGAGAAGATGTTACCATGTAGATTTTATTGTATAGTTTTCACCTAGATGGACAATAAGCCTCCTTTATTTTACCATAAACATTATCTTGTAACTCAACAACTTGATAAACAAAATAACCTAGAGAAGGATACAGTCAATCTAAAGGCAACTGGCACCTGCTTTATCATTATTTAAAGCCCCATATGGAACTGCTTCTTCCCACAGATGCTATTGAGTGCATGAAGTGTCCTGTTGACCAATGGCCCACCAAGAGACAGGATGGATGTCAGAAAAAGTCCACTGAGTTCCTGTCCTATCAAGAAACCCTGGGCATGACTCTGGCTGCTATTTCCATTTTTGGTGCCCTGCTACCAGCCATTATTCTTGTAGTTTTCATCCAGAACCGCCACACCCCAGTTGTGAAAGCAAACAACCGTGAGCTCAGCTACCTCCTATTACTGGTCCTCATCCTGAGCTTTGGGTGCTCTTTAGTGTTTATTGGCTACCCTACAACACTAACCTGCATGGTGCGGCAGAATGCATTTGGTATTTTGTTCGCCATCTGTATCTCCTGCCTGCTGGCCAAGACAATCATGGTGGTCATAGCGTTCAAGGCCACAAATCCAAACAGCAACCTCAAGTCATGGGTAGGGCCCCGACTACCGACTGTCTTGGTGCTCTCCTGCAGCCTGGTCCAAGTCATCATCTGTGTCTCTTGGCTGATGGTGGCTCCCCCATTTCCCCAAATGAACATGAACTCCCAAATGGGGAAGATAATCATTGAATGCAATGAAGGGTCATTGACTGCATTCTGGTGCATGCTGGGATATGCGGGGTTTTTGGCTACCGTCAGCTTCATCGTGGCCTTTTTTGCTAGAAAGTTACCAGATAGCTTTAATGAAGCTAAGTTCATCACCTTTAGCATGCTTATATTTACTGCTGTGTGGCTCTCTTTCATCCCTGCTTACCTGAGCACAACGGGGAAATACACGGTGGCTGTGGAAATATTTGCAATTTTGTCCTCTAGCGCTGGGTTGTTGGGCTGTATATTCTTCCCCAAATGCTATATCATCCTAATGAGACCAGAGATGAACACCAAAGAATACCTAATGGGGAAACCTAGAGCGAACCTCAGGAACACAAAGTAATTGTACTGTAATGCATTGATCAATAAATATCTGAGATTTCATGGTGCAATCTTGTTTTCTCCAAATATGTTGTCCTAAAAGAGCATTCCTAGGAAATTAAAAGAAAAAACTGAACAACACAAATTATTAAGATCCCCTCTGAAGACGTGAATATTACAACATAGAAATGACATCACTCAATCATCAGAAGACCATCTTAGCCAATCTGTAATACACATTCACTATATTTTCCTTTCAAAATCCATTTAGGGGTTAAAGAACCATTGTTGGGCACTGGCGCCAATGATCCCTAGTGGTAATCACGTGATACTAGCAATACCACATGATCACCACAAAGGCTCCTCGGTGCTATTTTCACAAGCTGTCTCATGCCAAGCAGGAATGAATGGGCCTCGCTCTTGCTCCCAGTATACCCCATAGACCCTGGTAATTTCATCTCTCCCCCTTTTCAAATCCATGCAGAAGGTTCACCTCTTTCAGGCCACTTTGGGATCTTAATCCTTTGTTCTCCTTCTGTCTCCTTACCTTTCCCTATTATACCCTTGTTCTTGTCTATTGTACTGTCTGTCTTGATTAGACTATAAGCTCTGATGAGCAGGGACCGTATTCTTATATGTGTCTGTACAGTGCTGTGTATGCCTTGTAGCACTATATAAATGAT
Source organism: Ichthyophis bannanicus (assembly GCA_033557465.1). Lineage (NCBI taxonomy): Eukaryota > Metazoa > Chordata > Amphibia > Gymnophiona > Ichthyophiidae > Ichthyophis > Ichthyophis bannanicus. The sequence continues at coordinate 40,470,081 of CM066051.1, read as the reverse complement.
TAATCATAGTACTAGAAGTAGCAGTATGTAAGTCTGGCGGTAACAGTCTGGGGGTGGGGCAACAGTCCAGTCTGGAAGGAGGGTCTTCTGGGTGCGCAATATTATGGAAAATGACAGCAGAAAAAGACCATAAGGCCTAGCCAGTCTGCCCTTCAACACCAAATACTATAGTCCCTTTTTTTCCATTAGAGTTCTTCTCTGTTGGTCTCATGCTTTCTTGAATTCAGCTAGTGTCCTGCTCTCTACCACATCTACTGGGAGACTAATACATATATCTATCACTCTTTCCGTAAAGAAATATTTCCGTATATTACTCCTGAGTCTATCCCCTTTCTCCTTCATCTGATGCCCCCTCGATGCAGAGGTTTCCTACAATTGAAAGAGGCTCTCCTCCTGTCACAGAGGTATTGAAATGTCTCTATTATATCTTCTCTTTCTGGTCTTTCCTCTAAAGTATATATATTGAGATCTTTATACTGCCCCTATATGCCTTATGATGAAGCTCACTAACCATTTTAGAAGCCACCCTCTGTGCTGATTCCATCCTGTTTATATGCTTTTGAAGGTCTGGTCTCTGGAATTGCACACAATACTCCAAACAAGGTCTCACCAAAGTCTTTACCCCTTATACTGTAAACCTTCCCTTGGATTTTTGCAGCCCAAATCCATGACCCTGCATTTTTTAGCATTAAATCTCCGCTGCCAAATTTTTGACCTTTCTCCAAGCTTTGCTAGATCCCTCATCATGTTATCTACACCTTCCTAGTGGTCTACTCTATTGCAGATTTTGCTATCATCTGCAAAGAGGCAGACCTTAGACAGTCCTTCCGAAATATCAGTAACAAAAATGTTAAAAAGAATTGGCGAGCTTGGTGGTGGGCGGTATATTAAATATCACAATAAAGATAAAAATAAAGACTAAGGACAGATCCCTGCGGCACACCACTGGCAACATCCTTCTTCTCAGGGTGAACTCCATATAGCTGTTCCCTTTCACAACTCCCAAGCAAACAATTTCCTACCCAGTCAGTTACTTTAGGGTCCTATGCTAGGGTGCTCAATTTATTTATAAGTCACCTTTGTGGAACATCGTCAAATGCTGTACTGAAATCTAAGCATACCACATGTAGGGCTCTCTCTCAGTCCAACTTTCTGATCACCCAGTTAAAGAAATTAATCAGATTTGATTGAAAAAAACTGCTTCTAGTAAAACCTCCTGCCTCAGATCCTATAATCCACTGGACTCCAGAAACCTTACTGTTCTCTGTTTTAGCAGTGTTTCCATCAATTTACTCAACACAGAGGTCAGACTAACTCGCCTGTGGTTCTCATCCTCATCCTTACTTCCACTTTAGTTTAAAGGGACCACGTGCGCCTTTCTCCAGAACTTTGAGGGAAGGGGGGGGGGGGCGCATTCTGGATGTCTCATTGTTGGGGAGGGAGAAGCACTCTGCTTCTTTCTGTGGGGAAAGGTAGGAAGGGAGATTGGCCCTATACAAGGGGGCCCAGGTCAAGGACTGCTAGGAGCATGCTGGGGGGGGGGGGGGGTGACATCAGAATATACATCTGCTTCCGTCAGTAGGCATGTAGTCATGTCTGGTGCCGGTGTAAATGCCGACATCCACATTTTGTTTTCCTGATGTGGATTCCCTTTAGAAAATTAGGAATCCATATCTGCATGGTGGGCCCTTGACACATATCCTCCCACTCTCCACCCCCACTATTTCCCCTGGCAGGATATATGTGGTGAGCATTCCCATGTCTAGAAAAAGCAGCTTCTAAAATGGCTTTGAGATATATATTTCAGTCTTCACGTCTCAATGCTGCTTTTTGGATGTGGGAATGCTTGCAATTACCCCCCCCCCCTTAAAACAAACTGGAAAATGCATTTTTTCACTCATTGTAAAATTAAGCTGCTGCTTTTCTTGCTGGAAGATATGGTCAAGGCATAGCTGAGTTTAAAATGAATTTAGACAAGTTACTGGAGGAAAAAGTTCATAAAGTCTTATTAGCCATGTAGGCGTTGGAAAAGCCAAAGCTTATCTCTGAATGTGATCCATGAAGAACAGATCTATTCCTTGGGATCCTCTGGGATACTGACGGCCTGGATCAGACATTGCTGGAAACATGATGCTGGGCTTGAGGGTCTCTCAGTCTGACACAGTATTTTACAGTCCAACCCGGAGGGTAGCTTAATCGTTAGAGCACTGGCTTGGGAACCAAGAAACGAGGGTTGAGTTCCCACTAGCACTTCTTCTTGTGGCATTGTGCAAGTCACTTAACCCTCCATTGCCTCAGAAAATTCCAAGTTATCAATGTCCCAGTTTAATGTACATTGCCAAGTTTAAGTTACAATGTAGATCGCTTTGACTTTTCTACAGTGCATTAAAGAAAAGTTATTTACCTTAAATCTATGTAATTCCAAGTTCACATCAATCACATCCCATCAGTCTCCCTTTTCTGCCTGCCTGTGGATCCCAACAAACTACTGGAGTTAGGCTGCAAAATTCTCCATGGTGGGGTCAAGGTAGCCAGAAAACAATTCCCCTTCCAACTAGGGGGTAAGGTCTGATAAGCTAGGCCCCCACCAAGAAAAAAATGACCACTAGAGCTTCCAATCCTTGTTGCCGAGTATTACACTCTGGCCGCCCAGCTGAGGGCTCATGATTAGTTCTGGCACAGGTCCGATTTATAGTCTAACAGGCACTTTTTATTCCCTTGTCCCCAAAGGGCTTACAATCTAAGCATACCTGAAGCAATGGAGGGTTAAGTGGCTTGCCCAAAACTACAAGGAGTGGCCATGGGACTAGAGACCATCCAACCTGAGGCTACTTGTCCCTAATTAGGAATTGAACCCTCCACAGAGGATTTTACAATGCCACACGGGCAATTATTATACTAATGCATCTGCCAATGATTCGTTCTGTCCACCATTTGAGACTAAAAGGCACCACGTTGTAAACCCTGGAATTCACAGGATAACGTCAAACAACTTTCAGACCTCCTTGTAAATCCTTGGTTCTTCTTAAGGTTGGATAGAAGGAATAGTGGTTAAGCACAAAGAAAAAACGCAGACGCTTGGAATTAGTTGTATAGAATCCAATGCCAAAGAGGAGACAGCCAGGGAGACTGCTAAGTACGCCGCTTCTCCCCATCTGCTTCAGCTTGTTACTCCTTCAAATGGCGTTTTTATTGAAGCATTTGCATAAATTGGCACAAACAGAGTTTAGCTGCAAAAGTGATGATCGTGATTTTAAATACAAGGGCAATCTAAGAGTTGAAGCAACTGACAAGCAAGTACCAGAAAAAACAGAATTCATTCTTCGAGTTAGATTTTCCATTGGGAAATGGATGCCTCCCTGTGGTTAGAATTGCCAACATATGTTGATATTCAGGGCTTCCAATTCCGTTCCATACTTGGCAGCTTTAAAAAGAGCGCATTTCACGGCTCAGGTTCAGAACTCTCATTCACCTCGGAACAGTGAAACAGTGACTAAATTAAAATACCTTGTAATAACCTTCAAATTGTACAATAAAATTGCCCCTTCATTCCTCAACTCCCTCCTTAGTTCACCAATAGCTCAAGAACCAGGAGGATTTTGTCTCAAAATACACTAACAATTCCAACCCACATCCGCAACGCCAATAAATCCATCAGCAATAGAGCCTTTACTTACGTTGCCCCTTCCATGTGGAATGCATTACCCGACAACTTAAGAGTCATGAAGGACCACAAACATTCCGGAAAGAGCTCAAAACTCATCTATTTGTTGAATACTATGGCTCCTCCACCAACAACAATCAGCCTCAAGCACCACATTCCCCTCGAAAACCTCTATCCCCTCCCTCCCATGTACCAATACATATTCATCACAGTATCTGCTTCTTCTACATAGTTATGTTAATTGTTAATTTGTTTTAACACCTTTGCCCTATAAATAAGTTTTCCGATGTTAGGTTCCCATTTTGTTTTCTGTCAACCACCACTGATCTTTGTAAACAGCAGTATATAAGTACTAATAAATAAAATAAATAAATAAATGTCGCGTACTGGACTGTGAAAGCGTATTTAAGCAGCAAGCCTCTTTGCAGGTGATTTCAAAGGCTTTTCAACAACGGAATAGGAAAATAGCTGCTAGAGTTGGTTACTTGCATATCGGCATTTTCAATGATGATTTCAAAGATTTGGATATAATTAATTGGAAACAAAGTTGCCAGTAACATCCAGTTTAATATAGACTTTATAAAGTCAAGCATTGCATGTTTGCTCTATATTCCAACTGTATGTCATCATAATTTTTTAATAGCATGTACAAAGATATTCAACAAAAAAAAAAGATGCCTGTGCAACTGAAGCGGAATTTCTGAGAAAAAAAAAACAAATGATGACCTCAACAGGATTTGTGGCACCTCTCACTAATACAGCATTTGTTTGCACAATACTTGGTAGTGATGACAGTCTCCAAACATTTCTTGTAGTCATCACTAAATTTCATACATGAGTGTGCTGATAATTTATCCCACTCTTCAACTGCAATTTGTTCCAGCTATGAATGTTTTCAGGATTCCTCATACCAATGGCAGATTTCAGCTCTTTCCAAAGGTTCTCAACTGGGCTGAGATCAGGACTCATTGATGGCAAATTTAGAATAGTCCATTTCTTCCATTTAAACCATTCTTTTGTACTTTTGGATGTATATTTTGGGTCATTGTCCTGCTGGAGGACCCATGGCCTTTGACCCAGACCTAACTTTCTGACACTAGGTAGCAGATTTCACTCCAAAATACCTTGGTAGTCCCATGACTTCATGGTTCCTTTAATACATTCCCAGGCCTCCAGTTCTTGAGGCAGCAAAACAGCCCCACAACATTATATAACCTCCACCATATTTAACTGTAGGAAGTGTGTTTTTTTTCCTTATGAGCTTCATTTTTTCACCTATTAATGTATCGCTGGTCTGCATTACCAAAGAGTTCAAGTTTGGTTTCATCTGTCCACAGAACATTTTCCTAGAAGGATTGTGGTTTCTCACGGTGAGTTTGGGTAAAAGATCAGGGATACCTTTTAATATCTTATCTTTGAGCAGTGGATCTTCCTTGGCCCTTGCCCATGAAGCTTTTCTTTGTTTAGTGCACGATATATGATGTGAGTTGAAACCATCACACCAGATTGCTCCAGGTTAGCCTTAAGCTTTTTGGATGTTGTAGGCGGTATTTTTCCAGCAGTTCACACCAACCCTCGAAGACTTCTTGGATTCATATTTTTCTTCCCACCATGTCCTGGGACATTCATGACAGCTCCATGAGCAAAAAACTTCTTAATAACATTGTGAACTGTAGATACAGAAATCCCAAGGTCTTTGGATATGGCCTTGTACCTCCTCTGAAGTTTGATGTTTGATGATAATGGCTTTTCTGATAGTTTCAGGTAGCTTTCTTGTCTTCACCATTGTGAAAATGGAACAAGGAGTGAATGCGGCCATTTTAAACATAAGAGCTAACAATCATTGCTTGATTCAGGTCATATGAGTACTGACAATCACAGGTGCATCTAATTTTATTGCAATGGTAGAATTGTTTAGAAGGGTGCCAATAATCATGACTACAAATATCACCACAATTGGATCTCATACAGGAAATTCAATTCTACTACAGTGACCATAATCTACTCCTGTAGCCTATTATACCTCACTAAACTTCAAACACTTAGCAAAATATTTTTTTGTCGGACTTCATTTCAATGAAGCTGCGAACATTCAGCTACATATACTTATGAGAGTCCATTTTAATTTATTATATATATAATTGTCTCAATATTTTAAAATAATAGGTAAGTACATAAATTTATCGCATTATATCATCTAACTGCCGGCCAGAGCTGCCGCGATTTGAAGGAAATCAATTTAGCTTCTGCATCAGGGCTCCGATCAAACAATTTAAGTATTCAAAGACTTAGCGAAACATGAAAATTCTTGTCCAATCCCGATGTCAAGGGCACATTACTCCTTTCTTCTTGATGTAGGGATCTCTCCCTGCTGTACTTCCAAAGATGGCCGCTGTGTTTTTATTTCACAAAAGCCTGAAGGACACCCCCCCCCCCCCAAGTGTCCATGAATCAGATAAGAGTATACCAATCCACTTGTTGGTTGAGACCCTTTTATCAGAGCAGAAGCTAAATAGATTTCCTTTGAAATGCGGTAGCTGTGGTCGGCAGTTAAATGATCTAATATGATAAATTTATGGACTTATCTATTATTTTAAAATATTTAGACAATTACATATATATTAAAATTAAAATGGACTGTCATAAGTATATGTAACTGAATGTTCACAGCTTCATTGAAATGAAGTCTGACAAAAAAATATTTTCCTGAGACATAATTTAAGTTTAGTGAGACATAATACGTATAGTGAGACATAATTGTCTATAGGAATAGATTTTGGTTACAGTAATCCCCGGCAGCCCTTATAAAAATAGCTCCATTATGGTAATACAGACTAAACTGATCCCTTAATAACATCACCGTTTACATGTGGATGGCATTTCAGTGTGTCAATGCCAGATATTTCATATTGAAATTGTAAATAAGGCTTAAAATAATCTGTTAAAGGTTAGGGTTGTTGTGTGGATTTGGGAGAAATTGGTATCCCTGAAACAGTGTTGAAACATAATGAAATCTTCATCACTCATTCACCTTCTAGTGGAGTTGATAGCTTGAAGAATTTAGGAAAGAACATAGGGATATACTTTATTTATCAGTTTGGAGTCAGAGCTTATGAACTCAGAAACATAGCCACTTTAATTTTTCAACAATATTTAAAAAATTACATTGAGCCTATGATTATGCTCCACTGATTCTGAGGATGAAAAACTTTTCCTCTTGAGTGCCTTGTTAGAGGGAATCATGAAATCGTTGTATTAAATAATTCGCAACTTTTGCTGATTCTATCAAGCAGCCTGGCACACAAGGAATAGTTGACTGATAGCTCAGAATGAAATGGGATGACAGTCACCTAGTCCCTGGTAACTGGAAGGAAGCGCAGATTTTACAAGGAAAATAAAATTTAAAATATCTGCAATGCTATAGAATTTCAAGTATTCAAATTTCACTTAGGGGTAGTTTCTTCTAATGGGTTAGTTTTGCGCATACTATGGCAGTCGTGAACCTCACATCTAAGCCAGGATATGTGGAATATGAACTTAATCTCTCAAATTTACTGCTAATTGTTAGGGATCTCTGCTCACTTTTAATAAAAATAAATTTAGCTTAAAAAAAAATAATAATATGAGTGGACTGCCGGTAAATAAGTAGGCCATTTACAAGGAGTATGTTGAGTTGCCTTTTTCACTAATGCTCGGCGTAATACTTGCATTGTGCCAAAGAGAGCCTTCTGTTGGAGTTCATAAGATGTAACATGTATGGGTAGTTTGTCAAGATGTGCTTGGAAATTCTTCTTTATCAGGCCTGTGGCTCCCAGTACAATGGGAAACATTTCTGTATCTTTATGCCACATTTTCTTGGTCTCTTATTGCATTTCTTGATACTTCAAGATCTTTTCACTCTTCACGCGATTCATAGAAAAATCACTTGGTGCCGACACTTCTATTATCAATGCCATTCTGGTGTTCTTCTCCTTTACCACTATGTCAGGTTTCCTGGCATCCAGTTTCTTATCTGTCAGAATGGGAATACCCCAGGTGATCATAACCTCTTCATTCTCTGTTATTCTCTTTGGGCCATAATCCCAGTGCTTTTCAGGGACAGTGATGTTGTAGTGTTGACAGAGTTTCCAGTGGAGGAGGCGTGCTACTTTGTTGTGCCTTTCCGTATAGAAATTTTCCGCCATTCTAACTTCACAGCCTGCTATTAGGTGAGTCACTGTTTCCAGCTTTTTCTTACAGAATCGGCATATGTCTGTTGTGCCAGTTTTTTTCAATACATGACGTAAACCATCTCGTCCGCAATCCGCTGTCCTGGTCTGCAACTATCAATCTTCCATCCTTCGGTTTCAGTTTACCTTTCCTTAACCATTCATGTGTCCGTTCTCGATCGACAAAAGGTTCTTGGATTAACACTTTGTATTTTCCACTGTATTTGTGCATTTGCCACTTGTTTTTCCTCATCTGCTGATCTAATTCTTTGAAGAGTTTTTTCTCTTGTTTTGCAAATTCTGTTACTTTCTTTCTCAAGCACATCTGTGGATTTCTGCTCATTCCTTCTAATCATTGGAACGCTTGTCCAAGTTTGATGATGAAGACAGATTCTGGACGTTTACTTTCATATTTCAGCACTTTTTGTGTATTTTGATTTGATGATGATGTCAGATAGGCTTGGAGGCCTATGATAGTAGCTCTGTAGGTATAGTTAATTTCTATAAGTCCTTGACCTCCTTCAGCTCTAGGGATGTACAATCTTGGCATACACTGATTTTTTTATAAATTATTTCACGAGCATGGAGGAGTTTTCTTGTTCGCACCTCCAGTTTTTCAAGCTCTTTATAAGGCCAATCCACAATCCCAAAACTGTAGGAGAGTACAGGAATTGCCAGCTGATTGATGACATGTATCTTATTTCATGATGTTAAAGCACTTTTCAATAACAGTATTCATCTCCTGTAATATTCTTTACTCATCTTTTCCCTCAATAGTTTCTGCCTGAGTGTAATTCCATCCTCTATTCTGAGATACTTATATACACCTTCCTGTTCAAGGTCCTTGATGTCACAGCCCTCAACAAGGGAGATCTTTTTGGTTTTGCTCAATTTTCCTCTGAAAAAAGTTGTCTTAGTGCATTTGTCAAGGCCAAAAGTCATCCTGATGTCGTCAGAAAAGCATTTCACTACACAAAGCTGCTCTGCTAATTGTTGGTCGCTGGAAATGTAGAGTTTCAGATCATCTATAAATAGGAGATAGGAAGTTACTTCTGGGTTGGTACAGTCTTTATAATTCAGGTTAAATCCATACCCAAGGAGTTGATGAGAGTACTCATTGGATTAAGCGCCAAGCAAAACAGAAGTGGCAACAGGGAATCTCCCTGAAATATTCCTCGCTGGATTTTAATGTTAGGAATGATGTACTGACCATCTTCATATTGCAGAAAGAATGTGGATCACCACATTGTCACAGTGAACTTAATGTACTCTATCAAACCAGAATTTATTTTATACATTTCAAGGCAATGTATTATCCAAGAGTGTGGGATGCTGTCAAAAGCTTTCTTATAATCAATCCATGCTATACTGATATTTCTTTCTTTCTTAGCACTTGCCATAATGACCTCATTCAGTATTAACTGGTCTTTGGTTCCATATGCTCCTCTCTTATTGCCCTTTTGCTCTATTGCCATGATGTTATTGAGCTTGATGTGATCGTATATTCTGTCTGCATCTATCGCAGTAAACAGCTTATAGATTGTAAGTAAGCAGGTTCTTGGTCTATAGTTTTTAGGAATGTTAGTCGGGTCTCTCTTAGGAAGGAGAAACGTACTTCCTAAAGCCATTGCGTTGTTAAATCCGGTCACTCAAACAATTGATTTTTGCAGTTCGCCAACTCTTGGTGGAGTGATGTGAACTGTTTGAGACAAAGGTTGGTTACTCCATCTGGGCCAGGGCTCTTCCAGTTTGGAGCTCGTTTTAACCTGCTTTCCAGCTCTTCCTTTGTTACTACAGACCATTCCATAGGTTTGATGTTTGTGTTTTCTAAATGCTTCTGTATGCTGGGTAACCATTCTGCTTTCTGATTGTGCTGTATTGGGTCCTCATATAACTTTCTCCAGAAGGTTTCGGATTTGGTTGGAGGTGCTTTTACCATATGAATTCTCTTCCCCAGTTTCCAGTAGAATTGTTCAGGGTTTTCTCTAAATAGTTTATTCTTATATCTTTCTTTCTTGTCTTCTTCATATCTTCGAAGCTTTTGTGCTTCTGCTGCTATTTTCAATTTATTGTTGGAACATATAAATTTCAGGTCTTCTTCTGTTAATGCAGCATGCTTCAGATTGATATCTTGAATCTTCCTTAATATCTTTGATGATCTTAATCCTTTTGGATACCCATCCAGTAGGGATACCTCTGCACGCAGTGATTGTATTTTTCGTTCTATGCACTTTTCCAAGGAAGAACTGTTATTGTTCTCTTTTTCTTCTGGCCTTACACTCTAGATGGTAATATTCTTGCAGTAATAATTTTAGCGACAGAATATTGTTATTCACTTACTATTTGAGTGAGTTGGTGATGGTGAATTAACTATATTACATGAAAGGTGTGCAAACTTCAGTTATCAGGGTTTCTTACAGGCCTGTAATATAACACTTTCTCAGCTAAATGTGTAACAGAGAGCCAGAATACAATTGGAAAGGTAAGGTTCAATGAGTTTGGCACTGTAATGCCAATGAAAGTTTATCTCTGTTTCTCGGCATAGCTCCTGCATTATATATGGAAAGTAAGTTTCCAGAACACCATGGGCCAGGAGATTTTCTTTGATCGACAGGGGAACCCTCCAGCTTCATAAGACATTCTCAACTGGCACCTGTCTTCAAGTGACACCTTCGTCCATGTAAACATCGGCTACTATAAAGCAGCCAGTGGTCAAGATATCAAGGTTGACACCAGCGCGATCATATGGAGTGATGGGTCTACACAGGTGAGATGACCCTCATATCTTTATTGCAAACTGGTTGAGAAAATGCTCAGAATCCATCATGGGTGGAACCTTCTCTGACTTAGCAGAAATCCAATTTCAGACCTGTGACTTTGTAACACAGAGGGGCTTGGATCTATCAAAGTCAACTTCACATTACTTTGAATATGACAGTGATTTTTGCATTTATTCCAATACTTATAGACTATCTGGGCTCAGTTACAAGCACTATCCCAGAACCCAGGGTTGGCCAGTTTGAATTCTAGGAAGGCTTCATGGAAAATCAGCATTAGTCAATAATCAGCTGATATACTTGTGTGCATGAGAGGCATTCCTACTAGAGAAAGTGAAGTAATAATTTTTCTGTGCTATCTCCTTTTGAGTACTGAGTGCTATTTTGGAACCATATTGACCAAGCCAATGACTTTCAAAAGGGAGCCACCAAAATGGCATATTGTCTGCAGGATAAGACAGAATAAACAGAGCTCAGAAGAGAAAAGGCTGATAGGATGCAAACATTCAAACGTGGGCAGGGGGCCTAAAGGATAAGATCACTGTGATTTCTTCTCTCTGCAAACCCAGCTGTTCTGCTTTGTAATGAATGTGTTTCCACTACACTGGCATATCTTGGCTGTTCTGAGACTTCTGGAGATCAGAAGATTTTGTCCTTATAGCAGAGGTTCTCAACATGGTCCTCAGGACATAACTAGCCAGTTGCATTTTCAGGACATGCACAATGAATGTGCATAAGAGAGAGTTGCATGTACTGCCAATCATTATATGAAAATCTGTCTCCTGCATCGTCATTGTGGATAGCCTGAAAACCTGAATGGCTAAATATGCCCCAAGATTTTGGTTTCTAAGATTTGTTATAAAGAACTATTGTTTTTTTTATTTCAAGGAAAATCACACAGGGAATGAGAAAGCTAGTTACCAAGGGCCTGATTTTGATTTAGGCAGGCTATACACTGCGTCGGCACATAGGCGGCCCTCCAACACCCCTAACCCAGATTTTCACTTCCGTGGTGACAGAAGTGAAACTCCGGGTTATGCTGGATGCGCAGGTAGCCGCTGGGGCTAAGCAGATAGCAATGATTTTCGATGCTACTCGCTTAACCCCTGCACCTTAAAGATAGGCCAGGAAAATCCTCGACTATCTTTAAAGCGCAGAGGGCTAAGCGGGTAGCATCGAAAATCACTGCTACTTGCTTAGCATTTTCCTCCACCCCTGCTCCCCCCCTGGAACGCCCCCAACACATCCTGATACTAACCGCATAGCATCTGGGCACTACCTGTGAAGGTGCTTTTCGAAAATCCCAGATAACGCATTTACACGGGGAACTAGGGCAGTCACCCTTGTACATGCCTTTGAAAATGCCGCCCAAGGCTATGCTATGAAAAATAATCATCATTCTCTCTCCTGCTATAATTTCTCAACCCAGTGTCCTCTAAATTCACAATAATGACCATCAACCTGTCCTTCCTAGCTTTCCTCACCATTCCCCTCCTCCTAGTGTACTCACATAACATCTTTTGCACAGTAGATGTTAGCAGATAGAGGCCAATTAGCCTATCCAGGTTTTCCAGTTATTCTGGTCTACAGTTTATTCCCGTAACCTACCATAGAAGTTTGGCCACTTCTTATCCAATCAGAGACCCTTATCTGACTCAGTTTTTTATTATCTTTGAACTTTATATCTCTATCGTCCTGCATAGATGAGCATCTAAGTATTCATGCTTAGTCCAGTACCTATCCTCGCATCCCCTATCACCAAACTTTGTAATAATCTAAGCACTTAACAAAACTAGAGAAGCAATTACCTGTGCATTGTGATGCCATCATTGCCAAGCTACCATCAATCAGTTGGCATTGAACTGGCTTACCTCTGGTGAATTTGTAGCCTGTTGGTTCCAATCTAGCTAACCCATAACTAGTCTTGTAGATATACTGTGCTTTATTATCCATCCTTTGTTAACTTCTTACCATCTCTTTCCTTGCCTCTGCTCTTAAGGGAAGAAAGGGTCGGTTGTTTAAAGACTCCAACTTCTCATTGGTGTTTTGATGACTGTCTTGGATAACCATCTCAAGCATGCTTGAATCCTGTCACAGTATTGGTTTCCAGCACCTCCACTGGTAGTTGAGTGGCCAACTGGCTCCAGATTATCAGCTAGATCTAGTCTTGGTTTTACCCATTGTATCTATGGACCTGTAATCTGACTTTTCTTAGGAAATAGAATAGAGAAAACTGTATTTTAGGTGTATACATGCAATGGGGTAAAACTAGAGTGAGCCATTCCGAAAAATCTGGAGACAGTTGCAACTCTAGCTGGTAGGTTATTCCAGGTATCTGCCGCCCTCTCAGTAACAAAATATTTTCTTATTATTACTTTCAACCTTTCTCCTTCCAACTTCATATCATGAGTCTTTAACCTCGAAATTCCCTTGTCATGGAAAATTTCACCTCCATGTCATTTCTTAAAGCCTTTCCAATATTTTAATATTTCTATGATGATGCCCACTTTCCATCTTTAAATCCACAAAGTGCATTTTCGGTGTCTTAAGTCTATCCTTCATAGGGTTGGAGTTGCAGGCTCTGCATCATTTTGGTTTCCCACCTGTGAATCACTGCCATCCTTTCAATATCAAAATTAAGGTACAGCACAAAGTGGGGTTTCGGTAATGACTTAAATGAGGACAGTACTGACATTTTTAATTTATTTTTACTCTATAGTGTCTTGGGTAGTTTGGAAAGATGATTCATAAACTGAATAAAATAAATCAAAAATATATTTTTCTTGCTGTTGATACCTCTGCTTATATAACCAAGGGGTATGTTTACTAAAACCCCGGTAATGTGCGGGCCGCGCTAGTGTGCGGGTGCCATATAAGGAGTGGGCGTGTCAGTCAGAAAAAAGCAAAACCGGGATTATTCATGCGCTAAGGTGCACCGCGCCCATGTGAGCCCAGCACTTTAGCGCATGCGAAAGTTGCGTGGGAGGCATAAGTGGTGCGCTGATGTGCAAGCAGAGGAGAAGAGCCACAGCACAATGGTTAAGACACTGACCAATGGTGCAGGGATCAGGGGTTCAATCCCCCACAGTGCCAAAGAAGAAGGCTGGCTGAGGCATTACCTGTTAGGGGTAATATTGCTTTAGGAGGCATTTTAATATTGGGCGGCATAAGGCGGAGCGCTGATGTGCAAGCACAGAAACAGAACCACAGCACAATGGTTAAGACATTGACCAGTAGTGCAGGGACCATGGGTTCAATCCCCCACTGTGCCCAATGAGTAAGGCTGGCTAAGGCAGAACCTATTATGGGGAAGATTGCTTTAGGAGGCATTTTATTTTTTTTTAATTATCTCTACTAGCAAACGCACTCTCAAAGCGTGTTAACATAAGGCGCCCCATAAGGCACATTTTAAATTGCACTGTCCGCCAAGGCACCCTAGAATGTTGCTTATAGGGCGCTTTATAGGGTGCCGTATGAGTTACCGCAAGGTCACAGCACTGTTTTTGATGGCAGCACTGTGCAGTTTAAGGAATGAAAATCATAAGTAGGTGCGCTGACATATAAGGAGGAGCAGCAGTGGAGCACAATTGTTAAGACACTGACCAATGATGCAGGAGTCATGGGTTCAATCCCCCACTGTGCCTAATGAAGAAGGCTGGCTGAGGCATTACCTGTTATAGGTAATATTGCTGTAGGGGGCATTTTATTTTTATTTTAATTAGTGCTGCCAGCAAACACACCCTCACAGTATTGTAACATAAGGTGCTGCATAAGGCGCCTCATAGGGTACCCCAGAGGGCACATTTTGAAGTGCACTGTCCGCCACGGCACCCTACAATGTCCCCTATAGGGCACCCTATAAGTTGCTCCACAGGATAACGTATAGTCACCTTATAAGGACCGTAACCATAAGGTGACCTATAGGGCGCCCTATAAAGCGCCCTCTGAGGCATCTTATGGGTACAGTACGATGAGGGTGTTTTTGCTGGCAGCAATAATGTACATTAAAAATAGATAATGCTTTGGGCAGCCCTATCAAATAACCCCACTGTGGGTTTGATGCCACAACCTCTGACTCCACAGGCAGTGAAGAAACCATTGTGCTACAGCTCTATAGCTGCTAGCAAGCCCCTGGCTGGCTGCAGAGGGAGTGCACGTCACCACACAGACAGTCTGCTGTGGTCACCAGGATAGGGTTAGCACACCCGTACCCATGATGCACTGCACATGCAAATCAGCTGTCCACAGATAAACACAAGATGGGGTATGCACCCCCACAGCACCTCGGCCTGGTAGGGGGAACTGACCATGTGCACCCCCACAGCACCTCGGCCTGGTAGGGGGTACTGACCGTGTGTTTTACTGGCACAGAGTAGCTACACACACCGTCACATTGTGCGGGTACTGTGCTCACCCTGAGGGTGCGGTGAGGCGGCCATCACCAGGTCCACAGCACCTTCCATAGCAGAAATAGGCCATGCTGGAGGTCCAAAGCAGTGTTAATGTGTGAGATAGGTAGTTTCTGCAGAAACACCTTGGATATATCTGTCTGTCCCAGTCAGGTGTAGCTCCTATGGACTCCTAGGAGGATTATGCACCACCACTCTCCCCCTCCAGGGCTAAGGGTGGTAAACAGGGTCTCCCATCAACAGATGCACATTCTACCTCCCTGCAATGGTGGCAGTAGAGGGGACCATCAACCCCGGTCCTGCTGGGGAACAGACACCCTACAGGGCAGTCAATGCAGCTCTGTACATATCCATAACGCAATAGCAGACAGACATTAGGCCTGGATATGCTAAGCTGCACCCCACCACTATCTGATATTCTCCTGCAGCAAGCCTTCAGACGCTACACCCTGCAAGGCGCTCCATCAAGACACATACCAGCTGCAAACAGTCTGCTAGCTAGTCCATAGTGCATGTTCCTGGTGGCATACACCCAGAACTGGGATGTCAGCATACGCAACAAGCAGATAAGTTAGTGACTGGGCTCCAAAAGGAAAACCATAAATATCACATGAAAGAAATACTAGACAGCACTATAGGGGTGCCTAGCCATGCTGTGGTCACTGCACAGTCAGGGTGAGAGTGATCTCCCAGCAGGACATGCTGAGGCCACCCTGTCTGTGTAGGTGGTGGCCGGGCACTAAAATGTCCCAGCCAGTGCCCTATGCCCTATGCATCCTGGCCAGGCCACCCTGTCCGGGCTATACCCATGGTACTTTGCTCCTCATTATGCACATTGGCAGGCCAATACTGGCAACAGTGCTGACAGTGTAGGCTGTGGAGGGTGTTTGCAGCCACCACACACTGGATAGACAGACAGACACCCCCACACCTATGCCAGCATTGTGCTACTATGGAGGGGTTTAGCAGCCCTGGCCACCACACCAGTCCTGGGCACAGTACAGGCATGGATATGGTACGCAATACTGTTGGGGGTCACTCCCCAGGGTGGTAAACACTGTCAGACACCAGACCTGAAGCACACACCACAGACATCAGAAAGGTTGTTATGATGGAGCTCAATCAGCAAACTGTGCTTAACGTAGGAATTGCTATCTGCCAGTAATCCTAGCAAACGTTTGATAGCTGTGTACCGTATACCCAGGTGTAGGGTGGCATTGCTAAGGTATGCAAGTGCTAGTATTGGGAGATGCACGCAGGGCCCAATGTCCTGCCTCTCCAGGAGGCATTGGCCAATGGGGCCTGTGGGTGTGGGTGTGGGTGTGTCTGCCCCTGTTGGCTGCTGCTTTACGGCAGAGGTTCCCAACTCCAGTCCTGGTGTGCAAAACACTGTTCGGGTTTTCATGCTGTCCCTCATGAATATGCATGAGATACATCTGCATACCATGGGGGTGGTGCATAGATATGCAGCAGAAGCATCTTTATTAGAGGCAGCATGGAACCTGAATGGTGTTTGGCCCTCCAGGACTGCATTTGGGAGACTCTGCTCTAGGTAATGCCCCTGTTTATGGTGTCTGTGCTCAGTGGGGTAAAATATAGGCATATTAACCATGCATATGTTCTCTGCAATAAAGGTTTGTCCTTACTATCACGGTTTAGTTGTGGGAAAAATACGTGGACTGGATTGGAAGTAGCCCCAGCTGGGCTTTGAACCTGTGACCTTTTGTTCTTGCACACACTGTTTGTGTGCACTGCACCACCGTGTTGCTACAGATATGCTGCATTCCCTGGGAGTCCATGACTGTACATCCGACAGGGCCTGTTTGTTGCAGTGCACTGCACCCACCTGGACAGGGCTTGGTCATGGTCTGCTGTGGGCACCAGCCGCTGCCACCTCCACCATCAGTACCGCTCCATCCTTAGATTGGAGACAGCATAAACCCTGATGGATTTGTGGCCCGCCAGGACTGCATTTGGGGGATTCTGCCATAGGTAATGCACATTTCTATGGTGTTTGTGCTGTGTAGGGTAAAATAGAGGTTTTTGACCCATGCTTATGTTCTCAACAATAATGGTTCAGTCTTTACTACCATGTTTTCTTTATGGGTAAAATAAAGGGACTGGGTTGGCAGGAGCCCCAGCTGGGATTTGAATCTGTGATCTTCTGGTCCTAACAGCACTGGCTGTGTCCGCTGCACCACCATCTTAGCACAAAAACAGTGCATTCCCTGGGGAGTCCATGGCTGTTTGTCAGACAGGGCCTGTCTGTTGGAGTGCACTGCACCCACGTGAAGGGGGCTAGGCCACCGTCTGCTGTGGGCAGCAGCCACTGCCCCCTCCACCAACGGTACCCCTCCGCCACCATGCTGACATGGCCTTATATTGGTGACAGCATCACAGATGAATGATATGTGGCATTCCAGGACTGCATTGAGGAGACTCTGCTCTAGGTAATGCGCATGTTTCTGGTGTCTGTGCTCTGTAGGGTAAAATAGAGGCGTTTGGACCATGCTTATGTTATCTTCAAAAAAGGTTGGTCTTTACTATCATGGTTTAGTGGTGGGTAAAATATGGGGATTGGGTTTGCAGGAGCCCCAGCTGGGACTTGAACTGGTGATCTTTGGCTCCTGAACACACTGTCTGTGTTTATTGCACCACACTGTAGCCATAGAGACAGTGCAGTCCCTGGAGATAGGAAACCTGGCCAAAGGAGTCAGAAACCCTGCTCTGCACAATTTCACTGTGGGATCATTCACCTTGTATGGGGATGGAGCGTAGACCCTTCTAAAATTCATATTTCTTTTTTGGGGCTTTCTTGGGAGTGATTTTTGATGTTTTCCATGACTATCACTGTTGCCCAGCTGGATTATAATTTTTTAGAATTTTGTTGTGGTCATTTTCAATTTTTATTTGCTATTTTGTTCTGTGCACATGTATCACACTGCTCACGTTTTGTAGGTTTCCCTGGTTTTGCTGTACATTGCTGACAGAAATGGTTTCTCTTCCCTTTAAATCGGCTCTACCGCGAGGTTTTCACTCGCGGTATTTTTTTACTCGAATTTCAGCCCCGCTCCTGTGCGGGGAGCCTCTCCCCTCCCACTCTCCACCCATTGACCCCGTCTCTCTGCCCCTAGGGAGCCTTCCTCCGCCCTCCGGGAGCCTTTCCACGCCTCTATCGCTCATTTGCGGGCCGCGCACATGAGCGGGCCCGTTAGTGTGGCGCGCACGTGTGCGGGGCACAAAAACACATCATTAGCGTGCGCTAAGGTACCTTAGCGCACGCTCAAGTGCGCCGCGCACAGTAGCGCGGTTTAGTAAACATACCCCCAAGTGTGCGGTTAGCTTTTCCTAGTATTTTTTTTTTTTACATTTTAAGACATCTGAAATGATTACTCCTTGATCCTTTGCTTCTTTAACACTTTCTGGCCTTCTCCTCCAAATGATATCTATCTAGCGAATGTTTTCACTTCATTGCATGATTTAACATTTCTTAGCACTTACGTTCATTTTTCAAATTCCTAACCATTTTTCAGATTTTCCTGTTTCCGTAAACCTATTGTAATTTTTTGGGGAAACTACTAGGTACGTATGACCTAGATTGGCCACTGTTGGAAACAGGATACTGGGCTTGATGGGAGACAAAGGAGCTGGTACCAAAGACTGGTGAATATTCCATAGTTCCTTTATTGTCCCCAATGCGTTTTGGCCTTGGCCTTTTTCAGGGAGTATGGAAAACAAGCCTCAAAAAATACAATACACAAATTAAAACATATAATATCATATATATAAATATAATGTACCATAAATATAAAATTATAAAACAGGAAAAATTCATAAATAATTAATAACTAATGAATTAAAACGCATAAGACCCTTAGGGGCATGTTTACTAACAGGCCGGTAAAGTGCGGGTCGCGGTAGAGTGAGTGTGCCGTATAAGGAGTGGGCGTTCCATCCTGAAGAAGAAAAGCCGTGATTGACAGATGCGCTAAGGTGCGCGGCGCCCGTGTGCGCTCCGCACCTTACCGCAAATGAGAGCCGAACGGGAGGCATATGTGTCGCGCTGATCAAACAGAAGGACAGAGCCACAGCACAATGGTTGAAGCACTGACCAATGGTGCAGGGAGCAGGGGTTCGAAACCACACAATGCGCAATGGCTCGCTGAGGTGTTAGTTTATGAGGCAGAGGAATACTGGGCCAAATAAAGCAGCCCGCTGAGTTTTGTTTTGGCACACATCAAAACTGGACGGGATAAGGAGGCGCGCTGATGTTTTTATGCGACATTTGAATGCTGGGCGGCATAAAGCGTCGCGCTGATGTTATCTGGCGGCATATTACTACTGGGCGGCAGAAGGCGGTGCGCCGGTTACGGCGGCAATCGCATAATGGAAGGTATAAGTGGGGCGCTGATGTGCAAACAGAAACACAGAGCCACAGCACAATGGTTATAGCTCCCACCAATGCTGCAGGGATCAGGGGTTCAATCCCCACAGTGACTAATGCAGACTGCTGTGTGCTGTGTAATGTTAGGAGGCTGATATATAATGGGTGGCATAAGGCGGTGGTATGCTGGGCAGAGAGCGTTGCGCTACTGTTTTCTGAGTCATGTCAATACTGAAAGGCATAAGTGACGTGCTGATGTGCAAATCAGAGAGCAAAGCTGCAGCACAATGGTTACCACACCAACCAATGCTGCAGGGATCAGGGGTACGATACCCAACAGTGCAAAATGAAGATAGCTGGCTGAGGCAGTAGCTGTTAGGGGTAATATTGTTTTAGGAGTACCGTATTGTATATATGTAGAATCATAACCGATAGCAAATACACTCGCAAAGCAGTGTAACAGAACGTCGCCCATAGGTTAATGCAGAGGGCACATGTGAAAATGCAATGTCCGCCATGGCACCCTACAATGTTGGTGAAAGTGTAGCCAAGTGTGCTATATGAGGCAGGGTAAGGTGAGAGCACTGTCCCAGATGGCAGCAGTGTGCATTGTAACGTATGGGAAATGTAAGTCGGTGTGTTGACCAAGGTCTGCCATACCTGATTTGGCAGGGAGGGGCTGCAGACAGGGGCAGGCGACTGATATGAACAGGGGATTAGAGTGTATCTTATCTTGTAAACTGCCCTATTCCCGTTGGAGTACTACAGCTCCATTAAACTCATGCTCTGGGGAAGAAGCCAATACTCCTCTGTTGTGAATGCTGACAACTTGTGCAGATAGTGAATGATGGAGGGGTGATCATGGTTTGAATGTTCCAGTGAATAAGGTTGGCAGAGGTATGTCAACTGTCTGTGTGCAACTGTACAGCAATCTGTGATGCTGTCTCAAAAGAACTACCCCCTTGTGCCAGATATTAATGCACCTTTTATGGTGTTTCAGAAGGCACACACGTTGCTAGGAAATGAAAACCTCATTCTCCACAAAGGCCATGTGGAAAGGCTGTCAACTCCCAAGACACTATTGTATGTAACCCATAAGCTGTGTCAATCAAAGGCATGGCAAAAGATGCCCCAAGGATGTAGAGATGAACCCAGAAACGTAACCCAGTAGCACTAACATCCCTCAGTTGGAATGGCAAAGGAGGTATGTGGCAAACCCACACGTAACACAAGCACTGCACAGAGCTAAAACACAAAAACAATACAAAAGTAAAAGAGGGATGAAGATCAGTTGCTGAACTGCAGAAATCATCCCCAACCCATGTGGCACCCATTAAAATGGACAACCCAGTTGAGGGTACAATATGCTCACAGCACACATCAGTACATATATGACCCTCAAACAAATGTTAAACACCTTTTATGGAAAAGCATACAAATATAAGACACCACACAGGAAGCACACTAATGACCACTACCACAAATCACAATGGCTAAACCGGCATGCCACACCAACAATGTGAGCTCCTTAGCAAAGACTGCAGAAAGAAAGAGTGCAGTCCATTAAACAAACCGCCTGCTGACTGTCAGGACAAGCAAACACCAAAAAGTAAGCATGATGAAATGCACATGCAGAGCTGCTAATTACTCATACAATTGCAGTCTGTATTTGTGATGTGGTGCACATGTGCACACACAATGAAATGTTCTGCAGTGGATACAGCATGCAAAAGAGGGGAAAAATATACCACAAGGGCAACAGAGGACGGTATGTGGAATATGTTAATAATTTGGATCAGGACATGAGAAAGTTCCACATGTAATCAGGTGTAACACACAACACCTGAATCACAGAAAACCAAAACCCCCTGATGTGTTGCCATGTAAACACCCTAAAGTGGGACACCTCTGAAACGAAATAATATGTGATGGCTAAGCAGCACACAGGATGCACCTTGACGTACAGTGAGGAGAGAGAAGGGTGTATGTAGAGGTGAGGAACCTGCTGTTACCTCATGGTACAGTCAGCAGATTAGAAAACAAAGGATATAGCACATGTGCTAATCAAAACAAAAACATACAGAGTAGAAACACATGACTGTAGCCACTCCCAGAAACAGTACACTGAGTACACAGTAACACACTGAGCACACTGAGCCAAGCATACTAAGCACACTGTGTGGCAACCGTGAATACCCAGTGAGGTTACATGTGTCTGCCAGATACACAGCTGTCACTGTACAAGGATGCGAGCACAGGTGGCACATGTACATGTGTGGCAAATGGCCCCAGACAAGTGTTAATGTGATCAAAGAGAGAAGGACTAACCTACTGTTAACAAAATGGCCTTGGACCCAAGCAAACACTGATCAATTCCCACTAGCACCCCATGTGGCCTAGGTCAAGTCATGTAACCCCTCATTACCGTGGAACAAAGACCAGTTAATCCTCATCCAATGATATTGACAAAATAAACAATGCAGTCCCTGGGTCACAAAGACGCAGGACTGAGAAACAGGCAATGCAATGTGTGCCTTTGTATCACCCTGCTCAATCACCAAAAGAGCCACATGTATGTGGAATAAATATCTTTATTTGGTATACACATCACAAATAGTGTAGTCAGTGCCATCATAATATGAAGGTGAGTGCATCTCTGATGGAATATTGAAACCCCTCTAATAGGGCATAAATCTAACTCACACAGAAAAGTTAATTCAACCACCACAAATGAAGAGCATGAGATATAATGTGCAGCCACTGCATACAATGCACTGGGCAGCAGACCCCCAGCCCCTACCTGATTCTGCATGCTGCAAAGGTGTAATGCACATATGAGTGCATGTAGAGAGTTGGCGCTGCATATTGAGGACACAACACACATCATGTGTCCCTCAAACCATATCCATCTTGCAACACAGGAGACAACCAAACCAAAAAAGCCTATGTTGAGAAAATGTTTTATTGTGAAAATCACGCTGGGAAAGTAATGTGTGTGGTCTCACATAATGTCTGAGCTAGGAATCAAAGCTGCAACAATGTAGACACAAACTCTCCTCAAAATCACAATGAGTATATGCAACAGGTAGGACAGGCACATGAACACAAACAAAATACAAACTCAACTACCTTCCCAAACCTATACATATACCACCATGAAGGAGGTGGCCCTGCAACCTTTTCAGAGTAGACAGTGTTTGGCCACATATAACATAATACATGGAATGCACAATTGACGAAGTGCAACGGTGACCCACATTGCCACACTGCAAACATCATGTCGCAATGTGAGTGTCTCTACCACAGGGCATAGCCTGGACTGTGCACATGGGAAATGCAAGGTGTTGACATACATGCAGACTGTCACGTCTGCACATCCAACAAACACAATAAGCAGCATCTGAACAAGGAAATGAGGGCCAAACATCCTATACGGAGCCACAAAGAAGTCTGAGGTCCACATGTTTTGTCTCACAAACATAGTCCGTCATATGCAAAAGCACCATCCACAGTGCAACATGAGACAGTGATGCCACACATGCACGTAAACACCCTTGTCACATTGACCACATTAATTAAAGATGGTCGTGTGTCCAAAATCATTGTTGAGGTTACACTTGTAGCATGTGCATGTGGAAAGCAGGTGGACATACACAATAGGAGTGCTCCATCGTTGGCTGTATGGCGCAAACATGGGTGTATGCTTGATTAGGAAGAAAAAGATGAGGGTATCCTGGGTGGCATGTCACACCCAGGGCCAAAACGTAACAATACTAAAACTGTGTTCGAATGGATCAGCTGCACTATCCATGTCATTTGCTGCTGCACACGGGGGGAACACTGCCAAAAGTAACAATACTATGTGCAATCCAACAGGTGAGGTTAATAGTGTTCCACCAAATATGGCTAGGAATAGTCAAGCGTGACATGTCAACATTCCACTGTCTTTGAAAGTTCATGTGTGTTCTCAACAATGAGCAGGACTCCCTGCAGAAACATCACACAAACAGTGCAGAGAACACCTCTGTAATGGAGAATTAAGTAGCTTAATAGTAATACTGTCCATCGCAGTCATATGTCTCACTCGCAGAGGTAAACATCCAATGGGGCACTTTCTGGTGTAAAATGTCTATGGTGTTGTTTCTTCAAAAGGTGGGTGATGGTGACACCAGATGCACTGTAATAGATGTGTCCGGTATGTACTCAGCCCTGTGTCATGAGAGGATACGTATGTTCTTGTGAGCCACCTATGAAAAACACCACACAATGCACACCGTTACACCTTTGCAAATGCACAAGAAAGGTATGTGAAACCACACAGTACATTACTCAACAAAACATTGGTCATGACATCATTAATCCGAAACACACACATGGGTAAAACATGGGTATGGTCATGTCCATGCTCGTGTCACACAGGTGTGTCACAGCTACACACGACATGCATCTGTTTATGTGCACATAGAGGAAACATTATATGCATATAAGACAATTATGATTCATCAACAGGTAAACATAGATACAAATCTGCAATTAACAAATGTGCAACTTACCTTGTGTGTGCATCAGGTGTATGTCAGCAATCCCATGAACCACTACACAGCAATAAGAGGTGACAGTGAAGGCAGAGAATCTCAGCAGTCCGTGTACAAACAAAAGGTCAAGCCGCTGCTGATGCATGTCCACATTATGGTCATATCTGAAAATAAATAAAGGTGAACATCAGTGGTGACTCAGAACACAAGACACATTTTGTCGCACACCACACAACACATGTTGATAATACGCATAAGGTAAACAGCACTACGGAACACATACCACAGTCACAACTGCCCCCCAGGTGCACAGTCCCCTCACAGTACATGATAATGTACTATGCCTGAAGAGTGTCTCATCACACAGGCAACCTGTAATCACCCACACACAAAGTATGCATATTTCTGCAGTCCAGCTGCAACACATGGCCTGTATGTGTCCAAGTGGACCTTTAGACATATAAAGGCCCCGTGAACCGGCAATAATACCCTGTTGTTGGCTTATGGTACAATGTTCGGGTAGGGAGCAAGTGCAGGCAAACCAAATACAAACCTTAAATACACACACATGCAGATATGCTGTAACTGTCACATATACAGTGTGGCACAGGACATGCTGAACACAAACACATGGGGATATGTGTGACAACAGCAAGGGATGGGTGATGGAGCCTGAAGTGAAACACAAAACAACACACCATCTGCCCAATATGATGGAGCAATGAAGATATGTTTTCCACATGACCCCAGGCACACACAATCTCCCTGTACATCCACCTACCCCAACGCAAAGCATATTGGGTGATGTTCAGTCACATGCCAATCCAACACATCAACAGCATCTGAATAAACTATGTCCTGTGCATTGGGAAACACAACAGTAACAAACATGTCATGTTCTACAAGAGTATCACACACTGCACCTTCCTGTCCACAACTCTCATACCCCACACCATCACCTAATGTCTGACTGCTCCCTATCACAATGTATAGATCTCACACATGTGAGAGGCAGCACAGAGTTGTAGGAGGCTATCCTCAGGTGTCCATAATCAATCCTGTCCCCATCGTACCTCTGTGTTGTTGTACAGAAAGATCAACAGACATGTCAGAAACCACCATGTTTGCACCTCATCACAAAGTACAGACGAGTCACACAGATCCACTATATTGGCAACAATGCCCCCTATCTTTGTGTAGGGGTGTGTCAATGTTGAATGCAAAGTCGCTTACAATTCTGGAAACACATATGGAATATGCACGAGTGTCTCATGTATGCAGGGAACAAATACATATCCTGGTGTGTAGATGTCATACCTTGAATCATAGTGACAGCTATTTGCTGATGATCTCCACAGATAGCTGTCAATGTGTGCGTCATGTCATTAAAACACCAATGGCATGTATATTTTTTACGCAAACCATGATGGCTGCATGCCATCACACTGTGTGTCATTGAGAATGTCAACGCATGGATAGCCAATATGTGTACCTCAGAGAAACAACTCTCACATATGTCTGGTTTTCCTTGCCAACATAATCCTCCCCTTCCCTGTCCGACTATCTATGCAATCTATGTAATGTGGACTGTACTATCCTACACTGCTCACATACCCAGCCTGTAGCTGAGGCATGATGGCATATGTTGAGAATTTATCAGCAAGATATGCCATGTACTCCCTGAGAATTCTGCACAACCATAAGCCACCAACACATTCTGTGCTCATCCTGCCCACTGTAACGCACCCCTCGCTGATATGGGGTAGGTTATCCTCTGTATCTGTGTACATATGTAGCACTGTACCTAAGGTCAATTCGCCTACATGTAAATGTGGCAATACTACCTCTCTGGCTGGACAATGCTCAGATCCCCATCCTATAACATGTCCATGTCATGGCTTTCTGGTGCAGTATACATTCCGACACACTGTAGGGTGACATTAACACCCTACACATAGATACCCTAATATCCGCAGAAACTACTACTAAGCATCTGTCCTGTGATATGTATGTCCTGATACGGCCATAATAACAAAGCAACACATAGCCAGCTGACAGGAGTGTAAGAACCAAATGTACACCCCAAAGGTGAAACATATAAATTCAACCCACTGGACTAATGTCCCCAAACGTGGACTGGTCTCACACTGTGAACATCTCACCATATGGCTAACACTGTTATCCACCCATATCATCACAAAACATCATTTGTGCTCAACAACAACAACAGGTGCTAACACAGGCAGCCACTAACTGTAATTTTAACCTTAAAAATCACACACAGCCGTATGAGCAACCACCCACATCATCTGGCACCAAATGCTGTTGTGTACTGGCCACATTGTTTGTGCCTCACACATGCCTATATGTGAGTTGTGAATTAGCACTAAAATACTAATGTGGTGTCACATACAAATCATATCCTGACATAAACTGTAACTGCTGTAAACATAACACACATAGGATTAAAAAGCTGTGTGGGTAGGTAATACGCACATGAGAAGATCTCTCCAATCAACCTCCGTCTGACTGCTGTGCCATCCTGTGTGTCACCACTGGCACGTACAGGGGGGCACATTGGATCTTGCTCCAGATCCTCATTAATCTCTGCAGGGATATTGTGCCTGAGAGCAATGTTGTGCAGGATGCAACAGGCTATGATTATCTCTGCAACAGTCCTTGGCTTATACTGTAAGGCCCCGCCTGACCTATCCAGACACCTGAAGCGACTTTTCAACACGCCAAAGGTACGCTCGATGACTGAGCGGCTGGAGGCATGGGCCTCATTATACCTCCGCTCTGCACGTGTCCGTGGCTGACGTACAGGGGTCAGCAGCCAGGGGCGACACCCATATCCTGCATCACCTTGGAAATAAAAAGAAATGTGCGTGTCAATATTCAACATAACTGACATATGTTAAGATGTAGTAACCCTACACAAAACAAATCCTGACATCAACATATAACCGAACAATTAATGAGCTGTAAAAAACACATATGCTGTTAGAAAAGGAACACATAGCCTAGAAAGTAAGTACACTCATGGGAAATACCCCAACAGTTCCATCTATACTGTAACATATTGTGTGTGTGTGTGCGCGACATGGGTATTGTAATGCATTGACTGTCCACATTGGCACCCCTGCCAATGAGAGACGATAGTAACGATTCACGTGTCACATGTTCATATTGTATGTCTGAACAGTAACCTAGGTAAAATATGCTGCCATGAGAGGGTGGGAAAAAAACAGAACATGTATGCCATGGAGGATGGTGATAATGTGAACCATATCACCTAGATGCATCCTGTCCTGTACGGGCAACATATCTAGATCTCATACTCTGTGTCCTTATGCTGTATATTGCTAAACATAAATTGTTTAAATACCAATCCTGTGCACTGTGTCTATCCTGGGAACATCCCACTGAAGGTGGGGTCTGCAAACCTGCACACTGTACTACTCATGTCTTAACCTCATAGAGATACACATCGGTACATTACCGTCATGTGTAGCTGAAAACAATACAACTCTGTATGCACACACATAGCCCACAGCTTCAGGCATCCCCTTTCCAATATGTTAAACTACATGAGGATCACTGGCCAATATGTGGCTAAATCATGATCATCTACAGTAGGCCAAGGTACTAGCACCAAATATACTTCGTTACACCCCTGCTGTGACATAGGCCAAATGCGTGACCATACATATCCACACGAGTGCTGCTAGCTGGAAAGGGCAAAAGCATACATCAGATATTCCCAAAAAACCCCTCATATTATATACTGGCTCCTGGGTAGCAACAACAGTCCAGAGTGAGTGTGTGAACCCCACACACACATGAGAAGGGTTACCTGTATGGATGAGCAATTATCACAAGGTTAAATGACATACAAGCATTATTTGGCAATGACCCATCATGATACGTGCATATGAGGGCCAAACCCCCCCCCCTCAGAATGTGTGCAGTTGATATTACCACACACTATGAGGGATTGTGCAACAGCCTAGCCACATGCACAGGGGTGTTGTCACCTGCACACCATGTGAATGTCTGGATCATATAATGCTAGGAGTCTGATGGTCTATGTTTGTTTGTAGCTGCTGTATGTGTACGTCTATACCCCTGTAATAATCTAAAGATACAACAGTCCCCAAACAAACATTGCTCATATGTTGATCTAAGTTTATGGTTTTAAACGAGTTTGCTAGCTATGTGAGTAGACATAAAGAAAGTTACAAACACATACATACATTACGACACATGACATACTCACCCAGCAAAATACAGTCCCCATAACGTCCGCCCTCAAATTGTGTGAAGATTGCCGAGTGATGCAGGATATAGGAGTCATGGGTGGACCCTGGAAACCTAGGGACCACATTCAGAATATGCAGATTAGCATCACATACAACCTGAACATTCAGGGAATGGTAGTGTTTGCGGTTGCGAAACGCCACCTCCCTGTCTCTAGGCGGGACCAGGGCAACATGTGTGCAATCAATAGCTCCCATCACGTGTGGTATCCCTGCTAATGTCTCAAAGGCCTGGTTCAGGGTCCCCCATTGTTGCCTAGTGTGGGGAATGGCTATGTAATTCCCCACCCGGCTGACCATGGCACGCAGTACGTGGTGGAGACATCGTGAGAAGGATGGGCGGCTCATGCCACCCACTGCAGCCACAGATGACTGGAAACAGCCAGAGGCAAAAAAATGTAAAGCAGCAAGGAGCTTGACTAAACCTGGTATTGCATGGGACCGATCAGTCAGGGGCTCGAGGTCAGGTCTTAAATCCTCATAAAGCTCCCTAATAGCCCTTGTGCTCAGTCGGTACAGGGAGATGACCTGGTCCTCACGCATGCCCTGGAGCTGTGCCCTGGGCCTGTAGAGGCGTGGCTGCCGAGCCTGCACCTCGGCACGCCGTCTGTGCCGTGAACGCACAGCACATGGCTGGACCACCTCCACAGCTGCAGGTCTGAGTTGCTGCGGGACTACACCCATGCCCTGTGCTGCAGCCCCGTGGACACCATCTCCCCTGTCCGGCAACCGCAGCATCTGCCCACCACTCAGGACACATGCATAAGCATATATTGCTGCCATAAACTCCTCCCGTCCCACTACCGAAACACACTCTAACAACCACACAAACTCTAACAAACACACAAAACACACTATACAGTATCCAAAAGTAAAAACAACAACTGACAATACACACACAACACAATATAATAAGCAATACAAACACCAATACAATCCGCTAGTACAACTGCATAGACGTTCGTTCTTCTCCACACCAACCACACTCCTCCTGCTCTTCCTCTACAACCCTCAACGTGGGTAATGTTGTGATGGTAATATATGTTATTCTGGGGTGTGTGGTTTGCGCACACTGCGCATGCGCAGTTGATCGCATGCGATGCCCGTTGGTGGCACGCGTGCGCCACTCTACGCATGGGCGTCGGTCAGTGCGTGCCCACACGTATGTGCGCCGGCGTGAACATGCGCACAAAACACAGACACCCATGCGGTAGTCGTTGTAGTGCGCATGCGTACTGCGACACATGCGCAGTACAGTGTCTCAGGGCGCATGTGCGTTTGTCCGCGTACGGCCACCCATGCGTTGGCGAGCACGCGCCCAACGCACGAGCGTCACGCCCGCCCAAATGCGCATGTGCAATGGAAGACACATGGCAATACACTATAAATAGGCCTGCACACGTGCATCACGTTGAGGGTTGAGAAAGGAGTCACAGTTAGAGAGAGAGGGTGTCATAGATAAAGTCTGAAACAGAGACAGTGGTGGGACTACTGCACAGGAAAGAAGCACAGTCAGGGATAACAAAATCTATAGGTAGAGAGGCTGTGGTGGGAGTAGTCCAGAGGAAGGAGGGAGAGAGTCAGTCCAGGGAGTACGGCAGCGGAGAGAGGCAGTGTAAGATAGTCAGGAGCAGAGTAGATTCCTCACCTTGTGCTAAGATAATATTTCTGTTCCCTTTGTTAATGTGTCCTTTACTGTGTCCTGTACTGTAACATTCTGTAAGTCTGTATTGCATGCTGTGTATTGTTCTGTTTTGTTTAAGTGAGTGCTGTTCTGTTGAAAGGAGCATTTAAAACATACAGAGATGGAGAGAGAGAGGGAGAGAGACGGTGAGGGTGAGGGTGAGGGTGTGGAGGATGTGTCCCAACCTGTGGTGGGTGATACACCGACGCTACAGACTGCACATCCTAGGGAGGGACATGCAGGACCATCTTTTGGGCCACAGCCTGCACAATATGTCCAAACTGGGAAGAGAAAAAGGGTACCTGTGCCTGGTCCACAGCGAAAAAGAGCTCTACGCTTCAGTGATAGAGAGAACTATATCCTACTCTCGCATGTAATTGAAAACTATGACCTCTTATTTGGCAGGCTGAGCAGTCGCACAACAGTGGCCACCCGAATGGCAGTATGGGAGGAGGTGCGTGCTGCAATTGCAGAGGCAGGGGGCCCCACAAGGGATGTTGAAAGCCTCAAAAAGAGGTACTCGGATATAAAAAGAGGGGTGCGCCAGCACATGGTGGCTGAAAGACAACATGCGCATGGCACAGGTGGTGGGGGCCCTTTTATCCCATCACTCACACCATTGGAACAAGAGCTGGCAACACGTTTGGGCCACATCTATCTCCGTGGACTGCCGGAGGCCCTTGACACGGCACATCCTGACGCAGGTATGTATAGTAATTGCCAGGTTCACAATGTCCCTTCAGTACACATCATTCAGCTGCACAGACACTCCCATACCTGTGACCCAATCCACACCATGTTTAAAAGGTGGTGTCACATGTGTGTGTTATGGCCATGCACAAACTGTGTTGTTGCCATGCCCTGTCACAATATTACATATGTGTCCCTCGAAAACAGCAACCTCCCCATCTGTTTCCAAAACTACACACAACAATTCCTATCCAACCTGCACATCTGTGATTGCAAAGCACCATATGATTTTGTGGCACACTAATCAGGTAACGTGTGTGTGACATACTATTTGCACAGTGCTACATGTGCTTCTCAGTGGGCCACAGGTGCTGGCTACATGGGATCCACGGCACAATGGGTCACAGCCAAACATATCCAACAATGAGCATATAGTATGTCTAGAGACAATATTTCAAATGCATAATTAAACATAAACAGGCAATGTATGGTCCAAACAAGTGTAAGGGTGATGTATTCTCACACATGTGTGGACATATGTTGTACAGATAGGGGGAGGGATGTGATGGGGGACACATGTGGCATGGCACTCCAAATATACACATGGAAAATATGCAACATGTGCATGGCCACACGACACACATGTGCCCCAGAAACAGCTGAATGACGTAGACAAACATGTATGGG
The DNA here is from genome assembly GCA_033557465.1 of Ichthyophis bannanicus. Lineage (NCBI taxonomy): Eukaryota > Metazoa > Chordata > Amphibia > Gymnophiona > Ichthyophiidae > Ichthyophis > Ichthyophis bannanicus. Next base: position 40,438,724 of record CM066051.1, on the reverse strand, counting down.
AGGGTGTCATGGGTCGGGTACGCAGCACACACGCACATACCCACCCCATCATCTCTGTGGTGTCTGTGCCACACATATATAGATATGATTATGTTGAAACATATGTGTTTTCCTTGTTATTGTTCAATATGCAGGTGACTACAGTAAAATGGGAGAGGAAGAGGAGGAGGCGGAGGAGGAGGAGGAGGAGGAGGTGGAGGAAGAGGGTGACTTTGACATCACAGTGCCAATGAGTGTGTTGGAGGATGAACCTGCTGTCTCAGGGGGCAGCACAAGTGCTGTTGATGAGCCCATAGAGCCACCTGTACCCAGTATATCACCACTAGGGGCAGCATCAAGGGAGAACATCGACGGACCCAGGCTGCAAGTATACACCGAGAGCCCTGACCCTCAGGCGATGATGGCGGAGTTAAGGTCCCATGGCGTATCTGCACATCGCGATGCTGAAGGTGGGTGACATACGACAGTCATAATTCCAAAATAAACACCAATAGTCACTAGTTGGTGTTTGTGTGGTGAATGTTGCAACATAACCACCACATATATCACATGTATGGCTCATGTTGGTGGGATATTGTTTCTTGAAAGAATGGTGTGGGGTATAATATATGGTGTTACTATGACGCAAAACAGAATCACCGAAGGTCAGTTGACACCCACAGATGCAGGCCTAAAAGGAATGTTGTATAAGGGCCACCATGTTGTTGTCATGAGAAAGATCAACACTTGCCCTTGCAACAGTCTACCTCATTGCAGACACCCAGATGTCTGGTAAACCACAGCATGACATCTAAATAATAGTTGAAGAAACAAACATACCATATATATAGCAATGCAACCCTCCTCTGTGATGTAACAGCACAAAGAACGCATTCCCCACAGTCTGCATCTGCAGGTGTCAAATTACATAGCATATGGAGAGAGGTGCGAAAATATGTCAGGTCAACCATAGATACGGATCTACAGAGGGGTCTCAAACGTACAGTATGAACCTGATGGCTTGTTTGGAGAGAACATTCCTCAATTTCCTCTGTACAGAAAGACATAACATAGACTGTAATCCAGACAGAAAAGGAAAACACCATGTCCCCTTACTGTAAGGCCAACAATCCCTCAACAGATTGCATAGGCTGTGAGCATGTGTGTCCCAGTTAAATTGTGGGCCCATGTCCCCATACCGTGTGATGGTCCCCAGTATCATACGTGTCATACCTGCAATATGTGTTGTATGCAACCATACAGTAATGAGTATGACGCATGTCTATTTCTCAACAAATGGTTAAACAAGGACCAAATCCGTGAACAATTACTGTGCTGCAAAATAAACCTAAACACATATGACTAACTACAACATAAGCTTGCCATGTTGAGACCATATCATACACCACGTATCCACACAACATTACCAGAATTGGCACATCACCCCACCCCTCCTTTCCGAATGCAAACATTAGAGCATTACACAAAGACCTCACATAACATACTGGTGTATGATAGCAATTGTCAAGCCCAATGAGAAATAACATAAACTGAAGACCTCATCTCCTTTACAAAATAACCAGATACATCATCATAGAGCAAGCAACCAAAGAAATACATTACCTAGTCGAAATGTGTTATTGGAGACACAAAAGGCAACTAGGGAATTTGACACAACACTGTATAGGTACTGGCCAGTGGGTAGATAGAGATATCTGACCAATCTGTACTGTCATACATACATTATCCCTTACAGCAGGGTACAAAATAAACATACTGAAGCTCAGCCTGTAAGGATCCATATGCTATGTCAAATGAGAAAGGGGAAAACATATGTTGTCTAGTTGTTATGACTGTTTTCCATGTCCTAATTGCTGCATCCACGTTCACAATGCCTGTGCAAGAGTTCTGCTCACTCACCATAGTCTGATGTTTATGTGTCCAGACAGCTCTATTGTACTGTTTTATCCACTCTACATTGTCACATTTGCTTTAACATAACCATTTATTCCGTGTAGTAGGTCTCTGACATCCCACACTATCAATGACGTAGTCAGCATGCCAATGTCTATCCTCAACTACACTCACATAAGCAGCTATGTTCATAAGGTATCACCCACTCCCACAAAACACGTAAATGCTTCACGGGATTAACGTCTGTCAGCACCATCACATTCTAGTCATTCCCCAACATCAGCTCACGTACATTTTGTACACCACCAAGCATACATATCAGTGTAGTCCTTGCACCAGGCAATTCCAAGGACCAGCACATGCGGATAATGTGTACATCCCCACATCCAGCCCTCATACTGACAATGTAACCCATCAGACCATACATTGTCATGTCATAAAACAATCATTAGGGCAGGCCAAACCTGATTTGCCGTCACACAGTCTTACACAAATATATGGCATCCCATGAGGCTACATCCAGTACAAACATCTCATGGAGAATAGCAAATTCCATAAACACATAACACACAGTTCCTGTCGTAACATGCCCCAACAGCTCATGTGCATCTCTATGCCACATATAGCAAAACCCTGGACCCATACATGACCTGTGCAGACATTCCCAAACACACCTCGGTACAACAATGCTTCTGGCCATCTGAGGTGTTTATGGCTGCTGCATGCTGCACCTGACCTAAATAATGGATATGAGATGACTGTCCTTGCCCAATTCTGTTGCCACGTCAGTAGTATGTGGGTGTGTATGCAGAAGCTATTGTATGACTGTTGTGTTGTCCTCCCACATCCTCTTCCTGTATAGTGTTCTCTGTGTTTCTATTAGTTGTAGTACACTGCGATATATGTGTTATACCCCTAACCATGTTCCCATATGACTCAGCACTATCACATTAGCATTAGTGTGGTATGTGTATGACATGTTGCTTTATGAAGGTGTTTTCGTGGAGAGGTAGTTCATTGACCACCCTGTGTCCCATTCACAGCCAATCGACGTGTTCTGGAGCGGATTCGCTGTGCTGTGGAGCGGAACACCAGGGATGTTTGTGCTGCGCTACGGACATTACATGAGGGGGTCGTAGCCATGCCACTAACTCGCATGTGTGAGGCCCTTGAGGGCATACGTGATGTTCTGATCCGAGCTGCACCTGCACCACCAATGTATCCGGAGGAGGATATAGCCTTGCCAGGGAGAGGGGCCCGACGTGGCAGGCGTGGCCGACCACGCCGTCAGTAACCTATGATAATATAGAAATGTACAGCACGAAACCAAAGGTTTCTCTCTGTTGCACTGTTCAGTTTTAGCAACTATGTACATAGTATATTCTGTTATTGCGGCTTGGTTTGGGTTATATGTGAAAGTAGACATATGTGATTAGTATGTTGTGTGTGTGTTATGTAATTGGCTTGGGGGGATCTTTGATATGTCTTACACACATGTTTGTAACAATAGTTTTATATGAGAGAATTGCTGTGATAATAAACAGCTGTCCAAAAATAGATACATTGTCTCTTTCCAAAGAGTGTCCATTTGGTCCCATGTGTATCTCTGAGAGGGGGGTGGGAGGACCATAGGATCTGCAACCATGTCCACTGCATAAGCTACTTTGCCACACACATATACTATTTCCATGATCCACACATATGTGATGTTTCACTAGCACAATGTGTCACCACAGCCTCTGCGCTGCAGCGGCACAGTGTGCACAGACATCCATGTACGACATGGGTGTGGAACCGTGATACTGTGGAGCCGCAGACCAGTCAGGTTCTGAGCATATCCCTAATGTATATGCTGGCGATATATATCTCACCATTACAATTATCATGACCACCTTACTGGTTTGTGTCCCTCCAAGACTGGATTTTGAGAGCGCTGCCTTACACCTCTGTCATGTACGATTTATTTTGGGCTGGGTGCAGATGTCACAGACATCGGATGGTTATTTGGAATGCGTAACATTGCTCCCTGTTTCTCACCAGCAGTAACGGGTGGTGGCAATGGCAATATGTTGGTGGTGGGGAGAGGTGAGGAGGAATATGACACACTCTAGGTAACATGTGTGATGTCGGGGACATCTGCGCCTTGCCCACTCACATTCCAAAATGGCAGAGGTGTAATCCAGGTCTCTCAAAAGCGAGCCCTGGAGGGCCGAAACTTCAGTCACGCTGACAGGATATCTCCAATTCATATATATCTCTGCCACACTCATTAGGAATATTTCCAACACCTGACTGCCCTGCGGCTCTACAGAACCACGGTCCACCACCCTTGATGTGGACACAGGGGTACTGTGTTATAAATGGCCTGTTTATGTTCCATACACATCACCATCTGCAACCCGTCATACAGGACACATTGGTGCCATATGTGTGACCTGTGCCCTCACCTATATAAGTGGTCACATGCACCCCAACCCACCATAGGGATGCATGTTACAGAGGCAGACATTTGTGAGCCGCATATTTTGCCGGCTCATATATGTGAGAACATGTGGGTCATGTATATGCATCCCTGTGGCAAGTACGTCTGTGGGGCAGCCACTACATGGTAACATGTAATGCAGCACCCTGCTATCACACACCTTCAACACATGAGTTTCCCGACACACTGCATGTGGTGCCAATTGAGGTATCACACGCATGTTTACCCGTCAGGAATGTATGTGGCTGCACACATATGACATGCTGGCATCTATAGGCATATGCTACGTGAGACACGTGACCATTACAGGGTTCAGAAAAAATACTTTAATATGTACACACAAAACTAAAACTATATACATATCTAGGGTAGGGGGAAAATGCCATCACCCACCCACCAAATCAAACCCTCCCCACCCCCGCACACACACACCCGCAATAACCACACTCCCACACACTAACCCCGAACCCCCACATGACCCCACCCTCCCTCAGCCTGCCCCGTGATGGCGGACAGGGCAGCACAGGGCACATGTGTGGACGTCACAGGCACCATCAATGATGCCTGTGACGCCCTTCAGGGGGTGGCTGCTGACATGGCAGATGCTCAATGTCAGCAACCACCCTCTCCATGGCTCCCGCCATCCATTCCTGCAGGTGCACCAACCGGTGCACCCGCTGCTCCAGTGCATCCAGAGCCTCACACAGATGTACAACACATCTGCCACCACACACACACATTGTTCCTGGTGTTTGCGTGGTGGCATCTGCATGCACTGTGTGTGGGGCCCTGGATGTTGGAGCCACCTGCCCTTGATGGCGGGAGCCAACAGTGCCCTGTGCTGCACTGTCCTCTATGTCACTCTCCCAGACACCCTGTGGCCACTCTTCCCCCCCTGACTCCTCCCCAACACCCCCCACCACCTCCCCCCCACCCACATCACCTGCGCCCTCACCCCCCCTTGTGACCCTGGCACCCACACCTTCCGTCCCAGCATCCCCCATGACCCCCTCCGCTGTGTCGTCTGCAGGACCCTCTGCCTCCTCCCCACTGGTGTCCAGGACTACCACCTCCACGGCAGCGCGGGAGGTGGGCCTTCGGAGGGCATAGGCAGAGGTACGGGGGTCTTCGTCACTGTCATCATGATCTGTGGAAGATGACAGTCATCAGCACACGTAGATGTGTGTGACACATCACATGTACCCATGCAGGTACCATGCACACTGATGGGCCACTGTGACCTCTGATGGTGGGCAGCCATGTCATCAATACGCACCATCACCATGTGATGATTCAGCATTCCTCACGCGCTCAAGGTATGCGCCATGGTGCAGGCGCAGCTCCCTCCCTTTCTTTCTCAGATCCTCGACCTGTGTGTGTGAGAAAATATGGGTGGGAGCATGAGTGAGCACTTACGTCTGGTGGGTGGGCAACAGAAACATAGAACAGTGTGTCCTGGGTCTGGACACTTCAGCTACACTGATGTGTGTTTCATGTATAGCATAGTTCAACACCTGTCACAGGGGATCATCATGGGCACATGGAATGTGTTATCACATGTGGACAACACCATTACCAACTGAGCCTACTCACCAATGTTGGTCATCGTCACATATGTCAGTCTCTGGAGCCATGCCATGGTGCTTGCGTGATGCTACTTGCTGTCCAATATTTGCATCTCTTGTTGTGTATGTTTTGCACACCAGGAGCGGGTGAAGGGATACATTGGAGCAGTTGTTGAATGCGACAGAACCCAAGGGGGACAGGGATGTTTGTTAATTTGTGCATCCTGCTGTGTCTGGCGACCACCTGTTACAGGCAATGAACTATGCTATCAGCAGCTAACAACATGGCTAAGTCACACATGTGGGAAACAGTGGGATGAGGAGGGCAGGAAAGGGTTACAAAACTGATCATGTGCTGTGGAGGGTCTGTACCTCCACCCATGTTGGCTGGCCATCCTGTGTGAGAGTCAGGTTGGGGTGTAGTATGTATGGGGTATGTTTGGTAGAGCAGCCTAAACAAACATACAACAACTGCAGGTGCCCTTATCTGAGCTTACCGTGCCCATGTCGGCTGGCCTATATCTTGTGGAAATGGCACTATGACCTATGACCTGTATGATGACAGCATGTGTATTTTGATAAACCATGGACAGACACCAAACAAACACACTACGCAATTGCCACCTGTGCTCATGTGGCTGCTTGTGTCTGTGGTGTCCAACCACAAGAGGTGACTGTAGCTTTCCTACAACATCAGTTCTGTTCACCTGCTACAAGGTAATGGATTTGTAGGAGGTGTGAGGATGGGTAACCTAACTATGCATAAAGTGAGGGGACTATGGCTCTGTTACGGCCTTTGGGAATATCTTTGCCTAGGTCATGGGGATGTTGTACCTATACACACATCAACATGTGCACATAGCTTTTCATCGTGATACATCACAGACATGTGTGATGAGATAGTGACCTCACAGACTATGTGAGAGGTGCAACTTACCTGTCATAAACTACCCCAACATGTGACTGCTATACCCACCAATGCAATGTGGCGTACGGCCCCATGGGGGTTGCGTGTTGTGCCACACATCATCAGCTGCATATCCCATTGCAGTGGGATCATAGACAAGTGACCTTACACAGGTCATAGGACTCCTGGAGATAGGGAGAATGTATTGAACTGGTTAGGCACACACAACCATATCACCAGGGTGCGTGATAGACCACTGTGATGGCCTCACTTAACTCCTGGGGAAAGGGATGCTCTATTAAACTCTTTATTCACACACAACCATATCAACAGGGTACGTGATAGCCGACTGTGATGGCCTCACATAACTCCTGGGGAAAGGGAGGATCTCTTACACTCTTTATGCACACACAACCATATCTCCAGGATGAGTGAAAGGCCACTGGGATGGCCTTTGAGGGCTCCTGGAAATAGGGTAGATGTAATGAACTATTTCAGCACACAGAACCATAGCTCCAGGATACATGAAAGGCCACTGGGATGGCCTTTCAGGACTCCTGGAACTAGGGGAGATATTCTAAACTGTTTGAGCACACATCACCATAGCTCCAGGATACATGAAAGGCCACTGGGATGGCCTTTCAGGACTCCTGGAACTAGGGGTGATGTTTTAAACTGTTTCAGCACACAGAACCATAGCTCCAGGATACATGAAAGGCCACTGGGATGGCCTTTCAGGACTCCTGGAACTAGGGGAGATATTTTAAACTGTTTGAGCACACAGAACCATAGCTCCAGGATACATGAAAGGCCACTGGGATGGCCTTTCAGGACTCCTGGAACTAGGGGAGATATTTTAAACTGTTTGAGCACACATCACCATAGCTCCAGGATACATGAAAGGCCACTGGGATGGCCTTTCAGGACTCCTGGAACTAGGGGAGATATTTTAAACTGTTTGAGCACACATCACCATAGCTCCAGGATACATGAAAGGCCACTGGGATGGCCTTTCAGGACTCCTGGAACTAGGGGAGATGTAATGAACATTTTCAGCACACAGAACCATAGCTCCAGGATACATGAAAGGCCACTGGGATGGCCTTTCAGGACTCCTGGAACTAGGGGAGATATTCTAAACTGTTTCAGCACACAGAACCATAGCTCCAGGATACATGAAAGGCCACTGGGATGGCCTTTCAGGACTCCTGGAACTAGGGGAGATATTCTAAACTGTTTCAGCACACATCACCATAGCTCCAGGATACATGAAAGGCCACTGGGATGGCCTTTCAGGACTCCTGGAACTAGGGGTGATGTTTTAAACTGTTTCAGCACACAGAACCATAGCTCCAGGATACATGAAAGGCCACTGGGATGGCCTTTCAGGACCCCTGGAAATAGGGTAGATGTAATGAACTGTTTCAGCACACTTAACCATATCGCCAGGATACATGACAGGCCACTGTGATGATCTTACAGCACCCCTGGGGATAGGGATATTGTTTTGTACTTTGACAGCACACAGACCAATATCACCATGATGACAGGTGAGCCAGTGTGATGGCCTCTCTAGTCCCCTGGTGATAGGGTGTATGTATTACAGTGCTTGAGCACACACAACCGTATCTCCAGGGTGACTGATAGACCACTGTGGTGAGCTCTCAGGACCACTGGGGATAGGGGGGCATATTGCACAACATTGGCAAAAACAACCAGATCACCTGGGTGATTGACATACCATTAATGCTTTGCTTCACATACCCTTTCTGTGGACGGAAAGGTTATTTTCTGCAGCTACACATTTCACCATATTCATATGATGTGATTTGGATATAATTAAGCTGATCTATTGGTTTGCTTTCTTACAGTATGTGTTGGCACGTCCACAGCAGCAAATGCCAGGTAATAGGGCTAGCATCATGACCTGTGTGACCATATCCATCACCACCTGGGTACAGGTCAAACCTGTCACATATTATACAAAGACAATATGGGATGTATGTTCAGCTGCAGCACATTACTGACACACAATACCTGACCCCAACAGCATGAGGATCTGCAATGCACACAGCCTCTAGATATATATGTCTATTTCTAATGACCTGTCCCCATCCACTTACCTCCCTTGGGAAGTCAGCTTCTCTATTGAAGCGTCTCTGTAGCCGTTCCCAGGCCCTGCGGACCTTTCTGCTGTCCCTGTACCTGTTTTGCCCGGGGAACAGCTTCTCCTGCCTTGTGGCAATCAGGCGAGACAGGGTGCGGAGCTCCCGAGGAGTGAATGCAGGCTTTCTTGTTCTGGACGCCATTTTGAGATATTATCACCTGATTGCACGCAGCGTCATTGACGCGCATGCGCCCCGCAAATGCCACACATTTCCAATGTTTTACGTGCAACTGTGCCCCGCAAGTGGCGCAGTTTAGCGACGTATGACGTCCAACTGCGCCCCAGAGATTGGCGCACCTTGGCGACGTAACACGTCTCATTGCGCTCCGCATCTGCTGCATGTTTTATAAATATTTCGTCCCACAGCGTCCCGCAACTGGCGCAATTTATACACATATGACGTTCAACTTCGCCCCGCACATTGTTTTGCGGAACGAGTTGCGCACATGCGCACAACAACTGCAATATACAGTGCTGTGTGTCTCTTATATAAAACACATAACTATTTCATGACCTCATGGTGTTGACACATTTGGGACTTGAACTTATCATCACTTGCACACTGGTTCTTAGGCATTTGTTTGATGTGATGTGCTACGCCTTTCACATTGCACTGACTGCCACTACAACTGCTACTTCAACAAGGTGTTTTGAGGGACCATCAGATTGGGGATATGTGTCGCAATAGATGATATTCACTACTCCATCTCAATGTCAACCCATACATTATGTATGTGATGGCATGGGGGGGGGGGGTTTCCATCTGCACATGCTACATCCACATTAGGTTGCATAGCACACATATTGAGCTTATTGAGATTGCCATGCGATGGACATGGATGTAGATGTTAGGTGGATGTGCTGACATACAGAGTGAGTGGCTGGGGTGTGCGACACATTCACTGTCATACCTACCTATGTTACAGATGTCGTGTTTGCCTTCACACCATCAGCCTAATCTATATAACTTGCTGGCACATTACTATCTACTATCAACAGTGGTTTTTGTGGCCTTTGCGTTTTGGATTTGTTTTTTGCAGAAACACACTGTGACATTGCAATAACCTAGTGTGGCACATCAGGTACCCTATGAGTCACTTCAGAGAGGACAATATGAGGTGCAGTGTCCACAACAGCACCTTCTAATGTTCAAATAAACGAACCTTGTAAGGTACTTTTGAGGGACCTTCATGCTACAGCATTGAGGGTGTTGTTGGTGGCACCACCAAATGACATTACAAAGGGAAGAGGCCTCAGAGAGCCATATTAGATTAGACCACTGTAGAATCAGGGGCATTACCTATGTCTGTACACGTTGTGACATCACAGGGGGCGAAACCTCCATAGCTCTGTGTATGAGAGACACTCCTCCTTGAACCCCTAGGCCAGTCTGCTGATCAGTATAGCCCTAATTAATATGCATGAGATCTATAGGCATCAGAGCTACCCTGGCAACCTCACAGATTTGTGGCCCTACAGGTCTGTATTTTTAGACCCCTGTCTTACACCTCTGTCATTTCGGTGTGTGACTGTACAAAGTGCAGATGTCAGTGACATGAAAAGCATATATACTCACTGTGACATACTTCCTCAATTCTCATGCCCACCATGCAGTTCTATAATCTATAAGATGTTGGTGGTGGTGAGAGGCAGAGAAGCATGTTACACAGTTTATGTGAACATTTTGATGTCTTGCACATCAGCACCTTGCCCACTTACAAACGTTAATGACAGAGATGTTTGTCAGGGTTGTTGATGGCCAGCCCTGGAGGGCCACACTCCACTCCGTTTGGCAAGACATCTGTAATGCATATATATCTCATGCATCTTCATTTGTACTAACATACACACATGTCATGGCTAGACTTTCACGGAGGACTGCTTCAGAACCACTGCCATAGCTGCTAACACACCCCTGGCTGGCTACAGTTTGAGTATGGGCCAACACATGACCTGTTTGCTTTCTTTACCACGATAGACTTCAATCACACATACCCATGATGCACTGCACATGTAAATAAGCAGTCTACAAATATAAGCACTATGGTTTATGCAGCCACTGAAACACCTACGTATGTACATGATTAATGAGCGTGTAGGTTAATGACACAGAGTTAGTCTTGGACATCACATTGTGCGGCTCCTGTGCTCACCCTGAATGTGAGAGGGGAGACCCAGAACCATGACCACAGCACCTGGCTCAGCTAAGATAGCCTATGGTGTGAGTCCACATCAGTCGCAGTGTCTGATGAGTAGCACTTGTTGATGCACATACACTTACACTTCTGTGCATCTGTTATTTCCCTGTGATGTGTAGCCCTTTAAGCAATTTGCTGCAACCACATCAGTCATATCCTGTGTGGTGGCCATTGTCATCGCCACATTAGTTATGGGAGGGGGAGAAGTGTGTTAGACAGACGGATTATGTGACAACACCCAAACGTAACATTCAGACTCATCACTGCAATGGTGCTGCTGGTGGGAAGTGATAACCTCTGTCCAGCAGAGGAAAATACAACTTACAGCATGGGGCATGCATTTATGTGACCATCAATAAGGTGACAGCAGACAGATGGCATGCCTGGACATGCTCAGCAGCCCACCACCACTATCTGACATTGTCCAGCAGCAAACACAGATAAGCTGCAGCTGCTACACCCTTCAAAGTGTGGCACCCTTACACATACTAGGTGCAAGCAGTCTGATAGCTTATCCATACTGCATACTACTGGTGACAATGTGTGCAACCCAAACTGGGACGTCTGCACACTCACCGAGCAGTTACGTTCGTGATTGGGCTCCAAAAGGCAACCCATAGATATCACTTGCAAAAGATGTTGTTGCCACTACAGCTGACCTAGCCATGCTATGGTAACTACTCAGTCAGGGTGAGACTGACCTTCCAGGAGGACATGCTTGGGCTACCTTGTCCATGCTACTGATGACCACACACTGCAATTTCACTTACATTGCCCTACGTTCTGTCCTCATGCATCCTGCCGAGACCAGCCTGTCGGGGGTATGACCACAATACCTAGCACCTCATTATGCACAATGGCAAGCTAACACTGCACACAGTACAAACATTGTGCGCTGAGTAAGGTGTTGCATACATCACACACTGGATGTACAGCCACACAATCCCACAGCTATGCCATCACTGTGCTACTATAGATAGTTTTTCCAGTCTATGCCAAATCAGCAGTCGTGGACACAGTGCATGCATGGCTAGGCTATGAAATAGTGCTACTGTCACACCCCATGGTGGGGAACATCGTCAAACAACAGACCTGAGACACACTCCACATACATCAGACATATTGGTGTGATACCACTCAATAACCATATTGTGGTGTACGTAGACATTGATATCTGCCACTGATCAGATCAACATGTTGCTATATGTGTGGTGTATTTCAAGGTTTATGGTGACAGTGCTACAGTGCGCACATACTAGTTTTATGATATGGACGCAACGCACACTATCATGACTGTCCAATTGGCTTTGGGTCCTGAAGCCTGTGTGTCTGGTCATTTCGCCTCCTGTTGATCGGTAATCTCTGGCACAGGTCCCCAACTCCAGTCCTGTTGTAACAGACACTGCTACATTTTCACAAATGTGCGTCAGATATATGCATGAGATATATCTGCATACCATGGACCGGCACATGCAGATGAACAGAGACATCTTTATTTAAGACATCATAACATGTGAATAAATTGTGGCCCTCCAGGACTGCATTTGAGGAAATCTGATCTATGTGATGCACATTTCTCTCTTATATGTCCACCTTGAGAGACAATATACATGTACTGTCCCTGTTTTCACTTTTCCCACTACAGGTGGTTTGTTTTTTGAGAAAAATTAGGGGATGTGACAATTGCGGGGATTGGTTCGGCAGACCTGACACACGTGATTTGAACTTGTGACCTTCACCTCCTGCAGGCAGTGCCTGTGTGCTTTGCACCACCTTCTTGACACAGAGACAGTGCATTTCCAGGTACATCCATGTCTGTTTGTCAGACTAACCCTGTCTGTTGCACTACACAGCACCCACCTAAAAACAGATAGGCCATGGTGTGATGTGGACAGGTGTCACCAGTTCCCCTGCCGTCAACATGTTCACATGGCCTTATATTGGAGTCTGCATTACCCTTTAATGATGTGGGGCACTCCAGGACTGCTTTTGTTTGACTCTGCTGTAGGTGCTGCACATGTTTATGTGGTGGGTACTGTTGATGATAACATAAACATATGCCAAAATATCTTGGGTTCTCAGCAGAAAAGTATCAGTCTTTAATGCCTGGTTTTTTCAGGGTACACTTATGTGCACTAGTTGCAAGGAGCCACAGACAGGATTTGAACCTGTGACCTTCTGTTGTTGCACACACTGTCTGTGTACACTGCACCACTGTTTCTAAACATATATTCTGCATTCCGAGGGAAGTCCATGACTTTACATCTGACAGTGCCTGTCTGTTGTTGTGTACGGTGCCAGGCTACACACGCCTACGGCACTGTCTGCTGTGGCTTGCAGTCCTTATCTGGCAAACCCATATAACCTGATTGCGTTGTGGCACTCCAGGACGGAATTTGAGGGACTCGCCTGTACATAATGGCCATTGCTCTGGTTTGTGTGCGGTGTGGGGTAAAATGTAGGTGTTGAGCCCATGCTTATGTTCTCTGCAGTACAGCAGTGTGTGAACTCTCACTGTTTAGTGGTGGTTAAAAATATGGGTACTGGGTTGCCAGAACCTCAGCTGTGATTTGAACCTGTGAACCTCTCGTCATACAGTCACTGGCTGTGTCCGCTGCACCACACTGTGCCCACAGAGACTGTGCAGTATCTGGAGATAGGAAACCTGGCTGCACAAGCCTGACACCCTGCTCTGCATAGGTTTACTGTGGCCACGTTTTCTTTGTATGGGGACAGGGGTGCAGGACACACACAAATATGCCTTCCAAATAGGTGCAGTCACAGAAATAAACCGAACAGTGCATCAGTGATATCACTGGCTGACCTGATATGCACTCCCAGGACAGTTCCATTACATTGCAGTGCTTTTGAATGTGTCCACGGACCATGGACCCTTCCAATATTCATTTCAATTCTTTGGAGCTTTCCTGGGAGTGTTTATTATTGTTGCCCATTAATAGCAGTGTTTCCCAGCAGACTTATGATTTTCGCATACTTGGTTGTGGTTATTTTCATGTTACATTTGCGAGTTTGTTCTGTGCACATGTTTCACACTGCTCACGTTTTTTGGGTTTCCACGATGTTGCTGTACATTGCTGACGGAAATGGTTTCTCTTCCCTTTAAATCACCTCTAACGCGTGTGTTTCACTGGCGGTATTTTTTCTTGTAAATTCGGGCACGCTCCTGTGCGGAGGGTCTCTCCCCTCCCACATTCCACCCATTGACCCCATCTCTCCGCCCCTCGGGGGCCTTCCTCCGCCCTCATTTCGCCTTTCCACGCCTCTATCGCACATGAGCGCCCCGCAAACGTGCGTGTTTGCGGCGCACGCGTGCGGGACCCGTTAATGTGCCGCGCACGCGTACGGGGTGCTTAAGAGCACTTAACTGCATCATTTTAGGGCGCTCAGGTGCGCCCCGCAAAAGTGCCCCGTTTAGTAAACATGCCCCTTATTACCCCCATCCATATAAATTTACACTTCTGGTTGAAAGTCTAAAAGTCTACAAATTGTGGCCTCTCCTGAGCTAAATATATCTGAACGAACACTTATAAAACACTTAGGGGTATGTTTACTAAACAGTCTTAACGTGCGCCCAGCAATAGTGTGCAGGCTGCCATAAAAGGAGAGGGCGTTTCGGTCGTAACATAGCAAAATGGGATTATCGCGTGATAACGTGCGCTGCGCACATTATTGTCCGAGAAGCCGCTAAGCACGTTTACGAGCAGTAATCTTAAGTAGGCGTGCAGACATGCAAACACAGAAACAGAGGTGTAGCACAATGGTCAATACACTGACTGATGGTACAGGGGTCATGAGTTTGTTTCCCCAGTATGCCTAATGAATAAGGCTGGCTGAGGCATTACCCTTCACATTTAAGTAGTGCTTTTTGAGGCATTTTACTGTTATTTTAATTAGTGTTGCCAACAAACACACCCTCACGGTGGCATAACCTAAGGTGCCGCATAAGGCACCCTATAAGGCACTCCATAGGGCACATTATAAAGTGCACTGCCCACCAAGGCACCCTATAATGTCCCCTATAGGACACCTTATAAGGCACCCTATAAGGCGCTTTATAGGGCGCCTTATGAGGCACCCTATGGTTACAGTACTCTGAGTGTGTTTTTGCTGGCAGCACTAATGTACATTAAAAATATACAGTGCCTTAGACTGCCCTATCAAATAACCCCATGACCTCTGGCTCCACAGGCAGTGAAGTAACCAGTGGGCTACATCTCTATATTTGCTAACAAGCCCCTGGCTGGCTACAGAAGGACTGCAGATCATCACACAAACTGTCTGCTGTGGCTACCAGGATAGGGTCAACCCGTCCGTACCCATGATGCACAGCACATGCAAATCAGCAGTCTACAGATGATCACAGGATGGGGTATGCACCCCACAGCACCTCATCCTGGTAGGGGAAAGTGACCGAGTGCACCCCCACAGCACATCAGCCTAGTAGGGGGTGCCGATGGTATGTGTTAGTGGCACAGAGTAGCTACACACCATCACATTGTGTTGGTATTATGCTCACCCTAAGGGTGAGGTGGGGCGGCCAGCACCTTTCAAGGCAGGAATAGGCCATGTTGCAGGTCGCCATCAGTGCCAGTGTGTGTGATAGGTACTTCCTGCAGAAACATCTAGGATACATCAGTGTCCATCTGTAGTTGTCAATCAGGTCTAGCCCTTATGGGCTATGATGAACCCAGAATAGTGCATATTCTGTGTGGGTGCCATGGTAACATGATCAACGTGAAGGGGGGGTGGTGTTTGGACCCATAGGCGGATTATGTACCACCACCCAACCCGCACTCTGTGGCTCAGGGTGGGAGACAGGATCCCCCCACCAACAGATCCACATTCTACCTCTCTGCAATCGTGGCAGTGAAGGGGGGCCATCAACCCTAGTCCTGCTGGGGAACAGACACCCTACAGGGCAGTCAATGGAGAGCTGTACACATCCATAAGGCAATGGCAAACAGACAGTAGGCCTGGGAATACTCAACCACCACCACCATCTGACATTCTCCAGCAGCAAGCACAGTGAGTCACCAGCCATTGCACCCTGCAAGGTGTTCCAGCCATACACATATAACTGCAGACAGTCTGCTAGCTAATCCACAGTGCATGTTCCTGGAGGAGATGTGTGCACCAAAAGCTGGGATGTGAGCATACCCACCAAGCAGACAGGTCAGTGATTGGGCCTCAGAAAAGGGAACCCATACATTTCACTTGAGAAAAATACAATAAAGCACTATGGGGGAGCCCAGCCATGCCGTGGTCACTGGACAGTCAGGGTGAGAGTGACCTCCCAGCAGGACATGCTGTGGCCACCCTGTCCATGCAGGTGGTGGCTGGCCACTACAATGTCCGAGCCATTGCCCTATGCCCTGTGCAGATGCATCCAGGGCAGGCCACCTTGTCCGGGCTATACCCATGGTACCTTGCTCCTCATTATGCACATTGGCAGGCTAACACTGGAAACAGTGCAAGCAGTGTGGGTTGAGTAAGGTGTTGGCAGCCACCACACACTGGGTAGACAGACACACACTCCCACACCTATGCCAGCATTGTGCAACTATAGAGGCTTTTGGCAGCCCTGGCCACCGCACCAGTCCTGGGCACAGTGCAGGCATGGCTATGGTACGCAATACTGTTGGGGTCACTCCCCAGGGTGGTAAACACTGTCAGACACCAGACCTGAAGCACACTCCACAGACATCAGAAGGTTGCTATGATGCAGCTCAATCAGCAAATTGTGCTTAACTTAGGAATTGCTATCTGCCAGTAATTATAGCAACCTTTTGATAGATGTGTACCGTATTCCCAGGTTTAGGGTGGCATTGCTAAGGTATGCAAGTGCTAGTATTGGGAGATGCATGCAGGGCCCAACATCCTGCCTCTCCAGGAGGCATTGGATAATGGAGCCTGTGGGTGCGGTTCTTTCTGCTCCTGTTGGCCGCTGCTCTAGGGCAGAGGTTCCCAACTCCAGTCCTGGAGGGCCAAACACTGCTTGGGTTTTCATGCTGTCCCTAATAAATATGCATGAGATACATCTGCATACCATGGGGGTGGTGCATAGAAATGCAGCACAGCCATATTTATTAGAGGCAGCATGGAACCTGAATGGTGTTTGGCCCTCCAGGACTGCATTTGGGAGACTCTGCTCTAGGTAATGCGCATGTTTATGGTATCTGGCGACGTCATCGGGTGATAAGATACCATTGCCGGGCACACATTAAGACGGTTTAGTAAACATACCCCTTAGTAAAGCACCTGCATTGTTGATATACATACAAAGTTTGAATTGTGTAGAGAGGGACAAAAATCAAACACAAATAAATAAAGGTCTCATGCTCAAAGGAAGATGTCACCATGTAGATTTTATTGTATAGTTTTCATCCAGATGGACAATAAGCCTCATTTATTTCACCATAAATGTTATCTTGTAACTCAACAACTTGATAAGCAAAAGAAACGGGGGAAGGATACAGTCAATCTAAAGGTGAATGGCGCCTGCTTTCTGATTTTTTTAATGTAATGAGTTCTTCTGATAAAAGCCCTATATGGAAATGCTTCTTCCCACAGATGCTATTGAGTGTATGAAGGTTCCTGTTGACCAATGACCCACCAAGAGACAGGATGGATGCTGGAAAAAGTCCATTGAGTTCCTGTCCTATCAAAAAACCCTGGGCATGACTCTGGCTGCTATTTCCATATTAGGTGCCCTGCTACCAGTTGTTATTCTTGTAGTCTTCATCCAGAACCGCCACACCCCAGTTGTGAAAGCAAACAACCGTGAGCTCAGCTACCTCCTATTACTGGTCCTCATCTTGTGCATGGTGTGCTTTTTGGTATTTATCGGCTACCCCACAACACTAACCTGCATGGTGTGAAAGATTGCATTTGTTATTTTGTTCGCCATCTGCCTTTCCTCTCTGCTGGCCAAGACCATCATGGTCAAGGCCACAAATCCAAACAGCAACCTCAGATCATGGGTAGGGCCCCGACTACCCAATGCCTTGGTGCTCTCCTGCATCCTGGTCCAAGTCATCATCTGTGTCTCTTGGCTGTTAGTATCTCCCCCATTTCCCCAAATGAACGTGGAATCCCAGATGGGGAAGATAATCATTGAATGCAATGAAGGGTCATTGACTGCATTCTGGTGCATGCTGGGATACATGGCTTTTTTGGCTACCATCAGCTTCATTGTAGCCTTTTTAGCTAGAAAGTTACCAGACAGCTTTAATGAAGCTAAGTTCATCACCTTTAGCATGCTTATATTTACTGCCGTGTGGCTCTCTTTCATCCCTGCTTACCTGAGCACAACGGGGAAATACACAGTGGCTGTGGAAATATTTGCAATTTTGTCCTCCAGTGCTGGGTTGCTGGGCTGTATATTCTTCCCCAAATGCTATATCATCCTATTGAGACCAGAGATGAACACCAAAGAATACCTAATGGGGAAACCTAGAGCGAACCTCAGGAACACAAAGTAATTGTCATCTAATGCATTGATCAATAAATATCTGAGATTTCATGATGCAATCTTATTTTCTGCAAATACGTTTTCCTAAAAGGACATTCCTAAGAAATTAAAAGAAAATCCTGAACTACAAAAATAATTAAGATCCCCTTTGAAGAAGTGACCATTAAAATGTATTTATTTATTTAACAGGTCTTTGTTTATACCGCTTTATCATTTCAACAAAGCGGTTTACATTATAACTTAAATCTGGTAATGTACATTAAACAGAGACATTGATAACTTGGATTTTTCTGAGGTAATCGAGGTTTAAGTAAACTTAGAAATGACATCACTCGATCATCATAGGATCATCTTTGGACAATCTGTAATGCACACTGACTATGTTTTCCTTTCCAAATCCATTCAGGGGTTAAAGATCCATTGCTGGGCACTGGCGCCATTGACCCCTAATGGTAATCATGTGATACTAACAGTACTGCAACTCGATATACTACGGACTCCCAAAATCAACGCTCCAGCCCCTATAAACAGCACTTCATATGACAGCCTGGATCATCCAAGGTGCCTCTAGACACGATCACTTCATCCCCATCCTCAAGCACCGTCTCCGGCTCCCATTGCAAAGAAGAATACTCTACAAAATCCTACTAATGATACACAAAACCCTTAATCACCAGTCCTCCCCCCACTTTCTATCCCTCATCACACCACTCCAGACTATGGAGATCCTCCACTATGAACACCCTGACCCCCCCCCCCCAAGCAAAAACAAGAAGCACCCAACAAGCATGTGCCAGACCCTTTGATCTATATGCCTCATGGATCTCCCCACCTTCCACAAGCTCCTCAAGACCCATCTGTCCACCCTCCACTTCGGACCCACCTGCTCTTACCCCCCCCCCTCCACCGCTTGTCAATATGATGAGCATTCTGTATATAGTTAAAGAGCAAATATCATGTAGAACATTCTGTATATTGTTAAAGTCTTTTATCTGTATTCTACAAAGTGCTCATTCAATGTTAACATTGTTTGAATTGTTCAAGGTTCCATGTAAACCACTTTGACATTTGCGAAAAATGTTCTATAAACCCAGCCAAATAAATAAATCAGTGCCAGTTTCACATGCTGTCTTGTGCCAAGCAAGAGCCAATGGGTCTTGCTTTTGCTCCTGCTACACCCTATTGACCACGGTAAGTCCAAAGGTATCAGTTGTGGGGCGGGGGGAGGGGGGGACAGCCCAATCTGGCAAGAGGGTTTCCTAGGTGACAAAACTTTATAGAAACATAGAAAACCTGACAGCAGAAAAGATCAGATAGCCTATCCAGTCTGCCCTTCCATACCAATTATTATTGTCCCTTTTTTTCCTTTAGAGATCTTCTGTGTTGGTCCCATGCCTTCTTGAATTCAGCTACTGTCCTGGTCTCTACTACCTCCACTGGCAGACTATTGCATACAACTACCATTCTTTCTGTAAAGAAATATTTCCACATATTTCTCCTGGGTCTATCCCTTTTCTCCTTCATCTGATGGCCCCTCATTGCAGAACTTTCTTGAAATTGAAAGAGGCTCTCTCTTCTGCCTTTCCTCCACATATTGAGATCTTTCAACCTGTCCCTATATGCCTTATGATGAAGCCCACTGATGATTTGGGTAGCCACCCTCTGTGCCAACTCCATCCTGTTTATATGCTCTTGAAGGTGTGGTCTCCAAAACTGCATACAATACTCTAAATGAGAGCTCACTGAAGACTCATACAGAGGCACTATCACCTCCTTCTTCCTGCTGGCCGTTCCTCTCCCTATACCCCATGCATTCTTCTG
Organism: Ichthyophis bannanicus; assembly: GCA_033557465.1. Lineage (NCBI taxonomy): Eukaryota > Metazoa > Chordata > Amphibia > Gymnophiona > Ichthyophiidae > Ichthyophis > Ichthyophis bannanicus. Next base: position 40,418,199 of record CM066051.1, on the reverse strand, counting down.
GCTATTGCCATCAACTTTTCTACCTGTTTAGTAACTTTAAGATCATCAGAAACAATCACTCCCAGGTCCTGCTCTTCTTTTGTGGATTGAAGTACTTCCCCCCCTCTATTCTGTACCACTCCCTTGGATTTTTGCAGTTCAAATGCATGACCAACCTTCCTCAAGTTATCTACACCTTCCTGGGTGCCTACTCCATTGCAGATTTTGGTATCATCTGCAAACAGGCAAACCTTACCCGACAGCCCTTCCGCAATATCACTAACAAAAATGTTAAAAAGAATTGGTCTATGGACAGATCCCTGCGGCACAGCACTGGTAACATCCTTCTTCTCACGGTGAACTCCATTTACCGGGACCCTTTCTTGCCTCAAAATCGACCAATTTCCTATCCAGTCAGTCAATATAGGGCCCATTATTAGGTTGCTCAATTTATTTATAAGTGGAAAAAGGAGCCAAATGAGGAAAAATGAAGCAACATAAGAACTGGCAAGTTAAATGCAAGCAATTGATAAGCCAGGCAAAGAAAGAATTTGAAAAAATGTTTGCTGTGGAAGCAAAAACACATAATTAAATGTTTTCAAGTACATTCATAGCAAAAAGCCTGTGGGATAGTCATTTGGACCATTAGATGACAGAGTAGTAAAAAGGCACTAAGAGGGAACAAGACCATATTGGAGAGACTGAATTAATTCTTTGCTTCAGTCTTTACTGAGGAAGATGTAGGGATGCCACCCATGATTGAAATGGTATTTAAAGGTGATGCAGCAGAAGAATTGAAAGAAATATTGATAAACTGGAAAGATGTATTACAACTATTTGATAAACTGAAGAGTAGCAAATCACCTGTACCAGATGGTATACATCCAAAAGTATTGAAAAAACTGAAATGTGAGATTTCAGACCTAAGTAATCTATGAACTATCATTAAAATCATCTGTAATACCTGAAGATTGCAGGATGTCCAGTTTCTAAAAAGGGTTCCAGGAGTGAACCAGGAAACTACAGACCAATGAGCCTGACATCAGTACCGGTAAAAATGGTAGAAACCATTATAAAGAACAAAATTACTGAACATGTACATAATCATGGCTTAATGGAAGACAGCCAACATGACTTTAGCAAAGGAAGGTTTTGTCTTACTAATCTGTTATGTTTTATTGAAGTTGTGAATAAACAGATAGGCAAAGGTGAGTCAGTTGATATACTATATCTGGATTTTCAGAAAGCCTTTTTAACTTCCAAGAGACTCACATGAGGGACCTTGTCAAAGTCATGGGCTAGGAAGCAGCGCACTATTGTGGATCAGGAACAGGTTAAAAGTTAGAAAGCAGAAGGTAGGGCTAAATGGACAATTTTCCCAATGGAGAAACATGAATAGAGGAGTACCCCAAGGATCTGTACTGGGTCCGCTGCTTTTTAACATATTTGTAAATGACCTGGAAATGGGAATAATGAGTGAGGTAATCAAATCTGCAAATGACACAAAATTATTCAAGGTTGTTAAAACCCAAGAGGATTGTGAAAAATTGCAAGAGGACCTTGATAAATTGGAAGACAGGAAGTTCAAATAGCAGATTAAATTTAATGAGTACAAGTGCAAAGTTATGCACCTAGGAAAGAAGAACACAGACTATGGTTACACGTTGCAAGGTTCCAGATTATGAATCACCACCCAGGAAAAAGATTTAGGCATCATTGTGGATAATACATTGAAACCCTCGACCCAGTGTGCAACGGCAGTCAAGAGAGCAAATAGAAAGGAAAGGAATGGAGAAAAATCAAAGGATATTATAATGCCTCTGTATTATTCCATGGTGCAAACACACCTTGAATATTGTGTGCAATTCTGGTCACCGTATCTTAAAAAGGATATAGCAGAATTAGAAAGGGTACAGAGAAGAGCCACTAAAATGGTAAATGGGATGGAAAGATACCCCTATGAGGAGAGGCTAAAAAGGTCAACCTGGAAAAGAGATGGCTAAGGGTAGATAAACGTAGATTGATTGTTTACACCTTCAAAATATAGAAAGACTAGGGGACATGCAATGAAGCTACAGTGTAACCCATTTAAGACTAATAAGAACAGATATTTTTTCACTCAACGAATAATCAAACTCTGGAATTTGGTACCAGAGGATGTAGTAAAAGCTGTTACTGTAGTCGGGTTTAAAAAAGGTTTGGACAACTTCCTGGAGGAAAGGTCCATAAACCATTATTAAAGGGAACCCAGGAAATCCACTGCTTGCCCCAGTACAAGCATCTTGGAATCTGTGTGTCTCTTTGGGAAACTGCCAGGTACTTGTGACCTGGATTGGCCCCTGTTGGAAAGAGGATACTGGGCTTGATGGATCTTGGCATGACTCAGTATATCTTATGTTCCTCACCTGTGGGGAACGGTGATAAAAGCTTTACTGAAATTTAAGTACACCACATATAGGGCTCTCCCTCAGTCCAACTCTCTGATCACCCAGTCAAAGAAATCGATCAGATTTGACTGAAAAAATCTACCTCTCGTAAAACCCGCTGCCTCGGATCCTGCAATCCACTGGACTCCAGAAACCTCACTGTCCTCTGCTTTATCAACATTTCCATTAATTTACTCACCACAGAGGTCAGACTAACCGGACTGCAGTTCTCAAACTCATCCTTACTTCCACTTTAGTGTAAAGGGACCACATATAGCTTTCTCCAGACCTTTGGGGGGGGGGGCATTCTGACTGTCTCAATGTGGGGGAGGGAAGGGCACACTGCATCTTTCTGTGGGGAGGGTAGGAGTGGGGATTGGTCCTATGCAAAGAGGGTCAGGTCAGGAGCTGCCAGGAGGAATATGGGTGGGTGTGTGTGTGTGTGTGTGGGGGGGGGGGTGACATCAAAATATATGTCTGGCTCTGTATTCATGCCTGGGGCGGGTGTAAATGCCGACATTCACATTTTGTTTTCCAGACGTGGATTCCCTTTTTAAAATCAGGAATCCACATCTACATGGTGGACCCTGCACACAGCCCCTCCCACTCTCCGTCCCCAGCATTCCTCCTGCTTTATGGATGTGGGAATTCTTCCAAAACACCCCCCTTAAACAAATTGGGAAAAGCTGTTACTGGGAGATATGGTCAAGGTAGAGCTGGGTTCAAAAGGATTTTAGACAAAGTTACTGAAGGATAAGTCCATAATCCGCTATTAGACAAGTAGGTGTGGGAAAGGATTATCTCTGACTGTGATCAATGAAGAACAGATTCACTTCTTGGGATCCTGCGGGGCAGTGGCGGCCTGGATCAACCATTGTCGGAAACCCAGCCATTGCTATGTATGGCACATCTTATGCTTCCACTCTGAGGTGACGTAGATCTTTCAAGCTACTCCCGTAATTACTGTCTGAGGAAATGACAGCTCTCTTTTCCCATCTGTTCTACAGTGCTGTAATGAAAAGTTATTTCCCTTAAATCTACTTAATTCAAATTTCAGTCTTTGCTATCAATCACTTCTTCCCCTGTGGTTTACGGAAACCACAAAACAATTAGCAATTATTCCATCACAGAAAATTGTCCTTGTGATGAGGGAATATCAGAAAGGTTATAAGTCAGTAACTGACAGCACCATCGTTAGATTGTGTGTGAGCTCCAGCTTCATTTTGAAGGACGTCAACCAGATAATCTGTAAGTCTTTAAAATATTATGACACATTGTCAGACACCTAAAAGTTGCCATGAGAGAGAAAATTGAAAGGGTAGATTCAAGATTTTGGGCAACCCCCCCACCTTAAAAATGCAAGAACTCATAGGGCCCACTTGGTTTCTCTCATGTTTGTGAGGGCATTTCTAGGCTATATTAGACTTTACACTGCACACATCGAACACATAAAACCTGCTGCTTCATCCTCTGCAACATTGCCAATATTCCTTTCTACACACACTACCAGACCCTCATCCACTCACTAGTCACCTCCCCTCTTGACTATTGTAACCTGCTCCTCACTGGTCTCGTTCTCCCCTTCAATCTGTTCAAAGCTCAGCTGCACGGATTATCTTTTGACACTGTTGCTGTACTCATTTAACCCCTCTTCTCATGTCACTTCATTGGCTCCCTATCTGTTTTCACCTCCAGTTCAAACTTCTCCTTGTGATGTACAAGTGCATTCATTCTGTGGATACTCACGACCGTTCCTCTCTTATCTCACTCTACACTCCTCCTCGGGGATTCTGTTCTTCTGGCAGATCCATTTTATCTGTGCCCTTCTCTACCACTGCAATGTCCAGACTTCGTCCATTCCACCTGAGGTGGTGCGTCCGGCTCCTTCGTTGGCCCTATTCAAGTCCAGGCTGAAGACCCACCTCTTTGAGGATGCTTTTGGGTCCTGATGCTCCTCATTCCCATGCCCACCACTTATGTGTACCTTGACATACTCTAGTCCCCAGTTTTGTGAAGTTTCTTCCTCTTGATTAAACTGTAAGCCCCGATGAACAGAGACTGTGTCTTACTTCTATATCTACAGCACTGTGTACACCTTGTAGCAGTACACAAATGATTAATAGTAGTAATAGACTTGTGTGAAGCCAACTGTCTTGTTTTTGATGACCTCTCTTTGGTCAAAACTATAAATAAGACCCCTAGGGCCCCTTTTACTAAAGTCTGTTAGCTGGCTAATGAGCGTTCTAATGCGCGGCAGCAGGGTGTTGGAAACACTTCATGTGCGAGAAGGTGCACAAGCACTAATCAGTGATGGTGGGACTGGGTGGGAAATGGGTGCGCAGAACACATTACCACTAGTGCCACGGCAATTGCCATCTGCTCAGCGGTAACATGGCACTTAATGTGGGTTCCTCTAATGACGCCTCTATGGGAGTTGTTAAGTGAACCCACATGCATTAACTACTAGGAACACGCCCCCGACAGCTAATGCGAAGCCTTTGCCTTGAATATGTGTTTGATGGGTTAACTGAAAATCCTTAATGGAGTTTAGTAGAAGGGAACCTTAGTCTATCAGGAGGTGGAAATCCATTCCTTCAGAGACGTATGTACATAAAGAATGTGCTAACATCTATGCCTGCTCCTCTCAATACATGTGTTATCCATACCTGCAACGTAGGTGTGATTTCAAAAGATACATAGGCACCTATGTATCCTTATAATATAGGCATAATGTAGAAGCTTTCTTGTCCTCTAAACCTAGGTGCCAAAATATCCCCAAGAAATCAGTAGGGAGGCACTCGATACCAAGTCGCCCACTCTCACTTCCAGGTCTGAGTCACCTCTTCATCTCCTGCTTATCCCTCAATCCCTGTCGTGGACTCTCAGTTCTGGAGGAGGGAGGGGTAAAGGAAGAGTTTTACTTTAGGACCTAGGCAGTACAATATGATTGTGGGTTGTTCAAAGACAAAAAACAGGGAGGCTGAACTGGTGTTGCAGTGTGACTTTACTGGAAAAAAAAAGGCTTAGAATGAGGACGAACCATAAGCAACAGGTGGTTTAGTTACAGTTGCTGCCCATTTCATAAGCAGAAAGATAAGCAACAAGATCTGTGTTGCTGATTCCTTGGAATTTAAATCAGTTCCTGGGTTGAAGGTCCCTTTCTGATCTTTAGGAGGTCTCCTTAGGATCTGCGAATGAAGTTATTCTGTTTTCCCTTATGATTTTCTTCCTCATACCATGGATTCAGTACTTTTGTGATCCAAGGCATGAGATTCTCCACCTCCTCCTCTTCTCCCTTATTTTGGTATCTGCTTATGGTACTAAATCAGTTTGAGGTCTCCCTATTCCGGGGATTTCCTCTGCATAACAGGTTGGGGAGGGAAGGAACTGGCACCTAAGTCCAGGATTCACTGAGATTCACTCATCACTACTCTTCCATCTTCAGTTACTCTGTAGCTATGACCCAACCCTAGCTCTAATCTTAAATCAAACTCTAACCCAAACTTTAATCTTAAGCCTAACCATAACATTTAACATAACCTTATCCATAACCATCCACCAGTGACAAGTGATGACCAATTGAATTTTCTACTCTCTCCAAGGTCAAAACTGAACGAAAGGCAAACTGAGACTGGCAGAGCTCTGCACAGAAAATCATGCTGATGCTACTGACTTATTTCCTGATATTAAACTTCACTGGATATAATGCAACTAATATGAACTGTCGACTAAGCAGTACAAACATGGCAGGATACATAAAGCAGGGGGACATCATTATAGGGGGGATCCTTCCTGTTCACAGTGCTAAAACATACCCCTTGATTTCCTTCACAGACACCCCCAGCATTCAGCCCTGTGACACGTAAGTGGTGGAATATTTTCTCCTTACTTTTATTTTTCATTTCTATTTAGTTCTACATAGAAACATGACAGTAAATGTAAGCCATATGGCCTGTCCAGTCTGACCGTCCCTACCAACTACTAAATTTTACAGTATTTATTTTCCATCAGAGATCCTCTTTGTTTGTCGCATGCTTTCTTGAATTCAGATACAGTCCTTGTTACTACTACCTCCAGTACTGTGACCAGCTGACACTCTGAGATTTATCAGAGGACCATTGTTCCGCCCGTTCTTCTTGCTAACCCCCAACAGGCTCAATTGTCATCCACTGTCGACTCAACTGACCGTCCCTTGTCCCAAACCTACTCATCTGTCTTATGCCCTCCAGTCCCTATTGCTCCATAAAAATGGGAAATCTGGTGGCTCTGTGGTATCTTGTGCAGTTGGATTGTCTGTTGGACCTGCAACAAGACAGCTCTGTTTGTACCACTTGGGTCCTCTGGTCCCTTATTTTCCATGTGGTTTGGTGGCACTACGGTGCTTCATGTGGTATGGTGGTCTGATAACTGTGGCCCTCACTAGCCCCCTTTGCTGCCACAGCTCCATGTGTAAATGCAACCCACCAGCTGGTGACAGGTAGACACCATTTCACCCTCAGTGCATATATATAAAGGGCCCAATATTCAATAAATGCTTATCACCTAATTCAGGTTCCTAAATTTGTTCCCTATTTTCAGCTAAACCTAGGACCTAAGATTTCAATTGAAAATTCACTGAAATTTAGGATCCTAAAAGTTATGTTCTTAAATTCACATCTGTCATTCATGTGCCTAGATCAGTGCTTCTCAACCCTCTCCTGGAAGCACAACTAGCCAATCAGGTTTTCAGCTTTACCACCACAAATATGCATGAGAGAGAACCATTGAATGAAGGAGAGGGTTGAGAAGCACTGACCTAGATTTAGGAGCCTCATTCAGACCGATAATTAATATTAAACTCCTAATTTTTATCCTAGGCCTAAATTTGTTGCTACCTACTTTCAAGATGCCTAAATTTAAGAGCCTAGTGAAATTAAAGCACCCTTTTACTAAAGAGCAGTTAACGCAGATTTGCAATAACAACTACCATGCTCTAAAACCCTCCATCACAATAAAAATCCCCACTAAGTGCTCTGCATGCTACGGGGCAGAGAGTTGGTGGGTTAGGGGTGGAGAGTGAATGCTGACAGTACGCTGTGGGCAACCTGGGCATCATTACCGCACACTTACACCCCTTGATGTGAGGCGTTAGTTACATCAGCATGAATTGTAAATGCCGCTGTCATGCATTAAGAAACTTTCAGTGTGGTAACTGATGGAAGCATGCTGAGCGCCCCCTACAGTTAGAATGGGGCTGTTGCATGTGCCGTGTGTCATACTTTGTTCCTAATGAGCATTAAGTGCAGAAGCCTAGCATACTTCAGTAAAAGAGACCCTAAGTGTGAATCTAGGCGTTCAGCCCTAGCAAAGTTTCAGAGAGAACAATTTAAGGACCTAACAATCAGTTAATATATCGGCCTCATAGATGATAGCATTGTCATGATTGTTCTTAAGGTTACCTGTTTATATCTCAGTTTTTCAGTGTTCTTCTGTTCAATCAAGGGAGACTAGTTATACATCCTGAGGGTAATTTTTATAAGGGGGCACCTAGTTCAAGTATGTTTTAAGGTGCCTAGGTTAAGCCTACCTTATAAGAACAAGCAAGTGACTCCTTATTTACTTTATTTATTTATTTATTTATCTATTTTTCTTATACTGCCTTATCTGTGAATCGAGGCGATTTACAAGGAACATTACAACAATTGTTTACATAAAACTTTGGTAGCTGAACACATTAAACGGTAAACTTAGCATAGAAATTAGGTATGTTATTGTATAATTATATTGAACTTATATACATAACTTGTTGGGAACTGGGGAGGTGGGGCATGGGGGAGTAAAGGGGTTGGACGAGAGAGTTAGGTTATTGAGGAACTGGTGGGTATCATCTACGTGATGTATTGTTCAATGAATAATAAGGTTTCCAGATTTTTACAGAAGATGGTGAGTTCGTATGTTTCACTGAGGTTGCTTGGAAAGTTGTTCCATAGGTCTGGTGCATGATTCGTCTGATGTACATAGGTAAGTTGAGGAGATCTGTACTGCATTTGCGCCTTGAACTGTTGGCTGTTGGTGCATGAATGAGGATTGGTCATGGAGGCTTTTGAAAATGTTCATGGTCGCTTTCTATCTGATTCTGCTGTGAATCGCTAGCAAGTGCAAGTCTTTTAGTATAGGCTTGATGTGGTCAGTGTTTCTTGTTCTAGTGAAAGTGCGTACTGCAAAATTTTGCGCCATTTGTAATTGGTGGAGGGCTTGTTTAGGTAGTCCTTGGTATATACTGTTGCAGTAGTCTAGCACAAGGGGCCTAACACGTGTCTACATTGCAAGCGCAGACATTTACAGCTGTCCCTGGGTCCGCACCTAGATTGTTCAGATAAATTGCAGTATTTTCTAATCTAAGCACATACGCCGGCCAAACTCCACTCATGTGCAGACCCACTGGCATAGTGCACAACTTGATGTCAAAGCTGGTCATTATTTTCTAAGACACATTCCAGCCTCGTGGAATGCGCTACCAAATGAATATCATGCTATAACTAGTCTTCAGGGATACAGCAAGATCTTGGAAACATGGTTGTTTCAACAAGAACTATTATAGCTAGTGTGTATCATTCTTTAGGATGCCTGTCGTAGGAATTGTGTTTCACAGATAGTATGTTGTATGTAAGTTATAATCTGTGTTACAGTTGTGGTAAACATTATTATCACTCTTGCATTTTAGGTATGCTGTGCGCAATATCTTGAGAAATAATTGGAAATATTCCAACTGTATGTCATCATAATATTTTTATAGTATGTTCAAAGGTACACAACCAAAAAAAGATGTCTATGCAACTTAGACATAGGGGTATGTTTACTAAACTGTCCTAATGTTACCGGCTCTAGTTGCAGCGATAATGTGAAGAATGCCATATAAGGAGTGGGAGTTCTGGTCTTAAGGTAGCAATAATGGGTTATCGCGCGATAGAGGGAGCCGTGCACGTTACCGCGCATTAACCTTAACTTTGTGTGCTGACCTGCAATCACAGCAACAAAGGTGTAACACGCTGGTTAATACAATGACTACTGAAACAGGGGTCATGAGTTCAATCCCCCAGTGGGCGTAATGAATAAGGGTGGCCAAAGGCAATTCCTTTTCCTGCTTGAAACAGTCCAACAATCTGTGCTGCCAGCTAAAAATACCCACACCCCAGTGCCATAACCTAATGCACCTTTTAGGGCACACCAGAAGGCACATCCTAAACCACCACGTCAGCGAAGGCGGGTTATAATGTGCCCCAGAGGGCATGTTGAAAGGTTGTCAACTCCCAAGGCACCATAGAAGGTGCCCCATAAGCTGTCTGAATCTAAGGTATGGCTAAAGATGCCCCAAGGATGTATAGGTGACTCAAGAAATGTTGGCCAAGGGCAGTAAGGTCCCCCAAGTTGAAAAGCAAGAAAGCTTTGGGCCAAACACAGATGTAACCCTAACACTGCACAGAGCACCAAGGAAAGACAATCCACAAGTGATGGAAGGAAGTAGATCTGAGCTGATGGACCAGACAAATATGCATCCAGCCCATGTGGCAGTTGGAAAAATGGACAAACATATCGTGGGCAGCTGTAGTGATGCACAGGGTGATGGTAATGTACCATGCAACAATGACAGTGTGTGGCAGAGGATGGGAAGACATGTCCAGCAGAGGAGGTAGAGGTGGCAGGATAGGTGCAATGGCAGGAGAACAGAGGAGTAGCAGTGCTATGCAGAGCACACACAGGAGAGGCAACCAGGGAGAGCTGCAATGCAGAAATGTGTATCAGTGCAGGACATGGGGTAGCAGCCTGCACATCAGGGCAGGACGGCACACAGCTGGCAGACACACATTGACGGACAGAAGGATGGTTGGAAACTGTGATAAGGGTACAATGTGCTAACAGCACAGATCTGCACAGATATGACTGTTACAGGAATGAAAAGTAGCTGTGCAGGACAGGCATAAATATGAAAGAGAACAGAGAGGAATCAAACCTATGACCACTAGCACAAAGGTCAATGCACAAACTGGTAGGCCACCCCACCAACATGAGGTCATTAGCAAAGGCTGCATACAGGAATACTGCAGGGCATCACACAAGAAGCCTGCTGTCTGCCAGGATAGGCAAACCTCCAACAGTAACCATGATGGAATGCACATGCAGATCTGGTGTGTACAGATCAGATCACAGTCTGTAATTGGGACCAGAGCCACATATAACTACATGCACACACACAATGAAATGTTATGCAGTGGATACAGCATGCAAAAGAGGAAAGAACCTAAACCCAAAGGGTGGCAGGGGATGCTCTGTGGAGCAGGGCAAAATATGGAACAGAACAGGAGCATGTGAGAATTGAACCTGCAAACAGGTGTGCCACAGACCAGCTGAACCACAGCAATGCCAATCCCCCAAGAAGACTGCCTTATGTGAACACCACAAAGAAAGAGACATATGTAACAGCTAATATGCGATGGATAGGCAGCACAGAGGACACACTTTGGTGTACAGTGAAGAGATGGAAGGGTGTGTGCATAGGTGATGAACCTGCAGGTAGCTCATGGTCAGGTTAGCACAACAAAAAAAAAAGCAAACCCCATGTGTGGATCAAACCTGCAACCTATGGTGTTACAACATATGTCCGTAACCACTATCCCAAACAACCACAACAAGCACAATGCAAAAATATTACCTCAAAGGGAAAGTGTGTATGGGCACCTGTAACACCCAGTGATGTGGCAGACAGCTGGCAGATAGACAGCTGGCACCGTAGAAGGATGTGAGCACAGGTGGGCCATGTACATGACCAGGAAATCACTAAATACAAGTGTCAGTGTGATCAAGCAGCAGCAAAGGCAAATGTATGTCCAACACATATTTTTATTTTGGTTAATCATCACAGATAGTGAAGATACCGCCTATCATAATATCAAGGTGAGTGGATCCCAGGTGAAAATCTGAAAACACATTTTGCAGGGCAGCAACCCACATGTTACAGAAAGGTCACTGGCCCGTCCACAGATGATGGGCAGGAGAGATAATGTGCATCAGGTGCATGGTGTGCAGTATGCATTAGGCCCCCACCCCCCACATGCTGCTGCATGCCCCAAATGCGTTAGTTACATATGTGTGCATGTAGACAGTAGGCGGTGCATGATGAGGGCCCAACACACATCAATCATGATCTGTTCCTTAAAACATATCTTTCTGCCAACACGGGAGGCACACAAATGAAAAAGCATATGTTGTTAAAAGTAAGAAAGTGTTAACACAGATATCGAAATATATGTTACAGCTGTCACATAATGCCTGATATAGGAATCAAAGCTGCAACAATGTAACCCAAAACAATCGTCAAATGCACAATGAGGATATGCTAACAGGTAGCCGAGGCACATGAACACAGAGAATTCAAATGAAACAAACCGCAGAAACATGCAGAGATGACACTATGCAGAAGGTCCCCTGCACTAGTTGGTGTGGATACAGTGTCTCTACACATATATCACAGTACATGGAATGCACAAATGAAGGAAGAAAATGGACACTCACACTGCGACACTCCAAATATAACGGGGCAATGTGAGTGTCGTTACCTCAGGGGATAAATAGGACTGTACAGACATGCAATGCTAGGTTTGTAAATCAATGCAAAGTGTCACGTCTGTACAGTAAACAAACACAATAACCTGTATATAGAAATGGAAAGAAAGGTCAAACATGTTACAGTAACCCACACAGAAGCCATATTGCCACATGCTGTGTTGCATCAACATAGTCAGTCACATGCACATGCACCGTATACGTTGAAACATGATACAGTGATGCCACACATGCACTGTAACACCCTTGGTGAGTGCAAACATCAATCCAAGATGTTGGTGTGCAGTAAAGTGGTGTGGGGTCAAATACTGTGTCATGTTCAAGTAGAGGGTAGGTGGACATGGACAAGAGGACCTCTCCATTGCTCCCCCTGTGCCACACGCATGGCTGTATGCTCGTGTTGAATCAAACAGATGAGCGTACCCTGTGTTCCATGTCACACACATGGGCAAAACACAACACAATGTCAGAAGGATTTACAACATACAGCGACAATGTCAGTCCCTGCTGCACACGTGGGGACTAGTACACAGTGTCCAAAGTGCAAAGGGTGTCTGCAATCCAACAACTCACGGTAAGACTGTCCTTGAAACCATGGGCATGCATAGTCAAGTGTGACATCCCAGTATGCCACAGTACTAGAAAGGTCATGTGTATCTCCTGCGATGAACACGACACCCAGCCAGAGCACGGCAGCAACGGTGTGTTGGACAGGCTTGTCATGCACAAATTAGCAGTCCAACAATAATAATGTCCCACTCGCAGAGGTCAAACATCCTTATGGCACCATTTCCCAGGGATAGTTCCATGGTGTTGTTGTGTCCTCCAACAGGTGGGTGATGGTGACGCCGGATGCACTGTAGTAGATGTGCTTTGTGTGTTCACTGTCCTGTGTCAGAAGAGGATAAACAATGTATTGGCATGCTGCTTGCAACATCTGCACAAATTGCAGAGTCAAACATCAATATGTACGTAATGAAACGTCACACAGGCAAACATAACATGATCACAACACAGAACACAGTGCATATTGTGGACATTTGGAATTAGAACCGCAGATGAGGGTGTCACATGGATATGGTCATGTCCATGCCCATGTTACACAGGCGTTTCACAGCTCCACCCCATGTGCATCAGCGTTCGTGTACACAGACCCAACATGAAATGTCCATGAAACAAACAGTAAATCATTAACATGTAAAGGCTGATGTCATTCCCAAAAGACCAAAGGTGCAACCTACCGTGTGTTTGCATCAAGTATCTGTATGGGATCCCCTGAGGCTCTCAAAGGCCACAACACGTCACAGTGAAGGGAGAAGATGTCATTGAAATGTGCAGAATCACCATGTCCCCATGTCCAGCCACTGTTGATGCATGTCCACATTATGGCGATATCTGTGATACAAAAACACTGTTGTGCAGTGGTCCGTCAGCACACAAGAGATAGGTCAGCTCACAACACACAACACATGTCCACAATGTTCACAAGGTAAACAGCAGTAAGGTAGAGATAGCACAGTCACCACCACTCCCCAGGTGTACAGACCCCTCACACCATATGATAATGCAAAATGCCTGCACGCTGTATCATCACACAGCCAACCCAAAAACACACACCCACACAGTATGCTAAGGTGAGCGTGCCAGCAGTAGCATACGGCCTGTATGTGCACAATTGGAGATTAGTGGAGATAAAGGCTTGTCAAATACAATGATACACTGCTGTTGGTTGATGCTACAATGTCAGGGAAGGGTGTACGTACAGGCCACCATCTGAACACCTAGGACCTGCACACACACGCAGCTCTGTTGGACGTGTCCCAGAGACAGTGTTGTAGAAGACGAACTGGCCAGGAACACATGTGGATATGTGTGCCAACAGCAACATATGGGGTATGGGGGTGCAGGGCAAAGAGGTGAACAACAACATATGTACAATATGACAGATCACTGCAGACATGTGCTCCTCCTGACTGTTGTCACAGACAAAGTAGCTGTAGGTCCACCTACCTCAGACTACTACATGTTGGATGACATACAGTCAGCTACCAATTCACCACAGCACCAGGAGGGTCACCAAGTATATCCTGTGGATTGAGAAACACAAGAGAAACATACATATGTCATGTTGTAGCTGTGCAACACACACTGCACCTTCATGTCCTCAGCTCCAAGATCCTTTACAGACTGACTGTTCCCCATCACACTGTACAGATTAGTTTCATGGTAAAGTTATCACTAAAGTGTGTGTGGCAAACTACAAGGGTCCGTACTCTGTCCGTCCCATTCCTCACCTCTCTGCTGCCGTAAAAAATGAGGAACAGAATTGTCTCCTCGCTACCGTGTCCCTGCTCGGCTCTAAGGCCGCAGTACTATCCTGTGTCTCCCATCTCTCTCCCACTGCCCCTCAGTGTGTGTTCTGGTGTCTCAATGTCCTCTGCTACCCCGCTGTCCATTCCTGTAACACAGGAAAATATCCAGGGGCTCCTTCCTTATCCTCTGTCGATATACATTTCCTTGGTGTGTCTATCTCATACCTTGGCTTACATTACCAGCTGTGTGCTGATGAGTTGCAAATATATCTCTTGACGCCTGAGTTATGTCTGCCAAACCACACCCCGATGTCTGCTTGCCACCTGACATTAATGGCTCCATGTCATCCCACTGTGTGAAATTGATAATGGCAAGGCATGGATATCCTATATGTGGACCTAAACCCTCCCCTCCCATCAGAGCGTCTTTGTGTGTGTGGCCATAATTTCCTTTCTCTAGGGTCCACAATGTAGGTGTTGTCTTGGACTGCACTTGCCTCCTCTACACACATACCCAGCTTGTAGTTGAGGCTTATGGTTTATGTCTAGATGTCATCAGCTATATTTCCGCAATCCTCCCTGAAAACACAACTAAAACCAAACCCCCCTCCCCCCATTCAGCTCCCGGCTTGCCTACTGTAACCTACACCTTGCTGATCTGGCCTTGAATCATCTCTGTCTGCCTGAAAATTGCAACACTGCACTGCATTTATTTACATTCTCTTATATACCATGCTGTTCTGCATCAGTGTGGTTTACATTGAACAAACTGAAATTACATTGAACAGGGCATTATAACTTGGAGATAACTATTTTACAGGGAACATAGGCTATGGAGGGTTAAGTGGCTTGCCCAAGACCACAAGGAGCACCTGTGGGACTAGAAACCCCAGTCCTTCCGGCCCAAGGTTGCTGTCCTCTAGTGGGATTTGAACCCTTGACCTTCTGGCCTGAAGTACCTTGCCCCAACTCACAGACCGTCTTGGCCCCATCTACCTGCGTGGACTACCTGAAGCACTGGACACCGCCCATCCATAGGCAGGTAGGTCAGAGATATGCTGCACATGTACAGCTCACGGCCCAGCACATGCCAGCCATGGACGGGAAGGTTGGGGCCTATGTCCTGAGAACACGTGTGCCCTAACACAGGCAACTGGGGGCCACATATCCAGCAAAACATGGCTGTGTAGGTACAGGGTGGGTGTGACAGATACCTGGGGCTGCGTGCACGACAGCCACAGTTCTGGACGTCATAGAGCACTGCACAGGTATACAGAACCGGGGGGGGGGGCAGTCCCCCAGCCAGGCAGAGTGCCACCCCCCCTTGACTGTGCATGAGTGGGGCAGATGACCAAACATACAGGGGGGCCCAACACCCTCCACCCCATGAGCCCAGCACATGCAGCAGCTATTCATACCTGGCATATAGGTCAAACAGAACAGCATACATCTGCAGCCAGGCACACACCACTATATGACAGAGGGACACAGACAGGAGGGACATACAACTAGGCCAGAAAACATTGACCTGGGGGGACCCACACACACCACCTATAACAGCTATGATGTTTGTATGAGATTACCTGTCCAGGGACATATCCCAGACCAGTGACAGAGGATGGCCTATCACACTGTGATGGTGAGGTAGATGCAAACAAACCCCAACAACCACATCACACAGATGTCCAACACATCACACTCTGTCATTGGCCAACATACAGTGGGGATCCCCCACCCACCCTCACAAGACATTGGGGTGCACATTGCCACAGTCATACCAACTGCACCTAGCCAAGACCCCACGCCATCTGGGGCCACTCTCCTCCTCCTCACCCTCCAAAATGTCACACACACTCTCACCCCTCCATCCCACCCCACCCCACCCTCCACCCTCTCCATGTCCCCATCGTCCTCTTCCGCCTCTGCCACCTCCTCCTCCTCTGCCACCTCCTCCTCCTCCTTGACCGGCTGGACTGCAGCTGTGGGGCGTGTTGTGGGGGGCCCTGAGGTTGATGTCCCCTCACCAGCAGCAGCAGCTTCTGTGGGGGAAGACAGTCATTAGCACACCATCATGCAATTACGATGCCAGATAAACATAGTGTGGCCTCCCATAGGCCGTTGGCCCACTGTGACATGCTGTACTGCGCTGCAGGGGCCACAACACTCACCGCCACATTGCTGCAGTGCCCTCCTTTGTAACCGCTCGAGGACACCCGGGCAGTGCAGCCGCAACTCCCGTCCCTTTTTCCGTAGGTCCTCCACCTGGGTGGGAATGCAATGGGTGGGAACATTAAGGGCCAGATATCTCTGGTGGGTGCCCAACGCATATCACACATCACTGTGTACAGTAGGGTGCTGCTGCTGCTCATGCCAGTGGGTCCTCTACTACCTGTTGCCAGCGCCGCCTGCATGTGTGGCTGTGGGTCTGGGCATGTGTGGGGTGCCACCCATGTGTCGTTTGGGCAAACCCCTGGACTACCCTTACCCAGATCCTACACGCTCCTTGCATTACATGGCAGCACCATGCCATGTGTGGGGTAGGTATGCTGATCTACAGTGGAGGTGTTTCTTGACCCCTGTGGGGTCCAGCACACACCTGTGTGTTTGCATGACCTACACACATCCGCAGACACACACGCCATGCCACCATGATATCTGTATTGGAACATGTGTGATGTGTTCTGGTGTCGCACGGGGATTGGGTGGCACTGAACACATCACCAGGAGCCACTACCATAACACCAGAATGTCTACTCCACCTGTGTGGACACAACTAGGGCCTCCTGTGAATAAGGCATTTGTGGCAGACTGCAACAGGAGCATGCACCAACACACCTAGCTGGGCTATAGACCTCTGTAATCAGGTCCAGGGCCTCCTGGGGTTAGGGCAGAGTTGTGAAACCCTAACTGATGCAGTTACCCTGACACCAGGATTTATAATTGACCACATTCTACATCTCTGCGATGGTGGCAGTAGATGGGACCATCAACCCCAGTCCTGCTGGGGAACAGGCACCCTACAGGGCAGTCAATGCAGATCTGTACACATCACTTAAGGCAATGGCAGATAGGCAGAATGCTGGAAAAGCTCAGCTCAGCTGTCTCCCCCCCCCCCCTACTATCTGACTTTCACTAGCAGAGGGCACAGTCAGACTCCACCGGCTGCACCCTGCAAGGTGTTCCAACCAAACATATACTAACTGCAGACAGTCTGCTAGCTAGTACATAGTGCATGTTCCTGGAGGAAATGTGCGCACCCAAAAATGGGATGTGAGCACACACACACCAAGCAGGTATGTCAGTGATTGGGTCCCAGAAAAGGGAACCCATAAATATCACTTGAGAGAAATACTGTATAGCACTATGGGGGAACCTAGCCATGCCGTGGTCACTGCTCAGTCAGGGTGAGAGTGACCTCCCAGCATATCATGCTGTGGCCACCCTGTCCATGCAGGTGGTGGTTGTGCACTACAATGTCCCAGCCATTGCACTATGCACTGTGCAGATCCATCCTGCCCAGGCCACCCTGTCCAGGCCATACCCACAGTACCTTGCTCTTTATTATGCACATTTGCAGTCTAACACTGGAAACAGTGCAAGCAGTGTGGGCTCAGTAAGGTGTAGGCAGCCACAACAAACTGGATGGACATTGCGGCGCTCCTGCCCCGCCTTAGGGCTAAAGACAGGAGCGGGGCCTATTGCCTCGTGAGGAAGGAGTTTAAAACCTATTCCCCTGGAATGCTGGGTACTGTAGTTTTTCTGCTCCTTTCACTCCGAAATAAAGTGTAGTTGTGCGCCAGAGACGGTAAGGCTTATTTGCAAGTATTTTTATTATGGTTAAGGTTATTCTTCCATCGCATGACAAATTCAGAAATATGAACAAAACAGGTGCTTTAACACGAACAGAAAGAACTCAGGTATAAAGTCAACTTAAAGTAGAAATTCAGCTTTACTTCTAAGCAATTTACTCAGCTCTGCCCCAAGAGGTCATTCACTTTAAATGCAGCCTCTTTTCACACACTGTTACGTTCACAGTGCTGGGTCACTTCAGGTGCAGGTAATTAAAGCTTTCCTAGCATGGCAGCAAAACAGCTCCGTAGTATTCAACTCATACACGGCATAACCAGTTTCTTCAGTTTGGTATTTCCACACAACAAATAGTACAGTCCATGCTCTCACAGTCAGCTGAGTCAGAATTAACTTGCATTAATTCCTCAGACTGTATAGAATTATTAGCTTCCTGCAATACTGGCTGTCTGTTTGCTTTTAGCTTTAAAAACTCTTTAAAATCCTGGAGAAGCAATTCAGCCTGTTGTCTGCTAGATAAGGAATTGTTATCAGTTATTAAACTTCCCTCTTGATTAAGGCTGTTTCCCTTTTCCTCTCTCAGGTTAAGTGAATCAGAGTAACTCTTAGGCTCTTTTGTTAAGGTTTCAAATATAGGAGAGTTGGGTTTACCTTCACTCTGGAAACTCTTTGGCAAATCGCTTACTTGTTGCCAAGCCCCTCTTATCCTAGGTGGCTCAGACGTCCTCCAGCTGTGAGAGTTCCCGTGCCTCTCTAGGCCAAACTGTAATTCCCAGAATGAGTTTCTTTTTCTCTCTTGCCTGCCGTGAAGGCTTCCTCTCCCAGGGCTCTGCCTTCCTCCAGGTGTCTATTCCAGGGCTAGGTCCACTTTCCTCAGGACTTCCATTTATTGCCTCTGAACAGATTCTTGCAGGTCTTCTTCTATTGCTTCGGCTCAGTCCTTGGCTGCTAGCCTTCTCTCTCTGACTGCTGCTCCTCTGACTGCTCACGGTACTCTGACCGTTCCCTGGGCTCCTTCTCTTCCCCTTCTCCTTCTTCTCCATAGCAAAGCCATACTCCGGTTTAAAACCAGGTTCTCTTCTAGACACGCCCCTTCCAAGCACTGGGTGTGCCCAATCAGGACTGCACGACTCCACCCCTGGGCTGGTATCCATGCTCAGCTCAGCAGAACGAAGTCTCTCTTTCTTTCCAGCACTGTCAATCTGGCATAAATCCTGTTGCCCTTCAGGATTTTCATCTGTCTCCATAGCCTCAGGATGGCGCTCTTCACCACAGATCCCCCCCCTTAAGATATCACGGGCTGGCTTCTGACCAGAGGCACAGCACGTGATTCTACTCAGGGCATCGGCGTTCTGGTGGAGCCGTCCGACTCTATGCTCTACTTGAAAGTCGAACGCTTGGAGGGCCATAAACCAACGGGTTAACCTCGCATTATGGTTGTACATCTGATTTTGGCCATTTGAGTGGTGCATGGTCTGTAATCAAAGTGAAACGTCGCCCCGTGAGATAAAAGCGTAGCGCGTCTATGGCCCACTTTATGGCCAGACACTCACGTTCAATTGTTGAATATCGCTGTTCAGCTGGGGCCAGCTTCCTGCTGAGGTATAACACGGGGTGTTCCATACCGTCATGCCGCTGGGACAGCACCGCACCGAGGCCCGTCTCCGACGCGTCGGTCTGTACCAGAAACGGTTGGGAAAAATCTACACCTCTTAGAACCGGTGCTGCACACAACATATTCTTTAGTAGGTGGAATGCTTCTTCCGCCTCTTCCTGCCACCTTAGTTGAGTAGGCGCGTTCTTCTTCAACATTTCAGTTAGAGTGGCACTCTTCTCTGCAAACCCTGGAACAAACCGTCTGTAATACCCCACTAACCCCAGGAAGCTCCTTAATTGCTTCTTATTAAGTGGTTTGGGGAATGCTTGCACAGCGGCTATTTTATCAGTAAGGGGTTTCACTACCCCATTACCCTCCAGGTGGCCCAAATACTTAACTTCCCGGCCTCCAAATAAACATTTAGCCGGGTTTAATGTAAGGCCAGCATCCCTTAGTGCCATAAGAACAGCTTCAACTCGTGGGAGATGTTGTGTCCAATTGTCACTGTGAATGACCACATCATCCATATAAGCCACAGCGTATGTTTGATGCGGTCGCAAAACCAAGTCCATTAGGCGCTGACACGTGGCAGCAGCTCCGTGTAGGCCAAAAGGCATTCTTTTAAACTGGTACAGGCCTGAGGCGGAGCCTAGCGTCGAGCAAGATGGCTGCATAGAGCTTTAGCTCCGGAGGGTGAGGATAGTATCCTGAAAAATTTCCCCAAACCTGGTGGTGTGTAAAGGGCTGTTTGGGTCTGCGAGCCAGGAGGAGAATGTCTGCTTCAAAGCCGACACGGCTTGAGTTCCCGAATGCGCCAAACAGCGGTACTAAGCGCTCGAAAACGGAGCCTCCCTCACCGCAAAAGATGGCGCCTCTGCGCGACCCCGAGGCCCTGCAGGAGCTCCTCGTGGAGGTGCGAGCTGTCCGGGAGATGGTGCGGGCGAATGGGGAGGCACTGTCGGCAGTCCAGGAGGATGTCGGGGCGCTGCGGAGCTCTTTGGAAGCCCTTAACCTGAGGCAAGATAAGATGGAGAGTGTCCTGGGCGTGCACGATGAGCGGCTGCGTCTTCTGGAAAGGCAGGTGAAGCAAATTAAAACGCTGCAAAAGGAGCTGGAAGAAGGAAACAACCGAGCAAGAAGGAATAATGTGCGAATTATCGGTATTCCTGAGGGGGCTGAGGGCAAAGATATGGTGGCCTTTTTACAGAAGCTGATCCCTCAGGTGCTGCGACTCTCTTTCTCGCTCCCTTTTGAGATAGAGCGCGCACATCGGGTTCCATCCCAGCCCCAGCTAAACAGTAAACGGGAGAGGCCGGTCATCCTAAAGATACTGAGGTTCCAACAAGTGCTGCAGATTATGGAGGCCTCCCGGGCACGTGCCCCGGTGGAGTACGAAGGGCACAGGTTGCTCTTCTTCCTGGACTTTGCCAAACATACAGTGGATAGACGGAGGGCCCTGTTAGCTTTGAGGCCACGTTTGCAGCAGCTTCAAGCCAAGTTCGGGCTGTTCTACCCGGCTCGGATGCGCGTGACCTTGCACAATCAAACCAGGACTTTTGAGGACCCGGAGGCTTTGGCGGCGTTCTTGGAGGAAAAAGAACAATTGCAGATGCGCTGAGGCCCAGTAAGGAGGGTCTGGTGTCAAAGTGGCTGGACCTTGTGGAGGAGCTGTTTGTTTGCTATGGGTCTGTGGGGTGCTACTGCTTGGATAGGTGGTTGGGGGTTGGTGGTGGGGCCCTGTCTGTGTCCAAGGGGTGATCTCCCTGGTTCACGAAGGGTAAGGGCTGGCTCTTTGTAATAAGTGATAGGGTTGGCTTGTGTGTTGGGATGTGTGGGTATGGGTAATAGGCGGTGGAGGGAGGAGGGTGGACGTTGGGTTTGGATTCTCCTTTATAATAGTTTCTCTGTTAAAATGCGGCTTGGGCTAAGGTTTGGGGTAGTTTTTCTTTTTTTTTCAAATGATTATGTTCCCCTCTGTGCCCATCTTGTATCCTCTGGGCTCACCTATTATTTTGCTAAAAGGGATACTCACCCGGGGCCTTCAGGGATATTGGGGCTATGTGGAGTATGGGGGGCAATGTCAGTTGGTAAGGGTAATATGTTTACGAGGGTTCCATTTCTGGGCTAATAACCGCAGGGCTGACGATACTTTGGGCATATGGGGTCCACATGTAGTGGGACTTTATTATGATTATATATGGTGCATATCAGGGTACTCTCTTTGAATGTCAAGGGGATTAACAATCCTGTTAAACGTAAGAAAATAATTCAGTATGGGAGACAGGAGAAAGCTGATGTCCTGTTTCTTCAGGAGACTCATCTAGACTCCAGAGAATCGCTGAAACTAAGCATTCATCCCTTTACCGTTGCAGCCTTTTCGGCTGCGATACATAAGCACAATGGTGTGGCTATCTTGCTGCGGAAGTCTCTGGACCCAGAGGTGCTCCAAACGCGCTCGGATTCTGAAGGTAGGTGGGTTAGAGCCCTTTTGAAAGTGGGGGGAATGGAGATAACTTTCTTTAATATCTATGCTCCTAATGTTGATAGTCCGGGCTTTTTCAATACGCTGGCTGAAGAGCTTTTGGCGACTTCTTCTGTGCCGCTAGTCCTAGGGGGCGATTTTAACTTGGTGTTGGATCCTCTTATAGATCGCACTCCCGTGAAAACGGTGAAGCCCTCGAGGGCTCATGCCATTCTTCGGCCCCTTCTTGAGGGGATCGGGTTAGTTGATGTTTGGAGGCTTCAGCATCCGTCTGGTAAAGAGTTTACTTATTACTCTCCCCCACATAAGACTTCCTCCCGTATAGATATGTTTTTAATCTCCAAGACGCTGGTTTCTGTAACTATAGAGTCCAGGATCCATGCGATGCATATCTCAGATCACGCTGCCATATCTTTATCGCTAGGGGTAGGTACCCTTGATGCTCCTTCAGGGAGATGGTCTTTCGATCGGAGCCTCTTGGATCGGGAGGAGTTCCGGTCGACAATACGGCTGGCGATTCGGGATTATTTTCAGTTTAACCAGGTACAGGATACGACGGGTTGGGCCTGGTGGGAAGGTTTTAAAGCCTCCATCAGAGCAGTGATTACCAGCTTTAGTATTTGGCAACAAAAGCAGGCTAAGACCCAGCTTCAAGATCTGGAGGTACGCATCAAAGCGGGTGAGCGTGTCCTGTATCGCCGCTCCGATCCTTGTATCTTGCTGAAATTGCAGTGTTTGCGATATCAATATAACCAGCTGTTATCGGATGAGGTGTCGCGTAGTATTCAGGTGCAGGAAGGTACCTATTACTGGGAGAGCAATAAGGCAGGGAAACTGTTGGCCAATACTTTGAAAGCCCGTAGGGCGGCGGGTCGGATTGCCGCTATTCGGGACCCACAGGATCAGAGTCTCCTGACTACGGACGTGGCAATCGCAGAGGCTTTTGAAGCCTTCTACAGGGATCTTTATGCTTCTGAGGTAGATTTCACGGAGGAGGGTTTTGAGATGTTGGTCGCTGAGTTGCAGAGGCCTGTATTGGATGCAGAGGAAGTGGATAGGTTAGACGCTGCCTTCTCGCTAGGAGAGATACATCAAGCGATTACCTCCCTGTCGGGGGGGAAGGCAGCTGGCTCGGACGGGCTCCCTATTGAATTCTTTAAAACTTTCGCGGTAGAGCTGGTCCCGTGGCTCCAGTTGTATTTTCAAACCTTAGGTCAAGAGCCGTCTCAATCCGGTACTTTTGCAGCAGCGAACGTTATTGTGTTAGAGAAACCCGGGAGGGATTCCCAGCTGGTTAGTAACTATCGCCCTATTTCGCTCTTGAACTCCGATTATAAAATTTATGCGGCGATCCTGGCTTGTCGGGTGGCTGAAGTTGCCCCTCGATTGATTCACCCTGATCAGTGCGGTTTTGTGGAGGGCAGGTCCACGGCTGATAACGCTAGATTGTTCTGTCACGCCTTATTAGGGGCTGAACAAGTGGACTACCCCGTTATCGGTTTTTCACTCGACGCCGAGAAGGCGTTTGATCGTTTGGAGTGGCCTTTCATGTTTGCGGTGTTAGATTGGTTTGGTTTTGGTAAAGGTTTTCTCCAACTTCTTCAAGTGTTATACGCCCGACCCACTGCTCGTGTTTGTGTGAATGGCACGCAATCGAAGGGCATGATGCTAGGTCGGGGCACCCGTCAGGGATGCCCTCTTTCCCCGTTGTTATTTAATCTTGCACTGGAGCCTTTGACGTTGCTAATCCGCCAGAATCAGCATATTCAGGGGATCCGTATGGCGGGCTTGGACGTCAAGTTATCGGCTTACGCTGATGACCTGCTTTTATTCTCTACTCCGGGCTCCCTATTACAGATTTTCAGTCTTATTGATCGGTACTCCTCCTTGTCCGGTTATAAAGTAAATTGGTCAAAATCCACAGTGTTTCCGATGAACTCGAGGGCGCAGAAAAGGGATGTGGAGAACTTTTCTTTGGTATGGGAGCCAAAGATGATCAAGTATCTGGGGGTACAGTTCTGCTACCCTTTGGATGAGACCATTCGATTCAACTCTTCTTGGCTGAGAGATTTAGTACGGGACCTGTCCAGTAAGTGGTCTCCTTTGGCTCTGTCATGGTGGGGGCGGCTAGAGACTATTAAGATGGCCATTACCCCTAAGATTAACTATGTCCTCGAAATGCTCCCCTGCTACCTCCCAAAGCAGGTCTATCATCAGATCGAGGGTCTGTTAAGTCGGTACCTGTGGAACAATAAACCGCCCAGAATTGCATTGGCAAAATTGAAAGCTAGAAAGGAGGAGGGTGGGGTTAATTTTCCCGATTTTTGGGCCTATCATTCTGCTTTCTTACTTAAACAAGGATCGAGATGGCTGGAGAAGGTTACGGAGCGGAGCCCTACTTGGTTAGTGTTGGAGCAGAAGCTCATTGCCCCGATTCCTAGTTATCTCCTACCTCAGATGGTTTGTCCGCAAGAGGTTGCCCCAGCAATGGTTTGTGATTCGCAAAGAGCTTTTGCAACTCTGCGGCAAGCTTTGTCATATGACAAGGAGATGTTTGCTTCTATGCCCCTTTGGTACAACCCCTTATTTAAAATACAGCGTGAGACTTTTGCTTGGCGCAAATGGTACCGGAAGGGCATTTGGGAGCTGGGGCAACTTGTGGCGCAGGGTAGTTGGAAGCCGTTTGATACGGTACAAAGGGAGTATCACCTTCCTGGTTCTTTATACTTTCAGTGGTTGCAAATTAGGCATTGTGTGGGGAAGGTGATTGGGAATATGCAGCTGTTGGCTGCGGAGGATAAGGTGGGGCTCTTGATTCAACAGGTGGTGCAGCAGACTGGGGTTGCGTCTCAATATTACAAGCTGCTAAAGCAGAAGGACCCTTCTCGGATCCAGGGATTGAAAGGTGTTTGGCACCAGGAAGTTGATGTCGACCTTCCCGCCCAGAGCTGGGTTAGGTTCTGGTCTAAGTCGGTCAGGGTGTCAAGGTCGGCATCACTGACCCAATCCCTCTTCTTTTTTGCACATAGGGCTCACTGTACACCTGTTAAACTGGCCAAGTGGGCTGAGACTTCTGGCAACAAGTGCTGGTCATGTCAACGGGATGTTGGCACGCTAGAGCACACCGTGTTTGGCTGCCCTTGTGTCCGGGTTTTTTGGGAGCGGGTTTGGGAAAGGATACAACTTGTGCTGAAGTTTCAGGCGCCTCTCTCATGGACCATAGTAGTCCTTCGATCACAAGCTATAATTCCTCCTCTGGATAAGGATTGTTATTTCCTTCTTGACTTCATGTTGGGGGTAGCCTTACAAATGGTTCTCCGGAACTGGAAGCACACCTATGATGTAAGCTGGCTTGCCTGGTGGAATCAGCTTTCGTTGTATAGTAAATATGAACAAATGTCCAGAAAAGGTAGACCCCTTGGAGTTGCCCAATATGTGAAATGGCAGGCTCTTAACGAGTTTGTTGCCCATGGTTGCTTAGTGAGTTAACTGCCCGACAGTCTGGTATTGGTGGTTATTGCCCAAAGGAGAATGTTCCCTGACGGTCCCTGGGGGGGGAGGGGGGGAGGGGGGGTGGGGGTTGTGTGTAAGCTGAAAGATTTACTGTATTCTGTTTTTTGGTCTTTTGTAGTTTGTAGCTGTTTGTTTGGTGTTTGAAAATAATAAAAATAATTTAAAAAAAAAAAAAAAACTGGTACAGGCCTACCGGGGTGCTGAACGCAGTCTTCTGTCTGGCATCCCTGGTCAGTGGGACCTGCCAGTATCCTTTCGACATGTCCAATGTGGTGAGGTATTTGGCACGGCCTAGGCGATCAAGGAGTTCTTCTATTCTGGGCATCGGATAAGTATCGAAACGAGATATTAGATTAACTTTCCGAAAATCGATACAGAACCTTATGGACCCGTCTGGCTTGGGAACTAGAACAATTGGGCTGTTCCACGGGCTCCGCGACTCCTCTATAACGCCCATCTGTAACATTTCCTGTACCTGCCGCACGACCTCCTCCTTCTTGGCCTCCGGCAACCTATATGGACGTTGGCGTACTATTTCGCCGGGCGGCGTTATGATCCCATGGGCGATCAGGTCCGTCTTACCCGGCATCGGTGTGAGGACATCCTGGTATCTGGTTAGTAGCTGAACCAATTCCTGCTTTTGCGCCCAGGATAGGCCTTCATCTATTCTAGGCTCCGGGTTGCTTTTACACACTGCGAGTTGTGGCCCCAGGTCTTCCTCTTCTTTTTCTTCCACTACGGCGGCTAGAGCTTGGAAACTGGTACCCCCTGTTGACCCGAATCCACTTGTTCCACGAGCCGTTGTTGACAGGCTGGATACTTCGTCCAGAGGAGGCAGACCCACACGCTCGCAGATTAGTTGGGCTACTCGATCTCCAACCCTGACTTTAAAGTCTTCCTTGCCAAAGTTAAACATGAGAATTTTAATAGAACCCCTATAATCCGGGTCTATCACTCCGGCTCCTATATCTAGAAAATGCTTTACGGCAAGGCCCGATCGTGGGGCTATCCGGCCGTAACAGCCTAGTGGCATTTCCATCCGTAGAGCGGTATCTATCAGTGCTTTCCCTTGCCTAGGAACTACGACCTCCTCAGCACTACAGAGGTCATAACCTGCCGAGTTACTTGAAGCTCTCTTAGGGGCCTGAGCATTAGGGCTCATCTTGCAGAATCTTAACACAAACACTGGTTTCTTCACCATTTCCTCTTTTGGAGCTTGTGTTTTCCCTTTTTGCTTCTTCAGGTGGGCAAACAAGGGACTAGGAACTATACTTTTTCCAGTGGTTTGGGTTAGAGCTTCTACCGGGGATTCTCTGGCAGCTTCTTGCTCTTTTAAGAATAAGCCCTGTTCCACCCCTTTATGGAAGTGTGGCCAGTCCCTACCCAAAACTATATTATGTGGTAGCTTGGGGACCACTGCAATGGGAACCTTCCTAACCACACCTAGCGCTTTCACTTGAAGGTTGTACACGGGGTATAGTGAAGTACCTCCGTGAACACAGCGGATTTTCACATTGCGGACAGGCTGAATTGCTACCCCCGATGCTTGGACTTGCTGCCACAGCGCCTTGGAGAGCATTGTCTGCTCCGCGCCAGAATCAAGTAACGCGGTGGTGGCAATTCCCTGCACCTCTACCTCAATGAGAAATCCTTCTCGGGTCTTTTGTGCATTTACTGCTACTAAGGCAGTTTTAAAACAATTCTTCTGCAGATGCCCTTCTCGCCCACATTTGAAACATTTCCTAGGCGGAATCCTAGCCTTCATGGTTGGCATACACATTTTGCTTGCTTTATTTTTAAATTCCCACCTCCTTTCTGATTCGGGTATTGCTGCCCCCTTTAAAGCACTACTGCCTTCATGAGCCATTACTTTGGCCTCTAAGAAGCGTTCTGTGAGGTCTACTGCCTCCTGTGGGGTCTTGCAGCTCTGCAGAATCAGGAAGGTTCTTATTTCAGTAGGTACAGCATTCATATATTGCTCTACAACAAGGCTATCCATTATAGCTTCTTTGGATCTACCCCCTGGATTAAGCCACTTGTTTAACAACATGCGTATTCTATGAGCTAAGGCTTTCGGGGTCTCATCCTGTTTTAATCTTACCGCTCGCAGGAGATTATGGTAGGCTAGTGGTGTAAGGCCTAGCCTTTCCCTGACCGTTCTTTTCACCTCCTCATAATTTCCAGCGAGATCCGGTGGCATACTCCTATACGCGGCCATTGCTTCACCCGTAAGGGATGCCGCAAACCTAATGGCCCAACATTCTTTTGGCCATGCACTTAACTGTGCCACTCTCTCAAAACATTCAATGAAGTTATCTACATCCTCATTGTCCTTCAACTGGCCAAAATTAAATATTGTCCCTGTGTTTAAACTAAGCGCAGCTGTAGTAGAAAAACCTGGGGGAGCGGATGGTATCTCTGGTGGCTTCTTCTGCTCAGCTACCCACGCTTGCAGCATGTCCAATAGGGGTTGCTGCTGAGCCTGCAGGGCGGCAGCATTTTTTTCTTGGAACTCCAAACTTAAGTCCCTCTGTCTCTCCAGTTGAGTGGTCATCCACTTGAACACCTCAGCTGGATCCAGAGACATCTTCAACTCCTGTGAAGACAAACACACAGAAAAAAAAACCAAGTGCGGTACCTCACAATTTAAAAAAAAAACTTTCCTTTTTTTTTTTTTTTTTTCAACCTGCTAGCAATCACCCCTTAGCCCTGTATCCTTAACCTTTCCCAGGTGGACACTTATTACCTGGCTCAGGTGTTGCTTCACGCTTTCACAATCACGTTGCAGCCAGTGGTCCTCTGATGCTGTGACTCTTTCCTTCCCTTCAGGATGGTCTGCAGCCGGGGTCTTTTTTTTTGGCAGTTGCTTTCCTGTAGCTTTCTTCTGCGCGGCACCTTGCGCATGCGTGGGATGATCCTGCCACGTAGCCACTTGCGGCGCTCCTGCCCCGCCTTAGGGCTAAAGACAGGAGCGGGGCCTATTGCCTCGTGAGGAAGGAGTTTAAAACCTATTCCCCTGGAATGCTGGGTACTGTAGTTTTTCTGCTCCTTTCACTCCGAAATAAAGTGTAGTTGTGCGCCAGAGACGGTAAGGCTTATTTGCAAGTATTTTTATTATGGTTAAGGTTATTCTTCCATCGCATGACAAATTCAGAAATATGAACAAAACAGGTGCTTTAACACGAACAGAAAGAACTCAGGTATAAAGTCAACTTAAAGTAGAAATTCAGCTTTACTTCTAAGCAGTTTACTCAGCTCTGCCCCAAGAGGTCATTCACTTTAAATGCAGCCTCTTTTCACACACTGTTACGTTCACAGTGCTGGGTCACTTCAGGTGCAGGTAATTAAAGCTTTCCTAGCATGGCAGCAAAACAGCTCCGTAGTATTCAACTCATACACGGCATAACCAGTTTCTTCAGTTTGGTATTTCCACACAACAAATAGTACAGTCCATGCTCTCACAGTCAGGTAAGTCAGAATTAACTTGCATTAATTCCTCAGACTGTATAGAATTATTAGCTTCCTGCAATACTGGCTGTCTGTTTGCTTTTAGCTTTAAAAACTCTTTAAAATCCTGGAGAAGCAATTCAGCCTGCTGTCTGCTAGATAAGGAATTGTTATCAGTTATTAAACTTCCCTCTTGATTAAGGCTGTTTCCCTTTTCCTCTCTCAGGTTAAGTGAATCAGAGTAACTCTTAGGCTCTTTTGTTAAGGTTTAAAATATAGGAGAGTTGGGTTTACCTTCACTCTGGAAACTCTTTGGCAAATCGCTTACTTGTTGCCAAGCCCCTCTTATCCTAGGTGGCTCAGACGTCCTCCAGCTGTGAGAGTTCCCGTGCCTCTCTGGGCCAAACTGTAATTCCCAGAATGAGTTCTTTTTCTCTCTTGCCTGCTGTGAAGGCTTCCTCTCCCAGGGCTCTGCCTTCCTCCAGGTGTCTATTCCAGGGCTAGGTCCACTTTCCTCATGACTTCCATTTATTGCCTCTGAACAGATTCTTGCAGGTCTTCTTCTACTGCTTCGGCTCAGTCCTTGGCTGCTAGCCTTCTCTCTCTAACTGCTGCTCCTCTGACTGCTCACGGTACTACTCTGACCGTTCCCTGGGTTCCTTCTCTTCCCCTTCTCCTTCTTCTCCATAGCAAAGCCATACTCCGATTTAAAACCAGGTTCTCTTCTAGACACGCCCCTTCCAAGCACTGGGTGTGCCCAATCAGGACTGCACGACTCCACCACTGGGCTGGTATCCATGCTCAGCTCAGCAGAACGAAGTCTCTCTTTCTTTCCAGAACTGTCAATCTGGCATAAATCCTGTTGCCCTTCAGGATTTTCATCTGTCTCCATAGCCTCAGTAGGGCGCTCTTCACCACAACATACACTCACTCCCACACCTATGCCAGCATTGTGCAAATATAGAGGTTTTTGGCAGCCCTGGCCGCCACACCAGTCCTGGGCACAGTGCAGGCATGGCTATGGTACGCAATACTGTTGGGGTCACTCCCCGGGGTGGTAAATGCTGTCAGAAACCAAAACTGAAACACACTCCACAGATATCAGAAAGGTTGCTATGATGCAGCTCTGTCAACAAATTGTGTTTAACTTAGGATTTGTTATCTGCCATTACTTATAGCAACCTTTTGATATATGTGTAACGTGTTCCCAAGTTTAGGGCGGCATTGCTAAGGTATGCAAGTACTTGTATTGAGAGATGCTGCTCCGCGCATGACCCAACAGCCTGACTCTCCATGAGGCTTTGGATAGTGGAGCCTGTGGGTGTGGGTGTTTGTGCCCCTGTTGGCCGCTGCTCTAGAGCTGAGTTTCCCAACTCCGATCCTGGTGTGCCAAACATGGTTCAGGTTTTCATGCTGTTCCTAATGAATATGCATGAGATACATTTGCATACAATGGGGGCGTGGCATACAATTGTAGCACAGGCATATTTATTAGGAACAGCATGACACCTGAATGGTGTTTGGCCCTCCAGGACTGGAGTTGGGAAACTCTGCTCTAGGGACTGCACATGTTTATGATGTCTGTGCTCTGTAGAGTAAAATATAGGCGTTTATGGTTTGTTTATTTAATCTGCAATAACAGTTCCGTCTTTATTACCATGGTTTAATACTGGGTAAAATATAGGGACATGATTTGCAGGAGCCACAGCTGGGGCTTGAACCTGTGACCTTCTGCCCCTGAACACACTGGCTGTGTGTACTGCACCAAACTGTTGCCACAGAGGCAGATCATTCCCTGGGGCTACCATTAGTGTTCGTTAGACAGACCTTGTCTGTTGCACCACACGGCACCCACCTAAACAAGGCTTGGCCTTGGTCTGCTGTGGGCAGATGCCACTGCCCCCTCCACTACCAGCAACCCTCCGCCACCATGCTGACATGCCCTTATGCCAGTGGTACTGGTGGTGCGCAGTCCCAGGCCATCCAGTGTGCTGGTAGGCAGCTGCCTATGGTGTGGGTTCTTGCGTAGCGGTGTCTACATGGACATGCGCACTTCCCCCCTGGCACCACCTGCCAATGTTATGTGCCCTTGGGGGTAACTGCTGGGTAATATCCCCTGTAACACTGTGGGACACACACTTGTGCCCATGTTGGACCCTTGTCAGTTGCTGTCTTGCTGCATTACAGTTTCAGCATTCCTATGTGCCACCTAGGCATCTGCCTAGTCCGCACTGTGCCTCATAACAAACTGTGCCTCATAACAAACCTCATAACAAGCTGTGCCTCATAACAAACCTGTCCAATATAAACGACTAAACCCTGATCACTGCTATTTCACTGTGGGATCATTCACTTTGTAGGGGGACAGAGCATAGACCCTTCCAAACATGATATCTTCCTTTTTACGCTTTGTCGGTAGTGTTGCTTTATGTTTATCATTAGTAGCAGTATTGGTCAGCTTGGTTATGGGGATTTCAAATATGTTTCTGGTCATTTAATATGTTTATTTGCCTTTTTGGTTCCTGCACATGTATCACTACTATCACTTTTATGGGTTTCCCTGGCTTTGCTGTACATTGCTGACTGAAATGGTTTCTCTCTCCTGCAAATGTGCCTCTAGCGCGAGGTTTTCACTAGCGCTAATTTTCAGACCTTCATTTCACGGTGTTAGTGTGCATGGGGCCTCTCCCCGCCCACTTTCTGCCCATTGACCCCTCATCTCCACCCTCTGGGGAGCCTTACTCCACCCTCTGGGGAGCCTTACTTCACCCTCTGCGCACCTTAATGCCGCCACAGACATTATCACGTGATACGTGACGTTCTCGCACGGTAAAGCGCCATTATCGTGCCTTAACATCACGTATCATACAATAACGTCGCAGCTACGACATTAGCACCGTTTAGTAAACATACTCCATAGTAATTTCAGAGAAAAATAAAATATGACCTCAACAGAATTAATGGCACCCTTCACTAATATTTGGCTGTACAACCCTTGACAGTGCTGACAGTTTCCAAAGTTTTATACATCTGTCTGCTGGTAGTTTCTCCCACTCTTCAACTGTGATTTGTTACAGCTCATGAATGTTTCCAGGATTCCTTTTACTAATGGCAGATTCCAGCTCTTTCCAAAGGTTCTCAGAGTGAGATCAGGACTCATTGCTGGCCAGTTTAAAACAGTCCATATATCCCTTTTTAATCATTTAATCATTCTTTTGGACTTTTGCATGTGTGTTTTGGGTCATTGTCCTGCTGGAGGACATATGACCTTCGACCCAAATGTACCTGTCTGGCACTAGGTAGCACATTTCGCTCCAAAATACCTTGGTAGTCCTCTGACTTCATGATTCCTTTAATACGTTCTGGGCCTCCAGTTCCTGAGGCAGCAAAACAGACCGAAAACATTATGGAAATTCTACCATATTTAATATTTAATTTTAGGAAAGGTGGTTTTCTATTTTATAAGATTCATTTTTTCACCTCTAAATTTGTCACTGGTCTGCATTGCCAAAGAGCTGAAACATTTTCCCAGAAGGATTGTTGTTTCTCAAGGTGGGTTTGGTTTGTCTATTTTTTGAGCAATGAGGTCCTCCTTGGCCTTCGCCCATGAAGTCCTTCTTTGTTCAGTTTGCAGTATATCATGCATTGTTAAAACCACTACTTAAGGGGGGCGGAGTCTGCCGAGGTAGAAGATGGCCGCATAGATTGTTTGCTCCCTCCCAGCATTGCAGAATCCTGAGTAGTATAAAGGCTCCGGGGGCCATTAAATTAACCTAGTGGAGAAAAGAATATACTGAATATGACTGCCTTAAAACCAGCCAGACTAGACTTCCAACAGACGACGGGGCAGTCCAGTAAGAGGGCAAAACAGGAGCTCATGTCTCCACAGAAAATGGCGCCAGACAAACTTTCAGCGGACGGGGTGCGAGAAATCCTGCAGGAGCTCCGGGATGTGAAAGCGCTTGTAACTACTAATTCCGGGACCCTAGTATTGTTGCAAGAAGACCTGAGGGAAGTTAAAGACCTTCTCAGCGACATGACTAAGCGCTTGACAGAGGTTGAAGCAACGGTGGAGAGACACTCTGCTGAAATATCGCGGATCGACCCGCTGACGAAGAGGGTAACTGCCCTAGAAACATTGCTGGAAGATCACTCCAATCGAGCCAGGAGAAGTAACATCCGAATCCTGGGAGTACCCGAAGGCCTGGAAGGCTCCGACCCGGTAAGCTATCTTGAGCAACTCATACCAGGTCTATTGGGACTAACCTTTGAAAGGCCCCTGGAATTGGAACGGGCCCACCGCGTACCGTCGCATCCCTCTGCTCAGACCCCGCGACCTCGCCCTCTGGTAGTTAAAGCGCTGCGCTACCAACATGTAATCCAGATAATGCAAGCGGCAAAGCAACGACAGCACGTGCAACTGGATGGTCATAAAATTACCTTCTTTCCTGACCTGAGTAAACAGACGGCCCAGCGACGCAAAGATCTCCTGGCCTGCCGGCCTCTCCTGCTGCAATCGCAGGCGCGATTCGGTCTCTTTTACCCAGCAAACATGCGGGTGACTTTGGACAACCATACCCAAACCTTCACTGATGGCCACACTCTCCGGGTTTTTCTCCGAGATCGGGCCCGGATGGAGGTCTGATCCTGAAGCGGATAAACATAGCTGATCCTACAGTTAAGTCACCGCGCTACCCCGGGGGCATCGCGACAGAGAGAAGCTGGTAGCTCACTCAAGCTCCTTAAGTATGACAAGGATATACTGTTGGGACAATGAGTTTGCATGCTGTAGTCAGTGCATACCTGCTTGTTAGTTTTCTGTATAGGGGTGGTATGTTTAACTAATGAGATTTCCCTGTCTGCCTAACTATTCACACACAGTAATGCTATGTTACCAATTTTCTAATGTTGGGAGGGGGTAAGTTGGGCCTGGAGGGCGGTTGGGACTCCACCATGCAAGCGACAGCAGTTTATGGCTGGAAGCAGCCAGGTGATGTACATGTTAATGTTATGAGAGTATATTCCCTAATCTTGGGGTTGTTGACCGCAAATGTCCCCCTCCAATCCCCTGACAAGGCTAAGTATGGCTAATTCCCGGGTACGAATACTGTCCCTGAATGTCAAAGGTATCTCCAATCCTGCCAAAAGGAAGAAAATCCTGACTTACTGTAATCATCAAAAGGCGGATGTTTTATATTTGCAAGAGACCCATCTGTCGCTCACAGAATCATATAAAGTTGCAGATAAGACTTATAAGAATATACTTTCTGCTCCAGCCCTGAGGAGGAAGGGCGGGGTCATTATACTTGCTCGGAAGACCCTCCAGGTAGAAATCAAGGAGACAAAAATTGACCCTGCAGGCCGCTGGGCCAAGATGACAGCCACGCTAAGTGGAGATCCGTATACCTTTATGACACTATATGGTCCCACCGTGGATGATCCGCAATTCTTTATTCAGGTAGCTCAGGAGCTCCTAAGTACCGGGTCCTCCAGAATTATCCTAGGGGGAGACTTCAATCTCATACCGGACCCGCTTCTGGATAGGACTCCCTATAAATCACAACATAAGCCACGCTCCTCAAAAGAGCTGCAGAGCATGAAAGAGCTACTGGGACTCCTCGATCCCTGGAGGTTACTCTTCCCCAATGGCAGGGAATATTCCTTCTACTCATTGCCGCACAACTCTCAAACTCGCATTGACTATTTTCTAACCTCGAAGACGCTAATACCTCAGATCCTAGGTATAAAAATGCTCCCTATGACAGTCTCCGACCACTCAGCGGTTCTCATGGACCTAAACGTTGGCCCAGAAAAGAGGTCTTCGCCACGTTTTTTTTTTGAGAAACAGTGGCTAACGGATGATGAATTCCGCACTACTATGAATGCGGCCACTATGGAATACTTTGCAGTTAACCAATATGGGGAAACTTCCACATGGGCCTGGTGGGAGGCCTACAAAGCCACTATGCGTGGACACATGACTGCCTACAAAATTCGGCAGCGACAATCAGCGGCACAGAGGCGGAAAACTTTGGAAATAGACATTCGAGCGGGCGAACGGCTCCTGGCCCGGTGGGCAGATCCGACAGTCCTTCTCCGGCTGCAGAAGCTTCGGTATCAGTACAATACGCTTTTGCAAACAGAAGTTAATGATTCAATTAAAGTCCAGCAAGGGAGATGTTATCATGATAGCAACCGGGCGAGTTCGCTCCTAGCGAATATGTTAAAGACGAAGCGAGCGGTGACCAGGATTGTGGGATTAAAAGACTCAAGTGGAGGATTGAAGTGCTCAGATGATGAGATTCTAGCAATTTGTGAAAACTTCTATGCCAAACTATACCAATCCGAGGTCACCTGTGACGAATCAGCTTTCTCAACTTTTGTCTCCACAATAGAGGGTCCCCGGCTGACGGAAGCGCAACAGCAGTTTCTGGCAACCGATGTCTCCTGCAAGGAGCTTCATAAGGCATTTCATCAGCTGGCTAAAGGGAAAGCAAGTGGGCCGGATGGTTTGCCAGTAGAATTTTACGAAGCCTTCATTGATCAGCTGACTCCGGAACTATTATTATATTACAAGGGAGTGAAGGAGGAGTGCCCTGCTGTAGGCGCGTTGGCAGCCGCTACGATAGTAATACACCCTAAACCAGGGAGAGATCCGGAGAAGGTGGAGAACTACCGTCCTATATCGCTCTTAAATTCAGACTATAAAATATATGCCAAGGTCCTAGCCAACCGATTGTCTATAGTAATGGAGTCCCTTATCCACCCGGACCAATGTGGCTTTATGCCCGGAAGATCCACGACAGACAACGGCCGTATATTGGCCCACGTTCTCCGTAAGGCACAGCAAATAGACCAACCTCTGGTGGGTCTCGCACTGGATGCGGAAAAAGCATTCGACAGGGTTGAACTCTCCTATCTCTACCGAACCATGCGCTGGATGGGGGTCCCAGAAAACTTCTTGAAGGACATTCAGTTGTTATACACTAGACCGGTGGCTCGGGTAACAGCGAATAATGCCTCCTCCCGGGAATTCCTCCTCACCAGAGGTACTAGACAAGGCTGTCCTCTGTCCCCTCTGCTATTCAATATAGCCTTGGAGCCTTTGATCCTTAAAATTCGCCAGGCGCCGAATATTATGGGAATGCCGCTGGAAGGCTATCACTGTAAACTGTCGGCTTACGCTGATGATCTTCTATTATTCCTGGATGTAAAATCGGTGGATGCTACCTTGAAGATAATTGAGGAATATGCTTGCATTTCGGGGTACAAGTTAAACCTGGACAAGACTACAATCATACCTCTCACATCTGCAGTCTCCGAAGAAGAGTTACGGCGATACTCCTTTCAGGTGGAAAAGTCGTCCTTTAAATACTTGGGTGTCATGTATGGTATTACTCTGGCGGACACCATCTCGCTTAATGTGGAAAGATGTACCCAGATCTTGCAAGACTGTGTGGCTAAATGGACACCGCTGAACCTGACGTGGTGGGGTCGACTGGAAACTATTAAAATGGTTGTAATGCCCAAGATCACGTATACCCTCAGCATGATCCCGATACTCTTTGACAAGAAATTCTATCAGGACTTAGAGAGAAAGCTGCTGGCGTTCTTATGGGCGAAGAAAACACCACGAATTGCAGCCTGGAAATTAAAGCTTCCCAAAAAGCAAGGGGGTGTCAGTTTCCCGGACTTCTACTGGTACCATGTTGCAGCCATAACTAAACAAGGCTCCTGGTGGGCAGAGGAACCAGATGCCCCAGGAGTTCCCAGTTGGCTCTTAGTGGAGTCGACGGTGAGTGATCCACTCCCCTTGCGCTACCGGATTGGGGCTGTGTCGGCACAACCAAATCTGCAAACGCAGGATATGATCCATCAAGCAACTCAACGAGCCTTCAACTTAGTGCTACCTCTACTGGGAGAGGAGCCAGCTTTCACGGACGCCACCACACTTTGGCTTAACCAGCGATTTAAAATAGGTGGGACCTGCTTCGCCTGGGCCACTTGGATACGACACGGTATTTTAAGCCTGGGTCATTTACTCAGGGGGCAGAGATACAAAACCTTTGCGGAACTTCAGCATGAATTCCAACTTCCCTACAAATGTTTCTTCCAATGGGGTCAACTTCGGCACTGTTTGAGCAGGGCAGGAGTCACACCCCTACATATGGTTAGCAGGCGCTCGTCTCACCTTCGGATCCAGGAGCTCCGGACAGGGTCAAGGCAAATATCCATGCTGGTGAACCTCCTTAGATCGGTGGGAGGACGAAGCCCAAGCGGGGCACAGTTGATATGGGAGACTGAAGCTGGACCCCTTGCGACTTTGGAAATGTGGTCTTCCTTCTGGGGATCCCAGATCCGGATATCTCGATCAGCCTCCCTCACGCAGACACTGTTTTTTCTAGCACATCGCGCATATCTGACCCCAGTCAAGACCTCCAAGTGGCAAGATCCGAAGGACGATCGCTGTTGGTCCTGTAGACGTGAAGCAGGGACCTTAGCACACATGCTCTATTATTGTCCATACTTACTCCTGTACTGGCAAGGAGTTTGGAGGCGAATACAGCGATTGGTTGGGATAGATACGCCCTTATCCTATCGGGTAATCATCTACAAATCAACGGCGGAGGTACCTGGCCTCCAAAAGCAGCATCATGCCTTGTTTGATCTCTTGCTGAGTCTGGCACTGAAGGCTATCATGAGTCATTGGAAGTCTTTCGATGCCTTAAATGTGGAGTACTGGTGGAATCTGGTATGCTATCATCGAACCTGTGAGATAGCTTACGTTCGGCAGAATCCCGCTTTCCGAAGATTGTTACACAAATGGGACAGTCCTGTCACGAAATAGTCAGTATAGATAATACATATTGGGTACGGCGGTGAGACATGAGCGGTCAACCCCCCACCCCTTTCCCCTCACATTGACGCTCCGATGCTCTTGCACCGGAGTTAGGACATGAACCTATCTAGATCTCTCTATTACTTCTGTTCATTCTGTTTTCAAATGTTTTGTATGGTGTAACGTTGTGTGATGAAAATGACAAATAAAGTTTCCAAAAAAAAAAAAAAAACACTACTTAAGCTCTTTGGATGCTGTATGTGGTGTTTTTCCAACAGTTCACAATTACCTTCAAAGACTTCTTGGATTCATTTTCCTCTTCCCACCACATCTTGGAAGGATTTTTTGCCCGTACTCCTGTCAACCTTCCACATTTTATTATACCACTGTATCTCCAAGTCTAAGCAGTTTACATGAGAACAAAAATGGCCAACAGGGTTTTACATGGAAATTTATAATAATTATAAATAATAAAGAGTTAGCTAACAGAGGAACATTGTAACATTGAACTATAATCCATTGTTACAAGTATACATAGAAACATCGAAACATGATGACAGAAAAAGACCACAAGGCCCATCTAGTCTGTCCTTCCATAACTACAACAGTCCACTTTTTACCTTTAGAGATCCTCTGTGTTGGTCCCATGCTTTTTTGAATTCAGTTACTGTCCTCATCTCTACCACCTCCACTGGGAGACTATTCCACGGATCCACTACTCTTTCCGTAAAGAAATATTTCCGCATATCACTCCTGAATCTATCTCCCTTCACCCTCATCCCATGTCCCCTCGTAGCAGAACTTGCTTTCAATTGAAAGAGGCTCTCTCCCTGAACATTTATGCCACGGAGGTATTTAAACATCTCAATCATATCACCTTTATCCCGCCTTTCCTCTAAGGTGTACATAATAAGATCCTTAAGTCTATCCTCATATGCTTTATAATGAAGCCCATTAATCATTTTAGTAGCAACCCTCTGCACCGACTCCATCCTGTTCACATCCTTTTGAAGGTGCGGTCTCCAGAATTGCACACCATACTCCAAATGAGGTCGCACCAAAGACTTATACAGAGGCATTATCACCTCCTTTTTTCTGCTAGCCATTCCTCTCCGTATGCACCCAAGCATCCTTCTAGCTTTTGCTGTCGCCTTTTCTACCTGTTTAGCTACTTTAAGATCATCAGACACAACCACGCCTAGGTCCCGCTCTTCTTTAGTGGACAAAAGTACTTCACCTCCTATACTGTATTGCTCCCTTGGATTGCTGCAGCCCAAATGCATGACCTTACATTTTTTAACATTAAATCCCAGCTGCCAAATTCTAGACCATTCTTCAAGCTTAGCTAGATCCCTCCTCATGTTATCTACACCTTCCTGGGTGTCTACTCTATTGCAGATTTTGGTATCATCCGCAAAGAGGCAAACCTTACCCGACAGCCCTTCTGCTATATCACTAACAAAGATGTTAAAAAGAATCGGACCAAGGACAGATCCCTGGGGCACACCACTGGTAACATCCTTCTCCTCAGAGTGAGCTCCATTTACTTGTACTCTTTGTCGCCTCCCACCCAACCAATTTCTAACCCAAGCAGTAACTTTAGGATCCATCCCTAGGGTGCTCAGTTTGTTTATAAGTCGCCTGTGAGGAACAGTGTCAAAGGCTTTACTGAAATCTAAATACACCACATCTAGAGCTCTCCCTCGGTCCAACTCCCTGGTCACCCAGTCAAAGAAATCAATCAGATTTGTCTGACAAGACCTGCCTCTGGTGAATCCATGCTGCCTCGGATCCTATAATCCGCCGGACTCCAGAAACCTCACTATTTTCTCTTTCAGCAGCGTTTCCAATAATTTACTCACCACCAAAGTTAAACTAACCGGCCTGTAGTTTTCAACCACATCCTTACTTCCGCTTTTGTGTAAAGGCACCACATGAGCCTCTCTCCAGTCCTTTGGCACCACTCCCGACTCCAACGAGGCATTGAAAAGGTCAGTCAGTGGAGTTGCTAGAACGTCCCCAAGTTCTCTCAGTATTCTAGGGTGTATCCCATCCGGTCCCATCGCTTTATCTACTTTAAGTTGAGCTAGTTTCTCACGAACACAGTCTTCTGAAAATTGTTCAAGATGTCCCTCGCTTCTGTTCTTATTTGTGGGTGTTTTCTGAGGTCCTGCTCCTGGTTCTTCATCTGTGAACACAGAACAAAAATATTTGTTAAGCAATTCCGCTTTATCCTTATCAGCTTCTACATATTCCCCCCCTGCACCCTTGAGTCTGACAATACCACTTTTGCCCTTCCTCTTCTCACTAATATATCTGAAAAATGTCTTATCCCCCCATTTTATAGCATTGGCTATTTCCTCCTCCTTTTGAATCTTTGCCTTCTTGACTACTTTGCTAGCTTCTCTAAGTTTTTCCAAATACAGATGCCTGTCTTCCTCTCTCTGTGATCTCTTGTATTTCGTGAAGGCCTCCCTCTTTTTCTTCACTTTTTCAGCTACTTCCTTCGAAAACCATAGCGGTCTCCTGTTCCTTTTGCCTTTATTTACCATTTTAACAAAAAGGTTGGTTGCCTTTAAAATACCCCCTTTCAGTTTTGCCCACTGTTTTTCTACATCCCCCAGCTGTTCCCATCCCACTAACGACTCCCTGAGGTATTGGCCCATCTTCGCAAAGTTAGTCTTCCTAAAGTCTAAGATCTTCACCTTGGAATGGATTCTAACAGCCCTAGTCCTAATACTGAACCACACCATCTGGTGATCACTGGATGCAAAATGATCTCCCACTACAACATCAGAAACACTTTCACCATTGGTAAGCACCAAGTCCAGTATGGCCCCTTTACGTGTGGGGTCTGTTACCAATTGCCTGAATAGTTCTCCCTGTAGAGAATCCAGGATCTCCTTACTTCTAGATGATACTGCAGCAGGAATGTGCCAATCAACATCTGGCATACTGAAATCTCCTAGCAGTAGCACGTCCCCTTTCCTAGCAATGCTGCGTATGTCTTCAATTAACTCTCTGTCCACCTCTTCCTCTTGTGAGGGAGGTCTGTATATCACACCACTGCAAATAGATTTCTCTTTCCCTCTTTCTAGTTTAACCCACAATGCCTCCTCTCTCCCTTTTAAGCTCTGTAATTCCAAAGCTTTAATAGTAGTTTTTACATATAGTGCCACTCCTCCTCCCCTTCTTCCTACCCTGTCCTTTCTGAATAAAGTATAGCCAGGTATAGTTACATCCCAGTCATGGTT
This sequence comes from Ichthyophis bannanicus, assembly GCA_033557465.1. NCBI lineage: Eukaryota > Metazoa > Chordata > Amphibia > Gymnophiona > Ichthyophiidae > Ichthyophis > Ichthyophis bannanicus. The sequence continues at coordinate 40,376,943 of CM066051.1, read as the reverse complement.
TTCTGTGAACCATGTTTCTGTAACTGCCACCAAATCCAAGTCAGCCACTCCCACCAAAGCTTCAACTTCAGGGATCTTATTTCCCATGCTACGGGCATTAATACACACTGCTTTCCATATGTTACCCCTGTTACCCATTTCCATAAAGGTATTTAATGTATCACTTACCTGGGGGCTTTCACTTACCTGGGGGCTTTCTTCACCCATCCCCAATGAATCTAGTTTAAAGCCCTCTTCAGTAGATTAGCCAGTCTACTACCAAAGATGCGTTGACCTTTCTTGGACAGATGGATTCCATCTCTGCTCTGCAACCCTTGCAACAGCATCCCATGGTCTAGGAAACCAAAACGCTCTCGAAGACACCATCCACGCAGCCATGCATTCATCTCCAGGATGCGAGCCTCTCTGCCTTGGCCTTTACCCTCAACAGGGAGGATTGAAGAGAACACCACCTGTGCACCAACCTGCTTCACCCTCTGTCCCAGAGCCATGAAGTCACTTTTGATACGTTCCGAGGTATACCTGGCAGTATCATTTGTTCCAACATGGATTAGCAACATTGGGTAATAGTCAGTGGGCTTGATGAGTCTCGGCAAACTCTCCGTAACATCTTGGATCTTGGCACCAGGCAGACAGCATACCTCTCTGGACATCAAGTCTGGTCGGCAGATGGACGCCTCAGTACCCCTCAGAAGAGAGTCTCCAACCACCACTACTCTTCGTTTCCTTCTGGTCACTGATTCCGCAACTATGAGGTACATGAGTAAGTATGGGGCATGGGGGGGAGGGAATGGAGTTGGGTGAGTGGGAAGGGGAGAGTTCTACTTCGAATATGGGGAAAGGGGGGAATTCTGCTTGGAATGTGAGAGGTCCATTAAGTCCGATCAACTAGATTAGGTAAGTAAAGTGTCCAAGGAAGAGGTGGGTTTTTCGTTTTCTTTTGAAATGCCAGGTCATTTGTGCCACATAGGTCATCCGGCAGTGCATTCCAGAGGGTTGGGGCAAACAGGGAGAAGGCTCTCTTTGTTGTTGTGTGGTTGGTCTTTGTCATATCAAGGGAGTAGTCACAACAACGTATAATAGAAATTACGAAATGCAACAAATAAACGACAATGGCCATCAAATCACACAGATTATATAAAGCTAATATAGAGACCCCTTAGGTCCAACAAATGTATTGTATTGTGACCTGTATTTGCTGTGGTCATTTTCCAGGACACGGGACATTACTCAGTGTCATCATGCTGGGAGGAGACTCTTCAGGGCAGGAAAATGCAACCATCATAAGAACCCAGTACAAGCATTGTGGAACTTGTGTCTCTTGGGGAAACTGCTAGGTACATATGACCTAGATTGGCCACTGTTGGAAACAGAATACTGGGCTTGATGGACCTTGGTCTGACCCAGTATGGCATATCTTATGTTCTTATGTTCTTAACCCCACCCAACGGCAGAACTATGTTTTTGGCTGGTCTAACCATCGTATCAGCAAGATGTTGCTAGCTGGTTAAGCTGAGTCATTTTATGGAGCAGTGTAGGTTGGAAGCAGAGGTGATCCAAGGGGGGTGTGGGGCCATGTGCGGAGACTCATTGTGGGGCCTCATTGGCATAAATATTTGTATAATGTTAATATGCACTAACTTTTAGTAAACATACATCTTAATGAATGTATGGAAAAAGAAAGACTGCCAGATTTCTATATTATTATACTCCAGTGCCAACCACCAGGCACATTAGGAAGTACTACAAACACTGTCCATTTAGAACCCATATAAAGGTCAAAAAACAAAATAACAGAGCTCTATAAACATAAATCCAAAAACAATAAATAGAGCAAAAAATCTAAGTGCTAAATGCTGTCATGAAGAAGACCCTTCAGAGCCTATGGAGTTGGTGAGAGAAGAGGATTCCGTTGCAGAAACTGGCAGGCAGTCTGAGCACATGGCTCAGTGTTTTCAGAGAAAATGTAAACAAAGAGAGTCATGAGCTGTAAAGACACTCCCACGCCAGAAAGAAGCAGCACAGGACAGGTGATGTCTGGTAAAGGCAAGAAGGATAAGATATTTCCTGGAAGACAGGCTTGGGAAAACTCACATGCTCCAGAGAGAGAAACCTGCTGGCATGACAATACTTGTACCTCTAAGGCTGAAGCTACGAGGCTGAGAGACAAACAAACACGAGCTGTGTTTGGGAATCAGTCTGACTTTGTAGAGCTGAGAATTCCTTTCCCCCCAAAGCCGAAAGGTAGGCTTCACAACTTACATAGATTTGAACCTAGTTATAAAGTTTTTCCCTGCAGTTGCCAGAATGTAGCAGACTCTCTGAAAAGAAACTTCAGTATATACGGTAATTTACAGTCCTATCCTTTAGAGTGCTACTGAGAGAAGCCATGTGAGGATAGTGAAGACGTCTGTTTTAAAGTTCAGGATAGCAGCTCACTGACACACCCTGCTATTGCTGACGCTGAGGAAATGCAGATTGACTCTGATAGCAGTGAAATAGTGGATAACCAGATGGACTGCACGTTATGTTTTGCTGACCACGTTGAGTCTCTGTGCTGAACACTAGTTTGAGAAAGCTGGTAAAGCAACAGAAAGAATGGGGGACATTTTCTTGTGCTGAAGGAAGCTATTATTGTTTGTTTGTACCGAGCACTGCATGTTGTGATCCTGAAGCTGATAAGGCTAATTTACCTGAGTTCTTGTACATATCCCTCAAGCCAATTGTATGGCAGTTTGTCCTAAGTTATTTACCTGCACAGAAATCCGTCGGGAAGGGGAAAATAAATTCTTGTCATTGCCTGAAACACTCGACTACAACTCTTCTGTTCTCAAAGGGTAAAAGGGACTACCATTCCCAGAGGGCCTTGCAGGACCAATGCAGGGTCATACTCTCTGAGTCAGGAATACAAAGGCAGATCAACTCTCAGCGCCCTAGGCGTTGGGCTGGCCACCGAGAGGGTGACAATGCATATTTATATGTTGGAAGATAGGTTTTGAGGGACAAAAGTTTGGATGCTATTTATTATTGCGGTCTTTGGAGCATTGAAGCAGGGCGTGTATTGCTGACAGCGTCCTAAACGCAGTGCTGTGTTCGTTGCAAAGATAATGCCTCTTTCGTTACTGACACTGTGAAGAAAAACCTCTATACAAGAAGAGTGTTTGTGGAGGATATTTCCTCAGGTAAGTGCATAAAAATGATTGCGCTTGTATAGTTCTGACTGAGGTGAACTATTGCAGTTTATCAAGTGAATCATTGCGGTGTATGATATGATTTTCAAGAGGGGACATACACACAAATCACGAAGGTTTTGAAATCACAAAAGTTTTGAATGTTTTAATTATGTAGGGGCACCTAAACATGCACTTCTTTCACATGATTACAAGAAAGGTTTTGAAAAGCAGAACCTATCACTGATTAAAACGGAAGAGGTGATTGTCCCTCAAGTGGAGTGGAGGAGTGGCCTAGTGGTTGGGGCAAGGTACTTCAGGCTGGAAGGTCAGGGGTTCAAATCCCACTAGAGGACAGCAACCTTGGGCCAGAAGGACTGGGGTTTCTAGTCCCACAGGTGCTCCTTGTGGTCTTGGGCAAGCCACTTAACCCTCCATAGTCCATGTTCCCTGTAAAATAGTTATCTCAAAGTTATAATGCCCTGTTCAATGTAATTTCAGTTTGTTCAATGTAAACCACACTGATGCTGAATAGCACGGTATATAAGAGACTATAAATAAATAAATAAGACCTATCTTCCAAGATATAAATATCCATTATAGCGCTGAGTTATTGCTCTATTTTTTGTTTTTGCATTTAGAACCATAGCAAACCTGCCATATCATAACAGTACTACCAGGACTCACAAAACAACAAATCCTACCTATCAAAAGGCAACATTGCAAATATTAAACCAATACATCTCAGAGAATATCAATACATCTACTGGGGAAAGAGAACACGTGGCACTGTCCAATAGAAATTACATAAACAGAATACCTCAGCTCGGTTACACATGCAAAACATAGACTGTCACCAAACAAAGAACAAGGGATCAGAATTTAGAAATAGGAAGACGGTAATTAAACTGGGAACCCCAAAAGCTAAACTTGGAATGTACAGCAACACTGCAGAAATAAAACTAAATTAATTTCCTCTTGTACTAAACAAAATGCAAAAGATATTAACGCACATTTCCCAGAGCTGACATTAACCGGTTAATAAACTGAAAATGCGAAAATATTTTTCTACCTTTTGTTGTTTGTGCAATTTATTTTTCAGTTGCAATTGCTCCAGTCACTTTTTTCTGGTTTCTTTATGTCTTCTGCTAACTCTCCATTGTCTGCTGTCCATTTGTCCTTTCTTCTCTCTTCTAGTTTTTTTCCTTTCTCTCTCGACATCTGTTTTAACATACTGAACTTTCCCCTTTTGCTCTTTCCCCCATTTCTTTCTTTATTCCTTTTTCATCCACTCAAATTTCTCCCCTCCATCATCAATCCCCACTTACTCTCCCAATGCCTGGCTAATCGTAGATTTTTCTACCCTCCTACATAAAATAATTTTCCCCTCTCCATCTTCACTCCCCCAGCCCCATCCCATTCTAGTCCTCCCCAACATCAGCTCCTTTCTAGTTCCAGCCCCACCCAGCATCTGCTCCCTTCAAGTCCCATTCTTCCATCCCCCTGCATCAGCCCATTTCCAGTCCTAGCCCCCCCATAGCCCATTCCAGTCCTAACCTAGCCCCCCATCAGCCCATTTCCAATCCTAGCCCTCCCATCAGCCCTTTCTAGTCCTATCCTAGCCCCCCATCAGCCCATTTACATTCCTAGCTCCCCCCATCAGCCCTTTCCAGTCCTATCCTAGCCCCCCATCAGCCCATTTCCAATCCTAGCCCAGCCACCCATCAGCCTATTTCTAATCCTAGCCCCCCATCAGCCCTTTCCAGTCCTATCCTAGCCCCCCATTGGTCCATTTCCTGTCCTAATTCCCCATCAGCTATTTCCAGTCCAACCCCTCAATCAGCCCATTTCCAGCCCTAGTCCCCCATCAGTTATTTTCAGTCCTAGCCCCCCATCAGCTATTTCCAGTCCTAGCCCCCCTCCAAAGAACTCCGCGGCTGTCTGAATGGCTTTAGAGGAAGCCGGAGGGGCCCCAGCTCACCTCTGACAGCTGCCAAAGTGAAGAACATCTTTTTTCTTCACTTCGGTAGCTGTGTTATAGTATAGGCTGCTGGCGCACTGAATGCTGGGAAACAGGAAATTCCCTTTGACCTCTGGTGCGCCAGCAGGCTGTACTACAACACAGCTAAAGAAAAAAGGTGCTCTTCACTTAGGCGGCTGTCAGAGGTGAGCCTGGGCTTCTCCGGCTCCCTCTCATGCCAACCCTGCCGGTGCCGAATAGAATGTGCGCGATCTTGGCGGAGGGCCCCCTGAAGCGCAGGCCCCTTTGCATACAACATTCTCGCTCAATGGATATCCCAGCCCTGGTTGGAAGATGACAAAGGTTGCTTAGGCCACTGCATCAAATTTCCAGTGTGTCCTATTAAGCACAACCAGCACACCCTCTGCTCAGGAGAGAAATCAAGCAGTTCAAACAAGAGTTGAGTATTATAACTGTGTATCAGGGAGCCATTGATCCAGGACTGAACGAGAGGATCCAGAGAACATTCCAGAAATAAACATACACAGTGCAGGGAGCAACCAATGGTGAGGCACCGGGGACCACATCCAAGGATGACTCCAGCTCATAAGCTAGTGTAGGAGGGAGGATTCCCAATCCAGGGATAACCACAGCACAAGGAGAAAGACTATATCTACCTGTAGTATAATTTTTCTTTGCCATTCTAATATATTTTCCTGCTATTGTTATTTTCTTTAAGTAAATCCATGGGTTCAGAACATAGGTGTCAGAAAGGGGGGGGGGACCACAGGGGCCATGGTTGCACCAAAGCTTTGCTGCTGTGATCGGGGCTTCACCTTCTTCAGCCCGCAGGGATCTGATCTCCCGTGAGCAGAAATAGAGTAAGGCCAACAATCGCAACCCATAAAGCAGCAAGCTCCCCGTGGGGATCCCGTCCCCTGCAGACAGAAGAGCACTGCAATTGTGGCACAGATTCCTCCTCTCTGCCCACGGGAGATCGGATCCCCACAGACAGACAGGAAGGGTCTTTGCTGCAATCGTAGCTTCTCGTCTTCTTCTGCCTGCGGGGGATAGCATCATTGCATAGACTCTTCCTGTTTGCCTACAAGGTCTTTGCAATGATCACGGCCCACAGTCAGCAGTCTATCCACGGAGATCCCATCCCCTGCAGGCAGAAGAAAAGCCATGATCACGACAAAGCCCTCCCTGTCTGCGAACAGGAAGGGTCTCTGCCCACGGAGTGAAGCTTAGGTGGAGCTTGGAGTGGTGCTTTGGCAGAACTTGGGCCCCGCCAAAGAAAAAAACCTTCTGCTGCCTGGACTCTTTTATAGAGTGAGAGGGGATTGAAGAATGTTTACTAAAGTTGCAAAAATCTCCCAGACCTCCCAGTATTTACTGGTCCCATTCCAGGAACTCTTATAGTCCCGAGAGTCTAGCCTCTAAGGGCAGTATTCACTCTTTCAAGTAGTGCCCGCGGTCTGCTAAACAGCGTGCCGAGCCACTGTGAGGGACTTTGGACTGGCACGGGTTACACTAACAAAACTCAAGCATTAGAACATTGTGATCCACTACCATTTTGCCTCAAAAAGTACTCAGCAAATGTAAAATTTGATAGCATTCTCTTGATCAGACCTGGACTGCATTGGTAACTAATGTAGACAACTTCAATAAAATCCCACCTTCTAAGTAATTAAATAAAACAACGCACAAATATCGCTGCTAATAAATGAACACAGGGAAAAGAAGTAAGCAGCTACTGTAACAGCACACCGACTAAGCGGAAGAGAGCCACAGTCACATCGATATCTTCACAAGTGTAAAACTTTATTCAAAAACCTGACTTGGCCAAGCTTCTGCAGATACATATAAATAAGAATAAAAATAAACATAGAAATAAATGAGTGACTAAAACATCCTATATAGGTATGTATAAAAAACCTAATACAATGCACTTACAACAAAAATAAAAGCGAATAAGAGTGAATAAATCATACAGTATCCAAAACTAAAAAAAAACAAGCCAATAAAGTAAACTTAAAACATGGAAATAAAAGTAAAAATAAAAATAATAATCATTAAAGGAGGGTTACTTTCGTGGGCAATTTCTCCAAATGGGTGAGTTTTGCCACGGTTACAAGGAAGAACTGGTCACTTAAGATTGCATGACTGCTTTCCTGAAAGCATAAGAATAGCTTATAGCAGAGATAAGAATCTCAAGGAACTATTAAGTCCATCTGATATGCAATACAAACTTGAAGAACCCATACATCAGCGGGGACCTTTTTAAAGTGGTAGTTGCAAGTCTTGTGACAATATGATAGAAGCAGATCATTTCACTGACCCTCAGACTGGTCGATACTTTGAGCTAAGACATTGAACAACTTGTCTCACAGATTATGTTATTTATTGTATACAGTGTTCTTGTTCAAAATTCTATATAGGTGAAATCTCTTGTCCTTTGAAGATTCAAGTCAATGAGCATCGGTACGGTTTAGCACAAAAAATATAAATGGAAGCAGTGATCATGCATTGTTTAGCTTGTTCACATGCATTTACTTCATTAAAAGTGATAGTAGTGGATCATATTCCCTCTTCGATTAGGCGACATCTACCACTAGAAACAAAATGGATATCCTTGTTACAGACAGAACAGCCAAATGGACTAAATGCAACCATTGATATTCAATGTTTTTTTTAACATCGGGAGTAGGCTGTGGTAAGATAGTTCTTCTTCTTCTTCTTCTTTAATCCTTAGCTGGCATTTGGGGAACAGGTCGAATTCACAACCAACATGCTGCTGTAGGTGCCACTGGATTCTGCGCGTTGTTCGCAATACGCTTCCAACCTTGGCGATCGATGGAGATATTTCTGGCCTCATCGATGGTCAGTCGCTGGTTCCTTAGGTCTTCCTCGATTTGTTTTAAGGTATAGTGATTTGTTAATTAAAGGGAGGGATGACAGGTCTCAGTTTCCAAGTTCAAATTTTCAAAGCTTCAATTTCAGAGTTTAGCTGCAAAAGTGACGATTGTGATCTTAAATACAATGCCGAGTTACCTGTAAAAGAAGTGTGTTACCTTGGTGTCATTCTCGATCATCATCTCACATTACACTCTCACATCAGCAAACTTATTCAAACCATTTACAATAGAATAAAGGTTCTTCAGCACCTCAGACCACTCCTTGAAAAACATGACTTTAGAAATATATTCCAAACACTAATAGTCCTGCATTTCGACTTCTGCAATGTCATCTTTCAAGAACTACCAGAAAGCTCCCTTCTCTCACTGCAATGTGCCCAAAATGTAGCTGCTGGAATACTCATGGGTGCTCCCAGATCCAGTCACATTGCGTCCATACTAAAAGATCTACATTGGTTCCTTATCCAGTCTTGGGTTAAATACAAAATACTTATAACAATCTTCAAAACTGATAATGAATCGACCTCTCTCTACCTGCAGCAGCAGCAACTCAAAACATGTTTGCACTCCTTCAAGAGTTGACTAAGAGGAACCAGACTACATGTGCTAGATCCTTTTCTCGTTATGCCCAGAGCCTCTGTAATGCCCTTCCGCAAAATTTCAGAACCATCCCAGACCTCACCACCTTCTGCAAGCTACTCAAAAACTTATCTGTTGTGGTACTGCAGACCCTCTGCAGACAGAAGAAAATGCTTTTAACTTAGAAAAAAGAGGCAGACACCGGCTGCAGCATCGCGAGGAGCCATATAGGGGGAGCAAGAGGGACCTCTGGAGGACTGAGGAGCCACACCCCAGAGCCAATGATGCAATACCGGCCTGCACCCAATCCAGAAAGGGAAGAATTCCTTTTAAAAGCCCAGACACAGGAGACACAAGAGACACAGGAAGGAAGCTAACCCTGGAAGGAGAAAGGAGAGCTTTCCTGGAAGGAGAGAAGGACCAGGGAATAGGAGTCCTGACAGAAGGAACCTGCCCAGCAGACTCAGCAGAACCAGGTGAAGGAATCCGCTTCAAATATCCCAAGAGGGGCGAGGATACGCTTTCCAAGTGGTAAAGATACAAAAAAGAAGCTAACCCTGGAGGGAGAAGGACTGTGCCAGAGAGTCCTGGACCTGAGTCTGGCAGAGGCCAGCAACCTTTGACAGACACAACGAGGAGTAACCAAGGAGGAGGTGAAAGAGTTACTTTGAAAGGTAACATTCTTGGCCCAGAGAGAAAGAAGCTGTGGTGCGAGTGTGGCTTAACCCCAGCAGAAGGCTGGCCGGAGAACTGGAGGCCTACCTTGGTGTCAGAGAAGCCAAACCACAGCAGGAACAAGCATCAACCCTCACTTGGCCGTGATAAACCCAAAAGGAAAGGTAATCACTATTTTATTGATTGTGATTTTATGAATGCTGTGACGCAGGAGGAGCAGGGCCTAGAGGAATGCTGTCCTTCTAGAACTATTTGTGCTACAAAATACAAACCTGTGCCAAAGAAGAAACTCTCTAGTAAAAGAGCAGTAGGCGAGAGAAACTGTCCTCACTCTAGAGTTGTACAAAACCAAGGCTTACCTTTGGATGCAGCGCATTGGGACATCGTACAAACATTGTATAAAAAGCCTGAATGCGAGCCACTAGATATTCCTGACTGTGAACCAATGCAGGTGGAATTCCCGGATGACCTTTCGGACCCCGAGATGGATTGCAGCTATTGCCTGGCAGAAAGCTTTGAGCCCTTAGCCGAGGAGTAGAGCTGTGATCTGGGGGAAGGTTTGAATCTGTGTTTCTTATAGTACTGCTGTGAAGTTAACAGGTCTAACTCAGTTCATGTTTCTTTTTCTTTCAACCTGAAGCAAGGACATTTTGTGTTGATGTAGATTCTGAGCTATTGAACCTATTTGCAATACGGGAAATAAAAGCCTTTATTCTCCCTACACTCGGACTGTTATATTCTTTGGAGCTTTGGTTACCCAGAAGGCTACCAGGACTATAAAAAACCTGGGCCCTGTCTTTGAGCTAAACTCCACCATAAAATATTTTGTGTCCACTCTCCCTGCTGTGACATCCCGGTGCCACCAGGGGGGCGGTGTGACACTGTTTACAGACCACTTCAAAGACACAACCTGGAGGGTTCAATATGCAACACTAAGCTCCATAGGATGGCCCCTACTTCCTTTTCAATTAGTTTCTCCTTCTGCTATCTTTAAACTCTACCTCCCTCTTCTCCCTTATACTTATATCCTTTGTACTTGTCATTATCTCCACCTCTGTTAAATTATCTACCATTTTTCCTCATAGTTTAATGTTTACTGTTTTGATAATGTTGCGTTCATGACGTTTTCTGTATCACTAGTATGGCATTTCATGGAAACCTCATTGGCCTTCAGAAATGTGGTAAATAAATAAATAAAATAAGGGCGATCTAAAATTTGAATTGGCTGACAAGGAAGTACTGGAAAAAAACAAAATTCATTCTTCAAGTTAGATTTCCCTTTGGGGAATGGATGTCTCCCTATGGTTGGAATTGCCAACGTATGTTGATATTCAAGGCTTCCAATTCCATTTGGGTATTTGGCAGCTTTAAAAAGAGCGCATTTCACGGCTCAGGTTCAGAACTCTCGTTCATCTTGGGGCAGTGAAACGGTGACTAAACTTTCATGCCATGTACTGGACTGTGAAAGCGTATTTAAGCAGCAAGCCTCTTTGCGGGTGATTTCAAAGGCTTTTTAACAACGGAATGGAAAGATAGTTGCTGGTGTTGGTTACTTGCATTTCAGCATTTTCAATGATGATTTCAAAGATTTGGTTATAATTAGTTGGAAACAAAGTTGCCAGTAACATCCGGTTTAATATAAACTTTTTCAGTGACTGGTCAAAAAAGAGTTTGTTTCTCACATAATGGAACGTCAAGCGATTAGTAAAATAACATCAGCATATTGTACAGAACAATAGTAAGACTAGATATGATGGAGTCAATGGATCACCGCAATAGGTCATTTGTTTACCAATTTTAATCAAGGAAGTTACTCTCCCGACAGCTTAAATGCCTCATTTCTCTAGTCAGCTGGCCACACCCCTGAAGCAGCCGTAAGGTGAAATAGGGCCACTGGGTGAATGACCGGGTGCAGATTAAGAAAGCGCATAGGGCGGGTGAAGGACCGAGTGCAGATTAAAACAGCACACTGTGTAAGATTCACAACATTTGGGGAGGAGTGGCCTAGTAGTTGGGGCAAGTTACCTCAGGCCAGAAGGTCAGGGGTTCAAATCCCACTAGAGGACAGCAACCTTGGGCCAGAAGGACTGGGGTTTCTAGTCCCACAGGTGCTCCTTGTGGTCTTGGGCAAGCCACTTAACCCTCCATAGCCCATGTTCCCTGTAAGTATTAGCGTATGTGTCTCATATCCCATCATGTTAAATGTATCCCCCAACTGTGTTGTGACCACTTTGATTGAAGGATAAGGTGGTATACAAAACTTTCTAAATAAATAAAACATATAAGCTGCTGACCACAGTGATTCAAACACAGATACGATTTTTGAAATGAGGGTTGTTCAATGAACAGTGAATTTAAATAAAGCAATAAAGAAAAAATAGAGGGGTTTTGCAGGCCAATGAGGATTGGTGCCCTACTTTTTCGATGAAGAGGATCCAGTTTTGGAGCAAAGGGACTGACTGAGATCTTTTCTCCTTTATAATATTATAAAGTGGGATTGATAATTATCACTTAATGATTATAAAGTAATATAGTAAAGTATTTTATAATTAAAATTGAAAAAAAGCTAACAAGGGAATTTAATATGAGAGGTCATTGATGGTTAGATAGTGTGAGTTTTGCGCATACCATGATAGTCCTGAATCTCACATCTAAGTCAGGGTATGTGGAGTATGATCTTAGTTTCTCCAATTTACTGCTAATGCTCTGTTTATTTTTATTTATTTATTTACATTCTCTTATATACCACACTATTCTGCATCAGTGTGGTTTACATTGAACAGGGCATTATAACTTGGAGATAACTATTTTACAGGGAACATGGGCTATGGAGGGTTAAGTGGCTTGCCCAAGACCACAAGGAGCACCTGTGGGACTAGAAACCCCAGTCCTTCTGGCCCAAGGTTGCTGTCCTCTAGTGGGATTTGAACCCATGACCTTCTGGCCTGAAGTACCTTGCCCCAACCACTAGGCCTCCACTCCTATAGATGTAATACTTGCATCGCGCCAAAGAGAGCCTTCCTTTTGAGTTCAAAAGGTGTTATATGTATGGGTAATTTATCGAAGTGTGCTTGGCACCCAACATGATGGGAAATAACTTGGTATCTTTTTGCCACATTTTCTTGGTCTCCACTGCATTTCTTGATACTTGAAGATTTTATTTATTTATTTTTATTTATTTCAACTTCTTATATACCGCACTCTTTGACATCAGCGCGGTTTACAAATAACAGAAAGGAACCAGAACAACAGGCTGTTTGGTATTACATATAACAGGAGTATCAACTTGGATAACATGGGAGAACTATTTACATGGAGTATATAATCTATTAGCTAGATAGCATGCTCGAACTATTTACATAAAATTAGCAGTGATGCTTGGAACAAGAGGGATATTGTGGATTATACTAGGGTGAGGCTGTTATGTTACGGTTCATGTAGGGTAGTATTTGATGAAAAGGTGCAGTTTAAGGGCCTTTCTGAACTGGGTTAGGTCGGTTATGGCGCGGAGATCAGGTGGGAGAGCATTCCAGTATTTTGGTGCGCTAAACATGAAAGCTCTGTTTGATGTTGATAGGCTGCACGTTGTTATAGCCTTTGGGGTTGTTAGTGAGTTTAATGCTGCATGTCTCCTATTTCTATTTGATGGGACGGATTGGATGAGTTTGGTAAGTGATGTGGACGATAAACCATTTAAGGCCTTAAATGTGAGGATGAGGGTTTTGAATGTAAGTCTTCCGTGTATAGGGAGCCAATGGAGCTCTTTGAGGATAGGTGTGATGTGTTCACTTCTGGCCGCTCCTAGAAGAACCCTGGCAGCGGTGTTCATTGCGAGTTGCAAGGAGCTTATGGTGGATTGTGGGAGTCCTTGTAGAATGGAATTGGCGAAGTCGAAGTGCGGCAGTATCAGTGCTTGGTAGATGGTTCTGAAGTCTTCGTGGTCTAGTAGGGGACGCAGGTGTCTAAGGGTGCGTATTTTGAAGTATACAGATTTTACGATATTGTTTATGTGTGATTTCATGTCGAGCCTATGGTCTAGTGTGACTCCGAGGTATTTTATTGTATCCTTGGTGCCTAGGTCAGCTCCCTTGACACTTATATGTGGTGGTGGGGTGAAGTTGGGGTCTCTTGTGATAAAGAGAACCTCAGTTTTCTTATGCTGAATGCGGAGGTTCTGTGACAGGAGCCATTGTGAGACTGCATCGAAGCAGTTTGTTATAGGCAGTAGATCCATTTGCATTGTGGAAAATGGCATGTAGAGTAGGATATCGTCAGCGTATATCATACATTTCACATTGAAGGACCTGATGATATCGCAGATAGGCTGCATATAGACGTTGAACAAGAGGGATGAGAGTGAGGACCCCTGCGGAACACCTTGTCTTTGATGGAAGAGTTTTGATTCTCCTGTTGCGGATTTGACGTATTGCATTCTGGTGTCGAGGTATGATTTACACCATTCAAGTGCTGAGTTGCAGATGCCTTTTCCTTCCAGTCGACCGAGGAGAATCTCGTGATTTACTGAGTCAAACGCTGCTGCTATATCCAAGAAGATTAGCACGACGCCTTGTCGGATGTTGTCTATGGTATTGAGAATATCATTGAAGAGGGTGGTAAGCAGTGTCTCAACGCCGTGGAATTCTCTGAAACCATGTTGAGAATAGTCTAGAGGGGCTGCGGAGTCGATGTGGTCTTGGATTTGGCGCTGTGCCTCTTTCTCAAAGATCTTTGCTAAGAGGGGGATACTGGCTATTGGCCTGTAGGAGTCTGGCCGTTTTGGATCCAGTTTAGCGTTTTTTAGTAGTGGCCTGATGGATGTGAGTTTTAATGCAGATGGGAAGGCGCCAGTAGTGAAAGAGAGGTTCATGATTCTTGCAATGAAGGTGCTAAAGTCACACCGCAGATCCTTTATCCAAAAGGCTGGGCAGGGATCGGTTTGCGCAGTGGTCGTGTTGAGTGAGGAGATGGTGTCTTCAATGTGTTTAGAAGAAGGCGTGTGAAGTGCGGATAGGGATGTTGGGCAGGTCGTTTCTTGTATATTGTTTTTTGAGAGTTCATCTGTCTGTAGGAGTTTTGATTGCAAGTAATCAGCGAATTCTTGCGGGTGGATATCATTATTTTGTTCAGAAGATGGTTCCTTTGATAGTGACTTAACCAGGTTGAAAAGGTCACGAGGTTTGTTCAATGATCTCTTGAGCATATCTGAGTGGTATTGCTTCTTTCTGGCTGCGATTGCCTCGCGGTGAGTTGAGAGGTGAAGAATGTAGGCTTCGTGGTCGTCGGTAGCTAGTGAGCGGCGCCAGCGTTTTTCTAGCCTTCGTAGGTGCATAAGAGAGGCCCGTAGTTCATGGGAAAACCATGGTGCAGAGGTTCTTTTCCCTGATAAGGTCTTTTTGTTTGGTAGTTGAGCAACAGCGTTGAGGCTGTCGTTCCAGGCAGCGATTGACTCGTCGAGGTTGAGTGATGTGTTGTTGAGGATTGGTTGGGTACTTGATAGAATAAGTTCTCTGTTGAAAGGTCGAAAGCCCCGTGTTACTCTGGATGTATTGGCGCGTTTGCTGGTGTTCAAATTATGACTGTTGTTCAGAGGGATTCGTAGGTTTATGAGTTTATGGTCAGACCATGGGACATCGGTGACCGATGTTACAATGTTGCTGTTTTGCTCGGCGACATGGTGTGGGGCAAATACCATGTCAAGAATGTTTCCTTTGGAATGAGTGGGTTCAGTGATCATTTGTTTATAACCAAGATTTTCGATGGCATTGAGGAGTGAGGAGGATTGGTTTTGTTGTAGTGATGGGAGGTTCAGGTCTCCCATAATCCAGTTGGGAGTGTTGGGGTTGCTGGTGTCAGCGGCCAGATAGGGCTCTGTAGACCAGGTTCATGGAGCATTGTTTATTGGCTATGGTGATTATGTCCAGATTGTTTGTGCTATGGGAGTTAGTCATGTTGAAGAGGAGTTCAGACTTGGTGAGTATGAGTGCTCCTCCTCCTTTCTTGTTTTCTCTGTGGGTTGTGTGTATAGTGAAGTTTGGTGGAATGAGTTGGTTGATAAGGACATTGTCTTCTTTAGATAACCAGGTTTCGGTGATCATGAGAGCATCAAGATCATAGAGGGTAACTATGTCTAGGATTACAGGCCATTTTTTTCGAATTGATCGAGCATTTATAAGAGCACATTTTAGGTTTTTTGAGGGTGATGGTTTGTGTTGCTTCAGGTTGCTGGATTGCTGTATTGCAATGTGGATGAGGTGGGAGTGTCGGATATGCGCTTCCCTAGTCGGATACTGAAAAGGGTTGCCTGTCCATTGCTTTCCGTGGTTTTTGAGGATGGGGATAAGACTGTAGGTGGGGGAGTATGCAATGGTGGCTCCGAGCCAATTTGTGAGAAGATAGAAACTGAGGAGAGTAATGAAGTGGAGGGACATTTTGGTTTCTGGGATATAGTATGAGGGGGTAATTGAGTTTTGGGTGGTAAGAATACACAATACAGTGGTAAGAATACACAATACAGTGGTAAGAATACACAATACAGTATACAGGTAATTTCACAGTACAGTATACAGGCTATTAGGTGGTAACAAAGATATCACTGATTAAGGTGTATGTTACAAGGCTAGTAATGACTATAGCGAAATATAGGCTAGTAATGACTAGTAATGACTATGGCAAGGCTAGTAATGACTATAGCAAGGCTAGTAATGACTAGAGCAAAATATAACAGATGACGTGTGTGTGAGTGTGTGAATGCTATACAGACAACTGTAAGAGTAAGACCAATGGAGAGAGACAGGTGTGAGGGTATGAGAATGCAATACAGGCAACTGTAAGAGTCGGGCAAATATAACAGGTGTCAGGTGTGTGTGTGTGAATGCTATACAGACAACTGTAAGAGTAAGACCAATGAAGAGAGTCAGGTGTGAGGGTATGTGAGTAAAGGCAACTGTAAGAGTCAGGCAAATATAACAGGGTCAGGTGTTTGTGTGAATGCGATACAGACAACTGTAAGAGTCAGGCTGATGAAGACAGTGTTTGTGAGTGGTGTTGCTTGGTGAGGGTGGAGTGGGAGGTCAGTTGGGAGTGAGTACTGACGACAGTATAAGACAGTAAGTGACAACATAAAACAGCAGAATCTTGATGGTTACTGACAACAGTATGGGACTAGTCAGGAGTATAGGCAGTTCATTGGATATTAGGGTGTATATTCAAGGGACAGTCATGAAATGCTATAAGTGGCAGTAAGTGGGATTGCTTTGAACTGCTGAGTGAATTTCTTGGTTAGAGAGCTGAAGTATACTTGCTGTGAGGTCGGACAATACGCTGGAGACGACTGAGGGTTCAAGTTGGGGGTCGGGTGTGGTTGCAGACTTCTTGGCTTAGCTGTTACTCGGTGACATTTGAGAGTGCCTTTGCCTAAGGGCCGTGCCAAAGGGCCCTCTTGCGCGGCCCTCAGGCACGGGCCCGCAAGGCGCGGGCACGCCTGCTGGCTGCTCTTTTTAAAGAGCGATCTCAGCCCCGATTGGGTAGAGATCGTTGCGGTGGTGTCCCCGATGGCTCAATCCCCTTCCTCTCAACATGATTCAGAGAGTAGTCGCTTGGAAGTGACACCTTTATAAATAGTGCAGTTCGTGTATGTTTCTCCTTTATGGCTTCCTCACATCCAGCTTTTTATTGGTCCGAATGAGAGTATTCCAGGTGATCATAAACTCTCCATTCTTAACAATTTTTCTTGGGGTCATGATCCCAGTGCTTTTCAGGCACAGCGATACCACAGTGTTCACAGAGATTCCAATGGATAAGGCGTACCACTTTATTCTGCCTCTCTGTATAGAAATTATCTGTCATCAGAACTTCATAACCAGCTATGAGGTGAGTTACCATCTCCAGCTCCCTCCCACAGAATTGACACGTCTGTTCTGCCAGTCCCTTCAATGCTCACTGTAAACAATTTCATCCATAAGCTGCTGTCCTGGGCTGCAAATATCTCATCCTTTGGTTTAAGTTCACCTCTCCTCAACCATTCATGTATCCATTCTTGATGGACAAAGGGATCCTGGAGTAACACTCTGTATTTCCGACTTTATTTGTGCATTTGCAATTTATTTTTCCTTGTTTGTTGATCTAATTCCTTAAAGAGTTTTTTCTCTTGTTTTGCAAATTCTATTACTTCCTTTCCTGTGTATGTTGGTGGATTCTCACTCATTTCTTCGAGCCATTGGATGCTTGTCCAAGTTTGATGATGGAGACAGATTCTGAATGTTTACTTTCATATTTCAGCACTTTTTGCATATTTGGATCCAATGATGCAGTTAGGTAGGCCTGGAGCCCCATGACACGGATTCCCACAAACTACCGCATGGGCATGAGAGAGTTTTCTTGTTTGCACATCCAGTCCAAGAAGATTTTCAGTGAGATATTGGGTAAAGGTCTGAATACCAAGATCAATAAATAGGACCAGGAGGAATCCACTGTGATTTGGTGCATATAAATGAGGGGTCAAGATGACCAGTGTTTCGATTCGCAAAGAAATGAGTAATTTGTAGTTTACAGCTAAATTTGTACAAATCAATCTGAGTTCAGAATGAGTTGTAATGTGCAGACAGGACAAAAGAAAGTCCCTTCTTGAGTAAGCTGGACTCAGAATCAGAAAGGATTAATTTGGAAAAGTTAATAATGGACAGGTCAATCCATGAAACTAGTAAGGATCCATTGTGTCTCCTTTCCCTCTGCCTCTGCCCCTGTCCTGAGAGCCTATCCTGCATTGGTAGTATTCACTCTTTCAGGTTGTGCCGTTGGTCTGCTAAACAACGTGCCCAGCCACTGTGAGGGACACTGGACTGGCAGGGGTTACACTAACAAAAATCAAGCATTATAAACTCATGATCCACTACCATCTTGCCTCAAAAATTACTCAGCAAATGTAAAATTTGATGGCATTCTCTTGATCAGACCTGGACTGCACTGGTGACCAAGGCAGACAACTTCAATAAATTCCCATCCTCTAAGTAGCTAAATAAGACAATGCACAATTATGGCTGGTAATAAATGAACAAAGCCAAATCATGGATGCCTGCAAGGAAATGTAGAAGGAAAGAGAACACGCTTCCCTAATTTTCTACTGCTGAAGTCAAGTACATGCCTACTGGGGCAGCCAAAAAAGCTCCATAGTTTAGAGGGTATCTGAGAAAAAGTCTTATTTTTAGGACTAACCAATTCATTTCAGTAGCTGGAAGAACATAGAAAAGAATTTTGCTTGAGCATCACAAAGTTCTGAATCATGCAGAATTTTGAAGACCATTGATGAAATCTTAAGTTTACCTCTAAACTCATCTGGGAGCCTATGGAGTCCATAAGTGCTAAGGAGATTTGGGCACATGGGTGCAGTAATAGTAACAGTCGAGCAGCAGTATTCGGAATTTCCTGTAACTTTACTGTCTGCCTTTTCTGGCAAACCACCCAGAAAGGAATGACAATAACACAGTTTATTTGTGAATGAGCATAGCCAAGTTTATTTGTGAATGAGCATAGAATTGGTCTTAACTGAAGCAAATGATGCCAGTGAAAAAAACATGATAATACTATCGCTTTTATATAATAGACCATAGTCAATTCACAGTCAAGCAACACACCCAAAACATTGTCACCCTAATTTTTTTGCAGTACTTTGCCAAAATTAATATTCTGTGTATTCAATTTCAATCCATTCTTTGATATCCAAAGAGCAATCCCAACACAAAAACCTCCACTCTGCTGGGAAGGTCCACAACCTAATCGAAATACGGAAAATGGTAGGGATCAAAATGGCTTCCTGTGCTACCCCATAAGGAGAGAACAATGGACCAGAAAAAAATACTCGTCAACAAAGTAAAACAAATTAATCAAATCAAACAAGGGTGGTGTCCCTAACATCATATGACCACAGACATCCCACTATAAGTTTATTGATGATAGTTCCTAAAGCTACGCTAATATCCAAGATATATATTGGATCATCAAAAGAAGCTATCTGAGCAAAACCTAGACTGATATTGGTCTAGTTTGACCCTCGTCTTTGTTTCTATATACAAAATGGGATAAATTCTGTGTAATTTATGCATTGTTGATATGCATGAATGAAAGAGTCCACCTAAGTCAGCCAATATTTAGGAAAGAGAATAATGAACCTAGAGAAAATATATGTACAGTTTCACAGTATGTGTCCCTTTGTATCGAAGAGGGTCGTTCTTAGGGGAGGGGAGGCGGGATGGTGTTTCAGAAACATATTTTGAAGCTATGTGTACACACATGTATTATATGCTATTATGGAATAAGATGATATTCAAACTTAATGTACATGAGTTTCTTTTTGCTTAAATTTCAGTTGGGTTCGTATCTCTGCCTGTTTATCTGACATTGCTGCCAGGATGTCTCACCGCCATCTAAAATTAAACAAAGCCAAGATTGAACTTCTTATTTTTTCCGCTAAACCCTCCTCCACCCTTCCTCTTTTTTCTATCTGTGTTGATAACACTCTTCTGCTTCCTGTTTCCTTGGCCCACAACTTTGGGGTCATCTTTGACTCCTCCCTGTCCTTCTCCATACATATCCAACAAATAGCTAAAACTTGTTGTTTCTTTCTCTACAACATTTACAAAATTCACCCCTTCCTCTCAAAACATCACTATTAAAACTCTTAACCACTCTTTGGTCACCTTCCATCTCAACTATTGCAACTTCCTCCCTGCTGGTCTCCCTCAGAGTCATCTCTTCAATCTGTTCAGAACTCTGCTGCATGGCTAATCTTCCGCCAGCTTCAATACACTCATATAACTCCTCTTCTCAAATCAACTCATTGCCTCCCCTTCCGTTTCCATATCCATATCCAATTCAAACTTCCCCTTATGAGCTATAAATGCATTCACGCTACTGTCCTTCACTAACTTTCCTTTCTTCTCTCTCCCTACACCCCTCCTTGTGAACTCTGCTCTTCCCCTAGCTTTATCCTCTCCATGACCTTTTCTTCCACTGCCAATTCCACACTTCAATCTTTTCACCTTGCTGCTCCTTATGCCTGGAACAAACTTCCTGAATCTATATGTCAGGTCACATCTCTGCCTCTTTTCAAATCCATGCTAAAAGCTCACCTCTTTGAGGCTGCGTTTGGATCCAAATCTCCTTGTTCTCCTTTCCCTATTTGAACTCCTTGTTTCTCTTGTATTCTACTGTCTGTCTTGATTAGATTGTAAAGTCTAACGAGCAGGGCCTATCTTCTGTATGTTCTTGTACAGTGTTGCATATGCCTTGTAGCGCTATATAAATAATTAATAGTAGAAGTAGGTTAAAAGTATGCATGCACAATGCCAGTTGGATGCTCTGTTGAAAAATTATGCTCATCTTCCACATCTATCACACTTTTTAATGTTTTCAGATTACAATTACGTTTTTACCAATATGTTCAACTAATGGCATTTGCCTTGGAAGATATTAACCGAAATGTTTCCCTACTGCCTAATGTCACTTTGGGCTTATGGATATATGACTCCTGCGATACCGTGTCGCTTTCCCTTAGAGGCACAATGTGGCAACTCACTGGTCACAAAGACACCATCCCAAATTACACCTGCAGTAGAACCTCTCCTCTGGCCGCAGTGATCGGGGATTCCAAGTCTCGGATGTCCATAACCATGGCTCAGCTGCTGGGAATCTATAGACATGGACAGGTACGGATCAGTCATATAGAAGTCAGGGAAACCCTGTAGCTCTGGCTAGGTCTGAAGATCAGTTCAATGCATTTTTGAGATCCCGTAAAAGCCAGGTTGCCGAAGATGTTGACTGTATGGGTTGATTGCTATAACGTATTGTCAACAAAGAGAATGGATGGGTGAAGGTGAATAGATGGATCATCTTGGGTCTAAAGGCACTATGAAATAATTTTAAAACATATTTTTCATGGATTTGTAGCTACATATGTGCATAAAACACCTTTCATAATATACCTAGTGGTTTAAATATGAGTGTCTTATCATGAAAGTGAAGTATGGGTAGAACTTGGGCAGGGCCCACAAATACCATTGTAGATTACAAAATAACTTAAAATTTGCAAGTATCTGCGTAAATTAAGTGTGAATATTTACCCTTGCTTTAGAACAGATTTAAATGTCTCCGCCTACATTCAAGGATCGATTTCTTTCAGATTAGCATTTTATAAAGACTCAAAGGTGCCTATTATGTCCTTATAAATTAGCGCTTATGTAGCCTTTATAGATGTTTTTGTTATTAAAAAGACGGCTAGTAAAAACAACCCACACAAGAATGAAAATGTCTCAGAATATATCAGAATCGAGATAAGAGGAGTTACTTCACATGAACAGCTCATAAGATTCAATCATAGAATAGAATAGAAACATGATGGCAAAAAAAGACTATATGGCTTATCCAGTCTGGCCTTCCATACCAACAGCCCCCATTTTTCCTTTAGAGATCTCCTGTGTTTGATCCATGCTTTCTTGAATTCAGATACTGTCCTTGTATGTACTATATTCAATGGGAGATTATTACATGCATCAACCACTTTCTAGGTAAAGAAATATTTCTGCATATTACTCCTGAGTTTATCCCCTTTCACCTTCATCCTATGTCCCTCGTAGCAGAGCTTGCTTTCAAAATGAAGATGCTCTCCTCTTGTTCATTTATACCATGGAGGTATGCAAACGTCTCTATAATATCTCCTCAATCCCGCCGTTCCTCTAACATATACATATTAGGATCTTTAAGTCTGTCCTCATACGCTTTATAATGAAGACCACTAACCATTTTAGTAGCCACTGACCCCTTCCTTTCAAATCCTTTTGAAGGTGCAGTCTCCAGAATTGAATACAGTACTCCAAATGAGGCCACACTAGTGACTTATACAGAGGTACTATCACCTCCTTTTTGTCTCCTGGCACCCAAGCATCCTTCGGGCTTTTGCCGTGCCTTTTCTACCTGTTAAGCCACTTTAAGATCTTCAGACACAATCACACCCAGATCCCGCTCTTCTTTCATGGAGAGAAGTCCTACGCCCCCTAGACTGTACTATTCCCTTGGAGTTTTGCAGCCAAATGCATGAACCTGAATTTTTTAGCATTAAATGTCAGCTGCCAAATTCTTGACCATTCTTCAAGCTTAGCTAGATCTTTCCTCATGTTATCTACTCCTTCCTGGGTGTCTACTCTATTGCAGATTTTGGTATCATCATCAGCAAAGAGGCAAACTTTACCCATCAGCTCTTCTGTAATATCACTAACAAAGATGTTAAAAAGAATTGAACCAAAGACAGATACCAGTGGTAACATCTTTCTCCTCAGAGTGAGTTCCATTTACCTGTACCCTTTGTTGTCTCCCATTCAACCAATTTCTAACCCAGTCAGTCACTTTAGGGTCCATCTCTAGGGTGTTCATTTTGTTTATAAGTTGCCTGTGTAGAGCGGTGTCAAAGGCTTTACTAAAATCTAAATACACCACATCTAGGGCTCTCTCTTGGTCCAACTCTCTGGTTGCTCAGACAAAGAAACCAATCAGATTTGTGTGACAAGACCACTTCTGGAAAGCAATGCTGCCTCGGATTCTGCAATCCATTGGACTCCAGAACCCTCACTATTTTCTCTTTCAGCAGCATTTCCAATAATTTACTCACCATAGACGTTAGACTAACCGGCCTGTAGTTCTCAACCTCATGCTTATTTCCACTTTTGTGTAAACGGACCACAAGCACCCTTCTCCAGTCCTCTGGGACCACTCCCAACTCTAAAGTAGCATTGAAATGTTTAGTCAGTGGAGCCACTAGAATATCTCTAACTTCCTTCAAAATTCTCAGTTGTATCCCATCCGGCCCCATTGCTTTTTCTACTTTTAGAATAGCTCGCTCCTCACGAACCCAGTCTCCTGAGAATCGCTCGAGTTCCCTCTCACTTCTGTTGCTATTTTGGGGGTTTTTCTGAGGTCCTGCTCCTGGCCCATCATCTGTGAGCATAGAACAGAAATATATGTTAACCACCTCCGCTTTATCCTCATCAGCTTCTACATATTCCTCCCCTTCACTCTTGAGTCTGTCAATACCACTTTTGCCCTTCCTCCTCTCACTAACATATCTGAAAAATGTCTTGCGCCCCTCCCCCTTTTTATTGCATTAGCTATTTCTACTTCTTTTGTTATCTTCTCTAAGATTTTCCAAATATTGATGCTCGTCTTCCTCTCTCTGTGATCTCTTGTATATTGTAAAGGCCACACTTTTTTTCTTCACCTTTCAGCTACTTCTTTTGAGAACCATAGTGGCCTCCTTTTCCAGTCACATTTATTTACCTTTCTAACAAAAAGATTTGTTGTCCTTTAAATATCCCTTACAGTTTTACCCATTGCTTTTCTATATCCCTCAGCTGTTCCCATTCTGCTAGCGACTCCTTGAAATAGTGTGCCATCTTGCAATCTTAGGGGTATGTTTACTAAACCATCTTAATGTTACAGGCATTAGTTGCAGCGATAATGTGAAGGATGCCATATAAGGAGTGGGCGTTCTGGTCTTAAGGTAGCAATCGTGGGTCATCGCGCGATAAAGTGCGCCGTGTACATTATCGCGCAATAGAGGGAGCCGCGCACGTTACCGTGCATTAACCTTAACTTCATGTGCTGACCTACAATCACAGCAATAGAGGTGTAGCACACTGGTTAATACAATGACTGCTAAAACAGGGGTTGTGAGTTCAATCCCACAATGGGATTAATGAATAAGGTTGGCCACGACAGTTCCTTTTCCTGCTTGAAACAGTCCAACAATCTGTGCTGCCAGCTAAAAATACCCGCACCCCAGTGCCATAAACTAATGCACTTTTTAGGGCGCACCAGAAGGCAAATCCTAAACCACCACGTCAGCCAAGGCAGGTTATAATGTGCCCCAGAGGCCATGTTGAAAGGTTGTCAACTCCCAAGGCACCATAGTAGGCACCCATAAGCTGGCTGAATCTAAGGTATGGCCTTAGATGCCCCAAGGATGTATAGGTGACCCAAAAAATGTTGGCCAAGGGCAGTAAGGTCCCCCAAGTTGAAAAGCAAGAAAGGTATGCACCAAAAACAGATGTAACCCTAACACTGCACAGAGCAACAAGGAAAAACAATGCACAAGTAATGGAAGGAAGTAGAACTGAGCTGATGGACCAGACAAATCTGTGTCCAGCCCATGTGGCAGCTGGAAAAATGGACAAACATGTCGGGGGCAGCTGTAGCGATGCACAGGGTGATGGTAATGTACCATGCAATAATGACAGTGTGTGGCAGAGGATGGAAAGACGTGTCCAGCAGAGGAGGTAGAAGTGGCAGGATAGGTGCAATGACAGGAGGACAGAGGATTAACAGTGCCATGCAGAGCACACACAGGAGAGGCAACCAGGGAGAGCTGCAATGCAGAAATCTGTAGCAGTGCAGGATGTGGGGTAGCAGCATGCACATCACGGTAGGACGGCACACAGCTGGCAGACACACATAGATGGACAGAAGAATGGTTGGCAACTGTGATAAGGGTACAATGTGCTAACAGCACAGATCTGCACAGATATGACTGTCACAGGAATGAAAAGTAGCTATGCAGGACAGGCATACAAATGAAAGAGAACAGAGAGGAATCAAACCTATGACCATTAGCACAAGTGTCAATGCACAAACCAGTAGGCCGCACCACCAACGTGAGGTCATTAACAAAGGCTGCATACAAGAATACTGCAGGTCATCACACAAGAAGTCTGCTGGCTGCCATGATAGGCAAACCTCCAACAGTAACCATGATGAAATGCACATGCAGATCTGGTGTGTACAGATCAGATCACAGTCTGTAATTGGGACCAGAGCCACATATAAGTACATGCACACACACAATGAAATGTTATACAGTGGATACAGCATGCAAAAGAGGAAAGAACCTAAACCCAAAGGGCGGCAGGGGATGCTCTGTGGAGCAGGGCAAAATATGGAACAGAACAGGAGAGAATTGAACCTTCAAACAGGTGTGCCACAGACCAGCTGAACCGGTGGGCACACTTTGGTGTACAGTGAAGAGATGGAAGGGTGTGTGCATAGGTGATGAACCTGGAGGTATCTAATGCTCAGGTTAGCACAACAGAAAAAAAAAAAGTAAACCCCACATGGGGTTCAAACCTACAGTGTTATAACACATGTCTGCAACCACTATCCCAAACAACCACAACAAGCACAATGCAATAATAGTACCTCAAAGAGAAGCTGTATATGGGAACCTGTAACACCCAGTGATGTGGCAAACGGCTGGCAGATAGACAGCTGGCACCGTAGAAGGATGTGAGCACAGGTGGGCCATTTGCATGACCAGGAAATCACTAAATACAAGTGTCAGTGTGATCAAGCAGCAGCAAAGGCAAATGTATGTCCAACACATATTTTTATTTTGGTTAACCATCACAGATAGTGAAGATACCGCCTATCATAATATCAAAGTGATTGGATCCCAGGGGAAAATCTGAGAACACATTTAGCAGGGCAGCAACCCACATCCTACAGAAAGGTCACTGGCCCGTCCACAGATGATGGGCAGGAGAGATAATGTGTATCAGGTGCATGGTGTGCAGTATGCATTAGCCCCCCACCCCCCACATGCTGCTGCATGCCCCAAATGTGTTAGTTACATATGTGTGCATGTATACAGTAGGCGGTGCATGATGAGGGCCCAACACACATCTATCATGATCTGTTCCCCAAAACATATCTGTCTGCCAACACAGGAGGCACACAAATGAAACAGCATATGTTGTCAAAAGTAAGAAAGTGTAAACACAGATATCAAAATATATGTTACAGCTGTCACATAATGCCTGATATAGGAATCAAAGCTGCAACAATGTAACCCAAAACAATCGTCAAATGCACAATGAGGATATGCTAACAGGTAGCAGAGGCACATGAACACAGAGAATTCAAATGAAACAAACTGCAGAAACATGCAGAGATAACACTATGCAAAAGGTCCCCTGCACTGGTTGGTGTGGATACAGTGTCTGTACACATATATCACGGTACATAGAATGCACAATTGAAGGAAGACAACGGACACTCACACTGCCACACTCCAAATATAATGGGGCAATGTGAGTGTCGGAACCTCAGGGGATAAATAGGACTGTGCAGACATGCAATGCTAGGTTTGCAAATCAATGCAGAGCGTCACGGCTGTACAGTAAACAGACACAATAACCTGTATATGGAGATGGAAAGAAAGGTCGAACATGTTACAGTAACCCACACAGAAGCCATATTGCAACATGCTGTGTTGCACTAACATAGTCAGTCACATGCACATGCACCGTGTAAGTTGAAACATGATACAGTGATACCACACATGCACTGTAACACCCTTGGTGATTGCAAACAGCAATCCAAGATGCTGGTGTGCAGTAAAGTGGTGTTGTGGCAAATACTGTGTCATGTCCAAATGGAGGCTAGGTGGACATGGAGAAGAGGACCTCTCCATTGCTTCCCCTGTGCCACATGCATGGCTGTATGCTCGTGTTGAGACAAACAGAAGAGCGTATTCTGCGTTCTATGTCACACACATGGGCAAAACACAACAACACAATGTCAGAAGGATGTACAACATACAGCGACAATGTCAGTCCCTGCTGCACACATGGAGACTAGTACACAGTGTCCAAAGTGCAAAGGGTATCTGCAATCCAACAAGTCATGTTACGACTGTCCTTGAAACCCTGGGCATGCATAGTCAAGTGTGACATCCCAATATGCCACAGTACTGGAAAGGTCATGTATGTCCCCTGCGATGAACACGATACCCAGCCAGAGCACAGCAGCAACAGTGTGTTGGACAGACCTGTCATGCCCAAAGTAGCAGTCCAACAGTAATACTGTCCATCCTAGGCATGTGTCCCACTCGCAGAAGTCAAATATCCTATGGCACCATTTCCCAGGTGTTGTTGTGTCCTCCAACAGATGGTTGATGGTGACGCCGGATGCACTGTAGTAGATGTGCTTTGTTTGTTCTCTGCCCTGTGTCAGAAGAGGATAAACAATGTATTGCTATGCTTCTTGCAACATCAGTCCAAATTTCAGAGAATCAAACATCAATATGTACATAAGGAAACATCACACAGGCAAACATAACATGATCACAACACAGAACACACTGCATGTTGGGGACATTTTGAATTGGAACTGCAGACGAAGGTGTCACATGGATATGGCCATGTCCATGCCCATGTTACACAGGCATTTCACAGTTCCACCCCATGTGCATGAGCGTTTGTGTACACAGACCCAACAGGAAATGTCTATGAGACAGACAGTAAATCATTAACATGTAAAGGCTGATGTCATTCACAAAAGACGAAAGGTGCAACCTACCATGTGTTTGCAGCAAGTGTATGTTTGGGATCCCCTGAGGCACTCAAAGGCCACAACATGTCACAGTGAAAGGAGAAGATGTCATCGAAATGTGTAGAGTCACTATGTCCCCATGTCCAGCCACTGTTGATACATGTCCACATTATGGCGATATCTGTGATACAAAAACACTGTTGTGCTGTGGTCTGTCAGCACACAAGAGATAGGTCAGCTCACAACACACAACACATGTCCACAATGTCCACAAGGTAAACAGCAGTAAGGTAGAGATAGCACAGTCACCATTGCTCCCCAGGTGTACAGACCCCTCACTCCACCTGATAGTGCAAACTGCATGCACACTGTATCATAACAGAGCCACCCACCCACACAGTATGAGAAGGTGAGCATGGCACCAGTAACATACGACCTGTATGTGCACATTGGGTGAATAGTGGAGATAAAGGCCTGGCAAATGCTATGATACACTGTTGTTGGCCGATGCTACAATGTCATGGAAGAGTGAAAGTGGGGCCCACCACCGGAACACCTAGGACCTGTAGACACCACAACCCTGTTGGATGTGTCCCAGAGACAGTGCCGGAGAAGACAAACTGCGCATGAACACATGTGGATATGTGTGGCCAACATCAACGTATGGGGTACCGAGGAGCCCGATAAATAGGTCACCCACAACATATGTGCAGTAGACAGATAACCTGTGACATGTGTTGCTCCTGACTGCCCACACACACAAATCACCTGTATGTCCACCTACCCCAGTTTCCTGCACATTGAATGAGGTACACACAGCTGACACTGCACTACAGCACCTGGAACATCTCCAAGCATGTTCTGTGGATCGAGAAACACAAGGGAAACATACATATGTCATGTTGGAGCTGTGCAACAAACACACCAGCTTCACGTCAACATCTCTCATAACCCCCTAGTCCCATCACAGTCTGGCAGTTCGTCATGTCATGGTACCTAATTGTCCCCACCCAAACACGCCACTGATGTGTTTCTGGCCAGGTCCAAGGGCCTGGAGCCTGTCCGTCCCCTCTGGGACCTGTTTGCTGCCCTCGAGATCGTTGACCACAACTGTCACTGTGCTACCCTGTACGTGCTCGTCCCAAAGATCTTGGTACAAGCTTACCACCCCCATATGTCTTCTATAGCACCCTAAGTGTGTGTTCCTGTGGGTCCACCTCGCCTGCTAACCCGTTCCCAGGTGCTGTATGAAAGGAAGCTATGCAGGGGCTGCTACATCCCTCTGGCCCCATACCCAGTTCCCTGGTGCAGCAGGCACATCCCCTGGCTATCCCTAGCAGCTGTACATTGATGTGACCCAAAGATATCTCACCACGCATGAGCTATGTTTGTCAGACCACACCCCGACCGCAGTTTGCTCCCTGACATTGCTGGCTGCAGGTACCCCCGCTGCATGAATTGAGCATGGCCATGACCAGACATCTGGGCATCGCCCCTAAACCCTCTCCTACCCTTACAGTGTCTGTGTATAGGTTAGATACACCTTCTGTCGGTGTGGTCATCAGGGTAGCAGGTCTCTATGACTCCTCGCACCACATCCCCACACATACCCATCATGTAGCTAAGGCCTGCGGTGTCCCCCTAGATAACATCAGCAAGGTCCCTGCCGTCCACTCAGAACACACACATAAAGCGCCAATGACCTCCGTCATCACCTGCCAACCTGGTCACTGTAGCCTACACCTTGCTGGTCTGCCTCGAAATCATCTATGTCCGTCGCAATGTATGCAACACTGCACTGCATGGCTAAGCTACCGACATGCACAATATGACAATAACACCCCACCTGCCACGACACCTCACAGGCCCCAGGCGGGGTCAAGACGCACCAGCTGATCTATACATGGAGTCACACTGTGGTTGCCCTGTACCCTGACCTGCATAACCCAAGTACTACAAATACTACTACTACTACTATGAGTGGACCTCACGCACCACCTAGATAAGGTCTTAGATAGTACTGGGGAGGAGTCTGCTGTCTTGGTACATGTCGGTACCAATGATATAGGAAAATGTGGTAGGGAGGTTCTGGAGGCTAAATTTAGGCTTTTAGGTAGGAAGTTGAAATCCAGAACTTCCAGGGTAGCGTTCTTTGAAATGCTTCCCGTTCCACGGCCAGGACCCAAAAGGCAGGCAGAGCCCTGGAGTCTCAATGCGTGGATGAGACAATGGTGCAGAGATGAGGGTTTTGGGTTTGTTAGGAACTGGAGAACATTCTGGGGAAAAGAGTGGCTCTTCCAAAGGGATGGGCTTCACCTTAACTGGGATGGAACCAGGCTGCTGGCATTAACCTTTAAAAAGAAGATAGAAAAGCTTTTAAACTAGATAATAGGGGAAAGCCGACAGTCGCCCAAGAGCAGATGGTTCAGAAGAATGTATCCTTGAAGGATACTACCAAAAACAGAGAGGTTCCAAAAAAGAGTAAAGTAGCCCAAATGCCCTTGAGTATGGAGCAGACAGAGCTTAAAGATCCCAAATTACCCATGTCTACCAATAGCCAAATTAATATGAATAAAATACAGTCTCTAAAATGCTTGTATGCAAATGATAGAAGTCTAAAAAATAAAATGGGAGAGTTAGAATATATAGCACTAAATGAGAGGTTAGATATGATTGGAATATCAGAGACATGGTGGAAGGAGGACAAGCAGTGGGACACTGTGATACCTGGGTACAAACTATATCATAATGATAGAGCTGATCAAATTGGTGGAGGGGTTGCACTCTATGTTAGAGAGGGCATTGAGTCAGAAAGGATTAAAGATTTGCAGGAAACAAAATTTGCTGTAGAATCTCTATGGATTGAAATTCCATGTAAAAAGGGGAAGGCGATGGCAGTGGGGGTGTACTATCGATCGCCTGGTCAGAATGAACAAATGGATGATGAAGTGCTCAAAGAAATCAAGGAAGCTAACAATGGGTGATTTCAATTACCCCGGTATCGATTGGGTCAGTGTCACGGCAGGACATGCTAGGGAGATAAAGTTCCTATATGAAATAAATGACTGCTTCTTGGAGCAGCTGGTTCATGAACCGACCAGAGGGGAAGCCATATTAGACCTAGCCCTTAGTGGAACACCATATCTATCTAGTGCAAGAGTTAAGATTGTTGGGGCCACTTGGCAATAGTGATCATAGCATGATCACCTTTGATTTAATTAGTGGAGGAGGGATAGTAAGGAAATCCACAGTACTACCTTTTTACTTTCGAAAGGGAGACTATGATAAAATGAGGAAGATAGTTAAGAAAAAACTAAAAGGAGCAGTTGCAAAGGCTAAAGACTTACATCAAGTTTGGGTGTTGTTGAAAAATACTATCTTGGAAGCCCAGACCAGCTGTATTCCACGCTTTAAGAAAAGTGGAAGGAAGTCCATAAAACTGCCAGCATGGTTTAAAGGTGAGGTCAGAGAGGCTGTTGCTGCCAAAAAAGCATCTTTCAGGAAATGGAAAAAAGAGACAAACGACAAAACCTGGAAACAGCACAAGCACTGGCAAGTCAAATGCAAGGCATTGATAAGGCAGGTAAAGGGAGAATTTGAGAAGAAGCTTGCTGCGGAAGCAAAAACGTGAAATAAAGACTTTTTCAACTACATTCGTAGCAAAAAACCTGTGAGACAGTTGGTCCATTAGATGATAGAGGGGTTAAAGGGGCACTAAGAGGTGACAAGGCGATAGCGGAGAGACTGAATGAATTCTTTGCTTCGGTCTTTACTGAGGAAGATGTGGGGATGTTACCCATGACTGAAGTGGTATTTAAAGGTGTGGAAGAATTGAAGGAAATATCGATACATCGGGAAGATTTATTACAACTATTAGATAAACTGAAGAGTAGAAAATCACCTGGGCCAGATGGTATACATCCAAGGGTGTTGAAAGAACTGAAATTTGAGATTGCAGAACTGCTATTAGTAATCTGTGAACTATCATTAAAATCATCTGCAATACCTGAAGATTGGAGGATTGTCAATGTAACACCAATTTTTAAAAAGGGTTCCAGGGGTAATCCGGGAAACTACAGACCGGTGAGCCTGATGTCAGTACTGGAAAAAATGGTAGAAACCATCATAAAGAATAAAATTACTCAGCATGTAGATAGTCACAACCTAATGGGAGACAGCAACATGACTTTATACAAGGAAGATCTTGTCTTACTAATCTGTTATGTTTTTTTGAAGGTGTGAATAAACAGGTGGACAAAGGTGAGTCAGTTGATATAGTGTATCTGGACTTTCAGAAAGCCTTTGACAAGGTCCCTCATCAGAGACTTTTGGCAAAACTAAAGAGTCATGGGATAGGAGGCAGTGTACTATTGTGGATCAGGAACTGGTTAAAAGATAGAAAGCAGAGGGTTGGGCTAAATGGCCAATTTTCCCAATGGAGAAAGGTGAATAGTGGTGTAACCCAAGGATCTGTGCTGGGTCCGCTGCTTTTTGACATATTCATAAATGACCTGGAAAAGGGAATAATGAGTGAGGTTATCAAATTTGCAGATGACACAAAACTATTTAAAGTTGTTAAAACCCAAGAGGATTGTGGAAAATTGCAAGAGGATCTTGATAAATTGGAAGACTGGGCAGCAAAATGGCAGATGAAATTTAATGTGGAGAAGTGCAAAGTTATGCACCTAGGGAAGAACAACCCAAACTATGGTTACACGATGCAAGGTTCCACACTAGGAACCACCACCCAGGAAAAAGATTTAGGCGTCATTGTGGATACATGTTAAAACCCTCGGCCCAGTGTGCAGCGGCGGCCAAGAGAGCAAATAGAATGCTGGGTATCATAATGAAAGGAATGGAAAATAAAACAAAAGATATTATAATGCCTCTATATCGTTCCATGGTGAGACCGCACCTTGAATATTGTGTGCAATTCTGGTTGCCGTATCTTAAAAAGGATATAGCGATATTAGAAAAGGTTCAGAGAAGAGCCACCAAAATGGTAAAGGGGATGGAAGGATACTCCTATGAAGAAAGGCTAAAAAGGTTAAGGCTCTTTAACCTGGAAAAGAGACGGCTGAGGGGAGATATGATAAAAGTCTGTAAATTAATGAACGGAGTGGAATGGGTAAACATAGATCGATTCTTTACGTTATCAGAATATAGAAAGATTAGGGGACATGCAATGAAGCTACAGGGTAAACTATTTAAGACTAATAAAAGAAAATATTTTTTCACTCAACGTGTAATCAAACTCTGGAATTTGTTACCGGAGGATGTAGTAAAGGCTGTTAGTGTAGCTGGGTTTAAAAAAGTTTTGGACAAGTTCCTGGAGGAAAGGTCCATAAACCATTATTAAGAAGGGACCCAGGATATCAATGCTTGACCCAGTACAAGCATTGAGGAACCTGTGTCTTTTGGGGAAACTGCTAGGTACGTATGACCTAGATTGGCCACTGTTGGAAACAGAATATTGGGCTTGATGGACCTTGGTCTGACCCAGTATGGCATATCTTATTTTTTTTATTTTACTGAGCATGTAAACAGTGCCAACACCTGTATGCGTCACCATACCGACACCTGTAACACACAGTCCCTGCTCATCAGAGCATACGACCCATTCAATCCCCTCATATCCCCTAAATGTCATCCCCACACGTCAAGCCAGCTGGCCCTATCTATGGGACGCTCACCCACTGTTAATGTGGGACCACACACCTTTCACCTTGCAGCACCCAACGCCTGGAACGAACTACCTGTGGCTGCAGGGCAGCCACCCTTAACAACCATCCAAAATCCTGTGTGTCAGCCTACCACATCACCTAAACCTAACAAACCTGCACACATTAATCACCTCCTCCCGCTGTTGTCCCCTGCCCACACCGTCTATGTCAGCATTTGAACCACATTCTAAGCTCAGATGGCTAGGCATTGTGTCAGCAATGTCAATGCAGTGCTGTGTTTGACGGGTAGCACGATACCAATGCTCAGTAGTAGTAGTAGTACAGATATCTATACAAAAGTGTCATTTGGAAACATCCATTACTCACATGCAAATAGCTCCTCAATGAGCTGGCACCTGAGGGCTGCGCCCTCGCGTGTGTCACCACGGCCATGGACAGGAGGGCATGTTGGATCGTCTTCCAGATCCTCATTAATTTCGACATTGGTACTGTTTTAACGTTCAAAATTTCTTTCTGCAGGTGACACAGGATATGGGTGTTAGCCGTGGTTGCTAACCCCTGTGCGTCTACCACGGACACGTGCAGAGATGAGATACAATGAGGCCCATGCCTCCAGTCGCTCCGTCATCGAGCGCACCTTTGGCATTTTGAAAAGTCGCTTCAGGTGTCTGGATAGGACTGGCGGGGCCTTACAATACTAACCTGTGACAGTGGCAGAGATCATTATTGCCTGTTGCATCCTGCACAACATTGCTCTCAGGCACGATATCAATGTCGAAGTGTAGCCATAGTGGAGGGTAGACATAAGGAAAGGATAGGAACTGGCAAGGGGAGAGGGTACACCTGGGACTGAGTGTAGAGGAACAGCCTAGGGGTAGGCAGGGTACTCAAAAGATGGGGGTGGATTCTGGGACATGGGGGGGGGGAGAAAACACTATAAACAGGAAGAAGCGACTACTCTGAAGATGGATTATGACACAGGCTAGAGGGAGGGAAAAGGAAGAGCGAGTTGGTGGGAGGGGAAGCCCCCACAAAGTCAGTGGCCTATAAGGAGGATATGGATAGGGAGTATAAGCAGAAGGTGAGGAGAAGACGACAAGGGGTGAATCTGAGAAGGATGAGGGAAAGAAGGAATGGGAGACAAGGGGAGGGGTAGGACAAAGGGACCAAGGGTATGACAGGGCACTGAGGAGAGAGACCATACAAGTAGGTAGAGGGTGCAAGGACTGGAGATCCAGTAGCTGCATAGGGAGGGATTGTGGGGACCACGGGCTGGGGGGAGGCACCCAGGTATAATAATAACAGAGAGGCAATGGATACATGTTGGGTAGTATTCGAGACTAGACTGTGAGTAAGCCTATTCGAATAGTTTCTTGGAATGTTTGCAGCATAGGGAATCCAGTCAAAAGATATAAAATACTATGGGCACTGCGGGATCAATATATAGATTTGCGACTTATATAGGAAACCCATATGCCAGAAGTGGAACACCAGAAGTTGAAAAGATGGTGGGTGGGGGAGGTATACAGTGCATCATCAGGGGCTAAGAAAGCAGGAGTTGATGTCCTGGTGGGGAAACATATAAGTCTGACTAAAGTTAAAACAAAGGTGGACCCGCAGGGTCGGTACTTATCTGTTCAAGGTAGTCTACAGGGGAAGGAGATAGTCCTGGGTACAATATATGCCCCCAACAAATATGAAGCAAGCTTTTATGTGATCTGGCATGCTGTATAGCAGAGATACCACCACAGCAGCTGATATTATGGGGTGATTTCAATAGCGTCATGGATGAAGCTATATATCGCACAGGTAGAAAGCCGGATAGTGGGGGAAGGGATACCCAGCAGACTAGAAGAGTGCAGGGGTTATATGATGTATACGAACCTTTGGATGTATGGAGAGTATTACATCCGACAGAAAGAGATTACACGTACATTTCTAGAGCACATGGTTCGGGGTCTCGTATAGATTTTTTCTTAGTGGACAATGTACTTTACTAGACAAAATAACAAAAGCAGAGATTGGCCCGATTGTCATCTCTGACCATACATTAACATGGATAGACCTGAGGCGGGTAGGATTAGGCAGGGGTAGAACAAGGAGATTTCTCTTACATGTAGCAGAGGACCCTGATCTTTTAGTTTTCTAAGGGCCAAATGGACCGAATATGAGACGTACAATGGAGGACATAGAGATAATCCATCTCTTTTTTGGGAGGCAGCAAAAGACGTCTTGCAAGGACATATTATAGGATATTGTAGGACAAAATGTAGAGTCCAAGGGAAGCGGCTTCTCTGAGAGGGGTGAAGAGACGATTCTCCTTATACCCTACGCTAGTACCACAGGCCACACTAAGGACTATCCAAATGGAGTTCAATGATCTCTTGCATCAATGACCACAAAAATCATTGCTATACCTCAAATATAAACTCTACCAGTATGGAAACAAAACAGGGAAACTCATGTCTGGGTTGGTTAAGACAAAATATGTTTGAGGAGGGGGGATGCAAACCACCCAGGAGGGTATTGAATGGGTGTTCCGCAAAATTATAGAGGGCAATATGCAACAGAGCCATGTGATATGGAGTGGGCACAGAATAACTTTCAGGGAGTGACCTTGTCTCAATTGGCGAAGGAACAAATAGACAAACTGAACGCTACATTGGCGGCACAGGAAATCCAAAAATGCATACAGGGGTTACGGAAGCCCCTGGTCCAGATGGATATAGGGGGGAGTTTTATCTATTATTACAGGATGAGGTTACTATCCCACTAATGAAATACTATGCAGACTTAGAGAAACGGAGATCTTTTCCGTATGAACCTAATAAAGCCATAACAACTGTGTTGCCCATGCCTGGTAAGGATCCCTTGTTGACTGGATCTTACAGGCCCATCGCTCTACTCAATGTAGATATAAAGATAATGGCAAAGGTAATGGCTGATAGACTTACACCCCTAGTACCTGGGCTGGTGGGGGATTCTCAGGTGGGCTCTGTCCGAGAACGGCATATAGCGCAGAATGTAAGGAAAATTATAATGGCACAGTATATGAGTCTTAAACAACAACACCCCCCAATGCTTATCAGTTTTGATGCTGAAAAGCATTTGATAGGGTGTAGTGGGATTACAAGTATTTAGTGCTGGAAAAGATGGGAATCCAGGGATATTTTGTAGATATGATTTGCTTGCTATTCGCCAACTCCATGTGGAACAGTGTTGATTAACAGAATACAGACAGAAATGTTTCTGTTAGAGAGAGGTACGAGTCAAGGCTGCCCACTATCTCCCCTGCTTTTTGTATTGCATTTAGAACGATTGCTGGAGAGACTCCAGATGCATCCCAAACGAAAGGGGATCCAAGTAGGTAAGGAGGAGTTTCGTATCGCGGCTTTTGCGGATCATCTACTTGAATGCCTGAGAAATCCAGCAAACTCTTTAGACTACTATTATATGAATTTCAGATTTATAGTACATTCGCTGGACTTAAACTGAATTTAGATAAATCGGAGGCTCTCCCATTATAGGTAGAGATACAACAGAGGTGGCAAGGACATTTCTCCTTACAGTGGGCAAGAGGAAGTTTCAGGTATTTAGGGTTCAGGTTTCCCAGGGATCCCATACATATGTATGTTCTGAATGTCACTGACTTATTCACGATTTAGAAGCCCGGGTGACTCGCTGGAAGGACTTACCGTTGTCTTTGAGTAGTCACATCAATTTGTATAAAATGGTTATTTTCCCCAAGTGGTTATATTTTCTTCAGGTGTTGCCTATCCTCTTGTTGCCCAAGGATTTAAAGAGACTAAATCGAACAGTAGGGGCATTCTTGTGGAAGGGTAAGTGAGCTCGTATTAATATCAAAGCGTTAAAACATACATGGAAGGGGGAGGTTTGGGCCTTCTGGATATGCAGAGATATAATATGGCATGTGTATTATGGCATCTCTGTGATTGGCTGTATGATACTAATGAGTATACCCCAATGGAAATGGAGAAGACTTGGGAGGCCCCTTACTCACTTCGATATATATTGCATAGTATATAATCCCAGAAATCAGCAATATTCTGGTGTCCTCAGAATGTCAGGGAATAGAAGGCACTATGCAAGCAATTGTGGTGGTCCTCTGAATATACACCATATTTACCATTACAAGGTAACACAGATTTTGAGCCAGGGATGACAGGATACAAGTTCCGAAGGTGGCAGCGCATGGGGATAGTGGGAGTAGATCAGTTTACAAGGGAGAACGGGCGACCCATAAAATTTGCAGAGCTTCAGGAATGATATGACCTTACTATGAGGGATCAGTTCCTGCATCTACAAGCTCAAAGCTAGTTAAAAAGATTACCGTGACAGTTTCTCTCAAGAGTGGAGGAGGTGTTAATGGCACGATCAGAGGGGGCGCGAGGATAAAACATTAAGACAGGCCTGGCTAGAGGTCGGCACTCTGACAGATCTAGGGGATTTAGCTGAAAGATGGAATGCAGATTTGGACATAACAATACAAGGTGCAGAGCTCTTTGAGGCAGTAAGCCATATACCAGAAGTAAGTGAAAGTGCTGACCTGCAAGAAATTCGGTTTTGAATAATTTGACGGATGCACTTTGCCCAGCTAGAGCATTCAAGGTGAGATTAGCTGAGCCTGGGGACTGTCCATGGTGCCATGAAACAGGGGCTATCTTGGGCCATATGTTCTGGAAATGTGTCATTGTTTCACGATTCTGGAATAGGGTGCAATGGTTTATAGAGAAAACGTTAGGAAGGCCAGTCAACCTAACGTCCCAGAGGGTGGTGCTGGATCACGATGCTGGTGATGATACATGGTGAGACATAGAACAGTGGTGGGTATGCTTAGCAATGTTGTTGGCTCGAAAAACAGTATTGGATGCATGATTGATCACAGGTGGCTCAAGGGAAAGCAGATGGACAGCTTATTGACATAGTACGATGGTGATGGAATAAACGAATAGAGGCAGAGGAAATAAACAACGGAACGTCTTTGTGTCAGTCTGGGGTCCATATATACAAACTTTGTCTCCCAGAGTAAGAAGCTGTACGTTTAATACATACTGTCTTTAAGGCTTGAAAGAAGGCAAATTTAAGGTAAAGGGAAGGAAAAGGGGAGGGCCCAGTGGGGGATAGTCCATCAAGTAGCACATAGATGCACTAGATGTTACAGAATATGGAACAATGAGGGAGAAATGACACAGGATCCCTTAAGGGTAGAGGTAAAAAGAAAAAAAAAAGGAATAGGAATTCCACTGGTTCAGGAACATGTCCTGGTTAACAATAC
Source organism: Ichthyophis bannanicus (assembly GCA_033557465.1). Taxonomy (NCBI): domain Eukaryota; kingdom Metazoa; phylum Chordata; class Amphibia; order Gymnophiona; family Ichthyophiidae; genus Ichthyophis; species Ichthyophis bannanicus. The sequence continues at coordinate 40,338,295 of CM066051.1, read as the reverse complement.
AGGACTCTCTCTTTTCTATAACAAATACAGGGGGGGGGGGGGGGCTGGGAAACAGGATCCATGCATAGGAGCACCATAGAAGAAACATGCAAGTCGGGTTATATATCCTTATGGAAGATCAGGGGGAAGGGATGGGGTATAAAATCCGGGAAATAAGGGAAAGAGTGAAGAGAATATCATAAGTTGGGAAGAGGACATAATGGGTCTATAAATTAGAGGAAAACGTAAAACAAACATACTGTTCATGTGAAATATACCCTTAGTAGGTGGGGTGGGTAGGAGTTACAGAATTCATAACATTGGGGAGGGGATAAAATGTGAATAAATGTTTGATACTATTATTGTTGGACTGATGCTGGTTATGTCTTGCTGTTGACATGAAATAATACCCAAAGGATGGAAATGTATCTTGAACAATAAAAAGTTTCTGAATAGAAAAAGAAATGCATATCTATTGTAAAAACACTAATTAAGCTTACAAATGCATTTCTTCCAGATTAGTTATGCTGCTTCCGTAGCTGCTCTTAGTGATAAGAGTCAGTTTCCCTCTTTCCTTCGCACTACTCCAAGTGATGAGTTCCAGTCTCTCGGCATCGTCCGTTTGATCACCTTCTTTGGATGGACCTGGGTCGGAATCCTTGCTGAGGACAATGACACTGGACTGTCAGGGAGTCAGATGCTGAGAGAGCAACTAGTTAAGGCTGAGATCTGTGTAGCCTTTCATGAAACCATCCCCTTAATTTACTCTCAAGAAAACATAAGACATATTGTAGAGGTGGTGAAGAAGACTACAGCCAGGGTCATTGTGGCTTTTTCCACCGCTAGCAGCCTCTATCCAGTGATGCTGGCAATTTCAAGGAGTGAGGTATCTGGGAAAGTCTGGATGGGTACTACTAGCTGGGCTGATCATCCAATATTTAATACAAATGACTTCTTAAAGACTCTTAAAGGAACCATTGCACTTGCAATTCCTACAGGCAACATTCCAGGGTTCAAAGAGTATCTCTATGAACTTCACCCTTTCAGAATGGCAGGGGACATATTTGTTGGGCAGTTCTGGGAACAAATTGTTGGTTGTAGGTGGGCCAGCCCCAACAAAGATCATGTCACTCAAGAACTAAGCAGAGAGGGAAAATTCTGCACAGGGAAGGAAGACTTGCGAGCCCTTAACAGTTTCTTCTTCGATATGACAAAGCTGAGATATGCTTATAATGTTTACAATGCTGTGTACGTCGTGGCCTATGCCCTCCATGCCATGTCTTCCTGCGAACCTGGAAAAGGACCATTCTTCAATGCCTCATGTGCGGACATCAAACACTTTGCACCTTGGCAGGTATGTAGAAAAATAGAAACATGACAGCTGAAAAAGACCCATCTAGTCTGCCCTTCCATATCAATTACTGTAGCCCCTTTTTTTCCTTTAGAGATCTTCTGTTTTTGTCTCATGCTTTCTTCAATTGAGATACTGTCCTTGTCTCTACTACCTCAACTGAGACACTATTCCAAACAGCTACCACTCTTTCCGTAGGGAAATATTTCCACATATTACTCCTTAGTCTATCCCCTTTTACCCTCATCCTATGTCTCCTTGTTGCAGAGCTCGCTTTCAATTGAAAGAGGCATTTATGCCTCAGAGGTATTTTCACATCTCTATCATATCTCTTGTATCCCGCTTTTCCTCTAACATATACATATCAAGATCTTTACATCTGCCACCCTTATGCTTTATAATGAAGAACACTAAGGGGTATGTTTACTAAACTGCGTTAGTGTGTGATTCGCGTTAGGATCCGCGTTAGAGGCAGAAACCCCAAATAAGGACATGGGCGGTACATCGTTACCGATAATGCGCGTTATAAGGCGCCGCGCAGCAATGATCGTTACAGGGCGCGTTACTGGGCGTTAAGCTTAAGAAGGCGTACAGACACCCAAATACAGAAACAGAGTTGTAGCACAATGGTTACTGCACAGACTGATGGTACAAGGGTCATGGGTTTGATTCCCCAGTGTGCCTAATGAATAAGGCTGGCTGAGGTGTCATGTGTAACCCTTTGAAGGCTGTAACACGCTAGATACCCCACAGCCTGGGCATGCAGGGTTAAGCGGCCTGATATCCTTTCTTCAGATAGTATAGTAGAGTTTGAGGAGGCAATGCCTCATGGGAGTTGTAGTACTTTTACTATCCAAATAAAGAGTAGTTGAGCACGAATGGTTTCAGGCAAAAATAACAGGATTTTAATTCCCCTTCGGGCGGATTCAAACAAAGGAAACAAAAGACATTTTGCCATACATCTCTGGCAGGAAAACACCATAAGAATTCAACAAAATATAGCTTCTTATCTCAGCATGAACATTTACTTTGGAGCAATCAAACTTTAACACTTCTCAGCTCAAAACGTTTGTGCTTCCTTCCTGCTGACTCATGTAACTCTCTGGACAGCCTGGCTTTAGCACAAAGATATTATGTTATCTGAAATAGACAATGTACAGTCCATTTGTTCTTCTGGCATATACTCTACAACCGGTTCTGTCTCCATTGCTTCATAATGGCTATCAGCTGGGATGTTTGAAACTTGCTACACGGCGTTTCTAAACCCACACCCAGTTTCTCTGCTTGAGGCTTCTCTTTGTAGCACTCTATCAGACACGGTTGAGAATTGCCATATATATTGTATTTACTGTGAGGAGAGTCCCACCCTTTTGGGTCAGCACAAGACCAATTCTTAAAAACAGTTTTGTCTTTGAGCCAATCCCTCAGCCTACCTTTTGGCTTTCTTACAGGAGGATTCCTTTGTACTTCAGGGTCAGCTAAAGATCCAAACCTTGGAGTTTGTGAGTGCTCCCAAGTTAGCCTTCCTGGTATTCTTTCCCTTTGGCTGCCTTTCAGACATGGCTCCAAACCTGGGCTGTTTCTACCTGGCTTCTTGGCACTGGTTCTCCAATTGTTTCTCTTGCTGGTTTCCCTCTCAGAATTAAACCTCAGAGAATCCTCTCTCAATGTCAGCTCTTCTGAGTTCTCACTCCCAAGCAGTTCTTCCTCTGCTTCTGAACTTGACTCCTGTTCTGGCTCTGGTCTTCCTCTCCGTTCCAATCTTTGTTCTGCTCCTTCTCCTTCCTTCTCTCCTTTCCCTCCTTCCAACTTCCTCTGTAATGAGCATTTTTTATACCCCTGCCTTCTAGAGTTTAACTTAACCCCTCCTCCCAGCAGGTGTTCTGCCTCAACTCCTGACTGTGGAGATAAACTGCAGCAGGGGCGTGTTTTCCTCTCCCATGACTCATTCTGCTTGTGGTTTCCCTGGACACCATGAGCCATGTGCTTTTGTTGTCTGTCAGCTACTGAAGCCAACTCTTCCGTTTCAGCTATCTCTAAGGGATCAGAGGGACTTTCTATACCACAAGGCCTACTATAATATTTTAATCCACATTCTGCAGCCGGGTTAATGTTTGCATATTTCAGGAAAATTGTACCCATCTTATTCAATATGTTCCAATAGTGACGTTCCCTCTGCCATGGTCATGTATTATATACCATTTGATAGGAATATTTAGGCAGACGTTTGGATCCCGAAAGTTTTGGGCTTGGCCTGGAAAGGATTAAGTATTGGGCTGTGAGGAAGTTTAGTTGTACTTTAATAGTGCTGCCAGCAAACACACCCTCACAGTGGCGTAACCTAAGGTGCCACATAAGGCACCCTAGAAGGCACTCCATAGGGCACATTATAAAGTGTGCTGTCTGCCAAGGCACCCTATAATGTCCCCTATAGGACACCATATAAGGCACCTTATAAGGTGCTTTATAGGGCGCCGTATAAGGCGCCCTATAGGGCGCCTTATGAGGCACCCTAAGGTGACAGTACTCTGAGGGTGTTTCTGCTGGCAGCACTAATATACAATAAAAATAGACAATGCCCAAGACAGCCCTATTGATGAACCCCACTGTGGGTTTTGAACCCATGACCTCTGGCTCCACAGGCAGTGAAGCAACCAGTGGGTTAGAGCTGCTAACAAACACCTGGCTGGCTACAGGAGGACTGCACAGCACCACACCATCACCCCAGTCCTGCTAGGGATCAAACACCCTACAGGGCAGGCAATGCAGAGCTGTACACATCCATAAAGCAATAGCAGACAGAAGGCCTGGTAATGCACAGCTGGCCCCCACCCCCCATCTGACATTCTCCAGCAGCATGCATGGTCTTGGAGAAGATGCGTGTACCCAAAACTGGGAGGTCAGCATACACACCAAGCAGATAAGTCAGTGATCGGGCCCCAAAAGAGAACCCATAAATATCACATGAGAGAAATACTATACAGCACTATGGGGGAACCTAGCCATGCCATGGTCACTGCTCAGTCAGGGTGAGAGTGACCTCCCAGCAGGACATGCTGTGGCCACTCTGTCCGTGCAGGTGGTGGACGGCCACTACAATGTCCGAGTCATTGCCCTATGCTATGTACAGATGGACCCAGGCCAGGCCATCCTATCCTGGCTGTTCCCACAGTACCTTGCTCCTCATTATGCACATTGGCAGGCCACTACTGGCAACAGTGCTAGCAATGTGGGCTGTGGAGGGTGTTTGCAGCCACCACACACTGGTTAGACAGACACACACTCCCCACACCTATGCCAGCATTGTGCAGCTATAGAGGTGTTTGGCAGCCCTGGCCAGCACACCAGTCCTGGGCAGAGTGCAGGCATGGCTATGGTAAGCAATACTGTTGGGGTCACTCCCCAGGGTGGTAAACACTGTCAGACACAAGACCTGTAGCACACTCCACAGACATCAGATAGGTTGCTATGCTGCAGCTCAATCAGCAAATTGTGCTTAACTTAGGAATTGCTATCTGCCAGTAATCTTAGCAAACTTGTGATAGCTGTGTACCGTATTCCCAGGTTTAGGGTGGCATTGCTAAGGTATGCAAGTGCTAGTATTGGGAGATGCACGCAGGGCCCAGTGTCCTGCCTCTCCAGGAGGCTTTGGATAATGGGGCCTGTGGGTGCGGGTGTGTCTGCCCCTGTTGTCTGCTGCTTTACGGCAGAGGTTCCCAACTCCAGTCCTGGTGTGCCAAACACTGTTCGGGTTTTCATGCTGTCCCTCATGAATATGCATGAGATACAACTGCATACCATGGGGCGGTGCATAGCAAGACAGCACAGACACATTTATTAGAGGCAGCATGGAACCTGAATGGTGTTTGGCCTTCCAGGACTGCATTTGGGAGACTCTGCTCTAGGTAATGCGCATGGGTATGGTGTCTGTGCTCTGTAGGGTAAAATGTAGGTGTTTTGGGCATGTTTACGTCATCTGCAATAAAGGTTCTGTCTGTATTAGCACGTTATAGTAGTGGGTAAAATATGAGGACTGGGTTGGCAGAAACCACAGCTGGGACTTGAAACTGTGACCTTCTGCTTCTGAACACACTGGCTTTGTGCACTGCACCACCATGTTCTCACAGAGATGGTGCGTTCCCTGGTGATACCATGACTGTTGGTCAGACAGGGTCTGTCTGTTGCAGTGCATGGCACCCACCTACACAGGGTTAGGCCACGGTCTGCTCTGGGCATCTGCCACTGCCCTCTCCACCACCAGTAACCCTCTGCCACCATGCTGACATTCCCTTCTGCAGGTGGTGCTGGTGGAGCGCAGTCTCAGGCCATCCAGTGTGCGGGTAGGCGGCTGCCTATGGTGTGGGTTCTGGGGTAGAGGTGCCTTCATAGGTGTCCACGCTTCCCCCCAGCACCGCCTGCCAATGTTCCGTGCCCTTGGGGGTAGCTGCTGGGTACTATCCCCTGTGACACTGTGGGACACACAGTCATGCCCATGTTGGGCCTTCAGCAGTTGCTGTCTGGCTGCTCTGCTGTTTCGGCATTCGTATGGGCCACCTAGGCATCACCCTAGTCCGAACTGTGGCCCAGCTGCACCACAGCATGTGCCGCCTGCGGCCCTCTGTATCCCCTTTTCCGGCATCTGTCCAGTTGCCATTCCGACATGCCCGCCCTGCTGTTGCCGCACATGTGCACGCTATAGGACATCTGTCCAATGGAGAGGAAAACCCTGCACAGCGCAATTTCACTGTGGGCTCATTCACTTTGTATGGGGACGGAGCGTAGACCCTTCCACGATTAATATCGTTTTTTTAGAGCTTTCCCGGGGGAGGGGTTGATGGTACCCATTAATATCACTATTGGCCAGCTTGGTTATGTTTTTTTTCCAGTTTGTTGAGGTAATTTTCAATGTTTATGTGCCCTTTTGTTCTGTGCACATGTATCACACTTATCACTTTTTTTAGGTTTCCCTGCCTATGCTGTACATTGCTGACACTTAAATGGCTTCTCTCCCCTGAACTGTGCATTTAACGGCAGGTTTTCAATCGCTTTTGGATTCAGCTCTTCAGACCAGCGCGTTAGCGTGCAGGGAGCCTCTCCCTGCCCACACTCCGCCCATTGACCCCTTCTCTCCGCCCTCTCTCCACCTTCTGCGGTGTTTTACCGCGCCGCGGAGCTTTACGATCGTTAATGCATCATAACGCGCGTTATGTAACATTAACGCTCGTTATGTACCATTACCGCAGTTTAGTAAACATACCCCTAAGTATTACAGTAGTCACCCTCTGCACCAATTCCATCCTGTTTATATTCTTTTGGAGGTGTGGTCTCCAGAGTTGCACAATACTCTAAATGAGATCACACCAGAGACTTATACAGAGGCACTATCACCTCCTTATTTCTGCTGGCCTCTCTCTATGCACCTGAGCATCCTTCTGGCTTTCACCATCACCCTTTCTACCTGTCTAACCACCTTAAGATCATCAGAAACAATCACATTCAGGTCCCACTCTTCTTTCATGGACAGAAGTACTTTGCCCCCTACACCGTATTGTGCCCTTGGATTTGTGCAGCCCAATACATGACCCAGCATTTTATAGCATTAAATCTTAGCTGCCAAATTCTTGACCATTCTTCAAGCTTAGCTACATCCCTACTTATGTTATTCCTCCTTCCTGGGTGTCTACTCTATTGCAGATTTTGGTATCATCCACAACGAGGCAAACCTTACCCAACAGTCCTTCCACAATATCTCTAAATTGATTTCCTTTGAAACTCGGCAGCTGTGGTTGGCAGTTAGATGATCTAATATGATAAATTTATGGACTTATCTATAATTTTAAAATATTGAGACAATTACACATATTAAAATGAAAATGGACTGTCATAAGTATAGGTAACTGAATGTTTGCAGCTTCATTGAAATGAAGTCTGACAAAAAATATTTTGCTGAGTATTTGAAGTTCAGTGAGACATAATTGTCTGTAGGAATAGATTTTGGTCACAATAATCCCCTGCAGCCCTTAGAAAAAAAGATCCACTATGGTAATAAAGATTGATCCCTTAATAACACCACCGTTTACATGTTGATGGCATTTCAGCGTGTAAATGCCTTATTTTTCATATTCAAATTGTAATTAAGGTTTTAAAATAATCTGTTCATGGCTAGGCCTGTTGTATGGATTTGGGAGAAATTGGTATCCACCTTCAACAATATTTAATAAATTACATTGAGCCTATGAATATGCTCCTCTGATTCTGAGGATAAAAAAAATTTCCCCTTGAGCGCTTTGTTAGAGGGAATCATGAAATCCGCATACTAAATAATTCGTAACCTTCACTGATTCTATCAAGCAGCCTGGCACACAAGGAATAGTTGACTGATAGCTCAGGATGGAATGGGATGACAGTCACCTAGTGCCTGGTAGCTGGAAGGAAGCCCAGATTTTACAAGGAAAAGAAAATGTAAAAGCTCTGCAATGCTACAGAATTTCAAGTATTCAAATTTCACTTACTATTTGAGTTAGTTGGTGATGGTGAAGTGACTATATATGGAAGGTGTGCAAACTTCAGTTATCAGGGTTTCTTACACACCTATAATATAAAACTTTCTCAGCTAAATGTGTAAGAGAGAGCCAGAATACAATTGGGAAAGGTGAGGTGAACAAGTAGCCTAATACAATAAGTTTGGCACAGTAATGCCAATGAACGTTTGTCTCTGCTTCTCGGCACAGCTCCTGCATTATATATGGAAAGTACGTTTCAAGAACACCATGGGCCGGGAGATTTTCTTTGATCGACAGGGGAACCCTCCAGCTACTTATGACATTCTCAACTGGCACCTGTCTTCAAGTGACACCTTCGCCCATGTAAATATCGGCTACTATGGAGCAGCCAGTGGTCAAGGTATCAAGGTTGACACCAGCGCAATTATATGGAGTGATGGGTCTACGCAGGTGAGGTGAACGTCATATCTTTATTGCAAACTGGTTGAGAAAATGCTCAGAACCTATCATGGGTGGAACCTTCTCTGACTTAGCAGAAATCCAATTTCAGACATGACTTTGTAACACAGAGGAGCTTGGATCTTTCAAAGTCAATTTCACTTTACTTTGAATATGACAGTGATTTTTGCATTTATTCCAATAATTATAGACTGGGCTCAGTTACAGCCACTATCCCAGAATCCAGGGCTGCCAGTTTGAATTCTAGGAAGGCTTCAGGGAAAATCAGCATTAGTCATTAATCAGCTGATATACTTGTGTGCATGAGAGGCATTCCTACTAGAGAAAGTGAAGTAATAATTTTTCTGTGCTATTTCCTTTTGAGTACTGAGTTCAGTTTTGGAATCATATTGACCAAGCCGATGGCTTTCAAAAGGGAGCCACCAAAATGGCATATTGTCTGCATGATAAGACAGAATAAACAGGGCTCAGAAGAGAAAAGGCTGATAGGATGCAAACATTCAAACGTGGGTAGGGGGCCTTAAGGATAAGATCACTGTGATTTCTTCTCTCTGCAAACCCAACTGTTCTGCGTTGTAATGAATGGGTTCCCAGTACACTGGCATATCTTGGCTGCTCTGAGACTTCTGGGATCAGAAGATGTTGTCCTTATAGCAGAGGTTCTCAGCAGGGTCCTTGGGACATAACTAGCCAGTTGCATTTTCAGGACATGCACAATGAATATGCATAAGAGAGAGTTGCATGTACTGCCAATCATTATATGAAAATCTGTCTCATGCATCGTCATTGTGGATAGCCTGAAAACCTGAATGGCTAAATATGCCCCAAGATTTTGGTTTCTAAAATTTGTTATAAAGAACTATTGTTTTTTTTATTTCAAGGAAAATCACACAGGGAATGAGAAAGCTAGTTACCAAGGGCCCAATATTGATTTAAACAGGTTATACACCGCGATGGTGCATAGCCTGCCCGCCAACCACCTTAACCTAGATTTTCACTTCCATGGTGACGGAAGTGAAAATCTGGTTTATGCTGTACATGCAGGTAGCCGCCGGGGCTAAGCGGATAGCAGTAATTTTTCATGCTACGCATCTATCTTTAAGGTGCAGAGGGCTAAACAGTAGCTTCGAAAATCACTGCTACTCACTTAGCACTTTCCTCCACCCCTGCTCCCCCCCTGGAACGCCCCCAACACACCTTGATGCTACTGCATCTGGGCCCGTTAGGGACTTATCCAGGATTTTTGAAAGGCACTACCCATGAAGGTGCTTTTCGAAAATCCCTGCTAACGCATTTACATGTCTAACAAGGGCCGTTACCCTTGTACATGCCTTTGAAAACGCCACCCAAGGCCATACTATGAAAAATAATCATCATTCTCTCTCCTGCTATAATTTCTCAACCCAGTGTCCTCTAAATTCACAATAATGACGTCATCCTGTCCTTCCTAGCTTTCCTCACCATTCCCCTCCTTCTAGTGTACTCACATAACATCTTTTGCACAGTAGATGTTAGCAGATAGAGTTCAATTAGCCCATCCAGTCTTTCCAGTTATTCTGGTCTACAGTGTATTCCCGTAACCCACCATAGAAGTTTGGCCACTTCTTATCCAAGTCAGAGACCCTTATCAGACTCAGAGAAACAAAGATCAAAAACTATCATCCTGCGTAAATGAGCATCTAAGTATCCATGCTTAATCCAGCACCTATCCTCGCATCCTCTGTCACCAAGCTTTGTAATAATCTAAGCACTTAACAAAACAAGAGAAGCAATTACCTGAACATTTTGATGCCAAGCTACCATCAATCAGTTGGCATTGAATTGGCTTACTTCTGGGGAATTTGTAGCCTGTTGGTTCCAATTTGGCTAACCAATAACTAGTCATGTAGATAGACTGTGCTTTATTATCCATCCTTTGTTTTCTTCTTACCATCTCTTTCCTTGCCTCTGCTCTTGAGGGAAGGAAGGGTTGGTTGTTTAAAGACTCCAACTTCTCACTGGTGTTTCGATGACTGTCTTGGATAACCTCCATGCTTGAATCCTGTCACGGTATTGGTTTCCAGCATCTCCACTGGTAGTTAATTGGCCAAACTGGCTCCAGATTATCAGCTAGATCTGGTCTTGGTTTTACTCATTGTATCTATGGATCTGTAGTCTGACTTTTCTTAGGAAATAGAATAGAGAAAATTGGATTTCAGGTGCATACATGTAATGTGGTAAAACTAGAGCAAACGATTCTGAAAAATCTGGAGACAAATGGCAGCTCTAGCTGGTAGGTTATTCCAGGCATCTGCCGCCCTCTCAGTAACAAAATATTTTCTTATTATTACTTTCAACCTCTCTCCTTCCAACTTCATATCATGAGACTTTAACCTCGAAAATCCATTGTCATGGAAAATTCACCTTCATGTTATTTCTTAAAGCCTTTTTAATAGTTTAATATTTCTATGATGATGCCCACAATCCATCTTTAACGCCACAAAGTACATTTTCGGTGTCTTAAGTCTCACCTCAGTGGGTTGGCGTTGCAGGCTCTGCATCATTCCCTCGTGTGAATCACTGCCATCCTTTCAATATCTAAATTAGATAAAGAACAAAGTGAGGTTTCGGTAATGACTTAAATGAGGGCAGTACTGCATTTTTAAATTTATTTTTACTCTATAGTGTCTTGGGTAGTGTGGAAAGATGATTCATAAACTGAATAAAATAAATCAAAAAAATATTTTTCTTGCTTTTGATACCTCTGCTTATATAACCAAATGTGCGGTTAGCTTTTCCTAGTAATTATTTTACATTTTAAGCCATCTGAAATGATCACTCCTTGATCCTTTGCTTCTTTAACACTTTCTCGCCTTCTTCTCCAAACGATATCTAGCTAGCAGATTTTTTCACTTCATTGCATGATTTAACATTTCATGGCACTTACGTTCATTTTTCAAATTCCTAACCATTTTTCAGATTTACCGGTTTCAGTGAACCTATCCTCATTCTTGGCTCTTGTCTGTAAAAGTGGAAGTCCTTCGGTTCACTATTAATATATAAATGAGTTGTGTCCCTCTTCACATTTCTCTCTGTTGAGGTTCCCGTCTCTGCCTGCAGTGAAAGCTGCCGTCCTGGGTACCGGAAGGCCATTGTGGATGGGCAACCTGTCTGCTGCTTCGACTGCATCCGCTGCTCCGAAGAAGAGTTTAGCAACCAAACAGGCGAGTGCTCTGAATGCCGCTCCGTAATGAGCATGTTCTGTAGAATGGGAAGGGTGGTATTAGAGAGCAGAGGCAGAGGGTCGACTATACATGCTTCAATTCTAATAAACTTTTCCAAACAAAAAGAGTTATAATGTGTCTATTTAAACCTGGAGGAACTTAAGCAACACGAGTAACATTGTATCTCACAAAGGCCATTAGCTAATGCAAGGCCTTTGAGGATGCACAAGGGAAATGAATTGAGGAAGCCTGAGCACAGGCAGGGGCGGCCCAAGGGGGGTGCGGGGCCATGTGCGGAGACTCGGTGCGGGGCCTCATTTGCATAAGGGCCCTCATTTGCATAAATATTTGCATAATGTTACCATACACGAACTTTTAGTAAACATGCCTCTTAATGAGTGTATGAATAAAGAAAGACTAAAAGACTTCTACATTACTATAATCCAGTGCCAACCGCCAGACACATTAGGAACTACTACAAACACTGCCCATTTAGAACCCATAGCAAACCCGCCGTATCCTAACAGCACTACCAGGACTCATAAAGCACCATACCCTAACTATCAAAAGGAAACGCTGCAAATATTAAACCAATACATTTCAGAGAACAACAATACATGACCTACTGGGGAAAGAGAACAAGTGGCAATGTCAAATAGGAATTACATAAACAGAATACCTCAGCTCAGTTACACATGAACAGAACATAAACCATCACCAAACAAGGAATCACAATTTAGAAACAGGAAGACAATAATTAAACTGGGAATCCCAAAAGCCAAACTTGGAATGTACAACACTGTAGAAATAAAACTATACATTAATTTGCTCTTGTACTAAACAAAGCGCAGACGTTAATGATGCACATTTCCCAGAGCTGACATATTCCAATTAATAAATTCAAAATAAAGAGATATTTTTCTACCTTTTGTGCATTTTTTTTCAGCTGCAATTGCTCCAGCCACTTTCTTCTGGTTTCTTCGTGTCTTCCGCTAATTCTTCATCGTCTGCTGTCCATTTGTCTTTTCTTCTCTCTTCTAGTTTTTTTCCATTCTCTCTCTACATCTGCTTTAACTTACTAATCTTTCTCCTTTTCCTCTTTCCTCATTCCTATTTCATCCACTCAAATTTTACCCCTCCATCCTCAATCCCCACTTACTCTCCCAATATCCGGACAATTGTAGATTTGTCTTCCCTCCCACACAAAATATTTTTTCCCTCTCCATTTCACTCTCCCAGCTCCATCCCATTCTAATCCTCCCCCAACATCAGCTCCATTCTAGTTCCAGTCCCACCCAGCATCCGCTCCCTTCTAGTCCCCGCATCAGCCCATTTCCAGTCCTAGCTCCCCCATCTATTTGCAGTCCCATCCAAGTCCCTCCATCAGCTCATTTCCAATCCCAGCCCCCCATGAGCCCATTTCTAGTCCTTTCCTAGCCCCACCATCAGCCCATGTCAAATCCTAGCTCCCCTCCACTCAGCCCATTTCCAATCCAAGCCCCCCATGAGCCTACTTCCAGTTCTAGCCCCTTCATGAGTCCATTTCAATCCAAACCCCCACCACAGCCCATTTCCAATCTTAGCACCCCCCAACAGCCAATTTCCAGTCCTATTCTAGCCCCTCCATCAGCCCATTTCCTGTCCTAGCCCCCCCCTCACCCATTTCCAGTCCTAGCTCCCTCCCCCTCACAACCCATTTCCATTCCAAGCCCCCGTCCCCATCAGCTATTTGCAGTTCAAGCCCTCCTTCCACTCAGCCCATTTCCAGTCCTAGCCTCCTCATAGCCCATTACTAGTCCTAGCCCCCCAGCAGCCCATTACGTCCTCACCCCCCATCACCCTATTTCCAGTCCTAGCCCCCCATCAGCCTATTTCCAGTCTTAGCCCCCCTCCCATAGCCAATTACCAGTCCTACCCCCCCATCATCCCATTTCCAGTCTTAGCCCCCCATAGCCCATTACCAGTCCTAACCCCCCATCACCCTATTTCCAGTCCTAGCCCCCCCATCAGCCTATTTCCAGTCTTAGCCCCCCCCCATAGCCAATTACCAGTCCTACCCCCCCCATCAGCCCAGTTCCAGTCTTAGCCTCCCCCCCATGGCCCATTACCAGTCCTAACCCCCCCCCATGGCCCATTACCAGTCTTAACCCTCCCCCCCCTCAGCCCATTACCAGTCCTAACCCCCCCCCCGGCCCATTACCAGTCCTAACCCCCCCCATGGCCCATTACCAGTCCTAACCACCCCCCCATCAGCCCAATTCCAGTCTTAGCCCCCCCATAGCCCATTACCAGTCCTAACCCCCCCCCCTCAGCCCATTTCCCGTCCTAACCCCCCCCGCCTGGCCCATTACCAGTCCTACCGACCCCCCCCATCAGCCCACTTCCAGTCTTAGCCCCCCCATAGCCCATTACCAGTCCTAACCCCCCCATCAGCCCATTTCCAGTCCTACCCCCCCACTTCCAGCCTTAGCCCCCTCCCCATAGTCAATTACCAGTCCTACCCCCCCATCAGCCCTTTTCCAGTCTTAGCCCCCCCATCAGCCCATTTCCAGCCCTACCCCCCCCCACTTCCAGCCTTAGCCCCCTCCCCCTCGCCCATTACCAGTCCTAACCCCCCCCATCAGCCCATTTTGCCCCCCATAGCCCATTACCAGTCCTAACCCCCCCCATCAGCCCATTACCAGTCCTATCCTCCCCCCACCTTGGCCCATTACCCGTCCTACCCCCCCCCAGCCCCCTTAGCCCCCCCCAGCCCACTTAGCCCCCCCCCATGGCCCATTACCAGTCCTAGCCTCCACCCCCCATGGCCCATTACCAGTCCTAACCCCCCCATCAGCCCACTTAGCCCCCCCCCATGGCCCATTACCAGTCCTAACCACCCCCCCCTGGCCCCTTACCTGTCCAACCCTGCCCCCCCCCGGCCCATTACCCTTCCTACCCACCCCCCCCCCCATCAGCCCACTTCCAGTTTAGCCTCCCCTCCCATAGCCCATTACCAGTCCTAACCACCCCCCCCCTATCATTCCAAATTAAAATAAAAAAAAAACCAAACTGGCTGCTTCTGCCGCGGCAGCATCAAGAGCTCTGCCGCGGGGCCCCCCCCCTGCCCGGCAGAGCCTCCGTGCATCCTCAGCAGCTTTCTTCATGTCCAAAACGCGGGCTTCTTTCAGAGCCGCGAGAGTTTCTTTTCTCGCGGCTCTCTTAATCCCGCGGGGCTGATGGGAAATCCCATCACCCTCGGCGGGATTAACAGAGCCGCGAGAAAGGAAACTCTCGCGGCTCTGAAAGAAGCCCGCGTTTTGGACATGAAGAAAGCTGCTGAGGATGCACGGAGGCTCTGCCGGGCAGGGGGGGGGGCCCTGCGGCAGAGCTCTTGCTGCTGCCGCGGCAGAGCTCTTGCTGCTGCCGCGGCAGAAGCAGCCGGTTTGGTTTTTTTTTTAAAACTTGGGATGCTGAAGAATGTTTTTTGCGCGGGGCCCCCTGAAACGCGGGGCCCTGTGCAAAAAACATTCTTGCTCAATGGACGGGCCGGCCCTGAGCACAGGGCACGTAGTTCATTCGTGGCTATGATATTAGACAGCTTCAAAACATTCCACATCTGATTTATGATTCATGAGCTTCCACAATATTTTAAGAATTTTTAAATGCACTTATCTCAAACTCCCAATGAACATCAATCCTCAAAGGACTCCTATGTTGCTGGACATTAGTCAACTCGGGTTTCGCCCTCTATTTGAAAAGTTTAGTTTAAGCTGGTTGACTGTACACATTGTGGCCTCTCCTGACCTAACTCCATCTGAAGGAACACCTAAAAAACAAGGAGAATTGAACCTGTATTTTTGATATACACATATACATT
This sequence comes from Ichthyophis bannanicus, assembly GCA_033557465.1. Classification (NCBI taxonomy): domain Eukaryota; kingdom Metazoa; phylum Chordata; class Amphibia; order Gymnophiona; family Ichthyophiidae; genus Ichthyophis; species Ichthyophis bannanicus. The sequence continues at coordinate 40,322,941 of CM066051.1, read as the reverse complement.
GGCTCATTAGTTATGGACAAAAATCAAACACAAATAAATAAAGGCCTCATGCTCAAAGGAAGATGTTACCATGTACATTTTATTGTATAGTTTTCACTCAGATGGACAGTAGCCTCATTTATTTTACCATAAAAGTTATCTTGTCAATCAATACCTGGTTAAGCAAAAGACAGGCAATCTAAAGGTAAATGGCACCTGCTTTCTGATTTTTTAATGTAATGATTTCTTTTGATAAAAGCCACATAAGGAACTGCTTCTTCCAACAGATGCTATTGAGTGTATGAAGTGTCCTATTGACCAATGGCCCACCAAAAGACAGGATGGATGCCAGAAAAAGTCCATTGAGTTCCTGTCCTATCAAGAAACCCTGGGCATGACTCTGGCTGCTATTTCCATGTTAGGTGCCCTGCTACCAGCCATTATTCTTGTAGTCTTCATCCAGAACCGCCACACCCCAGTTGTGAAAGCAAACAACCGTGAGCTCAGCTACCTCCTATTACTGGTCCTTGTCCTGTGCTTTGGGTGCTCTTTAGTGTTTATTGGCTACCCTACAACACTAACCTGCATGGTGCGGCAGACTGCATTTGGTATTTTGTTCGCCATCTGCATCTCCTCTCTGTTGGCCAAGACAATCATGGTGGTCATAGCATTCAAGGCCACAAATCCAAACAGCAACCTCAGATCATGGGTAGGTTCCCAATTACCCAATGCCTTGGTGCTCTCCTGCAGCCTGGTCCAAGTCATCATCTGTGCCTCTTGGCTGATAGTGGCTCCCCCATTTCCCCAAATGAACATGAAATTCCAGATGGGAAAGATAATCATTGAATGTAATGAAGGGTCATTGACTGCATTCTGGTGCATGCTGGGATATATGGGGTTTTTGGCTACAATCAGTTTCATTGTGGCCTTTTTCGCTAGAAAGTTACCAGACAGCTTTAATGAAGCTAAGTTCATCACCTTTAGCATGCTTATATTTACTGCCGTGTGGCTCTCTTTCATCCCTGCTTACCTGAGCACAACGGGGAAATACACAGTGGCTGTGGAAATATTTGCAATTTTGTCCTCCAGCGCTGGGTTGTTGGGCTGTATATTCTTCCCCAAATGTTATATCATCCTTATGAGACCAGAGATGAACACCAAAGAATACCTAATGGGGAAACCTAGAGCGAACCTCAGGACCACATAGTAATTGTACTGTAATGCATTGATCAATAAATATCTGAGATTTCATTGTGCAATCTTATTTTCTGAAAATATGTTGTCCTAAAAGAGCATTCCTAGGAAATAAAAAGAAAAAAATGAACTACAAGAATAATTAAGATCCCCTCTGAAGACGTGAACATTAGAACATAGAAATGACATCACTCGATCATCACAGGAGCATCTTGGCCAATCTGTAATACACACTCACTATATTTTCCTTTCATAATCCATTCAGGGGTTAAAGGACCATTGTTGGGCACTGGCACTGATGACCCCTAGTGGTAATCATGTGATACTAGCAATACCACATGATTATCACAAAGGGTCCTGGTGCCATTTACACATGCTGTCTCGTATCAAGCATGAGATCTCGCTCTTGCTCCCAGTATACCCCATAGACCCTGGTAATTTCATCTCTCCCCCTTTTCAAATCTATGTAAAAGGTTCACCTCTTTCAGGCCACTTTGGGATCTTAATCATTTGTTCTCCTTCTGTCTCCTAACCTTTCCCTATTGTACCCTTGTTCTTGTCTATTGTATTGTCTGTCTTGATTAGAACATACATAAACATATATAAGAACATAAGATATACCATACTGGGTCAGACCAAGGTCCATCAAGCCCAGTATTCTGTTTCCAACAGTGGCCAATCTAGGTCATATGTACCTAGCAGTTTCCCAAAGGGACACAGGTTCCACAATGCTTGTATTGGTTCAAGTATTGATATCCTGGGTCCGTTCTTAATAATGGCTTATGGACCTTTCCTCCAGGAACTTGTCCAAACCTTTTTTAAACCCAGCTACTCTAACAGCCTTTTCTACATACTCCGGTAACAAATTCCAGAGTTTGATTACACGTTGAGTGAAAAAATATTTTCTTTTATTAGTCTTAAATAGATTACCCTGTAGCTTCATTGCATGTCCCCTAGTCTTTCTATATTCTGATAAGGTAAACAATCAATCTACGTTTACCCATTCCACTCCGTTCATTAATTTATAGACTTCTATCATATCTCCCTTCAGCCGTCTCTTTTCCAGGTTAAAGAGCCCTAACCTTTTTAGCCTTTATTCATAGGAGTATCCTTCCATCCCCTTTACCATTTTGGTGGCTCTTCTTTGAACCTTTTCTAAAATCGCTATATCCTTTTTAAGATACGGCGACCAGAATTGCACACAATATTCAAGGTGCGGTCTCACCATGGAACGATATAGAGGCATTATAATACCTTTTGTTTTATTTTCCATTCCTTTCCTTTTCATACCTAGCATTCTATTTGCTCTCTTGGCCGCTGCTGCACACTGGACCGAGGGTTTTAACATGGTATCCACAATGACGCCTAAATCTTTTTCCTGGGTGGTAGTTCCTAATGTGGAACCTTGCATCGTGTAACCATAGTTTGGGTTGTTCTTCCATAGGTGCATAACCTTGCACTTGTCCACATTAAATTTCATCTGCCATTTTGATGCCCAGTCTTCCAATTTATCAAGATCCTCTTGCAATTTTCCACAATCCTCTTGGGTTTTAACAACTTTAAATAGTTTTGTGTCATCTGCAAATGCCAAAAGTCTCTCATGAGGGACCTTTTCAAAGGCTTTCTGAAAGTCCAGATACACAATATCAACTGACTCACCTTTGTCCACCTGATTACTCACACCTTCAAAAAAACATAACAGATTAGTAAGACAAGATCTTCCTTGTCTAAAGCCATGTTGGCTGTCTCCCATTAGGTCATGACTATCTACATGCTGAGTAATTTTATTCTTTATGATGGTTTCTACCATTTTTCCCGGTACTGATGTCAGGCTCACCGGTCTGTAGTTTCCCGGATCACCCCTGGAACCCTTTTTAAAAATTGGTGTTACATTGGCGATCCTCCAATCTTCAGGTATTAGAGATGATTTTAATGATAGTTCACAGATTACTAAAAGCAGGTCTGCAATCTGATATTTAGACTATAAGCTCTGATGAGAAGGGACCATATTATTATATGTGTCTGTACAGTGCTCCGGACGCCTTGTAGCACTATATAAATGACTAATCATAGTAGCAGAAGTAGTAGTAGTAGGTAAGTCTGGAGGTATCAGTCTAGGGGAGGAGCAACAGCCCATTCTGAAGGGAGGGTCTTCTGAGCACACAACTTTATGGAAACATGACAGGAAAAAAAGACCATATGGCCTAGCCAGTCTGCCCTTCCATACTAAATTCTATAATCCCTTTTTTTCCATTAGAGTTCTTCTTTGTTGGTCTCATGCTTTCTTGAATTCAGCTAGTGTCCTTGTTTCTACTACCTCTACTGGAAGACTAATACATACATCTATCACTCTTTCTGTAAAGAAATATTTCCGTATAGTATTCCTGAGTCTATCCCCTTTCTCCTTCATCTGATGCCCCCTTGATGCAGAGGTGTCCTTAAGCCCACTAACCATTTTAGTAGCCACCCTCTTTGCCGACTCCATTCTGTTTATATGCTTTTGAAGGTCTGGTCTCCAAAACTGCACACAATATTCCAAACGAGGTCTCACCAAAGACTTTACCCCTTATACTGTATCGTTCCCTTGGATTTTTGCAGCCCAAACGTATGATCCTGCACTTTTTAGCATTAAATCTCCGCTGCCAAATATTTGACCTTTCTCCAAGCTTTCTAGATCCCTCATCATGTTATCTACACCTTGCTAGTGCTCTACTCTATTACGGATTTTGCTATAATCTGCAAAGAGGCAGACCTTAGACAGTCCTTCCACAATATCAGTAACAAAAATGTTAAAAAGAATTGGCGAGCTTGGTGTTGGGCGGTATATTAAATATCACAATAAAGATGAAGACTAAGGACAGATCCCTGCGGCACACCACTGGCAACATCCTTCTTCTCAGGGTGAACTCCATATAGCTGCACCCTTTCACACATCCATAAGGATATATAACCTGACCTGTGTGCAACAGTGTCAAAAGCTTTACTGAACTATAAGCATACCACTTGTAGGGCTCTCATTCCAAACTTCCGATCGCCCAGATTTGATTGAAAAAAACTGCCTCTAGTAAAACCTCCTGCCTCAGATCCTATAATCCACTGGACTCCAGAAACCTCACTGTCCTCTGTTTTAGCAGCGTTTCCATTAATTTACTCAACACAGAGCTCACACTAACTCGCCTGTGGTTCTCAACCTCATCCTTACTTCCACTTTAGTTTAAAGGGACCACATGCGCCTTTCTCCAGAGCTTTGAGGGAAGGGGGGACATTCTGGCTGTCTCATTGTGGGGGAGGGAGAGGCACTCTGATTCTTTCTGTGGGGAGACGTAGGAGGGGAGATTGGCCTATGCAAAAGGGCCCAGGTCAGGGGCTACCAAGAGCATGCTGGGGGTGGGGTGGGGGGGGGGGGAGGTGACATCAGAATATACAACTGCTTCCGTCAGTAGGCATGTATTCATGTATGGGGCCGGTGTAAATGCCGACATCCACATTTTGTTTCCCTGACATGGATTCCCTTTAGAAAATTAGGAATCCATATCTGCATGGTGGGCCCTTGCCACACACCCTCCCACTCTCCACCCCCACTATTTCCCCTGGCAGGATATATGTGGTGAGCATTCCCACGTCTAGAAAAAGCAGGTTCTAAAATGGCTTTGAGATATATATTTCAGTCTTCACGTCTCAATGCTGCTTTTTGGATATGGGGATGCTTGCAAAATACCCCCTTAAAACAAATTGGAAAATGCATTTTTTCATTCATTGTAAAATTAAGCTGCTGCTTTTCTTGCTGGAAGATATAGTCAAGGCATAGCTGGGTTTAAAAAGAATTTAGACAAGTTACTGGAGTAAAAGTCCATAAACTCTTATTAGCCATGTAGGCATGGAAAAGCCAAAGCTTATCTCTGAGTGCGATCACTGAAGAACAGATCTATTCCTTGGGATTCTCTGGAGTACTGACGGCCTGGATCAGCCATTGGTGGAAACATGATGCTGGGCTTGAGGGTCTCTTAGTCTGACCCAGTATCTTATAGTCCCACCCAGAGGGTAGCCTAATGATTAGAACACTGGCTGGGGGAACCTAGAGACCGGGGTCAGTTCGCACTAGCTCTTTTTGTGGCCTTGGGCAACTCACTTAACCCTCCATTGCCTCAGAAAATTCCAAGTTATCAGTGTCCTTGTTTAATGTACATTATCATGTTTAAGTTACAATGTAAACTGCTTTGACTATTCTACAGTGCAGTAATGAAAAGTTATTTCCCTTAAATCTACTTAATTCAAAGTTCATATCAATCACATCCTATCAGTCTCCCTTTTCTGCCTGCCTGCGGATCCCAACAAACTACTGGAGTTAGGCTGCAAAATTATCCATGGTGGTGTCAAGGTAGCCCGAAAACAATTCCCCTTCCAACCAGGGGGTAAGGCCTGATAAGCTAGGCCCCCACAAACAAAATAATGACCACTAGAGCTTCCAATCCTTGTTGGCAAATATTATACTCTGGCCGTCCAGCTGAGGCCTCATGATTAGTTATGGCACAGATCTGCTTTATTTCCATAGGATAGAATAAAGTGGAGGACAAACTACTAAGCGTTCCTTTTTCCAAAGTCCTTCAGTGTCAGATGTCGCAGCAAAGGAAAGTCACTTTATCATTTCTTCATAAGGAACAGTTGATTGGTACTCATGCAAAAGCTGCAGAGACCTCTAGCTGGTAGAGGGTGCTACCAGGGGGAGAAGCGAGGCAGTAATCCGTGGGGCCAAGGCATTTTTTATTCCCTCGTCCCCAAAGAACTTACATTCTAGCATACCTGAGGCAATGGAGGGTTAAATGGCTATGTAGGAATTGAACCCCCCCCCCACACAGGATTTTACAATGTCACACAGGAAATTACTATACTCACGCATCTGCCAACGATTCATTCTAGCCACCATTTGAGACTTAAAGGCACCACGCTGTAAACCCTGGAATTCACAGGATAATGTCAGACAACTTCCCAACCTCCATGTAAATCCTCAGTTCTTCTTAGGAGAAAGAGGAGACAGCCAGAGAGACTGCTAAGTACACCGCTTCCGTTCGGTACTTGGCAGCCTTAAAAAGAGTGGGTTTCACGGCTCAGGTTCAGAACTCTCATTCATCTTGGGGCAGTGAAACGGTGACTAAACGTTCATGCCGTGTACTGGACTGTGAAAGTGTATTTAAACAGAAGCCTCTTTGCGGGTGATTTCAAAGGCTTTTCAGCAACGAATGGGAAGATAGTTGCTAGTGTTGGTTACTTGCATATTGGCATTTTCAATGATGATTTCAAAGATTTGGTTTTAATTAATTGGAAACAAAGTTCCCAGTAACATCCGGTTTAATATAGACTTTTTCAGTGACTGGTCAAAAAAGAGTTTGTTTTCCACATAATGGAATTTCAAGTGATTAGTAAAATAATGTCAGTATATGGTAAAGAACAATAGTAAGATTATAAATGATGGGGTCAATTGATCACAGCAATAGGTGATCCAAGGTGATCATAACCTCTCCATTCTCAACAATTCTCATAGGGTCATGATCCCAGTGCTTTTCAGGCACAGTGATGCTACAGTGTTCACAGAGTTTCCAATGGATAAGCGTGCCACATTATTGTGCCTTTCTGTATAAAGATTTTCTGCTATCAGAACTTCAAAGTCAGCTATGAGCTGAGTCACCGTCTCCAGCTCCCTCCCACAGAATCGACGCATGTCTGTTCTGCCAGTCCCTTCAACGCTCGCTGTAAACCATCTCATCTCTAAGCCGCTGTCCTGGGCTGCAGCTATCAACCTCTCATCCTTTGGTTTCAGTTCACCTCTCCTCAACCATTCATGTGTCCATTCTTGTTCGACAAAGGGTTCCTGTACTAAGACTCTGTATTTTCCACTATATTTATGCATTTATCTCTTATTTTTCCTTGTTTGTTGATCTAATTCCTTGAAGAGTTTTCTCTCTTGTTTTGAAAATTCTGTTACTTCCTTTCCTGCGTATGTTGGTGGATTCTTACTCATTCCTTCTAGTTGTTCGAACGCTTGTCCAAGTTTGATGATGGAGACAGATTCTGGATGTTTACTTTTGTATTTCAGCACTTTTTGTGTATTTGGATCCAATGATGCAGTTAGGTAGGCCTGAAGGCCCTTGTTTGTAGCCCTGCATGTATAATCTATCTCTATGAGTCACAGCCCTTCCTCAGCTCCACGGATGCACAGTCCAAGCACACACCAATTCCCACAAATTACCTCCTGGTCACGGAGGAGTTTACACATCCAGTCCATCAAGATCTCCAACAGGCCAAGAGGGTTACCAGTGAGAGTATACAGTATCTTGATCAGCTTTGACTTGAAAAATACATAAAGAGTCGCAAACAACCAAGGACCTAAAATAACAGCTAATATCATTCAAAGGCAACTGTGACAAAACCTATATGATAAAAAACAAATGGTAAAACTGAAAGCAATTAAAAAAGGAAATTTAGAAGGACAATGAAGAGGAGCCACAAATCATAATAAAAAGCTACCATATCAGAACTACAGCCGGTCAAAAACGCTGGAGAGCCTACTATGGGAGATGAGAATAACCAAGGAATGACTCCTCCCTCTCCTTCTCCACACACATCCAGCAGATAGCTAAAACCTTGTTTCTTTATAACATCAACAAAATTTGCCTCTTCCTTTCTGTACACACTACTAAGACACTCATCTATTCTTTAGTCACCTCCCACCTAGAGTATTGCAACCCCCTCCTTAATGGTCTCCCTCTGAATCATCTCTCTCCCCTTCAATCTGTTCAAAATTCATCTGTGCAGCTAATCTCCCATCAGCTTTGACATGCTCATATAACCCCTTTTCTCATGTCACTTCACTGGCTCCCTGTCTGCTTCGTATCCAGTTCAAGCTTCTCCTGCTGACCTATAAGTGCACTCATTCTGCTGCTCCTCACTACCTTTCCTCTCTTATCTCTTCCTACACCCCTCCTCGGGAACTCTACTCTTCTGGCAAATCCCTTCTATCTGAATCCATCTCTTCTACTGCCAACTCCAGATTTCGATCTTTCACCTTGCTCCTCTTTATGCCTGGTAGAAACTACCTGAGTAAGTACATCAGGCGTCATCTCTGGCCCTTTTCAAATCCAGACTGAAAACTCATCTCTTCGAGGTTGCTTTTGGATCCTGATCCACTTTGTCTCCAATGTGTTTCCTTACTATTCCCCTAACTGTATCCTTGTGCTGTCTTGACTAGATTGTAAGCTCTGATGAGCAGGGACTGACTTTTACATGTGTCTGTACAGCGCTGTATATGCCTTGTAGCGCTATTAAAGTGAGTAGTAGCAGTAGTAGTGGTAACAGGTTGTATTAAGAAAAACTGATGCACTCGTGAGGAACAAATAAAAGCTCATAAAAATATATACAAAGAGCCATTAAAAAACATTAAAAAGCATTACAGGAGGCAAATTAAAAACATATAAAGAAACAAAAAAAATTATAAAAAGAGGAATTACAAGGGAAGGAGAGGGACATGTGCTCTTCCACTTAAAAAAACATAAAACAAAGAAAATTAAAATCCAAATACAGCCCTTTACAATAAAAAATGTCAGTATAAAAAACAGATGCCCAGAGAGGAAGGAGATAAAGGAGAAGAAGACAGGAAAGGGGAAGGGGATCAAAAACTACAAAGAATGGGTCGGAATTGCTGTAAAATGGGGCTGTTAATCTAAAAACAGAGATTGTTTATGTTAACAACAACTGCACTACTTATAGTAGGGAACATCAGGTGCTCCAGCCCAATCGGGGCTGTGGGAGGAGGAGCAGCGGCTCTTTAAAAGCAGCCCACGATCGGCGGGAACATCGCAATCTTGAAACTCCCCCGATTCGGGGTAGAGCACCTCATCGCTCCAGCCAGCTGCCCTGCTCAGGTGCTCCAGCCCAATCGGGGCTGTGGGAGGAGGAGCAGCGGCTCTTTAAAAGCAGCCTGCCTCCGGTCAGGCTCCATTCCACCTTCACTTAAGAGTGCCTCTATCCGTCCAATCCTAAAAGGTACAAAACTAGACCCCACTTCGCCATCTTCCTACAGACCCATATCTAGTATCCCTTTCCTTGCAAAAATAACTGAGAAACTTGTCCAAATCCAACTTCAGGACTACATTGATGACCACTCCCCCCTTGACTTATTCCAACATGGATTCAAAAAACATCACGGAGTTGAAACCCTCCTCACTTCCTTACTCGATTCCCTTTATGCACACACCCAGAACTCCACCCAAGGATGTCTACTCATTTTCCTAGACTTATCCGCTGCTTTTGACTCCCTCCCTCACCATCAACTCCTACACAGACTTCATGATATAGGTCTGAGAGGCACAACCCTAAAATGGTTCAAATCCTACCTTGACGACAGAACACAACAGGTCCGTATTGGAAGTGATACTTCCCTCCCTTTCACACTAAAACAAGGCGTACCTCAAGGATCCAGTCTATCAGCGTTACTCTTTAATATCTTCTCTTCCAAAATTATGGCATCCAGTACCAAACATATGCAGACGACATGATGTGTTTCACCCCATTTAACCTCTCTACCCCTAATTTCTCTAAGCTAAATGAATGTCTAACCAGCCTCAAATCCTGGCTCTCTCAACACAACCTAATAATCAATCAATCCAAAACTGAAGCACTCCAAGTTTTCTCTAACCCCTCCTACATCCCCCCTACAACCCTCACCTTTGACGATCTCACTCTCACTATAAAAAACCAGGTGAAATATCTTGGTATCATACTCGATCAGAGCTTATCTTTCTCAGATCAAATAAAGAAAACCACCAACACAGTATACGCTAAGCTACGCACACTCAGGAACCTCAAACCTCTCTTAAGCCCCGACTCCTTTCGCACTGTCTGTCAGGCCCTTACAACCCCCTCACTTGACTATTGTAATCTGATCTATCAGGGCCTTCCCAAGAACTCTATTCAACCCCTCCAACTAGCCCAGAATACATTAGCGCATCTCATAACAAACAATCCTAGACGAGCTCATATTACACCTATCCTCTATGATCTCCACTGGCTCCCAATTCATCACCGAGTAAAATTCAAGGTTCTTACTCTAATACACAAAATTATTTCTAAGGAGTCAGCTCCATGCCTCTCCCCTCTCCTTGCTTTCTCCAACAACACTAGAAATCACCGTTCTATCACTAAAAACTTACTGACTACACCTACAATTAAAAAACACTGTAAACAATCTACATGCAACAGGACCTTTTCCCTCTATGCTCCATCCCTTTGGAACACCCTTCCACATGAGCTGCGCAATTGCGTGAGCCACACTGATTTCAGGAAAAAGTTAAAGACTCATCTCTTCCTTGATCATTTTTCTCTCCCACCCAAATACCTAAACCCCCCTTTTTTACCTCCCTACCCTTGTTCCATTAAACTGTACAATACTCCCATCCGTAGCTTGGCACCTACATATGTAAATATGTAAATAGTTGTTCACTGTTCACTGTAATTAATTGTATAATATAATTTTGTTTTTCATGTTTTATTCTGTACCCTGTTATTCGTTCCTTGTAAACAGTTGAAATATACTGCCTTTTACTGTTCTATGTAAACCGTTTTGATTTGTAGAAAGATGGTATATAAAACATGTTAAATAAATAAATACGCGCGATACAGAAAAATATCATATAGCAGTAAGCAATCTTCAACCGAGGAGGGTTATCAAAAGGTATGTGAGGTTTTAGAGGGAGAAGGGGAACTCGGACGAGCAGACTGAACTGGTTGTTTATTGACATTGAAAAGGATCTCAACATTCCTATATAGTGAGCAGAGTGCAGATATAACTAAGAACAGGAAGGGTACGTAAAAGGTTTACACAGACAAGAAAAGCTCGATCACACAAAAAAGGCTTATTATTTCTGAACATTTAGAGAAAGTCTTAACATTCCTATGCACGGGCAAAGCGTGGGTAAAAGTGAAAATGCCGCACATACGCAGTGCTGAAATACACCGGTACTGGCATCGATCTCGTCCTCCTCGCACTGAAATAAAATATCACAACACCAATAAAATAAGGGTGCAATAAAAAAATCTGTTCAATGAGTAAATAGGGGTCATTGGCATCATTTTGACATGTGGTCTCATGCCGAGCAGGAGCAAATGGGACTCACTCTTGCTCCCACTAGACTTCAGTGTCCCCAGTAAGTCCATAGGTATCAACAAGGCGTGGTGGGGTTATGGCCCAATCTGGCAAGAGGGTCTCATGGGGGGCGCAACTTTATAGAAACATAGAAACATGACAGCAGATAAAGACCATCCAGTCTGCCCTTCCATACCAAATACTCTAATCTCTTTTTTTCCCATTAGATATCTTCTCTGTTAATCCCATACTTTCTTGAATTCAGCTACTGTTGTGGTCTCTACTACCTCCACTGGTAGACTAGTGCATCCATCCATCATTCTTTCCATAAAGAAATATTTCTGCATATTACTCCTGAGTCTATCCCCTTCACCTTCATCCTATGTCCCCTCGTTACACAGCTTTCTTTGAATTGAAAGAGGCTCTCTTTCTGTCACAGGGATATTTAAACATCTCTATCATATCTCCTCTCTCCCGCCTTTCCTCCAAAGTATACATATTGGGATCTTTAAGTCTGTCCCTATATGCCTTATGATGAAGCCCACTGATCATTTTGGTAGCCACCCTCTGCACCAACTCCATCCTTTTTATATCCTTTCGAAGATGTGATCTCCAGAATTGCACACAATAGTCCAAATAAGGTCTCAGCAAAGACTTATACGGAGGTACTATCACCTCCTTTGTCCTGCTGGCCATTCCTCTCCCTATGCACCCAAGCATCCTTCTGACTTTTGCTGTTGTCTTTTCTACCTATTTCATGACCTTAAGATCATCAGAAACAATGATGCCCAGGTCCCATTCTTCTTTCATATACAGAAGTACTTCTCCACCCTATACTGTACCACTCCCTTCAATTTTTGGAGCCGAAACGCATGACCCTGCATTTTTTAGTTTTCAATCTCAGCTGCTAAATTCTTGACCATTCTTTAAGCTTTGCTAGATCCTTCGCCACTTTATCTACATCTTCCTAGGTGTCTACTCCATTGCAGATTTGGCTATCAACTACAAAAAAACAAACCTTAGACAGCCCTTCCACAATATCACTAACAAAAACGTTAAAAAGAATCAGACCAAGGACACATCCCTGCAGCACACCACTGGTAATACCCGTCTCCTCAGGGTGAACTTCATTTATTTGTATTCTTTCTCACCTCACACTCAAGCAATTTCTAACCCAGTTAGTCACCTTAGGGTCCATTGCTAGGGTGCTCAATTTATTTTTGTCTATGTGGAGCAGTGTCAAAAGCTTTACTGAAATCTAAGTACACCACATATAGGGCTCTCCAACTCGCTGATCACCCAGTCAAAGCAATTAATCGATTTGTTTGAAAAGACCTGCCTCTAGTAAAACCATGCTGTCTCAGATACTGCAATCCACTGGCCTCCAGAAACCTCACTATCCACTGTTTTAGCAGAGTTTCTATTAATTTACCACCCAGGTCAGACAAACCGGCCTCCAGTTCTCAACCTCATCCTTACTTCCACTTTAGTGTAAAGGGACCACATGTTCCTTTCTCCAGTCCTTTGAGGGAAGCGGGGCATTCTGACTGCCTTATTGTGGGGGAAAGATGGGCACTCTGCTACTTTCTGTGGGGATGGGTAGAAGGGGGGATTGACCCTATGCAAGGAGGGCTCAGGTAAGGAGCTGCCAGGGGTATGCGGGGGTGGGAGGAGAGGGGAGGGTGACATCAGAATATGTCTGCTTCTGTATTCATGCCTAGGAGTGGATGTAAATGCCGACATCCACATTTTGTTTTTCCAGACATGGATTCCCTTTATAAAATCAGGAATCCACATCTACATGGTGGACCCTGCATACAACCTCTCCCACTCTCCATTCCTACCATTCCCCCTGGCAGGATAGACATGGTGAGCATTCCTACATCTACAAAAAGCATGATCTAAAATGGCATTGAGATCTGAATTTCAGTCTACAAGTTTCAATGCCACTTTTTGGTTGTGGGAATTCTGAGTCAGACCAAGGTCCATCAAGCCCAGTATGCTCTTTCCAACAGTGCCCAATCCAGGTCAAGGTTTCCAAAGAGGCACACAGGTTCTGCAATGTTCGTCCCGGGGCAAGCAGTGGATTTCACATGTCTTCTTTAATGATAGTTTATGGATCTTTCCTCTAGAAAGTTGCCCAACCCTTTTTTAAACCCAGCTACACGAAGAGCTTTTACTACATCCTTCGGTAACGAATTCCAGAGTTTGATTATGCGTTGAATAAGGCATTTCTTATGTTCTTACTCATTTTAAAATTAAGCTGTTGCATTTGTTGCTGGAACAAATAGTCAAGGTATAGCTGAGTTTTCATAGAATTTAGGCAAGTTACTAACCATATAGGCAAGGGAAAGCCAAGGCTTATCTCTGAGTGTAATCAATGAAGAATAGATCTATTCCATGTGATCCTGAGGGCACTGGCGGCCTGGATCAGCCATTGCTGGAAACACAATGCTGGGCTTCAGGAACTCTTAGTCTGACCCAGTATGGCACATCTTATGGTTCCACTCTGAGGTAAACGTAGATCTTTCAAGATACTCCCGTAATTACTGTCTAAGGAAATGACAGCTCTCTTTTCCCATCTGTTCTACAGTGCTGAAATGAAAAGTAATTTCTCTTACATTTGCTTATTCAATGTTTAATCCTTTGCTATCAATCACATCTTCCCCTGTGATTTAAAATCACAAAGCAATTAGCAATTATTCCATCACAGAAATTGGTCCTCGTGATGAGGGAATATGAGAACGGTTATAAGCCAGTAACTGACAGCGCCATTGTTAGACCGTGTGTGAGCTCCAGCTTCATTCCCAAGGACATCAACCAGAATTCTGTAAGTCTTTAAAATATTATCAGAAATTGTCAGAAATCTAGCAAGTACCTTGGAAGAGAAAACTGAAAAGGCAGATTCTAGACTTTGGGCAAAAAAATTCTGCAAAAAGGAAACGACTCAAGGTTGTTTGGCAGAAGTTTGTCATAGGGGAAAGTTTCACCCATGATTCTGAAGACATTTCCTGACTTTATCAGACTCTTCTCTCTTTCTCTGCACACATCCAACAAATAGCTGAAACCTGTTGCTTCTTTCTCTATAACATTGGCAAAATTTGTCCCTTCCTTTCTACACAAACTACTTAGACCCCCATCAGCTTACATTTGGACTATTGTAACCTGCTCCTCGCTGGTCTCCCTCTTAATCATCTTTTTCCCCTTCAATCTGTTCAAAACTCAGCTGCACGGCTTATCTTCTGCCAGTGTAGCTAAGCTCATGTAACCCCTCTTCTCAAGTCACTTTCCTGGCTCCCTCTCCATTTTTGCATCCATTTCAAACTTCTCCTACCTACTTTCAAGTGCATTCATTCTGTGGCTGCTCAATACCTTTCCTCTCTTATCTCACTCTACACTCCTCATTGGGGCCTCCGCTCCTCTGGCAGATCCCTTTATCTGAGCCCTTCTCTGCCACTGCCAACTCCAGACTTCGTTCATTCCACCTTGCTGCTCCATATGCCTGGAACAAAGTACTTGAGTTGGTGCATTGGGCTCCTTCTCTGGCCCTTTTTAAGACCAGGCTGAAGACCTGCCTCTTTGAGACTGTTTTTGGATCTTGATGCTCCTCTTGTCCACTACTATCTTGCCATACACTAGTCCTCATGAGCAGGAACCGTGTCTTACATCAATATGTACAGTACTGCATACACCATGTAGCGCTATGCAAATAAGTAGTAGTGGTAGTAGAGTTCTGTGAAGCCAGCTGTCTTGTTTCCGATGACCCTTCTTTTTCCAAACCATAAAGAAGACTCCTAGGGCGCCTCTTACTGACATGCATGAGCTGGTTAATGTACTTGTACAGTAGACATGCTCAAAGGAGGAGTTTGGACAGGGCAGAGACAGTCTCATGATTTATACGCCTACTTCATAAATTATACATGTATGCACGTTAAGTAAGCACGAACATCTATGCCTGCTCTCTACGTATGTTATCCACAGCTGCAATGTAGGTGTGATTTCTGCACGATTTGTGCTGGTGTTTTCTATAGACGCATAGGCGCCTATGTATCCTTATAATATAGACATAACATAGAAGCTTCCTCCTCCTCCAAACCTGGGTGCCCAAGACTTTGCAACAGAAATCAGTAGAGGAGGCACTCAGTACCATGTCGGTCCACTCTCACTTCCAGGCCCGAGTCACTTCCTCATCTCCTCCTTATCTCTCAATCCCGGTCGTAGACTATCTGTTGTGGAGGAGAGAGGGGTAAAGGGAGAGTTTTACTTTAGGGCCGAGGCAGTACAATATGATTGTAGGTTGTTGAGAGAAAGCCACTGGGAGGCTGGACTGCTGTTGCAGTGTAACTTTACTGAAAAAAGGTTTAGAATGAGGATGAACCAAGATGCAACAGGTGGTTTAGTCACAGTTGCTGCCCATTTCATAAGCAGAAACTTCAAAAGCAAGATCTGTCTTGCTGATTCCTTGGAATTTAAATCAGTTCCTGTCTCGAATGTCCCTTTCTGATCTTTTGGAGGTCTCCTTAGTATCTGCAAATGGAGTTATTCTCTGCTCCCCTGTGATTTCCTTCCTCATACCTAGGATTCAATGCTTCCTGGATCCAAGACATGAGATTGTCCACCTCCTCCTCTTCTCCCTTATTTTGGTATCTGCTTATGGTACTAAATCAGTTTGAGGTCTCCCTGTTCCAGGGATTTCCTCTGAATAACAGGTTGGAGAGGGTAGGAATTGGCACCTAAGTCTAGGTTTCATAGGGATTCATCCCATGACTACTCGTCATCTTCAGTTACTCTATAGCTATGACTCAACCCTAGCCATAATCCTAAATCTAACCCAAACTTTAATCTTGACCCTAACCATAACATTCAACATAACCCTAGCCATAACCACCCACCAATGTCAAGTGATAACCAGTTTAATTTTCTACTCTCTCCAAGGTCAAAGCTGAATAAAAGGCAAACTGAGACTGGCAGAGCTCGGCACAGAAAATAATGCTGATGGTACTGACTTATTTCCTGATATTAAACTTCGCTGAATATAATGCAACTAAGATCAACTGTCAACTAAGCAGTACAAACATGACAGGATACATAAAGCAGGGGGACATAATTATAGGGGGGATCCTCCCTGTTCACAGTGCTAGAACATACCCCTTGATTTCCTTCACAGACACCCCCAGCATCCAGCCCTGTGACACGTAAGTGGTGAAATATTTTCTCCTTACTTTTATTTTTCATTTCTATGAAGTTCTACATAGAAACATGACAGTAAATATAACCCATATGGCCTGTCCGGTCTGACCGTCCCAAACAAATACTAAGCTTTACAGTAATTTTTTTTCCGTCAGAGATCCTCTGTGTTTGTCGCATGCTTTCTTGAATTCAGATACAGTCCTTGTTACTACTACCTCCATTATTGCGACCAGCTGACACTCTATGAGATTTATCAGAGGACCATTGTTCCTCCTGTTCTTCTTCCAAACATCCAACAGGCTCAATTGTCATCCACTGTCGACTCAACTGACCTTCTCTTGTCCCAACCCTACTCATCTGTCTTATGCCCTCCAATCCCTCTTGCTCCATAAAATGGAAAATCTTGTGGCTCTGTGGTAGCTTGTGCAGTCAGATGGTCTGTTGGACCTGCAACAGACCAACTCCGTCTGTACCTCTTTGGTCCTCTGGTCCCTTATTGTCCATGTGGTTTGGTGGCACTACGGTGCTTCATGTGGTTTGGTGGTCTGATAGCTGTAGCCCTCACTAGCCACCTTTGTTTCCATAGCTCTCTGTTTTCCTTTTTGTCATCTTCCACGTCTTCTGGCATTTTTGTAGCGGAATGTGCAAATGCATCCCACCAGCCGGTGACAGGTAGATGCCACTTCATCCTCAGTGCATCATATATATAAAGGGCCCAATATTAAAAAAATGCTTGGCACCTAAGTTAGGTTCCAAATTTGTTCCCTATTTTTAGTCAAACCTATGACCTAAGCTTTCAATTAAAAATTCACTGAAATTTAGGATCCTAAAAGTTATGTTCTTAAATTCACATCTGTCATTCATGTGCCTAGATCAGTGCTTCTCAGCCCACTCCTGGAAGCACGACTAGCCAATCAGGTTCTCAGGATTACCACCACAAATATGCATGAGAGAGATCCATTGAATGAAGGAGAGGGCTGAGAAGCACTGACCTAGATTTAGGAGCCTAATTTAGATCGATAGCTCCTAATTTTTATCACAGTCCTAAATTCGTTGCTATCTACTCTAGATTCCTAAATTTAAGAGCTAGTGAAATTAAGACACCCTTTTACTAAAGAGCAGTTAACACAGATTTGTAGTTACAACTACCATGCACTAAAAACCTCCATCACAATAAAAATCCCCGCTAAGTGCTTTGCATGCTACAGGACAGGGAGTTGGTGAATTAGGGGTCGAGAGTGAATCCTGACAACACACTGTGGGCAACGTGGGCATCAGTACCGCACACTAACACCACTAGATGGGAGGCATTATGGGCATCAGCATGAATTGCAAATGCCGCTGTCATGTATTAAGAAACTTTCAGTGTGGTAACTGATGGAAGCATGCTGAGCGACCCCTACAGTTAGAATGGGGCTGTTGCACGTGCCGTGTGTCATACTTTGCTCCTAATGAGCGTTAAGTGCAGAAGCCTAGTATACTTTAGTAAAAGAGATCCTAAGTGTGAATCTAGGTGTTCAGCCCTGTCTTGTCTAGATTGTAAGCTCTGATGAGCAGGGACTGTCTCTTACATGTCTGTGCAGCGCTGCATATGACTTCTAGCGCTATATAAATGCTTAATAGTAGTAGTAGAATAGCTGTAACTGGTCTTCAGGGATTTAGCGAGATCCTGAAACCATGGTTATTTGGACAAGGACTATTTTAGCTAGCGTGTATCATTCATTAGGATGGCTGCATTAGGAGTTGTGATTCACAGATTGTATGTTGTGTGTAAGTTATAATGTATGTTACAGTTGCGGTAAACATTATTGGCCCCCTTGCATTTTAGGTATGCTGTGTACAATATCTTGAGAAATAACTGGAAATATTCCAATTGTATGTCATCATAATATCTTGATAGTCTGTTCAAAGATACACAACCAAAAAAAAGATGTCTGTGCAACTTAGACATCGTAATTTCAGAGAGAAAAAACAAAATATGACCTCAACAGAATTAATGGCACCCTTTGCTAATATTTGGTTGTACAACCCTTGACAGTGCTGACAGCCTTCAAAATGTTGTACATCTGTCTGCTGGTAGTTTCTCCCACTCTTCAACTGTGATTTCTTGCAGCTCATGAATGTTTCCAGGATTCCTTTTACTAATGGCAGATTCCAGCTCTTTCCAAAGGTTCTCAATTGGAGTGAGATCAGGACTCATTGCTGGTCAGTTTAAAACAGTCCATATTTTCCTTTTTAATCATTCTTTTGGACTTTTGGATGTATGTTTTGGGTCATTGTCCTGCTGGAAGACCTATGACCTTTTTATCTCCTTAACAGGACACAGTGGAAATTGGATGCAGTGATCTAAGCATAGTGGTGGACTGGTGTTGCAGTGTAAGTTTACTGAAAAAAAGGGATTAGATGCAGTGTGAGGATGCACGTAGTGGTATTTTGGACCGTTTATGAACATTTGATCTGATAAAGAGGTAAATCGGAGTATATGATATTACAATTGTTTGAGACGTGAAATGATAAGTGTGCAAAGTAGAGTAGTGATGACAGAATCAGTAAGAAACAGCATAACAAATGGATCTGATGTAGAGTATAGAAGGAGCATCTAGCTACTTCACTAATCTGATTGTGAACGGTGAAACCACTATTCAGAACAACTCCAAGGTATTTAAGAGAAGAAACCAGGGTGAGAGGGGAACCATTCAGTGAAGGAGTTACAGAGAAAACACAGGAAGAACCAGTGAGCTAAATCATGAAAGTCTTAGAAGGGTTCTGCTTGAGATGATTGGTGTATAACCAGTGAGACACATGGGAAAAGCAGATGTTGATAGTGGTGAGATCAGGAGAGGCAGGATGAGCATGGAAGAGAAGTAAGATATCATCTGCGTAAGGGTAAACAGAAACCCCATGTTGTTGGATAAGATTAGCAAGAGGGGCCAGAAAAACATCAAAAAGCAGGGGGGCCAGGACTGAGCCTTGGGGAACACCACACATTAAGAGGAAAGTGGAAAAAGTAGAAGAATGAAACAACATTGAGTAGGAGCGACCAGATAGAAAAGAGTGAAACCATTGAAGAACAGATCCATGAAGGCCGGCAGATTATAGACGTCATTGAAGAAGAGATTGACTAACAAGATCGAATGCTGAGGATAGATCTAGTGAGATAACCAAAGAAATGTTTCCCCTATCAAGTGATACCGCTTTTTTGGAATCTTCTAATGAGGAGATCTCAGCTCGGGCAACATTAATCATGTCCTTATCTGCTGTGTATGATAAGGTTAAAATCTTGAGGGCTTATTTCCAGATTTCCTGTATTTTGGGTATAAGGTTTGTGATGTAGCAGACTCTTATGAAGCAATGGAAACTGATAGTGATCCGGTGGAGAGAACCGGTACTGCAGGGGAATGCAGGATTTTCTCTTCTGAGTTAAAGGAACACAGAGCTAATCAGGAACCACACCTCACCTCAAGGCAGGTGAGGAGCCAAGTCTCTGATTGGACACGCCCAAGCAGGAGGCGGGCAGTGCAGTACTCAAGCAGCTTGTTAAGAACCCAGAAACAGAAACAGTTAGAACGTCAGCCAGAAGGGCAAAGAAACGATCGGCGAGATTGGCAAGGAGTGGAGCAAGGAGAGGAGGAGTCAGAACACAAGCACCTGGATGAGGACAGGTCAGATGACCAGGAACCGTTGGTGAGAGAACCACTAAGCAGCTGTGATCCACGAAGGAGCAGACAGGACCTGGGAGACTCAGGGGCAAAGAAAGACTTCTGTAAGCAGAAGAATTCAAAGGCACTGAGAGACCCAAGGCTGCAGCTCAGGAGTTTAAAGGACCAAGCAGAACCTTGGAACAGGAGGCAGTGGGAGAGAGAAATACCCTGGAAGAAGCCCCAGCACAAGGTATCTGGTGGGTTTAGAACGGCTAGCAAGCTTAACAGTGGGAAGCCAGAAAGAGTGAACTTTAATTGTGAAAGACAGGACAAAGGCAGAAAGTTTGATAGTAATTGGTTAAGCCAAGAGAAGCCTAACTGTTTTCCTTTTAAAACTCTGAAAAACTCTCCAAGCACAGCTGAAGCGTTTTACCCTGCACTTTCATATGGAGATAGGTGGGGGAAGGGAAATGCTTACACGCTGAACTCTTGTCCAAGTAGAAGCACGGATAATTGCCAAGAGATAAGAACTGTAAACAAGCATTTACCTGAAGGAGGATATTCTCAGTCTAGTTCAGAAAATACACAGGCTGAATTACTTCTCTCTGAATTCAGGGAGTTCCTTAAGAGCAGAGCAGTTTCTCCCAATAACGTAGCAAAGCCTATGAGCAGCTGTGAGGAGGAAATGCCTTTAATTTCTCTGCCGTCTACAGAGCAGGAAGTCCCGATGGACTGCTCTACTTGTGTGATTCAAAAGGACATTTAAATGTTATGCTTGCCAATGTTTTATGAAGGAATATAAGAAACTTACCTCACTGATTGCCATGCTAAAGAAGCTTATGTGAAGAGAATAAGTGAAAGCATATTGTGTGCAATTCAGGAGCATTGCTGTTACCAGTTTTCTGTTACGTTACTGAAAGGAGATCACATGACAATTGAATGTGATCCAGAATGGACATTTAGCCAAGCAGTAAAAAGCCTTGTTTAGTTAAGTTTCTCAGCCTTGTTTTATGCTACATTGTTTCCTTTACATCTGCTGCATTTGAACTGCGAAAGCGAGAAATAAAACCTCACAAAAGAAATTTTCTTTGCCTTGCCTTACTACTTGAGCACCTACACAACTACAACCTTAACCCTCAAGGGCATTCAAGGCCAGCCCCTCCCTTAACCCTCAAGGTCCAGAGAGTGGGTGGGTGGCAGGTTTCAGTTTTCCCAGATGTGACAAGGTCAACTCGGGTGCAGAGGAAGTTCTTCCTGCAGCTTAGACCTCGTGTGTTGGCTGCAGGGGGAACTTTCTTTTTGCGATTTCCTTGTAAATGTTTAATCACTTTGAATAATATTAAGTATGTGTTTACTGACCGTCTTAATTTAGAAAATCTTTTGACTAACAAGTAGAGTCTTACAGAGGTTTTGTGTTATGGTATAGAATTTTTTAAACTTTGCTTAGAGGTTTATTTTTGGACTGTCCTGTAAGTTTTTGTTTGCTTCTGCTTGTTAGAAGTGATTGTCCTCCCTTAATGTGGGCTAGAAAACCTTTTATTTTTATTATTTTTTTCTTTTGATTATGTATTTAGTAGAAGGTGCTTTCATGGTGTAATGCTTGATGTGTATACCTATAAACTTTGCAATAAAAAAAATGGTATGTATGCACATGGGCAGTTGGATGCTCTGTTGAAAAATTATGCTCATCTTCCACATCTATCACACTATTTTAATGTTTTCAGATTACAACTACGTTTTTACCAATATGTTCAAGTAATGGCATTTGCCTTGGAAGAAATTAGCCGAAATGTTTCCCTACTGCCTAATGTCAATTTGGGCTTGTGGATATATGACTCCTGCAATACCCCATCCCGATCCCTTAGAGGCACAATGTGGCAACTCACCGGGCACAAAGACCCCATCCCAAATTACACCTGCAGTAGAGCCTCTTCTCTGGCCGCAGTTCTTGGAGATACCACGTCTCGGAACTCCATAACCATGGCTCAGCTGCTGGGAGCCTATAAACATCCACAGGTATGGATCAGTCATATAGAAGTCAGGGATCTCCTGTGACTCTGGCTAGATCTAAAGGACAGTTCAATGCATTTTTGACATCTCATAAAAACCAGATTGTCAAAGACGTTGAATGCATGGTTTGATTGCTACAACATATAGGCAACAAAGAGAATGGATGGGTGAAGGTGACTAGGTTGATCATCTTGGGTCTAAGGGACACTATGGACTAATGTTATAAAGTCTTTTTCGTGGATATGTAACCACATATGTGCATAAAACACCTTTAATAAAATACCTAGTGGTTTAAATATGAGCATCTTATCATGAAAGTGAGGTCTGGGAAGAATGTGGGCAGGACCCACAAGTACCATTGTAATTTATAAAATACCATAAAGTTTGTAAGTATCTGCGTAAATCAAGTCTGAACATTTCTTCCAGATTAGCAAAGGTGCCTATTGTGTCCTTATAAATTAGTGCTTATGTAGCCTTTATAGATGTTTTTGTTAATAAAAAGACCGCTAGTAAAAACAACCCAACCAAGAATGAAAATGACTCCGAATATATCAGAATCAACATAAGAGGAGCTTACTTCACATGAACAGCTCATAAGATTCAATCATAGAATAGAATAGAATAGAAACATGATGGCAGAAAAAGACTACATGGTCTATCTAATCTGCCCTTCCATATAAACTACTGCAATAGTCCCCTTCTTTCCTTTAGAGATCTCCTGTGTTTGATCCATGCTTTCTTGAATTCAGATTCTGTCCTTGTATGTACTATATCCAATGGGAGATTATTCCATGTATCAACCACTTTCTCGGTAAATAAATATTTCTGCATATTACTCCTGAGTCTATCCCCTTTCACCTTCATCCTATGTCCCTCATAGCAGAACTTGCTTTCAAATGAAAGAGGCTCTCCTCTTGTTCATTTATACCATGGAAGTATTTAAATGTCTCTATAATATATCCTTAATCCCGGCTTTCCTCTAACATACACATATTAGGATCTTTGAGTCGGTCCTCATATGCTTTATAATGAAGACTACTAATAATTTCAGTAGCCAACTTCTGCACTGACTCCTTCCTTTTTTTATCCTTTTGAAGGTGCAGTCTCCAGAATTGACTACAGTACTCCAAATGAGGTCACACTAGTGACCTATACAGAAGTACTATCACCTCCTTTTTTTCTGCTGGCCATTCCTCTCCCTATGCACCCAAGCATCCTTCTGGCTTTTGCCGTGCCTTTTCTACCTGTTTAGCCACTTTAAGATCACCAGACACAATCATGCCCAGGTCCCGCTCTTCTTTCATGAAGATAAGTCCTTTGCCCTATAGAGTCTAGACTGTACTCCCTTGGATTTTTGCAGCCAAATGCATGACCCTGCATTTTTTAGCACTAAATGTCAGCTGCCAAATTCTTGACCAAGCTTAGCTAGATCTTTCCTCATGTTATCTACTCCTTCCTGGGTGTCTACTTTACTGCAGATTTTGCTATCATCAGCAAAGAGGCAAACCTTACCCGATAGCTCTTCTGCAATATCACTAACAAAGATGTTAAAAAGAATCGGACCAAGGATAGATACCAGTGGAACACCACTGGAAACATCCTTCTCCTCAGAGTGAGCTCCATTTACCTGTACCCTTTTGTGTCTCCCACTCAAACAAGTTCTAACCCAGTCAGTCACTTTAGGGTCCATTTCTAGCTTGCTTATTTTGTTTATAAGTTGACTGTGTAGAACGGTGTCAAAGGCTTCACTGAAATCTAAGTACACCACATCTAGGGCTCTCCCTTGGTCCAACTCCCTGGTTGCTCAGACAAAGAAATCCATTGCACTCCAGAAATCTCACCATTCTCTCTTTTAGCAGCATTTCCAATAATTTACTCACCACAGAGGTTAGACTAACCGACCTGTAGTTTTCAACCTCATGTTTATTTCCACTTTTGTATAAATGGACCACAAGCACCTTTCACCAGTCCTCTGGGACCACTACAAACTCTAAAGAAGCATTGAAATGTTTAGTCAATGGAGCTACTAGAACATCCCTAGGTTCCTTCAATATTCTCGGATGTGTCCCATCCGGTCCCATGACTTTGTCTACTTTTAGATTTGCTCGCTCCTCATGAACTCAGTCTCCTGAGAATCGCTCAAGATCCCCAACACTTCTGTTCCCAGTTCTGGGTGTTTCCCGAGGTCCTGTTTCTCGCACTTCATCTGTGAACATAGAACAGAAATATATGTTAAGCAAATCCACTTTATCTTCAACAGCTTCTACATATTCCTCGCCTTCACCCTTGAGTCTGACAATACCACTTTTGCCCTTCCTCCTCTCACTAATATATCTGAAAAATGTCTTTTCCCTTCTCCCCCCCCCCCCATTTTAATGCATTGGCTATTTCTTCTTTTTTGTGTCTTTGCTTTTCTGACCACTTTCCTAGTTTCTCTAACTTTTTTCCAAATACTGATGCTTGTCGTCATCTCTCTATGATCTCTTGCATTTTGTGAAGGCCACCCTTTTTATCTTCACCTTTCAGCTATGTTTTTTTTAGAACCATAGAGGCCTCCTTTTCCTGTCACATTATTTACCTTTCTAACAAAAAGATTTGTTGCCCTTAAAATATCCCCTTTCAGTTTTGCCCTTTGCTTTTATACATCCCTCATCTTTTCTCATCCTACTAGCGACTCCTTGAGGTATTGTCCCATCTTGGCAATCTTAGTTTTCCTAAAGTCTAAGACCTTTGCTTTTGAATGGATTTTATCAGTCCTAGTTCTAATACTGAACCACACCATCTGGTGATCACTGGATGAAAGATGATCTCCCACTATGATATCATAAATACTTTCCCCATTGGTCTTGTACGGAACATTCACATGTGGGTTCTGTTACCAGTTCCGGAATAGCTCTCCCTGAAGAGAATCTAGGATCTCCTTACTTCTAGATAACACTGCAGCAGGGATGTGCCAATCAGCATCGGGCATACTAAAATCACTTATCAGTAGCACTTCTCCTTTCCTGGCAGTACTGCATATGTCTTCTACTAAATCCCCATCCACGTCTTCTCCCTGTGAGGAAGATCTATCTATTACACCAATGCAAATGAATTTCCTTTTCCCTTTTTCTAGTTTAACCCACAATGTCTCCTCAGTCCCTTTGAAGCCCTGTGATTCTATAGCTTTAATATAATTTTTCACATATAGTGCCACTCCTTCTCTCATTCATCCTAACCGTTCCTTCCTGAATAAAGTATAGCCCAGTATAATTACATCCCAGTCATGGTTGCCCATGAACCATGTCTCTTTAACTGCTACTAAATCCAGGTCAGCCTCTCCCATTAAAGTTTCAACATCTGGGATCTTATTCCCCGTGCTACAGGCATTTATACACACTGCTTTCCAGGTGTTGTCCCTTTTACCAATTTCTAACAGATATTTAATATTTCACTTACCTGAGCGTTGTCTTCACTCATCCCCAACAAATTTAATTTAAAGCCTTCTTCAGTAGGTTAGCTAGTTTGCTGCTGAAGAAACTTCAACCATTCGTGGACAGATGAATGCCATCTCTGTTCTGCAGCCCTTGGAAAATCAACCCATGGTCCAGGAAATCAAAAAGCTCTCGATGACATAATCCATGCAGCCATGCATTCATCTCCATGATGCAAGCTTCTCTACTACAGCCTTTACCATCATCAGGAAGAATTGAAGAGTACACCACCGGTGCCGTTATCTGTTTCACCCTCTGCCCAGAGCCATGAAGTCACTTTTGATATGATCAGATGCATACCTTTCAGTATCATTTGTGCCAACATAAATGAGTATAACATCAGATAATAGTCAGTAGGCTTGATGAGTCTCGGAAAACTCTCTGATTTTCACACCTGGCAGACAGAACACCTCTCTGGACATCAAGTCTAGTCAGCAGATTGATGCCTCAGAACTCCTCAGAAGAGACTCACCAACCATCACTACCCTTTCCTTCCTTGTGGTCACTGATTCTGCAACTTTGGGGTACTTGAGCTCTGGTTCTTTCCTTTCCTCGGATGCTTTCACCTCCTCCACTTCCAGGGCTGCGTAATGGTTCTTCAATTCAAGGACTGGAAGAGTTGGACTGTTGATTCTGTAGGCTCTGGTGACTAATGTCCATCTCTCTTCATTCTATAGCATTCCATCGGCACCTCTGTTGAAGAGCATGGACGTTTAAAGAATCATCTGATCAATGTACTTCTCACTGTTTCAAATGTTTCTCAGCCTCACCAACTCTTCTCTGAGCACCTCCACCTGTTTCATGAGGGCTTCAGCTTGCAGGCATCCTGTACATGGAACTGTTCCTTCAACTGGCATCGCACTCTCTGTCTGGACAGGTACAAGCTGAAATGGGGGCAAGAGCTTTGGCAATAGTTTTTTCCTAGCCATTGTTCAGTTGATGGAGTAAACAAAAGAGACTTATCAAAATCCCTAACTTTTCCTCAGCTGCCCTTTAAGAGAAAAGCAGCTAAACTTTTTAATGTGTGTTTTAACAGCACTGTTCTATGTCTCTGTATGTAGCTCCACTGCACTGCAAGATAGTTATTACTTTATATTAGTAAGTTTGATATTATGTGTCTGAAGTGTACAGATTAATGTGTTCCCCTTGTAAATTGATCTAAACAAATCACCTTGAAGAATGGCAAATTGTTTGTCAACAAGCTATTTGGGGAATTGCCCTATAAAGCATGAATTCTCATATGGTGTGGGTGGGAGCTGGGGTGGGTATGGAGGGATCTAATAGCTGATGAGGTCAGTAGCTTCAAATAGCTTGCTTTGAATGGAATCTGGGAAAAAGAAACAATGAACTCCAATAGCAGAGCTTTACCCAACAACAAAAAAATTCCCCTTTTGCAATATAGCACCAGAAAAAGAATCAGCTATTAAAAGTGAATACCAAACTTCCTTTAAGAGCTCTCAGGTAGAGAGCTTGTATTTAAAAGCTGCACAATATCACCTTGCTTGCAATGGAGACCCTGTTAGGAATGACATTATTAATGATTTGAAATTTTTACTTTTTTACATTTTACTGTGCATTGCACATGGAAAAATTCCTTTAATCCGCGTTGTGTTTGAGCTCAATCAAATTTCATGACAAAAACCTACAAACAGGATATGCTGCTGTCATTAATTTCACATAAGGGCTTCCCTGGGACATCTCCTCTTCATTCCACTCTGCCGCATTGCAAACCTGACCTGGCACCACTGGTTGCGGAGATCCTGTGCCAGGGGCTTGGCACAAGTAACTCCCAATGGCAACATAGGCCTGGATTGACCACTGTTGGAAACAAGATATTGGGTGTAATGGACCTTTGTTCTGACCAACTATGGCAAGTCATATGTTTTTATCTCTCAGGCACCCTGTTATGAAATTATCTTCCCCCCTCCCCGCATTAGGGCAGGAAACGTTTTATAATATCTTGAGATAGCCTATAAAAATAATGGATGTCATCCCTCTTAAAAAATGCATATCTAGGGTAAAAACACTAATTAAAGTTATGGATACATTTCTTCCAGATTAGTTATGCCGCTTCCATAGCTACTCTTAGTGATAAGAGTCAGTTTCCCTCTTTCCTTCGCACTACTCCAAGTGATGAGTTCATGTCTCTTGGCATCGCCCATTTGATCACCTTCTTTGGATGGACCTGGGTCGGAATCCTTGCTGAGGACAATGACTATGGATTGTCAGGGAGTCAGATGCTGAGAGAGCAACTGGTTAAGGCTGAGGTCTGTGTAGCCTTCCATGAAAGCATCCCCTTAATTTACTCTCAAGAAAAGATACGACACATTGTAGAGGTGGTGAAGAAGACTACAGCCAGGGTCATTGTGGCTTTTTCCACCACTATCAGCCTCTATCCAGTGATGCTGGCAATTTCAAGGAGTGAGGTATCTGGGAAAGTCTGGATGGCTACCGATGCCTGGGCTGATCATCCAATATTTAATAAAAATGACTTCTTAAACACTCTTAAAGGAACCATTGCACTTGCAGTTCCTACAGGCAACATTCCAGGGTTCAAAGAGTATCTTTATGAACTTAACCCTTTCAGAATGGCAGGGGACATATTTGTTGGGCAGTTCTGGGAAGAAATCATTGGTTGTAGGTGGGACAGCCCCAACAAAGACCACGTCACTCAAGAACTAAGCAAAGAAGGAAAAATCTGCACAGGGAAGGAAGACTTGCGAGCCCTTAACAGTCTCTTCTTCGATATGACAAAGCTGAGATTTGCTTATAATGCTTATAATGCTGTGTACGTGGTGGCCTATGCCCTCCATGCCATGTCTTCCTGTGAACCTGGAAAAGGGCCATTCTTCAACGGCTCATGTGCGGACATCAAACACTTTGCACCTTGGCAGGTATGTAGAAACATGACAGCAGAAAAAGACCTATCTAGTCTGCCCTTCCATACCAATTACTGTAGCCCCTTTTTTCCTTTAGAGATCTTCTGTATTTGTCCCATGCTTTCTTGAATTGAGATACTGTCCTCGTCTCTACTTCCTCCACTGAGAGACTATTCCACACAACTACCACTCTTTCCGTAGGGAAATATTTCCACATATTACTCCTTAGTCTATCCCCTTTCACCCTCATCCTATGCCTCCTTGTTGCAGAGCTTGCTTTCAATTGAAAGAGGCATTTATGCCATGGAGGTATTTTCACATCTCTAACATATACATATCAAAATCTTTACGTCTGCCCCCTTATGCTTTATAATGAAGACCACAGTATAATGAAGTATTACAGTAGTCACCCTCTGGACCAGTTCCATCCTGTTTATATACTTTTGAAGGTGCATCTCCAGAGTTGCATAATACTCCAAATGAGATCACACCGGAGACTTATACAGAGGCACTGTCACCTCCTTATTTCTGCTGGCCTCTCTCTATGCACCCAAGCATCCTTCTGGCTTTCACTGTAACCGTTTCTACCTGTCTAACCACCTTAAGATCATCAGAAACAATCACATCCAGATCCCGCTCTTCTTCTGTGGACAGAGGTACTTTGCCCCCTACACTGTACTGTTCCCTTGGATTTGTGCAACCCAATGCATGACCCTGAATTTTTTAGCATTAAATCTTAGCTGCCAAATTCTCGAGCATCCTTCAAGCTTAGCTAGATCCCTCCTCATGTTAATCCTCCTTCCTGGGTGTCTACTCCATGGCAGATTTTGGTATCATCCACAATGAGGCAAACCTTACCCGACAACCCTTCTGCAATATCACTAAATTGATTTCCTTTGAAACTTGGCCGCTGTGGTCGGCAGTTATATGATCTAATATGATAAATTTATGGACTTATTTATTAATTTAAAATATTGAAATAAGTAAATATATATTATTTTTATTTATTTATTTATTTAATTTATTTATTTATACACATTTATATACCGCATCTTCCACAGTTCAGTTGCGATTTACAGAGAACAACAATTAACAAAAGCAAGTTTGTTTTACAAGGAACGTCATATTATAAGTATGATGATTAACAGAATATATTTTACAAGGAACGTCAAAATATAAATATAATGATAAGCAAAACAGTATATATATTGAAGAACGATGTAATTAACTAAACAGAATATATTGTCTAACCATGTGAGACAAAACAGAACAGAATAACTATATATAAATATATATATATATATATTAAAATTAAAATGGACTCTCATAAGTATATGTAGCTGAATGTTCGCAGCTTCACTGAAATGAAGTTTGACAAAAATATTTTGCTGAGTATTTGAAGTTCAGTGAGACATAATTGTCTATAGGAATAGATTTTGTTCGCAATAATCCCCTGCAGCCCTTATAAAAACAGCTCCATTATGGTAATACAGATTAAACTGATCCCTTTCTAACATCACCGTTTACATGCTGAAGGCATTTCAGTGTGTAAATGCCAGATATTTCATGTTGAAATTGTAATTAAGGTTTTAAAATAATCTAGGCCTGTTGTGTGGATTTGGGAGAAATTGGTATCCCTGAAAGATTATGCTCCACTGATTCTAAGGATGAAAAACTTTTCCCTTTGAGGGCCTTATTAGAGGGAATCATGAAATCGGCATACTAAATAATTCGTAACCTTCGCTGATTCTATCAAGCAGCCTGGCACACAAGGAATAGTTGACTGATAGCTCAGGATGGAATGGGATGCCAGTCACCTAGTCCCAGGTAGCTGGAAGGAAGCCCAGATTTTACAAGGAAAATAAAATTTAAAAGCTCTGCAATGCTACAGAATTTCAAGTATTCAAATTTCACTTACTAACTGAGTGAGTTGGTGATGGTGAAGTGACTATAGTACATGGAAGATGTTCAGACTTCAGTTATCAGGGTTTCTTACCCTCCTGTAATATAACACTTTCTCAGCTAAATGTGTAACAGAGAGCCAGAATACAATTGGCAAAGGTTAGGTGCACAAATAGCGTAATTCAATGAGTTTGGCACAGTAATGCCAATGAAAGTTTGTCTCTGCTTCTCGGCACAGCTCCTGCATTATATATGGAAAGTACGTTTCAAGAACACCATGGGCCGGGACATTTTCTTCGATCAACAGGGGAACCCTCCAGCTTCTTATGACATTCTCAACTGGCACCTGTCTTCGAGTGACACTTTCGCCCATGTAAACATCGGCCACTATGGAGCAGCCAGTGGTCAAGATATCAAGGTTGACACCAGCGCGATCATATGGAGTGATGGGTCTACACAGGTGAGGTGAACCTCATGTTTTTAATGCAAACTGGTTGAGAAAAAGCTCAGAACCCATCATGGGTGGAACTTTCTCTAACTTAGCAGAAATCCAGTTTTGGACTTATGACTTTGTAAAACAGAGGGGCTTGGATCTATCAAAGTCATCGTCACAATACTTGAATATGACTGTGATTTTTGCATTTATTCCAATAATTCTAGACTGTCTGGGCTCCGTTACAGCCACTATCCCAGAATCCAGGTTTTGCCAATTTGAATTCTAGGAAGGCTTCAGGGAAATTCAGCATTAGTCAATAATCAGCTGATGTACTTGTGTGCATGAGAGGCGTTCCTACTAGAGAAAGTGATGTAATAATTTTTCTGTGCTATCTTCTTTTGAGTACTGTGCAGTTTTGGAACCATCTTGATCAAGCCGATGGCTGTCAAAAGGGAGCCACCAAAATGGCATATTGTCTGCATGATAAGCCAGAATAAACAGAGCTCAGAAGAGAAACGGCTGATAGGATGCAAACATTCAAACATGGGCAGGGGTCCTAAAGTATAAGATCACTGTGATTTATTTTCTCTGCAAACCCAGCTGTTCTGCGTTGTAATGAATGGGTTTCCAGTACACTGGCATATCTTGGCTGCTTTGAGACTTCTGGGGATCAGAAGATTTTGTCCTTATAGCAGAGGTTCTCAACATGGTCCTCAGGACATAACTAGCTAGTTGCATTTTTAGGACATGCACAATGGATATGCATAAAAGAGAGTTGCATGTACTGCCAATCATTATATGAATCATCATTGTGGATAGCCTGAAAACCTGAATGTCTAAATGTGCCCAAAGATCTTGGTTTCTAAGATTTGTTATAAAGAACTATTGTTTTTTTTATTTCAGGGAAAATCACACAAGGAATGAGAAAGCTAGCAACGAAGAGCCCAATTTTGATTTAGGCAGGTTATACACCGCGTCGGCACATAGGCGGCCCGCCAACATCCCTAACCCAGAATTTCACTTCCGTGGTGACGGATGTGAAAATCCGGGTTATGCTGGATGCGCTGATAGCCACCGGGGCTAAGCGGATAGCAGTGATTTTCAATGCTACTCGCTTAACCCCTGCACCTTAAGGACAGACGAGGAAAATCTTGCCTATCTTTAAGGTGCAGAGGGCTAAGCAGGTAGCATCAAAAAACACTGCTACTCACTTAGCACTTTTCTCCACACTACTCCCCCCCCCCCCCCCCGGCAACACCCCCAACTGATCCTGATACTAACCGCATAGCATCTGGGCACTACCTGTTATGGTGCTTTTCGAAAATCCCAGATAACGCATTTACACGGGTAACTAGGGCAATTACCCTTGTACATGCCTTTGAAAATTCTGCCCAAGGCTATACTATGAAAAATAATCATCATTCTCTCTCCTCCTATAATATCTCAACCCAGTGTCCTTTAAATTTACAAAATGACCGTCAACCTGTCCTTCCTAGCTTTCCTCACCATTCCCCTCTTCCTAGTGTACTCACATAACAACATCTTTTGCACAGTAGATGTTAGCAGATAGAGGCAAATTAGCCCATCCAGTCTTTCCAGTTATTCTGGTCTACAGTGTATTCCCGTAACCTACCATAGATGTTTGGCCACTTCTTATCCAATCAGAGACCCTTATCTGACTCCGTTTTTTATTATTTTTGAACTTTATCTCTCTATCGTCCTATGTAGATGAGCATCTAAGGGGTATGTTTACTAAACGGGGCACTTGTGCGGGGCGCACCTGAGCGCCCTAAAATGATGCATTTAAGTGCTCTTAAGTGCCCCGTACGCGTGCACAGCACATTAACGGGTCCCGCACGCGTGCGCCGAAAACACGCACATTTGCGGGGCGCTCATGTGCGATAGAGGCGTGGAAAGGCGAAATGAGGGCGGAGGAAGGCCCCCGAGGGGCGGAGAGATGGGGTCAATGGGTGGAATGTGGGAGGGGAGAGACTCCCCGCACAGGAGCGTGCCCGAATTTACAAGGAAAAAATACCGCCAGTGAAACACGCGGTAGAAAGCATTTAAAGGGAAGAGAAACCATTTCCGTCAGCAATGTACAGGAAAACCGGGGAAACCAGCAAAACGTGAGCAGTGTGATACATGTGCACAGCACAAAAGTGCAAATAAAAATAGAAAATGACCACAACAGAACTATTAAAAATAGTAATTCAGCTGGGGAACAGTTATAGTGATGGGAAAATACAGAAAACACACCCAGCAAAGCTCCAGAAAAAAGAAATTAATTTTGGAAGGGTTTACGGAGCGGAGACTCTTCCAAAAAACATTTCCTTTTGTGGAGCTTTCCTGGGAGTGTTTGCTATGGTTGCCCATTAATATCACTGTTGCCCAGCATGGTGATATTTTGTCCCCCATTTCCCGTGGTCATTTCCAGGGTTTATGTGCACGTTTGTCACCAGACAGGGTGCATATGCCCACAGTAAATTTGCGTAGAGCAGGGTTTGTGACTCCATCCTGCCAGGCTTGCTACCTCCAGGGGCTGCACTGTCTATGTGGCCATAGTGTGGTGCAGCGGACAGAGTCAGTACCTCTAGGGTCAGAGGTTCAAAGCCCAGCTGGGGCACTTGCCAGCCCAGTCCCCATATTTTACCCACCACTAAACACAGATAGCGCAGACACCCCTGTATTGCAGGGGACATAAGCATGGGGAAAACACCCATATTTTACCCAACAACGCACACACACCACAACAATGGGCATTACCCACAGCCAAGTACCCCAAATTCAGTCCCGTACTGCCACATTCCAATCAGATCACCTGCTTTTTATGGGAGAAGCTCATGCCAGCATGTTGGCGGACGAGTACATGTGGTGCAGGGGGCAGTGGCTGCTAGCGACAGAAGACAGAGGCCTAGCCATGTGCAGGCTGGCACAGTCCACAGCAACAGACAGGCCCTGCCGGATCCACAGTCATGGACTATCCAGGGAATTCAGCCAAGCTGTGGCTACACAGTGGTGCAGTGCACACAGACAATGCATGCAAGAACAGAAGGTCACAGGTTCAAAGACCAGCTGGGGCTACCGGCAAACCTGCCCACATATTTTCCCCACAAATAAACAGTGACAGTAAGGACACACCTTTCGCGACGAGGACATATGCAATGGTAATACGTCTATCTTTTACCCCACTGAGCACAGACACCATGAACAGGGGCAGAACCTACAGCAGAATCCCCCAAATGCAGTCCTGGTGGGCCACACACCAGTCAGGTTCCATGCTGCCACTCATACAAATGCCTGTGCTGTATATCTATGCACCACCCCCACGGCATGTAGATGTGGCTCATGCATATTCATGAGGGACAGCAGGAAGACCCGAACAGTGTGATGCAAAACTGGACTGGAGTGGGGAAGCGCTGCTGTAAAGCAGCAGCCAACAGGGGCAGACACACCCACACCCACAGGCCCCATTGGCCAATGTCTCCTGTAGAGGCAGAACATTGGACCCTGCGTGCATCTCCCAATACCAGCACCTGCATACCTTAGCAATGTCACCCTACACCTGAGGTACACAGCTCTGAAACGTTTGCTAAGAGTACAGGCTGATAGATATCCCTACGTTACGCACATACTGCTAGTTGACCCCATCCGAACAATCTGTTTGGTGTATGCGGTGCGTGCTCCAGGCCTGGCCTCTGACGGTGTTCACCACCCTGGGGAGTGACCCCCAGCAGTACTGCGTACCATATCCATGCCTGTGCCGTGCCCAGGACCGGTGTGGTGGCCAAGGCTAATCACCCCCTCAATAGTAGCACAATGCTGGCATAGGTGTGGGAGTGTGTGTCTGTCTATACCAGGGGTGGGCACCTCCGGTCCTGGAGGGCCGCAGACCAGTCAGGTTTTCGGGATATCCCTAATGAACATGCATGAGATATATATGCATTAGAGATATCCTGCCAACCTGACTGGTTTGTGGCCCTCCAGGGCTGGATTTGGAGACCCCTGCCTTACACCTCTGTCATTTAAGATCGTGAGTGGGCAAGGTACAGATGTCCTAGACATCGAAAGGGTATATAGAATGTGTCACATTCCTCCTCGATTCTCACCACCACCAAAAAGTTGTCTAATAGACAATTTTTTGGTGGTGGTGAGAAGTTAGGAGGACTGTGACAAATTCTATCTAACCTTTTTGATGTCTTGGACATCTGCACCTTGTCCACTCACTATCTTAAATGACAGAGGTGTAAGGCAGGGGTCTCCAGATCCAGCCCTGGAGGGCCACAAACCAGTCAGGTTGGCAGGATATCTCTAATGCATATATATCTCATGCATATTCATTAGAGATATCCCGAAAACCTGACTGGTCTGCGGCCCTCCAGGACCAAGTTTGCCCACCCCTGGTCTATACAGTGTGTGTTGGCTGCAAACACCTTCCCCAACCCACACTGCCAGCACTACTGCCAGTATTGGCCTGCCAATGTGCATAATGAGCAGCAAGGTACCATGGGTATAGGTCAGACATGGTGGGCTGGCCAGGATGCATCTGTACAGGGCATAGGGCACTGGCTGTGACATTGTAGTGCCAGGCCACCACCTACACAGACAGGGTGACCTCTGTATGTGCTGCTGGGGGAGCACTCTCACCCTGAGTGTGCAGTGATGACAGCATGGCTAGGCACCCCCATAGTGCTGTATTGTGTTTCTCTCTTGTGATATATATGGGTTTCCTGTTGGGGCCTCCTCACAGAACTCTCTGTGTATGCTGCTACCCCAGTTTTGGGTGCATGCATTTCCATCAGGACTAACCAGCAGACTGTTCACAGCTGGTATGTGTCTTGATGGAGTGCCTTGCAGGGTGCAGTGGCTGATGGCTTGCTGCAGGTGACTATCAGATAGTGCTGGGGTGCATCTTTGGATATCCAGGCCTAAAGTCTGTCTGATATTGTGTTATGGATGTGTGTGGAGCTGCTTGGACTGCCCTGTAGGGTGTCTGTTCCCCAGCAGGACTGGGGTTTGATGGTCCACTCTACTGCCATGGGGGGGGGGGGGGGGTACTTTGACCACCTAGGAGTCCATGGGGGTTTCCACTAACTGAGACAGACAGAGATAGATATCCAACATGTTGCTGCAGCACCTTCCTATCTCACAGGTTAGTACTGTTGTGGAGCTCTGTCATGGCCTCATCCAGCCATGGCTGGTGTTGTGGACCTGGTCCTGGGCGCCACATCACACCCTCAGGGTGAGCACAGTATCCGCACAATGTGACGGTGTGTAGCTACTCTTTGCTGGTAGTCCACCCGCTCAGGACCCCCTACCAGGCCGAGGTGCTGTGTGGGTGCACATGGACAATTCCCCCTACCAGGCCGGGTAGCTGTTGGGGTGCATTCCCCATCTTGTGTGCATCTGTGGACAGCTGATTTGCATGTGCAGTGCATCATGGGTACGGGTGGCCTAACCCTATCCTGTCTACAACAGCAGACTGTCTGTGGGGTGACGTGCAGGCTCTCTGCAGCCAGCCAGGGGCTTGCTGTCAGCTATAGAGCTGTAGCCCAATGGTTATGTCACTCCCTGTACAGCCAGAGGTCATGGGTTCAAACCCACAGTGGGGCCCTTTGATAGGGCTGTCCACAGCTTTATTTTATTTACTGTACATATGTCTATGCCGGCAAAACCACACAAAGCTTACTATACCCATTAGGTGCCTCTGAGGGTGCTTTATAGGGCGCCCTATAGGCCACCTTATGGTTGCCATCCATATAGGGTGCACTATACATTATCCTGTGTCGCAACATACATGGTGCCCTATAGGGGACATTCTAGGGTGCCTTGGCAGACAGTGCACTATAACATGTGCCTTACGGGCATCCGTATGTTAACACACTGTGAGAGCGGGTTTACTAGTGGTGGGAAATAAAATATAAATGGAAGGCCTCCTACAGCACTCCTCACCATGATACATACTGCCCCAGCCAGCCTTGTTCACTGGGCACTGTGAGGGGTTGAACCCCTGGCCCCTGCACCATTGGTCAGTGTCTTAACCATTGTGCTGTGGCTCTGTTCCTGTGTTTATGCGTCCGCGCGCAGCCTTGTAGCCATCAGCGCGCCATCTTGTGGCGCACTAAATTAACAGCGCGCCGCCTTATGCCGCACAACATGGAAATGCCCCTAAAATAATGCCTCAGCCAGCTGTCTTCAATGGGCCCTGTGGGGAATTGAACCCATGATCACCGCATAAGTGGTCAATGTCTTAACTATTGTGCTATGTCTCCGTTCCTGTTATTTGTACATCAGCGCGCCACTTATCCCTCCCACTACTGGACTGCCACCTCACACATCAGCGCGCCGCCTTCTGCCCGCCGGCTCGCCGCCTTTTGTTGCCCACATTTATCAGCGCACCGCCTTCTGCCGCCCAAACTTAACAATGCGCCGCCATCTGCCGCCCACACTAAACAGTGCGCCGCCTCATGCCGTAATAAAAATAACAGTGCGCCGCCTTCTGCCGCCCAAAATTAATATGCCTCCTAAACCACTTTTGCCCATAAATGTTGATGCCTCAACTGGTCTTTTTTGTTGAGCGCAATGGGGGTTTGAACCCCTGGCCCCTGCACCATTGGTCGGTGTCTTCGCCATTGTACTACGTCTCTGTTGCTTGGTTTTGCAGCAGCGCCCCACTTAGCCTTCCCACGCGCTAATGTGGGCCCCGCACATTAGCGCGACGCACACACGTACGGTCCGTTTTTTTGCTTTTTTCTGCCTGTCCCGCCCACTCCTTATATGGCACCAGCACACTAACGGGAACCCGCACAGCAACGGTGTTTAGTAAACATGCCCCTAAGTATTCATGCTTAGTCCAGCACCTATTTTCGCATCCCCTATCACCAAGCTTTCTAATAATCTAAGCACTTAACAAAACTAGAGAAGCGATTACCTGAACATTTTGATGCCATGAATTTTTTTATCATTGCCAAGCTACAATCAATCAGTTGGCATTGAACTGGCTTACTTCTGGGGAATTTGTAGCCTGTTGGTTCCAATCTGGCTGACCCATAACTAGTCATGTAGCTAGACTGTGCTTTATTATCCATCCTTTGTTTTCTTCTTACCATCTCTTTCCTTGCCTCTGCTCTTGAGAGAAGGAAGGGTTGGCTGTTTAAGGACTCCAACTTCTCATCGGTGTTTCGATGACTGTCTTGGATAACCATCCCAAGCATGCTTGAATCCTGTCACAGTATTGGTTTCCAGCACCTCAACTGGTAGTTGAGTGGCTAACTGGCTCCAGATTATCAGCTAGATCTGGTCTTGGTTTTACCGATTGTATCTATGGACCTGTAGTATGACTTTTCTTAGGAAATAGAATAGAGAAAACTGGATTTCCACTGCATAAATGCAATGGGATAAAACTAGAGCAAATCATTCTGAAAAATCTGGAGACAGTTGACAACTCTAGTTGGTAGGTTATTACATGCATCTGCTGCCCTCTCAGTAACAAAATATTTTCTTATTACTTTTTTCAACCTCTCTCCTTCCAACTTCATATCATGAGACTTTAACCTCAAAAGTCCCTTGTCATGGAAAATTTCACCTTCATGTCATTTCTTAAAGTCTTTCTAATAGTTTAATATTTCTACGATGATGCCCACTTTCCATCTTTAACTCCACAAAGTGAATTTTCGGTGTCTTAAGTCTAACCTTGGTAGGGTTGGCGTTGCAGGCTCTGCATCATTTTTGCTTCCCTCCTGTGAATCACTGACATCCTTTCAATATCTAAATTAAGGCACAACACAAAGTTGGGTTTCGGTAATGACTAAAATGAGGGTAGTACTGAATTTTTTCAATTTATTTTTACTCTATAGTGTCTTGGGTAGTCTGGAAATATGAATCATAAACTGAATAAAATAAATCTAAAATATATTTTTCTTGCTGTTGATACCTCTGTTTATATAACCAAGTGTGCGGTTAGCTTTTCCTAGTATTTTTTTTTTACATTTTAAGCCATCTGAAATGATTACTCCTTGATCCTTTGCTTCTTTAACACTTTCTGGCCTTCTCTTCCAAATGATATCTAGCTAGTGGATTTTTTCACTTCATTGCATGATTTAACATTTCTTAGCACTTATATTCATTTTTCAAATTCCTAACCATTTTTCAGATTTACCTGTTTCAGTGAACCTATTGTCATTCTTGGCGCTTGTCTGTAAAAGTGGAAGTCCTTTGGTTCACTATTAATAGTTAAATGTGTTGTGTCCCTCTTCCCACTTCTCTCTGTTAAGGTTCCCGTCTCTGCCTGCAGTGAAAGCTGCCATCCTGGGTACCGGAAGGCCATTGTGGATGGGCAACCTGTCTGCTGCTTCGACTGCATCCGCTGCTCTGAAGAAGAGTTTAGCAACCAAACAGGCGAGTGCTCTGAATGCCGCTCTTTAATGAGCATGTTCGGTAGAATGGGAAGGATGGTATTAGAGAGCAGAGGCAGAGGGTCGACTATACATGCTTCAATTCTAATAAACGTATCCAAAGCAAAAAGAGTTATAATGTGTCTATTTAAACCTGGAGGTACTTAAGTAACATGAGTAACATTGTATCTCACAAAGGCCATTCGCTAATGCAAGCCCTTTGAGGATGCACTATGTTGCTGGACATTAGTCGACTCAAGTTTCACCCTGTATTTTAAAAGGGCTGAAGCCAGAGGACGTTTAGTTTAAGCTGGTTGACTGTACACATTATGGCCTCCCCTGACCTAACTCCATCTGAAGGAACACCTAAAAAACATGGGGAAAAGAACCTGTATTGTTGATATACACATATACTAGATATGGACAAAAATCAAACACGAATAAATAAAGGCCTCATGCTCAAAGGAAGCTGTTACCATGTAGATTTTATTGAATAGTTTTCAATTAGATGGACAGTAGCCTCATTTATTTTACCATAAAAGTTATCTTGTATCTCAATAGCTGGTTAAGCAAAAGACAGGCAATCCAAAGGTGAATGGCCTCTGCTTTCTGATTTTTTAATGTAATGATTTCTTCTGATAAAAGCCACATATGGAACTGCTTCTTCCCACAGATGCTATTGAGTGCATGAAGTGTCCTGTTGACCAATGGCCCACCAAAAGACAGGATGGATGCCGGAAAAAGTCCATTGAGTTCCTGTCCTATCAAGAAACCCTGGGCATGACTCTGGCTGCTATTTCCATGTTAGGTGCCCTGCTACCAGCCATTATTCTTGTAGTCTTCATCCAGAACCGCCATACTCCAGTTGTGAAAGCAAACAACCGTGAGCTCAGCTACCTCCTATTACTGGTCCTTGTCCTGTGCTTTGGGTGCTCTTTAGTGTT
The DNA here is from genome assembly GCA_033557465.1 of Ichthyophis bannanicus. Lineage (NCBI taxonomy): Eukaryota > Metazoa > Chordata > Amphibia > Gymnophiona > Ichthyophiidae > Ichthyophis > Ichthyophis bannanicus. Next base: position 40,282,768 of record CM066051.1, on the reverse strand, counting down.
TATTGGCTACCCTACAACACTAACCTGCATGTTGCGGCAGACTGCATTTGGTATATTATTTGCCATCTGCATCTCCTGTCTGCTGGCCAAAACAATCATGGTGGTCATAGCGTTCAAGGCCACAAATCCAAACAGCAACCTCAGATCATGGGTAGGTTCCCAACTACCCAATGCCTTGGTGCTCTCCTGCAGCCTGGTCCAAGTCATCATCTGTGTCTCTTGGCTGATGGTGGCTCCCCCATTTCCCCAAATGAACATGAAATTCCAGATGGGGAAGATAATCATTGAATGTAACGAAGGGTCATTGACTTCATTCTGGTGCATGCTGGGATATATGGGGATTTTGGCTACAATCAGCTTCATCGTGGCCTTTTTTGCTAGAAAATTACCAGACAGCTTTAATGAAGCTAAGTTCATCACCTTTAGCATGCTTATATTTACTGCCGTGTGGCTCTCTTTCATCCCTGCTTACCTGAGCACAACGGGGAAATACACGGTGGCTGTGGAAATATTTGCAATTTTGTCCTCCAGCGCTGGGTTGTTGGGCTGTATTTTCTTCCCCAAATGCTATATCATCCTAATGAGACCAGGGATGAACACCAAAGAATACCTAATGGGGAAACCTAGAGCGAACCTCAGGAAAAGTAAGTAATTGCACTGTAATGCATTGATCAATAAATATCTTAGATTTCATGATGCAATCTTGTTTTCTGCAAATATTTTTCCTAAAAGAAAAAAATGAACTACAAAAATAATTAAGATTTCCTCTGAAGACATTAGAACATAGAAATGACATCACTCAATCATCACAGGACCATCTTGGCCAATCTGTAATATGCACTCACTATTTTTTCCTTTCAAAATCCATTCAGGGCACTGGCATTGATGACCCCTAGTGGTAATCACGTGATACTAGCAATACCACATGATTACCACAAAGGGCCCTGGTGCCATTTTCACATGCTGTCTTGCTCAAATTATACCCCATAGACCCTGGTAATTTCATCTCTCCCCCTTTTCAAATCCATGCAGAAGGTTCAACTCTTTCAGGCCACTTTGGGATCTTAATCCTTTGTTCTCCTTCTGTCTCCTTACCTTTCCCTATTGTACCCTTGTTCTCGTCTATTGTACAGTCTGTCTTGATTAGACTGTAAGCTCTGATGAGCAGGGACCATATTCTTATATGTGTCTGTACAGCGCTCCGGACGCCTTGTAGCACTATATAAATGACTAATCATAGTAGTAGAAGTAGTAGTAGTAGGTAAGTCCAGAGGTATCAGTCTAGGGGAGGGGCAACAGTCCATTCTGAAGGGAGGGTCTTCTGAGCACGCAACTTTATGGAAACATGACAGCAAAAAAAGACCATATGGCCTTTGCCAGTCTGCCCTTCCATACCAAATACTATAGTCCCTTTTTTCCTTTAGAGATCTTCTCTGTTGGTCTCATGCTTTCTTGAATTCAGCTAGTTTCCTTGTTTCTACTACCTCTACTGGGAGACTAATACATATATCTATCACTCTTTCCGTAAGGAAATATTTCCGTATATTACTCCTGAGTCTATCCCCTTTCTCCTTCATCTGATGCCCCCTTGATGCAGAGGTGTCCTTCAATTGAAAGCGGCTCTTCTCCTGTCACAGAGGTATTTGAATATCTCTGTCATATCTCCTCTCTCTGCTTTTCCTCTGAAGTATACATATTGAGATCTTTAGCCTTCCCTTATATGCCTTATGACGAATCCCACTAACCATTTTAGAAGCCACCCTCAGTGCTGACGCCATCCTGTTTATATGCTTTTGAAGGTCTGGTCTCCAGAATTGCACACAATACTCCAAACAAAATCTCACCAAAGACTTTACCCCTTATACTGAATCCTTCCTTTGGAATTTTGCAGCCCAAACGCATGATCCTGCATTTTATTAGCATTAAATCTTCGCTGCCAAATTTTTGACCTTTCTCCAAGCTTTGCTAGTTCCCTCATCATGTTATCTACACCTTCCTAGTGGTCAACTCTATTGCAGATTTTGCTATCATCTGCAAAGAGGCAGACCTTAAATAGCCCTTCCGCAATATTAGTAACAAAAATATTAAAAATAATTGGCAGGCTTGGTGTTGCGTGGTATATAAAATATTTATTTATTTATTTAGACAGTTTGGTATACCACCTTATCCTTCAATCAAAGTGGTCACAATACAATTGGGGGATACATTTTAACACAAGGGGATATGAGACACATGCACTAATACTTACAGGGAATATTTTATTTATTTATTTAACAATCATTTATATACCGCATCTTCCAATGGAGGGTTAAGTGGCTTGCCCAAGACCACAAGGAGCACCTGTTGGACTAGAAACCCCAGTATTTATCGCAATAAAGATAAAGATCCCTGCGGCACACCACTGGTAACATCCTTCTTTTCAGGGTGAACTCCATATAGCTGTACCCTTTCACGCCTCCCAAGCAATTTCCTACCCAGTCAGTCACTTTAGGTTCCATTGCTAGAGTGCTCAATAGATTTATATGTCACCTGTGTGGAACAGTGTCAAAAGCTTTACTGAAATCTAAGCATACCACATGTAGGGCGCTCTCTCAGTTCAACCTTCTGATCACCCAGTTAAAGAAATTAATCAGATTTAATTGAAAAAAAAACTGCCTCTAGTAAAACCTCCTGCTTCAGATCCTATAATCCATTGAACTCCAGAAACCTCACTGTCTTCTGTTTTAGACCTGTTTCCATTAATTTACTCAACACAGAGGTCAGACTAACTTGCCTGTGGTTCTCAACCTCATCTTTACTTCTACTTTAGTTTAAAGGGAACACGTGCGCCTTTCTCCATAACTTTGAGGGAAGAGGGGGACATTCTGACTGTCTCATTGTGGGGGAGGGAGAGGCACTCTGCTTCTTTCTGTGGGGAGAGGTAGGAGGGGAGATTGGCCCTATGCAAGGGGGGCCTAAGACAGGGGCTACCAGGGGCATGCAAGGGGGGAGGACGACATCAGAATATACGTCTGCCTCTGTCAGTAGGCATGTAGTCATGTCTGGTGCCGATGTAAATGCCGACATCCACATTTTGTTTTCCTGTTGTGGATTCCCTTTAGCAAATTAGGAATCCATATCTGCATGGTGGGCCCTTGCCACATACCCTCCCACTCTCCACCCCCACTATTTCCCCTGGCAGGATATATGTGGTGAGAATTCCCACGTCTAGAAAAAGCAGGTTCTAAAATGGCTTTGAGATATATATTTCAGTCTTCACGTCTCAATGATGCTCATTGGATGTGGGAATGCTTGCAATTACCCCCCTTAAAACAAATTGGAAAATGCATTTTTTCACTCATTGTAAAATTAAGCTGCTGCTTTTTTTGCTGGAAGATATGGTCAAGGCATAGCTGGGTTTAAAATGAATTTAGACAAGTTACTGGGGGAAAAGTCCATAAAGTCTTATTAGCCATGTAGGCGTTGGAAAGCCAAGGCTTATCTCTGAGTGCAATCAATGAAGAACAGATCTATTCCTTTGGATCCTCTGGGGTACTGATGGCCTGGATCAGCCATTGCTGGAAACATGATGCTGGGTTTGAGGGTCTCTTAGTCTGACCCAGTATCTTATAGTCCCACCCAGAGGATAGCCTAATGGTTAGAGCACTGGATTGGGAAACTAGAGACCAGCATTCAGTTCCCACTAGCTTTTTTTGTGGTCTTGGGCAACTCAACCCTCCATTGCCTCAGAAGAATCCAAGTTATCAGTGTCCCTGTTTAATGTACATTACCAAGTTTAAGTTACAATGTAAATCACGTTGACTATTCTACAGTGCAGAAATGAAAAGTAATTTCCCTTAAATCTACTTAATTCAAAGTTCACATCAATCACATGCCATCAGTCTCCCTTTTCTGCCTGCCTGCGGATCCCAACAAACTACTGGAGTTAGGCTGCAGAATTATCCATGGTGGTTTCAAGGTAGCCAGAAAACAATTCCCCTTCCTTTCAGGTGGTGATGAGCTAGGCCCCCAGAAACAAAATAATGACCACTAGAGCTTCCAATCCTTGCTGCCAAATATTACACTCTGGCCGCCTAGCCGAGGCCTCATGATTAGTTCTGGCACAGATCTGCTTTATTTCCTCTTCCCTAGTACCTGAGATGTCACGGGCCCATGGATGATAGTAGGCCAGTGGAGGAAACGTATAACACAAAGAAAGAAAGAAAATCAAATGCAATTTTGAATGTAAGAACCTAGCCATAGGATACAATAAAGTCGAGGACAAACTACTAAGCGTCCCTTCTTACAAAGTCCTTCAGTGTCAGGTGTCGCAGCAAAGGAAAGTCACTTTATCTTTTCTTTGAAAGGAGCAGTTGATTGGTACTCACACAAAAGCTGCAGAGACCTCTGGCTGGTAGAGGGTGTTACCAGGGGGAGAAGCGAGGCAGTAATCCGCGGGCCCAAGGCAGCTTCTCTCGCTGCAGCGTCCACAAAGTTATTGCCCTGTGCCACAACAGTCTGATTTTTGTCATGTCCTTTAAACTTTAAAACTGCCACTTGTGGTTTATGGCTTTAGGCATTTGATATACCGCCCTTTACTGTGTATATCAGTGCAGTTTACAGATATTTTGTATCAGGTACTTTTTATTCCCTCGTCTCCGAAGGGCTTACAATCTAAGCATACCTGAGGCAATGGAGGGTTAATTGGCTTGCCCAAAGCTATAAGGAGTGGCCATGGGACTATAGACCCCAGTCCCTCCGGCCTGAGGTTACTTGTCCCTACGTAGGAATTGAACCCCCCACACAGAATTTTACAATGCCACACAGGCAATTATTATACTCACGCATCTGCCAACGATTCGTTCTGTCCACCATTTGAAACTAAAAGGCACCACACTGTAAACCCTGGAATTCACAGGATAACGTCAAACAACTTCTAGATCTCCCTGTAAATCCTCGGTTCTTCTTAAGGCTGCACAGAAGGAAGGGTTGTTAAGCACAGAGAAAAAACACAGACGCTTGGAAATAGTTGTATAAAATCTTAGGCCGAAGAGGAGACAGCCAGGGAGACTGCTAAGTGCACCACTTCTCCCCATCTGCTTCAGCTTGTTACTCCTTCAACTTGTGTTTTTATTGAAGCATTTGCATAAATTGGCACAAACAGAATTTAGCTGCAAAAGTGATGATCGTGATTTTAAATACAAGGGCGATCTAAGAGTTGAAGCAGCTAACAAGCAAGTAAACAAAAAAACGAAATTCATTCTTCAAGTTAGCTTTCCCTGTGGGCAATGAATGTCTCCCTGTGTATGGAATTGCCAACCTATGTTGAGATTCAGGGCTTCTGGTTCCGTTCGGTACTTGGCAGCTTTAAAAAGAGCACGATTCACGGCTCAGGTTCAGAACTCTCATTCACCTTGGAGAAGTCAAACACTGACTAAATTCAAGTACCTCGTAATAACCTTCAAAATTGTACAATAAAATTTCCCCTTCATTCCTCAACTCCCTCCTTAGTTCACCCAACAACTGAAGAACCAGGAGGTTTTGTTCCCAAAATACACTAACAATTCCAACCCACATCTGCAATGCCAATAAATCTATCAGCAATAGAGCCTTTACTTACGTTGCCCCTTCCATTTGGAATGCATTAACAGACAACGTAAGAGCCATGAAGGACCTCCAAACATTCCGGAAAGAGCTCAAAACTCATCTATTTGTTGAATACTATGGCTCCTCTACCAACAACAATCAGCATCAAGCACCACACTCCCCTTGACCACCTCTGTCCCCTCCATCCCTCCCTCCCACGTACCAATACATATTCATTACAGTATCTGCTTCTTGTACATATTTACTGTATGTTAATTGTTAATTTGTTTTTTCATGTTTGCTCTGTAAGTAATTTTTCTGATGTTATAATATGAAGTTCCTATTTTGTTCTCTGTCAACTGCCACTGATCTTTGGAAATGATGGCATATAAGTACTAAAAAATAAAATAAATAAATGCCGCATACTGGACTGTGAAAGCGTATTTAAGCAGCAAGCCTCTATGTGGGTGATTCAAAGGCTTTTCAACAACAGAATGGGAAGATAGTTGCTCGTGTTGGTTACTTGCATTTCAGCATTTTCAATGTTTTCAATGATGATTTCAAAGATTTGGTTATAATTAGTTGGCAACAAAGTTGCCAGTAACATCTGTTTTAATATAGACTTTTTCAGTGACTGGTCAAAAAAGAGTTTGTTTTCCACATAATGGAACATCAAGTGATTAGTAAAATAACATCAGTATATAGTACAGAACAATAGTAAGGTTATAACTGATCACAGCAATAGGTGACAATTCTCCTAGAGTCATGATCCCAGTGATGTTCAGGCACAGCGATGCCACAGTGTTCACAGAGTTTCCAATGGAAGAGGCGTGCCACTTTATGTATAGAAAGTTTCTGCCATCAGAACTTCACAGCCAGCTATGAGCCGAGTCACCGTCTCAAGCTCCCTCCCACAGAATCGACATATGTCTGTTCTGCCAGTCCCTTCAATGCTTGCTGTAAACCATCTCATCTCTAAGCCGCTGTCCTGGGCTGCAACTATCCACCACTCATCCTTTGTTTCAGTTCACCTCTCCTCAACCATTCATATGTCCGTTATGGATTGACGAAGGGTTCCTGGAGTAAAACTCTGTATTTCCCACTGCATTTATGCATTTGTCACTTATTTTTCCTTGGTTGTTGATCTAATTGCTTGAAGAGTTTTCTCTCATTATTAAGAAGGGACCCAGGATATCAATACTTGAACCAATACAAGCATTGTGGAACCTGTGTCCCTTGGGGAAACTGCTAGGTACATATGACCTAGATTGGCCACTGTTGGAAACAGAATACTGGGCTTGATGGACCTTGGTCTGACCCAGTATGGCATATCTTATGTTCTTATGTTCTTATGTAACGAATGGGAAGATAGTTGCTAATGTTGATTACTTGCATATCGGCATTTTCAATGATGATTTCAAATATTTGGTTTTAATTAATTGGAAACAAAGTTGCCAGTAACATCTGGTTTAATATAGACTTTTCCAGTGACTGGTCAAAATAAAAGTTTGTTTCCCATCATAATGGGACGTCAAGTGATTAGTAAAATAAGGTCAATATATGGTAAAGAACAATAGTAAGGTTATAAATGATGGCATCAACGGATCATCGCAGTAGGTGATCAAAGGTGATTATAGTCTCTCCATTCTCAACTATTCTCCTAGGGTTATGATTCCAGTGCTTTTCATATATATATATATATATATATATATATATATATTTTTTTTTTTTTTAAGCCTGTCCCTATATGCCTTATGATGAAGCCCAATGACCATTTTGGTAGCCACCCCTCTGCACCAACTCTTCTTTTTATATGCTTTTGAAGGTGTAGTTTCCAGAATTGCACACAAAACTCCAAATAAAGTCTCACCAAAGACCTATACAGAGGCACTATCACCTCCTTCTTCCTGCTGACCATTCCTCTCCCGATGCACCCAAGCATCCTTCTGACTTTTGCTGTCGTCTTTTCTACCTATTTCGTTACCTTAAGATCATCGGAAACAATCACGCCCAGGTCCCGTTCTTCATTCATAGACAGAAGTATTTCTCAACCCTATACTGTACCACTCTCTTGGATTTTTGGAGCCAAAATGCATAACCCTGCATTTTTTAGTTTTCAGTCTCAGCTGCTATATTCTTGACCATTCTTGAAGCTTTGCTAGATTCTTCCTCATTTTATCTACATCTTCCTGGGTGTCTACTCCATTGCAGATTTGGCTATCATCTGCAAAGAGGCAAACCTTAGACAGCCCTTCCACTATATCACTAACAAAAATGTTAAAAAGAATTGGACCAAGGACACATCTCTGCAGCACACTACTGGTAATACCCATCTCCTCAGGGTGAACTTCATTTATTTGTATCCTTTCTCACCTCCCACCCAACCAATTTCTAACCCAGTTAGTCACTTTAGGGTCCATTGCTAGGATGCTCAATTTATTTATAAGTTGTCTATGCGGAGCGGTGTCAAATGTTTTACTGAAATCTAAGTTTTCAATGATGATTTCAAAGATTTGGTTAGAATTAGCTGGAAACAAAGTTGCCAGTAACATCCATTTTAATATAGGAGGAGTGGTCTAGTGGTTAGGACAAGGTACTTCAGGCCGGAGGGCCGGGGGTTCAAGTGCCACCTGGGGACAGCAATCTCAGGCCAGAGGGACTGGGATTTCTAGTCCTATAGGCACTCCTTGTGGTCTTGGGCAAGCCACTTAACCCTCCATTGCACCATGTTCCCTGTATGTATTAGTGTGTGTGTCTCATATCCCCTCGTGTTAAATGTATCCCCCCACTTGACCGCTTTGACCCAGTGAAAAGTGGGATATAAATACAGCTAAATAAAATATAGACTTTTTCAGTGTCTGGTCAAAAAAGAGTTTGTTTCCCACATAATGGAATGTCAAGTGATTAGTAAATAAAGTCAGTATATGGTAGAGAACAATAGTAAGGTTATAAATGATGGCGTCAACTGATCACAGCAATAGGTGATCCCAGGTGATCATAACCTCTCTATTCTCGACAATTCTCCTAGGGTCATGATCCCAGTGCTTTTCAGGCACAGCGATGCCACAGGGTTCACAGAGTTTCCAATGGAGAAGGCGTGCCACTTTATTGTTCCTTTCTGTATAGAAATTTTCTGCCATCAGAACTTCATAGCCAGCTATGAGCCGAGTCACCGTCTCCAGCTCCCTCCCACAGAATTGACACGTCTGTTCTGCCAATCCCTTCAACGCTCACTTTAAACCATCTCATCTCTAAGCTGCTATCCTGGGCTGCAACTATCAACCTCTAATCTTTTGGTTTCAGTTCACCTCTCCTCAACCATTCATGTGTCCGTTCTTGATCGACAAAGTATTCCTGGAGTAACACTTTGTATTTCCCACTGTATTTATGCATTTGTCACTTATTTTTCCTTGTTTGTTGATCTAATTCCTTGAAGAGTTTTTTCTCTTGTTTTGCAAATTCTGCTACTTCCTTTCCTGCATATTTTGTTGGATTCTCACTCGTTCCTTCTAATCGTTGGAACACTTGTCCAAGTTTGATGATGGAGACAGATTCTGGATGTTTACTTTTGTATTTCAGCACTTTTTGAGTATTTGGATCCAATGATGCAGTTAGGTAGGCCCATGATAGTAGCCCTGCATGTACTGTATAATCTATCTCTATGAGTCCCAGCCCTTCCTCAGCTCTAGGGATGCACAGTCCCGGCACACACCAATTCCCGCAAATTACCTCCTGGGCATGGAGGAGTTTTCTTGTTTGCACATCCAGTCCATCAAGATTTCCAACAGGCCAAGAGGGTTACCAGTGAGAGTATACAGAATCTTGATCAGCTTTGACTTGAAAAATACATAAAAACAACCAAGGACTTAAAATAACAGCTAATATCATTCAAAGGCAACTGTGACCAAACTTATACGATAAAAAACAAATGTTTTTTATTTATTTATTTAACTGTATTTATATCCCGCTTTTCTCCGGGTCAAAGCGGCGTTACATACAAGGGTGGGGAAATTAAATATAAGGGTGGGGCCATCACCGGGAGGGCAACAATAATGATTTCGACATAAGACAGACTTTCGACATGGACAGTTTAGTGCAGTATTTGATCAGAGCTTCATGGTGGGCGAGATCAGGGGTTAGTGCACTTTTTGGTGGGAGTTGTTTTAAAGTATTCTTGGAATAGGATGGTTTTTAGCTGTTTTCTGAATGATAGTAGATCGTTATTGTTGGCTTGGTAGAGAGTTCCATAGGGACGGAGCATAAAGTTCAAAGGCTCGATTGCATGTCCGTTGAGTGCATTTGGTTCTTTTGTGAGGGATGGTGAGGGAGTTGCTGGAGGCCTGTCTGGTGATTTTGCCGTGGGTTGGATGAGACAGCAGGGTGCAGAGCTGGGTGTTCTGCGTTTGGTGGATGGCTTTGTGTGCGAGTAGGACAGCTTTGTATTTAGTTCTTGCTTCGAGGGGAAATATATGAAGGTCTCTTAGAATTGAGGTGATGTGGTCACTTTTCTTTGCTCTCTGAATGATTCTTGCTGTGGTGTTCAATGCAGTTCGGAGGGGGTTGGTCTGTGTGGCTGGTAGTCCATGGTAGATTATGTTGCAGTAATCCAGATGTGGGAGTGTCATAGCTTGCATTACCGTCCTGAAGTCTTGAGGTTCGAGGAGGGGTCTGAGACGTTGAACTGTTTTCGCATTGTGGAATATAATTCCGGCGGTTTTAGTAATTTGTTGCTTGAGGGTTAGGGCTTGGTCAATGATAATGCCCAGATATCTTATTTGTGGCTGTATTTGAATGCGTGTGGTTCCTATATTGAGGTGTGTGGGTGGTGTGAAGTCTGGGTCTTTTGTCACTATGAGGGCTTCAGTTTTTTTATGTTGATGGATAGGTTGTTTTCCTGTAACCAGTCTGACACTTCGGAGCAGCATGTTGATAGATGTATATTTGTTGGGTTTGTGGTTGTAATTGGGGCGTAGAGCATGATATCATCAGCATATATGTGGAAATTGATGTTAAATGGTAAAACTGAAAGCAATTAAAAAAGGAAATTTAAAAGGACAATGAAGAGAAACCAAAAATAATAATAAAAAGCTACCATACCAGAACTACAGCCAGGAGAGCCTACTATGGGAGATGAGAATAACCAAGGAATGACTCCTCCCTCTCCTTCTCCACACACATCCAGCAAATAGCTAACACCTTGTTTCTTTTTCTATAACATCAACAAAATTTGCTTCTTCCTTTCTGAACACACTACTAAGACACTCATCTACTCTTTAATCACCTCCCACCTAGAGTATTGCAACTTCCTCTGAATCATCTCTCCTGACTTCAATCTGATCAAAACTCATCTGTGCAGCTAATCTCCCATCAGCTTTGACATGCTCATATAACCCCTTTTCTCATGTCACTTCACTGGCTCCCTGTCTGCTCCGTATCCAGTTCAAGCTTCTCCTGCTGACCTATAAGTGCACTCATACTGCTGCTCCTCACTACCTTTCCTCTCTTATCTCTTCCTGCGCCCCTCCTCGGGAACTCCACTCTTCTGGCAAATCCCTTCTATCAGTATCCATCTCTTCTACTGCCAACTCCAGATTTCGATCTTTCACCTTGCTCCTCTTTATGCCTGGTAGAAACTACCCGAGTCAGTACATCAGGCGTCATCTCTGGCCCTTTTCAAATCCAGACTGAAAACTCATCTCATCGAGGTTGCTTTTGGATCCTGATCCACTTTGTCTCCAATGTGTTTCCTTACTATTCCCCTAAACGTATCCTTGTGCTGTCTTGACTAGATTGTAAGCTCTGATGAGCAGGGACTGACTTTTACATGTGTCTGTACAGCGCTGTATATGCCTTGTAGCACTATTAAAGTGAGTAGTAGCAGTAGTAGTGGTAACAGGCTGTATTAAGAAAAACGGATGCACTCGTGAGGTAGAAATAAAAGCTCATAAAAATATATACACGGAAGCATTAAAAAGCATTACAAGAGGCACATTAAAAACACATAAAGAGACATAAAAATTATAAAAAGAGGAATTAAAATGGAAGGAGATAGGCACATGGGTGCTCTTCACTTAAAAAAACATGAAACAAAGATAATTATATACACAGGTCTGCGACTAAAAAGCTGTTTGATTATTTTCATCTAATTTCCATGTATTTTGGTGTGCTGAAAACAAATAAAATATTGAAAAAACTCCTAGACGTCATGATTTGCCACAACATGCAAAATTGTCTTCAAATTTATCAATTTTTTTCAAATTACTATTAATTAATTCAAATTACTATTAATTAATTCACATAAGTGCATTTAAGATATAAAATGCCAAAAAAAACCTTAAAGGGGTTGTCCGAGTTATGTAAAAAAAATATATAGCACTGTAAATCTGATGGTCAGCAATACATAAGCTAAGCAAGTTTTAAGTAGGTGCTTCTAATGGTAGAAGGGGTTAATCTTTCCTGAAGAGTCCAGTGGGAGGGAGACACAGGGCAGATAGCAGCAGCTCCGGTCAGTGCAGGGGGGCGTGGCCAGCACTGTGACGTCTCCTGTACAGACACAGAGCTGCTCTCTCCTGCATGCCACACTTGTGCACGAATCATCATCAGGTTCTTGGTTCTAGGCTTTTCACACTTTTTCATTGCAATTCGTGTTAGCTTGTCATTCTTCAACCGTTATGTTATGGCTCCGCGAAAGTGTATTAATTCGCCAGACAGTTTCTGTTTCATCTGTGGTGAATATACAGTGTTGAAGCAACAGCAGAATATTACAGACTTTGTGAAAAAAGTATACTTTGCATACTTTGGACTAAGAACACAGGTACACTAAAAATTTTTTTTTTAAACAGCCTTTAATGTTTCGATTGATTTTTACGTTTTTTGGTGCGCTGAATCCAAATCTGGTAACCAATTTGCTCCATCACGTACAGATGTTTTGCTACATTGGGTTAGCAGTTTGAGGTGAACGTTTCAGATTGAGTGCGATCGAGATAAAAGTTTCTTGGATGAATTCTTTATACTAATTGTTTAGTAGTTATTCAAATAAGAATAAAGAAAATTGTAACAAGGCAGCACATAAGAATAGAGTAATGTCAACAAAACACACTGTGATGGTAGCAAAATTATCTGCACTTAAAACAGCCACATACATGTGCACAAACATTGTGCATATAAGAGCGAGGTTAGACACAAAGCAAAGCAAAGCAATGTGCAAAAAATGTTGTACAGGTATCTATGTAAGAATAGAAAACGCAAACCGCACCATTGCAATACATGAAGACAAACACCCGATGGTGTGAAAATAAAATTCTAATAAATGAGATCCGACACTGTGGTAATAACTAGCAAATTTTTATTTCAAAGTTTAGTAAAAACACGATATTTGTCAACACAGTTTAGATTTTAAAGTCATTCTTGGGTCAATCAATCTCCTGGTGGGCCCGTTTCTTCTTCCCCCGAATGCTTCTCTTGGTGCGCTGCTTGGCGTATTTTTCATCTGGGGTTTCCCGCAGCAGCAACCAGCAGAAATCAGCCATCATAGTGGTGTTCCATCTTCCTTGGTACCTTCTCTCTGCGTCCTTGATGTCCTGGTGAAACCTTTCACCTTGTTCTTCACTGTACGCCCCCAAGTTTTCGGGAAAGTAGTTCACATGGGAGTGCAAGAAATGGACTTTCAGGCTCATGTTACAGCCTTGTTCTTTGAAGGCATTGAGCATCCTGGCAACAATATCCTTATAGTTCTCATCCCGCCTGTTCCCCAAGAATTTGAGAACAACATCCTTGAAGGAATCCCAGGCTTCTTTTTCCTTCTCAGACATCGTTTCAGCGAATGCTCCATCTGAAATGAGTTTCCTTATATCAGGGCCAACAAACACTCCTTCCTTTAGCTTTGCTTCAGAAAGTCGGGGGAACTTTGAGCAAAGGTACCAAAAGCACTCACCATCTTTTGGAAGGGACTTGATGAATTGCTTAATGAGACCCAACTTAATGTGGAGAAGTGGTAATAGAATTTTATCACGAGGTACCAAGCTCTCATGAAGAACATTTTTCTCACCGGGTCTCAAATACTCCCGAATTGGCCAGTCTTTTTTTCCCCCAGTGTAGGTCGCGGGCCCGGCTATCCCACAAGCAAAGGAAGCAGGGATATTTGGTGAAACCGGATTGCTGCCCTAATAGCATGGATAGAATTTTAAAGTCTCCACAAATCATCCACTTATGCTCATCATAACGAATCTTCTGAAGAATCAGGGCCAAATTCTCGTATTTTTCTTGGAGAATAACAGAGTGAGCAATAGGAACTGAAGCGAATGTGTTGCCATTATGAAGAAGAACACCTTTTATGCTGTCTTTTGACGAATCAATGAACAGCCGCCATTCAGCAGGATCATACTTGAGTTTAAACTTTTCCATCACTCCGTATATATCGTTGCAAAATACCAAATCTTCCTCTTTGCTGAAATACTTCAAAAATTGTGTCTCGCGGTTGCGGTACCAATAAAAAGTTGTTCCTGGTGACAATAGATTTTTCTGTTTAAGCCGAGAACCTAGCAGTTGGGCAGCATCTTTTGGGAGTCCTAAATCCCGGACTAAATCATTCAATTCAGCTTGAGAGAAAAGTTCAGGTTTCGGATTTGGTTCAGTTTCAAACTCGGAAGTACTGGACTCATCGGGAAAAGCCATCTGATGAGTCTCATCATGATCAGAACCGTCCACACAAATATGATCCAAAGATTTTGGTGGTTCAGGCACAGGTACTTCGTTGCTATGAGGCATAGGCCTAATTGCTGAGGGAAGGTTGGGGTAACTTATTACGTTCTTATTTTTTAAGTTGTATCCCTTCACAATGCAAGAGCAAAAATAGCAGTCACTGCTGTGGTCTCTTTGTTTACGCCACATCATAGGTATTCCGAAACGAAATGCTTGTTTTTTACCTTTCATCCATAAGCGTAGATCTTCCTCACATGTCTTGCACACTTTGTGAGGAGCCCACGGTTTGTCTTGATCGCCTATCTTCAAACCGAAATAGGCGAAATATACTTTTTTAATAAATGCAGAAATGTTCCTCTGCCGCTTTTTCACGGTATATTCCCCACAAATAAAACAAAAACTGTCCGGAGAGTTGACGCAACCTCTGGCTCTGTGAGCCATCACAAATACACAGCACTGCAAACTACAACTGTAGTGAACCACTTCGGAATAAAGCTGGATTACGACTGAGCAAACAAAAGGTAATAATGAACTTGCAAGAAACTGAAATTTGACAGGAACGTTCATGTCGCAACCACCGTGTTTGAGCGAGCGAACGAGGCGACCCGAACAGGAAAGAACATGCGCCAGCGCGAGTACTGGATTTAGCCCCCCGCCTCCCAATTGTCCTGTTAATGTATAAAATGAATACAAAACACTCTAAAATATCATGAGGGAGTGTTTCTAGTTAGTTAACCATTACAACCTCTATTTTGGGCCAAGAAAATAAACTGCAGTCGGCTAAAAAGAAATAACCAGGTAAGGCGGACTTGGCCCTCGCCCCCCTCAACCCCCCCAAACATCCACCCCCCCCTCCCCACTTTCCCTTCAAATAACCACCACATACTCGCTATATTGGCAGATCAACTGGTCGCAGCTTTATTAAACAAGCAGAACATAAAATTACAACCATAACTGTATTAACTTACGGCTCCGGCAGCGGGACAATCCCTCACCAGCCATATGGGTAGCAAAGTGAGTTCCTTCCCGCCTCCGCCGAGAACCGTCCCTGGCAATTCCATCCCCCTCTTCTGGCTTCGCCATATTACTAGCAAAAGCCAAGGGCTTCTGCGGGTCGGGGTTACCCCCACCCCCGCCCTGCATATTGCCATGCCTCCGGACCCCGGACACCTCCGGGATCCCACACCCCCCCTCCAGCTGCAACCCCCCCCCATCTCCCCAGCCCCTAGATCCCCCCCCCCCAAAAATAAGGGGAGGGAGGGTGGGTACGCCCGTCCTTTCCCCCCGATTCCTGAGGACTGGCGTCTGACCGCTCGCTCCCACCGGGACCTCCGCTCCCCTCATTGGCTCCCGCAGCCACCTGGGCATGTGGGAGCCAATGGATTTAAAATACAACACCCCAGGGAGCGCGCCTTACCGCCGCGGAGGGGGGCTCGAGCCACTCCGCCCCCCCGGTTACTGCCGACCGTCAGGCACGTGGGCCCGCGGTCTCCTAATAACCAGGTAAGGCGGACGTGGCCCTCGCCCCCCTCAACCCCCCCAGACATCCACCCTCCCTCCCCACTTTCCCTTCAAATAACCACCACATACTCGCTATATTGGCAGATCAACTGGTCGCAGCTTTATTAAACAAGCAGAACATAAAATTACAACCATAACTGTATTAACTTACGGCTCCAGCAGCGGGACAATCCCTCACCAGCCATATGGGTAGCAAAGTGAGTTCCTTCCCGCCTCCGCCGAGAACCGTCCCTGGCAATTCCATCCCCCTCTTCCGGCTTCGCCATATTACTAGCAAAAGCCGAGGGCTTCTCCGGGTCGGGGGTACCCCCACCCCCGCCCTGCATATTGCCATGACTCCGGACCCCGGACACCTCCGGGATCCCGCCACAGGCTCAGTGACACCTGTCCCTGAGCCCTCCCCCAGAATCAAAGCTGCGACCAGCCATCCCGCCCAACACACTCCAGGGCCTCCTGCCAATCATTCAGGAGTAAATCCATCCCAACCGGGGACAGATGTACCCCATCCGAACGATACAGGCCCGCGCACTCGACCTCCACCCAGGAATGCAAAATCTGATACCCCCCATGAACCAAAACCCAACGGCCAATTTGACGGTTAATTTTTACTAACCCACGGGACCACCGCCGATGGCCCCAGCAAGCAGGCCTGGGAATTATGTCAGACCATAACAGAACTACACCGGGGAACATTAATAACACTTCCCCCAAATTCCGCTGAACCGCCCTGATCAGCTGCTTCACTGTCCATGACGCCAAATCATTGCCGCCCAGATGCAGCAATAAGACCTCCGGGGATCCTCTGACGCGCTGATGGTGCCGTAGCAAGGGCAAAAGTTGTAACCAGCGCAGGCCGCGCTCACCCAGCCATGATAACACCACATCGTCAGCTTGCAGTCCCAGGTTCGCCCCGAGCGGCCGTAAAGCTGCCTGCAGGCCGGCCCAGTACACAAAGGAATGGCCGACTATCCAGCAGGCACATGGCACCCGAATCCCATCTAAAAGAAAAAACACAGTTAGTACCCCCAATACACCGCCCACCCCGCTCACAAACATACATATCCCTTAAATGCATTTGAACGCCAGCAGCCGATCCGCTGAATATCGGCCCCCGGCAAACCAGCCAGCGCCGCACTAGTAGCGGCCCCAATCCGGAAGGAATGCGTTGCGAAGTCACCAGGGGATAGGCCAATCTGTGACACCACCATCCGCAGAACAGCGGTAAACTGAAAACGCGTCAAACACTGCACATCCGTGTGCATGAATAGCAGCTCCCCTCCCGGAGGACGCACCTGCAAGTATGCCGCCATAGCCGCTACCGGACAGATCGTAGAGGCCAGAAGCGGCCTTAAATGCACCCACACACCTCTCCCTCTCTGATCGGTCTTAGACCGTGACAACCATATGCTCAGCTGTCCTTGTGCCAAACGCACATGACGGAGTTGCAGAGCCGCACCCCCCGACCGCCTACTGGACGCCACCAATTCCCCCGACCGGAAAGCCCCAAAGAAGGCCACACAAAACACAGCCCGGAACAGCAGAGCCTCGTATTCGGACTCCCCCACTAAAGGTAAAGCTGCGCTCATCCGAGCCAACAGGTCGGGGGTAATTGGACGCCGATTGTCCAACTGGGGAGGGGTAGCGCGCTCCCACCCCAATAAAAGCCGGCGAGAAAGAAACCCCCAGCCGTGCACCGCCCACCCAACCGCCTTAGAGAAAAAGGCAAAGCCGGCAAGGTGAGCCCGCACTGAGGAGAGGGCCACCCCCGCAGCCTTTTCTGCCAGAATGTATTCACCAATAAGGTGATCAGGCACCGGGCCCAGCCGCCATCCACGAGTCACTAAGAAGGCCACCACACTGTCACAGCCCTTGCAGTAAGAACGCCAAGTCGCTGATGAAACCGAACACCTCAGCAAGCTCAGGATACCAGGAGGCCAAGTTTCCATAAACGCTCGGGGACCGACTGCCCCACGGGGTCCGCCTCTGGTGCCAGTCGCCGAAACAAGTCCCACTTGAAACGAGAAAGAGCATCAGCGACTTGGTTAGCATATCCCGGAACATGTCGAGCCCGCACTACCAGATTCAACTTCAAACAGGCAAAAACCACCTCCCTCATCAATGCTGCCACAAGCGCGCAACGAGGCGCATAACGATTAATAACATGGACCACCGCCTCATTGTCGCACCACCACAACAGTTGCCGATTACGAAGCCGATCCGGCCACAACTCCAAGACCACCAAAATGGGGAACAGCTCCAAAAACGTGATACTGTCGGTTAATCCCGCCGCCCGCCAGGCCAACGGCCAGGGCTCAGCGCACCATGCCCCCCAAAATAGACGCCCAGTCCAAGACCACCCGCCGCGTCTGTAAAAATCTGTAAATCGAAGGAAGACACCTCCTTCTCGAGGAGGACCGTAATTCCATTAAAATCTCTCAAAAACTGGTCCCAAACCCCGAGGTCGGCCCTCATGCTCCGGGAGACCCGGATGCGATGATGAGGCCGCCGCACTCCCGATGTAGCCGCCGACAGGCGCCGCAGGAACACCCGGCCCATAGGGATAACCCTGCAGGCAAAGTTCAGGGAGCCCAACAAAGCCTGCATCTCCCGCAACGTAACTTTGCCCGCCCCCAGCACGTTCGCCACTAACACCCGCAAACGCACTACCTTGGCTGGAGGCAGTCGCGCCACCATATCGACTGAATCCAATTCCACTCCCAGAAATGTGATGCGCGTGGCCGGACCCTCAGTCTTGTCCGCCGCGAGGGGCACCCCCCACTCCCGCGCCAGCCACATGAACCCATCCAGCAGTTCACGACAGAGCCCGGACGGCGCCGAACCAACAAATAGAAAGTCATCCAAGTAGTGGACCACATTCCGAGAGCCGACGGACACCTCCAGAACCCAGTGCATGAAGGAACTGAACATCTCAAAGTAACGACAAGAGACCGAACAGCCCATCGGCAGGCACTTGTCGAAGTAATAATGGCCCTCAAACGCAAAACCCAATAAATGGAAGGAAGCAGGATGCACCGGCAACAGGCGAAAAGCGGACTCAATGTCGACTTTCGCTAGCAAACACCCACGCCCACACTCGCGCACCAGCCGCACAGCCTCATCAAACGACGCGTACCGCACCGCGCACAATTGGCGTGGAATGAGATCATTCACCGAGGCCCCCTCCGGGAAGGACAAGTTGTGAATGAGCCTGAATTTTCCGGGCTCCTTCTTAGGCACAATGCCCAGAGGAGATACCACAAAATTCCGGCATGGCTGGTCCACAAAAGGCCCAGCCACCCTGCCGAGAGCCAACTCAGCAGCCAATTTACCTCGAACTACCGGCGCTGGGCGCTTCACCGACGGCGCATTGTGCGCCATCACCGGGCCCCCCTCCCCCACTACTGGTATGGGGAACCCGTACTGGAAACCCCCTTCCAAGACCCGCCGAGCCGTAACCCGCTTATACCGCCTCAACCAAGGCCTGAGAGCCGAAAAAAGTATCGGGGTAGGGGCTAACTCCATCACGCCATTACTGCTTCGCGGCCGGGGGTGTGGGTCCTTTCTTGCTGCAACGGAGAGCAGAGTGTCCCCCCCCCCACATAAGGAGCAACTATGCCGGAACTTACAGTCCGGGAAGGGGCAAGACGACTTATTAAAGCGCCAACAGACATCCCCGACCCCCTCACCAGCACCTTTTTGAAAACCGGGAGCCGGGCCGCTCCGAAACGGCCGCCTCACACTCACCGATGCAGCGGCGACCCCTTTTTGCCCGCCCCAGCCCCCCCTTTCGCCGACATCTGTGTTAACCAGAGGCTGATATCCTGGGTCCCCCAAGACAAGGCGCGATTCTCCTCCATCTTGTCCCGAAACTTCTCATCATAGTTGAGCCATGCCCAACCATCATGAGTTTGCGCCGCCTCCAGAATCGAGTCGGCATAGGCAAGTAACATCCCATATTGCCCGGGGTAACGCTGCCCCCAGACGCTAGCTAACCGAAGAAAAGCCCTCGTCCAATTAATAACATTCCGCGAAGCCCTCTTGACCCTACCCGCCTTCTCGTCCGCCTTCCTTTTCCGCCTGCTGTCCCCTGAACGCTTCCTACCTTCCAGAAGGCGGAAAATATCGATGTATTTCCGTTTCCAGATCTTGCGCCTAAGCTTACGCGGCACCCCTTCCCACAGCTCCAAAAATGAGGCCAACGTAGCACCCCCACCTCCCCCGCCTACCCCCCCCACCCCCGACGGATTGTCCACCACATCCCCCAACCGACGAGGACGATGACGATGAACGCGAAGATGAGCTCCCCCTCCTACGCCGCTTACGCGAGCTACGGCTCTTCTTCTTCGCCTTGCCCCCCACCCCCTCTGCCTGGCTAACCACCGCGCCCTGCTCACCCCGAATCTCATGTGACTCACCATCAGCCGAAGTCCGGGGTTGGACAACATCTGGTAGGGTAGACGCCGGCGTTGGAAGCATCTCCTGCAGGTCCTCACGCTGTGCCATTGGGACCTCCCCCGTAGTCCGTCCTGAGCCGCTCCCCCCGTCTCCGGTCGGCACCTGTGGGGACACCGGAAAAAAGGAAGAGGAACCCGACAAGCCCCAGGGCAGCTGCCAAGGCCCCGTCCAATCCACCCTGGAGGAACCCTGCCCCCCTCCCTGCCAATAGTCCCAACCCGACAGGCCTCCACCCCCCAGAACCATATGCCAACCCCATGGGCCCCCTCGAACCCACCCCTCCTGACCCCCAGCTGTACCCTGCCACCCCGCTGGCAACTGAGGTGCCCCCCCCCACCCCCGAGGAGTCCGCCACCGGAGGAAATGGAGCAGCACTGCCTGCCGCTCCCCCAATGGACCTTGCACCCATAACCCCACTGGGTACCGGCCCCTCCAGTGCCCCTGGAGCCACCTCCTGGCCACGGCCAGCCCTACTCCCTCGGGATCTCCTGGAACTGCCAGGGGGTACTGCAGCAGCTCCCCTACTCGGGACCCTGCGCCCAGCTGGCCGTGACACCCCTGTCTTCCCCCTGGCCCGGCCTCCCGAGCCCCTAGGAGCCCGCCCCATGGACCGCCCATCGCCCCTCGTGCCCATGCCCCTCTTCCCCTTACCCCCTTGGCCCCCCATCTCAAAGTAGCACAGCAGGAAGATTAAAAGTATCCTGCTCAGAAATGTGCCCAGAGGATGCAGGCAGCCGACCCAGCAGCCCCCCCCCCCCTTTTCCCAGTCCCTACTCCCCCGGACAGCACCTGGAATAGGCCGCAGGAGGCCTGTGCACGTTCGTCGCTGCCTGTCTCAGTCCTTCGGCGCTGCCTGCCTCTCACTCCTCCGACACAGCACCGATTCCGCCTCAGCAGCCCGGGAAAAAAGGCGCCGCACACAGCCCTCTCCAGCACCGACCCCGATGCAGGTCAGAAGCCACGCACCGCCACGGAGCTGCAGCCAGACGCCTGTCCTTTCCCCCCGATTCCTGAGGACTGGCGTCTGACCGCTCGCTCCCATCGGGACCTCCGCTCCCCTCATTGGCTCCCGCAGCCACCTGGGCATGCGGGAGCCAATGGATTTAAAATACAACATCCCAGGGAGCGCGCCTTACCGCCGCGGAGGGGAGCTCGAGCCACTCCGCCCCCCCGGTTACTGCCGACCATCGGGCACGTGGGCCCGCGGCCTCCTAATTATGTGAACATTCCTTATATGGGTAAGAAATCTAATTTTGCAAGAAAACGTGACGTGATGGAACATTTTGGCTATTTTTCCAGGATTCAGCACCCCAAAATCTATAGGAATCAGTTGCAAAACTGGAGGCAGTTTTTTGGTAGTGTACCTGTGAAATTGGAGATCAAGATAAAGTCTGGGGCCTCATAAAGTGTGCAAACGGTGTGTTGAGGACCTCTGAAACTGGTTCAAGGGTAAGAAAAAATCTTTCCGTTATGGGATTCCTATGGTATGGCGAGAGCAAAAGAACCATAGTGACGACTATTACTTTTGTTCATGCGATGTGAAAGGATTTAATTCCAAATGGAAGCATTCCATTTCATACCCCAATTTTCACTTGGCAATTCGTCCCATCCCCCATGGCACAGATATACCATTACCGAAGCCCCCTGCTACCTTGGAAGAGATACCTAGCTCCGATGAAGGTGAAGTCATACCTGAACCAGATGACGAATCAAATTATGTCTTTGAAGATGATACAAGACCAAAATTGTTTTCTCAGAAGGAGATGGAATGATTTGGTAAGAGACTTGAATCTTCCCAAAGATGCCACTGAGTTACTCGGATCAAGGCTGAAAAGCAGGAATTTATTGTTGCCAGGAGTGTCATCTTCATGGTTCAGACATCGTGAAAAGGAGTTCGTTCCTTACTTCGCCCAGGAAGACAAGTTGGTTTATATTTTTTTAAAAATACAATTTTGATTTGAGCAATGATTTACATAACACAAGAATAGTGATTAGATATTTTTCACAAATTTAAATAAACATTTGATTGAAAGGTGCGTGGGGGGGGGGATATAAAATATACATATATACAGGATTACCTATCGGTAGATCATATGCTGCGTGTGTTCCGGGTGCCATAATGGGGGGCGGGAGAGAACTTATTGAGGCTAGGTGCTGTAATTAGGTCAGGTTGTAGTAGGCCTGAAATAAATGTGTTTTGAGGTTCCTTCTGAATTCATTCAAGCTATTTGAGATTCGAAGCTCATGTGGGAGCTGGTTCCAGTGGATTGGAGCTGCATAGGTGAATGCTCTATTGCTTGTTTCTGCTTTAACAGATCTTATGCTGCTTGGGACACAGAGAGTGTTGAGATTCCTGGTTCTTCTGTTCCTATTGTGCGGTTGCATAGTGATTAGGTTGTCAAGGTAGGAGGGAGCAATATTGTGAATGAGTTTAAACGTTGTTATGAGTAATTTGAAGATGATACGGGCGGCTACCGGGAGCCAATGTAGTTCCATAAGCACTGGTGTTATGTGGTCTGTGACGTTTTTTTCCATGATGATTCGTGCAGCGACATTTTGAGCCATTTGTAAGATATTTAGGGTGTTCTTCGGGAGCCCTTGTAAAATGGCATTGCAGTAGTCCAGATGAGGAATGATTAGCGCTTGTGCGACAGTCCTGAAGTCAGATTTTTCCAGGATACTGCGAAGTGGTTGAAGAATTTTCAGTTTGTAAAAAATGGCTTGGTTAATTGTTCGGAGGTGTTTGTTCATTTTAAGGTTGTTGTCTAGTAGGACCCCTAGATACTTTATTGCAGGCTTCGCATGGTATATGTTTTTGTTGAGTGTGACTGTGGTGGGTGGGATGAAATTGGTTTTTTTGGAGATAAACATGACCTCTGTTTTCTTGTGGTTTATTGACATGTTGTTTTGTTGAAGCCACGTTTGTAACATGTCAAGGCATTTTTCCAGTGGAGTGAAGTCCGGCTGTGTTGTGTTTAGGCGTGTGTACAGCATCACATCGTCAGCATAGATGTGGTAATTGATGTTGCACTTCTGAAAGATCTCACAGATTGGTTTTATATACAGGTTGAAAAGTAGAGAAGATAAAGCAGATCCTTGAGGGATCCCCTGGGTCTGGGGGAAGGCATCCACTTTATCGTTGTTGAATAGGACTTGTTGCATTCTATTGGATATGTAAGATGCAAACCACTTTAGGGGGGTCCCTGTTATACCTATTGATGCTAGTCGCTTTAATAGGGTGCTGTGATGTACTGTATCAAATGCTGCTGAGATGTCTATAAATACAAGTACAAGTTTTACTCCACAGCGGTTTTTACGCTTCCATACCTGTAGGTCATTCCGTACACTTGAAGGAAACCTACGAGAACTTGGAATTGGTTCTTCGTAAACTTAAATATGAAGACCATGTTTGGCAAGTGTGTGCGGACTTGAAGGTCTTGTGCATGCTGCTTGGGCAACAAGCTGGGTATACCAAATATCCTTGTTTTCTGTGTCTATGGGACAGTCGAGACCGACAAAATCACTGGACCAAGAAGAGTTGGCAGCCAAGGGTGCTAACAGTCGGTGAAAAAAATGTCCTTCGAGAAACTTTGGTACTTTCCCATAAAGTTCTTTTACCACCTTTCCACATAAAATTGGGATTGATGAGGCAATTCATAAAATCACTTCCAAGAGATGGAGAATGCTTCAAATACTTGGTCACCAAGTTTCCAGGCCTATCGGAGGCAAAATTGAAGGAAGGTGTGTTCGTCGGACCAGACATTAGAAGGCTTATAGTTGATCAAGAGTTTGTCAATACCATGATGGATCCTCAAAAAGAAGGGTGGATTGCATTTAAAGAAGTCGTACAGAAATTTTTAGGCAATAACAAAGATCCTCACTACAAAAAGATCATCGGACGAATGCTGAAAGCATTTCAAGCTTTAGGTTGCCTGATGAGTTTGAAAGTGCATTTCCTCCAGTACCACTTTGACTACTTTCCTGAAAATTTGGGAGCTGTGAGTGAGGAACAAGGTGAACGATTCCACCAAGACATTAAAGAGGTGGAAAGGAGATACCAGGGAAAATGGAGCATTACAATGATGGCAGACTACTGTTGCATGCTTCAGAGAGACATTTCAGATGCTACTAACAAGCGTAAGTGCACCAAGAGGAGCCTCACAAGGAAGAAGAATCGAGTTTAGTGTGTGTAGGTGAGCTCATTTCAGTTCAAAAAAGGATTTTCATGAAAATATTGTAATAAAACTTTAATTTTATAAGTCTATTTCCATTTATTTTGAGGTATTGCCTTATTTAACATAGTTAACTAAATTGTCAGGAAATGTGATGTCCTATGACAAAATAGAGGTCATTTTTGGATTCAGCGCAACAAAAAACATAAAGATTACGTGGAATAACCAAAACAGCCCTCGAAAAAAAGTTTTTTGCAGACCTGTGATTCAAATGCAAATATAGCCCTTTACAATAAAAAATGTCAGTATAAAAAAACAGATGCCCAGAGAGGAAGGGGATAAAGGAGAAGAGAGGAAAGGGGAAGGGGATCAGAAACTACAAAGGATGGGTCGGAACTGCTGTAAAACGGGGCTGTTAATCTAAAAACAGAGATTGTTGATGTTAACAGCAACCACACGACTTATAGTAGGGAACATCGGGGCATACGCAGGATACAGAAAAATATCATATACAGTAGCAGTAAGCAATCTGCAACCATGGAGGGTTATCAAAAGGTATGTGAGGTTTTAGAGGGAGAAGGGGAACTCGGACGAGCAGACTGAACTGGTTGTGTGTTGACATGGAAAAGGATCTCAACATTCCTATACAGTGAGCAGAGTGCGGATATACCTAAGAACAGGAAGGGTACGTAGAAGGTTTACACAGACAAGAAAAGCTGGATCACACAAGAAAGGCATATTATTTCTGAACATTTAGAGAAAAAGTGTTAACATGCCTATGCTCGGGCAAAGCGTGGGTAAAAGTGAAAATGCCGCACATACGCAGTGCTGAAATACACCGGTATTGGCTTCGATCTCCTTCTCCTGGCAGTGAATTAACATATCACTACACCAATAATAAAGACAGTGGATGCAGTCGCAAGGGCACAATGAAAAAATCTGTTCAATGAGTAAATAGGGGTCATTGGCATCATTTTGACATGCTGTCTTATGCCGAGCAGGAGCAAATGGGACTCACTCTTGCTCCCACTAGACTTCAGTGTCCCCAGTAAGTCCAGAGGTATCAACTGGGTGTAGTGGGGGTATGGCCCAATCTGGTAAGAGGGTCTCCTAGGGGGCACAACTTTATAGAAACATAGAAACATGACAGCAGAAAAAGACCATATGGTCTATCCAGTCTGCCCTTCCATACTAAATACTGTAGTCTCTTTTTTTCCATTAGAGAACTTCTGTGTTGGTCCCATGCTTTCTTGAATTTAGCTACTATTCTGGTCTCTTTCTTGAATTCTCTACTGTTCCATGCATCTACCACTCTTTCTGTAAAGAAAAATTTCTGCATATTACTCCTGAGTCTATCCCCTTCAAGTTCATCCTATGTCCCCTCGTTGCACATCTTTCTTTAAATTGAAAGAGGCTCTCTTTCTGTCACAGGGATATTTAAACATCTATATCATGTCTCCTCTCTCCCGCCTTTCATCCAAAGTATACATATTGAGATCTTTAAGCCTGTCCCTATATGCCTTATGAAGAAGCCCATTGACCATTTTGGTAGCCACCATCTGCACCAACTCCATCCTTTTTATATCCTTTTGAAGATGTGATTTCCAGAATTGCACACAATACTCCAAATAAGGTCTCACCAAAGACTTATACAGAGGCACTATCACCTCATTCTTCCTGCTGACCATTCCTCTCTCTATACACCCAAGCATCCATCTGACTTTTGCTGTTGTCTTTTCTACCTATTTCATTACCTTAAAGATCATCAGAAACGGGAGCGTGTGAGGAGAGGAGGCTTGCTCGTTGCTGTGCCCCGCTGTGGTCTTCGTTCCGCTATTGAAGTGCCTGATCCATCTGGTGGCGCCTACCCCTGACGTCATCACCGGGGGTTTATAAGCCGCTACCTTAAATGGTACGTGGAAGCGGTCGCATTCTAAAGGAGCGCGTTATTAAGGGGCTCGCTCCTTATGCGCTCCTTTGGCGCCCGTGGAGCGTGAGAGCTGGCCAGTAAGTTGAAGCATGGGTAGACGGAGGAAGCGACCTCTAAATGTAAGTACTGAGAATCCTACCAAAGCTGTAAAAATATCTGGCCCTATTGATCGTCATCTGGTTTCTGTGAATGGTAAGGAGGGGGAGGCCGTTCCTGTAATCCCCACTCAGCTCCTCAGTCATGACTCCTCATGTGTTTCCGGGGTTAGTATCTCTTCCCCCTCTGCTGCTGTTGTTAGTGCTGGTCCCGTTATGTCCTCTCCAGTGAGGAGGGTTGCATCTCTGCAATTGGAAGTACCATCTGCTTTATCTGCCTCTGGACCTGTGTCGGATACCGGGAGGGTTGCTTTGCCCCGGATCTTATCAGTTCCCGAGAATCCTGCATTGGAGCGACGGGACGGTGTTTCCTTGTCTGGGGACCCAAAGGATGTTTCTCTTTCAGATATTTGGACTGTGCTTTCTCGGATAGAGTTCCGTTGTTGTTCAAATGTCGGACTTCACTAAAGACTCTGTAGCTAATTTTATTCAACATAATTCTCAGATTGAAGAGTTAGGGGAGCGATGCCAAAAATTGGAAACCCAGTGTAAAGTGTTACAAAGTTCTTCATTGTCTTTCATGAAAGATAGTCTTATTCTTCATGCTCAACACGAGTTGTTGGAGAATAGTATGCGTGCTTTGAATTTACGTTGTATAAATTTTCCTCGCACACGGTTCTTATCCCCCCAGATACTGTTGGATAAGTATTTGATTGATATTTTGGGATATCGGGAGGATAATAAACCGTCTGTGACTAAAGTGTTTTATATTCCCTCTAAAGGGTCTTCTGACCTGGGTGGTTCTGATGAGTCTGTGCTACCTCGGTCTCAGGAGTCCCTTAATCTATCGGAGTTTCTTGAGTCTTCTCAAGACAGCATACCTACCAGGGCAACCCTTTTGGTGTCTTTTGCTTCCGAACTTGATAAAAATGCTGTGATGCGTTTATATTTTCTTCATAAAACATTTATCTTTTGTGGGGGGAGGGTGAACATCTTTCCCGATGTCTCCAGGAAAACTCAACTAAAGCGCAGGGCTTTTTTGATGTTAAAGCCATGCGTTTTGGCGCTTGGTGCCACGTTTTTTCTTAAATATCCATGTAAGTGTTTAGTTACCTATCAGACCACCAAGTATGTTTTTCTGGAGACCTCGGCATTGGAGTCCTTCCTCCAATCTAAGGGTCCACCGCTTACCTCAAATGTTTGATTGTTTCGGTAGTAGATTGATAAAAAAAGAGTTTAGATAATAATTTGAGTTGGCTTCCTCTCTCTCTTGTATACTCCTCTGGATGTGGACTTTCATATGGATGCTTTATTGTATGTTTTTCCGCTTGCTGTGCAGTGTATTAGTTATTGCTGGAGCGTCTGTATTTTCCTTGAAATTTCCCAATAAATGAAATTTTAAACTTGAAGAAAAAAAAAAAAAAAGATCATCAGAAACAATCACGCCCAGGTCCCATTCTTCTTTCGTAGACAGAAGTACTTCTCAACCCTATACTGTACCACTCCCTTGGATTTTTGGAGCTGAAATGCATGACCTGCATTTTTCAGTTTTCAATCTCAGCTGCTAAATTCTTGACCATTCTTCAAGCTTTGCTAGATCCTTCCTCAGTGTATCTACATCTTCCTAGGTGTCTACTCCATTGAAGATTTGGCTATCATCTGCAAAATAGCAAACCTTAGACAGCCCTTCCACAATATCACTAACAAAAATGTTAAAAGAATTGGACCAAGGACACATCCCTGCAGTACACCACTGGTAATACCCATCTCCTCAGGGTGAACTTCATTTACTTGTACCCTTTCTCACCTCCCACCCAACGAATTTCTAACCCAGTTAGTCACTTTAGAGTCCATTGCTAGGGTACTCAATTTATTTATAAGTTGTCTATACGGAGTAGTGTCAAAAGCTTTACTGAAATCTAAGTACACCACATCTAGGGCTCTCCCTCAGTCCAACTCACTCATCACCCAGTCAAAGCAATTAATCAGATTTCTTTGAAAAGACCTGCCTCAAGTAAAACCATGCTGTCTCGGATACTGCAATCCACTGGAGTCCACTATCCACTGGAGTCCACTATCCACTGGAGTCCACTATCCACTGTTTTAGCAGAGTTTCCATTAATTTACCACCCGGGTCAGACTAACTGGCCTGCAGTTCTCAACCTCATCCTTACTTCTATTTAGTGGAATGGGACCACATGCTCCTTTCTCCAGTCCTTTGAGGGAAGCGGGGCATTCTGACTGCCTTATTGTGGGGAAAGGACGGGCACTCTGCTACTTTCTGTGGGGATGGGTAGAAGGGGGGATTGACCCTATGAAAGGAGGGCTCAGGTCAGGAGCTGCCAGGGGTATGCGGAGGGGGGGGGGGCGAGTGGAGGGTGACATCAGAATATCTCTGCCTCTGTATTCATGCCTAGGAGCGGGTGTAAATGTCGACATCCACATTTTGTTTTCCAGACATGGATTCCCTTTATTTTAATATTTATAAATTTTACAATATAGCTCAAGCAAACACGCTTGTCAGAAAAGGAGGTACCATCCAAGGATAGCACATCATCAAATATTGTTACAGGAAACTTTAAACATAGAGGTCAATCTATAGTCCCCATAAGAGGGGAAAATGGACACAAAGCAAATCACATGGTGTATGAGGAACCACCTTGATTAATTCAATAAGTAAATTCAAGAACCAAAACAAAATGGCCTTGGGTGACAGCAGAATATGTCTTCCTCTGTATTCATGCCTAGGAGCTGGGTGTAAATGTCGACATCCAAATTTTGTTTTCCAGACATGGATTCCCTTTATAAAATCAGGAATCCACATCTACATGTTGGACCCTGCACACAACCCCTCTCACTCTCCATTCCTACTATTCCCCCTGGCAGGATAGACATGGTGAGCATTCCCACATCTAGAAAAAGCATGATCTAAAATGGCATTGAGATGTGTATTTCAGTCTACGAGTCTCAATGCCGCTTTTTGGATGTGGGAATGCTGGGTCAGACCAAGGTCCATCAAGCCCAGTATGCTGTTTCCAACAGTGGCCGATCCAGGTCAGAAATACCTAGCAGTTTCCCCAAAAAGACACACAGGTTCTGCAATGCTTATCCCGGGGCACGCAGTGGATTTCACATGTCTTCTTTAATGATGGTTTATGGATCTTTCCTCTAGGAAGTTGTCTATACCTTTTTTAAATACAGCTGCACTAAGAGCTTTTACTACATCCTTCGGTAATGAATTCCAGACTTTGATTATGTGTTGAATAAGGCATTTCTTATGTTCTTACTCATTCTAAAATTAAGCTGTTGCATTTGTTGCTGGAAGATATAGTTAAGGTTTAGCTGGGTTTTAAAAGAATTTAGACAACTTACTAACCATATAGGCATGGGAAAGCCAAGGCTTATCTCTGAGTGTAATCAATGAAGAATAGATCTATTCCTTGTGATCCTGAGGGGCACTGGCGGCCTGGATCAGCCATTGCAGGAAACAGGATGCTGGGCTTGAGGGACTTTTAGTCTGACCCAGTACGGCACATCTTATGGTTCCACTCTGAGGTGAATGTAGATCTTTCAAGCTACTCCCGTAATTACTGTCTGAGGAAATGACAGCTCTCTTTTCCCATCTGTTCTACAGTACTGTAATGAAACATAATTTCCCTTAAATTTACTTATTCAAACTTTAGTCCTTTGCTATCAATCATATTTTCCCCTGTGACTTACGGATATCACAAAGCAATTAGCAATTATTCCATCACAGAAATTGGTCCTCGTGATGAGGGAATATGAGAAAGGTTATAAGCCAGTAATTGACAGCACCGACATTATTCCATTATGTGTGAGTTCCGGCTTCATTACGAAGGACGTCAACCAGAATTGTGTAAGTCTTTAAAATATTATGAGACATTGTCAGAAATCTAACAAGTGCCATGGAAGAGAAAACTGAAAAGGCAGATTCTAGATTTTGGGCAAAAAAATTCTTCAAAAAGGCAACGACTCAAGGTTGTTTGGCAGAAAGTTGAGATAGGGCAAAGTTTCACACGTGTTTCTGAAGGCATTTCCTGGCTATATCAGACTCTATTCTCTTTTTCTCTGCACACATCCAACAAATAGCTAAAACCTGTTAATTCTTTCTCTGTAACATTGACAAAATTTGTCCCTTCCTTTGTACACACACTACTAAGACCCCCATCCACTCACTAGTCTCCTCCCGTCTTGGCTATTGTAAGCTGTTCCTCACTTGTCTCCCTCTCCAACATCTTTTTCCCCTTCAATCAGTTCAAAACTCTGCTGTATGGCTTATCTTCCACCAGTGTCGCTAAGCTCATTAACCTCTCTTCTCAAGTCAGTTCACTAGTTCCCTATCTGTTTTCGCATCCAGTTCAAACTTCTCCTATCTACCTTCAAGTGCATTCATTCTGCAGCTCCTCACTGCCTTTCCTCTCTTATCTCACTGTACACTCCTCCTTGGGAACTCCGCTCCTCTGGCAGATCCCTTTATCTGTGCCCTTCTCTGCCACTGCCAACTCCAGACTTCGTTCATTCCACCTTGCTGCTCCATATGCCTGGAACAAACTGCCTAAGTTGGTCAAAGGGCTCCTTCTCTGGCCCTTTTTAAGTCCAGGTTGAAGACCTGCCTCTTTGAGACTGTTTTTGGATCTTGATGCTCCTCTTGTCAACTACTATCTTGCCATACACTAGTCCTCAGTTTTACGATGTTTTTTCATCTTGATTAGATTGTAAGCTAAGATTAGCAGGAACCGTGTTTTACATCAATATGTACAGTGCTGCATACACCGTGTAGCGCTATGCAAATAAATAGTAGTAGAAGTAGACGTCTGTGAAGCCAACTGTCTTGTTTCTGATGACCCTTCTTTTGTCCAAACCATAAAGAAGACTCCTAGGGTGCCTCTTACTGACGTGCATTAGCTGGTTAATGTACTTGTACAGTAGACAAGCTCAAAGGAGGAGTTTGGACAGGGCATAGACAGTGTCATGATTTATACGCCTACTTCATAAATTATACATGTATGCACATTAAGTAAGCACGAACATCTATGCCTGCTCTCTACGTATGTTATCCACAGCTGCAATGTAGGTGTGATTTCCGCATGATTTGTACTGGTGTTTTCTAAAGACACATAGGCACCTATGAATCCTTATAATTTAGGCATAACAAAGAAGCTTTCTCCTCCTCCAAACCTGGGTGCCCAAGACTTTGCAACAGAAATCAGTAGAGGAGGCACTCAGCACCATGTTGGTCCACTCTCACTTCCAGGACTGAGTCACTTTCTCATATCCTGCTTATCCCTCAATCCCGGTTGTGGAAGAGAGAGGGGTAAAGGGAGAGTTTTCCTTTAGGGTTGAGGCTATAATATATGATTGTAGGTTGTTGAGAGAAAGCCACTAGGAGACTGGACTGCTGTTGCAGTGTAACTTTACTGAAAAAAGGTTTAGAATGAGGATGAACTAAACTGCAACAGGTGGTTTAGTCACAGTTACTGCTCATTTCATAAGCAGAAACTTAGGAGGCAAGATCTGTGTTGCTGAATCCTTGGAATTTAAATCAGTTCCTGGGTTGATGTCTCTTTCTGATCTTTAGGAGGACTCCTTAGGATCAGCGAATGGAGATATTCTCTGCTCCCCTGTGATTTCCTTCCTCATACCTGAGTTCAGTGCTTCCTGGATCCAAAACATGAGATTGTCCACCTCCTCCTCTTCTCCCTTATTTTGGTATCTGCTTATGGTACTAAATCAGTTTGACATCTCCCTGCACCGGGGATTTCCTCTGCATTAAAGGTTGGGGAGGGTAGGAACTGGCACCTAAATCCATGATTCATAGGGATTCATCCCATCACTACTCTTCATCTTCAGCTACTCTGTAGCTATGACCCAACACTAGCCATAATCCTAAATCTAACTCTAACCCAAACTGTAATCTTATCCCTAACCATAACATTCAACATAACCTTAGCCATAACCGTCCACCAATGTCAAGTGATGACCAGTTTAATTTTCTACTCTCTCCAAGGTCAAAGCTGAACAAAAGGCAAACTGAGACTGGCAGAGCTCTGCGCAGAAAATCATGCTGATGGTACTGACTTATTTCCTGATATTAAACTTCGCTGAATATAATGCGACTAAGATCAACTGTCGACTAAGCAGTACAAACATGACAGGATATATAAAGCAGGGGAACATCATTATAGGGGGAATCTTCCCTATTCACAATCCTAAAACATACCCCTTGATTTCCTTCACAGACACCCCCAGCATCCAGCCCTGTGACACGTAAGTGGTGGAATATTTTCTCCTTACTTTTATTTTTCATTTCTATGAAGTTCTACATAGAAGCATGACAATAAATAAAGACCATGTGACCTGTCCAGTCTGACCGTCCCAAACAATTACTAAGCTTTACAGTATTTTTTTTCTGTCAGAGATCCTCTGTGTTTGTCGCATGCTTTCTTGAATTCAGAAACAGTCCTTGTGAGGCAGGGGCGGCCCAAGGGGGGTGCGGGGCCATATGCGGAGATGTGGTGTGGGGCCTCATTTGCATAAATATTTGCATAATATTACCATGCACTAACTTTTAGTAAACATGCCTCTTAATGAGTGTATGGATAAAGAAAGACTAAAAGATTTCTACATTACTATAATCCAGTGCCAACCGCCAGGCACATTAGGAACTACTACAAACACTGCCCATTTAGAACCCATAGCAAACCCACCGTATCCTAACAGCACTACCAGGACTCACAAAGCACCATACCCTACCTATCAAAAGGCAACACTGCAAATATTAAACCAATACATTTCAGAGAATAACAATACATGACCTACTGGGGAAAGAGAACAAGTGGCAATGTCAAATAGGAATTACATAAACAGAATACCTCAGCTCAGTTACACATGCAGAACATACACCATCACCAAACAAGGAATCGCAATTTAGAAACAGGAAGACAATCGTAATTAAACTGGGAACCCCAAAAGCCAAACTTGGAATGTACAACCCTGTAGAAATAAAACTATAAATTAATTTCCTCTTGTACTAAACAAAGCACAGACATTAATGATGCACATTTCCCAGAGCTGACATATTCCAGTTAATAAATTCTACCTTTTGTGCATTTCTTTTCAGTTGCAATTGCTCCAGCCACTTTCTTCTGGTTTCTTCATGTCTTCTGCTAACTCTCCATCGTCTGCTGTCCATTTGTCCTTTCTTCTCTCTTCTAGTTTTTTTCCATCCTCTCTCTACATCTGCTTTAACATACTAATCTTTCTCCTTTTGCTCTTTCCTCATTCCTATTTCATCTACTCAAATCTTACCCCTCCATCCTCAATCCCCACTTACTCTCCCAATATCCGGCCAATTGTAGATTTGTCTTCCCTCCCACACAAAATATTTTTTCCCTCTCCATTTCACTCTCCCAGCTCCTAAGTTAGGTTCCTAAATTTATTCCCTATTTTTAGCCAAACCTAGGACCTAAGCTTTTAATTGAAAATTCACTGAAATTTAGGATCCTAAACGTTATGTCCTTAAATTTGCGTCTGTTATTCATGTGCCTAGATCAGTGCTTCTCAACCCACTCCTGGAAGCACGACTAGCCAATCAGGTTTTCAGCTTTTTTTTTTAGTGCCATCCAGTCAGTGTTGACTCATAGCGACCCAGCTACCTCTGGGTTTTCTTGGGAATGTATCTTGAGAAATAACTGGAACTATTCCAACTGTATGTCACCATAATATTTTGATAGTATGTTCAAAGGTACACAAACAAAAAAAGATGTCTGTGCAACTAAGACATAGTAATTTCAGAGAAAAGGAAAATGAAATATGACCTCAACAGAATTAATGGCACCCTTCACTAATATTTGGTTGTACAACCCTTGACAGCGCTGACAGTCTCCAAAATGTTGTACATCTGTCTGCTGGTAGTTTCTCCCACTCTTCAACTGTGATTTGTTACAGCTCATGAATGTTTCCAGGATTCCTTTTCCCAAAGGCAGACTTCAATTCTTTCCAAAGCTTCTCAATTGGAGTGAGATCAGGACTCATTGCTGGCTAGTTTAAGACAGTCCATATTTTCGTTTTTAATTATTATTTTGGACTTTTGGATGTATGTTTTGGGTCATTGTCCTGCTGGAAGACCTTTGACCTTTTTATGTGCTTAATAGGACACAGTGGAAATTGGATGCAGTGATATAAACATAGTGGTGGACTGGTGTTGCAGTGTAAGTTTACTGAAAAAAAGGGATTAGATGCGTGGTGAGGATGCAAGTAGCGGTATTTTGGACCATTTATAAACATTTAATCTGATAAAGAAATAAATCGGAGTATATGATATTACAATTGTCGAGACGTGAAATGATAAGTGTGCAAAGTAGAGTATTGATGACAGAATCAGTAAGAAACAGCGTAACAAATGGATCTGATGTAGACTATAGAAGGAGCATCTAGCTACTCCACTAATCTGATCGTGAACGGTGAGACCACTATTCAGAACAACTCCAAGGTATTTAAGAGAAGAAACCAGGGTGAGAGGGGAACCATTCAGTGAAGGAGTTACAGAGAAAACACAGGAAGAACCAGTGAGCTAAATCATGAAAGTCTTAGAAGGGTTCTGCTTGAGATGATTGGTATATAACCAGGGAGCCACATGGGAAAAGCAGATGTTGAGAGTGGTGAGATCAGGAGAGGCAGGATGAGCATGGAAGAGAAGTAAAATATCATCTGCGTAGATGTAAACAGAAACCCCATGTTGTTGGATAAGATTATCAAGAGGGGCCAGAAAAACATCAAAAAGCAGGGGGGCCAGGACTGAGCCTTGGGGAATACCACACATTAAGAGGAAAGTGGAAAAAGTAGAAGAATGAAACAACATTGAGTAGGAGCGACCAGATAGAAAAGAATGAAACCATTGAAGAACAGATCCATGAAGGCCGGCAGATTGTAGACGACGTAGAAGAAGAGAGTGACTGACAAGATCGAATGCTGAGGATAGATCTAGTGAGATAGCCAAAGAAATGTTTCCCCTATCAAGTGATACCGCTTTTTAGGAATCTTCTAATGAGGAGATCTCAGTTCGGACCATGTTAATCATGTCCTTATCTGTTGTGGCTGATAAGGTTAAAATCTTGAGGGCTATTTCTTGAAAAAATATTTCCTGTATTTTGGGCATAAGGTTTCTGCTTTCCCAGATGTGACAAGGTCAACTCAGGTGCAGAGGAAGTCCTTCCTGCAGCTTAGATCTCGTCTCTTGGCTGCAGGGGGGAATTTCTTTTTGCGATTTCCTTGTAAATGTTTAATCACTTTGAAAAACATTACTGTAAGTATGTGTTTCCTGACCCTCTTCATTTGGAAAATCTTTTGACTAACAAGTAGAGTCTTACAGAGGTTTTGTGTTATGGTATATAATTTTTTAAACTTTGTTTAGTGGTTTAGTTTTAGACTGTCCTGTAAGTTTTTGTTTGCTTCTACTTGTTAGAAGTGATTGTCCTCCCTTAATGTGGGCTAGAAAACCTTTTCTTTTGATTATGTATTTACTAGAAGGTGCTTTCATGGTGTTATGCTTGATGTGTATACCTATAAAATTCACAATAAAATTTTAAAAAATGTATGTATGCACATTGCCAGATGGATACTCTGTTGAAAAATTATGCTCATCTTCCACATCTCTCACACTATTTTAATGTTTTCAGATTACAATTACGTCTTTACCAATATGTTCATGGAATGGCATTTGCCTTGGAAGAAATTAACCAAAATGTTTCCCTACTGCCTAATGTCACTTTGGGCTTGTGGATATATGACACTTGCGATACCCTGTCCCGATCCCTTAGAGGCACAATGTGGCAACTCACCGGGCACAAAGTCCCCATCCCAAATTACACCTGCAGTACAGCCTCTTCTCTGGCCGCAGTTCTTGGAGATACCATTTCTCGGAACTCCATAATCATGGCTCAGCTGCTGGGAGTCTATAAACATCCACAGGTACGGATCAGTCATATAGAAGTCAGGGATCTCCTGTGGCTCTGACTAGATCTAAAGGACAGTTCAATGCATTTTGGCATCCCATAAAAACCAGATTGTCGAAGACATTGAATGCATGGTTTTATTGCTACAACATATAGTCAACAAAGAGAATGGATGGGTGAAGGTGAATAAATTGATCATCTTAGGTCTAAGGGACACTATGGACTAATGTTATAAAGTCTTTTTCATGGATTTGTAACCATATATATGCATAAAACACCTTTCATAAATACCTAGTGATTTAAATATGAGCATCTTATCATGAAAGTGAAGTCTGGGAAGAACGGGGGCAGGGCCCACATTGTAGATTTCAAAATACCTTAAAGTTTGTAAGTATTTGTGTAAATCAAGTCCAAATATTTACCCCTGCTTTAGAGCAGGTTTAAATGTCTCCGCCTACATTCAAGGATCGATTTCTTCCAGATTAGCAAAGGTGCCTATTGTGTCCTTATAAATTAGCTCTTATGTAGCCTTATAGATGTTTTTGTTATTAAAAAGACCGCTAGTGAAAACGACCCAACCAAGAATGAAAATGTCTCAGAATATATCAGAATCAAGATAAGAGGAGCTTACTTCACATGAACAGCTCATAAGATTCAATCATAGAATAGAACAGAATAGAATAGAATAGAAACATGATGGCAGAAAAAGACCGAATGGGCTATCCAGTCTGCCCTTCCATATAAACTACTTCAATAGTCCCCTTTTTTCTCTAGACATCTCCTATGTTTGATCAATGCTTTCTTGAATTCAGATACTGTCCTTGTATGTACTATATCCAATGGGAGATTATTCCATGCATCAACCACTTTCTCGGTAAAGAAATATTTCTGCATATTATTCCTGAGTCTATCCCCTTTCACCTTCATCCTATGTCCCTCATAGCAGAGCTTGCTTTCCAAAGAAAGAGGCTCTCCTCTTGTTCATTTATATCATGGAGGTATTTAAATGTCTCTATAATATCTCCTCAATCCTGCCTTTCCTGTAACATATACATATTAGGATCTGTAAGTCTGTCCTCATACTCTGTATAATGAAGACCACTAAACATTTCAGTAGCCACCCTCTGCACTGACTCCTTCCTTTTTTTATCCTTTTGAAGGTGCAGTCTCCAGAATTGGCTACAGTATTCCAAATGAGGTCACACTAGTGACTTATACAGAGGTACTATCACCTCCTTTTTTTTCTGCTGGCCATTCCTCTCCGAATGCACCCAAGCATCCTTCTGGCTTTTTCCGTGCCTTTTCTTCCTGTTTATCCGCTTTAAGATCATCAGACACAATCACGCCGACGTCCTGCTCTTCTTTCATGGAGAGAAGTCCTTTTCCACCTAGACCAGGGATGGGCAATTCCGGCTCTCGTGCACCACAATCCAGTCTGGTTTTCATGATGTCCCTAATGAATATTCATGAGATCTATTTGCATCCACTGCCTTCCATTGCATGGAAATAGGTCCATGAATATTCATCTCCCACACAAAGACACACACAGACACAGACACGCGCACACAGACACACGCACACACAGACACACACACACAGAGACATGCACACACATGTGTGTGTCTGTGTGTGTGTCTGCGTCTATGTCTTTGTGTGTGTGTGTCTGTGTGTATGTGGGGGTGTGTGTCTGTATGTGTGTTTGTGTGTGTATATGTGTGTGTGTGTGTGTCTGTCTGTGTGTGTGTGTGTGTATGTGTGTGTGCATGTGTGTCTGTGTTTCCTTGCGTGTGTGTGCGAGTGTCTGTGTATGTGTGTCTTTGTGTGTGTGTGTTTGTGTGACTGTGTGTTTGTGTTTGTATCTGTGTGTGTGTGCGCGTGTTGTGTGTGTGTGTGTGTGTGTGTGTGTCTGTGGGTTTGTGTTTGTGTGTGTATGTGTATCTGTGTGTGTATGTGTCTGTGTGTTTGTGTGTGTCTGTGTGTGAGTGTGTGTCTGTTTCTCTATGTGTGTCTGTGTGTGTTTCTGTGTATGTCTGTGTGTGTGTATGCATGTGTGTGTCATGTCTGTGTGTGTGTGCCTGTGCGGGGGGGTGTCTGTGTGTGTTTGTCTGTGTGTGTGTGTCTGAGTGTGTCTATATGTGTGTCTCGGTGTGTGTGGGTGTTCATCATGAAAACCAGACTGGATTGTGGTGCACGAGGGCCGGAATTGCCCACCCCTGCCTAGACTGTACTTCCTTTGATTTTTGCAGCCAAATGTATGACCCTGCATTTTTTAGCATTAAATGTCAGCTGCCAAATTCTTGACCATTCTTCAAGCTTAGCTTGATCTTTCCTCGTGTTATCAACTCCTTTCTGGGTGTCTAATCTATTGCAGATGTTGGTATCATAAGCAAAGAGGCAAACCTTATCTGACAGCTCTTCTGCAATATCACTAACAAAGATGTTAAAAAGAATCGGACCAAGGACAGATACCAGTGGAACACCACCAGAAACATCCTTCTCCTCATAGTGAGTTCCATTTACCTGTACCCCTTGTTGTCTCCCACTCAACCAATTTCTAAACCAGTCAGTCACTTTAGGTCCATCTCTAGACTTTGTAGAACGGTGTCAAAGGCTTTACTGAAATCTAAGTACACCACATCTAGGGTTCTCCCTTGGTATAACTCCCAAGTTGCTCAGACAAAGAAATCAATCAGATTTGTCTGACAAGACCTGCCTCTGGAAACAATGCTGCCTCGGAACCTGCAGTCCAATGGACTCCATAAACCTCACTATTCTCTCTTTTAGCAGCATTTCCAATAATTTACTCACCATAGAGGTTAGACTAACCGGCCTGTAGTTTTCAACCTCATGCTTATTTCCACTTTTATATAAACGGACCACAAGCACCTTTCTTCAGTTCTCTGGGACTACTCCAAACTCTAAAGAAGCATTGAAATGTTTAGTCAATGGAGCCACTAGAAAGACCAGAATTGCACACAATATTCAAGGTGCGGTCGCACCATGGAACAATACAGA
The DNA here is from genome assembly GCA_033557465.1 of Ichthyophis bannanicus. Taxonomy (NCBI): domain Eukaryota; kingdom Metazoa; phylum Chordata; class Amphibia; order Gymnophiona; family Ichthyophiidae; genus Ichthyophis; species Ichthyophis bannanicus. The sequence goes on along the minus strand of CM066051.1, from coordinate 40,243,341 downwards.
GGCATTATAATATACTTTGTTTTATTGTCCATTCCTTTCCTTATGATACCTAGCATTCTAGTTGCTTTCGGCCGCCGCTGCACACTGGGCGGAGGGTTTTAACATGTTATCCACGATGACTCCTAAATCTTTTTCCTGGGTGGTGGTTCCCAATGTGGAAACCATAGTTTGGGTTGTTCTTCCCTAGGTGCATAACTTTGCACTTGTCCACATTAAATTTCATCTGCCATTTTGATGCCCAGTCTTCCAATTTATCAAGATCCTCTTGCAATTTTCCACAATCCTCTTGGGTTTTAACAACTTTAAATAGTTTTGTCATCTGCAAATTTGATAACCTCACTCGTTATTCCCTTTTCCAGGTTGATAATGAATATGTTAAAAAGCAGCGGACCCAGCACAGATCCCTGGGGTACACCACTATTCACCTTTCTCCATTGGGAAAATTGGCTATTTAGCTCAACCCTCTGCTTTCTATCTTTTAACCAGTTCCTGATCCACAATAGTACACTGCCTCCTATCCCATGACTCTTTAGTTTTGCCAAAAGTCTCTGATGAGGGACCTTGTCAAAGGTTTTCTGAAAGTCCAGATACACTATATCAACTGACTCACCTTTGTCTACCTGTTTATTCACACCTTCAAAAAAACATAACAGATTAGTAAGACAAGATCTTCCTTGTTTAAAGCCATGTTGGCTGTCTCCCATTTAAGCCATGACTATCTAAATGCTGAGTAATTTTGTTATTATGATGGTTTCTATCATTTTTCCCAGTACTGACGTCAGGCTTACCGGTCTGTAGTTTCCCAGATCACCCCTGGAACCCTTTTTAAAAATTGGCATTACATTGGCAATCCTCCAATCTTCAGTTATCACAGATGATTTTAATGATAGTTCACAGATTACTAATAGCAGGTCTGCAATCTCATATTTTGGTTCTTTCAACACCCTTGGATGTATACCATCCGGTCTAGGTGATATGCTACTCTTCAGTTTATCAAATAGTTGTAATACATCTTCCTGGTGTAGCAATATTTCTTTCAATTCTTCTGCAGCATCACCTTTAAATACCACTTCAGTCATGGGTAACATCCCTACATCTTCCTCAGTAAAGACAGAAGCATAGAATTAATTCAGTCTCTCCGCTATAGCCTTGTCCCCTCTTATTGCCCTTTTACCCCTCTATCATCTAATGGTCCAACTGACTCTCTCACAGGGTTTTTGCTACAAATGTACTTGAAAAAGTCTTTATTAGGCATTTTTGCCAAACTTCCTTTAAAAGCTCTCTGGCAGAGAGCTTATATTTTAAAACTGCACAATATCACCTTGCTAGCAATGGAGACCCTGGTAGGAATGACATTACTAATGATTTGAAATTTTTATTTTTTAAATTTTACTGTGCATTGCACATGGAAAGATCCCTTTAATCTGCATTGTGCTTGAACTCAATCAAATGTAATGAGAACACTACAAACAGGATATGTTGCTGTCATTAACTTCACTTAAGGGCTTCTCTGGGACATGTCCTCTTCATTCCACTCTGCCGCATTCCAACCTGACCTGGCACCACTGGTAGCAGAGATCCTGTTTCAGGGGCTTGGCACAAGTAACTCCCAATGGCAACATAGGCCTTGAATGGCCACTGTTTCAAAGAAGATACTGGGTATAATAGACCTTTGGTCTGACAAACTATGGCAAGTCATATGTTTTTATATTTCAGGCATACTGTTATGAAATTATCATCCCCCCTCCCCGCATGAGGGCAGGAAAATTTTTATAATATCTTGAGATTGCCTATAAAAATAATGGATGTCATCCCTCTTAAAAATGCATATCTAGGGTAAAAATACTAATTAAACTTATGGATGCATTTCTTTCAGATTAGTTATGCTGCTTCTGTAGCTACTCTTAGTGATAAGAGTCAGTTTCCCTCTTTCCTTCGCACTACTCCAAGTGATGAGTTCCAGTCTGTCGGCATTGGCCATTTGATCACCTTCTTTGGATGGACCTGGGTTGGAATCCTTGCTGAGGACAATGACTATGGACTGTCAGGGAGTCAGATGCTGAAAGAGCAACTGGTTAAGGCTGAGGTCTGTGTAGCCTTCCATGAAACCTTCCCCACATTTTACTCTCAAGAAAAGATAAGACACATTGTAGAGGTGCTGAAGAAGACTACAGCCAGGGTCATTGTGGCTTTTTCCACTGCTAGAAGCCTCTATCCAGTGATGCTGGCAATTTCAAGGAGTGAGGTAACGGGGAAAGTCTGGATGGCTACCGATGCCTGGGCTGATCATCCATTATTAAATAAAGATGACTTCTTAAACACTCTTAAAGGAACCATTGCACTTGCAGTTCCTACAGGCAACATTCCAGGGTTCAAAGAGTATCTCTATGAACTTCACCCTTTCAGAATGGCAGGGGACATATTTGCTGGGGAGTTCTGGGAACAAATCGTTGGTTGTAGGTGGGTCAGCCCCAACATAGACCACATCACTCAAGAAGTAAGCAGAGAAGGAAAAATCTGCACAGGGAAGGAAGACTTGCGAGCCCTTAACAGTCTTTTTTTCGATATGACAAAGCTGAGATTTGCTTATAATGCTTATAATGCTGTGTACGTGGTGGCCTACGCTCTCCATGCCATGTCTTCCTGTGAACCTGGAAAAGGACCATTCTTCAACGGCTCATGTGCGGACATCAAACACTTTGCACCATGGCAGGTATTTATTTTATTTATTTATTTAGACAGTTTTATATACCACTTTATCCTTTAATCAAAGTGATTACAACACAAATGGGTTCACATTTAACAAATAGGGTGGGGCTCTGTGCTGGGTATGTAGAAACATAGAAACATGACAGCAGAAAAAGACCTATCTAGTCTGTCCTTTCATATCAATTACTGTAGTCTCTTTTTTCCCTTTAGCGATCTTCTGTGTTTGTCCCGTGCTTTCTTGAATTGAGATACTGTCCTTGTCTATACTTCCTCCACTGAGAGACTATTCCACACGACTGCCACTCTTTCCATAGGGAAATATTTCCACATATTACTCCTTAGTCTATCCCCTTTCACCCTCATTCTATGTCTCCTTGTTGCAGAGCTTGCTTTCAATTGAAAGAGGCATTTATGCCACGGAGGTATTTTCATATCTCTATCATATCTCTTGTATCCCGCCTTTCCTCTAACATATACATATCAAGATCTTTACATCTGCCCCATTATGCTTTATAATGAAGACCACTAAGTATTACAGTTGTCATCCACTGCACCAGTTCCATCCTGCTTAAATCCTTTTGAAGGTGTGGTCTCCAGAGCTCCACAATACTCCAAATGAGATCAGGCACAATCACCTCCTTATTTCTGCTGGCCTCTTTCTATGCATCCGAGCATCCTTCTGGCTTTCACCGTCACCCTTTCCACCTGTCTAACCACCTTAAGATCATCAGAAACAATCACATTCAGGTCCCACTCTTCTTTCATGGACAGATGTACTTTGCCCCCTACACTGTACTGTTCCCTTGGATTTGTGCAGCCCAATGGACGACCCTGCATTTTTTAGCATTAAATCTTAGCTGCCAAATTCTCGACCAAATTTCAAGCTTAGCTAGATACTTCCCCATGTTAATCCTCCTTCCTGGGTGTCTACTCTATTGCAGATTTGGAATCATCCACAACGAGGCAAACCTTACCCTTTGAAACGCGGTTGCTGTGGTTGGCAGTTAGATCTTATATGATAAATTTATGGACTTATCTATTATTTTAAAATATTGAGACAATTACATATATATTAAAATTTAAATGGACTGTCATACGTATATGTAGCTGAAAGTTTGCAGTTTCATTGAAATGAAGTCTGCCAAAAAATATTTTGCTGAGTATTTGAAGTTTAGTGAGACATAATTGTCTATAGGAATAGATTTTGCAGCCCTTATAAAAATAGCTCCATTATAGTAATACAGATTAAACTGATCCCTTAATTACATCACCGTTCACATGTGGATGGCATTTCAGCGTGTCATGACAGATATTTCATGTTGAAATTGTAATTAAGGCTTTAAAATAATCTGATAAAGGTTAGGTCTGTTGTGTGGATTTGGGGGAAATTCGTATCCCTGAAACGGTGTTGAAATAAAATGAAACCTTCATTACATTGTTCTTCACTCATTCACCTTCTAGTGGAGTTGATAGCATGAAGAATTTAGGAAAGAGCATAGGGATATACTTTATTTATCAGTTTGGACTCAGAGCTTGTGAACTCAGACACATAGGGCTATGTTTACTAAACGTGAATAACGCGCGTAGTATGACGTTAACGACCGTAAGTGCCGTATAACGCGCGTACCGACGCGCTAACGACCGTTAACGTCATACTACGCGCGGTAACCGTAGTTAACGATCGTAAAGCTCCGCGGCGCGTTAAAACAGCGCAGAAGGTGGAGAGTGGGCGGAGAGAAGGGGTCAATGGGCGGAGAGTGGGCGGAGAGAGGCTCCCCTCATACTAACGCGCGGAGTGTCAGAGCTCACCTCCAACGCAAATGAAAACCTGTCGTTAAAGGCATTTAAAGGGAAGAGAAACCATTTACGTCAGCAATGTACAGAAAACCGGGGAAACCCACAAAACGTGAGCAGTGTGATACATGTGCACAGAACAAAATATCACATAAAACGTTAAAAATGACCACAAGAAACATTTTAAAAAGCAGAATTCAGCTGGGCAACATTGATAGCAATGGGCAACAAGGAACAACACTCCCTGGAAAGCACCAAAATAAAAGGAAATGATGTGTGGAAGGGTCTACGCTCCGCAGACCCTTGCAAAGAGCATTACATTGTAAAGGAGCTGTCCTGGGTGTGTGGTGTAATGTTTCCCAATGATATCATTGTTGCCCAGCTTGGTTATGGGTGTGTGCCCCTTTTGTGAGGTCATTTCTGCGGTTTATGTGCACCTTTGTCTGCATACAAGGTAAATGAGGCCACAGTAAACCTGTTGCAGAGCAGGGTTTCTGACTCGTCAGGCCGGTTTAACTAACTCCAGGGACTGCACAGTCTCTGTGGCCACAGTGTGGTGCAACAGACACAGCCAGTGCCTGTAAGACCAGAGGGTCACAGGTTCAAATTCCAGTTGGGGCTCCTGCCAACCCAGTCCCCATAGTTCTACCCACCACTAAACAGTGATAGTAAAGACACTCCTGTAGTGCAGAGAACATACGCATGGCCTATATTTTACCACACCAAACACAGACACCAGAAACAGGCACATTACCTATAGCAGAGTCCCGCAAATGCAGTCCTGGAGGGCCCCACAACATTCCGGTGTCATGCTGCCTCTAATAAAGATGCCTGTGCTGCATAGCTATGCACCACCCCCATGGCATGCAGATGTAGCTCATGCATATTTATGAGAGACAGCATGAAAACCCGAACAGTGTGTGGAACACCAGGACTGGAGTTGGGGAACTCTGCCGTAAAGCAGCAGCCAACAGGGCCACACACCCACCCACAGGCCCCATTGGCCAATGCCAGCTGGAGAGGCAAGACATTGGGCCCTGCCTGTATCTCCCAATACTAGCAGTTGCATACCTTAGCAATGCCACCCTACACCTGGGTATATGGTACACAGCTATCAAACGTTTCCTCTGATAACTGGCAGATATCAATTCCTACGTTAAGCACATTTTGCTCATTGAGCTCCACCATAACAATCATTCTGATGTCTGCGGTGTGTGCTGCAGGTCTGGTCTCTGACAGTGTTCACAACCCTGGGGAGTGACCCCCCAACAGTCTTGTGTACCATATCCATGCCTGTACTATGCCCAGGACTGGTGTGGTGGTATGGCTGCTGACCACCTCTATAGTAGCACAATGCTGGCATAGGTGTGGGGGTGGCTGTCTGTCTATCCAGTGTGTGGTGGCTGCAAACACCTTCAACAGCCCACACTGCCAGCACTGTTGCCAGTATTGGGCTGCCAATGTGCATAATGAGGAGCAAGGTACCATGGGTATAGGCCGGACAGGGTGGCCTGGCCAGGGTGCATCTGCACAGGGCATAGGGCAGTGACAGGCACATTGTAGTGCCCGGCCACCAACTACACAGACAGGGTGACCTCAGTATATCCTGCTGAGAGATCACTCTCACCCTGACTGTGCAGTGACCACAGCATGGCTAGGCACTCCCATAGTGCTATCTAGTATTTCTCTCATGTGATACATATGGGTTTCCTTCTGGGGCCCAGTCACTGATGTATCTGCCTGCTGTGTATGCTGACATCCCTGTTCTGGGTGCAGGCATCTCCACTGGGCACTAGCAGACTGTTTGCAGCTGGTAGGTGTTGTGATGGAGTGGCTTGCAGGGTGCAGTGGCTGATGGCTTGCACCAGGGGAATATCAGATAGTGGTGGGGTGCAGCATACCATATCCAGGCCTAATGTCTGTCTGCTATTGTGTTATGGCTGTGTACAGAGCTGCATTGACTGCCCTGTGGGGTGTCTGTTCCCTAGCAGGACTGGGGTTCATGTTCCCCTCTACTGCCACCGTTGCAGCACGGTAGACTGTGGATCTTTTGATAGGAGACCCTGTTTGCCTCCCTCAGCCCTGGGGGAGGGGTGTGGTGGTGGTGCATGGGAGCTGTACCTGACTGAAACAGACAGAGATGTCCAAGGTGTTCCTGCAGAAACTACCTATCTCACACAGTAAACACTGCTTTGGACCTGCGCCATGGCCGGTGCTGTGGACCTAGTGCTGGGCGCCTCACTGCACCCTCAGGGTGAGCACAGTACCTGCACAATGTGACGGTGTGTAGCTGCTCTGTGCCAGTACAACACACAGTCGGTACCCCCTACCAGGCCAAGGTGCTGTGGGGGTGCATTCCCCATGGTGTGTATCTGTGGACAGCTACTTTGCATGTGCAGTGCATCATGGGTGTGACTGGCCCAATCCAACCCTGTGAAACACCAGCACCTGCTCACAGGCTCTGATAAGCCATAGGCCATCACACGTACATCTGTTAGCATAATGCATAGGTGCAGGACGCCCTACAAAGTCTGTAATATAAGATGCCCACACTGGTAAAAACACACGTACCCACGCACGTAAGCAAACACGTACCCACGCACGAATGTACGCGCGTACCAACGTACGTGGCTAGGCACATTCCGAGGGTGTTTTTCTGACACCAATACTCAGCGTAACGAAAAGCATGCCTCCTCTTTCCTTCTGTAATGTACAGGGTGATGCCTGAGATAGCCTTCTGTGTTAGGCACACTGGGGGCTCGAACCCATGCTGTCTGTAACAGCGGTCAGTACCGTAACCATTGTGCTACAGCTCTGTTTCAGAGCTTTGTGTCTGTACGTCTTCTTATGATTAACGCGCAGTGACGTGGCACGGTGCCCGGTAGCGCTCGTTAATTTTGCTAACGCGCGGTAGTGGTAACGATGTACCGCCCATGTCCTTATTTGGGGTTTCTTTCACTACCGCGGCTCCTACCGCGAACTGCACTAACGCGATTTAGTAAACATAGCCCATAGTCATTTTGATTTTTCAAGAATATTTAAAAAAATACATTGAGTCTATGATTATGCTCCACTGATTCTGAGGAAGAAAACATTTTCCCCTTGAGCGTCTTGTTATAGCTAATTATGAAATCCGCGTACTAAATAATTCGTAACCTTTGCTGATTCTATCAAGCAGCCTGGCACACAAGGAATAGTTGACTGATAGCTCAGGATGGAATGGGATGACAGTCACCTAGTGCCTGGTAGCTGGAAGGAAGCCCAGATTTTACAAAGAAAATAAAATTTAAAAGCTCTGCAACGCTACAGAATTTCCAGAATTCAAATTTCACTCACTATTTGAGTGAGCTGGTGGTGGTGAAGTGACTAATTACATGGAAGGTGTGCAGACTTCAGTTATCAGGGTTTCTTACATGCCTATAATATAAAACTTTCTCAGCTACATGTGTAACAGAGAACCAGAATAGAACTGGGAAAAGTGAGGTGCACAAGTAGCCTAATACAATGAGTTTGGCACTGTAATGCCAATGAAAGTTTGTCCCTGTTTCTCGGCACAGCTCCTGCATTATATATGGAAAGTACGTTTCCAGAACACCATGGGCCGGGAGATTTTCTTTGATCGACAGGGGAACCCTCCAGCTTCTTATGACATTCTCAACTGGCACCTGTCTTCGAGTAACACCTTCTCCCATGTAAACATCGGCTACTATGGAGCAGCCAGTGGTCGAGATATCAAGATCAACACCAGTGCCATCGTGTGGAGTGATGGGTCTACACAGGTGAGATGACTCATGGTTATAGTGCAAATTGGTTGAGAAAATGCTCAGAACCCATCATGGGTGGAACCTTCTCTGACTTAGCAGAAATCCAATTTCAGACTTGTGACTTTGTAACACAGAGGGGCTTGGGTCTATCAAAGTCAACTCCACGTTACTTTGAATATGACTGTGATTTTTGCTTTAATTCCAATAGGATGCCTGGGCTCAGTTACAACCACTATCCCAGAATCCAGGGTTTGCCAGTTTGAATTCTAGGAAGGCTTCAGGGAAAATCAGCATTAGTCAATAATCAGCTGATGTACTTGTGTGCATAAGAGGCGTTCCTACTAGAGAAAGTGAAGTAGTAATTTTTCTGTACTATCTCCTTTTGAGTACTGAGTGAAGTTTTGGAACCATATTGACCAAGCCGATGGATTTCAAAAGGGAGCCACCAAAATGGCATATTGTCTGCATGATAAGCCAAGAATAAACAGAGCTCAGAAGAGAAAAGGCTGATAGGATGCAAACATTCAAACGTGGGCAGGGGGCCTAAAGGATAAGATCACTGTGATTTCTTCTCTCTGAAACCCAACTGTTCTGCGTTGTAATGAATGGGTTTCCAGTACACTGGCATATCTTAGCTGCTCTGAGACTTCTGGGATCAGAAGATTTTGTCCATATAGCAGAGGTTCTCAAGATGGTCCTCGGGACATAACTAGCCAGTTGGATTTTCAGGACACGTGCAATGAATATGCATAAGAGAGAGTTGCATGTACTGCCAATCATTATATGAAAATCTGCCTCATGCATCGTCATTGTGGATAGCCTGAAAACCTGAATGGCTGAATGTGCCCCAAGATTTTGGTTTATAAGATTTGTTATAAAGAACTATTGTTTTTTTTATTTCAAGGAAAATTGCACAGGAAATGAGAAAGCTAGTTACCAAGGGCCCAATTTTGATTTAGGCAGGCTATACACTGCGTCGGCGCATAGCCTGCCCGCCAACCTTCTTAACCTGGATTTTCACTTCCGTGGTGACGGAAGTGAAAATCCGGGTTATGCTGGACGCGCTGGTAGCTGCCAAGGTTAAACAGATAGCAGTGATTTTTGATGCTACTCGCTTAACCGCTGCACCTTAAAGATAGGCCAGGAAAAACCTCGCCTATCTTTAAAGTGCAGAGGGCTAAGCAGGTAGCATCGAAAATCACTGCTACTCGCTTAGCACTTTCCTCCATCGCTGCTCCCCCCTGGAACACCCCCAACACACCCTGATGTTAACTGCAGAGCATCTCGGAGCGCTAGGGACTATGAAAAATAATCATCATTCTCTATCCTCCTATAATTTCTCAACCCAGTGTCCTCTAAACTCACAATAATGACTGTCAATCTCTCCTTTCTAGCTTTCCTCGCCATTCCCCTCCTCCTAGTGTACTCACATAACATCTTTTGCACAGTAGATATTAGCAGATAGAGGCCAATTAGCCCATCCAGTCTTTCCAGTTATTCTGGTCTATAGTGTATTCCTATAACCCACCATAGAAGTATGGCCACTTCTCCAAGTCAGAGACCCTTATCTGACTCAGTTTTTTATTATTTTTGAACTTTATATCTCTATCATCCGGCGTAGATAAGCATCTAAGTATTCATGCTTAATCCAGCACCTATCTTCGCATCCCCATCACCAAGCTTTGTAATAATCTAAGCACTTAACAAAACTAGAGAAGCGATTACCTGAACATTTTGATGCCATGAATTTTTTTATCATTGCCAAGCTACCATCAATCAGTTGACATTGAACTGGCTTACTTCTGGGGAATTTGTAGCCTGTTGGTTCCAATCTGGCTAACCCATAACTAGTCACGTAGATACACTGTGCTTTATTATCCATCCTTTGTTAACTTCTTACCATCTCTTTCCTTGCCTCAGCTCTTGAGGGAAGGAAGGGTCGGTTGTTTAAAGACTCCAACTTCTCATCGGTGTTTTGATGACTGTCTTGGATATCCATCCCAAGCATGCTTGAATCCTGTCACAGTACTGGTTTCCAGCACCTCAACCGGTAGTTGAGTGGCCAATTGGGTCCAGATTATCATCCAGATTTGGTCTTGGTTTTACCCATTGTATCTATGGACCTAAAGTCTGACCTTTCTCAGGAAATAGAATAGAGAAAACTGGATTTCAGGTTCATGGGGTAAAGCTAGAGCAAGCCATTCTGAAAAATCTGGAGACAGTTGGCAACTCTAACTGGTAGGTTATTCCAGGCATCTGCCGCCCTCTCAGTAACAAAATATTTGCTTATTATTATTTTCAACCTCTCTCCTTCCAATTTCATATCATGAGACTTTAACCTCGAAATACCCTTGTCATGGAAAATTTCATCTTCATGTCATTTCTTAAAGCCTTTCTCATAGTTTAATATTTCTAAGATGATGCCCACTTTCCATCATTAACTCAACAAATTACATTTTCGGTGTCTTAAGTATGACCTTGGTAGGGTTGGCGTTGCAGGCTCTGCATCATTTTGTTTTCCCTCCTGTGAATCACTGCCATCCTTTCAATATCTAAATTAAGGTACGGCACAAAATGCGGTTTTGGTAATGACTTCAATGAGGGCAGTACGGCATTTATTAAATTTATTTTTACTCTGTAGACTATTGGGTAGTTTGTAAAGATGATTCATAAGCTGAATAAAATAAATCAAAAATATATTTTTCTTGCTGTTGATACCTCTGCTTACATAACCAAATGTGCGGTTAGCTTTTCCAAGTAAGTCTTTTTACATTTTAAGCCATCTGAAATGATTACTCCTTGATCCTTTGCCTCTTTAATACTTTCTGGCCTTCTCTTCCAAATGATATCTAGCTAGCGGATGTTTTCACTTCATTGCATGATTTAACATTTCTTAGCACATACGTTCATTTTTCAAATTCCTAACCATTTTTCAGATTTACCTGTTTCAGTGAACCTATTGTCATTCTTGGCGCTTGTCTGTAAAAGTGGAAGTCCTTTGGTTCACTATTAATAGTTAAATGTGTTGTGTCCCTCTTCACACTTCTCTCTGTTAAGGTTCCCGTCTCTACCTGCAGTGAAAGCTGCCGTCCTGGGTACCGGAAGGCCATTCTCGATGGGCAACCTGTCTGCTGCTTCGACTGCATCCGCTGCTCTGAAGAAGAGTTTAGCAACCAAACAGGCGAGTGCTCTGAATGCCGCTCCGTAATGAGCATGTTCTGTAGAATGGGAAGGGTGGTATTAGAGAGCAGAGGCAGAGGGTCGACTATACCCGCTTCAATTCTAATAAACTTATCCAAAGCAAAAAGAGTTATAACGTGTCTATTTAAAACAGGAGGAACTTAAGTAACACGAGTAACATTGTATCTCACAAAGGCCATTCGCTAATGCAAGGCCTTTGAGGATGCACAAGGGAAATGAATTGAGGAAACCTCAGCACAGGGCACGTGGTTCATTCGTGGCTATGATACTACACAGCTTCAAACCGTTGCACACCTGATGTATCATTCATGGGCTTCCACAATATGTTTAATAATTTTTAAATTCATTTAAAAAATTGAAACTGTTATCTCAAATTCCCATTGAACATCAATCCTCAAAGACTGCTATATTGCTGGACATTAGTTGACTTGAGTTTCACCCTGTATTTTAAAAGGGCTGCATCCAGAGGACATATTGTTTAAGCTGGTTGACTGTACACCTTGTGGCCTCCCCTTTCCTAACTCCATCTGAAGTAACACCTAAAAACACGGAGAAAAGAACCTTTATTGTTGATAAACATATATACAATGCCCCATTCGATATGGATAAAAATCAAATACGAATAAATAAAGGCCTCATGCTCAAAGGAAGATGTTCCCATATAGATTTTATTATATAGTTTTCAATTAGACAGTAGCCTCATTTATTTTACCTTAAAAGTTATCTTGTAACTCAATAGCTGGTTAAGCAAAAGACAAGCAATCTAAAGGTGAATGGCACCTGCTTTCTGATTTTTTAATGTAATGATTTCTTCTGATAAAAGCCCCATATGGAACTGCTTCTTCCCACAGATGCTCTTGAGTGCATGAAGTGTCCTGCTGACCAATGGCCCACCAAGAGACAAGACGGATGCCAGAAAAAGTCCATTGAGTTCCTGTTCTATCAAGAAACCCTGGGCATGACCTTGGCAGCTATTTCCATATTAGGTGCCCTCCTACCAGCCATTATTCTTGTAGTCTTCATCCAGAACCGCCACACTCCAGTTGTGAAAGCAAACAACCGTGAGCTCAGCTACCTCCTATTACTGGTCCTCATACTGTGCTTTGGGTGCTCTTTAATGTTTATTGGCTACCCCACAACACTAATCTGCATTGTGCGGCAGACTGCATTTGGCATTTTCTTCGCCATCTGCATCTCCTGTCTGCTTGCCAAGACAATCATGGTGGTCATAGCGTTCAAGGCCACAAATCCAAACAGCAACCTCAGATCATGGGTAGGGTCCCGACTACCCAATGCCTTGGTGCTCTTCTGCAGCTTGGTCCAAGTCATCATCTGTGTCTCTTGGCTGATGGTGGCTCCCCCATTTCCCCAAATGAATATGAAATCCCAGATGGGGAAGATAATCATTGAATGTAATGAAGGGTCATTGACTGCATTCTGGTGTATGCTGGGATATATGGGGTTTTTGGCTACAATCAGCTTCATCGTGGCCTTTTTTGCTAGAAAGTTACCAGACAGCTTTAATGAAGCTAAGTTCATCACCTTTAGCATGCTTATATTTACTGCTGTGTGGCTCTCTTTCATCCCTGCTTATCTGAGCACAACAGGGAAATATACGGTGGCTGTGGAAATATTTGCAATTTTGTCCTCCAGCGCTGGGTTGTTGGGCTGTATTTTCTTCCCCAAATGCTATATCATCCTAATGAGACCAGAGATGAACACCAAAGAATACCTAATGGGGAAACCTAGAGCAAACCTCAGGAATATAAAGTAATTATACTGTAATGCATTGATCAATAAATATCTGAGATTTCATGGTGCAATCTTGTTTTCTGCAAATATGTTGTCCTACAAGAGCATTCCTAGGAAATTAAAATAAAAAACTGAACTACAAAAATAATTAAGATCCCCTCTGAAGACGTGAACATTATAACATAGAAATGACATCACTCAGTCATCACAGGACCATCTTAGCCAACCTGTAATACATACTCACTATATTTTCCTTTCAAAATCCATTCAGGGGTTAAAGAACCATTGTTGGGCATTGGTGCCGATGACCCCTAGTGGAAATCATGTGATACTAGTAATACCATATTATTACCACAAAGGGCCCTCTGTGCCATTTTCCCATGCTGTCTCGTGCCAAGCAGGAACAAATGGGCCTTGCTCTTGCTCCCATTGTACCCCAGTAATTTAATCTCTCCCCCTTTTCAAACCCATGCAGAAGGTTCACCTCTTTCAGGTCACTTTGGGATCTTAATCCTTTGCTCTCCTTCTGTCTCCTTAATTTTCCCTATTTCACCCTTGTTCTCATCTATTGTCTTAATTAGACTGTAAGCTCTGAAGAGCAGGGACCATATTGTTATATGTGTCTGTACAGCACTGTGTACACCTTTTTTATTGCCATCAAGTCAGCATTGACTCATAGTGACCCAGCTGCCTATGGGTTTTCTTGGTAATGTATCACTGGAAGTAGATTGCCAGCCTTTTCTTCTGAGGCAATGGAGAGTAAAGTGACTTGCCCAAAGTCACAAGGAGAGCCAGTGGGAATCAAACCCTTGATCTTCTGGGTACTAGGCAGTTGCTTTAACCACTAGGCTACTCCTCCACTCTATGCCTTTTGCCACTATATAACTGATTAATCATAGTAGTAGTAGTAGTTAAGTCCGAAGGTATCAGTCTGGGGGTGGGGCAATGGCCCAATCTGAAAGGAGGGTCTCCTGAGTGCACAACTTTATGGAAACATAGAAACATGATACTAGAAAAAAGACCATATGGCATATCCAGTGCTCCCTTGTTGGTTGTGTGCTATCCAGTCTCCCCTTCCATACCAAATACTATAGTCCCTTTTTTTCCTTTAGAGATCTTCTCTGTTGGTCTCATGCTTTCTTGAATTCAGCTACTGTCCTGGTCTCTACTACCTCCACTGGGAGACTAGTACAAACATCTATCACTCTTTCTGTTAAAATAGATTTCCGCAAATTACTTCTGAGTCTATCCCCTTTCTCCTTTATCTGATGCCCTCTCGATGCAGAGGATCGCTTCAATTGAAAGAGGCTCTCCTCCTGTCACAGAGGTATTTAACTGTCTCTGTCATATCTCTTCTCTCCGGCCTTTCCTCTAAAGTATACATATTGAGATCTTAAGCCTGCCCCTACATGCCTTATGATGAAGCCCATTCAACATTTTAGTAGACACCCTCTTGGACTTTTGAAGCCCAAATGCATGCATTTTTTTTAGCATTAAATCTCCACTGCCAAATTCTTGACCTTTCTTCAAGCTTTGCTAGATCCCTCATGATGTTTTCTACCTAGTGGTCTACTCTATTGCAGATTTTGCTATCTAAGTATACCACATGTAGGGCTCTCTCTCAATCCAACTTTCGGATTGCCCAGTTAAAGAAATTAATCAGACTTGATTGAAAAAACTGCCTCTAGTAAAACCTCCTGCCTCAGATCCTATAATCCATTGGACTCCAGAAACCTCACTGTCCTCTGTTTTAGCAGCGTTTCCATTAATTTACTCAACACTGAGGTCAGACTAACTTGCCTGTGATTCTCAACCTCATCCTTACTTTAGTTTAAAGGGACCATGTGCACCTTTCTCCAGACCTTTGAGGGCTCACACTCTAAGCATATCTGAGGCAAAGGAGGGTTAAGTGGCTTGCCCAAAGCTACAAGGAGTGGCGATGGGACTGGAGACCCCAGCCCCTCTGGCCTGAGGTTACTTGTCCCTACATAGGAATTGAACCCCCCACACAGGATTTTACAATGCCACACAGGCAATTATTATACTCACGCATCTGCCAATGATTCGTTCTGTCCACAATTTGAGACTAAAAGGCACCACGCTGTAAACCCTGGAATTCACAGGATAACGTCAAACAATTTCCAGACCTCCTTGTAAATCCTCGGTTCTTCTTAAGGCTGGATAGAAGGAATGTTTGTTAAGCACAAAGAAAAAACACAGACGCTTGGAATTACTTGCATAAACTCTTAGGCCAAAGAGGAGACAGCCAGGGAGACTGATAAGTGCACCACTTCTCCCCATCTGCTTCAGCTTGTTACTCCTTCAATTGGCTTTTTTTTTTAAGCATTTGCATAAATCGGCATAAACAGAGTTTAGCTGCAAAAGTGACGATCGTGATTTTAAATACAAGGGCGATCTAAGAGTTGAAGCAGCTGACAAAAAAGTACCAGAAAAAACAAAATGTATTCTTCGTGTTAGATTTTCCTTTGGGAAATGGATGTCTCCCTGTGGTTGGAATTGCCAACATATGTTGATATTCAGGGCTTCCAGTTCCGTTCCGTACTTGGCAGCTTTAAAAAGAGCACGTTTCACGGCTCAGGTTAAGAACTCTCATTCACCTTGGAGCAGTGAAACACTGACTAAATTAAAATACCTTGTAATAACCTTCAAATTGTACAATAAAATTGCCCCTTCGTTCCTCAACTCCCTCCTTAGTTCACCAATAACTCAAGAGCCAGGAGGATTTCTTCCCAAAATACACTAACAATTCCAACCCACATCCACAACGCCAATAAATCCATCAGCAATAGAGCCTTTACTTACATTGCCCCTTCCATTTGGAATTTTATTTATTTTATTTTTATTTATTTAGTGTACACTTATATCCCGCTACTTCCAGCGATCAGCAGCGGTTTGCTATACATAACAGTATGGTTGTACAGGCCATGGATTAAAACATACATAATGATTCAGTACAGGACACAAACATTCAGATTACAGGTTTACACTTGATTGCAAGACATTGATTTCACATGTATGTACATATTTACAGGTTGTCGGAGTCTATAGGTGTTTGACGTGTAGTGCTCTTTCCTTGTGCATGGTGAAAGAGGTTATGTGGGATTGAAGTGTGTCTGGAAAAGATGCGTCTTTAGCTTTTTTCTGAATACCAACAGGTCACTGATTGCTCTCAGTTCGCATGGTAGTTGGTGTTTGACGTGTAGTGCTCTTTCCTTGTGCATGGTGAAAGAGGTTATGTGGGATTGAAGTGTGTCTGGAAAAGATGCGTCTTTAGCTTTTTTCTGAATACCAACAGGTCACTGATTGCTCTCAGTTCGCATGGTAGTTGGTTCCATAGCAGTGGCGCTATGAATGAGAATGCTCAGTTGCTGGTGGTTGCAGTGACAGATCTCAGGCTAGCCGGAACAATGAGGGTATTGAGGTGTGTGGTTCTTCTGCTTCTGTTATTTGGCTGTGATGTGATAAGGGCATTGAGAAACGAGGGTGCTATATTATGAATGAGCTTGAATGTGGTGATTAGGATTTTGTATTGTATGCGTGCAGTGATGGGGAGCCAATGTAGGTCCATTAGAATTGGTGTGATATGCTCCTTCAGGCCTTTCCTCATGATTAATCTAGCTGCCACATTTTGCGCCATTTGGAGGATGTTGAGGGTTTTTTTAGGCAACCCTTGTAGTATGGCGTTGCAGTAGTCCAGGTGAGGAATGATGAGGGCTTGTGCAACGGTCCTAAAATCTGAGTGCTCTATGTTGCTACGTAGTGGGTGCAAGACTTTTATTTTGTGGAAAATGGCTCGATTGGTAATTCGGAGATGCTTTTCCATCTTTAGGTTGCAATCCAGTGTCACGCCCAGGTATTTTAGCTCGCTCTTTGTGGCGTAGACGTTATTGTTCATGGTGACTGTAGGTGGTGGGTTGAAGTCTGGTTTTCTGGAAATGAACATCACTTTGGTCTTTTTGTGATTAATGGCCATGTTATTCTGTTGCAGCCAGAATTGTAGCTCACTGAGGCATTTTTCCAGTTGACTGATGTTCGGGTTGTCTACATCAAGTTGAGTGTAGAGCATTAGGTCATCAGCATAGATGTGATAACTGATCTGGTGTTCCTGGAATGTTTTACAAACTGGCCGTAGATAAAGGTTGAAGAGGAGGGAAGACAGGGCCGAGCCTTGAGGTATGCCTTGGGTTTGGGGGAAAGTTGCGGCCTTCTCGTTGTTGAAGTGGACTTGCTGCATTCTGTTGTTTATGTAGGAGGCGAACCATTTCAGAGGGACACCTCTAATGCCTATGGAAGCGAGTCTGTTTAGGAGCGTGGGGTGATGTACGGTATCAAAGGCAGCTGATATGTCTATGAAAATGAGCATGAACATTTTGCTTCTGTTTTCCAGTCCTTTGAGAAGTTTATCAAGTAGGGCCAGGAGGAGGGTCTCCACGCCATGATGCTGTCAGAAACCATACTGGTGGACGTCCAAAGCGTTATTGTCATCGATGTGATCTTGCAGTTGCATTTGTACTGCCTTTTCAATGATCTTGGCCAGGAAGGATATGCTTGACACCGGTCGGTAGGATGTTGGGTCTTTCTTGTTAAGAGTCTTGTTCTTTAGGATGGGTCGTATGATGGATTTTTTGAGGTGCGTTGGCATTAACCCCTGCCAAAGCGATTGGTTCACAATGTGTGTGATATATTGAACAATTTCCTGTTTTATGCCCTTTACCCAGGCCGCAGGGCATGGGTCGAGTGGGGAGGTGGTGGTTTTTAAGCTGGAGATTATGTTCAATATTTGCTTGTCATTTACGCTCCTGAAAGTGGACCATTCTTGGTATTATGTAGGACTTTCCGGGGTGTTGTGTGTTTGCAGAATGTTGGTCATTGACAGATTCTGGGTGTCTGGTTCAGGCGCTTGATGGCTTCTGACATTGGCTGTAGGGTTGAGCTTTTTGGCATAGTGGTCTGCCAACTTTTGGGCTGTCATTGCCTCGTATGAAATTGGTTCTTGGGTAGTCTTCGTGAGGGATTTGACCTGTTCGAATAGTTCCCTGGGTCGGTTGAGGGCCTTGTTGAGCGTGTTGGAGTGATAGGTTTTCTTTGCGATGTTAATTTCATTCTTGTAAGCCGCGAGGAGTTTGGTGTATTCCATTCTATGCTCCTCAGTTTTGTGACTTCTCCATTTCCTTTCCTGCTTCCTCAGGCCTTTCTTTAGGTCGCGCAGGGTGGGGGTGTACCATGGTTCCGACCTGATTCTTGATGAGAGTCTTTGGGGTGTCCAGGTTGGTATTGCGACTTCTTCGATTCCTGAGATCCATTGGTTAACTAGTATCTCTAGGTCCTCCTGTTCTGGATTCATATGTGCGCTTATTGAAGTTATCAGATTTTCCTTGTTGAATTTTTGAAACCTCCTCCGTAGGTTTGTAGGTAAGGTGTGATAAGAGTGCTCCGGCATGGTGGGTAGAAGCAATGTGAATTCAATTTGGTGATGGTCCGACCATGGCACTGGGGTTATATGTATCTTGGGTTTTTGAGGCCTAAGAAGTTTGTTGGGTAGGAACACCATGTCCAGGGTGTTGCCTTTGATATGCGTGGCAACGCAGATTATTTGTTCGTATCCAAGTTGGTCCATGGCTTCATGGAAGATTTCAGCTTGAGCTGGGGGGACCGATGCTAGGTTTAGATCGCCTAGGATGATCTGTTGTTTTTTGCTTGCTGTGGTAGTGATGACTTCAAGAGCGTTTGCTAAAGTTTCATATGGGGAGGAGGGGGGTCTGTAGATCAGGCAGATAGCTATTGTTTTGCTTTCTATTCTGAGCATGTCAATTCCGTTGTCGTCGTTTTGAGAAGTGTTTGCTAGGAGTAGGGAGTCCTTTGCCATGATAAGAACTCCTCCACCTCTTCTCTTGGAGCGGGGACAATTGTAGATCTTGTAGCCAGGCTTGCTAATTTGGTTGGTGATAATTGAGTCTGTGTCTGTGATCCATGTTTCCGTGATGCATAGGATGTCAGGTTTTGCATCTGTGAGGATATCATGTATAATGTGGGTCTTGTTTCGTATCGATCTGGCATTAATTAGCATGAATGAGACTGCAGCCTGCAGGGGTTTGTCAGCCTTGGAGATCACGGTTATCTTGGTTGCTCCTGCTTTGTTTGTTTGCCTTTGCCTTTTCTTGCGTATCTTGGTGTGTTGGTCTTTTGAGTACTTGCCTGGCAGAGTGGCTGCCCCTTGGCTGTGTTGCAGGGTGGTTTGCGTGCGTGCAGGAATGAGTGAGTTGAATAGCGTAAGAGTTGGTAGCATGATTGGGTTGCAGACGTAAACTGGTCCCCAGGTGATCGGTTCATGGAACATCAGTATGTGGTTATAGGCACAAGTGGAAAACAAAATACATAGGCACAGCAATAGGGATGTAGCTACGTGAGCCATTTCCAGTCACCTTGTGTAGTTGCTGTTGCGGCTAGTTTTGTTGTGGTTAATGCAGATAACAAATACAGCGCCCTCAGCTTTGACTATGGATGTATTGAGAAATGCAGTAAATCACTGTGTTAGGTTAATGCTATTCAGTAGAACAGCTAGTTCTATGGACATACAGTAGCACTACAATGCTATACAGTATGGAAAACATCAAATGAAAGTAAACATTGGGTTGAGATAGTGCTGCTCGTTAATGCAGACAGAATAGACTACTCAGTTAAGGCACTCACTACAGACTGCTATGTTGTCATACAATGGCAAAGTACTGCAATTCAGTGTGAGGAAAAATTAATGAAAATGTAGCAGAGTAAATCTGCTTAGCTGCATTATTTAACAATTAAAGTTGTCATGTCCCAAAGGCAATAGATGAACTAGGTGAGGCTTAAGGTATATCTGTGCCACCCGTGTAGTAAAGCAGTCACTCGATAAGTAGGGGCGGGTTTCACCTTCGGCAACTATATAGGTAAACAGGTGTGGAGAGAACTGGACTGATTAGGTGCAAAGACGTTGGCTTGGTTGCGGGTAGATTACCTGGATTGTAGAGGGTCGTCAGGTCCCGTTGATTGCGAGCTCGACCTTCACCGGGAGCTCAAGCTTGGTAGCGTTTTCTGGCTAGAAGGGTCAATGAGGCTCCAAGGGATCTTGCCAGGTTGGATTCTTGTTGGGCCACTGCCTAAGGGCCACGCCTGGAATGCATTACCAGACAACTTAAGAGCCCTGAAGGACCGACAAACATTCCGGAAAGAGCTCAAAACTCACCTATTTGTTGAATACTATGGCTCCTCTACCAACAACAATCAGCATCAAGCACCACATTCCCCTTGACCACCTCTATTCCCTCCATCCCTCCCTCCCACGTACCAATACGTATTCATTACAATATCTGCTTCTTGTACATAGTTATGTTAATTGTGAATTTGTTCTTTCACGTTTGCCCTCTAAATAAGTTTTCTGATATTATAATGTAATGTTCCCATTTTGCTCTAATAAATGGAATAAATAAATAAATAAATAAATGCCGCATACTGGACTGTGAAAGCATATTTAAACAGCAAGTCTCTTTGCGGATGATTTCACAGTCTTTTCAACAACGGAGTAGGAAGATAGTTGCTAGTGTTGGTTACTTGCAAATTGGCATTTTGAATGTTTTCAATGATGATTTCAAACATATGGTTACAATTAATTGGAAACAAAGTTGTCAGTAACATCCAGTTTAATATAGACTTTTTCAGTGACTGTTCAAAAAACAGTTTTTCCCACATAATGGAACTTCAAGTAATTAGTAAAATAACGTCAGTATATGGTAAAGAACAATAGTAAGGTTAGAATCCATTCCAAGGTGAAGATCTTAGACTTTAGGAAGACTAACTTTGCGAAGATGGGCCAATACCTCAGGGAGTCATTAGTGGGATGGGAACAGCTGGGGGATGTAGAACAACAGTGGGCAAAACTGAAAGGGGGTATTTTAAAGGCAACCAACCTTTTTGTTAAAATGGTAAATAAAGGCAAAAGGAACAGGAGACCGCTATGGTTTTCGAAGGAAGTAGCTGAAAAAGTGAAGAAATAGAGGGAGGCCTTCATGAAATACAAGAGATCACAGAGAAAGGAAGACAGGCATCTGTATTTGGAAAAACTTAGTGAAGCTAGCAAAGTAGTCAAGAAGGCAAAGATTCAAAAGGAGGAGGAAATAGCCAATGCAATAAAATGGGGAGATAAGACATTTTTCAGATATATTAGTGAGAAGAGGAAGGGCAAAAGTGGTATTGTCAGACTCAAGGGTACAGGGGGGGAATATGTAGAAGCTGATAAGGATAAAGCGGAATTGCTTAACAAATATTTTTGTTCTGTGTTCACAGATGAAGAACCAGGAGCAGGACCTCAGAAAACACCCACAAATAAGAACAGAAGCGAGGGACATCTTGAACAATTTTCAGAAGACTGTGTTCGTGAGAAACTAGCTCAACTTAAAGTAGACAAAGCGATGGGACCGGATGGGATACACCCTAGAATACTGAGGGAACTTGGGGACGTTCTAGCAACTCCACTGACTGACCTTTTCAATGCCTCATTGGAGTCGGGAGTGGTGCCAAAGGACTGGAGAGAGGCTCATGTGGTGCCTTTACACAAAAGCGGAAGTAAGGATGTGGTTGAAAACTACAGGCCGGTTAGTTTAACTTCAGTGGTGAGTAAATTAATGGAAACGCTGTTGAAAGAGAAAATAGTGAGGTTTCTGGAGTCCAGCGGATTACAGGATCCGAGGCAGCATGGATTCACCAGAGGCAGGTCTTGTCAGACAAATCTGATTGATTTCTTTGACTGGGTGACCAGGGAGTTGGACCGAGGGAGAGCTCTAGATGTGGTGTATTTAGATTTCAGTAAAGCCTTTGACACTGTTCCTCACAGGCGACTTATAAACAAACTGAGCACCCTAGGGATGGACCCTAAAGTTACTGCTTGGGTTAGAAATTGGTTGGGTGGGAGGCGACAAAGAGTACAAGTAAATGGAGCTCACTCTGAGGAGAAGGATGTTACCAGTGGTGTGCCCCAGGGATCTGTCCTTGGTCCAATTCTTTTTAACATCTTTGTTAGTGATATAGCGGAAGGGCTGTCGGGTAAGGTTTGCCTCTTTGCGGATGATACCAAAATCTGCAATAAAGTAGACACCCAGGAAGGTGTAGATAACATGAGGAGGGATCTAGCTAAGCTTGAAGAATGGTCTAGAATTTGGCAGCTGGGATTTAATGTTAAAAAATGTAAGGTCATGCATTTGGGCTGCAGCAATCCAAGGGAGCAATACAGCATAGGAGGTGAAGTACTTTTGTCCACTAAAGAAGAGCGGGACCTAGGCATAGTTGTGTCCGATGATCTTAAAGTAGCTAAACAGATAGAAAAGGCGACGGCAAAAGCTAGAAGGATGCTTGGGTGCATACGGAGAGGAATGGCTAGCAGAAAAAAGGAGGTGATAATGCCTCTGTATAAGTCTTTGGTGCGACCTCATTTGGAGTATGGTGTGCAATTCTGGAGACCGCACCTTCAAAAGGATGTGAACAGGATGGAGTCGGTGCAGAGGGTTGCTACTAAGATGATTAGTGGTCTTCATTATAAAGCATATGAGGACAGACTTAAGGATCTTAATATGTACACCTTAGAGGGAAGGCGGGATAGAGGTGATATGATTGAGATGTTTAAATACCTCCGTGGCATAAATGTTCAGGGAGAGAGCCTCTTTCAATTGAAAGCAAGTTCTGCGACGAGGGGACATGGGATGAGGGTGAAGGGAGATAGATTCAGGAGTGATATGCGGAAATATTTCTTTACAGAAAGAGTAGTGGATCCGTGGAATAGTCTCCCAGTGGAGGTGGTAGAGATGAGGACAGTAACTGAATTCAAAAAAGCATGGGACCAACACAGAGGATCTCTAAAGGTAAAAAGTGGACTGTTGTAGTTGTTGTTATGGAAGGACAGACTAGATGGGCCTTGTGGTCTTTTTCTGTCATCATGTTTCTATGTTTATATATGATGGGGTCAACTGATCACAGCCATAGGTGATTCCAGGTGATCATAACCTCTGCATTCTCGACATTTCTCCTAGGGTCATGATCCCAGTGCTTTTCAGGCACAGTGATCCCACAGTGTTCACAGAGTTTCCAGTGGATGAGGCGTGCCACTTTATTGTGCCTTTCTGTATAGAAATTTTCTGCCATTAGAACTTCACAGCCAGCTATGAGCCAAGTCAGCGTCTCCAGCTCCCTCCCACAGAATTGACACATGTCTGTTCTGCCAGTCCCGTCAATGCTCGCGGTTAACCATCTCATCTCTAAGCCACTGTTCTGGGCTGCAACTATCAACCACTCATGCTCTGGTTTCAGTTCACCTCTCCTCAACCATTCATGAGTCCGTTCTTGATCGACAAAGGGTTCCTGGAGTAACACTCTGTATTTCCCACTGTATTTATGCATTTGTCACTTATTTTTCCTTGTTTGTTGACCTAATTCCTTGAAGAGTTTTCTCTCTCATTTTGCAAATTAGGTTACTTTCTTTCCTGCGTATGTTGGTAGATTCTCACTCATTCCTTCTGGTCGTCAGAGTGCTTGTCCAAGTTTGATGATGGTGAAAGATTCTGGATGTTTACTTTCGCATTTCAGCACTCATATACTCTTTAGTCACCTCCTGTCTAGACTATTACAATCTCCACTTTGCTGGTCTCTCTCTGAATCATCTCTCTCCCCTGCAATCTGTTCAAAACTCAGCTGTGCAGCTAATCTCCCATCAGCCTTGACATGCTCATATAACCTCTCTTTTCACATCACTTCACTGGCTCCCTATCTGCTTCCGTATCCAGTTCATAGTTCTCCTGCTGACCTATAAATACACTCATTTTGCTACTCACTACCTTTCCTCTCTTATCTCTCCCTACGCCCCTCCTTGGGAACTCCGCTCTTCTGGCAGTTCCTTCTATCTGTGCCCTTCTCTTCTACTGCCAACTCCAGATTTCGATCCTTTCACCTTGCTCCTCTTAATGCCTGGTAGAAACTACCTGAGTCTGTGCGTCAGACTTCATCTCTGGCCCTTTTCAAATCCAGACTGAAAACTCACCTTTTCAAGGTTGCTTTTGGATCCTGATACACTTTGTTTCCAATGCGTTTCCTTACTATACCCTAAACGTATCCTTGTGCTGTCTTGACTAGGTTGTAAGCTCTGATGAGCAGGGACTGACTTTTACATGTGTCTGTACAGCGCTGTATATGCCTTGTAGCACTATTAAAGTGAGTAGTAGTAGTGTAGTGGTAACAGGCTGTATTAAGAAAAACTGAAGCAATCGTGAGGTAGAAATAAAAGATCATAAAAAATATATACAAGGAACCATTAAAAAACATTAAAAAGCATTACAGGGAGCACATTAAAAACACATAAAGAAACCATAAAAATTATAAAAAGAGAAATTAAAAGGGAAGGAGAGGGACAAGTGGGTGCTCTTCCACTTAAAAAACATAAAACAAAGATAATTAAAATGCAATTACAGCCCTTTATAATATAAAATGTCAGCATAAACAACAGATGACCAGGGAGGAAAGGGTAAAGGAGGGATCAGAAACTGCAAAGGATGGGTTGGAACTGCTTTAAAAAGGGGTTGTTGATCTAAAAAAAGAGATGTTGATGTTAACAACAACCGCACTACTTATAGAAGGGGACATACACGGGATACAGAAAAAAATCATATAGTAGTACTCAATCTGTAACCGTGGAGGGTTATCAAAAGGTATGTGAGGTTTTAGAGGGAGAAGGGGAACTCGGACGAGCAGACTGAACTGGTTGTGTGTTGACATTGAAAAGGATCTCAACATTCGTATACAGTGAGCAGAGTTCGGATATGCCTAAGAACAGGAAGGGTACGTAAAAGGTTTACGCAGAGAAGAAATGCTCGATCACACAAAAAATGCTTATTATTTCTGAACATTTAGAGACAGACTTAACATACCTATGCTCGGGCAAAGCGTGGGTAAATGTGAAAATGTTGTGCATACACAGTGCCGGAATACACCAGTACTGGCTTCGATCTCCTCCTCCTCCTCGCACTGAAATAACATATCACTACACCAATAAAAAGACAGTGGATGCAGCTGCAAGGGCGTAATGAAAAAACCTGTTCAATGAGTAAATAGGGGTCGTTGGCGCCATTTTGACATGCTGTCTCATGCCGAGCAGAAGCAAATGGGACTCACTCTTGCTCCCACTAGACTTCAGTATCCCCAGTAAGTCCAGAGGTATCAATTGGGCATGGTGGGGGCATGGCCCATTCTGGCAAGAGGGTCTACTGGGAGCACAACTTTATAGAAACATAGAAACATGACAGCAGATAAAGACCATATGGTCTATCCAGTCCGACCTTTCATACCAAATACTGTAGTCTCTTTTTTTCCTTTAGAGATATTCTCTGTTGGTCTCATGCTTTCTTGAATTCAGCTACTGTTCTAGTCTCTACTACCTCCACTGGGAGACAAGTGCATACATCTATTACTCTTTCCGAAAATAAATATTTCCACATATTTCTCTAGAATCTATACCATTTCACCTTCATCCTATGCCCCCTTGTTGAGGAGCTTTCTTTCAATTGAAAGAGGCTCTCTTCCTGTCACAGAGATATTTAAACATCTCTATCATATCTCCTCTCTCCCGCCTTTCCTCCAAAGAATACATATTGAGATCTTTAAGCCTGTCCCTATATGCCTTATAACGAAGCCCATCGACCATTTTGGTAGCCACCCTCTGCACCAACTCCAATCTTTTTATATCCTTTTGAAGATGTGATCTCCAGACTTGCACACAATACTTCAAATAACGTCTCACTAAAGAGTTATACAGAGGCACTATCACCTCCTTCTTCCTGCTGACCATTCCTCTCCCTATGAACTCAAGCATCCTTCCGGCTTTTTCTGTCGTCTTTTCTACCTATTTCGTTACCTTAAGATCATCAGAAACAATCACGCCCAGGTCCCGTTCTTCTTTCATTTTAAACCCAGCTATGCCTTGACCATATCTTCCAGCAAGAAAAGCAGCAGTTTAATTTTACAATTAGTGAAAAAATGCATTTTCCAATTTGTTTTAAGGGGAGTATTTTGCAAGCATTCCCACATCCAATTTGTAGCCAAAATGCATGACCCTGCATTCTCAGCTGCTAAATTCTTGACCATTCTTCAAGCTTTGCTAGATCCTTCCTCATTTTATCTTCCTGGGTGTCTACTCCATTCCAGATTTGGCTATCATCTGCAAAGAGGCAAACCTTACACAGCCCTCACACAATATCACTAACAAAAATGTTAACCCTTCACCCCACACATGGGGTCATTTTGACCCCAAGCCTTTTGTTATGTCAAATTACTTACTTATTTATTTCAGCCATGACTTAAAACTTCCGGTAGCTTCTCAATATTGACATCCATTGAATTTCCCGTAGAGTGTTATCATTTAATCGGAACAGTAATTTTTTGTTAACATTTTTATGGTGTATATACCTATTATACACACCTGGGGTCAAACTGACCCCAGCTTAGCGAAACCAGTGTTGTCAGAATTCCTGTTTCAGGTTGATGTTGTAGTTATTATTGTTAATTTGGCATTGCTAGGCTATTTCACCTGTAGGCTACTGTGATCTTCATGTGAAATTAAGGCGACATTTTTTAGGGCTTGAGTTCATACCAGGCATGTGTTCGTATAGACCTATTCATTGCTTTTATAGAAGTAATGGCGCTTTGCCGCCAACATTGTTTCTTTCTTCTGAGATATATTTGATTGGTAATAAGTTATTTATTATGATTTCATTTATTTTATTGCTCCAAGGAACTGCTTTCATTACAGTTTATTTTTTGCAAAGAGATCACACTAGTGAGTTATGTTCCAAAGAAAAAGGAAACGGTCATTGCTTTGAGCAGCATGCATCATGACAAGGCGATAGAAGACAAGAATGAAAAGAAGCCTGAGATGATTCTGCACTATAATGCTACTAAGTCTGGAGTAGACAATCTGGACAAGCTTGTGCGTACATATACATGCAAACGTGGCACTAGAAGATGGCCGTTCTGCCTGCTGATGAACATGTTCGATGTCGCTGGTGTGGCAGCTTACATAATTTGGGTGCAGCAAAAAACCAAATGGCAAACAGAGGTGTCCCACAAACGGCGACTGTTCCTTACAGAACTGGCAAAGGAGTCAGTTCTGCCACAGCAGACATTGCGTTTGCAGGACGTAAGAACACTTCAGAAAGGGGCGCGGATCTGCATGCAACTACTTGGATTCAGCTTACCTGGTCCTACAGGCTGTGAATCCAGAGGGGCACGATCACGCGCTGCCAGCTTTGCACCAGATCATCAGATAAGAAAACATCAAAATACCTCAAGCGATGTGGTGCAGCCATTTGCCCAGAACATTGCCAGCTGTTATGCAATGAATGTGCTGACTAAAAGACGCCTAGATAGATGATTATACTAGGGGTGTCAAGACTTAATTACAATTAAGTGATCAACTGAAGTTAATAGTTAGACTACTTTTATATCATAAACACTGAACATTTGTAAACAGCAAAAACTGAGAAGTGTTTTTAATAAATGCATTAAAATACCTATGTGGATAAAATTGTTCACGGTTTCATCCTATGTGGATGAAATTGTTCACGGTTTCTGGTCATTTACTGATGGGGTCAATTTGACCCCAGGTGTGTAAAGATGTCGGTAATTTAACGTGTGTGATAAAGGGTTAAAAAGAATTAGACCAAGGACACATCCCTGAAGCACACCACTGGTAATACCCTTCTCCTCAGGGTGAACTCCATTTACTTGTACCCTTTCTTACCTCCTATTCAACCAATTTCTAACCCAGTTAGTCACTATAGGGTCTATTGCTAGGGTGCTCAATTGATTTATAAGTTGTCTATGCAGAGTGGTGTCAAAAGCTTTACTGAAATCTAAGTGCACTACATCTAGGGCTCTCCAACTCGCGGATCACACAGTCAAAGCAATTAATCAGATTTGTTTGCAAAGACCTGCCTCTAGTAAAATTATGCTCTTGAATACTGCAATCCACTGACCTCCAGAAACCTCACTATCCACTGTTTTAGCAGAGTTTCCATTAATTTACCACCCAGGTCAGACTAACCGGCCTGTAGTTCTCAACCTCATCCTTACTTCCACTTTAGTGTAAAGGGACCACATGCTCCTTTCTCCAGTCCTTTGAGGAAAGGGGGGGGGGGAGATCTGACTGCCTTATTGTGGGGGAAGGATGGGCACTCTGCTACTTTCTGTGGGGAGGGTAGGAGGGGGGATTGGCCCTATGCAAGGAGGGCTCAGATCAGGAGCTGCCAGGGGTATGCGGTGGGAAGGGGGGGGGAGGGGAGGGTGATGTCAGAATATATGTCTGCCTCTGTATTCATGCCTAGGAGCGGGTGTAAATGTCGACATCCACATTTTGTTTTCCAAACATGGATTCCCTTTATAAAATCAGGAATCAACATCTACATGGTGGACCCTGCACACAACCTCTCCCACTCTCCTTTCCCACCATTCCCCCTGGCAGGATAGACATGGTGAGCATTCCCACATCTAGAAAAAGCATGATCTAAAATGGCTTTGAGATGTGTATTTCAGTCTACAAATCTCAATGCCGCTTTTTGGATGTTGGAATGCTGGGTCAGACCAAGGTCCATCTAGCCCAGTATGCTGTTTCCAACATTGGTCAATCCAGGTCAAGATTCCCAAAGGGGCACATAGGTTCTGCAATGCTTGTCCCAGGGCAAGTAGTGGATTTCCCGGGTGTTCTTTAATAATGATTTATTATCCTTATCCCTCAATCCCTCTTGGAAGTTGTCCAAACCTTTTTTTAACCCAGCTACACTAAGAGCTTTTACTACATCCTTCGATAACGAATTCTAGACTTTGATTATGCGTTGAGTAAGGCATTTCTTATGTTCTTATTCATTCTAAAATTAAGCTGTTGCATTTGTTGCTGGAAGATATCGTCAAGGTATAGCTGGATTTTAAAAGTATTTAGACAAGTTACTAACCATATAGGCATGGGAAATCCAAGGCTTATCTCTGAGTGTAATCAATGAAGATCTATTCCTTGTGATCCTGAGGGGCACTGGTGGCCTGGATTAGCCATTGCTGGAAAAAGGATGATGGGCTTTAGGGACTCTTAGTCTGTCCCAGTACGGCACATCTTATGGTTCCACTCTGAGGCAAAACTAGATCTTTCAAGATACTCCCGTAATTACTGTCTGAGGAAATGACAGCTCTCTTTTCCCATCTGTTCTACAGTACTGTAATGGAAAGTAATTTCCCTTAAATTTACTTATTCAACGTTTAATCCTTTGCTATCAATCACATCTTCCCCTGTGACTTAACGGAAATCACAAAGCAATTAGCAATTATTCCATCACAGAAATTGGTCCTCGTGATGAGGGAATATGAGAAAGGTTATAAGCCAGTAACTGACAGCACCATCGTTAGACCATGTGTGAGCTCCAGCTTCATTGAGAAGGACGTCAACCAGAATTCTGTAAGTCTTTAAAATATTACCTGACATTGTCAAAAATCTAACAAGTGTCATGGAAGAGAAAACTGAAAAGGCAGATTCTAGATTTTGGGCAAAAAAAATCTTCAAAAAGGAAACGACTCAAGGTTTTTTGGCAGAAGTTTGACATAGGGCAAAGTTTCACCCATGATTCTGAAGGCATTTCCTGACTATATCAGACCCTTCTCTCTTTCTCTGCACACATCAAACAAATAGCTGAAATCTGTTGCTTCTTTCACTATAACATTGGCAAAATTTGTCCTTTACTTTCTACACACACTACTTAGACCCCCATTCACTCACAAGACCCCTCTCGTGTGGACTATTGTTACCTGCTCCTCACTGGTCTCCCTCTCAAATATCTTTTTCCCCTTCAATCTGTTCAAAACTCAGCTGCACGGCTTATCTTCTGCCAGTGTTGCTATGCTCATGTAACCCCTCTTCTCAAGTCACTTCACTTGTTCCCTATCCATTTTCATATCCATTTCAAACTTCTCCTATCTACCTTCAAGTGCACTGATTCTGTGGCTGCTCACTACCTTTCCTCTCTTATCTTACTCTACACTCCTCCTTGGGAACTCCGCTCCTCTGATGCATCCCTTTTATCTGTGCCCATCGCTGCCACTGCCAACTCCAGACTTTGTTCATTCCACCTTGCTGCTCCATATGCCTGGAACAAACTACCTAAGTTGATGCATTGGGCTCCTTCTCTGGCCCTTTTTAAGTCCAGGCTGAAGACCTGCCTCTTTGAGACTGTTTTTGGATCTTGATGCTCCTCTTGTCTACTACTATCTTGCCATAAACTAGTCCTCAGTTTTACGATATTTTTTCATCTTGATTAGATTGTAAGCTCTGATGAGCAGGAACCGTGTTTTACATCAATATGTACAGTGCTGCATACACCATGTAGCACTATGCAAATAAATAGCAGTAGTAGTAGACTTTTGTGAAGCCAACTGTCTTGTTTCCGATGACCCTTCTTTTGTCCAAACCATAAAGAAGACTCCTAGGGTGCCTTTTACTGAAGTGCATTAGCTGGTTGATGTACTTGACCATTTTTCCCCCTAAATCTCAAACACACATCCGTCAGACCCCTGCTAAAAAACAGCAAGCTAGACCCCCAGAAAGTGGAATCATACAGACTGGTTACACTCCCAGAAGCTAATGATAAACCTGAAAAAGACTGATGTGCTTTTCATCAGTAGAGATCAGACATTCATCCCACCTACATCATTGAAGGTACGTGGTGCGGAGCTTCCTACTAAGACTTCGTTACGATACCTTGGAATAACCCTCGACCAACACCTGGACCTAAATGCCCATATAAGTAATCTAGTAAAAGCAATTTACCATAAAATCCGGATGATGCGACACATGAGACAACTTCTAGAGCCAAAAGACTTCCGAACAGTGTTTCAGGCAATGGTGATGCCTCACTTTGATTATGCCAATTCCATTCTGCATGGTCTACCAAAGAGTGCACTCCTCCCATTGCAGATAGCAATGAACACTGCAGCAAGGACCCTATACGGAGCATCCAGAAGAGACCATATTACCCCTATCCTAAAAGATCTACACTGGCTCCCTGTTCACAGCAGAATCACTTTTAAAATACTGACAATGACATTCAAAGCCATTAACAACTGCACATCTAGCTCCCTCTCCGAACTTATCCGGCCCATCCCCCCCGCTAGACTGAGAAGAGCTGCTGCTGCCAACACCTTATGCCTCCCAAAAGCATTCACCAAATGTAATAAGGCTACAGGAAACCGAGCCTTTGCACTTTATGCCCCTCATTGCTGGAACGTGCTTCCAGCAAACATCCGAGCTATAAACAGCCTCTCTCAGTTCAGGAAGGAGCTGAAACATCACCTCTTTCTTCAGCACTTCCTCAACTCTGAAGAAATCACATAACCAACCACTGTTCACTCCTCCTTTATCCCCTCTTCCTTAATATCACTCCTGTGCCCCCAGCAAATTAGCCTTAACATGCTAACATACGACAGTACCCCTCAAGCCATGTTTACGTTGAAAAATGCCTAGTTGATATCTTACTACTGTTATCAACCTGTATATAATCCCATATTGTATATAGTTCCACGATGTATATTGTTAGCCTGTGTTCCATGTTCAATACCTGTTCAATGTAAAATGTGTGCAATTCCCTGTTCAATGTAAAACGCAGTATGGCTTTTCCTGCTGTGCGAGTTTGTTGCCTGTGAACCGCGCTGATGGAAAATAGCGCGGTATAGAAAAACTATAAATAAATAAATAAATAAAGACCAATCGCCAGCATTCCACTACTGGCAAAGATAATCGAGAAAGAAGTCCTATACCAGATTCAACAACACATCAACAATACTTCGCCACTAGACCACTGCCAACACGGATTCAGAGAATTCCATGGGGTAGAAACGTTACTTACCACCCTCTTCAACAATATTCTCAGCACAGTAGATAACATACATCATGGAGATGCCCTTATTTTCCTTGACATAGCTGCAGCGTTTGACTCTGTATGCCACGAAACCCTTCTGAAGCGACTCATAGAAAAAGGTATCCGCGACCTAGCACTATCCTGGTGTAAGTCATACCTTTCCGACAGATGGAAACATGTTCAAACAGAAACCTCCACCTCCAAACCGTTCCACCAGAAACAAGGCATCCCACAAGGATCCTCCCTATCAGCTTTACTGTTCAACATATATATGCAGCCTATCTGCAACCTCATACGATCATTCAACGTCGAATGCATGATCTATGCTGATGACGTTCTACTTTACAAACCATTCCAGATTGATAAGATTGACCTCTCATCACTAATCAACTGCTTTAGCACAGTGGAGAAATGGCTCCTAAACCAGAATCTCCGGATACAACACAAAAAGACTGAAGTGCTGTTCATCTCCAGAAACCCCAACTTTTCCCCTCCAGCCTGCCTAAAAATTGGGGAGATAGAACTGCAAACTAAATCCTCAATTAGATACCTGGGTATTACACTGGACCAGAGACTGGATATGAAAATGCATATTGGCAATATGGTAAAATCAACATACCATAAAATCAAGTCTCTCAAACATCTACGCCCCTACTTCAACCAGACAACTTTAGAACAATCTTTCAGGCACTAACCATACCTCATCTGGACTACGCCAATGCAATCCTCCAAGGACTCCCACAATCCACCCTGAATCCGCTCCAACTTAACAGTGAGAGTTCTAAAGGGGACCTCAAGGCGAGACCACATAACACCCATGCTCAAAAGTCTTCACTGGCTCCCAATTCATTACAGGATCACCTTCAAGATCCTACTGCTAACATTCAAGTCCAATAACGGTCTTGCTCCGTCTTCACTTGCTGGCCTCATGCACATCACCCCCCCAAATAGAACCAGACGTTCTACTGCAATAAACACCTTGATAATCCCCAAAGCAATGACGCACTGTACACACCAACTGTAAACAGGGCCTTCAGTCTCTGCGCACCCAGATGCTGGAATGCTCTTCTACCTAATATACAAGCAATCCTGGACCTAATCGAATTCAGGAAGGCCCTGAAACACTACCTCTTCCTCAAATGCTACCTGGAAGAATGTACACTAACCCCCCCCAACCTACAACAAGGCATCACGACCACATGTAACCTCCCTCAATGCAATGTATATACGTGTAAATACTTTTCTCTTAGCCATTCAGATGTAATTAGTTAAGACTGTTATCCAAGCTGAGTTACCTGTTCTATGTAATTATGGCGTAACCCCCCACTGTAAGATGCTCCTATGTTCCATGTAAACCGCCCGAATATCGAAGAGCGCAGTATATAAGAGAAATAAATAAATAAATAAAATAAATAGAGATGCTCAAAGGAGGAGTTTGGACAGGGCATAGACAGTGTTATGATTTGTACGCCTACTTCATAAATTATACATGTATGCACATTAAGTAAGCACGAACATTTATGCCTGCTCTCTACATATGTTATCCACAGCTGCAATGTAGGTGTGATTTCTGCATGATTTGTGCTGGTGTTTTCTATAGACACATAGGCACCTATGTATCCTTATAATATAGGCATAACATAGAAGCTTTCTCCTCCTCCAAACCAGGGTGCCCAAGACTTTGCAACAGGAAACAGTAGAGGAGGCACTCAGTACCATGTCGGTCCACTCTCTCCTCCTTATCCCTCAATCCCTGTTGTGGAGGAGAGAGGGGTAAAGGGAGAGTTTTACTTTGGGGCCAAGGCAGTATGATATGATTGTAGGTTGTTGAGAGAAAGCCACTGGGAGGCTGGACTGCTGTTGCAGTGTAACTTTACTGAAAAAAGGTTTAGAATGAGGATGAACCAAGATGCAACAGGTTGTTTAGTCACAGTTACTGCCCATTTCATAAGCAGAAACTTAGGAGGCAAGATCTGTGTTGCTGATTCCATGGAATTTAAATCAGTTCCTGGGTTGAAGTCTATTTCTGATCTTTAGGAGGTCTCCTTAAGATCTGCGAATGGAGTTATTCTCTGCTCCCCTGTGATTTCCTTCCCCATACCTTGGATTCAGTGCTTCCAGTATCCAAGACATAAGATTCTCCACCTCCTCATCTTCTCCCTTATTTTGGTGTCTGCTTATGGTACTAAATCAGTTTGATGTCTCCCTGCACCGGCGATTTCCTCTGCATAGCAGATTGGGGATGATAGGAACTGGCGCCTAAGTCCATGATTCATCGGGATTCATCCCATCACTACTCTTCATCTTCAGTTACTCTGTAGCTATGACTCAAGCCTAGCCCTAATCTTAAATCTAACTCTAACCCAAACTTTAATCTTAACCCTAACCATAAATATTCAACGTAACCATAGCCATAACTGTCTACCAATGTCAAGTGATGACCAGTTTAATTTTCTACTCTCTCCAAAGTCAAAGCTGAAAAAAAGGCAAACTGAGACTGGAAAAGCTCTTCGCAGAAAATCATGCTGATGGTACTGACTTATTTCCTGATATTAAACTTCACTGAATATAATGCGACTAAGATCAACTGTCGACTAAGCAGTACGAACATGACAGGATACATAAAGCAGGGGGACATCATTATAGGGGGAATCCTCCCTGTTCACAGTGTTAAAACATACCCCTTGATTTCCTTCACAGACACCCCCAACATCCAGCCCTGTGACACGTAAGTCGTGTAATATTTTCTCCTTACTTTTATTTTTCATTTCTATGACGTTCTACATAAAAGCATGACAGTAAATATAATCCATATGGCCTGTCTAGTAAATATAACACATATGGCCTATCCAGTCTGACTGTCCCAAACAATTACTAAGTTTTACTGTATTATTTTCCATCAGAGATCCTCTGTGGTTTTCGCATGCTTTCTTGAAATCAGATACAGTCCTTGTTACTACTACCTCCAGTATTGGGACCAGCTGACACTCTATGAGATTTATCAGAGGACCATTGTTCCTCCCGTTCTTCTTGCTAACACCCAACAGGCTTAATTATCATCCACTGTTGACTCAACTGACCTTCTCTTGTCTCAACTTTACTCATCTGTCTTATGCCCTGCAGTCCCTATTACTCCATAAAAATGGGAAATCTGGTGGCTCTGTGATACCTTGTGCAGTTGGATGGTCTGTTGGACTTGCAACAGGCAGCTCTATCTGTACCTCTTGAGTCCTCTGGTCCCTTATTGTCCATATGGTTTGGTGGCACTGCGGTGCTTCATGTGGTTTGGTTGTCTGATAACTGTGGCCCTCATTAGCCACCTTTGTTGCCATAGCTCTCTCTTTTCCTTTATGTCATCTTCCACGTCTTCCGGCATCTTTGTAGCAAATGCATCCCGCCAGCCGGTGACAGGTAGATGCCATTTCATCCTCAGTGCATCAAATATATAAAGGGCCCAATATTCAAAAAATGCTTGGCACCTAAGTTAGGTTCCTAAATTTGTTCCCTATTTTTAGCCAAACCTAGGACCTCAGCTTTTAAGTGAAAATTCACTGAAATTTAGGATCCTAAAAGTTATGTTCTTAAATTCACATCTGCCATTCATGTGCCTAGATCGGTGCTTCTCAACCCACTCCTGGAAGCATGACTAGCCAATCAGGTTTTCAGCTTTACCACCACAAATATGCATGAGAGAGATCCATTGAATGAAGGAGAGGGTTGAGAAGCACTGACCTAGATTTAGGAGCCTAATTTAGATCGATAATTGGTGTTAAGCTCCTAATTTTTATCACAGTCCTAAATTCGTTGCTACCTACTCTCAATATTCCTAAATTTAAGAGCCTAGTGAAATTAAGGCACCCTTTTACTAAAGGGCAGTTAATGCATATTTGCAGTGACAACTACCATGCACTAAAAACCTCCCTCACAATAAAAATCCCCACTAAATGCTTTGCGTGCTACGGGGCAGGGAGTTGGTGGGTTAGGGGCAGAGAGTGAATGCTGACAATACACTGTGAGCAACGTGGGCAACATTACCGCACACTAACACCCCTTGATGGGAGGCGTTAGATGCATCAGCTTGCATTGTAATTGCCGCTGTCATGTATTAAGAAACTTTCAGTGCGGTAACTGATGGAAGCATGCTGAGCGCCCCCTACAGTTAGAATGGGGCTGTTGTACTTGACGTGTATCATATTTTGCTCCTAATGAGCGTTAAATGCAGAAGCCTAGCATACTTTAGTAAAAGGCCCGTAAGTGTGAATTGAGGCGTTCAGCCTTAGCAAATTTTCACAGAGACCAATTTAAGAACCTAACAATCAGTTAATATCGGCCTCATAGATGATAGCATCGCCATGATTGTTCTTCAGGTTACCAGATGAATTCTCTGACCCTTTACAAATCCAGGCTGAAAACTCACCTCTTCGCTGCTGCTTTTGCATCTTGACTCACCTGATCTCCTTGTTTCTTTACCTTCCCCCCTTCTTGGTTATTTGGACAAGTACTATTCTAGCTAGCGTGTATCATTCATTAGGATGCTGCTTAGGAGTTGTGATTCACAGATTGTATGTTGTGTGTAAGTTATAATCTATGTTATAGTTGTGGTAAACATTATTGGCCCCCTCACGTTTTAGGTATGCTGTGCACAATATCTTGAGAAATAACTGGAAATATTCCATCTCAATTTCAGAGAAAAAAAAACGAAATATGACCTCAACAGAGTTAATGGCACCCTTCGCTAATATTTGGTTGTACAACCCTTGACAGTGCTGACAGCCTCCAAAATGATGTACATCTGTTTGCTGGTAGTTTCTCCCACTCTTCAACTGTGATTTGTTGCAGCTCATGAATGTTTCCAGGATTCCTTTTACCAAAGGAAAACTTCAATTCTTTCCAAAGGTTCTCAATTAGAGTGAGATCAGGACTCATTGCTGGCCAGTTTAAAACAGTCCATATTTTCCTTTTTAATTATTCTTTTAGACTTTGGGATGTGTGTTTTGGGTCATTGTCCTGCTGGAAGATCTATGACTTTTTTATGTGCTAAATAGGACACAGTGGAAATTGGATGCAGTGATATAAGCATAGTGGTGGACTGGTGTTGCAGTGTAAGTTTACTGGAAAAATACGTTTAGATGCATCGTGAGGATGCAAGTAGCAGTATTTTGGACCGTTTATAAACATTTGATCTGATAAAGAGGTAAATCAGAGTAGATGATATTACAATTGTCAAGACGTGAAATGACAAGTGTGCAAAGTAGAGTAGTGATGACAGAATCAGTAAGAAACAGCGTAACAAATAGATCTGATGTAGAGTATAGAAGGAGTATCTAACTACTTCACTAATCTGATCGTGAACAGTGAGACCACTATTCAGAACAACTCCAAGGTATTTAAGAGAAGAAACCAGGGTGAGAGAGGAAGCATTCAGTGAAGGAGTTACAGAGAAACACAGGAAGAACCAGTGAGCTAAATCATGAAAGTCTTAGAAGGGTTCTGCTTGAGATGACTGGTGTATAACCAGTGAGCCACATGGGAAAAGCAGATGTTGACAGTGGTGAGATCAGGGGAGGAAGGATGAGCATGGAAGAGAAGTAAAATATCATTTACGTAAGGGTAAACAGAAACCCCGTGTCGTTGGATAAGATTAACAAGAGGGGCCAGAAAAACATCAAAAAGCAGGGGGGCCAGGACTGAGCTTTGGGGAACACCACACATTAAGAGGAAAGTGGAAAAAGTAGAAGAATGAAACAACATTGAGTAGGAGCGACCAGATAGAAAAGAATGAAACCATTGAAGAACAGATCCATGAAGGCCGGCAGATTGTAGACGACGTAGAAGAAGAGATTGACTGACAAAATCGAATGCTGAGGATAGATCTAGTGAGATAGCCAAAGAAATGTTTCCCCTATCAAGTGATACCGCTTTTTTTGAATCTTCTAATGAGGAGATCTCAGCTCGGGCCATGTTAATCGTGTCCTTATCTGCTGTGGCCAATAAGGTTAAAATCTTGAGGGCTTATTTCTTGAAAAAGATTTCCTGTATTTTGGGTATAAGGTTTCTCTTTTCCCAGATGTGACAAGGTCAATTCAGGTGCAGAGGAAGTCCTTCCTGCAGCTTAGATCTCGTGTCTTGGCTGCAGGGGGGGCTTTCTTTTTGCAATTTCCTTGTAAATGTTTAATCACTTTGAATAATGTTAAGTATGTGTTTACTGACCTTCTTAATTTGGAAAATCTTTTGACTAACAAGTAGAGTCTTATAGAGAGGATTTGTGTTATGGTACTGTATATATTTTTTTTAACGTTGTTTAGTGGTTTAGTTTTGGACTGTCCTGTAAGTTTTTGTTTGCTTCTGCTTGTTAGAAGTGATTGTCCTCTCTTAATGTGGGATAGAAAATCTTTTATTTTTCTTTTTATTATTTTTTTTCTTTTGATTATGCATTTAGTAGAAGGTGCTTTCATGGTGTTATGCTTGATGTGTATACCTATAAAATTCACAATAAAATTTTAAAAAATGTATGTATGCACATTGCCAGATGGATGCTCTGTTGAAAAATTATGCTCATCTTCCACATCTATCACACTATTTTAATATTTTCAGATTGCAATTACGTTGTTACCAGTATGTTCAAGGAATGGCATTTGCCTTGGAAGAAATTAGCCGAAATGTTTCCCTACTGCCTAATGTCACTTTGGGCTTGTGGATATATGACTCCTGCGATACCGTGTCCCAATCCCTTAGAGGCACAATGTGGCAACTCTCTGGGCACAAAGACCCCATCCCAAATTACACCTGCAGTACAGCCTCTTCTCTGGCTGCAGTTCTTGGAGATACCAAGTCTCGGATGACCATAACCATGGCTCAGCTGCTGGGAGTTTATAAACATCCACAGGTACGGATCAGTCATTTAGAAGTCAGGTATCTCCTGTGGCTCTGGCTATGTCTAAAGGACAGTTCAATGCATTTTTGGCATTCCATAAAAACCTGATTGTCGAAGACCTTGAATGCATGGTTTGATTGTTACAACATATAGTCAACAAAGAGAATGGATGGGTGAAGTTGAATAGGTTGATCATCTTGGGTCTAAAGGACACTATGGACTAATGTTATAAAGTCTTTTTCATGGATATGTAACAACATATATGCATAAAACACCTTTCATAAAATACCAGCTGATTTCAATGTGCATGTCTTATCATGAAAGTGAATAAGGGGTAGAACGTGGGCAGGATCCACAAGTGAAAAAAACACAATGCAAAAGAAAATGCCCTTTCACTCATACTAAAACAATTCAAAATATGAAAACAATATCACATATAATATATACTTAAAAACCTATGTGTTCACATATAGCACAAAATTTAACGGTGTGTTGTAAAAATAAATGTTATCACTTTTATCAAAAAACACATGTTGTTGTTAAGTGCCGTTGAGTTGGAGTCGACTCATGGCGACCCTCTGGATAGCTATCCTAAATTGTTTTTGGTCTTCAGTCAGGCAGCTCATTGTTATTTATTTATTTACATTCTCTTATATACTGCATCAGTGCGGTTTACATTGAGCAAACTGAAATTACATTGAACAGGGCATTATAACTTGGAGATAACTATTTTACAGGGAACATGGGCTATGGAGGGTTAAGTGGCTTGCCCAAGACCACGTGGAGCACCTGTGGGACTAGAATCCCCAGTCCTTCCGGCCCAAGGTTGTTGTCCTCTAGTGGGATTTGAACCCCCAACCTTCCAGCCTGAAGTACCTTGCCCCAACCACTAGGCCACTCCTCGACAGACTGCTACCCGTAGCTGCTGTTATTGTATCGATCCATCTCATTGCTGGCCTTCCTCTTTTGCGTTGACATTCTATCTTGCCAAGCATGATGTCTTTCTCTAATGAAATATTTAAGAAAGGAAAGGTTAAAAACCAAGAAGTGCATACCTGCGTGTGTAGGAACAATCACCTATATAAATAAACAATAAGTAAATAAAACTAAATATCTTTTACAAAATTTAAAAAAATATAAGAAAAAGTGAAACCGACGAGAGGGATGAGGAGAAGATGTTTTTGTAATGCCCCGGTGCAAGGGGGCGGGTGAAAGGGCGAACCCTACAGACATATAATACCAAATCAGACAGATTGTGTCCCATAAAAATTTCTTTTTTAGAAACCGTTTCTTTTTTTAAAAAATAATAAGGATCATTAAACTTAAATATACTCCAAATTAAATAAATGCATCTATAAGTATTACCTAATTTAATAAGCCCTAGGGCACTATAAAATACAGGGGTGAATCACTCCCATAAAAGACTATAATTGTCTATATATAATTTGGATAAATATAATTAAACTAACTGGTCAACGATTTATGTTCCTAACAAAATCTTTTAGGAAATGAATGGAGAAGCAATAAAACCATAAAAATTACCTGATGGAGCGTCAAATACGAGATGCCAAAGGGCACATATAACTGTAAAATGAACTACTCCTATAAAAACAATAATAAAAAAAACTATGTATATGTGTAGAAAAACTATGTATATGTGTAAAAAGATACACGAGAAACTAAATAAAATCAAGGTGATTGTTCCTACACACGCAGGTATGCACTTCTTGGTTTTTAACCTTTCCTTTCTTAAATATTTGACTATTGGGTACTTTATGTGGTTTAAGTAAAAATGGTTTATATACGTTTTATATGTATATATATTCTCTTATAATTGTATTTTATTTAATGATGTTTTAATAATTATTATTCATGACTTTTTACTTTTATTATTTATTTATTTTTTTATTTTATGTGCCCTAGTCATATTTATAATGGTCTAAAGGATGCATTACAAGAGTATTTTTCTACTATCTTATTCTTTTTGTATGTTTTGAATGATTGGTTTAAAATGTTATCTAATTTTATATGTGAGTTTTTATAGCTCCCCTTTTTTTAGCCGTATATGCAATTTATAATTTTAATTTGGCATTCATTTTCATCTTTTTAATTATTTATGCTTTTAATATGTTTGTCCTTAATGTCCATTTCTGCTATAATAATTAGATTTTATCTTTATTATTTTATTGTTTATGTGTATTATACTTCATCCTTTTAGCCTACACGCCCCTGAAGAAGGCTTTTCCGAAACACGGCCTGTGTTGGGCCATTGGCTGGAGTGATATTATTTAATAAAATTTGGTGTCCTTTCATTTGCATTCCACGTTTTTATTGGGAGGAAGCTCATTGGCTCCTGCGGTGGATTGAAGAGTGCGGGAGCCAATGATTAAGCGTTGGAGGGGGTCGGAGGTGATGGCGAGGCGAGAGGAGCTGGGGGATAGCCAGTTGCTGTTTGTTGCGGCGGAGCAAGGTGCTGGCGTTCCACCCACCCAGCCCATGGGTTGGGAGGTTCGGGGGAGGGGGGTCGCAGCTTGTGGGGGTAGGCGGGATCCTGGAGGTGTCCGGGGTCCGGAGCCGTTGGCAATATGCAGGGCGGGGGTGGGGTACCCCTGACCCGGAGAACCCCTCGGGGCTTTTGCTAATAATAAGGCGAAGCCGGAGGAGGGGGGGGTGGGAATTGCCTAGGGCGGGTTCGCGGCGGAGGCGGGAGGGAACTCACTTTGCGACTCATATGGCTGGTGAGGGTACGTCCCGCTGCAGGAACCCGATAGCGTAATGTTTATCTGGTTGTTTATGTTTGGAAAAT
Source organism: Ichthyophis bannanicus (assembly GCA_033557465.1). NCBI lineage: Eukaryota > Metazoa > Chordata > Amphibia > Gymnophiona > Ichthyophiidae > Ichthyophis > Ichthyophis bannanicus. The sequence goes on along the minus strand of CM066051.1, from coordinate 40,201,461 downwards.
GTTATTGGTTTAATAAAACTGCGACCAGTTGGTTTCCCAAAAGAATGTTGTGTTGTGGTTATTTTGGGGCTGTAGAGGGTGTTAGGTCGGGGAGGGAGTGGCGCGTCTGCTGTACCCGGTTGTAATGCCCACTCTAAATTTACACACCTTTACCTATTATACAATTTCCCAAAAAATCACATTACTAAATATCACTTTTTAAACAACAAATACAACATTACAATGGCACAATGGCACAGTAATGCGTATTCTGAAATTCCATCCATTTGCCTGTTGTATGGTATCCCAAAACCCACACTAATACTCCTCAACTCTCAACACTACTCATATAGTTTAGACTAGTGGGTTATATATGTCTCAACCATAAATCATAGTCTGGGTATGCTCGATTCCATAGCTTTCAGTAACCAAAATCCAACCATCGATCACGGTGATATTTTTCTTGAAACTATTGAATACATTTATGCGATATCGCAGCCTCAATAGCGGTTGATGGCAAAACCTTGGCAAATAGAAATATCTCGTGGAAACTATCCTCATCACATCATGCCCAATCAGAGTCACTACAAAAAAATCATAAAATACAAATTAGGAACAAAATTACAAAAACAAAATTCTTTCCAGGTAATCTGTAATATATAATACCTACCAGGTTGAAAACCGTAGAAGCACTTAGATTCACTTTTAACTTCAAAAGAGAAGAGGAATCGAGGCAATCGCTACGTCAATCAATAGTTTCCATACGGCTAGCCACCGAAATATATATAATCACCATGAATCATGGTTTCACCAGATTTACGGCTCTTCAGGGAAATCACCTAGTTACAATAAACCACATTCAAACCTAATACATTATAATCAACACACACATTAAATACATAGAGTTAAAAAGACAAAACCTACCACCACGTTAACTCTCCTTCCTCGATACCTCAAACAAATGTATAACAGCAAACAAATCAACGCCAATGCATGCGCATTTATAGCCAAACTCAAAATTCTATCAGGTTAATAAAACCAATGCCATTCCACCTGGGAATTTAACCCATGCAGCTCCATAGCATTCCAACGGAAAATGAACTGCTGTTCTCTGCGGCAAAGAAGCCCCGGATAGACTACTGCTGGAAAGTATGGGCACCAGTGTAAATAAACTGTAGATAGTTACCCCAGTTATATCCAAGTTTCAATCCCTGTTCATTGTAAATAAATTGTGGTTTGCCTGCATTGTATAAGGTTCTGTTGAATGTACACCGCACTGATATGAATAGCACGGTATAGAAGAGAAGTTAAATAAATAAATAAAATAAATAAATAAAGAAGCCGCTGATGATTACCACCCTCGCCACCCCTGATCTGCATTAATACAAAACAACGGAACTCTTCCAATTGATGATCTTTTAGCTTCCAATGTGTAACTAAAGGTGTGGAGTCTACTCCATGGCGAATCGCCAACAGATGTTCTATGATTTGTGTTTTAAAAGGACGAGATATCTAGCCAATATACTGCAAGGAGCACGGACATAATACCACATATATCACTCCACTCGACAAACAATTTGTTGTCCCTCATAATCCAAAACTAAAGCCCAAGGTGGGATGTTGAAAAAATTGCAATTCCAATGTGACAGCACAAACCACACATTTATTGCACTTCATATGACCCCAATGTGTTATCATAGATGTATCCATGGATGTAGACCGAGTGTGTACAAATACATCCCTCTAATAGAGACCGGGTAACACAAGGAGCAAGAGATGGATGAAGGTCACAGGAGCATTTATTTGAAGATCCCCAACGCGTTTCGGCAATGCCTTCCTCAGGGGGTATGCAGTAGAACACCCTGTGGTGTATTTCACATGTAGAGTAGTCTTAGGCACTCGACTCTAACTCTGGGTTTTGAGTAGAGATTTCAAAACATTTAGATATTTTCAAAACATTTATCTGACATAACCTACCTCTGTAACATATCAAATTTTGGCACCTGGCAGACAGAACATCTCTCTGGACATCAAGTCTAGTCTGCAGATGGATGCCTCAGTACTTCTCAGAAGATAGTCACCAACCACCCTTTGCTTCCTTGTGGTCACTGATTCTGAAACTTTGGGGTACTTGAGCTCTGGTTCTTCCCTTTCCTAGGATGCTTTCACCTCCTCCACTTCCAGGCCTGCATAATGGTTCTTCAATGCAAGGACTGGAAGAGTTGGACTGTAGATTCTGCAGGCTCTGATGACTCGTGCCCAACTTTCTTCATGCTAAAGCATACCAACTACATGTCTGTTGAAGAACATTGATGTTTCAAGAATCATCTGATCAATGTACCTCTCGCTGTCTCAAATGCTTTTCAGCCTCGCCACCTCTTTTCTGAGCACCTCCACCTGTTTCATGAGGGCTTCAGCTTGCAGGCATCCTGCACATGGAACTGCTCCTTCAACTGGCATTGGACTCTCTATCTGGACAGAGATAGAAGCTGAAATGGGGGCAACAGCTTTGGCAATATGTTTTTTCCTAGCCATTGTTCAGTTGATGGAGCTTTGGTACCTGTTGGGGTAAACAAATGAGACATCCCTAGCTTTTCCTCAGCTGCCCTTTATTAGAAGAAGCAGCTAACCTTTTTAATGTGTGTTCTAACGGCACTGTTCTATGTCCCTGTGTGTAGCCCCAGTGCACTGAAAGATAGCTATTACTTTATATTAGTAAGTTTGATATTAATGTGTATGAAGAGTACAGATTAATGTGTTCCCCTTGTAAATTGATCTAAACAAATCACCTTGAAGAATGGCAAATTGTTGTCAATAAGCCAATTGGGGAATTGCACTATATGGCTCGAATTCTCATTTTGGGGTGGGGGGGAGCTAGGGTGGGTAGGGAGGGATCTAATATATTATGAGGTCAGTAGCTTCAAAGAGCTTGCTTTGAATTGGAGCTGGAAAAAAGAAACAATGAACTCCAATAGCAGAGCTTTAGCCAAAACCAAAAAAATTCACCTTTTGTAATACAGCATCAGAAAAAGAATCAGCTATTAAAAGTGAACATAAGAACATAAGATATGCCATACTAGGTCAGACCAAGGTCCATCAAGCCCAGTATCCTGTTTCCAACAGTGGCCAATCTAGGTCATAAGTACCTAGCAGTTTCCCCAAAAGACACAGGTTCCTCAATTCTTGTATTGAGTCAAACAGTGATATCCCGTGTTTCTTTAAATAATGGTTTATGGACCTTTCCTCCAGGAACTTGCCCAAACCTTTTTTAAAATCAGCTACACTAACAGCTTTTATTACATCCTCCGGTAACAAATTCCAGAGATTGATTACACGTTGAGTGAAAAAATATTTTCTCTTATTAGTCTTAAAAAGGTTACCCTGTAGCTTCATTGCATGTTCTGAAGAGGTAAACAATCTATCTACCTTTACTTGGTCCACTCCATTCATTAATTTATAGACCTCTGTCATATCTCCCCTCAGCCATCTCTTTTCCAGGTTGAAGTGCCCTAACCTTTTTAGCATCTCCTCATAGGAGAAGTCTTCCATCCTCTTTACCATTTTGATGGCTCTTCTCTGTAGCTTTTCTAATAACGCTATATCTTTTTTAAGAGACCGCAACCCATATTGCACACAATATTCAAGGTGCGGTCAAACCATGGAATGATACAGAAGCATTATAATATCCTTTGTTTTATTTTCCATTCCTTTCCTTATAGTACCTAGCATTCTATTTGCTCTCTTGGCTGCCGCTGCACACTGGGCAGAGGGTTTTAACATGTTATCCATGATGATGCCTAAATCTTTTTCCTAAGTGGTGGTTCCTAATGTGGAACCTTGCATCATGTAACCATAGTTTGGGTTGTTCTTTCCTAGGTGCATAACTTTGCACTTGTCCACAGTAAATTTCGTCTACCATTCAGATGCCAAGTCTTCCAATTTATCAAGATCCTTTTGCAATTTTCCACAATAGTTTTGTGTCATCTGCAAATTTGATAACCTCATTCATTATTCCCTTTTCCCGGTCATTTATCCCTAGGGTACTCCACTATTCATCTTTTTCCATTGTGAAAATTGGCCATTTAACCCTACCCTCTGCTTTCTATCTTGTAACCAGTTCCTGATCCACAATAGTACACTGCCTCCTATCCCATGACCTTTTAGTTTTGCCAAAAGTCTCTGGTGAGGGAAATTGTCAAAGGCTTTCTGAAAGTCCAGATACACTATATCAACCGACTCAACTTTGTCTACCTGTTTATTCAACCTTCAAAAAAATATTACAGATTAGTAAGACAAGACCTTCCTTGACTAAAGCCATGTTGGCTGCCACCCATTAAACTATAACTATCTACATGCTGAGTAATTTTGTTCTTTATGATGCTTTCTACTATTTTTCCCGGTACTGACGTCAAACTCACCAGTCTGTAGTTTCCTGGATCACCCCTGGAACCCTTTTTTAAAAATTGGTGTTACATTGGCGATCCTCCAATCTTCAGGTATTACAGATGATCGATTTTAAAGATAGTTCACAGATTACTAATATCAAGTGTGCAATCTCATATTGCAGTTCTTTCAACACCCTTGGATGTATACCATCCGGTCCAAGTGATTTGCTATTCTTCAGTTTATCAAATAATTGTACTACATCTTCCCTGTGTATCGATATTTCTTTCAATTCTTCTGCAGCATCACCTTTAGATACCATTTCAGTCATGGGTAACACCCCTACATCTTCCTCAGTAAAGACTGAAGCAAAAAATTCATTCAGTCTCTCCGCTATAGCCTTATCCCCTCCTACTACCCCTTTTCCCCCTCTATCATCTAATGGTCCAACTCTCTCACAGGTTTTTTTTTACCAATGTACTTGAAAAAGTCTTTATTATGCATTTTTGCCAAAGGTCCTTTAAGAGCTCTCTGGCAGAGAGCTTGTATTTAAAAGCCATACAATATCAACTTGCTTGCAATGGAGACACCATTTGTAATTGACATTACTAATGATTTGAAATTTTTACTTTTTAAATTTTACTGAGCATTGCACATGGAAAGATCCCTTTAGTCCGTATTGTCATTGAGCTCAATCAAATTTCATGACAAAACACTACAAACTGGATATGCAGTTGTCGTTAAATTCACTTAAGGGCTTTCTGGGACATCTCCTCTTCATTCCACTCTGCCGCATTCCAACCTGACCTGGCGCAACTGGTTGCAGAGATCCTGTGCCAGGGGCTTGGCAGAAGTAATTCCCAATGGCAACATAGGCCTGGATTGGCCACTGTTGGAAACAAGATACTGGGTGTAATAGACCTTTGGTATGACCAACTATGGCAAGTCATATGTTTTTATATTTTAGGCATTCTGTTATGAAATTATCTTTCTGCCTCCCAACATGAGGGCATGAAAAGTTTCATATCTTAAGATAGCCTATAAAAATAATGGATGTCATTACTCTTAAAAATGCGTATCTAGGGTAAAAACACTAATTAAACATATGGATGCATTTCTTCCAGATTAGTTATGCTGCTTCTGTAGCTGCTCTTAGTGATAAGAGTCAGTTTCCCTCTTTCCTTCGCACTACTCCAAGTGATGAGTTCATGTCTCTCGGCATTGGCCATTTGATCACCTTCTTTGGATGGACCTGGGTTGGAATCCTTGCTGAAGACAACGACTATGGACTGTCAGGGAGTCAGATGCTGAGAGAGCAACTGGTTAAGGCTGAGGTCTGTGTAGCCTTCCATGAAACCATCCCCTTATTTTACTCTCAAGAAAACATAAGACACATTGTAGAGGTGGTGAAGAAGACTTCAGCCAGGGTCATTGTGGCTTTTACCAACGCTTACAGCCTCTATCCAGTGATGCTGGCAATTTCAAGGAGTGAGGTATCTGGGAAAGTCTGGGTGGCTACTGATGCCTGGGCTGATCATCCAATATTTAATAAAAATGACTTCTTAAACACTCTTAAAGGAACTATTGCACTTGCAGTTCCTACAGGCAACATTCCAGGGTTCAAAGAGTATCTCTATGAACTTCACCCTTTCAGAATGGCAGGGGACATATTTGTTGGCCAGTTCTGGGAAGAAATCGTTGGTTGTAGGTGGGCCAGCCCCAACATAGAACACGCCACTCAAGAACTAAGCAAAGAAGGAAAAATCTGCACAGGGAAGGAAGACTTGCGAGCCCTTAACAGTCTCTTCTTCGATATGACAAAGCTGAGATTTGCTTATAATGCTTACAATTCTGTGTATGTCGTGGCCTATGCCCTCCATGCGATGTCTTCCTGTGAACCTGGAAAAGGACCATTCTTCAATGGCTCATGTGCGGACATCAAACACTTTGCACCTTGGCAGGTATGTAGAAACATAGAAACATGACAGTAGAAAAAGACCTATATAGTCTGCCCTTCCATATCAACTATTATAGTCCCTTTTATTTCCTTTAGCGATCTTCTGTGTTTGTTCCATGCTTTCTTGAACTGAGATACTGTCCTTGTCTCTATTACCTCCACTGAGAGACTATACCACACATCTACCACTCTTTCCATTCGGAAATATTTTCACATATTACCCCTTAGTCTATCCCCTTTCACCCTCATCCTATGTCTCCTTGTTGCAGAGCTTGCTTTCAACTGAAAGAAGCATTCATGCCTTGGAGGTATTTTCACATCTCTGTCATATCTCTTGTATCCCACCTTTCCTCTAACATATACATATCAAGATCTTTATGTCGGCCCCCTTAGGCTTTATAATGAAGACCACTAACTATTCAGTAGCCACCCTCTGCACCAGTTCCAGCCTGATTACATCCTTTTAAAGATGTGGTCTCCAGAGTTGCACAATACTCCAAATGAGATCACACCGGAGACTTATACAGAGGCACTATCACCTCCTCGTTTCTGCTGGCCTCTCTCTATGCACCCCAGCATCCTTCTGGCTTTCACCATCACCCTTTCTACCTGTCTAACCACCTTAAGATCATCAGAAACAATCACACCAAGGTCCCAATCTTCTCTCATGGACAGAAGTACTTTGCCCCCTACACTGTACTGTTCCCTTGGATTTGTGCAGCCCAGTGCATGGCCCTGCAATTTTTAGCATTAATTCTTAGCTGCCAAATTCTCGACCATTCTTCAAGCTTAGCTAGATCCCTCCTCATGTTAATCCTCCTTCCTGGGTGTCTACTCTATTGCAGATTTTGGTATCATCCATCAGCTAAATGTGTAACAGAGAGCCAGAATACAACTGGGAAAGGAGAGGTGCACAAGTGGCCTAATTCAATGAGCTTGGCACTGTAATGCCAATGAAAGTTTGTCTCTGCTTCTCGGCACAGCTCCTTCATTATATATGGAAAATACGTTTCCAGAACACCATGGGCCGGGAGATTTCCTTTGATCGACAGGGGGACCCTCCTGCTTCTTATGACATTCTCAATTGGCACCTGTCTTCGAGTGACACCTTCACCCATGTAAACATCGGCCACTATGGAGCAGCCAGTGGTCAAGATATCAAGGTTGACACCAGCGCGATCATATGGAGTGATGGGTCTACACAGGTGAGATGACCCTCATGTTTTTATTGCAAACTGGTTGAGAAAATGCTCAGAACCCATCATGGGTAGAACCTTCCCTGACTTAGCAAAAATCCAATTTCAGACTTGGGTCTTTGTAAAACAGAGGGGCTTGGATCTATCAAAGTCAACTTCATGCTACTTTATTGTCTGTGATTTTTGCATTTATTCCAATAATTATAGGCTGTCTGGGCTCAGTTACAACCACTATCCCAAATCCAGGGTTGGGCAGTTTGAATTCTAGGAAGGCTTCAGGGAAAATCAGCATTACTCAATAATCAGCTGATATACTTGTGTGCATGATAGGCGTTCCTACTAGAGAAAGTGAAGTAATAATTTTTCTGTACTATCTCCTGTTGAGTACTGAGTGCAGTTTTGGAACCATATTGACCAAGCCGATGGCTTTCAATAGGGAGCCACCAAAATGCCATATTGTCTGCATGATAAGCCAGAATAAACAGAGCTCAGAAGAGAAAAGGCTGATAGGATGCAAACATTCAAACGTGGGCAGGGGGCCTTAAGGATGAGATCACTGTGATTTCTTCTCTCTGAAACCCAACTGTTCTGCAGTGTAATGAATGGGTTCCCAGTACACTGGCATATCTTGGCTGCTCTGAGACTTCTGGGATCAGAAGATATTATCCTTATAGCAGAGGTTCTCAACATGGTCCTCAGGACATAACTAGCCAGTTGAATTTTCAGGACACGTGCAATGAATATGCATAAGAGAGAGTTGCATGTACTGCCAGTCATTATATGAAAATCTGTCTCATGCATCGTCATTGTGGATAGCCTGAAAACCTGACTGGCCAAATGTGCCCCAAGATTTTGGTTTCTAAGATTTGTTTTAAAGAAACTAATGTTTTTTTTTTATTTCAAGGAAAATAACACAGGGAATGAGAAAGCTGGTAACCAAGGGCCCAATTTTGGTTTAGGACGGAAGTGAAGATCTGGTTTATGCTGGACGCGCAGGTAGTCGCCGGGGCTAAACGGATAGCAGTGATTTTTGATGCTACTCGCTTAACCCTTCACACCATGAAGATAGGCGAGGACAATGTGCAGAGGGCTAAGCAGTAGCATCGAAAATCACTGCTAGTCGCTTAGCACTTTCCTCCATCCCTGCTCGCCCCTGGAACACCCCCAACACACCCTGATGTTAACCGCAGAGCATCTCGGAGCACTAGGGACTTATCCGGGATTTTTGAAAGGCACTACCCATAAAGGTGCTTTTCGAAAATCCCAGATAACGCATTTACCATACAGGGTAACTAGGACAGTTACCCTGTACATGCCTTTGATAATGCCTCCCAAGGCTATACTATGAAAAATAATCATCATTCTCTCTCTTCCTATAATTTCTCAGTCCAGTTTCCTCTAAACTCACAATAATCACTGTCAACCTGTCCTTCCTAACTTTCCTCACCATTCCCCTCCTCCTAGTGCACTCACATAACATAGCTCATCCAGTCTTTCCAGTTATTCTGGTCTACAGTGTATCCCCGTAACCCACCATAGAAGTTTAACCACTTCTTATCCAAGTCAGAGACCCTTATCTGACTCAGTTTTTTATCATCTTTGATCTTATATCTCTATCGTCCTGAGTAGATGAGCATCTAAGTATTCATGTCTAATCCAGCACCTATCCTCGCATCCCCTATCACCAAGCTTTGTAATAATCTAAGCACTTAACAAAACAGAATTATCTGTTTCAGTGAACCTATTCTCATTCTTGGCTCTTGTCTGTAAAAGTGGAAGTCCTTTAATAGATAAATAATAGATAAATGTGCTGTGTCCCTCTTCACACTTCTCTCTGTTAAGGTTCCCGTCTCTGCCTGCAGTGAAAGCTGCCGTCCTGGGTACCGGAAGGCCATTCTGGATGGGCAACCTGTCTGCTGCTTCGACTGCATCCGCTGCTCTGAAGAAGAGTTTAGCAACCAAACAGGCGAGTGCTCTGAATGCCGCTCTGTAATGAGCATGTTCTGCAGGATGGGAAGGGTGGTATTAGAGAGCAGAGGCAGAGGGTCGACTATACAAGCTTCAATTCTAATAAACTCATCCAAAGTATTTTAAAAGGGCTGCTTCCAGAGGAAGCATAGTTTAGGTTAGTTGATTTGTCCTGATGAAGCCCTTTTAAAATACAGGGCGAAACTCGAGTCGACTAATGTCCAGCAACATAGTAGCCCTTTGAGTACTGATGTTCAATGGGAGTTTGGGATAAGCATTTGAATTTTTTAAATGCATTTGAAAATTGTTAAACATATTGTAGAAGCCCATGAATGATAAATCAGGAAAGGAACGGTTTGTAGCTGTGTTGTATCATAGCCACGAATGAACCATGTGTCCTGTGCTGAGGTTTCCTGAATTAATTTCCCTTGTGCATCCTCAAAGGCCTTGCATTACCGAATGGTTTGGTAATGCACTTGGTTTGCAGCTTGTCGTGCTGTGAGGGCTTGTGTGCATCAGTGATGCTGAGAGCTAAACTATCGGTAGTTTAACTACTGGCAGGGTCTCCCAAGATGGACAGGTCTCAGCTGAGATGCCAGACCAAGACAAACCACCCATCTGGGCAGCAGCAGAATGGGATAGTGTTGACGGCGGAGGATCACATTTCTGTGACAACGGCAATAACACCAAACTTAAACTGCGCGGAAGAAAGGCCCGGCAATCTACTTCTGTATCTTGCCATGAAAACCCAATGGATAGTTACAACAAAACAAATTGTGCTGTAGTGCTGGAAGATGAGACCCCCAGGTTGTAAGGCACTCAACTAGCTACTGGGGAAGAGCTGAAGACTTTTCAGAGTAAAGCCAGCATTTATGATATGGTTGGATCAAAGCCCTCGGGACGTCTGACTGCTGATGTAGCTGCGCATGAAATGAGAGTCAGAAGCTGTAAAGATGTCTTACACATTGGAACATGGAACGTACGAAGCATGAACCAAGGGAAGTTGGAGGTGGTCAAGAATGAAATGGAACGTGTACAACTTGATCTGTTGGGTGTCAGTGAACTGAAATGGACTGGCATCGGGCACTTTGTATCAGATGATCACATGGTCTACTATGCTGGAAATGAAAGACAAAGAAGAAATGGTGTTGCATTTATAATAAAGAAGAAACTTGCAAGAACTGTAATGAAATACAATGCAGTCAGCGAACGCTTAATCTATATCACAGGTACACTACCAAAAAACTGCCTCCAGTTTTGCAACTGATTCCTATAGATTTTGGGGTGCTGAATCCAGGAAAAATAGCCAAAATGTTCCATCACGTCACGTTTTCTTGCAAAATTAGATTTCTTACCCATATAAGGAATGTTCACATAATTTCTTTTTAGCCGACTGCAGTTTATTTTCTTGGCCCAAAATAGAGGTTGTAATGGCTAACTAACTAGAAACACTCCCTCATGATATTTTAGAGTGTTTTGTATTCATTTTATACATTAACAGGACAATTGGGAGGCGGGGGGCTAAATCCAGTACTCGCGCTGGCGCATGTTCTTTCCTGTTCGCCTCGCCTCGTTCACTCGCTCAAACACGGTGGTTGCGACATGAACGTTCCTGTCAAATTTCAGTTTCTTGCAAGTTCATTATTACCTTTTGTTTGCTCAGTCGTAATCCAGCTTTATTCCGAAGTGGTTCACTACAGTTGTAGTTTGCAGTGCTGTGTATTTGTGATGGCTCACAGAGCCAGAGGTTGCGTCAACTCTCCGGACAGTTTTTGTTTTATTTGTGGGGAATATACCGTGAAAAAGCGGCAGAGGAACATTTCTGCATTTATTAAAAAAGCATATTTCGCCTATTTCGGTTTGAAGTTAGGCGATCAAGACAAACCGTGGGCTCCTCACAAAGTGTGCAAGACATGTGAGGAAGATCTACGCTTATGGATGAAAGGTAAAAAACAAGCATTTCGTTTCGGAATACCTATGATGTGGCGTGAACAAAGAGACCACAGCAGTGACTGCTATTTTTGCTCTTGCATTGTGAAGGGATACAACTTAAAAAATAAGAACGTAATAAGTTACCCCAACCTTCCCTCAGCAATTAGGCCTATGCCTCATAGCAACGAAGTACCTGTGCCTGAACCACCAAAATCTTTGGATCATATTTGTGTGGACGGTTCTGATCATGATGAGACTCATCAGATGGCTTTTCCCGATGAGTCCAGTACTTCCGAGTTTGAAACTGAACCAGATCCGAAACCTGAACTTTTCTCTCAAGCTGAATTGAATGATTTAGTCCGGGATTTAGGACTCCCAAAAGATGCTGCCCAACTGCTAGGTTCTCGGCTTAAACAGAAAAATCTATTGTCACCAGGAACAACTTTTTATTGGTACCGCAACCGCGAGACACAATTTTTGAAGTATTTCAGCAAAGAGGAAGATTTGGTATTTTGCAACGATATATACGGAGTGATGGAAAAGTTTAAACTCAAGTATGATCCTGCTGAATGGCGGCTGTTCATTGATTCGTCAAAAGACAGCATAAAAGGTGTTCTTCATCATAATGGCAACACATTCGCTTCAGTTCTTATTGCTCACTCTGTTATTCTCCAAGAAAAATACAAGAATTTGGCCCTGATTCTTCAGAAGATTCGTTATGATGAGCATAAGTGGATGATTTGTGGAGACTTTAAAATTCTATCCATGCTATTAGGGCAGCAATCCGGTTTCACCAAATATCCCTGCTTCCTTTGCTTGTGGGATAGCCGGGCCCGCGACCTACACTGGGGGAAAAAAGACTGGCCAATTCGGGAGTATTTGAGACCCGGTGAGAAAAATGTTCTTCATGAGAGCTTGGTACCTCGTGATAAAATTCTATTACCACCTCTCCACATTAAGTTGGGTCTCATTAAGCAATTCATCAAGTCCCTTCCAAAAGATGGTGAGTGCTTTCGGTACCTTTGCTCAAAGTTCCCCCGACTTTCTGAAGCAAAGCTAAAGGAAGGAGTGTTTGTTGGCCCTGATAAGGAAACTCATTTCAGATGGAGCATTCGCTGAAACGATGTCTGAGAAGGAAAAAGAAGCCTGGGATTCCTTCAAGGATGTTGTTCTCAAATTCTTGGGGAACAGGCGGGATGAGAACTATAAGGATATTGTTGCCAGGATGCTCAATGCCTTCAAAGAACAAGGCTGTAACATGAGCCTGAAAGTCCATTTCTTGCACTCCCATGTGAACTACTTTCCCGAAAACTTGGGGGCGTACAGTGAAGAACAAGGTGAAAGGTTTCACCAGGACATCAAGGACGCAGAGAGAAGGTACCAAGGAAGATGGAACACCACTATGATGGCTGATTTCTGCTGGTTGCTGCTGCGGGAAACCCCAGATGAAAAATACGCCAAGCAGCGCACCAAGAGAAGCATTCGGGGGAAGAAGAAACAGGCCCACCAGGAGATTGATTGACCCAAGAATGACTTTAAAATCTAAACTGTGTTGACAAATATCGTGTTTTTACTAAACTTTGAAATAAAAATTTGCTAGTTATTACCACAGTGTCGGATCTCATTTATTAGAATTTTATTTTCACACCATCGGGTGTTTGTCTTCATGTATTGCAATGGTGCGGTTTGCGTTTTCTATTCTTACATACATACCTGTACAACATTTTTTGCACATTTCTTTGCTTTGCTTTGTGTCTAACCTCGCTCTTATATGCTCAATGTTTGTGCACATGTATGTGGCTGTTTTAAGTGCAGACAATTTTGCTACCATCACAGTGTGTTTTGTTGACATTATTCTTATGTGCTGCCTTGTTACAATTTTCTTTATTCTTATTTGAATAACTACTAAACAATTAGTATAAAGAATTCATCCAAGAAACTTTTATCTCGATCGCACTCAATCTGAAACGTTCACCTCAAACTGCTAACCCAATGTAGCAAAAAATCTGTACGTGATGGAGCAAATTGGTTACCAGATTTGGATTCAGCGCACCAAAAAACGTAAAAATCAATTGAAACATTAGAGGCAGTTTAAAAAAATTTTTTTTTAGTGTACCTGTGTATTCGTCTACGAGGAATGCCTATCAACACAACTATAATTCAAGTATATGCCCCAACAACAGCTGCAGAAGAGAATGAAATTGAAGAGTTCTATGAACAAGTACAAGCTGAAATTGACAGAACATGCAAACAGGATATCCTGATAGTCATGGGTGATTGGAACACAAAGGTTGGCAACAAAGAAGAAGACAAAGTAGTTGGAAAATATGGACTTGGCAACAGAAATGAAGCTGGAGAAAGACTGATAGAATTCTGCAAGACCAACGATCTATTCATCTCAAACACCTTCTTCCATCAACACAAGCGGCGACTGTACACATGGACTTCACCCAATGGATTGTACAAAAATCAAATTGACTACATCTGTGGAAGTCAACGATGGAAAAGCTCTATAACATCAACAAAGACAAAACCTGGAGCTGACTGTGGTACAGATCATCAACTACTAGTATGCAAACTCAAGCTAAAGCTGAAAAAGAGCAAACCACTCATGAATGCAGCAAAATATGACCTTGAGAATATACCACTGGAATTTAAAGACTGCCTGCAAAATCGATTTGCTGCTTTAGATACAAATGATAGAGTTCCAGAAGAGTTATGGAATGACATCAAGAAGGTTGTGTTGGAAGAAAGCGAGAAGTCTCTACAAAAGGTAAAAAAGAAAAAACGGCCAAAATGGATGACGGAAGAAACTCTGAAAATTGCCCAGAAACGCAGAGAAGCTAAAGCCAGAGGAGAAAGAAAGACAATCACAGAACTCAACAGAGATTTTCAACGTGCAGCAAGACAGGACAAGGAAAAGTACTACAATGATGCATGCAAGGAAATAGAAGCAGAAACTATTAGAGGACGAACAAGATCAGCTTTCCTAAAGCTACGAGAGTTAAAGAAAAAGTTCCAGCCTCGAATTGGAATGTTATAAGATGCTCAAGGTTCTATGTTGAATGATGCTGAGAAGATCAAGAAAAGATGGAAGGAATATACAGAGTTTTTATATGATAAAGATCAAGTGGACCAACAGCCGTTTCAACATGTACCTTATGATCTGGAACCATTGGTGATGAAAGAAGAAGTTGAAGCAGCATTGAAAGCCTTATCAAAGAACAAAGCACCAGGCATTGATTGCATTCCCATAGAAGTATTACAGCAATCTGATGCAGCTGTTACCGTACTTACAAGGCTCTGCCAAGAAATATGGAAGACAGCATCATGGCCAACTGACTGGAAAAGATCTGTATTTATACCAGTACTAAAGAAAGGTGATCCAACTGACTGTGGAAATTATCGCACAATCGCTCTGATCCCACATGTCAGCAAAATTCTACTGAAGATTATTCAAAAGAGACTACAATCATACCTGGAACAAGAACTACCTGACGTGCAAGCAGGGTTCAGAAAAGGGCGAGGAATGAGAGACATCATTGCGGATGTGAGATGGATCCTTGAAAAGACTAAAGAATACCAAAAGGATATCTTTTTGTGCTTTATCGACTATAGCAAAGCTTTTGACTGTGTAAACCATGAGAAACTCTGGGTCACATTAAGAAGCATGGGTATACCAGAACACCTGATCGTTCTCTTGCACAATCTGTACATTGATCAAGAAGCAACAGTTCGAACGGAACAAGGAGAAACAGAATGGTTTAAAATAAGCAAAGGTGTAAGACAAGGCTGCATACTTTCCCCCTACCTGTTTAATTTATATGCAGAACAAATCATCAGAGAAGCAGGATTATATGAAGACAACAGAGGTGTGAAGATTGGTGGAAGACTCATCAACAACCTTCGCTATGTTGATGATACCACATTACTGGCGGAAAGTGAAGATGATCTGAAACATTTGCTTCTCACAATCAAAGAACATAGTCTCAAAATGGGCCTGCACCTTAATGTAAAGAAGACAAAGATCATGACAACTGGCATAATCAACAGGTTCATCGTCGAAGGAGAAGAAATTGAAATCGTGAATAACTTTAACCTACTTGGATCAACTATCAATAAAGAAGCATATGGATGTGATAGCTGGACAGTGAAAAAGATAGACAGGAAGAAAATTGATGCCTTTGAATTATGGTGCTGGCGGCGAATACTGTGTATACCATGGACTGCCCAAAGAACAAACCAGTCTGTACTAGAGCAGATCAAACCTAAGCTTTCTTTAGAAGCTCAGATGACAAGACTTCGACTTTCATACTTTGGACACATCATGCGGAGACAGAGATCATTAGAGAAAGACATCATGCTTGGCAAGATAGAAGGTCAACGCAAAAGAGGAGGGCCAGCAATGAGATGGATCGATACAATAACAGCAGCTATGGGTACCAGTCTGTCAACAATGAGCCGCCTGACTGAAGATCGAACACAATTTAGGATAGCTATCCAGAAGGTCGCCGTGAGTCGACTCCGACTCGACGGCACTTAACAACAACAACAAACTCTTTTTGCTTTGGTTAAGTTGACTGATATCAGAGTTACTGGGAGTTCTTTGGCAATTTTTTCAATTCTAATAAA
This sequence comes from Ichthyophis bannanicus, assembly GCA_033557465.1. Taxonomy (NCBI): domain Eukaryota; kingdom Metazoa; phylum Chordata; class Amphibia; order Gymnophiona; family Ichthyophiidae; genus Ichthyophis; species Ichthyophis bannanicus. The sequence continues at coordinate 40,185,414 of CM066051.1, read as the reverse complement.
TGCATTTCTCATTAAACCGTTATGTTGAATTTTATATATTTATAATGAGATATCTGCAAAAGGATCTGATGAGGCCCTGGAAGCTAAAACACAATAATATTAGAGAGTCATAATCAAAGGCATATCGGAGGGCAAAATAATATATTGCCTACATGAAATTGCAGATTTGATTCTTCCCAATAATTTATAGTGGCCTTCCTCGGGTAGGAGATCGAATGACATGGTTCGCTTTGACTATTTGAAAGTAGGCACATAATGTTAGGTGAATATTTGTCAGTGGAGATATCAGGTGCCAATTTCTGCAGTTATTGTTGAGAGGAGAATAATCAAAGCATGATAACCCACAGGTAGCACCAGGGGCAGATAATCAAACCCCAGAGCTAGTTCACTTTCATTATTACCCCCCTTAAAGGTACCATATATATTTGCACTTGTGGTTGAAAGTCTAAAACTGTACACATTGTGGCCTCCCATGACCTAACACCATCTGAAGGAACACCTAAAAAACACAGAGAAAAGCACCTGCATTGCTGATATTCACATATACTTTGTTCCGTGTAGATGTGGACAGAAATCAGACATGAATAAATAAAGGCCTCATGCTCAAAGGAAGATGTTACCATGTAGATTTTATTGAATGCTTTTCACCCAGATGGACAGTAGCCTAATTTAATTTATCATATAAGTTACCTTACAACTCAATAGCTGGTTAAGCAACAGACAGACAATCTAAAGATGAATGGCACCTGCTTTCTGATTTTTTAATGTAAGAATTTCCTCTGATAAAAGCCCCATATGGAACTGCTTTTTCCCACAGATGCTATTGAGTGTATGAAGTGCCCTGTTGACCAATGGCCCACCAAGAGTCAAGACGGATGCCGGAAAAAGTCCATTGAGTTCCTGTCCTATCAAGAAACCCTGGGCATGATTCTGGCTGCCATTTCCATGTTAGGTGCCCTGCTACCAGCCGTTATTCTTGTAGTCTTCATCCAGAACCACCACACTCCAGTTGTGAAAGCAAACAACCGTGAGCTCAGCTACCTCCTATTACTGGTCCTCGTCCTGTGCTTTGGGTGCTCTTTAGTGTTTATTGGCTACCCCACAACACTAACCTGCATGGTGCGGCAGACTGCATTTGGTATATTGTTCGCCATCTGCATCTCCTGCCTGCTGGCCAAGACGATCATGGTGGTCATAGCGTTCAAGGCCACAAATCCAAACAGCAACCTCAGGTCATGGGTAGGTTCCCGGCTACCCAATGCCTTGGTGCTGTCCTGCAGCCTCGTCCAAGTCATCATCTGTGTCTCTTGGCTGATGGTGGCTCCCCCATTTCCCCAAATGAACATGAAATTCCAGATGGGGAAGATAATCATTGAATGCAATGAAGGGTCATTGACTGCATTCTGGTGCATGCTGGGATACATGGCTTTTTTGGCTACCATCAGCTTCATTGTAGCCTTTTTCGCTCGAAAGTTACCAGACAGCTTTAATGAAGCTAAATTCATCACCTTTAGCATGCTTATATTTACTGCCGTGTGGTTCTCTTTCATCCCTGCTTACCTGAGCACAACGGGGAAATACACGGTGGCTGTGGAAATATTTGCAATTTTGTCCTCCAGCGCTGGGTTGTTGGGCTGTATATTCTTCCCCAAATGTTATATCATCCTAATCAGACCAGAGATGAACACTAAAGAATTTCTAATGGGGAAACCTAGATCGAACCTCAGGAACACAAAGTAATTGTACTGTAATACATTGATCAATAAATATCTGAGATTTCATGGTGCAATCTTGTTTTCTGCAAATATGTTGTCCTAAAAGAGCATTCCTAGGAAATTAAAAGAAAAAACTGAACTACAAACATAATTATGATCCCCTCTGAAGACGTGAACATTTTAACATAGAAATGACATCACTCAATCATCACAGGACCATCTTGGCCAATCTCTAATACATACTCACTATATTTTCCTTTCAAAATCCATTCCGTGGTTAAAGAACCATTGTTGGGCACTGGCACTTATGACCCCTAGTGGTAATCATGTGATACCATCAATACCACATGATTTCCACAAAGGGCCCTCGGTGCCATTTACACATGCTGTCTCGTGCCAAGCTTGAGACCTCGCTCTTGCTCCCATTATACCCCATAGACCCTGGTAATTTCATCTCTCCTCCTTTTCAAATCCATGCAAAAGGTTCACCTCTTTCAGGCCACTTTGGAATATCAATCCTTTGTTCTCCTTCTGTCTCCTTACCTTTCCCTATTGTACCCTTGTTTTCGTCTATTGTTCTGTCTGTCTTGATTAGACTTTAAGCTCTGTTGAGCAGGGACAATATTATTATATGTGTCAAAGTGCTGTGTACGTCTTGTAGCATTATATAAATGATTAATAATAGTAGAAGTTGTAGTAGTAGGTAAGTCCAGAGGTATCAGCCTGGGGGTGGGGCAATGGCCCAATCTGGAAGGAGTGTCTCCTGGGTGTGCAACTTTATGGAAACATGACAGCAGAAAAAGACCATATGCCCCATCCAGTCTGCCCTTACATACCAAATACTATTGTCCCTTTTTTTCCTTTAGAGTTCTTCTCTGTTGATCTCATGCTTTCTTGAATTTAGCTACTGTCCTGGTCTCTACTAGCTCCACTGGGAGACTAGTACATATATCTATCACTCTTTCCGTAAAGAAATATGTCCACAAATTACTCCAGAGTCTATCCCCTTTCTCCTTCATCCGATACACCTTCCTAGTGGTCTACTCTATGGCATATTTTGCTATCATCTGAAAAGAGGCAGACCTTAGACAGCCCTTCTGCAATATCAGTAGCAAAAATGTTAAAAAGAATTGGTGGGCTTAGTGTTGGGCGGTATATTAAATATCACAATAAAGATGAAGACTAAGGACAGATCCCTGCGGCACATCACTGGTAACATCCTTCTTCTCAGGGTGAACTCCATATAGCTGCACCCTTTCACGCCTCCCAAGCAAACAATTTCCTACCCAGTCAGTCACTTTAGGGTCCATTGCTAGAGTGCTCAATTTATTTATAAGTCAACTATGAGAAACAGTGTCAAAAGCTTTACTGAAATCTAAGTAAACCACATGTAGGGCTCTCTCTCAGTCCATCTTTCTGATCACCCAGTTAAAGAAATTAATCAGATTTGATTGAAAAAAACTGCCTCTAGTAAAACCTCCTGCCTCAGATTCTACAATCCATTGAACTCCAGAAATCTCACTGCCCTCTGTTTTAAAACTGTTTCCATTAATTTACTCAGCACAGAAGACAGACTAAATCGCCTTTGGTTCTCAACCTCATCCTTACTTTCACTTTAGTTTATAGGGACCACGTGCGCCTTTCTCCAGACCTTTGAGGGGAGGGGGGCATTCTGACTGTCTCATTGTGGGGGAGGGAGAGGCACTCTGCTTCTTTCTATGGGGAGAGGAAGGCGGGGAGATTGGCCCTATGCAAGGGGGTCCAGGTCTGGGGATACGGGGGGCATGTTGGGGGGCGGGGGGTGACGACAGAATATACATCTGCCTCTGCCAGTAGGCATGTATTTATGTCTGGGGCTGGTGTAAATGCCGACATCCACATTTTGTTTTTCTGATGTGGATTCCCTTTAGAAAATTAGGAACCCATATCTGCATGGTGGGCCCTTGACACATATCCTCCCACTCTCCACCCCCACTATTTCCTCTGGCAGGATATATGTGGTGAGCATTCCCACGTCTAGAAAAAGCAGCTTCTAAAATGGCATTGGGATATATATTTCAGTCTTCACGTCTCAATGCTGCTTTTTGGATATGGGGATGCTTGCAAAATACCCCCTTAAAACAAATTGGAAAATGCATTTTTTCACTTATTGTAAAATTAAGCTGCTGCTTTTCTTGCTGGAAGATATAGTCAAGGCATAGCTGAATTTTAAAATGAAGTTACTGTAGGAAAAGTCCATAAACTCTTATTAGCCATGTAGGTGTGGGAAGAAGCCCCACTTCATACTAGGGGATTTTAACCATATACCCCTTCCTATCCAGCAGTCCACAGCCTTCCTAGACTTTATGAAGGAAAGGGGCTTCACCCAGGTAATGAACCATAAGACCTATCTTAAAGAACAAGACACTCAAGAAAGACGATCCATCCTCATACCGCCCTATCTCGAGCAGCCCACTCATAGCCAAAGCAGTGGAAAAATCAGTTCAGCACCAACTTCAGGACCATATCGATGCCAGAAATTCACTTGATGATCAACAGTATGGCTTCCATCAACACCATGGAATAGAAACCCATCTACTAGTGCTACTTGACAAAATTTACAAAGGGATTGAAAGCTGCAAAAAAATGTTCATCTTAGTATTCATAGACATATCGGCAGCTTTCGACACAGTAAGCCACTGAATCCTCCTCACCATACTCAAATCCATAGGCATAAAAGGAACCTCACTGAAATGGTTTAGCTCCTATATATCCAACAGAGTACAGCAGGTTCACTTCAATCAAGAAACATCAAAGGCATTCCCACAAACACAGGGAATACTCAAGGGTCAGCATTGTCCTCCCTACTGTTCAAACTTTACCTAAGACCGATCTGCACAATATTTCAACAACACAAGATCAACTGCCACCTTTATGTAGACAATATTATGCTATATACACAAATAGACACGAGCAATCCAAACTACACCCAAGATGGGAACCCACCTAAGACTGCTAAACCGGGCAATATTTCACAAAATACGGATACTCCAACCACAATGCAACATTATTGAGCAGTCCAACTTCCGAACAGTAGTCCAAGCACTTGTCACACCTCACTTGGACTACTGCAATGGCATTCTCCAAGGACTACCCAAAAAAACCCTCAACAAACTTCAAATGGCGCAGAACGTCACTGCTCGAATCATAATGAAAGTGTGGGTCTCCGATCACATCACACCAATACTAATGTAACTCCACTGGCTTCCTATCCATGCCCGCATAAGGTATAAAACAATAGTAACAATATTTAAATTGATCCACAACCTAGCTCCGTCTTACCTCTCCACACTTATCGCAACACAACCCACCAACAGAACCAGGAGGACCCACAACCTAAACACATTACACGTCCCACTTAAGATACGCAACACCAAAACCCTCACCAGCAACAGAGCTTTCACATATACAGCGCCCGCCCAATGGAACAACCTGCCTTACGCACTAAGAGCCAACAAGGACCTAAAAGATTTCCGAAAGAACCTAAAAACCTACCTATTCCAGGAATATTACAACTTGTCCCAATGCAACGGTACACAAGACTATGTAAATAACCTGAAACATATGTAAATATGTATATAAATCTGCCTTGGCAGCTTGCAAGTTGTAAATACGTATGTAACCTCACAAATGTCAAACTGTATAATTCCAATTCTGTGTCACATAAATGTACAAAATGTTTGCTGTGTAAAGTTCCATGTAAACTGCTACTGATCGCTGGAAGAAGCGGTATATAAATGTAACCAAATAAATAAACCAACCTACACATATTAAGGGTAACACACTAGACATGATTTTCATCTCAATATCTATTGCTACACACCCAAAGTTCTCCCTTCCTACAACCACTCAAGTCCTATAGTCAGATCACTTCATCATACGAACGAACCTATCTATTAACCTCTTTACCGAAGTTACATTCAACAAATCTACCCATACTGTACGTTTTAGGCAATTTGACAAGGAAACTTTTATTGAAGTCACACAAAAACTTGCTCACCAGAAAATGACCCTCGAAGAAATCATTGAAAACTGGTTTACCACAATCAACCTATCCAATGCACCTATCCGGAAACCTACCTATAAGCACTCTGAAAAATGGTCTACCCATGATATACGAACCCTTAAAAGGGAGCTTCATAAGCTTGAAAAGAGATGGAGAGCAAGTAAAACCCTTGATAACATGGACCGTTACACTTCTGCTCTGAACACTTACAAAGAAACAATTCTTAGAGCTAAAATGGTCCATCACACAAACTTACTAAATAAGGCCATAAATTGCACCAGAGAACTATTTGAATTAGTAAAAACACTAAGCAAAACACATCAAAATCACACAACTAACATAGAGATTAACCCCCAGACAATGGCAAACCACCTTGCAACAAAATTAAGACTCAAAACCCCCCTAACCACCCCCCCCCTTCAGAAACTGCCACTTCACTGCCACCAAATGGCAAGCCTTTCACCTTATCAATGTAAAGCAAACCCAAGAAACAATAACCAAAATAAATACCACTACTTCATACCTGTTTCATTGATCCATGTCCTGTTTCATGGATCAAAATAACAAAAACGGAACTTGTGCCTTTCATTATGAAAATAGTCAACCACTCCCTATCCTCAGGTATAATGCCAACTGCACTAAAACACTCTATTATTCATCCCATACTCAAAAACAGATCCCTAAACAAGGATGACCCTACATCATATAGACCCATTGCTAGCATCCCCTTCCTTGCAAAAATCTTGGAGAAAGTTGTGCATATCCAACTCCAAGACTTTATTGACTGTCAGGCCCCTCTAGATGAACACCAATATGAATTCCGCCCGTATCATAGAGTAGAAACCATACTCCTGGTACTATTTGATACTCTTCTATGTGGCTTAGATAATGAACAGCCGCCAGCATGAAGGTAAAGGCTCTTCACGCTGGCAGCTGTACAGAGGGAGCCGGGGCCTCGCGCGGGCTTCCCCGGCTCCCTCTGAAGCCCTCCGGGTTGGGAGAAAAGCCGTTTTTTTTGCTCTGGCCGCTCCCGATCTTGCGGCCAGAGCAAAAAAAAACGGCTTTTCAAGGGCCGGTTTTGCCTCTGCGCCGGCAGCCGGCCTGGCCATGGAAAAACCGGCCAGGCTGGCTGAAAACCGGCCAGTTGGCAACCCTACCTCTGCCCCTTCCTGTGTTTTTTCATCTCCTGGCACTAATTGAAACCTTCAGGGCAAGAGTATTTGTGCTCATTAGTTTGAATTCTTTGAATTCCTAGCTGGGCCTGTATTGATGGGCCCAAATCCTTGTACACTCCTGTATAAAATATGTTTTTTCCCAGATTGTTATAATAGGCCGCATATACTCTCTTATGGCGAGCATATACTCTCCTATAGCCCACATGTATTGTCTTCTTGTCTTCTGTGCCATCCATTTACTGTGTGTGATTCTAGAAAAGGGTGCAGTCATATAAATCAATCATACAAAACAGACCTAAGCCTAAGAAGACCTGAGCCTACAATCTCTTTATTCCAATTTTCCCTTCATTCTCCACTTTTTCTTTTTCTTTTTTTTTTCTGTGTGGAGGGGGAAGCAAAAGTAATCCCACTAACTTAATTGGTCTAGTTCTAAGTGGACATGTGCTCATTCTAAATAGCAACTGTCTTAAACAATCTAAGGAAAGTCCCTACAATATAAAACTATTATTTTTGTAACACTTTTATAACATTAATCCCAATAGGACAAAGTATGGCTCCTAACATGACAGCCACATATCTCTTACGTATGTCTAGAGTCTATCATATACACTGTTCTCAGTGAGAGTGCTGTAGGAAACTTAAAAATACTTGGCATGAAACTAACTGCCAGCAGTCATCAGCACTAAGCTGAACAATGCAAAGAAATTATTTTAAATCTTACAGTTCAGAAAACAGATATTCAAAGGACATCAAATGGATACTTTTTCATGAAAAAGTTGGTGGATATCTGGAATGCAAACACACTCCTCTTTTTTAAGTTAGTTGAAAGCAAATTACTGAGACCTTCAGCCAACCTTGATGTTATCTTAACAAAATAAACAATAGGTCTCTTTTCTGACTTTCAAGGTAGCTGAGTTACAGCTCTTCTTTCTGTAATGTATGAACAATAATCATGTCCTCTATGAGGTCCTTGCTACAGTATATAAAAATCCCATTTTACTTTTAATTTTGCTCGATAGCATATGCAGTCAAAACCAAATATATATGCCAGAGATAAATATTTATATATCAAGCACGATCGACTTCTCATTCACTCAGGATTTAAATCATTTCCAAGTTGCAATCTGGTAACTACTGGGTCGGGATGCCCCATTGTCCTGTCAGGGTTCTTAACCTCTACTTTGAAGGTCAAAGGAAAAACAGAAGCAGCTTCCTTAATTTCATGCCTTGTTTGTTTGATCTAACATCCAGGGGCACTTGAACAGCCGACAATGAAAACAGTAGACTAAAATATTTAAACACAAGGCTATCAGTCTTTAAGCACAGCAGCCCATCTGATCAGAATAGGGAGGCTTTCCTGAGAAACTTCACTAAACCCTCCCCCCTTGGGTAGTTCTGAAAAGCAGCATGCTTTAACAGCTTGGGAAAATCAGGGACCTTAAAAAAAACAAGTAAAAAGTATTTTCTTCATAATCTTATAAGGATTTTCTCCAACAATTTAATACTAACTCTACAGGATAGATTTAAAGCACTGAACTAAACATCTTTGCATCACAAGGTTACATATTTTCCTAAACAGTTTTTTTTTCTCTCGGCTGCAGAATTCAGCTGCAGTCAGCTCCTTCATTCGCTTTGATCTGGAACTTGTAAAGTAATTCATTTATCTAGCTATAATTAGTCAAAAAGATACCTTGAAAGCTATTCTTCAATAGATCTAATTGTCACCCTCTCTGGTCTGTGAGCATTCCCGTTTATTTTTTTAGGACAATTGTTTCATTAAGGACTCCAACAGGGGTTTTGGTTAATGAGCCAATCTATGGGGTTGGGGCCGGACTCAGCTCCTTCTATACTATCTCCCCTTCATTGGATTTCTCTAAATATTCTCTTTAGCTGTCCCTCTTTCTATAATCTGTAAACCTGGTGTTTTCACTGTTCAGGGACAGGGGCAATTAACTTCGCCTTTTACCGATAAGCAATCAAGCCTCTTTATGTACAGAGGTGCGCGTAGCTTCACTTTTATAGATGAAAAATTCAAACCTCTGCAGAGGCGCGTAACTACGAAATCCAGGATATACACAAACATGCAATCTTAACGCTTCGTCCAAACCCAGCCAATCCCCTCACAGTGATGGTGGTATGGAAACGTGGATAAGAAATCTACACTCGCTTCATACCAATGGTACATACAGTCTCAAGCATACACCAATCAATCCTGGAGATATAAAGACCTAATGTCTGGTCAAAAACTTTCTTTCCCTAATATTTACAACTAGGTACCAAAAACACTCTAATATTTTCTACATACATAAAATGTATATACAGGTGTGAATTCACTACTCACCCACTAACTAGTCTTCTGTCCTTGGGGGTAGACAGGAAAACACAATACTCACCACTGCACTGAAATCTCCCTAGGGTGTCCAAATTTTTCTTCATTCCTGGCAGAACGGTATCCATATGTCTCACTTCATCACCTCAGGATGGGAACCACATCTCCTGGACTGGCAGGAGGAATACTCGTCTTCTGAACCTGCAGAAGGAATCCTTCTTCTTCTCCTAATGAGAAGGTAACCACATCTCCTGCTTTTGACTTTTAAAACAGGAGGAATCCTCTCTGACAAAAACGCAGTCAAAAGCGCAGTCAGAGGAATCCTTGGGCAATTTGAATTAAAAAGAATTTAGGAGGACTTCCGGTGGCATGGTGAGCTGAGTGGACGTGTCTGTCTCGGCTCCGGAGCCCGCGCCCTCCCCCATACCGAATAATCGCGCTAATATTCTTAATTTTAAGCCAGCGTGGGGGAGCAACTTTGCGGGGACGCGGAGGAAGTGTTAATTCTTCCCACACACAGAAATCTGGTGCATGGCCACGAGAATCCCCCGGAGAACCAGAGCACGCGACAGGGAAGATAAGATGGCGGAGAGCAGACACGAGCTCCCGGGACCCCCAGAAAATACGGCGCTGGTGGCAGAGGTGTCGAGGGCAGTGGTGGGGGCCCTGGAAGGACGATTGGGAGGCCTGTCCACTCAGATGAAGGAGGTGGTTCAGGCAGTGGCGGATTTCACAAAGCGGGTTGAGCATGCTAAAAATCGGATCGGCTCCCTAGAAGACCAGCATGAGCAAGACATCGCCCGGATTCGGAGCTTGGAAGAGACCATAGTCCAACACCAGGAAAAATTAGAAGATTTGGAGAACCGCAGCCGCCGCAACAATTTGCGGTTCATCGGAATTAAAGAAGCTATTGCAGAACGAGATCTGCGGCAATATTTGGAGTGATGGATCGCCACCTCTCTGAATTTACCTGAGGACGTCGGGCGAGTTGTGCTGGAGCGTGCCCATCGCCTGGGGCCCTTTAGGGCGGGAGACCGTCGCCCGCGGGCGGTGATTGCCCGATTTCTCAATTCCGCGCAGAAAGACGAGGTACTGAGGGCCTCCCGACAGTTGCGGCGGAGGGCAGCTTCCAACAACCCGGTTCTGATCTTCCAGGACTATTCTACAGGCGTCTCCCTCAAACGCAAGGCTTACAAAGACTCCTGTAGCAAGCTCATAGAACGCGGGATTCGCTTCACTCTTGCATACCCAGCAATTTTGCGAATACATGGTGAAAGTGGGAACCGCGTGTTCAACTCCCCGAAGAGGCCCGGGACTTCTGTAACAGTTTGGGCTAACCGGCATGTGAGAGTATCACGCTTCCGCCAAATTATACAGAAATATTTCCTGCCTGAAGAGAGTATGGGCTGTAATTTTATAACAGTTATTAAGCGGAGAGGGTGAGGGCATACTAGCGTCGCGAACTTCCCCTATACCCTACGATGCTACCATAAGTATCACATGGCCTCTCACAACCGAGTAGACTGCGGAGTGGGGTTATTGCCTTGCTGATCTGGCTGGAGGGAAGCGAGCATTGGACTGCGGCTGAGCAGCTGCCCTGACCCTATGGGACATTCACCAACTCCACCTCCGTCTCTACTATCAACGCAGCCATCACTTCGTGAGGCCCGAGGAGAACGAGGGATGTTAGACTGGCCTCACAAGAATACCCAACTCAATCTGTTATTTTGTATTTAGTTCCTATTACAGTAGCAGCAGTATGTACCCTGGTTGGCTACAGTTGTCTCTGTTCAAAGTTTTACTTTGTTGCTTGTCTTAGATTACTAGTAACGATTGCAATTTGTCTCTTGGGTGAGCCGGAAATCTGGGGCCCCAGGGAAGTTAGGTACAGTTAAATGTTTGGGGGAGGGAAGGGATCTGCTACCGAACTCCCAGTGGCGGTGTGGGGCCTACCCGGGGGAGGGCTCCTGGGCGGTGGGGCGGGGAGGGGCGGCACCATCGTGCATCAGTGAAGATGCCGGTGGGCCGCTGCTCCTCTGCAAGGGATACCACCTTTCCACCGTTCTCCCTACCTATGGTCTGCTCCCTGCTCCCTGTTCTAATAATGATACGGAAGACACGGCACGAGAGAGATTTGTTAGACGCTCTGTTGTTCTGTGCTGTGCTCATGTTAAGGGGTACCCAGAGCCCTACTGCCGGGTTATAGCCTGTGGAGGCAGGCAGCCCGGGGAGCAGATCAGCTCACCCTACTATTCCTACCCCGATGGGAGGCTCTGGATACCGTGAGGGCTGCTGCTGGCCCTCCCGGTCTTCAATGGGGGTTTACCTCCAGTAATAGCCGAATTGTGGTACGGGGGCTGGAGAGAGGCGGGGGGAAGGGGGGGGATGGACGCGCATGCCAACTGCGTCGTGAGCACTTTAAGCAGACGCCCTCTGCATGGAAGTGTTTATGTATTGAACCGTGCCACATATTTCAGAGCGCTGCAGGGGAGCTGGGAGGCTGTTAGGTAATTGACCGCTCAGCTGGTTTTGGTTGTACGCTGCTGAATCACGGTCACTCCTGCTCTCCTGAGATAGTTGGGCCCTGGGGGGTAGTAGGGTTTATTAGGAAATAGAACTGGGGATGTCACCAAGCAGTTGGGGAGGGGCGGGGGGCCTACATGCCACAGAAGTTTAGGAGGGACTAGCCTAGGCTAGTGTGAAAGTGATGGAGGTGATTGTGAGGGGAGGGAGGGGGGATGGGGGGACGCTAAGGGAAGGGGGGAGGGGGGGTGCGGGGAAGGGGGGAGAAGCGATAACATAGAACTCGGAAGTGAGTGTGGAGATAAGGGAAAAACTGGTCTGATGGATGGGGGAGAGAGCAAGTGTGGGAATTATAGTTGGGTGTGCTGGAGGAGGGGGTGTGGACTGACACGGAGGGGGGCCCTTGGCTGGGGGGGCTCTCCTTCGCTAAATTACTGGGTGAGTAACTACTGGTTTTCTGTCTTCTTTAACTGTTATGGTTGATTTCACTCGGGTTATTTCCTGGAATGTTTGTGGGCTGGGCTCTCCGGTGAAACGCTCCAAAGTTCTACAGCATTTAAAGCGCCACCGTGCGGACATTATTCTATTACAGGAGACCCATCAAACTGGGGGGGAGCACCAGAAACTGGGATCTGGCTTTAAAGCCCATGTCTATGGGGCCCCGGCTGTGGGGAAAAAGAGGGGGGTGGTGGTTCTAGTGGCCAAATCCATTCCCTGGGAAGAAGAAAAGGTGGTTGTAGACCCGCACGGCCGCTATGTTGGTGTGTGGGGAAGCGTGGCTGGGAGGAAGGTGTTTCTCTGTTCAGTATATGGTCCCAATGTCTATGAGGCTACCTTCTTTCGGGATCTATCTCAATTGTTGGCAGACTCTAGTGGCTATGAGGCCATCATAGGAGGCGACTTCAATGTCACCATGGATAGCAGTCTCGATAGGTCGAGCCCCTCGGAGAGTGGGAATCCTCGGGCGCGCCGTAGGCTCAGGGGTCTCTGTGATGCGTATGGCCTTATGGATATTTGGAGGGTGTTGCACCCCGGAGACAGGGACTACACACATCTATCTCGGGCACATGGTACGTGGTCACGTATCGACTTTTTCTTGGTGGCGGACTCCCTTTTCGACCGGGTCTCCAAGGCCAATATTGGCCCCCTTGTTATCTCCGACCATGCTATGGTGATACTGGATTTGCGGAGGAGCCGCCCTAGTGCAGGTAGAATATGGAGATACCCACTGGAGCTCTGTGGCGATGTCCATTTTGAATCCTTTCTGAAGGAACGCTGGAAAGAATACGAACTTCTCAATGCCTCACCGGATATCTCCCCCGCTCTCTTTTGGGAGGCCGGCAAGGCGGTACTCAGGGGGGATATTATCAGTTACCAGAGTCGCCGGCGACGGCAACTTAACCAACAGATCATTGGGCTGGAAAAGGAATTGGGCCGAGTGCGCCGGGAGGTCGCGAGCTCACACAGGGGAGTCCATACACGCAGACTCCGGGAAGTACAAACAGAATTAGAGTCATTACTTCACCAACGAGCGTGCAAATCGCTGTTGTATTACCGTTATAAACTCTACCGGTTTGGGAACAAGGCCGGTAAACTGATGTCTTCCCTATTGAAACCCCCTGGTGGCTCTCGGCAAATAGGGGCCATACGACAACCTGATGGCAAGGTTACCCGCGACTCTGCTAAAATTGAAAAGGTCTTCACTGAATTTTATCAGCAGTTATACGCTCAGGAGGAGACCGGGACTTCGGCGGGGCGCTCCTTCCTTGAGGGCTGTGGATTACCTAAGTTGACGGCGGAGCAATTGAATGCCCTCAATGTGCCCTTGTCCGGCCAGGAGGTTCAAGCAGCCATTCGACACCTCAGGAATGGACGAGCCCCGGGGGCGGATGGGTTCCGAAGTGAATTTTATAAGGCCCTGAGCGATATGGTGGTTGTCCCCCTTATTGGATACTTTGAGGATCTCGTGAGACGCGGGAAATTTCCGTTTGAGCCCAACAAGGCGTTGATTACCATCCTGCCTAAACCAGGACGAGACCCGCTCCTGCCCGGATCTTACCGCCCCATCTCCCTACTGAATGTAGACACCAAACTTTTGGCCAAGATTATGGCGGATCGGCTGTCGCACATTCTGCCCTCCTTGGTACACCGAGACCAGGCAGGGTTTGTTCGGGGGCGACAGGTCGCATACAATCTGCAGCGGACTCTGCTCTCCATTAGTGCAGGGCGACTGGCTGGGGAGACATCGTTGCTTGTTAGTTTTGACGCAGAGAAGGCGTTTGACCGGGTTAGTTGGGTTTTTATGCACCAGACCCTAGAAACGATGGGGTTTGAGGGCCTATTTGTTGACGTGGTTAAACTGTTATATGCTGATCCTCTCGGGGCCCTAATGGTCAATGGAGTCATGTCCCCAGCATTCGCCATTCAAAAAGGGACTCGGCAGGGTTGCCCGCTGTCGCCCTTGCTCTTTGTATTGTCGCTGGAGCCCCTGCTCCGTCGTATACGAGATGACCCCCAATTTAGGGGTATTCGGGTGGGGAACGACGAATTTCGGGTGGCTGCCTTCGCCGACGATCTGCTGGTGCATTTGGGGGACCCACAGGAGGGCCTGCCACACTTGTTGCAGCTTATACAGGAATATGGTGTCCCCTCCGGTTTCCGCCTCAATTTAGACAAATCCGAGGCCCTATACTTAAACCCTGCGGGGCGACTAGGATGGCAGGGACCGTTTCCTCTGCGGTGGGCGACAGGCCATTTTAAATATCTTGGGGTATATTTGCCGGCGCGAGGTGAGGACCTTTACCAGTTAAATGTCACCAAGATCCTGGAGGAGATCTCCAAGTGTGTTGATCGTTGGAAGGATCTCCCCTTATCGTTGGGGGGAAGGGTGGCTCTATGTAAAATGACCCTGCTCCCTAAGATTCTCTACCCCCTCCAGACTCTCCCGCTGCTCCTACGGCGGGCGGACCTGCGCCAGTTAGAACGTCACTTCAATAGATTCTTGTGGCGGGGCCGTAAACCCCGGGTTCGTCTGGCCGTTTTACAACAACCAAGATCCTTGGGAGGGATGGGTTTTCCCGACGTCCGACGGTATAATATGGCCTGCCTACTACGTCACGTTCGGGACTGGCTGTGGGATCTGTCTGACTGGACCCCGACGGAACAGTTCGTGGCTCTGTTGGCGCCCCTACATCCTCGGTATGTCTTACACGCCCGGACCTTGCGCGGGGTGGCACCGATTATCAGGGATCTCTTTTTGGTTCCGTTTCGAAGGGCGTGGCAATTTTTCTGTGCAGGTCGTCGGATTTCTGCTTACTACACCCCATACCTTCCCATACGGGGTAATGCGGATTTTGCAGCGGGCATGGGACGGAGCCATTTCCGAGCCTGGGATGACCTAGGCCTGGTGAACCTCGAGCATGTACTATCTCCAGAGGGTACGTTGGTGGCCTTCGCGGAGCTGCGACATCGGTGCCCATTGGGGGTCTGGGCTGTGTTCCAGTATACACAGCTCCGGAGCTACATTCGTACGATCCCGGCAGAAGCACTGCGAGGATCAATATGCTCGGACCTTGAGCTAACCCTTATGGGGGGTACCCAGCATACTCGCGTGTCGTTACTCTATCAGATGTTGTGGGATGGGCTGCCACCGAGTGCTATTGATGCTCTGGCGGCGACCTGGACGACGGATTTAGGTGAACACATTGGGGAGGAATCCTTGTTGAGTGGGCTGGTGACCATTTCCACTGTGAGCACTCAGGTCCTGCATCGGGACACCCAATATCGCCTGGTACGTCGCCTTTACTTTGCCCCCGTTCGGGCATGGAGGGCGGGTCTTGTGGCAAGTCCTGACTGCCCCAGGTGTGGGGCTGCTAAAGCGACGTTGGGACATATGTACTGGCATTGCCACAGGGCCCAGCTGTTTTGGGGGTGGGTGGTATCACACATCCGTAAATGTGTGCCACAAATGGAACCGCTTACCGCACGCCACTTGGTCTTGGATATATGGGAAGCTAACTGGGGGAGTTTGCTGGGAAGTTGGGTGCTACGTTGGCTGCGATTGGTGCTGATGTCCGCCCGAATGACTATCATGCAGCGCTGGCTAGATGTCCGGGGACCGGTATATGGGATATGGCGGGTCAGACTCCACAAGCTCCTCCTCGTAGAGCGACTAGCAGCAGCTGGTAACGAGCATCGCTGGGCTCGCTTCCTCCGGAGCTGGGGACCCCACCTACAACTGTTACCAGCGGGGGCCCGCCACCGAGTTTTGGGGGGGCATTGAACTGAACCAAGCCATCATCTCTCTATGGGAAGTCCTGCCATCACAAACCCTGCAGCGAATGCGGTCTTGGAGTGTTGGAGGCCCGGGAGCGTTTCTGCCGGGGGGCCCACCTTTGTGTTGTTCTCTATCCTTCCCGTTGTTCCTGTTCGTACTTTCTGTTTGCTTCCTTTGCCTTTTCCCCACTTCTCAAAGTTAGCCAGACTACTAGGCTGATGGCTAGTTGGAGGTTCTGGGAAATCAAGAACCCTAAGCCCCTTCTGTTCTCTAGTTCTCTCTGTCATCTCCAGTTACCCACACACTTCCACACGTTAGACGAAGACTGTATAGGGATGGGGGGGGGGGTTGGGGGGGGGAGTCATAGCTGGGTTGCTTCGTAAGGATACAGATCTGGGAGAAGAGTAAAGCCTGGATCTGTACCCCAAAGTCAGTGGCAGCCATGAGGGGGGTGGGGGGGGGGATGAGGCCCGTAAGGCTTACGATTGGCGATTATATTATTTACTATTCCTCTTGCATCCACGGCGCCCCCTATGGTTTAATAATTATCCCCGCAGTGTAGATTTGAGATGCCCCCCCTCCCTGGTAGGGAGGGGAGGATCTATTGTTTTCTATTGTTTTCTCATTCTTATTATCCATGATTGCTCGAAGTGGGCGCCGCCTGTACTATTTGTTTTACTGTTTCAGTTGTCACAGAGGTTTATCATTGCTTTGCCTGTTGTAATGTTTTTCATGCTGTAAATAATAAAACATATTTGAACATAAAAAAAAAAAGGGAGCTGGCTCTGGCTGCTGCCGCTGCCGCCCTCGCGGCGGCGGCGGGGTGGGGTGTCCCGCGGGGCCTCCTCTGCTCGCTGGGCCCCTCTGTGGGGGCTTTCGGATTCGCGGGGGGGGGAGTGTCTCCCTCGCGTCTCTGTTGGGCCCGCGGGGGCTGGTGGGAGGTTTCCCATCTGCCCCTTTAGACGCGAGGGGCTGATGGGAAATTTCCCATTGGCCCCTGCGGGCTTGGCGGGGTCGCGGGGGAGGCACTCTCCCTTCGCGGGTCTGGGGGCCCTTGCGGGGGGGCTCGGCGGGCGGAGGGGGCCCCGCGGGACGCTTCATTCTGCCGCTGCTGCGGAAAAAAAAAAAAAAAAGAATTTAGGAGCCTATTGCTCGGGCCCCGCTCGGGCCCCTGGTCGCTGTTCGGGCGCCAATTATAGGGTTCATTCTTATTAATTTCCCCATTCAAATAGGAAAGAACTCAGATCACAGTCACTTGTCAGCAAAAATCCTTTTATTGTGATCCAAGCAAAAAGCTAGAAGCACAGATACACACAAGCGTTTGTCTCTGAGATCCAAGTGCAGATGATGTTCTTCCTACCCCTTAGTGGTGAGAAAGAAAGTCACCCCCGATATTATGGAGCTGCTCTCTTATATAGATCTCTCTCTCTGCTTCAAATTCCAGATAGTTTCAGCAAATTCAGCATAAATTCTTAGGTGTTTGCAGGCTTCCTGCAAAGCTCTTTCCCAGAACCCTCTTATGTTTATACATCTGGATCTGCTTATTAAGGTCTGCTTATCTATGCATGACTTGTGACCTCTGCCCTTTCCTGTGTTTTTTCATCTCCTGGCACTAATTGAAACCTTCAGGGCAAGAGTATTGTAGCGCCCTCTATGGGTTAGGCAGTTGCCTATATGTAGTGGGCGTACCTCTTTATGTCCCTTATCACCTGAATTCCCAATGCTGAGGCTTCTCAAAAATGTAGTTGTGTGGTAAGAACCAAAACAGCCGAGGGTTTCAAAGGTAACAGGAATTTTATTTTCTACTTAACCATTGAACTTCTTTGTCAGCAGTTCAGATATAACCAGAACAAAAATGGGATACTTCTCCATTCAAAAGGAAAACAAACTTTACAGCACAGTTCAGGCATTAGCCGTTTCAAACAGCTTGTTTTAAAGGAAGCAATAAACCTTGCCTTCAGTCAAGATTGCATTCTTGGGTCCCAGGCTTGGTATAGCACAAATCTGTATCACTCAGGGCTCTGCACAGCACCTTGGCTTCTTGGTTACAACCTGCTAAACCCGTGTATCATTCCTTTTTAAAGACATTGGCATTCTTCACTTTCAAGTTGCAAATATTAGCTTTTAACTTCCAGCATTCATAGCCTTCTTTGAGCCTGTCTGACTAGCTCAACATTAGTGCTTTAATTAACCAAATTTCCAGCAGGTCATAAACTTTCCAAATCTTCTGGCTTTTTCACTACTTTTAAAAACCATACAGCTTTTACTTCTTCTGACTCACACAGTAAGAGCAATCCATTTCAACATCAGAACATACACTTTCTGAAAGGCATTCTTCTACTTCCATACTTTCCTCATTTGGTTCAATTAGCACCTGGCTGGCCTCAGCGTCTCTAACGGCAGGTTTCAACTGCTCCAACAATTTCAAAACCTGTTCCCATTGGGAATCCTCACTAAGCTGAGTTGCAGGGGAAGGACATAGGAGATCTTTCTTTTTTAATAAACCTTTTAAAACTTGCAGGGGGCTCACCTTGTTCCCAGCACCCTGTCTTCTCTCAGGCTGTGCCACAGGTAGAACCTTCTCCACAGACTCTCTCACAGAGATTCCCGTTCCTTGCCTTCCACCAGCATTTCCCCCAGAATCAACTCTCCTGCGTTCCAAGCCAGCTGTACCCTTCCTACCAGCTAGGCTTCCTTCAGGGCTTGAGTTGTCTGAATGCTGCATGCAATGAGGATCTCCTTTGAGGCTTCTGATAGAGAACTTTTCTCTTAAACGTGTCCTCCTAATCTCCTTACTTCCTGTAGTTTCAAGAGATTCTCTACTAGTGTCCAGCCTGCTATGGAACGTCTCCTCCTCAGAGGATTTCCCTCCTGGACTCCGCCCACAGACACAATCTCCTCCTTCCTTTCCCCTCTTTGTTCCTTCCTCCTCTCTGGAAGACACTCTCTGCGTATATGATTGGGGCTGCCCTATAGCCTCAGACTCCACCCCCAGGCTTCCCTTGACACCTCCCCTGGTCACCATGGAGCTAGGGCGTGGCTCACTCTCTACATCTCTGTGCACAGAGTATTTTTCTTTGGCTAGTTTTAACCCTTAAACTCCCTGAACCTTTCTTCTGCCCAGAGGTAAAAGGCTGTTTTTTCACACTTTCTTTGGGCTCTATACCTGTCTCGCCACCACAGTATTTGTGCTCATTAGTTTGAATTCCTAGCTGGGCCTGTATTGCTGGGCCCAAATCCTTGTACACTCCTGTACAAAATATGTTTTTTCCCAGATTGTTATAATAGGCCGCATATACTCTCTTATGGCGAGCATATACTCTCCTATAGCCCACATGTATTGTCTTCTTGTCTTCTGTGCCATCCATTTACTGTGTGTGATTCTAGAAAAGGGTGCAGTCATATAAAGCAGACATACAAAGCAGACCTAAGTCTAAGCAGACCTGAGCCTACAATCTCTTTATTCCAATTGTCCCTTCACAGCTCAGGTTCAGAACTCTCGTTCATCTTGGGGCAGAGAAGCGGTGACTACACTTTCATGCCATGTACTGGACTGTGAAAGCGTATTTAAGCAGCAAGCCTCTTTGCAGGTGATTTCAAAGGCTTTTCAGCAACAGAATGGAAATATAGTTGAGAGTGTCGGTTACTTGCATTTCAGCATTTTAAATGATAATTCCAAAGATTTGTTTATAATTAATTGGAAACAAAGTTGCCAGTAACATCTGGTTTAATGTAGACATTTTTAGTGACTAGTCAAAAAAGAGTTTGTTTCCCACATAATGGAATTTCAAATGATTAGTAAAATAACATCAGTTTATGGTAAATAACAATAGTAAGGTTATAAATGATGGGGTCAACTGATCACAGCAATAGGTGATCCCAGGTGATCATAATCTCCCCATTCTTGACAGTTCTCCTAGAGTCATGATCACACAGCACACAGCCATCAACCTGCCCACCTACCCAGACCGCCCTATAGCTCCCACTCCATAGAGAATGGCTAACCAGCTTGCCATGCCCTCCCTCCATGTCCCACTTACATACCCTCTGACAAACGATCCATATATGTCTCTCCTGA
The DNA here is from genome assembly GCA_033557465.1 of Ichthyophis bannanicus. Classification (NCBI taxonomy): domain Eukaryota; kingdom Metazoa; phylum Chordata; class Amphibia; order Gymnophiona; family Ichthyophiidae; genus Ichthyophis; species Ichthyophis bannanicus. The sequence continues at coordinate 40,165,273 of CM066051.1, read as the reverse complement.
AGAGCTATTATAATGTGTAAATAATGTGATAGAGCTGAGGCTAGTGAAGCTATGAACTTAAGAAAAAAAGCAAGTGACTTGCAGAAGATGCAATTACCTAGTAGGACAGCTAGAGGGGGCAGGCACGAGCCTGCAGATGCTGAGCTGACACGCCCAGGTACTGATGAAGCAGAAGCTAATCAAGTGCACCTGAGGAGAGGGTCAGAAAGCTCAAGGGAAAAAGGGCTTTATAAGCAGGGCTCTGCAGGAAGGAAGCGGAGAGAGCCTTGGCAAGAGAGAGAGCCTTGGCAAGAGGGAGAACCTTGGCAAGAGAGAGAGCTTTGGCAAGAGAGAGAGCCTTGGCAAGAGAGAGAGCTTTGGAAAAAGAGAGAGCCTTGGCAAGAGAGAAGCTCTGAGAAAGGTATCAGGAGGAGGGTGCCTGGTAAAGGGAATACCAGTAGCACAGACTTCAAGGAGCCAAGGTATAGTGCTATTTTATTTCACACAAAGAAGCCAGGTCATAGAAAGACTTATAACTCAGATAGCAATACTGAGAGGAAAGGAAGCTGGCAGAAGTTTTGGAAACCGCTACAAAGAAGCATAGAAACAAGGCATATCACTTCTGTGAGAAACCCAGAACTGCCAGGCTGGAAACTAGAGAAGAGAACGTCTGAACTGCAAGCTAATTCAGCCAGGGAAAGCTCAGGTGTAGAAGAAAGCACCGCTAACCTGGAACCCATGCAGATTGAGCTTGGGGAACCAGAGCCGTTGATACCTGAAGAACAAATGGACTGTTCTATGTGTATTGCTGAAAGCCTGGAGTCTCTCCCAGAGCTGTAATTACCAGAACCTGCTTTAACAATATCTTTTGCCTGTGTTGAGCTAAAGAAGAGCCTGCTTACTTGTCTTACTACAGTGTTTGAAAACCCTGTGTATTTTTACAAGAAACTGTGAAGCCCTCATAACAGTTTCTGTGCTCTGTAATTACTTTGACACCAACCTGAAAATAAGGAAAACTCTACTTTTGGTTTCTTAGTGAACCTTAGTGCTAAAAGGGGAATAAAAGCCTTTTTGTTTGACCCTACACAAGGCGTACACAACTCATTTCTTAAGAAGAAGGACTACAAGGACCATGATCCCTCTGGTCCTATAAAGGTTTCCTACTTCTACAAATAATTAAAAATGTTCACCTCGTCCCTTCAACAAGCTACTAGCAGGGGGCGTGGTGACAATAGTTGTTATAATATGTAAATAGTTCCCCCGATTACGTCCTATTTGTACTACCCCTGTTCACTGTAAACTCAATGTGGCTTGTCACACTGTAGTATGTTTGTTCAACTGTACACAGCACTGATTATAATAGCGCGGTATATAAGAAATGTAAATAAATAAATAATAAATAAAATATGATCCCAGTGCTTTTCAGGCACAGTGATGCCACAGTGTTCACAGAGTTTCCAATGGATTAGGTGTGCCACTTTATTGTGCCTTTCTGGTCTCTACTACCTCCACTGGGAGACCACTGCATACATCCATCATTCTTTCTGAAAAGAAATATTTCCACATATCACTCCTGACTCTATACAGTTTCAACTTCATCCTATGACCCCTCGTTGCAGAGTTTTCTTTCAATTGAAAGAGACTCTCTTCCTATCACAGAGGTATTAAAAAATCTCTATTATATCTCCTCTCTCCCACCTTTCCGCCAATGCCATTCTCCAAGGGCTCCCACAATCTACATTGACTCCCTTACAACTTGCCATGAACGCCGCTGCTAGAGTTCTATTTGGTGCAGTGAGGTATGACCATATCACACCCATCTTATTGCAGCTCCACTGGCTCCCAACACACGGAAGAATACTATTCAAGACCCTAGTACTTACCTTTAAAGCCATCCACAACATAACTGCTTCAACACTAGTCAATCTACTTCAACCCACTCTGCCCAACAGATCCAGAAGATCTACATCAGCAAACACCCTAATTATACCAAATGCTTCAACAAAATGCACGCTAACAACATCCAACAGAGCATTCAGTCTTTATGCTCCCAAGTGTTGGAATACACTGCCTCCAGAAATCCGAACCATCACCGATCTCATGCAATTCAGGAAGGCACTCAAGCACTACTTATTTATGCAATACTACCAGATCAATATTAATCCACCATAGCCACACCCCTCCTCTAGTCCTAGTGCCTATCCATAGATTTATCATAAGCTATTCACAAAGCTCACTGTTATATATGTAAATAATTGTTGTGCATGTGAGTGAAGCTCAAAGTACCCTTGGGATTCCCTGAATAGTGGGCATTCCCTGATTGGGGGTTGGGCTAACTATCTGATTGGTTAGGGTCTCCTCTTTTTGAACTGACATCAGATGCCGGCAATAATATAGCAGGCAAATTTCCTGTGGCCTGTAAGCTGCTGTTTTACCTTTGCTGATCTTTCCTGACCTGAAGCAGGGTTTTTCGGAACTACAAGAGTAAAACCCGAAATGTGCGCCCGTCGTGCAGTGGAAGTTTTGGCGCTTGGTGGCATACAGCTAAGTTTTGGGCTACGGTCCATTTTAACAGTTCTAATTAATAAAAGGGAGTAGTCACGGTGGTATCTCTTAATACATATTTGTGATACTGGGATGACCTCACCAAAGACTAATTCAGAAGCACTATCACCTCCTTCTTCCTGTTGGCCATTCCTCTCCCTATGCACCCAAGCATACTTCTGGCTTTTGTTGTCATCCTTTCTGCCTGTTTGGTTACCTTAAGATCATCAGAAACAATCATGCCCAGGTCCGATTCTTCTTTCATAGACAGATGTACTTCTCCCCTATACTATACCACTCCCTTGGATTTTTGGAGACAAAATGCATGACCCTGCATTTTTTTAGTTTCAATCTCAGTTGCTAAACCATGCTGTCTCAGATCCTGCAATCCACTGGACTCCAGAAACCTCACTATCTACTGTTTTAGCAGAGTTTCCATTAATTTACCACCTAGGTCAGACTAACCGACCTGCAGTTTTCAACCTCATCCTTACTTCCACTTTAGTATAAAGGGACCACATGCTCCTTTCTCCAGTCCTTTGAGGGAAGGGGGCATTCTGACTGCCTATTTGTGGGGGGAGGACGGGCACTCTTCTACTTTATGTGGGGAGGGGTAGAAGGGGGATTGGCCCTTTGCAAGGATGGCTCAGGTCAGGAGTAGCCAGGGGTATGCGGGGGAGGGGGAGGGTGATGTTAGAATATATGTCTGCCTCTGTATTCATGCCTAGGAGTGGGTGTAAATGCCGACATCCACATTTTGTTTTCCAGACATGGATTCCCTTTATAAAATCAGGAATCCACATCTACATGGTGGACCCTACACACAACCCATCTCACTCTCCATTCCTACCATTCCCCCTGGCAGGATAGACATGATGAACATTCCTACATCTAGAAAAAGCATGATCTAAAATGGCATTGAGATGTGTATTTCAGTTTACAAGTTTCAATGCCGCTTTTTGGATGTGGGAATGCTGGGTCAGACCAAGGTCCATCAAGCCCAGTATGCTGTTTCCAACAGTGGCCAATCCAGGTCAAAAGTACCTGGCAGGTTCCCAAAGAGGCACACAGGTTCTGCAGTGCTTGACCCAGGGCACACAGTGGATTTCCCGGGTCTTCTTTAATAATGGTTTATGGACCTTTCCTCTAGGAAGTTGTCCAAACCTTTTTTAAACCCAGCTGCACTAAGAGCTTTTACTATATGCTTTGGTAACAAATTCCAGAGCTTGATTATGCGTTGAGTAAGGCATTTCTTATGTTCTTACTCATTCTAAAATTAAGCTGTTGCATTTGTTGCTGGAAGATATGGTCAAGATATAGCTGGGTTTTAAAAGAATTTAGACAAATTACTGGAAGAAAGTTCCATAAACTGTTATTAACCATGTAGGAATGAGAAAGCCAAGGCTTATCTCTGAGTGTAATCAATGAAGAATAGATCTATTCCTTGTGATCCTGAGGGGCACTGGCGGCCTGGATCAGCCATTGCAGGAAACAGGATACTGGGCTTGAGGGACTCCTAGTCTGACCCAGTATTGCACATCTTATGGTTCCACTCTGAGGTGACGTAGATCTTTCAAGATACTCCCGTAATTACTGTCTGAGGAAATGACAGCTCTCTTTTCCCATCTGTTCTACAGTACTGTAATGAAAAGTAATTTCCCTTAAATTTACTTATTCAAAGCTTAGTCCTTTGCTATCAATCACATCTTCCCCTGTGACTTACGAAATCACAAAGCAATTAGCAATTATTTCATCACAGAAATTGGTCCTTTTGATGAGGGAATATGAGAAAGGTTATAAGTCAGTAACTTAAAGCACCATCATTAGACTGTGTGTGAGCTCCAGCTTCATTGAGAAGGACGTCAACCAGAATTCTGTAAGTCTTTAAAATATTACGAGACATTGTCAGAAATCTAACAGGTGCCATGGAAGAGAAAACTGAAAAGGCAGATTCTAGATTTTGGGCAAAAAAAATTCTTTAAAAGGGCAATGACTCAAGGTTGTTTCGGAGAGGTTTGACATAGGGCAAAGTTTCTGAAGTCATTTCCTGGCTATATCAGATTCTTCTCTCTTTCTCTGCACATATCCAACAAATAGCTAAAATCTGTTAATTCTTTCTCTATAACATTGGCAAAATTTGTCCCTTCCTTTCTTCACACACTACTAAGACCTCCATCAACTCACTAGTCCCCTCCCGTCTTGGCTATTGTAACCTGTTCCTCACTGGTCTCCCTCTCAATCATCTTTTTCCCCTTCAATCTGTTCAAATTTCAGCTGCACAGCTTATCTTCCACCAATGTCGCTAAGCTCATGTAACCTCCTCCTCTTAAGTCAGTTCACTGGTTCCCTATCAGTTTTCGCATCCATTTCAAACTTCTCCTACTTACCTTCAAGTGCCTTCATTCTGCGACTCCTCACTACCTTTCCTCTCTTATCTCGCTCTACACTCCTCCTCGGGAACTCCGCTCTTATGGGAGATCCCTTTTATCTGTGCCCATCTCTGCCACTGCCAACTCCAGACTTCATTCATTCCACCTTGCTGCGCCATATGCCTGGAACAAACTACCTGAATTGATGCGTTGGGCTCCTTCTCTGGCCCTTTTTAAAGTCCAGGCTGAAGACCTGCCTCTTTGAGACTGTTTTTGGTTCTTGATGCTCCTCTTGTCCACTACTATCTTGCCAAATTCTAGTCCCCAGTTTTGCAATGTTTTTGCATCTTGATTAGATTGTAAGCTCCGATGAGCAGGGTCTGTGTCTTACATCAATATATACAGTGCTGCATGCACCATGTAGCCCTATACAAATAAGTAGTAGTAGTAGTAGTAGACTTCTGTGAAGCCAACTGTCTTAACCCTTCTTTTGTCCAAACCATAAACAAGACTCCTAGGGCACCTTTTACTGAAGTGCATTAGCTGGTTAATTAGACAGGACATATGCAGTGTCATGATTTTATGCCGTTGAAAACATATGCTCCAATACTGAACTGAGAGTTTACGATATATGTAAGCAACAAGGTCTCAGAATGAAGTGGGGCTTTGGGTCAGGTGCCTGATCCTTACGCACCCTTCTGCATCAATGACCTTTTAACGTCGCTTTTACTCTGTTTCTTTAGAAATTATGAAACACAGCGTCAAACAAACAAAGTCAGCTGTTTACTCTCGAATATAAATAAATTTTGTTTCGAAATAGAACTATGTGTGCTTATCTTAATAAGACGACCCCCAACGCCAATTTTCAGCGCCAATGTGTTTCACCGTTATGAAGTTTCTTCAGGGGGTTTATGTAAGCACTTCAAGATGCACGATGTCAGTTCCAAATTTTCAAAACACTTTGGAATGCATAACTTTGATATCTTGATCTAGTCATTCTGAGAATGAATCCAACTCTCCAAGCTAACGCCGCACATATGATTTATATGCCTACTTCATAAATTACACATGTATGCACATTAAGTAAGCACTAACATTTATGCCTGCTCTCTGTTATCCACAGTTGCAATGTAGGTGTGATTTCTGCATGATTTGTTCTGGTGTTTTCTAAAGACACATAGGCACCTATGTATCCTTATAATATAGGCATAATATTGATTTTTCTCCTCCTCCAAACATAGGTGCCCTGTTATAAACTTTTTCCCAAAATATGCTCAAGACTTTGGAAGAGAAAACAGTAGAGGAGGCACTCAGTCTACAACCGGGATTGAGGCATAAGCAGGAGATAAGGAAGTGACTCAGGCCTGGAAGTGAGAGTGGACCACTTGGTACTCTCTGTTGTGGAGGAGAGAGGGGTAATGGGAGAGTTTTACTTTAGGGCCGAGGCAGTACAATATGATTGTAGGTTGTTGAGAGAAAGCCACCGGGAGTCTGGACTGCTGTTGCAGTATAACTTTACTGAAAAAAGGTTTAGAATGAGGATGAACCAGGATTCAACAGCTGGTTTAGTCACAGTCGCTGCCCATTTCATAAGCAGAAACTTCAAAAGCAAGATCTGTGTTGCTGATTCCTTGGAATTTAAATCAGTTCCTGTCTCGAATGTCCCTTTCTGATCTTTAGGAGGTCTCCTTAGGATCTGCCAATGGAGTTATTCTCTGCTCCCCTGTGATTTCCTTCCTCATGCCTAGGATTCAATGCTTCCTGGATCCAAGACATGAGATTCTCCACCTCCTCCTCTTCTTCCTTATTTTGGTATCTGCTTATGGTACTAAATCAGGTTGAGGTCTCCCTGCTCCGGGGATGTGCTCTGCTGAACAGGATGAGGAAGGTAGGAACTGGTGCCTAAGTCCAGGATTCATTGGGATTCATCCTATCACTACTCTTCCATCTTCAGTTAAAAGACACATAGGCACCTACAGTATGTATCCTTATAAAATAGGCATAACATAGACATTTTCTTCTCCTCCAAACCTAGGTGCCCTGTTATAAAATTATTCCCATAATATGCCCAAGACTTTGCAATAGAAATCAGTAGAGGAGGCACTCAGTACCATGTCGGTCCACTTCTCACTTCCCGGCCTGAGTCACTTCCTCATCTCCTGCTTATCCCTCAATCCCTGTCGTGGATTCTCAGTTCTGGAAGAGGGAAAGGTAAAGGGAGAGTTTTACTTTAGGGCCAAGGCAGTAAATACAATTGTAGGTTGCTGCAAGAAAGCCACTGGGAGGCTGGACTGCTGTTGCAGTGTAACTTGTCGCACCGCCGCCCTAGTGGCCAAAGGTTGCTAAGGTAGGTCGGGTGGACACGAGTTATATTTAGGTTTGGGTTTGGTTCTTCTATGCGGGGTTTAGGTATCTTGGTCCCAGTAGCCTTCCGTATACCAAAATCTCCCAAAAAGGAACACAAAGTCCGAGTGAGGGGAAAAAAGGCATTTATTTCCCTCAATGCAAAAAGGTTCAATGTTTAGAATCTACATCAACTCAAAATGACCTTGATTCAGGTTAAGAGAAAAATAAACAATTATTGCATTACAGTCAGTTATGTTCACAGGGATTATATATATCAAAACCCTCAGCCTGGTTCAGAAGTTATAGCTTTCAGCGTTGGTCAGGGACTCTAGGCTTCCAACCTTGCAATAACTACAATCCATTTCTGTGTCTGATGGGTCCGTAATAAATTCCACCTGCATTGGTTCAGAGAATGAGAGCTCTGAAGCGGTATCAGCAAAGTTAGGTAGATTATCCTTAGGCTTTTCGTATAAGCTTTGTACCAGCTTCCAATGTTCTGGGCTCAAGGTTAAACCTTGGTCCTGTGCCCTCTCAATGTGAGAACAGCCTCTTCTATCCAAAGGCTTCTTATTAAAAAGTCTTTTGCTTGATAAAAGTTTACATCCTGTCTTACAAACAGTTCGGTAGGGACAGCTCTCCCCTGTCTCCTGTGCTTTCTGTATCTCAAGGTTATAGCAATTATTATCAGAGAAATATGGATTACCTTTTTCTTTTGGTTGATCCAATCGAGCTGAGGCTTGAGGCCTAGTCCTGCTGGAATCTGGCCTGGCTCGTATTGCAGGCCTTCTATTCTCCAGCCGGCCCTCGGGTGGTGTTAACCCACAGTCACACCCGTACCTTCTCTTCTCTGAGCCAGGAGTATTCTTTCTTATGGAGACCTCTTTTTCTTCCTCTGGGAAATTCTTTATACCTTGCCTCCCAGGTTGCTGGCTTCCGCCCAACTCCGGTCCAGGAACGGTTGCCCTAGTCCTTCTCTCTCCAGGACTGGCTTCCTCTTGGTACCTTCTCTCTTTGGAAAGTGTACCTGCTTTACTCCCGGTCTCCTTGCAAAGAACCTCCTCTCCGAGTTCTGCTGAGTCTGCTGGCTCTGGTCCTTCAGCTAAGACTCTTGCTTCTTTTTCTCTTCCTCTCCAATCCTCCCAGCCTTTCTTAAAAGGAACTCCTCCTTTCCTGGATTGGATGCTGGTAGGCATTACATCATAAGCTCTGGGGTGTGGCTCCCTTGGCCTTAGAAAGTCTCTCTTGCTCCCCCTATCTGGCTCCTCGTAATGTTGCATCCTGTGTTGGAGTCTTTTTTCTGAATTTAAAACACTTTTCTCTGCCTGCACGGGGTCTGCAGTACCACAAACTTTACTGAAAAAAGGTTTAGAATAAGGACGAACCAAGATGCAACATGTGGTTTAGTCACAGTTACTGCCCATTTCATAAGCAGAAACTTCAAAAGATCTCTGTTGCTGATTCCTTGGAATTTAAATCAGTTCCTGGCTCGATTGTCCCTTTCTGATCTTTAGGAGGTCTCCTTAGTATATGCAAATGGAGTTATTCTCTGCTTCCCTGTGATTTCCTTCCTCTTACCTTGGATTCAATGCTTCCTGGATCCAAGACATGAGATTCTCCAACTCCTCCTCTTCTCCCTTATTTTGGTATCTACATATGGTATTGAATCAGGTTTAGGTCTCCCTGCTCCGGGGATTTGCTCTGCACAACAGGTTGGGGAAGGTAGGAACTGGTTCCTAAGTTCAGGACATGCCACAACCCCTAAAGCACGCAATGATACGACCAATACTTACAAGTAGCAATCTGAGCTCATCTGAACCAAAGTCATACCGTCCTATCTCCAGCCTCCCATTCCTTGCTAAAGACGTGGAAAAAGCAGTCCAAAGGCAACTTCAAGACCACATAGATATCAATGCCCCACTGGACATACATCAGCATGGATTCAAGTCCCAACACGGAGTGGAAACACTACTCACCTCCCTCTTTGACAATCTCCTAAGAGGCATAGATAACATAAAAAACGGCTTCCTGCTAGTGTTCATGGACATCTCTGCGGCCTTCGACACTGTGTCACACCCTAAGCTATTGCAACGCTTACAACAGATAGGACTTTGCGAGAATACCCTGAAATGGTTCACATCATACCTGGCAGGGCGAACGCAACAAGTCAAATGCGATCAAAAGAAATCCCTACAATTCCTCGTCACGCAGGGAATACCTCAAGGCTCAGCCCTATCCTCAATGCTCTTCAACATCTACATACAGCCCATATGCAACATCATCAAGCACCACAAATTACACTACCACATTTTTGCTGACGACATCATGGTGTATGCTCCAATCAACTTACTAGCACTAAACACTACAACAATAACAAAATGCCTCGAAGACATGAATGAATGGCTCATAGCCAACAACTTAACGGTCAACTACAAAAAAACTGAGGCAATGTTTGTCACCAGGAGCCCCACCTTCATGCCTCCACAAACTATCAGCATCTTGGACAAACACATAGTTGTCAAAGAAGAAGTTAAGTACCTGGGCACACTAGACAGAGCTCTGAACCTAAAATCCCACATCACCAAAACTGCAAACAAGGCATATCAGCGATTGAAAACAGTCAGACAAATCAAACCAATGCTCCGTCAAGACCACTTCCGCACAGTGTACCAAGCACTCATTCCACCATTGCTTGATTATGGAAACTCACTATATCAAGGCCTTCCTCATCAGACACTACACCCACTACAAATGGTACAAAACACCACAGCACGCATCATCACAGACACCCCAAGAACCGAGCACATTACTCCCATCCTACAACAACTACAATGGCTTCCAATGGTGGCAAGAGCTAAATATAAAACAATCATGATAATCTTCAAAGTCATTCACCATCTCTCAGCAGACGTACTCCAAAACATTATAACAAGAGACATCAGCAATAGACCAAGAAGAACCAATAACAACAACATGATCGGCACACCTACAGGCTACCACAAAACCAAACAAACAACCTCAAAAAGAGCACCATCACTACTGCCATCCTCAATATGGAACTCCCTACCATTGAGCCTGAGAGCTTTAGAAGATCTCACAGACTTCCGCAAAGATCTCAAAACATGGTTATTTATAGAAACCTATGAGCATTCAAGCAGCATCTCTTACCCAAACAGCAACACTACTACCTCCGGAAGCTAAGGACCACGGCCAAACACAGAGGAGTGGTTAAAAAACTCTTTATTAGCAGACCCAAGATGCATGTAAGAGATTATTATGACCTAATCCTTAAATAAATAATATAAAACATAGCAAAAGTCTTTATATTAGAGTGACATTCACATGGGAAACAGAAACATGTGTATTAAAGTGACTTTCACATGGGTGACAAAAAAAAACAACAAAAAAACAGGGCAATAAGAAGTTGCCAATGTGATAGATAATGGCCATTAAAAAGATACAGTCCATGATAGTATCAAACTGGAGAATGCCAACCAGTGCTAATCACAACTAAAGTGTTTTAAAAACAGAAAAAAATATTAAGAATACAAACAAAATGTGCCTCGGGAATCACAAATGATAATTGAAAAAAACGTGAAATCAAAAATAACAAAAGAGTCAGGTGGGAGTCAGCTTAAATGGAAGCATTGCAATATAAACAAAACCAATTAAATTATACATACAGGGGCAAATGCTTACGACAAATACATAAACAACAAGGTATTGCATATCAGCAAATTGATCATAAAGGGTGGAAACGGCAAACATCAAACCAGACATAGCAAACAACACTAGAGACATCATCATATTGGACATAACATAAAGGAGAGAAGAATTTGATGCGGGCAGTGTGTAGCCCCAAGCAATAGAAAGCTGAACTTCATAAGAATAACCTGGCTATGTAGAACGCAGAACACAGAGCGGAGTGGAGGAGTGGCCTAGTGGTTGGGGCAAGGTACTTCAGGCCAGAAGGTCAGGGGTTCAAATCCCACTAGAGGACAGCAACTTTGGGCCAGAAGGACTGGGGTTTCTAGTCCCACAGGTGCTGCTTGTGGTCTTGGGCAAGCCACTTAATCCTCCATAGCCCATGTTCCCTGTAAAATAGTTATTTCCAAGTTATAATGCCCTGTTCAATGTAATTTCAGTTTGTTCAATGTAAACCGCACTGATGCAGAATAGCGTGGTATATAAGAGAATGTAAATAAAATAAAATAAATAAACATAGGAAAATAAAGAAGCATAACATGAAAACCAAACAGGAGTTGGAAAGTATATCCACAGAGATGTGGAAAGGGAGTGTGTGAACTAACAACAAAAACAGATGAGATAGATAGAACTCGTCTAAAAAAGGCAACAAACTTGTTTTATGATTACAGCAGTAGCTGTAGAGGGACACAAAAAAGAGCGGCGAGAAATGAAGGACTGCATTTATCATACATCGAGTGCAATTAAACAGACCATAATAACATAAGTGCAACGGGAGGAAAAACATTCAAAACTGAATCATTCATGCAAAAAAGTAAGAGAAACATATGGGGGATAAAACTGAGAAGCACATACCAGCAGGATCGCTTGAGCGGGAAAACGCCGCGCAAGTACAAAGAGATGAACTAAAGGCCAAAAAGGGGACCCTCCCATTAGGCACGTCATCATGATTGGCACATCATGAAAACTAAAGTAAGGGACTGCTGTAGATGCCGTGAGAGAAAAACCTAAGGCAAAGGGGCAATAAGACCTTAAATATCACACAGACAAACTGAGTAATAATAGAAAAATGTGCAGATTAACGAAAACACCAAAATCACAGGTGGGATCACAAACCAGGGGGATGTATGGACATGTCATAACTAAAACAACAGCGTGAAAACAAAATATGAAAAGCAAAAAAATAAAAAGTCACTAAAAACAACAGGCTAAAATAAATAAGTATCACAGTAACCTTAATAACTATGAAAATTACAAAAAAAGAAGCCAATGAAGGGCTACACCTACACTTTAAAGGTAACAGTAAGTGCAAACCATACCAACAGAGATACAAGAAAAAAAGAATCTAAAAAGGGAATTGTGCCCACATAAATTCAATGAAGAGTATGTTAACAAATATAAGATAATGTAAGAAATAAATAAATAAATAAATAAATAGAGATAAAACAACCTTTGCACAAACATTATAGGAAAATAATGAATGCAAAGTAAGAATAAAAGCATAAAACCAGACATAGCGAATGGCACTAGAAATATCATCATATTGGAAATACCATAAAAAAGGAGGGGAAGAATTTGATGTGGGCAGTGTGTAGCCCCAAGCGAGAGAGCTGAACTTCATAGGAATAACCTAGCTATGTAGAACATAGGAGAATAAAGCAAACATAGCAGAAAGACATAGCATAAAAAACAAACAAGAGTATATCCACAAAAATATGGAAAAGCAGTGTGTGAACTAACAACAAAACAAAAAAAAGTGGATAAAACTTATCTAAAAAAATTCTGTGTAGCGACGAACTTGTTTAATAATTACAGTAAAGAAGGAACACAGAAAAAAACGGCGAGGCATGAAGGACTGCATTTATCATACATCGGGTGCAGTTAAAGAGACCATAAAGCAAAAATGCAAAGGGAGAAAAACATTCAAAACTGAATCATTCATGCAAAAGAGTAAGAAAAACATATGGGGGATGAAACTAAGCAGCACATACCAGCAGGATCGCTTGAGCATGAAAACGTAGGGGGGGAAAGGGGGGAGGGGGGGAAAGGGAGGGGGAGGGGAAGGAGGGGAAGGGGAAGGGGGGCAAAGGGAAGGGAAGGATGGAAGGGGAAGGGAGGGAGGAGGGGGGAAAGGAGTAAGGGAAACAAGGGAAACTATAGGGCTCATGTGAGAGGACCGAGGTGACTAAAAAAGCTTAATTCATAAAAAAGCATGATATTCGATTTCTTTATTTAAACCTCCTGGGGCTACTGTATTAAAAAGATAAATAAACCTTTGTTCTTCTTGAATTAATCAACGATCAAGGTCCCCACCACGAGGGGAGACATTGAATCTCCTAATAACGAAAAACTTGAGATCATTGAGGCTATGTTGAAATGATACCCAATGTTCCACCAGGGGAGCAGTCAAAATCTTCCTTCTAATGCAGCTCTTGTGTTCCTGAATGCGTATTTTTATGGCACGAATGGTCTTGCCAACATATAAGAGAGAGCAGGGGCAAATAATAATGTACTCAACATGTGTAGACAGACAGTTGGTCCTAGTGTGTAATCGATATAGTGTTTTTGTATGAGGATGTATAAACACATCATGTAAAACAGTAGCATGTTTACAGACAGAACATTTATTACATTTAAAATGTCCATTATGTGTATTTGAAAAGCCCAAAATCGGAGGCATATAAGAGGAAACTAATTTGTCACCTAAGTTTTGTTCTCTATTATAAGCTATAATTAAGCGTTGATTGTGGAAGCAACACACCTCATTAGTAAATACCTTTATGTTAAATGTTACTTCAATTGTACTGTCTAAACATTGTCTAAATGTCTAAATTCTGTTACGTAACTGTGCTGTCTAAATGATTACACGTACCCTAATGTTAAATGTAACCCTCCAATTGTGATGTGACATGACCACCTTGATTGAAGGAAAAGGTGGCATACAAATCTGCCTAAATAAATAAATAAAATAAATAAATTCAGCCCATAATTACTCTTCCATCTTCAGTTAATCTCGCCGTCGCCGCAGGGCCGGGTCCCGAGGCCGGCCTTGTAACCGGGTCCCCGGGGCCCGACTACCCTGCACGTGGGTAGGGTTTCCTGGGGGGGGGGGGATTGCTGGGGGAGAGGAGCGGGCCGCGTCCTGGTGATCGTGCAGCCTGATTGGCTGCGAAGATGGAGGAGGCGGGGTGGCAGGATGCGAGAGAGGTGCACGCCTGGTGCTCGTTCTCTCTCGTCCTGCTCGCCTTGGAAAAAGGTGGGTTAGCTCCCGGCCCGTTCGGTGCGGCGGGGAGACTTCGGGGCTCGGGCCGGTTTGTTCGCCGGTTCCTTCTCCTCCTCCGGTGCCTTCGGGGTTTTGCGGGGGGTGTGCGTGGCGTCGGGGGCGCGTGCTTGCGGGCCTGTTGCACGTGGGGCGGCCTGTTCGGGCTTTGGAGGTGGCAGGAGCTGCGGGTTTGGGCCGTTTTCCTGCCTCTGGGTGGGGGGTGGCAGCATTTTCGGCCAGCGGTCGGCGCAGGCCTGTTCGGGGGGGAAAAAGGGGGGTGCCCTCTCCTACACTGGGGTAATTTTGCCGGCTTTACTGCTGGGGGCCTGTGCGGTTGGTGGGGGACTGCATTGGGGATTGGGTTTGGGGGCTGCTTCTTGCCTGAGCGGCATGGGCGGAGGTGCTACTCCGCGCCGGGCTGGTGGGCGCGCCAGCGGTAAGCGGATGGGGACACGGGCAGCTCAGGGTCGTGGCTCAGCGTCTAACGGGGTGAGGGCTGCTGGTGGGGGGGCCCGGTCGGGCGGGGTCCCTGGTGTGGCGCGCAGGGAGCGGGGCAGGGGGAAAGAAAAGCGGGGGAGGGGCCAAGGGGTCGCGCGGGAGGGTGTGCAGGACAGGGTGCCCGGAGGGGGGGAGGGGGATTCTGGTTTGGGTGGCCCGGGGCAGTTGTCTACCGGGGCAGCGGGCGGAGCAGCGCTCGACGTTCTGGGGGGCGTGCGTGCTGTGGGTGTGTCGGCGGGGGCGGCATCTGAGGCCGTGGTGCCGGTTGGGGACACTGCCGCGTCTGTGGGTCCCCCTGGGCCCCCCAGTGGACTTTCTGCGGGGCAGTTGCTGCCGCCGGGTGGCTTCGGGTCTTGGGGCCCGTGGGCATTCGGTATGGGGCCGTGGCAGGGTCCTTGGGGTGATTGGTTTGCTGCGGGGCATGGTGGGTCCGGCGGCTACGGGCCTCGCGGCCCCGTGGCATGGGAAGCGGGTGGTCAGGGCTCCTCCACTTGGGGCTGGGGAGGCGGGACGGCCCCTGCGCAGGGCGCGTCTGGGCATATGGCTGCTGGTCTTTCTTCTCTTCTTCCCCGACAGATACACCAGACGTCAGAGGATCGGGCGCCTATGGAGAGCACGGTGACGGGTTCGGGACAGGCCGGCGCCTCGGAGGTGCGGTCCGATGTGGCGGCGGCGCCCCGGCCCGGGGATGCTCCTGTGGCTTCCTGCCCCACCGCTGGTGAGTATGACAAGGGGGAGGGGTTGGCGCCGGCCCGTGAGACGGGAGATGGCGCGGCTGCGAAGGCGAGATCGAAGCGCAAGCGCGGGCGTCGCCGTCGTCGCTCTTCCTCGTCCTCCTCGTCGTCGTCTTCGTCGGTTTCTTCCAGCGATTCGGGGGCGGCGGTGGGCGAGAAGGGCGAGAAGGGCGATGGAGGTGGGCCCGCGGTGGTGCGCTGTGCTGAACTCTGGGAGGGCGTGCCTCGGAAGCTGCGTCATCGGATTAAGCGGCGTAAGTACATTGATATTTTCCGCTTATTGGACGGCAGAAGGCGTTCTGGTGAAAGCCGTAAGAAGCGCAAGGAGGACGAGAAGGCGGGCAGGGTGCGGCGGGCGTCTCGCAACACCTTGAACTGGACTCGTGCCTTTCTGCGTCTGGCTAGTGTCTGGGGTCACTATTTCCCAGACCAAGCTGGGGCCTTGTTGGCATATGCGGATGCGATTTTAGCGGCGTCCCAGGCTCATGACGGGTGGGCTTGGTTAAATTACGATGAGGAGTTTCGGGACATGATGGAGGAGAATGGGCAGTTATCGTGGGGAACTAAGGACATCGATCTGTGGTTGACGCAGATGTCCGCCCGCCCGCGGGGAGGGGGCGCCGGGGGAGGGAGCGGTAGGTCGGGGGAGTCTCTGTCGGCGGGGGGGCGCGGTCCTTTCGAGCCCCTGCCCCCACGCAGGCTATGCCTAAAGGGGGGCCCGGGGGGGGTGACGTCTGTTGGCGTTTCAACAAGGCGTCGTGCCCGTTCTCCGACTGTAAATTTAGACATGTCTGCTCCTTGTGTGGGAGTGGGCACTCGGCCCTTAAGTGCAGTCGCAAAAGTGTGGCGGGTGCCCCCGCGGGGGGTAAGTGAGGAGGTTTGCGGTACCATGGCCCCCACGCCGGTCAGGGTGTCTGCTATGCAGCCTTGGCTGGTTAGTTACGGGCGCGGGCGGCGGTGTGGGGTGGGGCGACTGCTTTTTCACGGTTTTTCGGAGGGTTTCCGTATTCCCTGCCAGGGCTCCCCGGTGGGGGGGGGTTCACGTAACGCCAGTTCGGTTACGGCTCACGTCGAGGTCGTGCGTCGGAAGCTTGCGGAGGAGTGCGCTTTGGGCAGGGTCGCGGGGCCCTTTCGTGATCCTCCATTTTCGCCGTTCACCATTTCGCCGTTGGGGGTGGTTCCCAAGAAGGAGCCGGGTAAGTTCCGGCTGATTCACAACCTTTCCTGCCCCCCGGGCGCTTCGGTGAACGATTGCATCCCTCGTGAGCGGTGCACCGTGCGTTACGCTTCCTTTGACGCAGCCGTGCTACTGGTCCGGCGGTTTGGGGCTGGGGCGATGTTGGCGAAAGTCGACATCGAATCCGCGTTCCGGCTGTTACCGGTCCATCCTTCTGCTTTCCCATTGCTGGGTTTCCGTTTCGAGTCGGCGTTTTACTTCGACAAGTGCATGCCTATGGGCTGCGCCATTTCCTGCGCATACTTCGAAGCCTTTAGTACCTTCCTTCACTGGGTGCTGGAACGCCGGACGGGCCTTAGCGGGGTAGTTCATTATCTTGACGACTTTCTTTTTGTGGGCTCAGGGAGTGACCGCGCTTGTGCTTTCTTACTCGAGGCTTTCCAACGTCTAGCGGGGGAGTTTGGCATTCCGATAGCGGCCGACAAAACCGTCGGACCGGTCACCTGTCTCACTTTCCTGGGGATCGAGATTGATACCGTCGCTATGGTTGTCCGTTTGCCGGCCCAGAAGGTTGAGAGGTTGAAGGAGCTGGTGGCGTCCGTGGGGTCTGCGACCCGGACGACCTTGCGTGTCATGCAGTCCCTTGTGGGGCATCTTAATTTCGCTTGTAGGGTGATGCCCATTGGTCGTCCGTTCTCGCGGCGCTTATCGTTGGCCATGGCTGGGGTCCGGTTGCCGCAGCATCGGATTCGTGTGTCGGTCGGCATGCGTGCGGATCTCCGGGTGTGGGATTCGTTTTTAGCCACCTTCAATGGGTGCTCGGTGTTGCAATTGCCGGAGATATCGAACCGGGATTTACACTTATTCACCGATGCGGCTGGAAGTTCCGGCTTCGGTGCGTACTGCCAAGGGGCGTGGTGTGCGGAACCTTGGCCGGCGGCGTGGGTCCAGTCGGGGTTGGTACGCAATGTCGCTTTTCTGGAGCTGTTTCCTCTAGTGGTGGCTCTGTGGGTCTGGCCTGATCGCTTGCGGAATCGGCGAGTAGTCTTTTGGTGCGACAATGCGGCGGTTGTCGAGGTGATCAATCGGCACGCGCCTCGCTGTCCGTGGGTCGCCTCTTTGATGAGACTTTTCGTGCTGGCTTGTCTGCGGCTTAATGTGGCTGCCAGGGCGCGGCACGTGCCAGGTTCACAGAACTCCATTGCTGACGCTCTGTCCCGTTTCCAGTGGGAGCAGTTTCGGCGCCTGGCGCCCGAGGCGGAGGAGTTGGCGTCGCGGGTTCCGGAGCATCTTTGGAGTGTTGGGACCCTGAAGTGATGGCGTTGCTCGCGGCTTCGGTGACGCGCGGTACCTGGGCGGGGTATCGGCGCGGTTATGCCCAGGTGAGTGTGTTCTTGGGCGACAGGGGCTGGGTTGGCGGGCAGGTTCCGGACGGGCTTGTAGGACAGTTTGTCTTGTGGGCGAAGGGTGCTGGCTGGGCGCGGTCTGCAGTTGTCGCCGCGTTGGCAGGCTTTTCCTTCTTTTGCAAGGCGGCCGGTTGGGGAAACCCACGGGTGTCCTTCTTGGTCAGGCGTTTGCTGGCCGGTTGGGCGCGAGTGCAGCCTCAGCCGCGGGATGGGCGGCTGCCAGTTTCCCACGACTTACTGTTACGGATTTGCGAGGCGTTACCCCGCATCGCATCCTCAGATTTTGAGTACAGTCTTTTCCGGGCATTATTCGTGACCGCGTTTTTCGGGGCTTTTCGGGTTAGTGAGCTTGTCCCGCGTTCGACGCGGCAGGGCGCCGTTGGCGGGCTCGATTTAGAGCATGTGACAGTGACAGAAGCGGCGGCGCGTATTTATGTCGCGCGTTCTAAGACTGACCAGGCTGGCAAAGGGGGTTGGGTGCTCCTCACCGCGATTGCCCCAGTCCCGTCATGCCCGGTGCGCGCTCTGCAGCATTATCTGCGGCTTCGGCCTGGGGCGCGGGGCAAATTTTTCCTGCATGCGGATGGCGGGCCCACGTCCCAGTTTCAGTTCACGGCGGTGCTGCGGCAGGTTTTGCGGTTTCTCGGCATTGCCGAGCGCAGCTACGCGTCTCATTCTTTTCGGATCGGGGCGGCCACGAGCGCGGCTGCGGCGGGTCTCCATCCCCGGGTTATCCAGCGCATTGGTCGTTGGCGGTCCGGGGCGTACGAGGGCTATATTCGCCCGTAGGGGTACCCTCCTGGCGGCGGAGCGGTAGCGCGCCATGAGGGGGGGTGGGGGGGGGGCCTAACGTTTGTTCTTACTGTTTCAGAGTGGGCTCCTGGTGGCAGTGCGGCTTCTCCCTTTTTCAGATGGTGTGGACCGGAGAGACTGGTGGATCGTTGGACACTCCTTCGTCTATTGGGCGGAGCGTCGGGCGGCAGTTCGGCCGCTGGGCCTTCACCTTGGTCTCGCTTCTTCTGGAGTACAGCTGCACTGGATGGGGCACCGCGGCATGCGATGGTGGCAGTTACTGGCCTGTTTACAGGCGAAGATGGCTCAGCGGCAGCGCCCGGCCGGATTGTTGCTACACCTGGGTGGCAATGAGTTGGCGAGCTGGCCGTGTCTGCAGTTCATCCGAACTGTGCAACGAGACATTGAACTGGTGCGGGAGCTCCTCCCGGGCGTGGCCATTATATGGTCGGATATTATCCCGCGTCCTGCCTGCTGGTCTCAGCGGCGCTGGTCCCGAGGCCTCACCAAGATTAACAGGCAGATCGGGCGCTGGGTCCAGCAGTCTGGGGGGCTTCAGGTGCTACATCCATGGGCGGATGTTCGGTGCGCCGGACTGTATCGGCTGGATGGGGTGCACCTTGCCCCGGTTGGACAGGACCTGCTATTGAATGACTGGCAGGAAGCTTTGGAGGGTTGGTGCTGGTCGCAGCTTTCTTTGGTGGGGGCGGCACAAGGTTAGTTTTCCCTTGTGCCGGTGGCGGGGTGACGAGCGGGCGCTCGTCGACCCGGGGGGCACTTGAGGCTGTTGCCGCCTGGAGTGGGAGCGGTTCAGCTCCCGGGGTGGGAGAGACGTCCCGGCTGGGGGTCTCTACCCGGTGAAGGCAACGGGAGCCTGCCTCTGCTAATAACGGCGAGGCGGGCGGAAGGGAAATGGGGGGGTGGATGGTGCTCCACTTTGCTTAAAATGGCTGGGGGGGTATCATCCGGAAATGGGGGGGGGGCAGGGGGGGTATGTTTGCAATGTTGGGCAATATTAAGTTGGCCCATGTTGGGCCGAATTTCACTGTTGTTAATAAAGCTGCGACCAAGCATCTGTTTACCATAATATGGTGTGGATTGGTTTATTGGGATTGTCAAGTGCGGGGTTGGGCTTACGGGTACCTCGGTTAATCTCGCCGTCGCCGCAGGGCCGGGTCCCGAGGCCGGCCTTGTAACCAGGTCCCCGGGGCCCGACTACCCTGCACGTGGGTAGGGTTTCCTGGGGGGGGGGGATTGCTGGGGGAGAGGAGCGGGCCGCGTCCTGGTGATCGTGCAGCCTGATTGGCTGCGAAGATGGAGGAGGCGGGGTGGCAGGATGCGAGAGAGGTGCACGCCTGGTGCTCGTTCTCTCTCGTCCTGCTCGCCTTGGAAAAAGGTCCCTCCCTCCCTCCCTCTTTTCACATAAAGGGGGTGGTTGTCGCAGCTGGGGGGGGGTATGTTCAATGGTTAGCTGGTCGGGGCGGGGTGACGAGCGGGCGCTCGTCGACCCGGGGGGCACTTGAGGCTGTTGCCGCCTGGAGTGGGAGCGGTTCAGCTCCCGGGGTGGGAGAGACGTCCCGGCTGGGGGTCTCTACCCGGTGAAGGCAACGGGAGCCTGCCTCTGCTAATAACGGCGAGGCGGGCGGAAGGGAAATGGGGGGGTGGATGGTGCTCCACTTTGCTTAAAATGGCTGGGGGGGTATCATCCGGAAATGGGGGGGGGCAGGGGGGGTATGTTTGCAATGTTGGGCAATATTAAGTTGGCCCATGTTGGGCCGAATTTCACTGTTGTTAATAAAGCTGCGACCAAGCATCTGTTTACCATAATATGGTGTGGATTGGTTTATTGGGATTGTCAAGTGCGGGGTTGGGCTTACGGGTACCTCGGTTACTCTGTAGCTATGACCCAACACTAGCCATAATCCTAAACCTAACTCTTATTTATTTATTTATTTAACAGTTTTTCTATACCGCTCTATTTTAGATCAGAGCGGTTTACATTTAACAGCAACTATACAACACAGGCACTTTGAGTTGTATTTACAATAAACAGGGAGATCAACTTGGAAGTAACTGGGGGAAACTATTTACATTGTAACTGGGGGAAACTATTTACAACTCTTACCCAAACTTTAATCTTAACCCTAATCATAACATTCAATATAACCTTAGCCATGACCGTCCACCAATGACAAGTGATGACCAGTTGAATTGTCTACTCTCTCCAAGGTCAAAGCTGAATAAAAGGCAAACTGAGTCTGGCAGAGCTCAGCACAGAAAATCATGCAGATGGTACTGACTTATTTCCTGATATTAAACTTCGCTGAATATAATGCGACTAAGATCAACTGTCGACTAAGCAGTACAAACATGACAGGATACATAAAGCAGGGGGACATCATTATAGGGGGGATCCTCCCTGTTCGCAGTGTTAAAACATACCCCTTGGTTTCCTTCACAGACACACCCAACATCCAGCCCTGTGACACGTAAGTAGTGGAATATTTTCTCCTTACATTTATTTTTCATTTAAATTAAGTTCTACATAGAAACATGACAACAAATAAAGACTATATGTCCTGTCCATTCTGGCCGTCCCTTGTCACGGAGACCCTGGGTAGAGCCTCTGTGGACCCAATAGGCCAATGCCTAGGGTATTGTGGTTTTAATAAACTGCTTCTTTCCTTTAAACAGATTCAGTCAGTCAAGTGGTTAAAGCAAAAATTAGGGTTTTATTCCCTTTCCCGGACAGAAAACATTCTTTGCAAAAGCACACAGAACAAAAACAGCAACTGAACGAAAACAGCTAGAACATCTCTTCTTCTTTCCTTGTTTCTCTCACAAGGTCACATTGGCTGAAGTTTAACACAAAGAGGTTATGTCATCTGATAGACAAATCGTGCAGTCCATTGGCTCAGGGTCTGTACAACCGTTAACACTCTCCCACTGCATTAAGCCTGGACCACTCCCAATATTCTCCGTATCACATTCCTTACATGTGCTGGAGCATGGCTTATTCTCTTGTGGCTGATAAACCCCTTTTCTTCCAAGGTACTTATCAAAGTCAGGGTTATAGAAACCTGGTACAGATAATGTCTCTTTCTGGTTTGCCTCTCTTGGCTCTCTTAGTAGGAAGTCTGAGTATCTTCCTGAGTTAAAACCCTGCTCAGGGCTGTGCCCATTAAAACTTCCAGCCTCTTCTCTATAAAAATAAGGCTTCAAGCTTGTTACCTTACTGCAGGCTTTGAAGTCAACCTTGGGCTTTCTTTCCCCTGGCACAGTTCCTCCAGCTTGAGCTAGGTTCCTCCGTGGCTCATGCAATCCCTCAGAGACACTGCCCCACTTCCTGCTCGTGTGGGAATCCTCCCTAGGACTGTCGTTCCAGAGACCAGCTGCTCTACTGCTCCCTTGGTCTCTCCTGGAACTTCCTCTGAGAGCTTTGGGTCCTCCCAGACCTCCAAGACCTCCCCTGAAACTGGAACTTCCTCTGGGACTCTCAGCTCTTCTCCAAGTCTTTCTCTCGTACTCCTTGCTCTTGCTGCTCTGACCACTTCCTGGCTCTGACCAGGAACTTATATACCTCTCCTCTCTGCACGTTAGGTCAGATTCTGAGGACAGGTGATCCTGATGAGTTTCTCTAATTCTACCTGCGTCACTACTAGAGAAGGGAAACTTCATTTTAAACCCTTTCTGCTTTACTTGTGCTGACGGCACTGGCTCCTCAGCTGTTTTCACACACGCTGAGTCTTCCTGTCCAGCCAAGTTTGAGGTAAGCTCTTCCCTCTCACTAACCTCCATAGGTTCCACTGCATCACACCCTACCAACTACTAAATTTTACAGCTTTTTTTTCCATCAGAGATCCTCTGTGTTTGTTGCATGCTTTCATGAGTCCAGATATAGTCCTTGTTACAACTTCCTCCGCTATTGTCACTAGCTGTCACTCTATGAGATCTATCAGAGGATCATTGTTCCTCGCGTTGCTCTTGTTAACACCCAACAGGCTCAATTTTCATCACTGTCGACTCAACTAACCTTCCCTTGTCCCACCCCTACTCATCTATCTTATGCCCTCCAGTCCCTCTTGCTCCATAAAAATGGGAAATCTGGTGGCTCTGGGGTACCTTGTGCAGTTGGATGGTCTGTTGGATCTGCAACAGGCAGCTCCGTCTGTACCTCTTGAGTCCTCTGGTCCCTTATTGTCTATGTGGTTTGGTGGCACTACGGTTCTTCATGTGCTTTGGTGGTCTGATAACTGTGGTCCTCACTATCAACCTTTGTTGCCATAGCTCTCTGTTGTCCTTTTTGTCATCTTCAATGTCTTCCGGCATCTTAGTAGCGGAACGCGCAAATGCATCACACCAGCCGGTGACAGGTAGATGCCATTTCATCCTCAGTGCATCAGATACATAAAGGGCCCAATATTCAGAAAATGCTTGGCACCTAAGTTAGGTTCCTAAATTTGTTCCCTATTTTTAGCGAAACTTAGGACCTAAGCTTTCAATTGAAAATTCACTGAAATTTAGGATCCTAAACGTTATGTCCTTAAATTCACATCTGTCATTCATGTGCCTAGATCAGTGTTTCTCAACCCACTCCTGGAAGCACGACTAGCCAATCAGGTTTTCAGGATTACCAGCACAAATATGCATGAGAGAGATCCATTGAATGAAGGAGAGGGCTGAGAAGCACTGACCTAGATTTAGGTGCCTAATTTTTATCACAGTCCTAAATTCATTGCTACCTACTCTCAAGATTCCTAAATTTGAGAGCCTAGTGAAATTAAGATACCCTTTTGCTAAAGAACGGTTAACACAGATTTGCAGTAAGAACTACCATGCACTAAAAACCTCCATCACAATAAAAATCCCCACTAAGTGCTTTGCATGCTACGGGGCAGGGAGTTGGTGGGTTAAGGGCGGAGAGTGAATGCTGACAGTACACTGTGGGCAACGTGGGCATCATTACTGCACACTAACACCCCTTAATGGGAGGCGTTAGGTGCATCAGCATGAATTGTAAATGCCGCTGTCATGTATTAAGAAACTTTCAGCGCGGTAACTGATGGAAGCATGCTGAGCGCCACCTACAGTTAGAATGGGGCTGTTGCACTTGCCGTGTGTCATATTTTGCTCCTAATGAGCGTTAAGTGCAGAAGCCTAGCAGACTTTAGTAAAAGGCCCGTAAGTGTGAATCTAGGCATTCAGCCTTAGCAAATTTTCACAGAGACCAAGTTAAGGACCTAACAATCAGTTAATATCGGCCTCATAGATGATAGCATCGCCATGATTGTTCTTCAGGTTACCAGATGAATTCTCTGACCCTTTACAAATCCAGGCTGAAAACTCACCTCTTCGCTGCTGCTTTTGGATCTTGACTCACCTGACCTCCTTGTTTCTTTACCTTCCCCTCTTCTTTTATCCCTGTCTACACCTTCTGTGTTGTTGGTCTTGACTAGATTGTTAGCTCTGATGAGCAGAGACTGTCTCTTACATGTCTGTGCAGTGCTGCATATGACTTGTAGCGCTATACAAATGCTTATTAGTAGTAGTAGAACAGCATGCTGTAACTGGTCTTCAGGGATTTAGCAAGATCCTGAAGCCATGGTTATTTGGGAAAGGACTCTTTTAGCTAGTGTGTAGCATTCATTAGGATGGCTACGTTAGATTATAATTTACACACAAAATACAATCTGTGAATCACGACTCCTAAGTTACAGTTGTGGTAAACATTATTGGCTTCCTTACATTTTAGGTTTGCTGTGCACAATATCTTGAGAAATAATTGGAAATATCCCAACTGATATTGTGCACAGCAAACCTAAAATGCAAGGATGCCAATAATGTTTACCATAACTGTAACATAGGAGTTGTGATTCACAGATTGTATGTTGTGTGTAAATTATAATCTAACGTAGCCATCCTAATGAATGATAAACACTAGCTAAAAGAGTCCTTGCCCAAATAACCATGGTTTCAGGGACCTTGCTAAATCCCAGAAGACCAGTTACAGCATGCTGTTCTACTACTACTACTAAGCATTTGTATAGTGCTACAAGTTGATAGTATGTTCAAAGATACACAACCAAAAAAAGATGTCTGTGCAACTTAGACATAGCAATTTCAGAGAAAAAAAATGAAATATGACCTCAAAAGAATTAATGGCGCCCTTCACTAATATTTGCTTGTACAATCCTTGACAGTGCTGACAGCCTCCAAAATTTTATACATCTGTCTGCTGGTAGTTTCTCCCTCTCTTCAACTGTGATTTGCTGCAGCTCATGAATGTTTCCAAGATTACTTTTACTAAAGACAGATTCCAGCTCTTTCCAAAGGTTCTCAATTGGAGTGAGATCAGGACTCATTACTGGAAAGATTAAAACAGTCAATATTTTCATTTTTAATTATTCTTTTGGACTTTTGGATTTGTGCTTTGGGTCATTGTTCTGCTGGAAGACCTATTACCTTTTTATGTGCTTAATAGGACACAGTGAAAATTGGATGCAGTGACCTAAGCATACTGGTGGACTGGTGTTGCATTGTAAGTTTACTGAAAAAATAGGTTTAGATGCATGGTGAGGATGCAAGTACCGGTATTTTAGACCATTTATAAACATTTGATCTGATAAAGAGGTAAATCAGAGTAGATGATATTACAATTGTCGAGACTGAAATGTCAAAAGTGCAAGTAGAGTAGTGATGACAGAATCAGTAAGAAATAGCATAACAAACGGATCTGAAGTAGAGTATAGAAGGAGCATCTAACTACTTCACAAATCTGATCGTGAAAGGTGAGACCAGTATTCAGAACAACTCCAAGGTATTTAAGAGACGAAATCAGGGTGAGAGGGGAACCATTCAATGAAGGAGTTACAGAGAAAACAGAGGAAGAACATAAGAACATAAGAACATAAGATATGCCATACTGGGTCAGACCAAGGTCCATCAAGCCCAGTATTCTGTTTCCAACAGTGGCCAATCTAGGTCATATGTACCTAGCAGTTTCCCCAAGAGACACAAGTTCCACAATACTTGTACTGGGTCAAGCATTGATATCTTCGGTCACTTCTTAATAATGGTTTATGGACCTTTCCTCCAGGAACTTGTCCAAACCTTTTTTAAACCTAGCTACACTAACAGCCTTTACTACATCCTCCGGTAACAAATTCCAGAGTTTGATTACACGTTGAGTGAAAAAATATTTTCTTTTATTGGTCTTAAATAGTTTACCCTGTAGCTAGCCAGTGAGCCAAATCATGAAAGTCTTACAAGGGTTCTGCTTGAGATGATTGGTGTATAACCAGTGAGACACATGGGAAAGGCAGATGTTGAGAGTGGTGAGATCAGGAGAAGGAAGGATGAGCATGGAAGAGAAGTAAAATATCATCTGCATAGAGGAAAGCAGAAACCCCGTGTTGTTGGATACGATTAGCAAGAGGGGCCAGAAAAATATCAAAAAGCAGGGGGGCCAGGACTGAGCCTTGGGGAACACCACACAATAAGAGGAAAGTGGAAAAAGTAGAAGAATGAAACAACATTGAGTAGGAGCGACCAGATAGAAAAGAGTGAAACCACTGAAGAACAGATCCATGAAGGCCGGCAGATTGTAGATGACGTAGAAGAAGAGATTGACTGACAAGATCGAATGCTGAGGATAGATCTAGTGAGATAGCCAAAGAAATGTTTCCCCTATCAAGTGATACTGCTTTTTTGGAATCTTCTATTGAGGAGATCTCAGCTCGGGTAACGTTAATAGATTTCCTGTATATTGGGTATAAGGTTTCTCTTTTCCCAGATGTGACAAGGTCAACTCAGGTGCGGAGGAAGTCCTTCCTGCATCTTAGACCTCATGTGTTGGCTGCAGGGGGAACTTTATGTAGTGATTTCCTTGTAAATGTATAATCACTTTGAATAATATTAAGTATGTGTTTACTGACCCTCTTCATTTGGAAAATCCTTTGACTAACAAGTAGAGTCTTACAGAGGTTTTGTGTTATGGTATATAATTTTTTAAACTTTGTTTAGTGGTTTAGCTTTGGACTGTCCTGTAAGTTTTTGTTTGCTTCTGCTTGTTAGAAGCGATTGTCCTCCCTTAATGTGGGCTAGAAAACCTTTTCTTTTTCTTTTTATTATTTATTTCTTTTGATTATGTATTTACTAAAAGGTGTTTTCATGGTGTTATGCTTGATGTGTATACCTACAAAATTTATAATAAAAAAAGTAAATATGCACATTGCCAGTTTGATGATCTGTTGAAAACTTCTGCTTATCTTCCACATCTATCACACTATTTTAATGTTTTCAGATTACAATTACTTCGTTACCAATATGTTCAAGGAATGGCATTTGCCTTGGAAGAAATTAACCAAAATGTTTCCCTACTGCCCAATGTCACTTTGGGCTTATGGATATATGACTCCTGCGATACCCTGTCCCGATCCCTTACAGGCACAATGTGGCAACTCACTGGGCACAAAGACCCCATCCCAAATTACACCTGCAGTACAGCCTCTTCTCTGGCTGCAGTGATTGGAGATACCAAGTCTCGGATGACCATAGCCATGGCTCAGCTGCTGGGAGTCTATAAACATCCACAGGTACGGATCAGTCCTATAGAAGTCAGGTTTCTCCTATGGCTCTGGTTAGGTCTAAAGTTCAGTTCAATGCATTTTTGGCATCCCATAAAAAACAGATTGTCGAAGACAATGAATGCATGGTTTGATTGCTACAACATATAGTCAACAAAGAGAATGGATGGGTGAGGGTGAATAGGTTGATCATCTTGGGTCTAAGAGACACTATGGACTAATGTTATAAAGTATTTTTCATGGATATGTAACCACATATGTGCATAAAAGACCTTTCATAAAATACCTACTGATTTCAATGTGCGTGTCTTATCATGAAAGTGAAGAAGGGGTAGAACGTGGGCAGGATCCACAAGTAACATTGTCGATTACAAAATACCTTAAAGTTTGTAAGTATCTGCATAAATCAAGTCCGAGCATTTACCTCTGGTTTAGAGCAAGTTTAAATGTCTCTGCCTACATTCAAGGATCGATTTCTGCCAGATTAGCAAAGATGTGATGAAACAGCTATTTCTGGTCTTTCTCTGAGCACAGCTAAATCAGAAATTCTAATATAAAGAACGCTCAATACAATCAATACGGAACCAAAATCTTCTTTTCAGCAATATTATCTCTTATGGTTACTCTTAGGATTATTCTCAATACAGTTAAAGGTCTCAGACTTTTTTAGCACGTATTTTCGGACTTTTAATATGTCCAACATTAGTGCCCAATAGCATCAATGACCGTCAACAAACTGTCAGGACAAGGTACTTCAGGCTGGAGGGCCGGGGGTTCAAGTCCTAACTGGGGACAGCAATCTCAGGCCGGAGGGACTGGGATTTCTAGTCCTATAGGCACTCCTTGTGGTCTTGGGCAAGCCACTTAACCCTCCATTGCCCATGTTCCCTGTAAGTATTAGTGTATGTGTCTCATATCCCCTCACGTTAAATGTATCCCCCAATTGACCGCTTTGACCCGGTGAAAAGCGGGATATAAATACAGCTAAATAAATAAATTAAAAGGTGCCTATTATGTTTATTTAATTATTTATTTTATTTAAAAGCTTTTCTATATCACGCTATTTAAAATCAGTGCAGTATACAAGGAACATTTCTTTGTACAAAGCAGGGGGACCTACTTACGCTGAACAGATATAGCAACTTGGATTTAAAACTGGGTATAACTATATACAAACTAAGCAATTTGTCATAGCGCTGTTAACACGACATGCTTGCTCCGTAACTATGTACAGATTTTTCGGTGCATTATATACAAACTGATTATATTATCACTGCGCTGTTAACGCGACTTGCTTGCTTTATAACTATGTACAGCATTGTCAGTTATGTCCTTATAAATTAGTGCTTATGTAGCCTTTATAGATTTTTTTGTTATTAAAAAGACCGCTAGTAAAAACAATCCAACCAAGAATGAAAAGGGGCAAAAATGCTGCATCGCATTAACAGCTTTAATACATGGCTCCAGACCTGATGCAAACAAGAAGGATTCAGATTTATTGGCGACTGGGGTAACAGATGGAACAACAAGAGACTATACTGTGCTGATGGACTACATCTCTCTGTCGCAGGGAAAAGAATCCTAAGTGAAAAATACAAGCAATATGTGGATATGCATTTAAACTAGAAAAAGGGGGTGACGGATGTGGAAGGTCAAGCTCTGGACGTCACCCCCTGCAAAAGCAGATTAAAATCAGAAACAGCCACACATTTAAACCACACATCATAAACAAGTGGGAAGATGTAGGCAGAACAAAATCAATGGTATATTTACTGTTTAATGTAAATAGTTGATTTCTATTGTTCTATGTTCTATGTTCTATGTAAAATGTATACAAACTGTGTACATGACTGTTGACTTGTTATATGTAAACCGCCCTTGATCTCTGGAAGGGGCGGTATAAAAGAAATAGTTAAATAAATAAATAAAATAAAAAATAAATAAATAAATGCTAAATACAGGCAAGCCAGTTAAATGCTGGAAAGCAATGAGCACAAATGCTCGAAGCTTAGCCAACAAAGTTCCAGACCTAGAAGCCCTAATGTTGGAAATGGATTTGGACATTGTGACCATTACAGAAACATGGCTAAATGAATCACATGATTGGGATATAGCCATACCTGGCTATAATCTATTCAGAAGAGACAGAGAAAATGGAAGAGGAGGAGGAGTAGCCTTGTATGTCAAAAAGCAATATTAAAGCTACTGAAATGCAGGGGGCATGGGGAAAAGAAGAAGCGCTCTGGATTGTGTTGGAAAGAGGAGATGGCACTGTCATCCATACTGCTGTAGTCTACAGACCTCCAACACAACTTGAAGAGATAGATAACGAATTGATTATAGATATTGCCAAGATAGCCACAAAGGGGGAAGCGATCATATTGGGTGACTTTAATCTACCTGATGTGGATTGGATTACTCCTTCTGCAAATCTGGAAAGAAGCAAAAAATTGTGGATGCTCTCCAAGATGCGTTACTTAGACAAATGGTGATGGAACCAACCAGGGAAAGCACAATGCTGGATTTAGTGCTCACCAACGGCGATAACGTGTCAAATGTCTGTGTGAGTGCCCCTGTGAGCAGCAGCAATCATCACACGATGTGGTTTGAGATAAAAGCCATGGTACAAGCCAATCATAGCAGGCTCAAAGTCCTAAACTTCAAAAACACCGACTTCAATAAAATGGCTGAGTACCTAAAGGAGGAGCTGAGAGGGTGGAAGGAGATAAGGGAAGTGGAATTGCAATGGGCTGAACTAAAGGTGGCAATAAAAGGGGCAACAGATAAATATGTAAGAAAAGTAAACAAAAACAAGAGGAGAAGAAAGCCTATTTGGTTTTCCAAAGAAGTGGCTGTTCGAATAACGGCAAAAAAACCAGCTTTCGCAAAATTCAAAAGCTCGCAAACAGAGGAACACAGAAATGAATACAGGATCAAACTCAAAGAGACAAAGAGAGAAATAAGGATAGCAAAATCAAAGGCAGAGGAAAATATGTGAAGTGTGGTGACAAAACCTTCTTCAGGTATATTCGGGAAAGGAAGAAGATCAGAGGTGGAATTATAGGACTCAGAAATGCTGTGAACGGACTCGTGGAAAGTGACATTGAAAAAGCGAAATTGCTAAACGAATACTTCTGCTCTGTTTTTACTATAGAAAGTCCTGGAGAAGGACCACCTGTGACTCTCAAATATAAAAATGGGAATGAAGTAGTTACCACACCATTCACAGAAGATGAGGTGTTAGAACAACTTGCAAAACTGAAAGTGGAAAAGGCCATGTGACCAGATGGGATACATCCCAGGATACTGAAAGAGCTCAGAGAGGTTCTTGCAGGGCTTTTAAAGGATGTTTTCTTTTTTTTTTTTTTAATTCTTTATTTTCGTTTTATAACAACAAAGGAAAAGGAAGACATACAGCTAAGAGACAGATACATAAAGTGTGATACATACATCAAAGTAAACCCCTGCCACCCCCCTCCCCCCTGCTTCTTCTCTAGAAAACTAATCATTCCCGAAGCGGGCGTGTACTTACATTATTGTGTTACAAAACCTAACGGTGATCTGAAACATGATGAGTGGACATTAAACAGACATGTTGGAACAATGAGCAGATTGTACATAATCATTAAGCATCTGCCATTTAGATAAGCGAGAGTGAGGTTGGGCATGGGGAATAGCTCTCCGAGGTATCTGTTCATATTTACTATATAAGCAGACAAGGTTCCACCATTCATTGACAGTAAGTCGAGAGCTATCCTTCCAATTCCTCGTGATTAAGCATATGGCTATACCCAGCATGAAATCAAGGAGAAAGTGACCCTTCTTAGGAAGAGAGGGGATCTCCGCCACAGAGCGGAGTCCCACGATCTTCCAAGAGAGAGGTTCGTGAAGGTGTAAGATAAACTGAATACGACTCCAGACCCGCCCCCAATAAACCTGTAGTTGAGGACATTCATAAATAACATGAGCGAGGGTTCCCACAGCAGCATGGCAAGACCAACACTGGTCCCTAGCAGTTGTGTTCCATTTGGCTATTTTTTCTGGGGTATAAAAGCATCTGTGTGCAAAGAAGAAGAGAGTTTGGGTAACAAAGGCGGACCGGGAAACCCGCACTACTTTGCTCCAGAAAACGCTCCATTGCACAGGGGTTAAAGTGGTTTGCAGTTCGCGCTCCCAGGCTTGTTGAGCTCTAAAAGTGGCAGTGTCTGTACCCTGACATAATGTTTTATAAAAGTTAGAGGCTACCCCATGTGTACAACTAATAGAGTGAACTATCTCTGATAGCCCGTCCTCAGTAGGGGCAGAGGGCGGCATGATTTGAGCACTTTTGAGGCAGTGTTGAAGCTGCATCAATTGAAAGTAGTGTTTCGCTGGTAACGCAAATTCCTTTTGTAAATCAGAAAAGGTTTTCCAACGAGCTGCAGAAAAAAGCTGTTGGGGTGTCCAGATCCCCCTTGAGTACCAGGGTTTCCATGCTATCGTTCTATTTAGGACTTAAAGTCTGGGGTTATTCCATAGCGGGAGTCCGTCCTGAGGACATACGTTCGGACCCAGTGATAGAATGAGAGTGTTAAAGGCCGCAAGAGTATCGACAATCATTGGTGGATGGCGGGTGTCTACTTGATAGGACATACCGGGGAGATGGGTCAACGGAATTGGGCTACTGAGCTCCTCTTCTATGTCAAGCCAAACTGGTCTGCTGTCTGTTGGGGCATCTAGCCATCGGGCACCTTGCTTAAGTAGGAAGGCTTGATGATATCTAAGAAAATCAGGAAATCTGGTACCCCCTATTTCCTTTGCAGACTGTAGTTTTTGTTTAGCTATCCTTGGTGGCTTGCCCTGCCAGAGATAACGGACGAGAAGGCCCTCAATATCTTTATAAGTATGTAACGGGAGTAAGCATGGCAGCATTTCTAAAATGTAGTTCACTTTGGGGACTATCATCATTTTCACAGTTTCTAGGCGACCCCACCATGTAAGAGATAAGGGAGACCAACGATTTGTAAGCTCACGGACTTTGGAGACTACCTCTTTGGCATTAAAACTGATAGTGTCTTCTAAAGGAGAACAATAATGGACCCCGAGATATTTCACCATGCGGGATTGCCAAAGGAAGGGAAAGGCCTGCATGTCAGCCTCATGTACCCAGCGGTTCAGTGGGAATGCTACAGATTTGGTCCAGTTAATTTTATAGCCCGATAATTGCGAGTATCCGTCAATCAGATCCAAGACAGCTGGAACCGAATCAAGGGATACGAAAAGCATGAGGTCATCTGCATATGCAGAGAGTTTAATCTCTCTATGACTGAAGGGGACACCTCGAATACGTGCGGACTGCCTAATAAGGAGGGCTAGGGGTTCAAGAGCTAGATCAAAGAGCATTGGTGATAGGGGGCAACCTTGACGCGTGCCTCTTTGGAGATTAAATGGCTGAGACTTGATGGCATTTACACAAATACTGGCGACAGGTTGAGTATACATGACTTGGAGATATCGGAGGAAGCCCTCCCCAAAGCCATACCATCGGAGAACTGCAAATAAGAAGGGCCATTCTAGGCGATCAAAGGCTTTTTCGGCATCTAGGGAAAGACCCACCCATGGATGATCTAGATTGGCAGCACTGGATAGCACATGGCACAAGGTCCGAGCATTGTCAGCGGTGGATCGGCCGGGTATAAAACCGCATTGGTCAGGGTGGATTAGGGTGGCCATCCTGTCAGATAGCCGGGTGGCCAAGATCGTTGCGAAGATCTTATAATCGGCATTAAGTAGGGAGATTGGACGGTAGTTGGCGGTTAGCAGCGGGTCTCTGCCTTCTTTCTCAAATACTACCACATTGGCTGCAGAAAAGGATCCCAAAGAGGATGTATCTACCGCAAGGGCAGAAAAATAGAGTTTTAAATAGGGAACTAGATCTGCACTAAACGTTCTGTAGAATTCGGTCGGGAGACCATCGGGCCCTGCGGCACGGCCCGAGGCTGTGCGTTTTAGGGCAGATTGGATCTCTGAAGTAGAGAAGGGTTCATCCATCGCATCCCTATCATCTTCAGAGAGGGTCGGCCGCTGAATGCCAGAAAGCAGTCGCTCGAATGTCTCTGACGAGAACTCACATTCAGATTGATATAGGCGGGTATAGAAATCCCGAAAGAGTTCTACAATGTCGGAGTCTGTGGTCAATATGCCCCCTCCCTGTGGGGCTCGAAGGGCCGCTACACGTTTGGCTTCTTTTTGACCTTTCAAGGCGTTGGCTAAGAGTCGACCGGCTCGGTTATTTTCTCGATAATATGTCCCTCGTTGAAGCTCAATACTCTTAGAAGCTGCAGTTGAGAGGATTGAATTGTATTGAAAACGGAGACGCTGTAATCGAATTAATACACATGGATCAGTACGTGAAGTTAGAACTCGTTCGCCTGCTTTAATTTGTTGGTCTAGTATGAGTAGCTGCTGCTTGCGTTGTTTCCGCAGGCGGATTTGATAGCTAGTGATCGTTGCTCGAATGGCCGCTTTGAAGCCCTCCCACCAAGCCCAATTCGCAGTATCCTGGGGTAGATTAAAATGGAAGTAATCCTGTATGGCTGCTCGAATTTCTAACTGGAACTCTGGCTGAGTTAACAGGGCTCTATCAAAGAACCAGGCCCCCGAATTCCCTTGGGGTGCAGTAGTGTGTAATTGAAAGGAAATAGCAGCATGATCTGAAATATGTTGGGAGTGAATCTTTGCAGTGTCCACCTGAGGAACTAACAGTTTTGATATTAGAAAGAAATCTATGCGAGACTGGGATTTGTGAGGGGAAGAGAAGAAGGTGAAGTCAAGCTCATTGGGGTGTAGTAACCTCCATAGATCAACTAAAGCAAGATCTTTGATCAAAGAGGTAAGCGTGGTGTGACTCTTGGGGGGACCACTTGTCCTAGGCGGCTGTTTGTCAATCAGGGGATCAAGGACTAAATTGAAATCCCCCCCAATTATCAATGAAGTATTAGCAGAGGCCTGCGCAACCTGAGCAATGGTAGCAAAAAAGGCAGGATCATCCACATTAGGAGCGTAAAGGCATATACATGTAACTTCAAGGCTACCTATCTTGAGGTGAACTCTGGACCATCTACCTTCTGTATCTGAGCTAGTCGCAATAATAGTAGCATGCAAAGATTTCCTAACCAGTATGGCAACCCCACATTTCTTAGAAACGGCTGGGGAATAGGCGGCCACCATGTAAGGTTTAATATTGAGTTTAAGAGTTTCCTTCGAATTTAAATGCGTTTCTTGGAGAAAAATCAGATCAGCAGCTTCCTGACTTAGGTAGCTTAGGATTTTCTTCCGTTTTATCGGATTATTGATTCCTTTTACGTTCAATGAGAAAAGCTTACATGGTGCCATCAATCGGTAATAGACATTTTAGGTCAGGGCACTTGAAAACATACAACATAATCAGAATCTGTGCAACAATGACATAATCACCGAGTATGCTGGCTAATACACCCCATATTGAAAAGCATGTACCAACGTATCTTAGAGAAGAAGCAAAACCCCCAATGAATATGGCGACCATATGTCTGCGGGAGGAGGCCCTAGAGAGGCGATAGAGAGACATGAAAAAAAGAAAAGAAACACCAGAGTCCATAATTAACACTGTCTCTGATACTCATCGAGGCTACTGTGGGTAGATGGAGTCGGGTCACAGATATCATCAAAAGTAAGGCAAAACAAACTGCCCTCGCCAGACTCTTTGCTGGGCTGCAGCAGATCCAATATGGCAGGTACAGCAGATATAAGAATACTTGCAGGAATATTCTGGAAGTCAGCGCATCAAGTCAGCTTCTTTGGAATCCAAAAACTCCGCTAGTAGATCAGGGTCCTCAAATGTTCTTGTCTGATTGTGAAGCGTGACTCGGAGCTTGGCCGGGTACATCAGGCCATAGCGTGCTTGTAGTTGTTGAAGCCTCGGTCGGAATTCCAGAAAGCGCTTTCGGCGGTCGACCGTGGGTTTAGCCAAGTCCGGATAGAAGGAGATCTTGTGGCTCTCAAACTCCATATGGCCCTTTGCCCGAGAGGCACTGAGAATTTGCTCCACGTGTTGATATCTCAAAAGTCGAAAAATGATAGGCCGCGGGGTCTTCCTGTTGAGCGTTATGCTTGAGGGTACACGATGAGCGCGATCGATCTCCAAATCTTTGGTAAAGGTGATTTGGAGCAGGGAAGGGAGGATTTTACATAAAAACTCTTTCATGTCTCCCGATTCCGCTCCCTCCGGTATGCCCACGAGTCGTATGTTGTTGCGGCGCGCTCTATTATTGCCATCTTCCACTTCTTTCTGCAAGGCCCGTACCTGACATTCAACTTTGTCGAGTTTGGACAACCGGGCCGCATGGGAGTCCAATATGCTCTCCATTTTGTCCTGACGCGAAGAGAGCCCCTCGAGCTTGCCCTGCAGTACACCAAGATCTTCCCGCAGCGCTCGGAGTGCTTCACCGTTTGACTGCACGAGGTCCTTGACCCCTCTAATCTCTGCGAGGATTTCCTGCTGCATTTCGGGGCCCTCACGCAAGGCCAGCCCCTTCTGCGGGGACGGGGGTTCAGTTTTGGAACGTTTGCCGTGAGAAGCCGCTGGAGATCCAAATTCCAGGCGCGTGGGTTTGGTCCCCGCCATCTCACCAATGTGCCCCTGCAAGATCAGAGTAGAAGTTCCAAGTATGTATGGTGTTAATTCAGGATTCTGAGTAGGCCTCTCGGGAGCCTCAGCGTTATGCGACCATCCCGCTGGACATCAGGCTCCGCCCCCCCTTAAAGGATGTTTTCAACAGATCCTTGGAAACAGGAGAGGTTCCTCAGAACTGGAGAATGGCTGATGTCGTACCTCTACACAAAACTGGTGACAGGGAAGAAGTGTCAAACTACAGGCCTTGGTGGCGGGAAAAGTCATGGAGGCGCTCCTGAAAGAGCGAATAGTGAACTTTCTCAAAACCAACATGTTGCAAGACCCGAAGCAACATGGTTTTACCAAAGGATGATCTTGCCAAATAAATCTGATTGAGTTCTTTGACTGGGTGACCAGGGAGCTAGATCAGGGGCATGCGATGGATGTCATCTATCTGGATTTCAGCAAAGCCTTTGATACTGTTCCTCATAGGAGGCTTATCAATAAACTCTGTAGCTTGGGGATGGATCCTAAGATGGTAAATTGGATCAGAAATTGGTTGACTGACAGATGACAGAGGGTGATGGTAAATGGAGCTCACTCAGATGAAGGGAAGGAGATTAGCGGGGTGCCCCAGGGGTCGGTCCTGGGCCCGGCACTGTTCAATGTATTTGTGAGTGATATTGCTGAAGGACTGAATGGAAAAGTCTGTCTTTTTGCAGATGACACGAAAATTTGCAACAGTGTAGACTCCCACGAGGGAGTGGTTAACATGAGGAAAGATCTACAAAAGCTGGAAGAATGGTCAAATGCTTGGCAATTAAGATTTAATGTGAAGAAGTGCAGAGTCATGCACTTGGGTAGCAGAAATCCAAGTGAAATGTACGCGATAGGAGGCAAGAGGTTGGTGTGCACGGATCAGGAGAAAGACCTTGGTGTGATTATTTCTGAAGATCTCAAGGTGGAAAAACAGTGCGACAAGGCGGTGGCAAAAGCCAGGAGGATGTTGGGCTGCATACAAAGAGGAATTACCAGCAGAAAGGAAGAGGTACTTATGCCACTGTACAAGTCACTGGTGAGGCCTCACTTGGAATACTGTGTTCAGTTTTGGAGACCATATCTTGCAAAGGATGTAAAAAGACTGGAAGCTGTTCAGAGGAAGGTGACCAAAATGATTTGGAGCCTGCGTCAGAAGCCTTATGAGAAGAGACTTGAAGACCTAAACATGTACACTTTGGAGGAGAGGAGGGACAGGGGAGATATGATTCAGACCTTTAAATACTTAAAGGGATATAATGAACAAACAGACCTCTTCCAAAGACAGGGAAGCTATAAAACTAGAGGGCACAAGAGGAAGCTGCAAGGTGGTAAACTGAAGGGCAATGTCAGGAAATACTTTTTCATGGAAAGGGTGGTGGTTGCTTGGAATGCCCTCCCGATGGAAGTGGTGGGGATAAACACGGTGACGGAATTCAAAATGGCATGGGACAGACACAGTGGATCCCTTTACAGCAACAGGATAAAATCAAAATAAAATGAACCATCTAATTTCTCAACAAATAGGGGTGTCCTGCATGGAGTGGTGGGTTCACCCCTAAACAGGGACATGGGGAGGGGTGGCCTGCACGGAGCGGCAGGTGCACCTACTCTTGCCATCGTGCTGGGCAGACTGGATGGACCATGCTGGTCTTTATCTGCCTTCATTTACTATGTTACTATGTAAAATGTCTCAGAATATATCAGAATCAAGATAAGAGGAGCTTACTTCACATGAACAGATCATAAGATTCAATCATAGAATAGAATAGAAATGAAACATGATGGCAGAAAAAGACCACATGGCATATCTATTCTGCCCTTTCATATAAACTATTACAATAGACCCCTTTTTTCCTTTAGAGATCTCCTGTGGTTTGATCCATTCTATCTTGAATTCAGATACTGTCCTTGTATGTACTATATCCAAAGGGAGATTATTCCATGCATCAACCACTTTCTCGGTAAAGAAATATTTCTGCATATTATTCCAGAGTCTATCCCCTTTCACCTTCATCCTATGTCCCTCGTAGCAGAGCTTGCATTCAAATGAAAGAGGCTCTCCTCTTGTTTATTTATATTGTGGAGGTATTTAAATGTCTCTATAATACCTCCTCAATCCCGCCTTTCCTGTAATATACACGTATTAGGATCTTTAAGTCTGTCCTCTTACGCTTTATAATGAAGACCACTAACCATTTTAGTAGCCACCCTCTGCACTGACTTCTTCCTTTTTTTATCCTTTTAAAGGTGCGGATTCCAGAATTGACTACAGTACTCCAAATGAGGTCACACTAGTGACTTATAGAGAGGTACCATCACCTCCTTTTTTTCTGCTGGCCATTCCTCTCCCTATACACCCAAGCATCCTTATGGCTATTGCCATGCCTTTTCTACCTGTTTATCCACTTTAAGATCATAGGACAAAATCACGCCCAGGTCCCGCTCTTCTTTCATGGAGAGAAATCCTTTGCCCCCTAGACTGTACTCCCTTGTATTTTTGCAGCCAAATGCATGACCCTGCATTTTTTAGCATTAAATGCCAGCTGCAAATTCTTGACCATTCTTCAAGCTTGGCTAGATCTTTCCTCGTGTTATCTACTCCTTCTTGGGTGTCTACTCTATTACAGAATTTGGTATCATCAGCAAAGAGGCAAACCTTACCCGACAGCTCTTCTGCACTATCACTAACAAAGATGTTAAAAAGAATCAGACCAAGGACAAATACCAGTGGAACACCACTGGTAATATCCTTCTCCCCAGAGTGAGTTCTATTTACCTGTACCCTTTGTTGTCTCCCACTCAACCAATTTGTTTTTTGTTGTTGTTTTTTTTGTAATCATATCTTTATTGCATATAACACATATACAAAAGAAATCACATAACAATCCCATCAACCATCACACCATAAGATAATATACAAACATATTACGGAACCTTGAAAACATACAAAAACTAATTGCAGTCAATCCAATCCCGTTCCCCATTTGTTACCTCGGGTTTGCTGTAAGCAGTACAGGTGAAGACCATCTCTTTGTAATAGTAATGGTAACATCCACATCTAAAGGGGCCCCTGCTGGGGGAGCTAAGCCCCATAGTCGACATTACCAGCACGTGCCATATATGCGTTTAGAGATTCCCATTTCAGGCCCAGTTTAACTGCTGTCGGGTACTTTATCATATACATCTCTTCGTGTGTCTTATGCTGACACAGCAGTGCCCACCATCCATCACTGTGGACCTTCTCGTTATTTTTCCAACAGATCAAAATTAGCTTTATGGCCATGCTGATCATGATGTCCAATAGGACCCTCCCACTTGCTCAATAGGAGCCCATCCATCGCGGATTTATACACAATAATTTGATAGGATATAGGCATTTGAATGGGCAAAATGTCCCGTATCCGCTGCCACACGCTTTTCCAAAATACCTGGAGGTGTCCACAATGGTAGATCATATGTGAAAGCGCACCAATCTCAGATTTGCAAGACCAGCATTGATCACTCCCTTGCGGTGCCCATTTCGCTATCTGAGACGGGGTCAGGTGTGCACGGTGTGCAAAAAAGTACATCGATTGGGTCAGAGATGCCGCCCTCGTCATTCGGGTTTGCGAACTCCAGAAGTTGTCCCAAGATTCCGGCTGAGCGTGTCCTCCTATGTCCCTTGCCCAGGCTGACTGTGACTTAGTGCATTGCTTGTTGGACCTGGATCGGAGTAGTTCCAGAGATTTTGAGATGATACTAGCACCACTCTGAAGCTCCCTCAGTTTTAGTAACAGAGGCCATTCCGTACGTATTGCGATCGGAGTTACCTCAGCTTGGCTTAGACAGTGTCTCAGCTGGCACCACTGGAAGTAAGAAGTTTTTGGTAGGCCGAATTCACTCTGCAACATGTCAAATGTTTTAAACCCCTTATCAAAAATCAGATGACCTAACATAGTTATTCCACAAGCCACCCATGTCTTCCAGAAAACTACTTGTCCACCCACTGTGAAGCGACGATTCATCCATATAGGCATCATTATGGCAAAGTCATCACCGCCTTCGATACAGGAGGTCACTGATCTACACGCATGTTGCGTTGCTGCGACGATCTCATTCTGTGGCCTATAGAGATCCGCTGATGTACCTATTAGGAGAAACTTCGGAAGAGGGGCAAAGAGTGTACTCTCCAGCTGCAACCATCTAGAAGGTTCATCGTCATCTCCTTCAGCAGTCCACTGTGCCCCCTGTTTGAGTAGTGAGGCTAAATGTAGATGTTCAACGTCCGGGAAGTGCAGTCCCCCTTTTGCTTTTGGTAGCCGTGGTTTCCATGCTGCAATTCTCGGCACTTTCTTATTCCAAAGGAATGCAATCAGCAAACTGTTCATTCTCTTGTACCATCCTGGTGGGAACAGGACTGGAATCATACTTAGTATGTAGCCGATCTTCGGAGCCAGGACCATCTTTATGGCTTCTAGCCTGCCCCACCATGTCAAATGCAGAGGCGTCCATTTCAAAACGTAGTCTTTTACGAACTCTTCACAGTGCTTTGCATTGAGAGTCACCGTATCCGTAAGCGAGCGTCCATACTCCACTCCTAAATAGTGGAAAGAGATCCGTGCGATTTGGAATCCATAATCAGTAAGTTGATCTTCCCGCACGGTAGAGCTGAGAGGAATTATAGTAGTTTTCGTCAAGTTAACTTTGTATCCAGATACTGAGGAGTATTGTTCAATCGTCTTCAGGACCGCCGGCAGAGACCTAGGCGCAACAAACAGAAACAAGTCATCCGTGTATGCCAACAGTTTACACTGTCCATCCATCAGATCCACTCCTCGGATGTCGTCCTGTTGCCTAATGGCTATCAGCAGTGGTTCCAGAGCTAAATTGAACAGAAGCGGAGAGAGCGGACAGCCCTGACGGGTGCCTCTTTGGAGTTTAAAGGGCACTTAGATTTCAGAGTTAGCTGTTATCCGTGCCATTGGATTGGAATACAACATCGCTATCCTCCTGATAAAGCCCTCTCGCATCCCATACCACCTTAGAACCCGAAACAGAAAGGACCACTCCAATCTGTCAAAGGCCTTTTCGGCGTCCAATGCCAGCCCCACTACCGGCACAGGATCCATCTGGGTTTTGGCTAGAATGTGCGACAGTAATCTTCCATTATCCGTAGTGGATCTTCCAGAGATAAAACCACATTGATCCGCCCGAATCAATGTGGGCAATACTTTGTTCAAACGGTTAGCTAATATCTTCGCATATATCTTGTAGTCTGCATTGAGGAGGGAGATGGGTCTGTAATTTTCCACTTTCTGGGGATCTCGCCCTGGTTTAGGATGAATCACTATTGTTGCCTCCGCCAGCGCACCCACATCTGGGCTTTCTTCATAGAGGCTACTGTAGTAGACCTGCAGCATGGAGCCTAATTCCCCCTGGCATTTAGAATAAAACTCCAAGGGTATTCCATCAGGTCCCGCCGCCTTACCCTTAGCGGATTGCTGGATTGCCTTTCGTATCTCCGCCACTGTGATCTCTTGCTCTAGCATCTGCTCTTGGTCTGCCGATAGCATTGGTCCAGATATGCCTGATACAAAATCTCCAAAATCCTTGTCACCGCAGCTCACTTCCGAGCAGTAGAGCTTCTCATAGAACTCCCTACAGCGTTCCAGGATTTGTTCATTTTGGAGTAAAAGATCTCCGTTCTCATTCTGGAGTGCTGCTATGGGGGTCACATTCTTTCTGGCCTTTAACAGTTTAGCCAAGAGGGAACCAGCCCGATTACTCTCAAAGTAGTAATCACTTTGCTGAATGCGGATAATAGATTGTACTTGTGCTATAAGGACACTATTGTATTGATATCTTAACTTCCGCAGTCGGGTCAGCACCAGTGGATCTGCTCTCTTTGCCAGTAGACGCTCTCCTGCTTTAATTTGCATTTCCAGATCCTCTTGCGCTTGCTTCCGCTGTTTACTCTTCTGTATGGAGAAAGTTGTTATGTGCGCTCGGAGTGTCGCCTTAAAGCCTTCCCACCAACCCCATGTGGACGTCTCGGAGGGGTTATTACATACGTTGTACGACTCGATGACCTTGTTGATATAAGACATGAAGGAGCGATCAGCTAAGAGAGATTTGTCGAAAGTCCATCATGGAGATTGTTGGTGCGGCTTCCCTAAAGCAATAGCCAAGGAGACCGCAGAATGATCAGAAACTGTTCCAGCGTGTATATCGGAAGCGATCATGCACTGGACCAATCCAGCAGTTACCAGGAAAAAATCTATTCTGGTCTGGGTATCGTGTGGGATGGAATAAAAGGTAAATTCTTTGTCTACCGGGTGTAGTAGGCGCCAGGCATCACTCAATTGCAATTCTTTCATCATACTCGCTAATACGCTGTGGGACCTAATTTTATCAGTTGTACGGTAGGGCAGCCGATCCAACAGTGGATCTAGAACCAGATTGAAATCCCCTCCTAGGATCAGTTCCATGGCCGCTGCGGCCATTAGTTCCATGGCGATGTTCCGGTAGAAAGCAGGGTCATCTACATTGGGAGCATAGATGTTCATCAGTGTATACAACTCCTGGTCCAGAAGCAATGTCACTTTCACCCAACGTCTGCCCGAGTCAGCCTTGGTTTCCTTTACTGTGGCTGGCAGGGACTTCCTCAGCAATATGAGCACACCTCCTTTCTTGTTTATAGCAGGAGATACAGCCGCCACTTGGTAGAATTTAGAGCATACTTTCCAGGACTCTGTCTCCGTTAGATGTGTCTCCTGGAGATATACTATATCTGCCTTCTTTTGCTGACAGTAGGACAAAATCTTCTTACGCTTGACTGGGTTCAGCACTCCTTTTACATTGAGGGTAAATATCAGTAACTTATTGGCCAGCGGGAGTTAAGGGTAGGTGCCTATGGGTCAGATTCTAATGGCTGCACCTGTTTCAGCTTCCCTACAATGGGGAGAAGTACTGGATCGGATTGATCTGCAAAAACAGTTTAACACATCAAACAAATATCGTATGGTGAACACCATCAGCTGTTGGCAGACTACCTTAATTAATACATCCTATCCCCGTTGCCAGTGCTAACATTTTCATACAAACAGTTTCATTACAAAAAAAAAAAAGAAGAAACAGTACGTAATGATATTATCTCCCCCCTCGAGCATCCAGCCCCTTGAGCAATCAGAGCCCCTATCCGCCTAAAACTCTTGATCACAGGCGTATCAAAGACGTGATTTAGCTAAACAAGCCATCTAAATCACTAGAAATACCATACATTCTCCCTATCTTTTAAACTGCGATATTGCCCTTACATTGCCCACCCACTGTACAATTCTCACTGCATTCAGGTCTCCATGTTA
The DNA here is from genome assembly GCA_033557465.1 of Ichthyophis bannanicus. Lineage (NCBI taxonomy): Eukaryota > Metazoa > Chordata > Amphibia > Gymnophiona > Ichthyophiidae > Ichthyophis > Ichthyophis bannanicus. The sequence goes on along the minus strand of CM066051.1, from coordinate 40,121,865 downwards.
CCAGTTTCTTGTAAGAACATTTTTAACATGTCAGCATCAGTAAAATTTTTAGTAACATTATTTAAGGTCACCCGCATAGTACCGGATAGTACAAGCCATATCTTGCCTAGAGTCTTTGCATAAGCGGTCTAGAGGCCAACAGGGCTCTACGCCGATCCATGGTTTGCTTACTCAAGTCCGGAAAAAGAGAGATTTTTTGGCCCTGTATTTGCAGCGTCGTTAGCTTCTTGGCCGCTTGTAGGATGAGCAATACCTGTGGATAACGCAGGACTTTAAAGATAATCGGGCGGGGATATCTAGTAGTATCCGTCCGGTGCGTGGGAACCCGGTGTGCCCGCTCTAGCTCAAAGGGTTGCTGGAAAGACAGCTGAAGGAGCTCTGGGATCTGTTTCTCTAGGTACTCTAGTACATTTGCACCTTCTGCACCTTCAGGAACCCCCACCAGCCGAATATTATTTCTCCGAGCCCGATTGTTCTGCTCTTCAATCTGGGCCTCAATCTTTTTACAGCGTGCTGAGAGGGCCCCCATCTGCGCTAGCATGGCATCGTGTTTCTGCACCTGGCCCTCTACGATCTCCAATTGCCCGTTCACATCTTGCACAGTGCTTTTTAGTTCATTTAGATCAGCTTGTATATTGCCTAGCGAGGTCGTGTTCGCCACAATCAGTTCTTTGACCCCTTTTAACTCCATTAGAATTTCTTTAATACCTTCAGCCGTTGCTTCTTTCCCTCCACCGTCATCTTCTGAGGGGAGCCCATGTCCTGCTTCGTCCTCCTTGGGGCTGAAACGGAGCCTTGGTGAAATTCTAGGCGCGCGGGCTTCAGCGCCGACATCATTAACAGGACGGGGAGCGTGAAACTAGCTCTCGGGGGTTTTGTTTCGTGTCCGTATAAAGCAGGATTCTGAGCTGGCAACGGGAGCCTGAAATTATGCGACCATTCTGCTCCGCTGTTGGCTCCGCCTCCCACTCAACCAATTTGTAACCCAATCAGTCACTTGAGGGTCCTTCTCTAGGGTGCTTATTTTGTTTGTAAGTTGCCTGTGCAGAAAGGTGTCAGAGGCTTTACTGAAATCTAAGTACACCACATCTAGGGCTCTCCCTTGGTCCAACTCCCTGGTTGCTGAAAGAAATCAATCGGATTTGTCTGACAAGACCTAACTCTGGAAAGCAATGCTGCCTCGGATCCTGCAATCCATTGGGCTCCAGAAACCTCACTATTCTCTATTTTAGCAGCATTTCCAATAATTTACTCACCACAGAGGTTAGCTTAATCGGCCTGTAGTTTTCAACCTCATGCTTATTTCCACTTTTGTATAAACGGACCATAAGCACCTTTCTCTAGTCCTCTGGATCACACCAAATTCTAAAGAAGCATTGAAATGTTTAGGCAGTGGAGCCACTAGAATGTCCCTAAGTTCTTCAATATTCTCGGATGTATTCCATCCGGTCCCATCGATTTGCCTACTTTTAGACTTCCTCAAAACTCATGAACCCAGTCTCCTGAGAATTGCTCAAGATCCCCATCACTTCTGTTCCTATTTGAGGGTGTTTTCTGAGGTCCTGTTCCTGGCCCTTCATCTGTGAGCATAGAACAGAAATATATGTTAAGCAATTCTGCTTTATCTTCATCAGCTTCTACATATTCCTCCCCTTCACCCTTGAGTCTGACAATACCACTTTTGCCCTTCCTCCTCTCACTAACATATTTGAAAAATGTCTCCCCCCCCCCCCCCCCCACACACACATTTTAATGCATTGGCTCTTTGTTCTTCTTTTAGTATCTTTGCTTTTCTTTCCACTTTCCTAGCTTCTCTAACGTTTTTCCAAATATTGATGCTTGTCTTCCTCTCTCTGTGATCTCTTGTGTTTTGTGAAGGCCACCCTTTTTTTTCTTCACCTTTCAGCTACTTTTTTTGAGAACCATAGTGGCCTCCTTTTCTTGTCACATTATTTACCTTTCTAATACAAAGATCTGTTGCCCTTAAAATATCCCCTTTCAGTTTTGCCCATCGCTTTTCTACATACCACAACTGTTCCTATCCTACTATCAACTCCTTGAGGTATTGTCCCATCTTGGCAATCTTAGTTTTCCTAAAGTCTAAGACCATTGCTTTTGAATGGATTTTATCTGCCCTAGTCCTAATACTGAACCACACCATCTGGTGATCACTGGATGTGAGATGATCTCCCATTATGATATCATAAATACTTTCCCCATTGGTAAGCACCAAGTCTAGTATGGCCCCTTCACGTGTGGGTTCTGTTACCAGTTCCAGAATAGTTCTCCCTGTAGAGAATCTAGGATCTCCTTACTTCTAGATAACACTGCTGCAGGGATGTGCCAATCAGCATCGGGCATACTAAAATCACCTATCAGTAACACTTCTCCTTTCCTGGCAATACTGCATATGTCTTCTACTAAATCCCCATCTACTTCTTCTCCCTGTGAGGGAGGTCTGTATATTACACCAATGCAAATGTATTTCCCTTTCCCTCTTTCTAGTTTAACCCACAGTGCCTCCTCGCTCCCTTGAAAACCTGTGATTCTACAGTTTTAATATAATTTTTCACATATAGTGCCACTCCTTCTCTCATTCGTCCTATCTTGTCCTTCCTGAATAAATTATAGCCCCGTATAATTACATCCCAGTCATGGTTGCCCATGAACCATGTCTCTGAAACTGTTATTAAATCCAAGTCAGCCTCTTCCATTAAAACCTCAACATCTGAGATCTTATTCCCCATGCTACAGGCATTTCTACACACTGCTTCCCAGGTGTTGTCCCCTTTACCAATTTCTAACAGGCTGTGGTTTTCTTCACTCATCCCCAACAAATCTAAATTATAACCTTCTTCAGTAGGTTAGCCAGTTTACTGCTGAAGAAACTTCAACTGTTCTTGGACAGATGAATGCCATCTCTGTTCTGTAGCCCTTTCAAAACTATCCCATGGTCCAGGAAATCAAAAGCTCTCGATGACACTATCCATTTAGCCATGCGGTCATCTCCATGAGACAGCTTCTCTGCTTCAGCCTTTACCATCATCAGGAAGAATTGAAGAGAACACCACCGGTGACTCTATCTGTTTCACTCTGTCCCATGAAGTCACTTTTGATATTATCAGAGGCATACGTTGCCGTATCATTTATGCCAACATAAATGAGTATAACATCAGATAATAGTCAGTAGGCTTGATGAGTCTTGGAAAACTTTCTGTAACATCTCAGATTATGGCACCTGGCAGACAGAACACCTCTCTGGACATCAGGACTGGTCAGCAGATGGATGCCTCACTATTCCTCAGAAGAGAGTCTCCAACCATCACTATCCTTTGCTTCCTTTTGGTCACTAATTCTGCAACTTTGGGGTACTTGAGCTCTGGATCTTCCCTTTTCAGGGATGCTTTCACCTCTTCTGTTACCAGGGCTGCATAATGGTTCTTCAATTCAAGGACGGGAAGAGTTGGACTGTTGATTCTGTAGGCTCTGGTGACTCGTGCCCAACTCTCTTCATTCTGTAGCATCCCATCTACACCTCTGTTGAAGAGCATGGATGTTTCAAGAATCATCTGATCAATGCTGTCTCAAATGCTTCTCAGCCTCGTCACCTCTTCTTTGAGCAACTCCACATGTTTAATGAGGGCTTCAGCTTGCAGGCTTCCTGCACATGGAACTGCTACTTCAATTGGCATTGGACTCTCTGTCTTGACAGAGATAGAAGCTGAAACAAGGGCAAGAGCTTTGGCAATATGTTTTTTCCTAGTCATTGTTCAGTTGCTGGAGCTTTGGTGCCTGTTGGGGTAAACAAGAGAGACATCAAAATCCCTAACTTTTCCTCAGCTGTCCTTTAAGAGAAAAAGCAGCTAACCTTTTTAATGTGTGTTCAAATGGCACTGTTCTATGTCCTTGTGTGTAGCCCCACTGCACTGAAAGATATCAAACTTTCTAATATAATATATAATATTAGCTATTATGTGTCTGAAGAATACAGATTATTGTGTTCCCCTTGTAAATTAACCTAAACAAAGCACCTTAAAGAATGGCAAATTGTTTGTCGACAAGCTAATTGGGGAATTCCCCTATATAGCTTGAATTCTCATATGGGGTGGGTGGAAGCTGGGGTGGGTAGGGAGGGATCTGATACCTGATGAGGTCACTAGCATCAAAGAGCTTGCTTTGAATGGAAGCTGCGAAAAAGAAACAATGAACTCCAATAGCAGAGCTTTACCCAAGACCAAAAAAAAATTCCCCTTTTGCAATACAGCACCACAAAAAAGAATCAGCTATTAAAAGTGAATACCAAATTGCCTTTAAGAGCTCTCTGGCAGAGAGCTTGTATTTAAAAGCCACACAATATCACCTTGCTTGCAATGGAGACATTGTTAGGAATCCAGTCTGAAAACGTGGTAGGGAAGGGCAAACGCAGATACTATTCAAAAAGGTGGTTTATCCTTTGGAGACAAAGTTCAGGAATGAGATTTTCACAGAATCTTTTTAGTACAAGACCATTACATTTGGGCTTATCTAATAACAGAGCATGCCAGAATACCCCTGAAGAAGATATATCGAAACACGGCCTGTGTCAGGTCTTTCTGGTGAGTTAATGGTCAATTGATATAATAAATAGCTCTGTACTTCCCTACCATGTTTTCGGACTGGGTTTCTTCAATTCATGTGGCTTTGTGCTTTCTTTGGTGGACACTCTTAGGAATGACATTCCTAATGATTTGAAATTTTTACTTTTTAAATTTTACTGTGCATTGAACATGGAAAGATCCCTTTAATTCTCGTTGTGCTTGAGCTCAATCAAATTTCATGACAAAACACTACAAACAGGACATGCTGCTGTCATTAATTTCACTTAAGGGCTTCTCTGGGACATCTCCTCTTCATTCCACTCTTCCGCATTCCAACCTGACCTGGCGCCACTGGTAGCAGAGATCCTGTTTCAGGGGCTTGGCACAAGTAACTCCCAATGGCAACATAGGCCTGGATTGGCCACCATTGGAAACAAGATACTGGGTGTAATAGATCTTTGTTCTGACCAACTATGGCAAGTCATATGTTTTTATCTTTCAGGAACCCTGTTATTTAATTATCTTCTCCCCTTCCCGAATGACGACAGGAAAATGTTTATAATATCTTGAGATAGCCTATAAAAATAATGGATGTTATCACTCTTAAAAATGTGTATCTAGGGTAAAAACACTAATTAAGCTTACGGATGCATTTCTTCCAGATTAGTTATGCTGCTTCTGTAGCTGCTCTTAGTGATAAGAGTCAGTTTCCCTCTTTTCTTCGCATTTCGTCAAGTGATGAGTTCCTGTCACGCGGCATCGCTCATTTGATCACCTTCTTTGGATGGACCTGGGTCGGAATCCTTGCTGAGGACAATGACTATGGACTGTCAGGCAGTAAGATACTGAGAGAGCAACTGGTTAAGGCTGAGGTCTGTGTAGCCTTCCATGAAACCATCCCCTTAATTTACTCTCAAGAAAAGATAAGACACGTTGTAGAGGTGGTGAGGAAGACTACAGCCAGGGTCATTGTGGCTTTTGCCACCGCTGTCAGCCTCTATCCAGTGATGCTGGCAATTTCAAGGAGTGAGGTATCTGGGAAAGTCTGGATGGCTACCGAATCCTGGGCTGATAATCCAATATTTAATAAAAATGACTTCTTTAACACTCTTAAAGGAACCATTGCACTGACAGTTCGTTCAGGCAACATTCCAGGGTTCAAAGAGTATCTCTATGAACTTCACCCTTTCAGAATGGTAGGGGACATATTTGCTGGGCATTTCTGGGAACAAATCGTTGGTTGTAGGTGGGCCAGCCCCAACATAGACCACACCACTCAAGAACTAAGCAGAGAAGGAAAAATCTGCACAGGGAAGGAAGACTTGAGAGCCCTTAATAGTTTCTTCTTTGATATGACACAGCTGAGATTTACTTATAATGCTTACAATGCTATGTACATCGTGGCCTATGCCCTCCATGCCATGTCTTCCTGTGAACCCCGAAAAGGACCATTCTTCAATGGCTCATGTGCAGATATCAAACGCTTTGCACCTTGGCAGGTATGTAGAAACATAGAAACATGACAGCAGAAAAAGACCTATCTAGTCTCCCCTTCCATATCAATTACTATAGTCCCTTTTTTTCCCTTTAGAGACGTTCTGTGTTTGTCCCATGCTTTCTTGAATTGAACTGTCCTCATCTCTACTACCTCCACTTTGAGACTATTCCACACATCTACCACTCTTTCCGAAGGGAAATATTTCCACATATTGCTCCTTAGTCTATCCCTATCACCCTCATCCTATGACTTCTTGTTGCAGAGCTTGCTTTCAATTGAAAGAGGCATTTATGCTGAGGTATTTTCATATCTCCATCATATCTCTTGTATTCCGTCTTTCCTCTAACATATACATATTATAGCCAGCACCCCCTTGAGGGTTTGGGGAGGGGTGTGCCTTGAGGTTAAGTTGTAGTTGTGAAGGTCGAATGACAAGGCAGGTATAAAGAATATTTTTTTTATAAGGATTTATTTCTCCCGCTCCATGGTGGAATGGAACAGGCATAAAGGAATATATTTTACAGCCAAAACAAGAACAAAAGGAAAACAGGCTTTTTCCAACACTGTGTTCAAAACTGTCCTTTAACACAGTAGTTCACATTCCTGTCATGTGAGCTTTACTTGAAATCACTTAAATAAAGAGCAAATAATAAAGTTCATTCACTGTAACTAAGTTGTGGTTCAGCTTACTCCTTATCTCCTCATAAGCTCTTCAGGTAAGGAACTTATAACAGCATGCATTTCAGCATATTATAACGAATAACCACACAAGCTTTGCTTGACTATTCTTTGTCTATGAGACAGGTTGAGCAGTCCATTGGCTGATTCAAATCCACCATTGGTAAGGGAAGAACCAATGGCACTTGTGCTTCTGGGCTCTGTACTGATTCAATGACTTTCTGTCCAGGAACAGTTTGTTTCTCTAGGAAAGCTTTAAACTCTTTCAGGAGTTCTTCAGCCTGCTTGCTATATGGGCTAGGTGGGGAATTAACTCCTTCCTGGGGTGAGTAATAGCTTGTGGGTTTCTCTTCAGGTAAGCAAACAATGCCGTCTCTCTTACTATGCTCATTCACTGCACTGGAGTTACCCCTCCCCCACTTGTCTCTGTCAGCAAGTGCTGGGTAAGTCAGTTCATTTGCAGGTGAAGGATTTTTAGACAGCAATTCAAACTTATGACCTCCTAAAGCCTTCTGGCATATATCTCTAGCAAATATATCTGCTACGTCCTTGTAGCTAGCTTGCTTGCTAATTCTGTCAGCAGTTTGATGAGGAAAGCAGGGTTTATCTGAATGAGCTTCTGGTTGCAGCCAACTGCCCTCATAAAACCTGGGTTTGCCCTGGGTTTTAAAATAAGCACTCACACAGTCTGGCTTCTCATAAAAGCTGTTATCAGAATTAAAGACACCCTGTACCTTGTGTTGAGGAATGCCTGAATGTTCTTTAGCAGTCTGCCATTCTTTCCACGGGTCAGCTCTCTGTTCCACAAGCATAGGCTTTATTCCTGGGTCTCTCAGTGCCTCACCCTTCTCTTGTTCCCAGAAGGTTCTTCTATGCACTGAGTCTCCCTGGTACCTGCTTCTTGGCTTTACAAGCGTTCTCCTGAAATTGCAGCTGGGGAGCGTTTCTCCTTCAAAGTCAAAGGCTCTGGCATCCAAGGCTACTCCGTCTCTAAAGCACACATCTGCTGTGTTTCTCTTCCTCCACTCTTTCTCTTCCTCGTTCTCTTTCCTGTTCCTGTTCCCTTTCTCATTCGGTTTCCTGTTCTGTCTTCCTTCTTCCTTCTTCCTGTTTAACAAGCTGTCTCTGCTCTGGGGAACCCGCCTCCTGCTAGGGCGTGCCCAATCAGCTACTCTGCTTCTCCCCTCCCCCGAGGTGAGCTGTATTAGCTGATTATCCATGTGCATCTTGTGCTGAGAAGGGAAAATCTTGCCTTTAGCTGCAGTACCCGGACCTTCCACCAGGTCACTATCTGTTTCTATGGCTTCTAGCACTGCTACAGAGTCACAATATCAAGATCTTTACATCTGCCCCCTTATGCCTTATAATGAAGACCACTAAGTATTACAGTAGCCACTCTCTGCACCAGTTCCATCCTGTTTATATCCTTTTGAAGGTGCGTCTCCAGAGTTGCACAATACTCCAAATGATATCACACCGGAGACTTATACAGAGGAACTATCACCTTCTTTCGTCTGGCCTCTCTTTATGCACCCAAACATCCTTCTGGCTTTCACCATCACCCTTTCTACCTGTCTAACCACCTTAAGATCATCAGAAGCAATCACATTCAGATCCCACTCTTCTTTCATGGGCAGTAGCACTTCACCCCCTACACTGTACTGTTCCATTGGATTAGTGTAGCCCAAATGCATGACCCTGCATTGCAGATTTTGGTATCAAGTTTAGAATAGTCCATTTCTTCCTTTTTAACCATTCTTTTGTATGTTTGGATGTATGTTTTGGGTCATTGTCCTGCTGGAGGACCCATGACCTTTGACCCAGACCTAACTTTCTAAGTAGCAGATTTCGCTCCAAAATACCTTTGTAGTCCCCTGATTTCGGGATTCCTTTAATACATTTCCAGGCCTCCAGTTTCTGAGGCAGCAAAACAGTCCAACATCATTATGGAACCTCCACCATATTTAACTGTAGGAAGGGTGTTTTTGTCCTTATCAGCTTCATTTTTTCACCTATAAATGTATTGCTGGCCTGCATTGCCAAACCACTCAAGTTTGGTTTCATCTGTCCACAGAACATTTCCCAGAAGGATTGTGGTTTCTCAGGTGGGTTTCGGTAAAAGATCAGGTGTGCCTTTTTATGTCTTGTCTTTGAGCAGTGGGCCTTCGTTGGCCCTCACACGTGAAGGTTTTCTTTGTTTATTACGTAGAGTACGGTGCAAGTTGAAACCATCACTCCAGATTGCCCCAGGTCAGCCTTAAGCTCTTTGGATGTTGTATGTGGTATTTTTCCAGCAGTTCATACTAACCTTCAAAGACTGCTTGGATTAATTTTCCTCTTTCCACCACATCCTGGGAGGTTCTAGACAGTTCCATGAGCAAAAAACTTCTTCATAACTTTGTAAACTATAGATACAGAAATCCCAAGGGATGGAGATGGCCTCGTACCCTTTTACTTTGATGTTCCTGTCGGCCTCAGGCAGCTCTCTTGTCTTCACTAATGTGGCCATTTTAAACATTAGAGGTAACATCCATTGGTTGGTTGATTCAATTCATATCAGTACTGACAATTAATAATATGTGTGTCTAATTTTACTGCAATGGAAATGTGGTTCTTCTGTTCAAACTGATTAGAATTGTTTATAAGGGCCAATAATCAGAAAAATCCAAGTTATCAATGTCCCTGTTTAATGTACATTACCAAGTTTAAGTTTCAATGTAAACCGCTTTGATTGAAATGATAAAGCGGTATATAAAACCCGTTAAATAAATAAATAAAAAATAACTGTCTTCAAATATCACCACACTTGGATCTCATACAGGAAATTCAATTCCACTAGAGTGACCAAAATATATTCCTGTAGACAATTATGGGGCTTGTTTACAAAGCCGCGGTAGCGGTTCGCGGTTGTTATCGGAGCCGCGACCCCATTGATTTCAATGGGGCCGCGGCTCCGATAACGACCGCGAACCGCTACCGCGGCTTTGTAAACAAGCCCCTATGTCTCACTAAACTTCAAAACCTTAGCAAAATATGTTTTTGTCAGACTTCATTTCAATGAAGCTGCGAACATTCAGCTACATCTACTTATGAAAGTCCATTTTAATTTATTCTATATATAATTGTGTCAATATTTTAAAATAATAGGTAAGTCCATAAATTTATTGTATTATATCATATACCTGCTGGCCACAGCTGCCGCGTTTTGAAGGAAATCAATTTAGCATCTGCATCAGGGCTCCGATCGTACAATTTAAGTATTGTGAGAGCCAGAAGGGAAGGCGTCAACAGTACAAATGCCAGCAATTAGTACTGCATGTGCATTGTGCGATGCTATGAGCATTAGGTGATATCAGATGACATCAGATGGTAGCAATGTTGAGAAAAGACACACTTATCTACAGAGCACAGGAGAGTTTGACATGGGGCCTACTGAGGCCTAGTGTGGAAACTGTCAGAATACCAGAGAACTAATAAGATATATTTTCTATAATTCCTTAAAAATAGGGGATGGAAAAACAGACAAGGTGAAAGTTGAATATGTTGGGAAAAGGTCAAATAACAAGGAATAAATCTAAAAAAGGCCTGAGCACATGTTTATACACAAGGCCATAAGGGTCACAGGTCGGCTGGAATAGAAGTTCAGATATGACAGGACAAAGGAATGAAAGAAAGAAATGAAAGAAAAAATCCAGATGCCTGGAATAGAAAACAAAGGGACTATTTGGAAAAAAACACTATATAACAGGACAGAACTTTGAAAAGATTGGGAATGTGCAACCCATTTTCGGAGGAGGGTGGATTGCAAATTCCTACTGTATGCCTGCTAATGAGAGAGTGGTATGTGTCTGATGTCTGTGTGAAAGTCTATCTTTGAGTGTAGCTAGGAATCTCACACTGTCATATATCTTTCTCTTTCAGTGTGCTAGGATCTGTCTATGGACAGGAAAGCTCTCTAATTACTTTATAGCTGTAAGTGCAGGGTTAAGGAATCTTCCAAGTTACTTTGTAATTAGTTAGTTTTGGTTGCGCTACCTATATGCTTGTTTCTGTGCTGTATAAGGAATAAAGGATTTTCTTTGTAAGAAGAATCTGTGAGAATTTTGTGCCAGGTACGAGTATAATCTGCATGAGGTGTATGTGTATGTAAGGTTTTTGTTTTCCCTCTTGCACGGAGGAGGAGGGGTGGCAATCCGCCCGGCCAATGGACTGCCCCTCCCCCCCCACCCCCTGGTTCCTTACAGTATTCAAAGACTTAGCTGAACATGAAAATTCTTGTCCTATTCTGATGTCAAGGGCACATTACTTCTTTCTTCTTGAAAAAGATGACTGCTGTGTTTTTATTTCATAGAAGCCTAAAGGATACCCTCCCCCCAAGTGTCCATGAATCATATAAGAGTATACCAATCTACTTGTTGGTTGAGACCCTTTATTGGATACCTGATACATAACCTAAATAGATTTCCTTTGAAATGCGGCAGCTGTGGTGGGCAGTTAGATGATCTAATATGATAAATTTATGGACTTATCTATTTTAAATTATTGAGACAATTACACATATATTAAAATTAAAATGAACTCTCATAAGTATATGTAGCTGAATGTTTCCAGCTTCATTGAAATGAAGATTGACAAAAGATATTTTGCTGAGTATTCGAAGTTTAGTGAGACATAATTGTCTACAGGAATAGATTTTGGTCACAATAATCAAGTCCTGACAATGTCCCAGTTTTTATACTATTTCCTTTTTGGTCTTGTTATATTTGATTTTTTTATGTGTCAGATATGTGGGTATACATAGTCGAAAGCCATTTCACTGGCCACTTATTTTTAGGAGATATTGAAAATAGGGACTTGCATGTGTAAATAGGTATAAGGTTCCCCTGCAGCCCTTATAAAAATAGCTCCATTGTGGTGATCCAGATTAAACTGATCCTTTTCCAACATCACCGTTCACATGTGGAAGGCATTTCAGTGTGTAAATGCCAGATATTTCATGTTGAAATTGTAAATAAGGATTTAAAATAATCTGTTAAAGATTGGTCCTGTGGTGTAAATTTGGGAGAAATTGGTATTCCTGAAATGGTGTTGAAATATAATGAAATCTTCATCATATTGTTCTTCACTCATTCACCTTCTAGTGGAGTTGATAGGATGAAGAATTTAGGAAAGAACATAGGGATATACTTTATTTAGCAGTTTGGAGTAAGATTTTATGAGCTCAGAAACATAGCCATTTTGAGTTTTCAACAATATTTTAAAAATTACATTGATCCTATGTGTTTATGCTCCACTGATTCTGAGGATGAAACGTTTTCCCCTTAAGTGCCTTGCTAGAGAGAATCATGAAATCCGTGTACTAAATAATTTGTAGACTTTGCTGATTCTATCAAGCAACCTGGCACACAAGGAATAGTCGACTGATAGCTCAGAATGGAATGGGATGGCAGTCACCTAGTCCCTGGTAGCTGTAAGGAAGCCCAGATTTTACAAGGAAAAGAAAATTTAAAAGCTTTGCAATGCTATAGAATGTCAAGTATTCAAATTTCACTTACTATTTGAGTGAGTTGGTGATGGTGAGGTGACTATTGTCAAGGTACTGCTACCACCGTCCCTATTAGGCGGTCGCCTAGGGGCATGAGGTGCAGGTTGCTTTTATAAAGAATAGTCTGTAGCCGTGTGTTAAAGGCAAAATATAATGATGAGGTTTTATTCCTCTTCCCTTGTGGATTTCTGTTTTTCTCATACAGCAGCAAAGAACTTAAACAAAACTGTTTCTTCACAGCAAAATGAAATGTACCTTTTTCAAACAGGTATAACAAGGCTCTTGCTTCCTTAATTAACAAAGAGACGTAATCTCATCCGAGATAAATAGCGTGCAATCCATAGCACTGGAATCAATGTCCTGGTCAGTGTTTTCCCATTGCATTTGCTCACCGTCAGAAATTGTAAATGGGTAACATTCACCACAGCTATTATTTACACAGAGTGGAGGAGTAGCCTAGTGGATACAGCAACTGCCTCATACCCAGAAAATAAAGGGTTCAATTCCCACTGGCACTCCTTGTGACCTTGGGCAAGTCACTTTACCCTCCATTGCCTCGGAAGAAAAAGCTGGCAATCTACTTCCGGTGATACATTGCCAAGAAAACCCAGAGGTAGCTGGGTCACTATGAGTCAACACTGACTTGATGGCACTTAAAAAAATTATTTACACAGCTCTCTCGAGAGGCAGCAGTTCTTAAGGCAGGAAACTGTTCTGCATAAGGAGGGTCCTGGAGACCTGTACTGAAGCCTGTTTCTCTGAGGCTTCACCTTTCTCTCCACCAAGGATTATCCTCCCAAGTATTAGCTTTTACTTTCCTAGCCGAGCCCACCTCTTGCCCTCTAGAGAAATTGGTGTACTTAGCTCTGCTTCTGGGGTGGCTGGCTTCCACTCCTTCCTCTGTAAACCAGACTCCTTTATTTGGGCTGTAGCCTGCTTTTCCCCGAGAGTTCCACTCAGCAGTTGTCTGGGCTGGGCTGTAGTAACTTCCAGGAAAGGTTTCCCTTCTACTGCTACTTGCTGTCGTGACCCAGCTTGTGCTTCCTGGACCCAGCAAGCTCTCCTGCTTGTGACCTCTGCCCTCCAGCTGCTTACTCACTCTCCTCGGGACGATGCCCCTTCTGGCTTGGGAGATTTGTACACGAGCACTTCCAGCTCTCTCTGTGTCAGCTGCTCTTCCCTTTGCTGCACCTCCCTTCGCTGCTCCTCCCTTGGCTGCACCTTCCTCTGTGGCACCTCCCTCTGCTGGGATTTCCCAGCCACTTTTATCCTCCTGGCTCCTGCATGTTGTACGTGCTTCCTTGCCCAGGTGGACGTGATTGGCTTTCTACTGCATCACACCCAGTGTAGGGAAAGTTTGTTCCACTATTCTCTGGCTCCTTATAACCTGAATATGCTTTCTGCCCAGGTGACTGTAAGGTAAGCTCTTTCTTTTCTCCTGTATCCATGGGTTCTGTGCTGGCCACTGTATCACATATCCCCCCCCCCCTTAAGATATTAAGGGCTGGGGGACTCATGTCCTTACAGCGCGTAATAACAGAACGGGTCTGGAGCTTTACCTTTACCCGGCCAAAAGCTGCTGTCCTCTCCCGCCAGGGTTTCAGGACATTAATGTGGTACACCTGACAGCGTCCCTGTCGGTCTCTACCACGTAGGAGACCGGTCCCTTGCGATCCACTATGGTGTAGGGTCCCCTCCACTGGGCTTCAAATTTTGGCCCAGGGTCTGCCACCATTACCACTACCCTCTCACCTATAGCTAATTGATGGGGTTTCTTCCCCCGGTCATAGTACCGCTTCTGATGTTGCTGACTGTCCTGTAAATGACATTCAGTGGCCTGCGAAGCTCTCTGCAAGCGTGACCTTAATTTCTGTAGAAACTGCAGTACTCCTACCTCTTCCCCTTCTGGCTCTGCCCACTGTTCCCTCAAAATGTCTAGGACTCCCCTTGGGGCCCTGCCAAACAGTAACTCATAGGGAGAGGCTCCTAATGAGGCTTGTGAGCGCTCCCTACTGGCATATAAAATGAATGGGAGCAGGATGTCCCAGTCAGCCATTTTCCCATCCAGCCCCCGCCTCAATATTTGCTTGAGGGTCTGGTTAAAACGTTCCACCAACCCATTAGATTGTGGATGGTAAGCTGCTGTTTTTATGTGCTGCATTCCGAAGGCATCTCATACCTGCCCCAGGTACCGCGCCAGGAAATTACTGCCCCTGTCTGCTAACATCTCCTTCGGAAACCCTATTTCGCAAAACAACTTAATTAATTCCCCCGCTATGGTCTTGGCCGAAATGTTTCTCAGTGGCACTGCCCAGGGGAAACGGGTGGCCTGATCCATAATTACTAGAATGTATTGAAATCCCCTAGGGGTTTTCACTAGGGGACCTACTATATCCATCGCCATTCGGCGCACTGGTTCAGATATAGTAGGTGTAAGTATCATAGGGACACCTTTTGGTTTCACGGCCGAGACCCTCTGACACGAAGGGCAGGCCTCGCAAAAGCATTTGGTCTCTTTAAATACCCCTGGCCAGTAAAAACGGGCCAATATCTGATCGAGGGTACCTAAAACACCCTTATGCCCACCCACCGGGTGATCATGGGCCAGTCTCATAACGACGGCCTTAAAGGACGTTGGTACCACTAGTTGTTTCCTAACAGATCCTGTCTGGGGATCATTACTCTCCCGATATAAGATATCTCCCTCCATCAGGAATCTGGGGAGAATATCTCTATCAGACTGGGCGTACTCGAAGGCACGCTTTAACGCGGGATCTGCCTTTTGTTCTTTTGGGAACGATGGGAATCTTTTGACTAGATCAGCCGGAACCCATGGAAAACCTAGCCCGTCCCCGGCTCCGGCCCTCAATTGAGCCCTGTGATGGCGCTCCCGGCGCTTTTCTCCTTTACTTTTCCTACAGCTTTTTGCAGGGGGACTGACCAAATCCTCATGTTGGGGCAGCTCTCCTAAAGTTTCATCTAGGGGCCTATCCTCCCCTTCCAGAGATTCTGTCTCCTCCTCTGCAGAGTGGGCAGTGTCCTCCGGGGGTTCCGCCTGCTCCCCCGAGCCTTGGGCCTGTGACCTCGTAGAGACCATCCCCTTTTTCCCTTGTATGCCCTCTCCTAGGCTCTTACAGAAGGGCGGCCAGTCTCGGCCTAAGACTAGGTCATAAGGCAACCTGGGTCTCACTGCCACTAGGACCTTTCTCCGGGTTTCTAAACCTCTAATCGTAACCCTATAGAAAGGGTAATAGGTGGATGACCCGTGCACACAGCATATCCTAGACCTACCCTCAGGTTGAATCGGGGTGGACACATTACTGGCCTGTAGGAGATGCCAGAATTTCTTTGAAATCATTGTTTGGTCTGCCCCCAAGTCAAGTAGGGCCTTGGCTACCACACCTTGGACTTCCACTTCTATGCGAAAGCCTTCCTGCCTGTATTTCCCATTCTCACTCACCAATGCAGTTCTCCAAACACATTCATCCTTCCTATGCCCCCGCTTCCCACATTTAAAACATTTTATGTGTGCGTCCTTAACCTCATTTCTAGGCATATATCTCCTGACACCTGGTACACAAAACATAGGGTCTTTTACTGCCTTTTCAAAATTGGCTACCCTACAAGTGTTGCCAGCGTCTCTCTGCGGTTTATGGGCTAATCCAGCCTCCATGAACCTTTCCGTGAGATGAGCTGCCTCGCTTGAGGTCTGACAATTTTGCAGAGTCAGGAATGCTCTTATCTCGGCTGGAACAGCCTCAGAGAATTGCTCTAATACAAGCATATCAAGTACACTTTCCATGGTTCTCCCCTCGGGAGTGAGCCACTTCCAGACCAGGTTGCGAATTCTCTGACAAAGTGCCTTCGGGGTTTCACCTGGCTGGAGTTGGGTCGCTCGCAACATACGGTGGTATACTATAGGCGATAAGCCTAATCTGTCCCGTATGGCTGCTTTGACTTCCTCATATTTTGTTGCCTGGGCGGCGGGCATAGCCTTGTACGCCGCTAGGGCTTCTCCCGTCAGGGAGGTGGCTAACCTAACCGCCCACTGCTCATAGGGCCAGCCGGCACTATGGGCTACCCGCTCAAAAGCTTCCAGGAAGTCGTTTATGTTATCATCTTTTGTTAATTGTCCAAAGGATAATACCCCACAGGTTTGTGGGCCTACCCCACAATAATGTCCCTTGAGTGTCTTCTCTGCCGCTCGCTCTGCCAGCAAAGTCTGTACCAGGTCAGTCAGAGGTTTCTGTTGAGCCTGCATGACTGCCAACGCTTGTTCTTGGCTCTGCTGAGCTAACTCCCCCTGTTTTTCAAACTGGAGACTTATCCAGCGCAGTATCTCCTGGGGATTCTCCATATCCGAACACTGAAACACAAACAGACAAACACGAACACCAAGTGTGGCACTTTTTTTTCCAAAATGCAGCTATGCTTTGACTCTGGATCCTAGTATCCCTTCTCAACAGAATCCCCCTCTGCCTGTGCCCAGATACTTATTACCTGAGTCAGGTGGAGATTCAGGCCTTGAGAAGGTACTCTTGCCTCTCTGGATTCTGGAATCCTCCGGGCGTGGTCCTGCAGCAAACCTTCATCCTGCTCTCCGTCACTGGTACTTCTGCTGTGCTTCTGCCGTATTCTTCTTCTGAAATCCGAAAAACTACGCCATTTGTCAAAGTACTGCTACCACCGTCCCTATTAGGCGGTCGCCTAGGGGTGTGAGGTGCAGGTTGCTTTTATAAAGAATAGTCTGTAGCCGTATGTTAAAGGCAAAATATAATGATGAGGTTTTATTCCCCTTCCCTTGTGGATTTCTGTTTTTCTCATACAGCAACAAAGAACTTAAACAAAACTGTTTCTTCACAGCAAAATGAAATGTACCTTTTTCAAACAGGTATAACAAGGCTCTTGCTTCCTTAATTAACAAAGAGACGTAATCTCATCCGAGATACATAGCGTGCAATCCATAGCACTGGAATCAATGTCCTGGTCAGTGTTTTCCCATTGCATTTGCTCACCGTCAGAAATTGTAAATGGGTAACATTCACCACAGCTATTATTTACACAGCTCTCTCGAGAGGCAGCAGTTTTTAAGGCAGGAAACTGTTCAGCATAAGGAGGGTCCTGGAGACCTGTACTGAAGCCTGTTTCTCTGAGGCTTCCCCTTTCTCTCCACCAAGGATTATCCTCCCAAGTATTAGCTTTTACTTTCCTAGCTGAGCCCACCTCTTGCCCTCTAGAGAAATTGGTGTACTTAGCTCTGCATCTGGGGTGGCTGGCTTCCACTCCTTCCTCTGTAAACCAGGCTCCTTTATTTGGGCTGTAGCCTGCTTTTCCCCGAGAGTTCCACTCAGCAGTTGTCTGGTCTGGGCAGTAGTAACTTCCAGGAAAGGTTTCCCTTTTACTGCTACTTGCTGTCGCGACCCAGCTTGTGCTTCCTGGACCCAGCAAACTCTCCTGCTTGTGACCTCTGCCCTCCAGCTGCTTACTCACTCTCCTCGGGACGATGCCCCTCTGGCTTCGGAGACTTGTGTACGAGCACTTCCAGCTCTCTCTGTGTCAGCTGCTCTTCCCTTTGCTGCACCTCCCTTCGCTGCTCCTCCCTTGGCTGCACCTTCCTCTGTGGCACCTCCCTCTACTGGGATTTCCCAGCCACTTTTATGCTCCTGGCTCCTGCATGTTGTACGTGCTTCCTTGCCCAGGTGGACGTGATTGGCTTTCTGGCTTTCTACTGCGTCACACCCAGTGTAGGGAAAGTTTGTTCCACTATTCTCTGGCTCCTTATAACCTGAATATGCTTTCTGCCCAGTTGACTGTAAGGTAAGCTCTTTCTTTTCTCCTGTATCCATGGGTTCTGTGCTGGCCACTGTATCACACTATATTACATGGAAGATATGCAGACTTCAGTTATCAGGATTTCTTACACGCCTATAATATAAAACTTTCTCAGCTACATGTGTAACAGAGAGCCAGAATACAATTGAGAAAAGTGAGGTGCACAAGTAGCCCAATACAATAAGCTTGGCACTGTAATGCCAACTTAAAGTTTGTCTCTGATTCTTGGCACAGCTCCTGCATTATATATGGAAAGTACGTTTCCAGAACACCATGGGCCGGGAGATTTTCTTTGATCGACAGGGGGACCCCCCAGCTTCTTATGACATTCTGAACTGGCATCTGTCTTCGAATGACACCTTCACCTATGTAAACATTGGCTACACCAGTAGTCAAGATATCAAGATCAACACCAGCGCCATCGTGTGGAGTGATGGGTCTACGCAGGTGAGGTGAACCTCATGTTTTTATTGCAAACTGGTTGAGAAAATGCTCAGAACCCATCATGGGCGGAACCTTCTCTGACTTCTCAGAAATTCAATTTGACTTGTGAGTTTTTAACATATAGGGGCTTGGATCTATGAAAGTCAACTTAACATTACTTTGAATATGACTGTGATTTTTGCATTTATTCCAATAATTATAGACTGTCTGGGCTCTGTTACAGCCACTATCCCAGAATCCAGGTTTTGCCAGTTCAAATTCTAGGAAGGCTTCAGGGAAAATCAGCATTAGTCAATAATCAGCTGATAACTTGTGTGCAGTAATAATTTTTCTGTGCTATCTCCTTTTGAGTACTGTGCAGTTTTGGAACCATATTGACCAAGCCGATGGCTTTCAAAAGGGAGCCACCAAAATGGCATATTGTCTGCATGATAAGCCAGAATAAACAGAGCTCAGAAGAGAAAAGGCTGATAGGATGGAAACATTCAAAGGTGGGCAGGGGGGTCTAAAGGATAAGATCACTGTGATTTCTTTTCTCTGCAAACCCAGCTGTTCTGTGTTGTAATGAATGCGTTTCCAATAAACTGGCATATCTTGGCTGCTCTGAGACTTCTGGGATCAGACAATTTTGTCCTTATAGCAGAGGATCTCAACATGGTCATCAGGACAAAACTAGCCAGTTGCATTTTCAGGACATGCACAATGAATATGCATAAGAGAGAGTTGCAAGTACTGCCAATCATTATATGAAAATCTGTCTCATGCATCGTCATTGTGGATAGCCTGAAAACCTGAAGATTTTGGTTTCTAAGATTTGTTTTAAAGAACTATTGTTTTTTATATTTGAAGGAAAATAGCACAGGGAATGAGGCAGCTACTTACCAAAAGCCCGATTTTAGTTTAGGACGGAAGTGAAGATCTGGTTTATGCTGGACGAGCAGGTAGCCGCCGGTGCTAAGCGGATAGCAGTGATTTTTGATGCTACTCGCTTAACCCTTGCACCATAAAGATAGGCGAGGAAAACCCTCGCCTATCTTTAAGGTGAAGAGGGCTAAGCAGTAGCATCGAAAATCACTGCAGGGTCGCTTAGCACTTTCCTCCATCCCTGCTCCCCCCTGGAACGTCCCCAACACACCCTGATGTTAACCGCAGAGCATCTCAGAACGTTAGGGACTTATCCGGGATTTTTGAAAGGCACTACCCATGAAGGTGCTTTTCAAAAATCCCAGATAACGCATTTACCGTACATGCCTTTGATAATGCCGCCCAAGGCTATACTATGAAAAAGTAATCATCATTCTCTCTCCTCCTATAATTTCTCAGTCCAGTTTCCTCTAAACTCACAATAATGACTGTCATCCTGTCCTTCCTAGCTTTCCTTACCATTCCCCTCCTCCTAGTGTACTCACATAACGACATCTTTTGCACAGTAGATGTTAGCAGATAGAGGCCATTTAGCTCATCCAGTCTTTCCAGTTATTCTGGTCTACAGTGTATCCCCGTAACCCACCATAGAAGTTTGGCCACTTCTTCTCCAAGTCAGAGACCCTTATCTGATTCATTTTTTTTTATTATCTTTGATCTTTATATCTCTATCGTCCTGCGTAGATGAGCATCTAAGTATTCATGTTTAATCCAGCACCTATCCTCGCATCCCCTATCACCAAGCTTTGCAATAATCTAAGCACTTAACAAAACAGAATTACCTGTTTCAGTGAGCCTATTCTCATTCTTGGCACTTGTCTGTAAAAGTGGAAGTCCTTTGGTTCACTATTAATAGATAAATGTGTTGTGTCCCACTTCACACTTCTCTCTGTTAAGGTTCCCGTCTCTACCTGCAGTGAAAGCTGCCGTCCTGGGTACCGGAAGGCCATTCTGGATGGGCAACCTGTCTGCTGCTTCGACTGCATCCGCTGCTCTGAAGAGGAGTTTAGCAACCAAACAGGCGAGTGCTCTGAATGCCGCTCCGTAATGAGCATGTTCGGTAGTATGTAGTAGTAGGGTGGTATTAGAGAGCAGAGGCAGAGGGTTGACTATACATGTTTCAATTCTAATAAACTTGTTCAAAGTATTTTAAAAGGGCTGCTTCCAGAGGAAGCTTAGTTTAGGCTGGTTGATTTGTCCTGATGAAGCCCTTTTAAAATACAGGGTGAAACTCGAGTCGACTAATGTCCAGCAACATAGTAGCCCTTTGAGTACTGATGTTCAATGGGAGTTTGGGATAAGCATTTGAATTTTTTAAATGCATTTGAAAATTGTTAAGCATATTGTAGAAGCCCATGAATGATAAATCAGGTATGGAACGGTTTGTAGCTGTGTGGTATCATAGCCACGAATGAACCACGTGTCCTGTGCTGAGGCTTCCTCAATTCATTTCCCTTGTGCATCCTCAAAGGCCTTGCATTAGTAAATGGCATTTGTGAGATACAATGTTACTCGTGTTACTTAAGTTCCTCCAGGTTTAAATAGACACATTATAACTCTTTTTGCTTTGGTTAAGTTGACTGATGTGAGAGTTACTGGGACTTCTTTTGGCAATTTTGTCAATTCTAATAAGTGCATTGCTCATTAAACCGTTATGTTGTATTTTATGTATGTATCATGAGACATCTGCAAAAGGATCTGATGAGGCCCTGGAAGCTAAAACACAATAATATTAGAGAGTCATAATCAAAGGCCTATCGGAGGGCAAAATAATATATTGCCTACATGAAATGGCGGATTTGATTCTTCCCAATAATTTATAGTGGCCTTCCTCGGGTAGGAGATCGAATGACATGGTTTGTTTTGACTATTTGAAAGTAGGCACATAATGTTAGGTGAACATTTCTCAGTGGAGAAATCAGGTGCCAATTTCTGTAGTTATTGTTGAGAGGAGAGTAATCAAAGCATGATAACCCACAGGTAGCACCAGGGGCAGATAATCAAACCCCAGAGCTAGTTCACTTTCATTATTACCCCCCTCAAAGGTACCATATATATTTGCACTTGTGGTTGAAAGTCTAAAACTGTACACATTGTGGCCTCCCATGACCTAACGCCATCTGAAGGAACACCTAAAAAACACAGAGAAAAGCACCTGCATTGCTGATATTCACATATACTTTGTTCCATGTAGATGTGGACAGAAATCAGACATGAATAAATAAAGGCCTCGTGCTCAAAGGAAGATGTTACCATGTAGATTTTATTGTATGGTTTTCAACCAGATGGACAGTAGCCTAATTTATTTTATCATATAAGTTACCTTACAACTCAATAGCTGGTTAAGCAACAGACAGGCAATCTAAAGGTGAATGGCACCTGCTTTCTGATTTTTTAATGTAATAATTTCCTCTGATAAAAGCCCCATATGGAACTGCTTCTTCCCACAGATGCTATTGAGTGTATGAAGTGCCCTGTTGACCAATGGCCCACCAAGAGTCAAGACGGATGCCGGAAAAAGTCCATTGAGTTCCTGTCCTATCAAGAAACACTGGGCATGACTCTGGCTGCTATTTCCATGTTTGGTGCCCTGGTGTCAGCCGTTATTCTTGTAGTCTTCATCCAGAACCGCCACACCCCAGTTGTGAAAGCAAACAACCGTGAGCTCAGCTACCTCCTACTACTGGTCCTCGTCCTCTGCTTTGGGTGCTTTTTAGTGTTTATTGGCTACCCCACAACACTAACCTGCATGGTGCGGCAGACTGCATTTGGTATATTGTTCGCCATCTGCATCTCCTGCCTGCTGGCCAAGACCATCATGGTAGTCATAGCGTTCAAGGCCACAAATCCAAATAGCAACCTCAGGTCATGGGTAGGTTCCCGACTACCCAATGCCTTGGTGCTCTCCTGCAGCCTGGTCCAAGTCATCATCTGTGTCTCTTGGCTGATGGTGGCTCCCCCATTTCCCCAAATGAACATGAAATTCCAGATGGGGAAGATAATCATTGAATGCAATGAAGGGTCATTGACTGCATTCTGGTGCATGCTTGGATACATGGCTTTTTTGGCTACCATTAGCTTCATTGTGGCCTTTTTTGCTCGAAAGTTACCAGACAGCTTTAATGAAGCTAAATTCATCACCTTTAGCATGCTTATATTTACTGCCGTGTGGCTCTCTTTCATCCCTGCTTACCTGAGCACAATGGGGAAATACACGGTGGCTGTGGAAATATTTGCAATTTTGTCCTCCAGTGCTGGATTGTTGGGCTGTATATTCTTCCCCAAATGCTATATCATCCTAATCAGACCAGAGATGAACACTAAAGAATTTCTAATGGGGAAGCCTAGAGCGAACCTCAGGAACACAAAGTAATTGTACTGTAATGCATTGATCAATAAATATCTGAGATTTCATGGTGCAATCTTGTTTTCTGCAAATATGTTGTCCTAAAAGAGCATTCCTAGGAAATTAAAGGAAAAAACTGAACTACAAACATAATTATGATCCCCTCTGAAAACGTGAACATTTTAACATAGAAATGACATCACTCAATCATCACAGGACCATCTTGGCCAATCTCTAATACATACTCACTATATTTTCCTTTCAAAATCCATTCCGTGGTTAAAGAACCATTGTTGGGCACTGGCACTTATGACCCCTAGTGGTAATCATGTGATACCATCAATACCACATGATTACCACAAAGGGCCCTCGGTGCCATTTACACATGCTGTCTCGTGCCAAGCTTGAGACCTCGCTCTTGCTCCAATTATACCCCATAGACCCTGGTAATTTCATCTCTCCTCCTTTTCAAATCCATGCAAAAGGTTCACCTCTTTCAGGCCACTTTGGAATATCAATCCTTTATTCTCCTTCTGTCTCCTTACCTTTCCCTATTGTACCCTTGTTTTCGTCTATTGTTCTGTCTGACTTGATTAGACATTAAGCTCTGTTGAGCAGGGACAATATTATTATATGTGTCAAAGTGCTGTGTACGTCTTGTAGCATTATATAAATGATTAATAATAGTAGAAGTTGTAGTAGTAGGTAAGTCCAGAGGTATCAGCCTGGGGGTGGGGCAATGGCCCAATCTGGAAGGAGGGTCTCCTGGGTGCACAATTTATGGAAACATGACAGCAGAAAAAGACCATATGCCCCATCCAGTCTGCCCTTACATACCAAATACTATTGTCCCTTTTTTTCCTTTAGAGATCTTCTCTGTTGATCTCATGCTTTCTTGAATTTAGCTACTGTCCTGGTCTCTACTAGCTCCACTGGGAGACTAGTACATATATCTTTTACTCTTTCCGTAAAGAAATATGTCCACAAATTACTCCAAAGTCTATCCCCTTTCTCCTTCATCCGATACACCTTCCTAGTGGTCTACTCTATGGCATATTTTGCTATCATCTGAAAAGAGGCAGACCTTAGACAGTCCTTCTGCAATATCAGTAGCAAAAATGTTAAAAAGAATTGGCGGGCTTAGTGTTGGGCGGTATATTAAATATCACAATAAAGATGAAGACTAAGGACAGATCCCTGCGGCACATCACTGGTAACATCCTTCTTCTCAGGGTGAACTCCATATAGTTGTACCCTTTCACGCCTCCCAAGCAAACAATTTCCTACCCAGTCAGTCACTTTAGGGTCCATTGCTAGAGTGCTCAATTTATTTATAAGTCACCTGTGTGAAACAGTGTCAAAAGCTGTACTGAAATCTAAGCATACCACATGTAGGGCTCTCTACAGTCCAACTTTCTGATCACCCAGTTAAAGAAATTAATCAGATTTGATTGAAAAAAACTGCCTCTAGTAAAACCTCCTGCCTCAGATCCTACAATCCATTGAACTCCAGAAACCTCACTGCCCTCTGTTTTAAAACTGATTCCATTAATTTACTCAACACAGAAGACAGACTAAATCGCCTTTGGTTCTCAACCTCATCCTTACTTTCACTTTAGTTTAAAGGGACCATTTGCGCCTTTCTCCAGACCTTTGAGGGGAGGGGGACATTCTGACTGTCTCATTGTGGGGGAGGGAGAGGCACTCTGCTTCTTTCTATGGGGAGAGGAAGGCGGGGAGATTGGCCCTATGCAAGGGGGTCCAGGTCAGGGGATACGGGGGGGCATGTTGGGGGGGGGGAGGGTGACGACAGAATATACATCTGCCTCTGCCAGTAGGCATGTATTTATGTCTGGGGCTGGTGTAAATGCCTACATCCACATTTTGATTTTCTGATGTGGATTCCCTTTAGAAAATTAGGAACCCATATCTGCATGGTGGGCCCTTGCCACATACCCTCCCACTCTCCACCCCCACTATTTCCCCTGGCAGGATATATGTGGTGAGCATTCCCACTTCTAGAAAAAGCAGGTTCTAAAATGGCTTTGAGATATATATTTCAGTCTTCATGTCTCAATGCTGCTTTTTGGATATGGGGATGCTTGCAAAATACCCCCTTAAAACAAATTGGAAAATGCATTTTTTCACTTATTGTAAAATTAAGCTGCTTCTTTTCTTGCTGGAAGATATAGTCTAGGCATAGCTGAATTTTAAAATGAAGTTACTGGAGGAAAAGTCCATAAACTCTTATTAGCCATGTAGGTGTGGGAAGAAGCCCCACTTCATACTAGGGGATTTTAACCATATACCCCTTCCTATCCAGCAGTCCACAGCCTTCCTAGACTTTATGAAGGAAAGGGGCTTCACCCAGGTAATGAACCATAAGACCTATCTTAAAGAACAAGACACTCAAGAAAGACGATCCATCCTCATACCGCCCTATCTCGAGCAGCCCACTCATAGCCAAAGCAGTGGAAAAATCAGTTCAGCACCAACTTCAGGACCATATCGATGCCAGAAATTCACTTGATGATCAACAGTATGGCTTCCATCAACACCATGGAATAGAAACCCTTCTACTAGTGCTACTCGACAAAATTTACAAAGGGATTGAAAGCTGCAAAAAATGTTCATCTTAGTATTCATAGACATATCGGCAGCTTTCGACACAGTAAGCCACAGAATCCTCCTCACCATACTCAAATCCATAGGCATAAAAGGAACCTCACTGAAATGGTTTAGCTCCTATATATCCAACAGAGTACAGCAGGTTCACTTCAATCAAGAAACATCAAAGGCATTCCCACAAACACAGTGAATACTCAAGGGTCAGCATTGTCCTCCCTACTGTTCAAACTTTACCTAAGACCGATCTGCACAATATTTCAACAACACAAGATCAACTGCCACCTTTATGCAGACAATATTATGCTATATACACAAATAGACACGAGCAATCCAAACTACACCCAAGATGGGAACCCACCTAAGACTGCTAAACCGGGCAATATTTCACAAAATACGGATACTCCAACCACAATGCAACATTATTGAGCAGTCCAACTTCCGAACAGTAGTCCAAGCACTTGTCACACCTCACTTGGACTACTGCAATGGCATTCTCCAAGGACTACCCAAAAAAACCCTCAACAAACTTCAAATGGCGCAGAACGTCACTGCTCGAATCATAATGAAAGTGTGGGTCTCCGATCACATCACACCAATACTAATGTAACTCCACTGGCTTCCTATCCATGCCCGCATAAGGTATAAAACAATAGTAACAATATTTAAATTGATCCACAACCTAGCTCCGTCTTACCTCTCCACACTTATCGCAACACAACCCACCAACAGAACCAGGAGGACCCACAACCTAAACACATTACACGTCTCACTCAAGATACGCAACACCAAAACCCTCACCAGCAACAGAGCTTTCACATATACAGCGCCCGCCCAATGGAACAACCTGCCTTACGTACTAAGAGCCAACAAGGACCTAAAAGATTTCCAAAAGAACCTAAAAACCTACCTATTCCAGGAATATTACAACTTGTCCCAATGCAGCGGTACACAAGACTAAGTAAATAACCTGAAACATATGTAAATATGTATATAAATCTGCCTTGGCAGCTTGCAAGTTGTAAATACGTATGTAACCTCACAAATGTCAAACTGTATAATTCCAATTCTGTGTCACATAAATGTACAAAATGTTTGCTGTGTAAAGTTCCATGTAAACCGCTAATGATCGCTGGAAGAAGCGGTATATAAATGTAACCAAATAAATAAACCAACCTACACATATTAAGGGTAACACACTAGACATGATTTTCATCTCAATATCTATTGCTACACACTCTTCCTACAACCACTCAAGTCCTATAGTCAGATCACTTCATCATACGAACGAACCTACCTATTAACCTCTTTACCGAAGTTACATTCAACTTGTCTCCCTAAGTTATCCAAGTTTTTCTTCCCTGTTCGATGTAAAACTGATATTTGTTAATTATGGTTCCATGTAAATCGCGCTGATGCTAAAAAGTGCGGTATATAAGAAAAAATAAATAAATAAATAAATTCTACCCATACTGTACGTTTTAGGCAATTTGACAAGGAAACTTTTATTGAAGTCACACAAAAACTTGCTCACCAGAAAATGACCCTCGAAGAAATCATTGAAAACTGGTTTACCACAATCAACAATGCTGCGAAATCCAACGCACCTATCTGGAAACCTACCTATAAGCACTCTGAAAAATGGTCTACCCATGATATACGAACCCTTAAAAGGGAGCTTTGTAAGCTTGAAAAGAGATGGAGAGCAAGTAAAACCCTTGATAACATGGACCGTTGCACTTCTGCTCTGAACACTTACAGAGAAACAATTCTTAGAGCTAAAATGGTCCATCACACAAACTTACTAAATAAGGCCATAAATTGCACCAGAGAACTATTTGTATTAGTAAAAACACTAAGCAAAACACATCAAAATCACACAACCAACATAGGGATTAACCCCCAGACAATGGCAAACCACCTTGCAACAAAATTAAGACTCAAAACCCCCCTAACCACCCCCCCTTCAGAAACTGCCACTTCACTCCCACCAAATGGCAAGCCTTTCACCTTATCAATGTAAAGCAAACCCAAGAAACAATAACCAAAATAAATACCACTACTTCATACCTGTTTCATTGATCCATGTCCTGTTTCATGGATCAAAATAACAAAAACGGAACTTGTGCCTTTCATTATGAAAATAGTCAATCACTCCCTATCCTCAGGTATAATGCCAACTGCACTAAAACACTCTATTATTCGTCCCATACTCAAAAACAAATCCATAAACAAGGATGACCTTACATCATATAGACCCATTGCTAGAATCCCCTTCCTTGCAAAAATCTTGGAGAAAGTTGTGCATATCCAACTCCAAGACTTTATTGACTGTCAGGCCCCTATAGGTTAAATATCTAGGCATCATAATTGATAAATCTCTCTCGATGACAGCGCAAATCAAACGCATGGCACAAACTATATTTTACAAACTAAAGACAATTAAGCACCTTTGTCCCCTCCTAGATACTCATGATTTTTGTACAATGGTCCAGGCACTCATCACACCTCAACTGGACTATTGTAATAGCATACTACAGGGACTACATAAGAAGAGCCTCCATCCCCTCCAATTAGCCCAGAATGTTATAGCGAGGGTCATATTCAAGGCAAGACTAACTGACCATATCACCCCCATTCTCTACAATCTTCAATGGCTCCCGGTGGTCAGTAGAATAAAATACAAATCATTAGTCATCATTTTCAAACTTATCAATTGCACGTCACCATCATTTCTGTCTACCAAGATACAAAGCTCAACCAGAAAACAGAAGCAGAAGAAAAAGTAAATCAAATCTTCTAGCTACCCCAGCCTCATTCCGCTAAACAAAACAAAATACAAGTAATAGATCCTTTACTTATACTGCACCTGCACTATGGAACACCCACCCATATACACTCAGGTCAATAAAGGACCTCCAGGAATTCCAAAAATAGCTTAAAACCCTGTTCTTTATAGAACATGATAGCACTACAAATGAAAACCCCTCTCCAACTACAAAAACTTGCTGCCCAGCAAATCAACATTCTCCTAGCACATTCTCCAAGGTAGAAACCCCCTCCCCCCTTACGCTCACAGCATAAGGAATGTATCCTTTTAGATAAGCTATGCACCCTTATATGCATAAAGTTATTTTCAACTAACCTACACAATACCCATTCTGGGGTTGTTGGAAGGTGATATGTTCCATGTATATAGGTTTTAGTTCTATATTGTTATATACTGTTCTATGTAACCAAATCATTCGATGTAAACCACCCCTGACCACTGGAAGGGGCGGTATATAAAACAGTTCAAATAAATAAGTAAATAATATAAGGCTTATCTCTGAGAGTGATCAATGAAGAACAGATCCATTCCTTGGGATCCTCTAGGGTACTGACGGCCTGGATCAGCCATTGCTGGAAACATGATGCTGGGCTTGAGGGTCTCTTAGTCTGACCCATTATCTCATAGTCCCAGCCAGAGGGTAGCTTAATGGTTAGAGCACTGGATTGGGAACCTAGAGACCAGCGTTCAGTTCCCACTAGCCCTTCTTGTGGCCTTGGGCAACTCACTTAACCCTCCATTACCTAAGAAAAGCTCGATCACACAAAAAAGGCTTATTATTTCTGAACATTTAGAGAAAGTCTTAACATTCCTATGCACGGGCAAAGCGTGGGAAAAAGTGAAAATGCCGCACATACGCAGTGCTGAAATACACCAATATTGGCATCGATCTCATCCTCCTCGCAGTGAATTAACTTATCACTACACCAATAATAAACACAGTGGATGCAGCCACAAGGGCGCAATGATAAAACCTGTTCAATGAGTAAATAGGGGTCATTGGTATCATTTTGACATGTGGTCTCATGCCGAGCAGGAGCAAATGGGACTCACTTTTCCTCCCTTCAGTGTCCCCAGTAAGTCCAGAGGTATCAACTGGGGGTGGTGGGGGCATGGCCCAATCTGGCAAGAGGGTCTCCTGGGGGAGCAACTTTATAGAAGCATAGAAACATGACAGCAGAAAAAGGCCATATGGTCTATCCAGTCTGCCCTTCCATACCAAATACTGTAGTCTCTTTTTTTCCATTAGAGAACTTCTGTGTTTGTCCCATGCATTCTTGAATTCAGCTACTGTTCTGGTCTCTACTACCTCCACTGGGAGACTGTTCCATGCATCTACCACTCTTTCCGTAAAGAAATAGTTCCAAATATTACTCCTGAGTCTATCCCCTTCACCTTCATCCTATGTCCCCTCATTACACAGCTTTCTTTGAATTGAAAGAGGCTCTCTTTCTGTCACAGAGATATTTAAACATCTCTATCATGTCTCCTCTCTCCCGCCTTTCCTCCAAAGTATACATATTGGGATCTTTAAGCTTATCCCTAAATGCCTTATGACAAAGACATTCTGGTAGCCACCCTCTGCACCAACTCCATCCTTTTTATAACCTTTTGAAGATGTGATCTCCAGAATTTCACACAGTACTCCAAATAAGGTCTCATCAAAGACTTATACAGAGGCACTATCACCTCCTTCTTCCTGCTGACCATTCCTCTCCCTATGCACCCAAGCATCCTTCTGACTTTTTCTGTCGTCTTTTCTACCTATTTTGTTACCTTAAGATCATCGGAAACAATCATGCCCAGGTCCCGTTCTTCTTTCGTAGACAGAAGTACTTCTCAACCCTATACTGTACCACTCCCTTGGATTTTTGGAGCCGAAATGCATGACCCTGCATTTATTAGTTTTCAATTTCAGCTGCTAAATTATTGACCATTCTTCAAGCTTTGCTAGATCCTTCCTCATTTTATTTACTTCTTCCTAGGTGTCTACTCCATTGCGGATTTCGCTATCATCAGCAAAAAAGCAAACCCTTCCAGAATATCACTAACAAAAATGTTAAAAAGAAATGGACCACGGACAAATCCCTGCAGCACACCACAGGTAATACCCGTCTCCTCAGGGTGAACTCTATTTATTTGTACCCTTTCTCAGCTCCCACTCAACCAATTTCTAACCCAGTTAGTCACTTTAGGATCCATTGCTAGGATGCCCAATTTATTTATAAGTAGTCTATGCGGAGCAATGTCAAAAGCTTTACTGAAATCTAAGTACACCACATATAGGGCTCTCCAACTCACTGATCACCCAGTCAAAGCAATTAATCAGATTTGTTTGAAAAGACCTGCCTCTAGTAAAACCATGCTGTCTCAGATACTGCAATCCACTGGACTCCAGAAACCTCACTATCCACTGTTTTAGCAGAGTTTCTATTAATTTACCACCCAGGTCAGACAAACCGGCCTCCAGTTCTCAACCTCATCCTTACTTCCACTTTAGTGTAAAGGGACCACATGTTCCTTTCTCCAGTCCTTTGAGGGAAGCGGGGCATTCTGACTGCCTTATTGTGGGGGAAAGATGGGCACTCTGCTACTTTCTATGGGGATGGGTAGAAGGTGGAATTGACCCTATCCAAGGAGGGCTCAGGTCAGGAGATGCCAGGGGTATTCGGGGTGGGGGGGGGGGCCGGGGAGGGTAACATCAGAATATGTCTGCCTCTGTATTCATGCCTAGGAGCGGGTGCAAATGCCGACATCCACATTTTGTTTTTCCATACATGGATTCCCTTTATAAAATCAGGAATCCACATCTACATGGTAGACCCTGCATACAACCCATCTCACTCTCCATTCCTACCATTCCCCCTGGCAGGATAGACATGGTGGGCATTCCTACATCTACAAAAAGCATGATCTAAAATGGCATTGAGATCTGAATTTCAGTCTACAAGTTTCAATGCCACTTTTTGGTTGTGGGAATTCTGAGTCAGACCAAGGTTTATCAAGCCCAGTATGCTCTTTCCAACAGTGCCCAATCCAGGTCAAGGTTTCCAAAGAGGCACACAGGTTCTGCAATGTTCGTCCCGGGGCAAGCAGTGGATTTCACATGTCTTCTTTAATGATAGTTTATGGATCTTTCCTCTAGAAAGTTGCCCAACCCTTTTTTAAACCCAGCTACATGAAGAGCTTTTACTACATCCTTCGGTAACGAATTCCAGAGTTTGATTATGCGTTGAGTAAGGCATTTCTTATGCTCTTACTCATTCTAAAATTAAGCTGTTGCATTTGTTGCTGGAAGATATGGTCAAGGTATAGCTGGGTTTTAAAAGAATTTAGAAAAGTCACTAACCATATAGGCAAGGGAAAGCCAAGGCTTATCTCTGAGTGTAATCAATGAAGAATAGACCTATTCCTTGTGATCCTAAGAGGCACTGGCGGCCTGGATCAGCCATTGCTGGAAAAAGGATGCTGGGCTTGAGGGACTGCTAGTCTGACCCACTACGGCACATCTTATGGTCTCACCCTGAGGTGAATGTAGATCTTTCAAGCTATTACTGTCTGAGGAAATGACAGCTCTCTTTTCCCATCTGTTCTACAGTGCTGTAATGAAAAGTAATTTCCCTTAAATTTACTTATTCAAAGTTTAGTCCTTTGCTATCAATCACATCATCCCCTGTGACTTACGAAATCACAAAGCAATTAGCAATTATTCCATCACAGAAATTGGTCCTTGTGATGAGGGAATATGAGAAAGGTTATAAGCCAGTAACTGACGGTGCCATCGTTAGACCGTGTGTGAGCTCCAGCTTCATTGAGAAGGACGTCAACCAGAATTGTGTAAGTCTTCAAAATATTATGAGGCATTGTCAGAAATCTAACAAGTGCCATGGAAGAGAAAACTGAAAAGGCAGATTCTAGATTTTGGGCAAAAAATAATCTTCAAAAAGGAAACGACTCAAGGTTGTTTGACAGAAGTTTGACAAAGGGAAAAGTTTCTCCCATGATTCTGAAGACATTTCCTGGCTATATCAGACTTTTCTCTCTTTCTCTGCACATATCCACCAGATAGATAAAACCTGTTACTTCTTTCTCTATAACATTGGCAAAAAGTGTCCCTTCCTTTCTACACACACTACTAAGACCCCCATCCACTCACTAGTCCCCTCCCGTCTTGGCTATTGTAAGCTGCTCCTCACTGGTCTCCCTCTCAATCATCTTTTTCCCCTTCAATCTGTTCAAAACTCAGCTGGACGGCTTATCTTCTGCCAGTGTCGCTAAGCTCATGTAACCCCTCTTCTCAAGTAACTTTCCTGGCTCCCTCTCCATTTTTGCATCCATTTCAAATTTCTTTTACCTACCTTCACATGCACTCATTCTGCGGCTCCTCACTACCTTTCCTCTCTTATCTCACTCTACACTCCTCATTGGGGCCTCCGCTCCTCTGGCAGATCCCTTTATCTGTCACATCTAAAGGGACGTGTGGAGCCAGCCGGCATGTACTTGTACAGTAGAGATGGAGGAGTTTGGACAGGGCATAGGCAGTGTCATGATTTATACGCCTACTTCATAAATTATACATGTATGCACGTTAAGTAAGCACGAACATCTATGCCTGCTCTCTACGTATGTTATCCACAGCTGCAGTGTAGGTGTGATTTCTGCACGATTTGTGCTGGTGTTTTCTGTAGAAACATAGGCACCTATGTATCTTTGCAATATAGGCATAACATAGAAGCTTCCTCCTCCTACAAACTTGGGTGCCCAAGACTTTGCAACAGAAATCAGTAGAGGAGGCACTCAGTGCCAAGTCGGTCCACTCTCACTTCCAGGACTGAGTCATTTCCTCATCTCCTCCTTATCCCTCAATCCCTGCTGTAGATTCTCAGTTCTGGAGGAAGGAGTGGTAAAGGGAGAGTTTTACTTTGGGGCCGAGGCAGTACAATATGATTCTAGGTTGTTGAGAGAAAGCCACTGGGAGGCTGGGCTGGTGTTGCAGTGTAACTTTACTGAAAAAAGGTTTAGAATGAGGATGAGCCAAGATGCAACAGGTTGTTTAGTCACAGTCGCTGCCCATTTCATAAGCAGAAACTTAGGAGGCAAGATCTGTGTTGCTGATTCCTTGGAATTTAAATCAGTTCCTGGGTCAATGTCTCTTTCTGACCTTTAGGAGGTCTCCTTAGGATCTTAACCCTAACCATAACATTCAACATAACCTTATCCATAACAAGTGATGACCAGTCTAATTTTCTACTCTCTCCAAGGTCAAAGCTGAATAAAAGGCAAACTGAGACTGGCAGAGCTCTGCACAGAAAATCATGCAGATGCTACTGACTTATTTCCTGATATTAAACTTCGCTGAATATAATGCGACTAAGATCAACTGTCGACTAAGCAGGACGAACATGACAGGATACATAAAGCAGGGGGACATCATTATAGGGGGGATCCTTCCTGTTCACAGTGCTAAAACATACCCCTTGGTTTCCTTCACAGACACCCCCAACATCCAGCCCTGTGACACGTAAGTGGTGGAATATTTTCTCCTTACTTTTATTTTTCATTTCTATGAAGTTCTACATAGAAACATGACAGTAAATATAACCCATATGGCCTGTCCAGTCTGACCATCCCTACCAACTACTAAGCTTTACAGTACTTTTTTTTCCGTCAGAGATCCTCTATGTTTGTCGCATGCTTTCTTGAATTCAGATACAGTCCTTGTTACTACTCCCTCCAGTATTGAGACCAGCTGACACTCTATAAGATTTATCAGAGGATCATTGTCCCTCCTGTTCCTTTTTCTAACACCCAACAGGCTCAACTGTCATCCACTCTTGACTCAACTGACCTTACCTTATCCTACCCCTTCTCATCTGTCCTATGCCCTCCAGTCCCTATTGCTCCATAAAAATGGGAAATCTGGTGACTCTGTGGTACCTTGTGCAGTTGGATCATCTGTTGGACTTCCAACAGGCCAACTCTGTCTGTACTTCTTGGATCCTCTGTTCCCTTATTTTCCATGTGGTTTGGTGGCACTACTGTGCTTCATGTGGTATGGTGGTGTGATATCTGTGGCCCTCACTAGACATGTTTGCTGCCATAGCTCTCTGCTTTCCTTTTTGTCATCTTCCATGCCTTTCAGCATCTTTGTAGCGGAGTGTGCACATGCAACCCACCAGCCAGAGATAAGTGGACACCATTTCATCATCAGTGCATCATATATAAAGGGCCCAATAGTCAGCCAAACCTAGAACCTAACCTTTCAATTGAAAATTCACTGACATTTAGGATTCTAAAAGTTATTTTCTTAAATTTACATCTGCCATTCATATGCCTAGATCAGTGCTTCACGATCCTCTCCTGGAAGCACACCTAGCCAATCGGGTTTTCAGAATTACCACTTCGAATATGCATGAGAGAGATCTATTTATTATTTATTACAGGCTCTTATATACCGCTCTATTCAGAATCAGCGCGGTTCACAATATAACAACATACCATATTGAATGAAGGACGGGGCTGAGAAGCATTGACCTAGATTTAGGAGCCTAATTTAGATCCCTAAAGCCGATAATGAGTGTTAAGCTCCTAATTTTTAAGCCATTCCTAACTCTGTTGCTACCCCCTCTCAAGGTTCCTAAATTTAAGAGCCTAGTGAAATTAAGGCACCCTTTTACTAAAGAGCAGTTAACGTGGACTTGCAGTAACAACTACCGTGCACTAAAGACCTCCATCAAAAATCCCCACTAAGCGCTTTGTGTGTTACGGTGCAAGATGTGGGTGAATTAGTGGTGGGGGGTGAATGCTGACAGCAGACTGAATATTGTAATAGCATCTATTAAAGCCTACCGAAATACAGCCTACAACTGCTTCAGATGGCTCAGAATACTGCCGCTCGTACCCTATAGAGAGCCTCCACAATGGAGCAATACTTAGACACTTACATTGGCTACCGATTGTGCTGCGCATAAAATATAAAGCCCTGCTCATGATATTTAAAATTCTACACAAACAATCCAACGATGCTCTTTATCAATCATTCATCTGACGATAGGAAGAGATGGCGAAACATCTGCAATATGATCATCACCCCTGCAGCAAGAATAAGAGGCAGCCAAACATCCTGTAACCAGGCATCTTCGTTGTATGCATCATCCCTTTGGAAGATGCTTCGGGACCCAATCCAAGCCACTTCGGAACTTTCAACCTCTCGCAAGACTTTAAAGACACATTTATTCCGCCGGTACTATGAGCACGTCCCATAGGAGACGAAAGTTCCGTATTGAGAGTGCGATGGTAATAATGGTCGACCTTCACTTTGAGCACTTTGCCCCATGTCCATCCATTGAAATCTCATTGCTAACTACTTAGCATTTCCCTGTTAAGTTACCCAAGTTGGCATTCCTGTTTTATGTAAGCTCTTATTCGTTCTGTTAACGTTCTTCATTCTATATAAACCGCTCTGATTGCGAAATACAGTGGAATATAAAACCAGTCAAGTAAATAAACAAATACTAGCACAAGGGGCCTGACACGTGTCTATATTGCAGGAGCAACATTTACACCAGCCCCAGGACCCACATCTAGATTTTTTCAGGCAAATTAGAGTATTTTCTAATCTAAGCACATACTTGAATGTTCCTCCCATGCTCCGGCCAAACTCCACTCATGTGCACACCCACTGGCATAATGCGTGACTTGATTTGAAAGCTGGTCTGTATTTTATAAGATACATTCCAGGCTCATGGAATGCGTTACCAGAAGAACATCGTGCTGCAACTGGTCTTCAGAGATTTAGCAAGATCCTGAAAATATGGTTGTTTGAGCAAGTATAGCTAGTGTGTATCATTCATTGGGATAGCTATCTTAAGAGTTGTGGTTCACAGACTGAATATTGTATGTCAGTTATAATCGCAAATTGTACATAACAACTGCCACTCGCTTTGAAAAGAGCGAACAATACGTTTTATAAATAAATATCAATTCAGCTGCCAATTAATCGCCTTTCTTCTTTCTTTTGTCTTATTCAAATTTGATTAGCTGTCATATCACGGGAGTAATCGTAAAAATGTATCATAAAAATTACAAAATGCAACAAATAAACAACAGTGGCCATCAAATCACACAGATGATATAAAGCTAATATAGAGACCCTTTAGGTCCAGCACCTATGAACAGCAGAGACTTCTAGTGGTCCTACAAGTGTATTGTATTTTGACCTATATTTGCTGTGGTGATTTTCCAGAACAGGAGACGTTACTCAGACTCTTCTGGGAGGGAAAACTCAACCACCATAAGAACCCAGGTATGGCCCTAAATTTGTCCTAGCCGAACCTCAAGCTTTACGCCCTCTCTGGCTGTCAAAATCTATTATTTAGCATTGAATGCCCCAATTTTGCCATCCTATGGCAAAAACCCACATTTACTTATTTATTTATTTATTGTTATCCCATTGCTCCACATATGAGCAGGTTTTATTGCCCCTTGGTTTCTGTTTATTTCTTATATTTTGGTTCATTGCTTGACCTGTGAGCAGAAGCTGTTGCCGCTTTTACTTTTACATTTGGTTATAGCTGAATTGTACAAGCACTGTCTGATAATTCTTTGCTCTCTAATAATATGTGGTGCTACCTCTGCAACACACAAGTTGAATGGTTTTTCTTTTCCTCTTTTTTACGCATGGTTCCGTTCATTTACTCATGGGCACGTCTGTGCCTTCCAATAACCCCTGGAGTTATTTCTACAATACATATATACAAGGCTGGTAGATTGGCAGACATTACATTAAACACATCAATTATAGATATACTGTATATATATATTTATACACACACACACACACACACATATACATATCTGGCCACTGCATTTTCAGTCATTTGAATGGGTATCGCCTTGGGTTCACTATTGGGTTCCTCCCTCCCCCCCTTTATTCAGAAATAAGCAGACACCTAGTACAGGCAGCAACCAATGGTGAGGCACCAGGGACCACATCCATGGATGACTCCAGCTCATAAGCTAGTCTGAAACAAGCCAGTGCAGGAGGGAGAATTCCCAATCCAGGGATAACCACAGCACGAGAAGAAAGACTATATCGACCTGTAGTATAATTTTTCTCTGCCATTCTACTATATTTTTCCTGTCATTATTATTTTCTTTAAGTACATCCAAGGGCTCAGAACACCAAATTCTGGCCTGGACTCTATTATAGAGCAAGAGGGGACTGGAGAATGTGGAGTAAAGTTGCAAAAGCCTCCAGGGATATCCAAGAACTCTTAGAATCCCCAAGAACCTAGCCTAGAAGGGCAGTATTCACTCTTTGAAGTTGTGCCCCTGGCCTGCTAAATTGTGTTGTTAGCCACTGTGAAGGACTCTGGGACTCTGGACTGGTAGGGGTTACACTTCCAAAAATCAAATATTATAAACTCATGATCCACCACCATTTTTCCTCAAAACCTACTCAGCAAATGTAAAATTTGATGCCATTCTCTCGATCAGACCTGGACTGCACTGGTGACTAATGTAGACAACCTCATTAAATTCCCATCCTCTAAGTAACTGAATAAGGCAACGCACAAATATGGCTGGTAATAAATGAACAAAGCCAGATCATGGAGGCCTGCAAGGAAATATAGAAGGAAAGAGAACACTCTTCCCTAATTTTCTACTGCTAAAGTCAGGTACATGCCTACTGGGGCAGCCAAAAGAGCTCCATAGTTTAGAAGGTATCTGAGGAAAAGTCTTATTTTTAGGACTAACCAATTCACTTCAATAGCTGGAAGAACATACAAAAGAATTTTGCTTGAGAATCACAATTGGGAAATACTGGTGAACGGGATGTACCAAAGTTCTGAATCATGCAAAAATTTGAAGAGAACTGAAGAAAACTTAAATTTACCTCTAAATTCAACTGGGAGCCAATGGAGCCCATACAGGGCTGAGGAGACATGAACCCATGGGTACAGTAATAGTAACAGTCGAGCAGCAGTATTCTGAATTTCCTTTAACTTTACTGTCCACCTTTTCTGTCAAACCACCCAGAAAGGAATGATAATAATATAGTCTATTAGTGGATAAGAGTAGCCAAGCCGGTCTTCCCTAGAACTGGTCTTATTTGTTGTAAATGATGGCAGTGAAAGAACCATGATAACACGATAGCAATTCCTGAAAGGTGTTTCTTATTCCAACACAAAACCTCCTCTCTGCTAGGGCAGGTTCACAACCTGATCAAAATATAGAAAAAGATAGGGGTCAAAATAGCTCCCTGTGGTACCCCATTAGGAAAATAGAAAAAAGAACTTGTTGTCAACAATGTAAAAGAAATTAAACCAAACAAGGGAGGCGTCCCTTACATTTTATGACCGCAGATGTCCCACTATATTTCTGTGGTTGATGGTGCCTAATGCTATGCTAAGCTCCAGCAATATCATCCTTTTATCTAAGACGCACAGCGAGTCATCAAAAGGGGTTATCAGAGCAGCTTTTGTGCTACCTTATGAGCAAAATCTAGATTAACCTCTATGTTTCTATGAACAATATGGGATAAATTCTCTATCACTTAGGCTTTGTATGTAAGAGGTAGAATAAAAAGAGTTAATCCACCTAAGTCAGTCAGTATTTAGGAAAGTGGATATTGAGCCTAGAGAAAATATATGTTCAGTTTCACAATATGTGTCCCTCTGACTGTATCAAAGAGGGTCATTCTTGGGGTAGGGAGGCGGGATGGTGTTTTGAAACTGTGTGTACACAGATGTATTATATACCATCATGGAACTCTATGTAAGGATATATATATATAATTTTATGCACTAAATAAGCTGATATTCATGAGTTCCTTCTGCTTATACATCAGTTGGGTTTGTGCAGGTGAAAAAGTACGGATGCACATTGCCAGTTGGTTGTCCTGTTAAAAACTGATACTCATCTTCCACATCTATCACACTATTTTATTGTTTTCAGTTTACAATTAATTTTTTACCAACATGTTCAAGGAATGGCATTTGCCTTGGAAGAAATTAGCCGAAATGTTTCTCTACTGCCCAATGTCACTTTGGGCTTGTGGATATATGACTCCTGCGATACCCTGTCACGATCCCTTAGAGGCACAATATGGCAACTCACTGGGTATGAAGACCCCATCCCAAATTACACTTGCAGCAGAACCTCTTCCCTGGCTGCAGTGATTGGAGATACCAAGTCTCGGATGTCCATAATCATGGCTCAGGTGCTGGGAGTCTATAAACATGCACAGGTACGGATCAGTCCTATAGAAGTCGGGGAAATCCTGTAGCTCTGACTAGGTCTGTGGGTCAGTTCATTGCATTTTTGGCATCCCATGAAAGCCATATTGCTGGAGACATGGGTTGATTACTATAACATATTGTCAATAAAGAGAATGGATGGGTGATGGTGAATAGGCTGATTCTCTTGGGTCTAAGGGACACTATGGAGTAATTTTATACAGGTAGTCGTCAACTTACGACCGCGTTTGGTTCCGACAGACCGGTCGTAAGTCGATTTGGTCGTAAGTCGGCCTACTTACCTTCCTTTGCTATTGCCAGCCACCCGCTGTGATCCGGGGAGTGTCTGCAGCGCTGGCTGAGCACCGGCTGAGCTCTGGGCAGAGCCCCGGGGTGAAATCCTCACCAGGTTTTTTTTCTTACTGGACCGGTAGCGCACACGCCGATCAGGATTCCGCCGGTGTTTCGCCTCAGGACGATTCGGGGCTAACGGGGTGAGTGCCGGTGGGCAGAAAACCGATCGTAAAGTCGATCAGTCATAAGTCGCATAGGTCGTAAGTCGATGATTACCTGTAATGTCTTTTTCATGGATCTGTAGCCACATATGTGGAGGAGTAGCCTAGTGGATAGAACAACTACCTAGTACCTAGAAGATCAAGGGTTCAACTCCCAATGGTACGCCCTGTGATCTTGGGTGAGTACCTTTGCCCTCCATTGCCTTGGATGAAAAGGCCTGGAAATCTACTTCCAGTGATACATTGCCAAGAAACCCAAAGGCACCTGGGTTGCCAGGAGTCAGCAATGACTTGATGACATTAAAAAAAAAAGACCTTACACAAAATACCAAGAGCTTTAGATGAGTATACATTATTATGAAAATGAGGTCTGGGTAGGATGTGGGCAGAGTTCATAAGTACCAGTGTAGATTACAAAATACCTTAAGGTTTGTACGTTTCTGGTAAATTAAGTGTGAATGCTTAGCCATGTTTAGAGCAGGTATAAATGTCTCCGCCTACTCTCAAGGCAGATTAGCACTTTATAAAGATGCAAAGGTGCCTATGAGGTCCTTATAAAATGGCACCTATGTAGCCTTTGTAAAACAGATGCTTCTATGTAGCCTTTGTAAAACAGATGCTTCTTATTGAAAGGATTGCCAGTAAAAACAACCCAACCAAAAATGAAAATGTCTCAGAATATATACATAACATATACTATACACAATTATTTAAGAAACCATCAGAATCGAACTGAGGAGCTTACCTCCCAAATACAGCCCATAAGATTCAATCATCATTACTAATATTTTGAAATTTTTACTTTTTAAATTTTACTGTGCATTGCACGTTGAAAGGTCTGCTTAATCTTTGCTGTGCTTGAGCTCAATCAAACTTCATGACAAAACACTACAAACAGGATATGCTGCTGTCATTAATTTCACTGAGGGCTTTGCTGGGACATCTCCTGTTCATTCTACTCTGCCGCATTCCAACCTGACCTAGCGCCGCTGGTTGCGAAGATCCAATGTCAGGGGCTTGGCAGAAGTAACTCCCAAAGGCAACATAGGCCTGGATTGACCACTTTGGAAACAAGACATTGGGCATGATAGACCTTTGGTCTGAACCAGTATGGCAAATCAAATGTTTTTATATTTCGAGCACCCTGTTATGAAATTATCCCCCTCACCTTTCACTCCCCCATAAGGGTAGGAAAACGTTTAGAATATCTTCAGATACCTTGTAAAAAATAATGGATGTCATCACTCTTACAAATGCCTATCCATGATAAAAACACTAATTAAGCTTACAGATGCATTTCTTCCAGATTAGTTATGCTGCTTCTGTAGCTGCACTCAGTGATAAGAGTCAATTTCCCTCTTTTCTTCGCACTACTCCAAGTGATGAGTTCCAATCTCTTGGCATCGCCCGTTTGATCACCTTCTTTGGATGGACCTGGATTGGAATCCTTGCTGAGGACAATGACTATGGACTGTTAGGGAGTCAGACACTGAAAGAGCAACTGGTTAAAGCTGAAGTCTGTGTAGCCTTCCATGAAACCATCCCCTTATTTTACTCTCAAGAAAAGATAAGACGCATTGTAGAGGTGGTGAAGAAGACTACAGCCAGGGTCATTGTGGTTTTTTCCACTTCTAACAACCTGTATCCAGTGATGCTGGCAATTTCAAGGAGTGAGGTAACGGGGAAAGTCTGGATAGCTAGTGATGCCTGGGCTGAATATCCAATATTTAATAAAAAGGAGTTCTTAGAAACTCTTAAAGGAACCATTGCACTCGCAGTTCCTACAGGCAACATGCAAGGGTTCAAAGAGTATCTCTATGAACTTCACCCTTTCAGAATGGCAGGAGATATATTTGTTGGGCAGTTCTGGGAACAAATCATTGGCTGTAAGTGGGCCAGTCCCAACATAGACCAGGTCACTCTTCAAGAACTAAGCAGAGAAGGGAAAATCTGCACAGGGAAGGAAGACCTGAGGACCCTTAACAGTCACTTCTTCGATATGAAAAAACTGAGATATATTTATAATGCTTACAATGCTGTGTACGTCATGGCCTATGCCCTCCATGCTATGTATTCCTGTGAACCTGGGAAAGGACCATTCTTCAATGGCTCATGTGCAGACCTCAAACACTTTGCACCTTGGCAGGTATGTAGCAATATCTCTTTCGTATACTTATATTTAAATGATCCTGACCTCTACAGTATATCACACTGCAGTCATGCAGTATGGGGTGAGTTTTCAGTAGTTAAAAAACCAAACCCTAGACATCTGTGCATCAGTTCACAGTCAATAGCAGAAGTGCTCATGAAGGGTCAGAGAATTTTGATGGTGGAAACCCCATTATGATATATGCATCCTGCAATGGATTTCAAGGGTGGGGCTTCTCATGGTATACAGACTCTTTAATTGACAAGGTGCTTGAATGATGAGTTTGGCATGTCTTAGCTAAAGGCAATTGGATTGCGGAGAGGACCACTGTTACTGTGGCTTTCTAGCTGCTTGGTATTTGAGACATGAAGAAATCGGATAGTTTATCAAGATTCAAATTGACATGTCAAGGTCGGGATATACACAATTCCAGTGGTATTTCAAAAAAGGCTCTGCCAAACATGGAGCCTTTTCTAAAATACGCACAAGGATACGCAGAAGTGCACATGTATTCACCAACCCATCGAGCTAGAGGAGTCATTTTACAAATCTACAGATGGGAAAAATGAATAGAGGCAACTCAGCAACTTACACGTTTAATTGTTGGCCATGAAATTTAGAATTCATATAAATTTCACTCACTAACTACAGAAACTGCTATCTTTAATGCATTTCAGTTTGGAGGGGAAAATAAGTAACGGGTAACTCCCTTTATCTCTCCTTTTCAAAAATATATATGTGCCAGGGTGGGCAATTTTGGTCATACATGTGTATTCCCCATATAATGTGGGGAACACACATGTAGATTTTTGATCCATCCAGGACACACCCTAACCACACCTCCAACATGACTCCTTGCAGTTTCCACATGTGGAATATAATTTTACAAACTCCCGCCCAGTCAAAGCGCGCTGCCGCGTGCGTATTTGGGATGACTTTATAAAGTCAAGCACTGCACGTTCGCCTTATAAAATAGGGGTGAACAGAAGTACCAGAACCTAGGCGCAGTACTTACACCTGCCCATGAACAAGTATACCGGGCTGTGCCCAAAGCAGTGCAATGATGCACGTCAGTAATAATATTTTACCACTTATGCGTGTTATTCGAAACTATGCATAGGCTAACCCAGAGTGCCACCCCCATACAGCTCCAATGGAACATACGCATGACGGGCACTTCCATGTGTGCTCACAAAATAACAAACAGCTGATGCACCTGCAGAAATACTCATTAATGTGTATTCAGTAAGTCTTTTCCCCTCAACCCTTATAAAAACAGCTCCATTATGGTAATCCAGATGTGAACTGATCCCTTTCTAACATCACCGTTTACATGTGGATGGCAATTCAGTGTGTGAACGCCAGATATTTCATGTTGAAATTGTAAATAAGGCTTTAAAATAATCTGTTAAAGGTTAGGCCTGCTGTGTGTATTTGGGGGAAAACTGGTATCCCTGAAATGGTGTTGAAACCTAATGAAATCTTCATCACATTGTTCTTCACTCATTCACCTTCTAGTGCAGTTGATAGCATGAAGAATTTAGGAAAGAACAAAGGGATATACTTTATTTATCAGTTTGGAGTCAGAGTTTATGAGCTCGGAAACATAGCCATTTTGATATTTCAACAATATTTTTAAAAAGTTACATTGATCCTGTGATTATGCTCCACTGATTCTGAGGATGAAACTTTTTCCCCTTAAGTGCCTTGCTAGAGGGAATCAAGAAATCCGCGTACTAAATAATTCATAACCTCTGTTGATGCTATCAAGCAGCCTGGCACACAAGGAATAGTCGACTGATACGTCAGAATGGAATGAGATGACAGTCGCCTAGTCCCTGGTACCTGGAAGGAAGCCCAGATTTTACAAGGAAAATAAAATGTAAAAGCTCTGCAATGCTACAGAATTTCAAGTATTCAAATTTCACTTATTATTTGAGTGAGTTGGTGATGGCAAAGTAACATTATATTACATGGAAGGAGTGCAGACTTCAGTGATTATTGGGGTATCTTACATGTAGGTAATATAACAGTTTCTCCGCCAATTGTATTCTGGCTCCCTATTGCACTTTTAGCTAAAGTGAGGTGCACAAGTAACCTAATTGAATGAGTTTGGCACTGTAATGCCAATAAAAGCTTGTCTCTGCTTCTTGGTATAGCTCCTGCATTATATATGGAAAGTACGTTTCCAAAACACCATGGGCCGGGAGATTTTCTTTGATCGACAGGGGAACCCTCCAGCTTCTTATGACATTCTCAACTGGCACCTGTCTTCGAGTGACTCCTTCGCCTATGTAAACATCGGCTACTATGGAGCAGCCAATGGTCAAGATCTCAAGATCAACACCAGCGCCATCGTGTGGAGTGGAGGGTTTCAACAGGTGAGATGATCCTCGAGTCTTTATTGCAAACTGGTTGAGAAAATGCTCAGAACCCATTATGGGGTTGTGGAGAAGTAGCCTAATGATTAGAGCACTGACTTGAGAACCAAGAGACTAGGATTTGATTCACTCTTTGTGGCCCTAGGCATGTCACTTAACTCACTATTGCCTCAGAAAATCCAAGTTATCAATGTCCCTGTTTAATGTACATGTTTTTTTTTTGTGCAGTCAAGTCAATGCTGACTCTGAGCAACCCATCAGC
Source organism: Ichthyophis bannanicus (assembly GCA_033557465.1). Lineage (NCBI taxonomy): Eukaryota > Metazoa > Chordata > Amphibia > Gymnophiona > Ichthyophiidae > Ichthyophis > Ichthyophis bannanicus. The sequence goes on along the minus strand of CM066051.1, from coordinate 40,077,019 downwards.
CCCTGAGTTTTCTTGGCAAGGTATGATTGAATGTAGATTGCCAGCCCTTTTTCTTCTGAAGTAAGGGAGGATAAAGTGACTTGCCCAAGGTCACAAGGAGTACCAGTGGAAATCCAACTTCTATCTTCTAGGTGTTAGGCTGTTGAACTAACCACTAGGCTACTCCTCCACTTAATGTACATTACCAAGTTTAAGTTTCCATGTAAACCGCTTTGACTGGAATGACAAAGTGGTATAATAAAACTGTTAAATAAAAATAAATCATGGGTGGAATCTTCTCTGACTCGGCAGAAAATCCATTTTCAGACTTGTGGCTTTGCAACACAGATGGACTTGGATCTATCAAAGTCAGCTTCACATTAATCTGAATATGACTGTGATTTTTGTATTTATTTCAATAATTATAGACTTCTGGGCCCATTAGTTCAGTTACAGCCACTATCCCAGAATCCAGGGTTTGCCAATTTGAATTCTGGGATGGCTTTTTGGAAAGAAATGCCAAAAATCAGCATTACTCAATAATTTGTTGATAGTATATTTGTATGCATGAGAGACATCCTTAGTAGAGAAAATGAAGCAATAATTTTTTTGTGGTATCTGGAAAGATCCCCTCTTGAGTACTAAGTGCACTTTTGGGACCATACTGACAAAACCGATGGTGGTTCAAAAGGGAGCCACCAAAATAGCACATCGTCTACACGATAAGCCACCAATAGACAACCAGAGCTAAAAAGGGAAAAGGCAGATAGGATGGAAACATTCATATGTGGGCAGGGGGCCTAAAGGAGGGAAAGCTGATAATAAATAAAATAAAATGAGATGGTGGTGGAAACCAGAGCTCTCGATCAGATCACCATGTTTTCTTCTCTCTGCAAACCCAACTGTTCTGTGTTGTAATGAATGGGTTTCCAGCACATTTGCCTATCTTTGCTGCTCTGAAACTTCTGGGGATCAGAAGATGTTGTCCTTATACAGTTGTGGTCAACATTATTGGCACCCTTTCAGTTCAACCCCTTAATGTCCAATAACTTCTAAAAAAAAAGTGGCCAGTGAAATGGCTTTGGACTATATATGCACACACATTTGACACATAAAAGAATCAAATCAAATGAGACTAATTAATAGAGGAAATAGTATGTATAATAACTGGGACACTGTCAGGACATGATTATGGGAACTCATAAACAATTCAAATCAGTTTGAACAGAAGAACTACATTCACACTAGAGTTAAATTAGACACACCTGTGATCAATTGTCATTACTCACATGACTTGAATCAGCCAATGAATGATGGCTGTAATCTTCAACATGGCCACATTCACTCCTTGTTCCATTTTCACTATGGGGAAGACAAGAGAGCTGCCTGAGGACATCAGAAAAGCCATTATCACTAAACATCAAATTTCAAAGGGGTTCAAAGCCATTTCCAAAGACCTTAGGATTCCTGTGTCTACAGTTAGCACTGTCATTAAGAGGTTTTCAACTCATGGAACTGTCAAGAACCTCCCAGGATGTGGTGGGAAGAGGAAAATGAAACCAAGAAATCTTCGAAGTTTAGTACGAACTGTTGGAAAAACACCATGTAAAACATCCAAAGAGCTTAAGGCTGACCTGGAGCAATTTGGAGTACTGGTTTCAATCCGCACCAAATGCCATTCACTAAACAAAGAACAGCTTCATGGGCAAAGGCCAAGGAGGAAACCCCACTGCTCAAAGACAGACATAAAAAGGAACACCTGATCTTTGCTCAAACCCACCTTGAGAAATCACAGTCACAGTGCAGATCTGCGATACATTTGCAGGTGAAGAAATGAGGCTTATTATGAAAAAGCGCCATTTCTACAGTTAAATATGGTGGAGGTACCAAATGTTGTGGGGCCGTTTTGCTGCTTCGGAAAAGGAGGCCTGGAATGTATTAAAGGAATCATGAAGTCAGAGGACTACCAACATATTTCGGAGCAAAATGTGCTACCTAGTGTGAGAAAGCTAGGTCTGGGTAGAAGGATCTGGGTTCTCCAGCAGGACAATGACCCAAAACATACATCCAAAAGTACAAAAAAATGTTTAAAAAGGAACAAATTTTTTCCAGTTTAATTTTGAGTCCTGATCTCAATCCAATCAAGAATCTTTGAAAAGAACTGAAATCTACCATTGGTAAAAGGAATCCTGGCAACATTCATGAATTGGAACAAACTGTAGTTGAAGAGTAGGAGAAACTACCAGCTGACAATTTATTTATTTAGCTGTATTTATATCCTGCTTTTCACCAGGTCAAAGTGGTCAATTGGGAGATACATTTAACACAAGGGGATATGAGACACATACACTAATACTTACAGGGAACATGGGCAATGGAGGGTTAAGTGGCTTGCCCAAGACCACAAGGAGTGCCTATAGGACTAGAAATCCCAGACCCTCCAGCCTGAGATTGCTGTCCCCAGGTGGGACTTGAACCCCCAGCCCTCTGGCCTGAAGTACCTTGTCCTAACCACTAGACCACTCTTCCCGACAAATGTACAAAATTTATAGATGGCTACAAGAAACATTTGGAGGCTGTCATCAATGCCAAGGGTTGTGCAAACAAATTTTAGTGAAGGGTGCCATTAATCCTGTCCAGGTCATATTTTGTTTTTTTCACAGAAATTACTACGTCTAAGTTGCACAGACATCTTTTTTTTTTGTTGTAGACCTTTGGACATACTATTAAAATATGATGAAGATATACAGTTTGAATATTTATAATTATTTCTCAAGATATTGTACACAACATACCTAACATGCCAATAATGTTGACCACAACTGTAGCAGGGATTCTTAACACAGTCCTTGGGACACACCTAAAGAGTTGGATTTTCAGGACATGCACAATGAATTTGCATGAGAGAGATTTGCATACACTGCCAACTATTGTACCTAAATCTGTCTCATGTATATTCATTGTGGATAGCCTGAAACGTGATTGGCTAAATGTGTGATAAGGACTGGGTTGAGAGCCCCTGCAAGCTAAGAAAAAGTTTAGCTATTTCTGCGCCCCAAGATTTTGGTTTCTGAGATTTGTTATGAAGAACTATTCTTTTATATTTCAAAGGTAATCGCACAGGGAATTGGAAAATGTGGTTATTTTTCACAAAAGGTAAATGTGAACACCTTGCATCTAACTTTTGAAACAGATGCATAAGACATTCCTGAAGAAGCCGGTTCGGTGAAACAAAAGCTTTTGTTTGCTAGATATAAGGGTAGATGTAGTGAAACTGAATGGATACAGTGTTTTTGAAACGTGGGCATGAAGCTGAAGATTAACATGGTGAAAACAGCTGTAAAGATTCGAAGGTGGCACCAGGGCTGTAACCAAGACTGCATTTGAGAAACATTGAAGATAAGTAGATCTGCACTAATTTTTGGCATATAGGTATTCATCTGCTGATTCTTTTTTTTTTCATTTCAGGAATAATAACTCGGTTATTCTGGCTGGCTGCTAGCCCCTTGCTGAAATACAGATGCTTTCTTCTGCAGAATATATTTTTAAATTTATAGATTAAGAGTTAAGAATCCTGCAAAGTACTTTCCTGGATATATTAGCTTTGTTAAAATATTGCTGAATTATAAATTACAGTTTAAGAATAAAGTATGTAAGAAGGTTCTGTGACCAGTGATGTGAGCGTCTGCTTACCCAATGGTGATTCATTTCACCATATGTAGGGTTTTTAAGCCATCCTGAGGTCACTATTACCTTGACAGTAGTATTGGGTTTATCGTGCTTAATATATAAGCTAATATATCCAGGAAAGTACTTTGCAGGATTCTTAACTCTTAATCTATACATTTAAAAATATATTCTGCAGAAGAAAGCAAAAACATTTTTTTCAAGAGCTGTTTTGGTTATTCCACATAATCTTTATGGTTTTTGGTGCGCTGAATCCGAAAATGACCTCCATTTTGTCATAGGACAGCACGTTTCCTGACAATTTAGGTAACTATGTTAAATAAGGCAATACCTCAAAATAAATGGAAATAGACTTATAAAATTAAAGTTTTATTACAATATTTTCATGAAAATCCTTTTTGAACTGAAATGAGCTCACCTACACACACTAAACTTGATTCTTCTTCCTTGTGAGGCTCCTCTTGGTGCATTTACACTTGTGAGTAGCATCTGGAATGTCTCTCTGAAGCATCCAACAGTAGTCTGCCATCATTGTAATGCTCCATTTTCCCTGGTATCTCCTTTCCATCTCTTTAATGTCTTGGTGGAAATGTTCACCTTGTTCCTCACTCACAGCTCCCAAATTTTCAGGAAAGTAGTCAAGGTGGGACTGGAGGAAATGCACTTTCAAACTCATCAGGCAACCTAAAGCTTGAAATGCTTTCAGCATTCGTCCAACGATCTTTTTGTAGTGAGGATCTTTGTTATTGCCTAAAAATTTCTGTACAACTTCTTTAAATGCAATCCACCCTTCTTTTTGAGGATCCGTCATGGTATTGACAAACTCTTGATCAACTATAAGCCTTCTAATGTCTGGTCCGACGAACATGCCTTCCTTCAATTTTGCCTCCGACAGGCCTGGAAACTTGGTGACCAAGTATTTGAAACATTCTACATCTCTTGGAAGTGATTTTACAAATCGCTTCATCAATCCCAATTTTATGTGGAGAGGTGGTAGAAGAACTTTATGGGAAGGTACCAAAGTTTCTCGGAGGACATTTTTTTCACCGACTGTTAGCACCCTCGACTGCCAACTCTTCTTGGTCCAGTGATTTTGTCGGTCTCAACTGTCCCATAGACACAGAAAACAAGGATATTTGGTATACCCAGCTTGTTGCCCGAGCAACATGCACAAGACCTTCAAGTCCCCACACACTTGCCAACCATGGTCTTCATATTTAAGTTTACGAAGAACCAATTCCAAGTTCTCGTAGGTTTCCTTCAAGTGTACGGAATGACCTACAGGTATGGAAGCGTAAAAAACGTTGTGGAGTAAAACTGCTTTGAGACTTCTTTTTGAAGAATCTATAAAAAGACGCCATTGCTCTGAATCATATTGGATTTTAAATTGACCCATCAGACCTTCGACATCGATGCAATAAACCAACTTGTCTTCCTGGGCGAAGTAAGGAACAAACTCCTTTTCACGATGTCTGAACCATGAAGATGACACTCCTGGCAACAATAAATTCCTGCTTTCCAGCCTTGGGAAGATTCAAGTCTCTTACCAAATCATTCATCTCCTCCTGAGAAAACAATTTTGGTCTTGTATCATCTTCAAAGTCAGAACTTGATTCGTCATCTGGTTCAGGTATGACTTCACCTTCATCGGAGCTAGGTATCTCTTCCAAGGTAGCAGGGGGCTTGGGAATTTGTATATCTGTGCCATGGGGGATGGGACGAATTGCCAAGTGAAGATTGGGGTATGAAATGGAATGCTTCCATTTGGAATTAAACCCTTTCACATCGCATGAACAAAAGTAACAGTTGTCACTATGGTTCTTTTGCTCTCGCCATACCATAGGAATCCCATAACGGAAAGATTTTTTCTTACTCTTGAACCAGTTTCGGAGGTCCTCAACACACCGTTTGCACACTTTATGAGGCGCCCGGACTTTATTTTGATCTCTAATTTTTAGTCCAAAGTATGCAAAGTATACTTTTTTTCACAAAGTCTGTAATATTCTGCTGTTGCTTCAACACTGTATATTCACCACAGATGAAACAGAAACTGTCTGGCGAATTAATACACTTTCGCGGAGCCATAACATAACGGTTGAAGAATGACGAGCTAACACGAATTGCGATGAAAAAGTGTGAACAGCCTAGAACCAAGAACCTGATGATGATTCGTGCACAAGTGTGGCATGCAGGAGAGAGCAGCTCTGTGTCTGTACATGAGACGTCACAGTGCTGGCCACGCCCCCCTGCACTGACCGGAGCTGCTGCTATCTGCCCTGTGTCTCCCTCCCACTGGATTCTTCAGGAAAGATTAACCCCTTCTACCATTAGAAGCACGGACTTAAAACTTGCTTAGCTTATGTATATATTGCTGACCATCAGATTTACAGTGCTATATTTTTTTTACATAACTCAGACAACCCCTTTAAGGTTTTTTTGGCATTTTATATCTTAAATGCACTTATGTGAATTAGTTAATAGTAATTCGAATTAATTAATAGTAATTTGAAAAAAATTGAAAAATTTGAAGACAATTTTGCATGTTGTGGCAAATTATGACGTCTAGGAGTTTTTTCAATATTTTATTTGTTTTCAGCACACCAAAATACATGGAAATTAGATGAAAATATTCAAACAGCTTTTTAGTTGCAGACCTGTGTTATTTAATAATCAATGTAGTTTGTAGTTTAGTAAATTACTAGGGGCTTTTTCTGGATAGATTTTTCAGCCCTTAGGCAGTTGTTTGTTCTTTGTAAAACTGGAGCAAACCATACGGAACAATGTGGAGACAATTGGTAACTCTAGCTGGTCGGTTATTCCAGGCATCTACCACTCTCTCAATAACAATATATTTTCTTATTATTACTTTCAACCTCCCTCTTTCAAACTTCATATCATGAGTTTTTGACCTCGAAATTCCCTTTTCATGGAAAATTTCACCTTCATGTCATTTCTTAAAGCCTTTCTAATATTTTAATATTTGTATGATGATTCCACTTTCCATCGTTAACTCTACAAAGTACATTTTCAATGTTTTAAGTCTAATCTTGATAGGGTTGGTTCTGCAGAGTTTGTATCATTTTGGTTTCCTTCCTGTGAATCACTGCCATCCTTTCAATATCTAAATAAAGGTATGACACAAAGTGGGGTCTCAATAATGACTTATACAAAGGCAGTTTTGCATCTTTTTATCTATTTTTACTCTATAGTGTCTTGGGTAGTGTGGAAAGATGACTCATAAACTGAATAAAATAAATAAAAAATAAATATTTCTTGCTCTTGATACTTCTACTTATACAACCAAATGTGTGGTTAGCTTTTCCTAGTATTTTTTTAACATTTAACTGCCTATCTTTAAGTCATCTGAAATGATTACTCCTTGATCCTTTGCTTCTTTAACACTTTCTGGCCTTCTCCGCCAAATGATATCTAGATAGTAGATTTTTACACTTCATTGCATGATTTAACATTTCTTAGCACTTAGGTTCATTTTTCAAATTCCCAACCATTTTTCAGATTTACTATTTCAGTGAACCTAATTTCATTTTTGGCTCTTGTCTGAAAAAGAGGAAGTCCTTTGGTTCATTAAATGTGTTGTGTCCCTCTTCACACTTCTTTGTATTAAGGCTCCCATATCTACCTGCAGTGAAAGCTGCCATCCTGGGTACCGGAAGGCCATTGTGGATGGGGAACCTGTCTGCTGCTTCGACTGCATCCGCTGCTCTGAAGAAGAGTTTAGCAACCAAACAGGCGAGTGCTCTGAATGCCGCTCCGTAATGAGCATGTTCTGTAGGATGGGAAAGGTAGTATAAAGAGACCATAGGGAGTCAAGTATACATGCATTTCTCATTTAAAAATTGTGTTATATTATATGTATTTATAATGAGACATCTGCAAAAGGAGCAGATGAGGCCCTGGAAGGTAAAACACAATTGGAGGGTAAAATATTATATTGCCTAGAGAACATGGTGGCTTTGATTCTTTCCCCCCCTTTTTATAGTGGCCTTCCATGGGGTAGGAGATTGAATGACATGATTAGTTTTGATTATTTGAAACTAGGAGCATAATGTCAAGCAAACATTTATCAGTGGAGAAATCAGGTGCAAATTTCTGCAGTGATTATTGAGAGGAGAATAATCAAAGCAGGATAACGCACACGCAGCATTAGGGACAGATAATCAAACCCCGGAGGTTTTTCCACTTTCATTATTACCCATCTCAAAAGTACCACATATATTTGAGCTTCTGGTTGAAAGTCTAAAACTGTCCACATTGTGGCCGCCCCTGACTTAACGTCATCTGAAGGAACACCTAAACACACAGAGAAAAGCACCTGCATTGTTGATATTCACATATACATTGGCCCATCTAGATATGGACAAACATCAGACAAAAATAAATAAAGGCAACATGCACAAGGGAAGATGTTACCATGTAGATTTTATTGTATAGTTCTCGCCCAGATGGACAATAGGCTACTTTATTTTACCATAAACGTTATCTTGCAACTCAACATCTTCATAAACAAAAAAACCTAGAGAAGGATACAGTCAATCTAAAGGCAAATGGTGCCTGCTTTCTCATTTTTTAATGTAATAATTTCCTCTGATAAAAGCCACATATGGAACTGCTTCTTCCCACAGATGCTATTGAGTGTATGAAGTGTCCTGTTGACCAATGGCCCACCAAGAGACAGGATGGATGCCGAAAAAAGTCCACCGAGTTCCTGTCCTATCAAGAAACCCTGGGCATGACTCTGGCTGCTATTTCCATGTTTGGTGCCCTGGTGTCAGCCGTTATTCTTGTAGTCTTCATCCAGAACCGCCATACCCCAGTTGTGAAAGCAAACAACCGTGAGCTCAGCTACCTCCTATTACTGGTCCTCGCCCTGTGCTTTGGGTGCTCTTTAGTGTTTATTGCCTACCCCACAACACCAACTTGCCTGATGCGGCAGACTGCATTTGGTATTTTGTTCGCCATCTCCATCTCCTGCCTGCTGGCCAAGACCATCATGGTGGTCATAGCATTCAAGGCCACAAATCCAAACAGCAACCTCAGATCATGGATAGGTTCCCGACTACCCAATACCTTGGTGCTCTCCTGCAGCCTGGTCCAAGTCATCATCTGTGTCTCTTGGCTGATGGTGGCTCCCCCATTTCCCCAAATGAACATGAACTCCCAAATGGGGAAGATAATCATTGAATGCAATGAAGGGTCATTGACTGCATTCTGGTGCATGCTGGGATACATGGCTTTTTTGGCTACCATCAGCTTCATTGTAGCCTTTTTAGCTAGAAAGTTACCAGACAGCTTTAATGAAGCTAAGTTCATCACCTTTAGCATGCTTATATTTACTGCCGTGTGGCTCTCTTTCATCCCTGCTTACCTGAGCACAACGGGGAAATACACAGTGGCTGTGGAAATATTTGCAATTTTGTCCTCCAGCGCTGGGTTGTTGGGCTGTATATTCTTCCCCAAATGTTATATCATCATAATGAGACCAGAGATGAACACCAAGGAATTCCTAATGGGGAAACCTATAGCGCACCTCAGGAATACAAAGTAAATGTACTCTAATGCATTGATCAATAAATATCTGAGATTTCATGATGCAATCTTGTTTTCTGCAAATATATTTTCCTAAAAGACTATTCCTACAAAATTAATAGAAAAATCTGAACTATGAAAATAAATTAAGATTCCCTCTGAAGAAGTGACCATTAGAACTTATTTATTTATTTAATAGGTTTACATTGTAAGTTAACACTCCTTTTTAATGTACATTACCAAGCTTAAGTGAACTTAGAAATGACATCACTCGATCATCATAGGACCATCTTTGGCCAATCTGTAATACACACTGACTATATTTTCTTTTCAAAATCCATTCAGGGGTTAAAGATCCATTGCTGGGTACTGGAGCTGATGACCCCTAGTGGTAATCATGTGATACTAGCAGTACCACATAATTACCACAAGGAGTTCTCGGAGCCATTTTCACATGCTGTCTCGTGCTGAGTAGGACTGAATGGGCCTCACTCTTGTTCTCACTATACCCCATTGACCCCAGTAAGTCCAGAGGTATCAGTCGGGGTGGTGGGGGAACGTCCCAATATGGCAGGAGGGTCTCCTGGGCAGCTCAATCAACTTTATATAAACATAGAAACATTACAGCAGAAAGAGACCATATCCAGTCTGCCCTTCCATACCAAATACTATAGTCCCTTTTTTTCCTTTAAAGATTTTCTGTGTTGGTCTCATGCTTTCTTGAATTCAGTTACTGTCCTGGTCTCTACTATCTCCACTGGGAGACTATTGCATACATCTACCACTCTTTCTGCAAAGAAATATTTCCGCATATTACTCCTGAGTCTATCCTCTTTCTCCTTCATCCGATGCCCCCTCGATACAGAGCTTTCTTTCAATTGAAAAAGGCTCTCCTCCTGTCACAGATGTATTGAAATGTCTCTATCACCTCTCTCCCGCCTTTCCTCTAAAGAATTTGTATTGTGATCTTTAAGCCTGTCCCTATATGCCTTATTATGAAGCCCACTGACCATTTTGGTAGCCACCTTCTGTGCCGACTTTATCCTGTTTATATGCTTTTGAAGGTGTGGTCTCCAGAATTGCACACAATAATCCAAATGAGGTCTCACCAAAGACGTATACAAAGGCACTATCACCTCCTCCTTCCTGCTGGCCACTCCTTTCCCTATGGTTATTGAGGTCACCTTTTTAACCTGTTTAGTCACCTTAAGATCATCAGAAACAATCATGCCCAGATCCCACTCTTCTTTCATGGACAGAAGTACTTCACCTTCTATACTATAATGAGTTTTCAGGAGAGTATTGAATTTAGGAAAGGATGGCTCTTGGCGCAGTGGAAAGGAGAGCGTTCCAGAGGGAGGGACCCAGGAAAAAGAAGGCGGAATAGCAGGTGGACTGAAGGTGAGTGCGGAAGGGGGATGGGAGCACCTGCTTGACGTGGGTGAAGCAGGTGAGTTGAGTCAAGGTGTTGGGAGAGTTTGGACGAAGACAGCTTTCTCTAAGAACTTTGAAAGGAACGTTAAGTTAGAGACTGGGTGATAGTTGGAGGGATCAGGAGGGTTGAGGGATGATTTCTTCAGAATGGGCCAGACCAGTGCATGCTTCCAGGAGGTAGGGAAGTTGGCAAATGATAGGCTGGTGTTTAGGATGGTAAGGATGATCGTAAGAAGTGCTAGGGATGGTTCTGGTAGCCAAGCTGAAGGAATGGGATCTAGTGAGCAAAAGGTCTTGTGAGAGGTGGAGAGCAATTTAAAGAGCTCATTGGAGGATATTGGGTGAAAAACAACCAGACATGAGAGAGAGGGAGATGAGGCTGGAGAGAGTGGGGGGGGGGGGTGCTGCAAAGGGTGGGGACAGAAGGTGAAGGATGGCAGCAACGATTGTATTTTTGAGTCAAAAAAGGAAGCCAGCTGGGATGGTGGGGGAATGCTAATGGAGCTGCAGGATGGGAAACAGGCCTGTAGGGATGACAAAGACTTCAGAACAGAGGAGATGCGTCAAGAGGAGCTAGGTGCTGAGGAGATGATGGTGGAAAAATATGTACGCTTGGCCTGATTGGACTTGTGAGTGGTAAACCTGGTGGGAGGACTTAAAATGCTGTAATGATGTAGATGTGTGATGTTTCCGCCAGATTTGTTCAGAATGTTGCAGTGCAGCGAAGGAGATAGAGCCCGGGATGAAACCAGGGTTGATGAGAGTGTGTCAAGGGTGGGATGAGCCGAGAGTGCATGGGAGTAACTTGATCAAAGGCGACGGAAAGGGAGGAGGTCCATAGGGAAACTTGTTGCTCCTTCGTTAGTGAGAAGAAATCAGAGAGGAACAGTTGGTCTGCAGTGGAAAATACTCCATCGCTCGAGGTGTGATGTGACGTGACCAGTGGAGTGCCTGCTGGGAGTGAGGCGAGGAGGGTCAGGAAATGCGTGATGGGGCGGTGATGAGGGATGCATGTATAAGTGGAAAAAGAGGTGGTTGGTCCAGGGGAGTGGGGTTACTGGAAAATTAAAGAGCTGAAATGAGGATGTGGAGGAGGTTAATACTAGGTCAAGAGTTTGACCAGCAGGACATGCTGCAGGAGGGCTAAATTGTGAATTAAAGTTACAAAGGAGAGGTCTCGTGCAGAGGATGGTGAGTGAAAATGCACATTGAAATCTCCCAAAATGAGCTACTGGGAAAAATGGAGAGTGATATCAGCTATAGTTGCAGACAGATCGTCCAAAAGCTGGGGGCACAGAGCAGGAAGAGAGTAAATTAAAAGACAGAACATGGGAGGAGACAAATGGAGGTAAGAGAGCTTTGGGATAGTGCAGAGAAGGCGAATGCAGTCGGGAGAATGGTAGGGAGGAGTGGTGGACAACGGCCACTGCCCCTCCAGTGCACCCGGCTCTCGGGAGGGAGATGGCTGAGAAGTTTGGGGAAGACAATGGCTCAAAAGGGTATTCTCCTCCTCTTTCAGACAAGTTTTAGAGAGGTACAGGAGGTCTAGATTGTTCTCTACAAGCAGGTCCTGTATCAAAATAGACTTGGATGGGACCAGGCTGCTGGCAGTAACCTTTAAAAAGGAGATAGAGCAGCTTTTAAACTAGATAATAAGGGAAAGCCAATAGTAGCCCAAGAGCACATGGTTTGGAAGGATGCATCCAGGAAAGTGTGGGGCCCTGCATCCCACAACACATGTTTGCTAGATATCACCAATTACCAATTAGCAACAAATCACTCAGACTGCAAATCGCTCGAATACAATGCTCTTTATTCGGGTACCAGAACAAACAAACAGCAACTGTTTTGAGCAATAGTCTTTGTCTGAGGGCCTCTCTGCCTTCCTGGCACTAATTACATTCTTCAGAGCGGAGAGTATTTTTCTATTAATTAGTTTCTGGCCTCCTGGCTTGGCCTGTATTCTGGGCCTGACTGTGCACACTACTGTACAAAGTAAGGTCTCTCAGGCTGTAGCAGGCCTCATAGCCATACTCTCTCTTCCATAGCTCACATGAGTTGCTTCTGTGCCATTCAAACGGGGTTGCTTGCATAAGGCAGGAGTGCAGTCAAAGAAACAGATGAAGCAGATCTGATCAAAATTTCCCAAAATTTCCCAACAAAAGATACTAGCAAAAGACTGAAGTTAAGGCATATCGACAGAGAGGTTCTAGTAGAGACAAAAATAACCCAAATGCCCTTAAGTACAAAGCAGACAGAGCTTAAAGATTCCAAATTATCACTGCTTACTGATAACCAGATTAATATGAATAAAATATGACCTCCAAAATGATTATATGCAAATGCTAGAAGTCTAAAAAATAAGATGGGAGAGTGAGAATATATAGCACTAAATGAGAGGTTAGATATGATTGGTATCTCAGAGACCTGGTGGAAGGAGGACAACCATTGGGACACTGTGATACCTGGGTACAAATTATATCGAAATGATAGAGTAGATCAAATTGTTGGAGGGGTTGCGCTCTATGTTAGAGAGGGCACTGAGTCACATAGGATTAAAGTATTGCAGGCAACAAAATACACGGTAGAATCTCTATGGATTGAAATTCCATGTAAAAAGGGGAAGGGGAAGATGATGGCAGTGGGGTTGTACTACTGACTGCCTGGCCAAAATCAACAAATGGATGATGAAATGCTCAAAGAAATCAGGGAAGCTAACAAAAGTTACAATATAGTATTATGGGTGATTTCAATTTACCCTAGTATCTACTATCTCCCTATCTGTGTCAAGGCAGGACATGATAGGGAGATAAAGTTTCTAGATTAAATAAATGACTGCTTCTTGGAGCAGCTGGTTGCTGAACTGAAAGAGGGGAAGTCATTTTGGACCTAGTCCTTAGTGGAACACAAGGTCTGGTGCAAGAGATAAGGATGTTGGGGCCACTTGGTAATAGTGATCATTAGCATGATCGTGTTTGATTTCATAAATGGAGGAAGGATGACAAGGAAATCCACAGTTCTACCTCTTAACTTTCAAAAGGGAGACTATGATAAAATGAGAAAAACAGTTAAGAAAAAACTAAAAGGAGCAGCTGAAAAGGTTAAAAATTTGCATTAACCATGGGCGTTCTTTGAAAATACTTTCTTGGAAGCCCAGACCAGCTGTATTCCATGCTTTAAGAAAAGTGGAAGGAAGTCCAAGAAACTACCAGAATGGTTTAAAGGTGAGGTCAGAGAGGTTGTTATAGCCAAAAAAGCATTTTTCAGGAAATGTAAAAAGAATCCAAATGCCGAAAACTGGAAACAACATAAGCACTGGCAAGTTAGATGCAAGTTAGATAAGGCAGAAAAAGAGAGAATTTGAGAAGAAGCTTGCTGTGGAAGCAAAAACACACAAAAATACTTTTTCAAGTACATTTGTAACAAGAAAAAAACCCTGTGAGAGAGTCAGCTGGACCATTAGATGATAGAGGGGTTAAAGGGCACTAAGAGGGGACAAGGTCATAGCGGAAAGACTGAATTAATTCTTTGCTTCAGTCTTTACTGAAGAAGATGTAGGGAAATTACCCATAACTGAAATGGTATTTAGAAGTGATGCATCAGAAGAATTGAAAGAAATATTGATAAACCAGGAAGATATATTACAACTATTTGATAAATTAAACAGTAGCAAATAACCTGGACCCGAGGATGTTGAAAGAACTGAAATATGAGATTGCAGACCTACTATTAGTAATCTGTGAACTATCATTAAAATCATCTGTAGTACCTGAAGACTGGTGAATGGCCAGTGTAAGGCCAGTTTTTCAAAAGGGTTTCAGGGATGATCCAGGAAACTACAGACCGGTAAGCATGACGTCAGTACCAGGCAAAATAGTAGAAACCATTATAAAGAACAAAATTACTGAACATGTAGATAATCATAGTTTAATGGGAGAAAGCCAGCATGGCTTTAGCCAAGGAAGGTCTTGTCTTACTAATCTGTTATATATTTTTGAAGGTGTGAATAAACAGGTAGACAAAGGTGAGCCGGTTGATATAGTGTTTCTGGATTTTCAGAAAGCCTTTGACAAGGTCCCTCATCAGAGACTTTTGGCAAAACTAAAAAGTCATGAGATAGGAGGCAGTGTACTATTGTGGTTCAGGAACTGGTTAAAAGATAGAAAGCAGAGAGTAGGGCTAAATGGACAATTTTCCCAGTGGAGAAGGGTGAATAGTGGAATACCCCAGGGATCTGTGCTGGGTCCGCTGCTTTTTAATATATTCATAAATGACCTGGAAATGGCAATAATGAGTGAGGTTATCAAATTTGCAGATGACACAAAACTATTTAAAGTTGTTAAAACTCATGAGGATTATGGAAAATTGCAAGATGATCTTGATAAATTGGAAGGCTGGGCATCCAAATGGCAGATGAAATTTAATGTGGACAAGTGCAAGGTTATGCACCTAGGAAAGGAAAACCCAAACTATGGTTACACGATGAAAGGTTCCACATTAGGAACCACTACCCAGGAAAAAGATTTGCGTGTCATCGTAGATAGCATGTTAAAACCCTCTGCCCAATGTGCAGTGGCGGCCAAGAGAGCAAATAGAATGCTAAGGATCATAAGGAAAGGAATAGAGAATAAAACAAAGGATATTATAATGTCTCTGTATCATTCTATGATGCGACCGCACCTTGAATATTGTGTGCAATTCTGTTTGTCGTATCTTAAAAAGGATATAGAGAAATTAGAAAAAGTACAGAAGAGAGCCACCAAAATGGTAAAGAGTATGGAAAGATACCGCTATGAGGGGAGGATTAAAAGATTAGAGCTTTTCAACCTCAGAAAGAGATGGTTGAGGGGAGATCTGATAGAGGTCTATAAATTAATGAATGCAGTGGAATGGGTAAACGTAGCTCAATTCCTTATGGCACCAAAAATTAGAAAGACTAGGAGACATGCAATGAAAATATTTTTTCACTTAATGCATAATCAAACTCTGGAATTCCTTATCGGAGGATTTAGTAAAGGCTGTTAGTTTAGCTGGGTTTAAATAAGGTTTAGACAAGTACCCGAAGAACAAACCAGTCGGTACTAGAGGAGATCAAACCTAAGCTTTCTTTAGAAGCTCAGATGACAAGACTTCGACTTTCATACTTCGGACACATCATGCGAAGAGAGAGATCATTAGAGAAAGACATCATGCTTGGCAAGATAGAAGGTCAATGCAAAAGAGGAAGGCCAGCAATGAGATGGATCGCTACAATAACAGCAGCTACGGGTACCAGCCTGTCAACAATGAGCCGCCTGACTGAAGACCGAACACAATTTAGGATAGCTATCCAGAGGGTCGCCATGAGTCGACTCCGACTCGACGGCACTTAACAACAACAACAACAGACAAGTACCTGGAGGAAAGGTCCATAAACCATTATTAAAGAGGACCCAGGTAATCCACTGCTTGCCCCAGTACAAGCGTTATGGAATCTGTGTGTCTTTTTGGGAAACTGTCAGGTACTGTGATATGGATTGGCCACTGCTGGAAACAGGATACTGGGCTTGATGGACCTTGGTCTGACCCAGTAATGGCATTTCTTATGTTCTTAAGTCAGTCACTTTAGGGTCCATTGCTAGGGTGCTCAATTTATTTATAAGTCAACTGTGCGGAACAATGTCAAAAGCTTTACTGAAATCTAAGCACACCACATGAAGAGCTCTCCCTCTGTCCAACTCTCTGATCACCCAGTCAAAGAAATTAATAAGATTTGACTGAAAAATCTGCCTCTAGTAAAACCATGCTGCCTCGGATCCTGCAATCCATTGGACTCCAGAAACCTCACTGTCCTCTGTTATAGCAGTGTTTCCATTAATTTACTCACCACAGAGGTCAGACTAACTGGCTTGCAGTTCTCAGACTCAAGGGGGGGCATTCTGACTGCCTCACTGTGGGGGAGGGAGGGACACAGCTTCTTTCTGTAGGGAGGGTAGGATGGGGGAATGGCCCTATGCAAGTGTGGCCCATGTCAGGGGCTGCCAGGGGGATGCCGGGTGGGGAGGGGGGGGGGCTCAGGGGAGTGATGTCAGAATATATGTCTGCCTCTGTCAGTAGGCATGTATTCAAGCCTGGGGCAGATCTTAATGCCGACATTCACATTTTGTTTTCCAGACGTGGATTCCCTTTATAAAATCAGGACTGCACATCTGCATGGTGGGCCCTGTCCAATTCCCTCTCACTCTCCACCCCCACTATTCCCCTGGCAGGGTAGACTTGGTGAGCATTCCCACATCTAGAAAAAGCATGATCTAAAATGGCTTTGAGACGTGTATTTCAGTCTACAAGTCTCAATGCAGCTTTTTGGATGGGGGGATACTTCCAAAACACCCTCCCCCCCCCCTCTAAAACAAATTGGAGAAAACATTTGTTCACTCATTGTAAAATCAAACTGTTGCATTTGTTGGTGGGAAATATGGTCAAGGCATAGCTGGGTTTAAAAAGAATTTAGAAAAGTTACTGGAGGAAAAGTCCATAATCTGTTATTAGCCATGTAGGCGTGAGAAATCCACGGCTTATCTCCGAGTGCGATCAATGAAGAACAGATCTACTCCTTGGGACTCTGCAGGTACTGACAACCTGGATCAGCCATTGCTGGAAATACAATGCTGGATTTGACGGACTCTAAGGGTTTGTTTACTTAGCTGCGGTAGCGGCTTCTGTGTGATATTGGAGCCACGGCCCCTTAGTCTGACTCAGTATCTTATGGTCTCTTCCCACTAGCACTGCTTGGCCTTGAGCAAGTCACTTAACCCTATATTGCCTTTGAAAAATCCAAGTTATCAATGTCCCTGTTTAATGTTTATGTAACAAAGTAAACCGCTTTGACTGAAATAAATACTCCCATAATTATAGTTTGAAGAAATGGCAGCTCTTTTTTCCCATCTGTTCTACAGTACAGTAATGAAAAGTAATTTCCCTTAAATCTACTTATTTCGAAGTTCTGTCCTTTGTTTATCAATTACATCTTCCCCCGTGGCTTATGGAAACCACAAAACAATTAGCAATTATTCCATCATAGAAATTGGTCCTCGTGATGAGGGAATATGAGAAAGGTTATAAGCCAGTAACTGACAGCGCCATCGTTAGACCGTGTGTGAGCTCCAGCTTCATTGAGAAGGATGTCAACCAGAATTGTGTAAGTCCTTAAAATATTATTAACATTGTCAGAAATCTAAAAGGTGTCATGAAAGACCAAACTTAAAGGGTAGATTCAAGATTTTGGGCCAAAGGAGAAATGCTTCAAAAAGACAATGACTCAAGGTTATTTTGCAGAGGTTTGACATAAGGCAAATTTCTGCCATGTTTCTGAAGGCATTTCCTGGCTATATCAGACATTTCTCTCTTTCTCTGCACACATCCACCAGATCGCTAAAACCTGTCGCTTCTTTCTCTATAACATTTGCAAAATTTGTCCCTTCCTTTCTACACACACTTCTAAGACCCTCATCCTCTCACTAGTCACCTCCCATCTTGACTATTGTAACCTATGTCTTGTTGGTCTTCCTCTGAATTATCTTTCTCTCCTTCAATCTGTTCAAAACTCAGCTGCACGGCTTATCTTCCACCAGTGTCGCTATGCTCATGTAACCCCTCTTCTCAAGTCACTTCACTGGCTCCCTCTCCATTTTCACATCCAATTCAAACTTCTCCTACTTACCTACAAGTGCATTCATTCTGCGGCTCCTCACTACCTTTCTTCTCTTATCTCACGTTACACTTCTACTCGGGGACTCTGCTCCTCTGGGCATGGAGAACGCATTACCACTAGTACAAGGCCCATTGCCACATGCTCAGCGCCAATACAGCTCTTAACATGGGTTCCTCTAATGACTCCTCCACGGGAGTTGCTAAGTGAACCCACCTCCGCAGAGCGCACATTCCCGTGGTTCATCAGGCAAAGCCTTTGATATTAGTATGTGTTTGTTTGATGGGTTAGTTGAAAATCTTTAGTGGAGTTTAGTAGAAGGGAGTCTTAGTCTGTCAGGAGATGGAAATCCATTCCTTCAGAGACGTATGTACATAAAGTATGTGCTAAGATCTATGCCTGTTTCTCTCAATACATGTGTTATCCATACCTGCAATGTAAGTGTGATGTCTAAAGACATGTCTATCCAAATTCAGATAGGGGCACAGATGAGCCATCCGAATGGCCCCAAGCAAGACGGGCCCGTTTGGACCCAATTCTGGACTGTGGGAACTAAATGTTTCCATGGTAACCAGAATCAGGCCTGAAGACAGGCCGGCCTGCCCCTGCTGCCTGTGAGGACGTCCTCCCCACAGGCGCCCCTGACTGATGGGTCCTCGGACTCTCTTTTCCCCATCGCCTGACCCAAGGCTGGCCTGACGTGGCCTAAATTGGGCAACAGGAAACCCTGCACCCGACCCTGGCCCTGGTCCCAGGGGGGATCCCCTGACCCGATCGCCTGGCTTTTGCTGCTTATTCCATCTTTGAGGTAGAATAAGCAGGGTGTCCCCACGGGCCCGTCAGGACAAACAGGTCCGTGACCTCAATTGGCTCTGCATGTCCTGTAGGGCTGGGCCACCCCTGATCCCCCCCAATCCTGTCCCCCACTGGCTCTGCCCATCCTGATATGGGGGTAGCCAAAGGAGGAATCAGGCCCCGCAACCCCTGTCCAAGAATCAGGCTCATAGGCACCTATGTATCCTTATAATATAGGAATAAACAAAAGCTATCTCCAAAGCTACGTGTCCTGTTATAAAATTGCACACCCAAATATGCCCAAGGCTTTGCAACAGAAATCAGTAGAGGAGGCACTCGGTACCATGTGGGTCCATTCTCACTTCTAGGCCTGAGTCACCTCTTCATCTCCTGCTTATCCCTCAATCCCTGTCGTGGACCATCTGTTTTGGAAGAAGGAGGGTAAAGGGAGAGTTTTACTTTAGGGCTGAGGCAGTAAAATATGATTGTAGGTTGTTGAAAGAAAAAAACAGGGAGGCTGGACTGGTATTGCAGTGTAACTTTACTGAAAAAAAGGTTTAGAATGAGGAAGAACCACGATGCAACATGAGATTTAGTTACAGTTACTGACAATTTCATAAGCAGAAACTTCAAAAGCAAGATCTGTGTGACTGATTCCTTGGAATTTCAATCAGTTTCTGGGTCAATGTCCCTTTCTGATCTTTAGGAGGTCTCCTTAGGATCTGCAAATGGAGTTTTTCTCTCCTCACCTGCAATTTCTTTCCTCATACCTGGGTTCAGTGCTTCCTGGATCCAAGACATGAGATTCTCCACCTCCTCCTCTTCTCCCTTATTTTGGTATCTGCTTATGGTACTAAATCAGGTTGAGGTCTCCCTGCTCCAGAGATCTGTTCTGCATAACAGATTGGGGATGGTAGGAACTGGCTCCTAAGTCCATGATTCATAGAGATTCATCCCATCACTACTCGTCATCTTCACTTACTCTGTAGCTATGACCCAACCCTAGCCCTAATCCTAAATCTAACTCTAACCCAAACTGTAATCTTAACCCTAACCATAACATTCAACATAACCCTAGCCATAACCACCCACCAATGTCAAGTGATGACCAGTTTAATTTTCTACTCTCTCCAAGGTCAAAGCTGAATAAAAGGCAAACTGAGACTGGCAGAGCTCTGCGCAGAAAATCATGCAGATGGTACTGACTTATTTCCTGATATTAAACTTCGCTGAATATAATGCGACTAAGATCAACTGTCGACTAAGCAGTACGAACATGACAGGATACATAAAGCAGGGGGACATCATTATAGGGGGGGTCCTCCCTGTTCACACTGTTAAAACATACCCTTTGATTTCCTTCACAGACACCCCCAACATCCAGTCCTGTGACACGTAAGTAGTGGAATATTTTCTCCTTACTTTTATTTTTCATTTAAATGAAGTTCTACATAGAAACATGACAACAAATAAAGACCATATGCCCTGTTCATTCTGACCGTCCCTACCAACTACTAAATTTTACAGCTTTTTTTTCCATCAGAGATCCTCTATGTTTTGTCGCATGCTTTCTTGAGTCCAGATACAGTCCTTGTTACTATTACATCCATTATTGTCACTAGCTGTCTCTCTATGAGATTTATCAGAGGACCATTGTTCCTCCCGTTGCTCTTGTTAACACCCAACAGGCTCAATTTTCATCAGTCGACTCAACTGACCTTCCCTTGTCCCACTCCTACTCATCTGTCTTATGCCCTCCAGTCCCTCTTGCTCCATAAAAATGGGGAATCTGATGGCTCTGGGGTACCTTGTGCAGTTGGATGGTCTGTTGGACCTGCAACAGGCAGCTCCATTTATACCGCTTGAGTCCTCTGGTCCCTTATTGTCCATGTGGTTTGGTGGCACTACGGTGCTTCATGTGCTTTGGTGGTCTGATTACTGTGGTCCTCACTATCAAACTTTGTTGCCATAGCTCTCTGTTGTCCTTTTTGTCATCTTCCATGTCTTCCAGCATCTTAGTAGCGGAACGTGCAAATGCATCACACCAGTCAGTGACAGGTAGATGCCATTTCATCCTCAGTGCCTCAAATATATAAAGCGCCCAATATTCAGAAAATCCTTGGCACCTAAGTTAGGTTCCTAAATTTGTTCCCTATTTTTAGCCAAACCTAGGACCTAAGCTTTCAATTGAACATTCACTGAAATTTAGGATCCTAAACGTTATGTCCTTAAATTCACATCTGCCACTCATGTGCCTAGATCGGTGTTTCTCAACCCACTCCTGAAGCATGACTAGCCTATCAGGGTTTCAGCTTTACCAGCAGAAATATGCATGAGAGAGATCCTTGAATGAAGGAGAGGGCTGAGAAGCACTGACCTAGATTTAGGAGCCTAATTTTTATCCCATTCCTAAATTCATTGCTACCTACTTTCAAGATTCCGAAATTTAAGAGCCTAGTGAAATTAAGGCACCCTTTTATTAAAGAGCAGTTAACGCAGATTTGCAGTAACAACTAACGTGCACTAAAAACCTCCATCACAATAAAAATCCCCACAAAGTGCTCTGCGTGCTATGGGGCAGAGAGTTGGTGGGTTAAGGGTGGAGAGTGAATGCTGACAGTACACTGTGGGCAACGTGGGCATCATTACCGCACACCTACACCCCTTGATGGGAGGCGTTAGGTACATCAGCATGAATTGCAAATGCCGCTGTCATGCATTAAGAAACTTTCAGTGCGGTAACTGATGGAAGCATGCTGAGAGCCCCCTACAGTTAGAATGGGGCTGTTGCACGTGCCGTGTGTCATATTTTGCTCCTAAGTAGCGTTAAGTGCAGAAGCCTAGCATACTTTAGTAAAAGGCCCGTAAGTGTGAATCTAGGCGTTCAGCCCTAGCAAATTTTCACAGAGACCAATTTAAGGACCTAACAATCAGTTCATATATTGACCTCATAGATGATAACATCGTCATGATTGTTCTTCAGGTTGCCAGATGAATTCTCTGACCCTTTACAAATCCAGGCTGGAAACTCACCTCTTCGCTGTTGCTTTTGGATCTTGACTCACCTGATCTCCTTGTTTCCTAATCTTCCCCTTTAGTTTTATCCCTGTCTACACCTTTTGTGTTGTTTGTCTTGACTAGATTGTTAGCTCTGATGAGCAGGGACTGTCTCTTACATGTCTGTGATCTGATAAAGAAGTAAATCACAGTAGATGATATTACAGTTGTTGAGACGTGAAAAGACCCGGCTGCGAATTACCGCGGCCGGGCACAGACGCCCATTGGCGAGCCGAGGGTTAGGGGGGAGGGCAGGGAGGGTGGGGGACGGCGAGGGCGGGCAGTTGGGACAGGAATAAAAGTGTGTCCGGCACTGGCTTGGCCTCTTTCGCCACTCCCCCCCCCTTCCTAGAAGAGGACGGACATCAGAGGACCGCATCGGCAGCATTGAGTTCAACGGAGGATTGCAGCAAGCAGCAAGTACAAAATAAGGGGTTGAGAATTCGACAGCGGTGCTACCAGCCGTGGCGGGGTCCTCTGGGGGTGGGCCTCGTGGTGGTGGAAGCAGCCTATGTTTTCTGTGTGCGGGGGGGGGGGGGGTGTATAGCAGACGACAGCCAGGGAGGATAGGGAAGGCAGCCAAGAACCCCTACCTTTCTCGTCCTCGAAGATGGCGGCATCAGTGGCCAGTCGGGAGACAGACCTGCGGGGGAGCCTGGGGAGAGGTGCTGAGTTATGCGGGCCATGTGCACGCCAAAAAAGACACCGCGGGCACACCCGATATCAGGCAGGATGGGAGAAGATACTCCAGGGCACAAAAGAGTAAACAAAAAAAAAACCACAGAGGAACAGGCGGCTGCATGTGGGGAAGCACAGCCTAGAGGCTTTCTTTTAAAAAAAAAAAAAAAAAAAAAGAGGGGGGCATGGCATTGTTTAAACGTGGATTCAGGGCTGAAAAGTATTGAGGAAGAAAAGTAATGTGGAGTAATGCTACCATCTAATGGATACAACCAGTATAGCAGATTATTTGGATGAATTTGTTTCAGTTTTATATTGAAGATGGCCAGGTGAATAAAGAAACGGAGAATGTATGAATGTTCAATTGAGGACTGAAAGGGTTCTGCAGCTAGGAAGATATGGGAACTTTTGCTGACGGGATATATACATATATATAGACATGTATAGACATATATAGACATTTGGATATATATAGATATCTATAGATATTAGATATATATATATATGTGGATATCTGAAATAAGTGTAGCACGGGATTAAGGCAAACATCCGAGACAGTAGAGTAATTTAGATTTTTCCATCACCTCCGTGTAGTAATTTTATCCTAGGTTAGAGATGCCGAGAAAGGAGATACAGAAGGCTTCCAGGACGCGAGGCGCACAGAGGGCAGATGGCAGGGCTACACCGAAGAAAGCACCAGCAACAAGGGCACGGGCAGCTACTGGTGCAAGCAAAAGGAGAGCATATATGGCCGGCCATGATGCATCAAGCAGCGCAGCAGCAGTAAAGCCTAGGCACAGTGATAGGAAGAAGGCGCCACAGCAACAGGAAACTCAGCCCCTCCAAAGAGGCAAGAGCTGGACGAGCTGCTACAGATGGTACGTGAGCAGGTTTCACAACACGGCCTGTCCTCAGTCAAACAAAGACTGGGAATGCCAGGCTTCAGGAGTGAACAACAGCCGACAACGAGCAATAGCGCATCCACACCTAGCACGACAAATGGTAAGTTGGGGTGTGAAAGGGGGCACCAGAGTTGTTAGCCTCATCATCTGAGGATTCCTTTTCTGACAGTGATGGTGACATGGCATTGGCAGATGTGATAAAAAGTGCATTAAAAAGACTTAAAAGAAAGAAAAAACCCAATCAAGTCCGCTGATGCAGGCATGGTCAGGGCAGAATCAGAGAGGTGAGGACCCTGAGAGCATGCCATCTGGGGCGGCCCAAAGAATGCAGGTAGATTGGTGCGATACCAGTCGCGATCCACGCTGCGGGGTGAGCTCACTGGCCATTTCAGTGCCCAAAAAGATAAAAAAGCGGATTTGGAGACGAGAATATATTGACTTATTATCTCTCCTGCTTAGGGATCAGGATGAAGAATCAAATAGTGGAAAAGATAGGGATAAAAGAGGCAAGAGGGACAGGAAGCCTAAAATTCCTAAATCCATTAACAATTGGGTGACAGCATTCCACATCTTTATGAGCGTGGTAATGGAGAAGGAACCCGAGTCGGGGCCATATCTGACCAGGTACCTGGACACGATTATCCGAGCACATAAACAATACAGGGGGGTGGGCCTGGTTAAACTATGATGTGAAGTTCAGGAGGAGCATGGCCGAAGATCCCACACTGGCATGGCATCATAGGATACTGGATATGTGGACAGAGGAAATGGCGCCCAATAGGCCATGGTGTCAGGACGGGCTACAGCAGCCTTTTCAGGGCACGCAATGGCAACAGCCTTTTCAGAGCACCCAATGGTGGCCAGCCAATCAGTTGGCGGGGCGACGGGCATGCCGCCAGTACAACGCAGGGAGTTGTACATGGCAGCCTTGTAAATACAAACATTCCTGCTCAGTATGCGGAAGTGGACACCCCGGTTTCACATGCAGAGCATCAAGGGAGGCCAAGCCTTTCAGAGCGGTACAGCAACGCTCAAACGAGGGAATTGGCGCCAACACCCATCAGGCTTGAGAGTATGCGGCCGTGGCTGAGAGCCTACCCAAAGCGGGATATAGCTATCAGTATCGAAAATGGCTTCTCGCAGGGTTTCCGCATTCCATCCCTAATAACAAAACAACAAGCACAAGCGCGCATCATAAACAACCCCCCATCGGTCCGTAAACACAACTCGATTGCACACAGCAAGATAGCTAAAGAAATAGGTATGGGGAGAGTAGTGGGTCCTTTCAAGTCACCGCCATTCAAGGACATCGTAATCTCTCCATTGGGGGTCATACCAAAAAAGGAACCGGGTCAGTTCCAGTTAATTCACAATCTATCATACCCCGAAGGGAAGTCAGTTAACAATTATATTGATCCGGCCTTATGCTCCGTTAAATATGCAACCATCGACCAGGCAGTTATGCTCATATGAAGTAAGGGGCAGCGGGCACAGCTAGCGAAGGCGGATATAGAGTCTGCTTTCTGGCTATTGCCGGTACATCCTGAGTCTTTCCCAATATTGGGTTTTATGTTCAATGGGGAATTCTTTTATGATAAATGTTTGCCCATGGGATGTGCGGTATCATGCGCATATTTCGAACAATTTAGTTCATCCCTACACTGGGTAGTTGAAGACTTGGCAGGCCCCAACATTGCCGATGCTCTTTCTCGTTCTAAGATCAGGCTCTTTCACCAACTGGCTCCCGAAGCAGACACGGTCAAGACAGCTGTGCCCGAGCATGTCTGGAAGTATGGTCCACCGAGGTATGGGAGCTCCTGTTAGGCTCCTTAGCAGAGCATACCAGGCGAAAATACGTAGCAGCATGGGAGCAGTACCAAACATTTTGCAGAGAAGCCATAATACAACAAGAAGACAGACTTAAGGTAGAAACAATACTGAGATGGATTTTGCATTGCCAAAGCAATCGCTACACAAAAGCGGCAGTGCAAGCCCGTCTAGCAGCGGTATCATTTTTTGCAAAGGCTTTAGGTAAGAGGAGTCCTCAGTCAGATTTTGTCATTAAGAAGGTAATGAGAGGTTGGTCCATGGGGCAGCCCCGGAAAGTTGACCAATGGCGCCCGATCACTCATCAGATGCTCCAACAGCTGATGGTAACAACTAGCCAAGTATGTTACAATGAGTACGAGACTAGGCTGTTTAGATGTGCCTTCTCGTGGGCGTTTTACGGAGCATTTTGGGTAGGGGAGCTAGTGGCATCCTCATCCTCGAGGCGCGGGACAGCCTATGGAGGTATAGAGAAGCGGGATGTAAGCATAGTCGCAGGGGCCATAGTGCTACACTTGCGCAGATCCAAAACCAACACGGTGGGAAAAGGGGCACGTGTGGTGTTGTCGTCATTACCCGATGACCCCTCATGCCCGCTGAGAAATGCTATAGCCTACCAACACTTACGAGCAGACGCAGGAAATCAATGGTTCGTGCATGCGAACGGTGCCCCCTTATCACGTTTTCAATTTATCAAAGTACTCAAGCTTGTAATAGAACGAGCGGGACGGGATGCAAGCTTGTACGGCTCGCACTCCTTTCGTATCGGAGCTGCTTCAATTGCAGCCAGCATTGGGATCTCAAAAGAACAGATCATGCATATAGGCAGATGGCGCTCGGATAGATACAAACTGTACATACATCCAGCGGAATGAAGAACGGATGGGTTTAAAAAAAAAATTTAAAAAAAAAACAAACTAATATGTAGAGGGCAGGGGCAAGTCGATACTGACAATTTGGGAACAATGTTTGTATCAATGTTGTGGCAAATCATTGTTGTGACAATTGTTTGCTAATTCTGCTATAATCATATCTTTCTGATTGTGATCCAATGCAGGAGTAAGTCACCGCCTCTGGCCGCGTGAAGCTTGGATATGCGGCCATTCATTTGTTCACTGGGCACAAAAGCAGACTCGGTGCAGACCGCAGGGGCTGAATTTGGGGTTACGCAGTGCAGAGGTTTCAGTGGTATGGCTGGGGCGACGAGGTATGGTGTGGGACCAGCTAGTGCTGTCCTTGCTCCAAAGGAAGAGATCGACCGGGATCCCAGTGATGATTGTGACCCACCTGGGGGGCAACGACCTTGCATCCACACGCAGCGTCGAGCTCACAAAAAAAATGCAAAGCGACATGCTGACACTAGTGAACACCTTTCCCGGGACGCTCCTGGCATGGTCTCACATCATACCACGGCGCGTGTGGAGGGGCGATAATTCACACAGGGCATTGGAGAGAACGAGACAAAAAGTGAACAAGTGGATGGCACGCTTCATGGGGGCAATAGGAGGTTACAGCATCAGGCATGACCTCATCGAAGAAAGTTGCCCGGGATTGTATCGTGCAGATGGAGTGCACTTGTCTGACATAGGAATGGACATTTTTTTGTGCGCCATACAAGACACGGTCGAATGATTATGGCAGAAGCAGGTGTTGGCCACAGCGGCGTGTTGATAAGTGGGGCCCCGTCAACAAGCGAGGATTCGCTGCTGTCGGGGTTGGCAGAAAAAACGCCCCCGATGAGAGAGAACACAGCCCAGGCTTTAAGTGAAGGGGAGAGTTGCAGGAGAGAAACATGGACCTTCCCCCAGAGAGATTGACAAGGCAACAAGAACACCACGCAGATGGCCCCATGCCTCGCTTTGACGGCGGGCAAAGGGGGGTAAAGCAAGAAAAAGGTTGCCAAGTCTGCTTGAACGGCAGGCGCAACAGCTTGTCGATTGAAGGATATGGAGAGGACTAAGGACTGAGGAAAAAGCTTTGAAGGCTAATTTTCCTCCAGCCACTTACAAGGACTGTGGGATATTGGCTGTGTCTCTCGAGGGGGCAGAAAAGGCATGTGGTGCCGGAAAGGAATTGTGTACAGTGTTTGGTTGATTGTTATGTGCATGCTGCGACCAACAGTTTTGTTCTGTTAATAACCATTGTTGATAAATAAATGGAAATAGTTTTTGTGAAAGAAAACCCTTGGCAAAATGTGGTGACTTATTGGGGGGGGGGCAAGTGACGGGGTAAGGGTGGGACAAAACCCGAGGCTGTCATGCCAGTTGTGCGGCTGTGATAAGAGTGCAAAGTAGAGTAGTGATGACAGAATCAGTAAGAAACAACATAACAAACAGATCTGATGTAGAGTATAGAAGGAGCATCTAGCTACTTCACTAATCTGATCGTGAACGATGAGACCACTATTCAGAACAACTCCAAGGTATTTAAGAGAAGAAACCAGAGTGAGAGAGGAAGCATTCAGTGAAGGAGTTACAGAGAAAACACAGGAAGAACCAGTGAGCTAAATCATGAAAGTCTTAGAAGGGTTCAGCTAGAGATGATTGGTATATAACCAGTGAGCCAGATGGGAAAAGCAGATGTTGACAGTGGTGAGATCAGAGAGGAAGGATGAGCATGGAAGAGAAGTAAAATATCATCTGTGTAGAGGTAAACAGAAATCCCATGTTGTTGGAAAAGATTAGCAAGAGGGGCTGTAAAAACATGAAAAAGCAGGGGGGCCAGGACTGAGCCTTGGGGAACACCACACATTAAGAGGATAGTGGAAAAAGTAGAAGAATGAAACAACATTGAGTAGGAGAGACCAGATAGAAAAGAATGAAACCATTGAAGAACAGATCCATGAAGGCCGGCAGATTGTAGACAACGTAGAAGAAGAGAGTGACTGACAAGATCGAATGCTGAGGATAGATCAAGTGAGATAGCCAAAGAAATGTTTCCCCTATCAAGTGATACTGCTTTTTTGGAATCTTCTAATGAGGAGATCTCAGCTCGGGCCATGTTAATCATCTCCTTATCTGCTGTGGCTGATAAGGTTAAAATCTTGAGGGCTTAATTCCTGAAAAAAGATTTCCTGTATTTTGGGTATAAGTCCTTCCTGCAGCTTAGACCTCGTGTGTTGGCTGCAGGGGGAACTTTCTTTTTGCAATTTCCTTGAAAATATTTAATCACTTTGAATAATGTTAAGTATGTGTTTACTGACCTTCTTCATTTGGAAAATCTTTTGTCTAACAAGAGGTTTTGTGTTATGGTATATAATTTTTTAAACGTTGTTTATTGTTTTAGTTTTGGACTGTCCTGTAAGTTTTTGTTTGCTTCTGCTTATTAGAAGTGATTGTCCTCCCTTAATGTGGGCTAGAAAACCTTTTCTTTTTATTATTTTTTTCTTTTGATTATGTATTTAGTAGAAGGTGCTTTCATGGTATTATGCTTGATGTGTATACCTATACAATTTGTAATAAAAAAAAAAGTATGTATGCGCATTACCAGTTGGATGCTCCGTTGAAAAATTATGTTCATCTTCCACATCTCTCACACTATTTTAATGTTTTCAGATTACAATTACGTCTTTACCAATATGTTCAAGTAATGGCATTTGCATTGGAAGAAATTAGCCGAAATGCTTCCCTACTGCCTAATGTCAATTTGGGCTTGTGGATATATGACTCCTGCAATACCCCATCCCGATCCCTTAGAGGCACAATGTGGCAACTCACCGGGCACAAAGACCCCATCCCAAATTACACCTGCAGTAGAGCCTCTTCTCTGGCCGCAGTTCTTGGAGATACCACGTCTCAGATGTCCATAACCATGGCTCAGCTGCTGGGAGTCTATAAACATCCACAGGTATGGATCAGTTATATAGAAGTCAGGGATCTCCTGTGGCTCTGACTAGATCTACAGGACAGTTCAATGCATTTTGGCATCCCATAAAAACCAGATTGTCAAAGACATTGAATGCATGGTTTCATTGCTACAACATACAGTCAACAAAGAGAATGGATGGGTGAAGGTGAATAGATTGATCATCTTGGGTCTAAGGGACACTATGGACTAATGTTTATAAAGTCTTTTTCATGGATTTGTAACCACATATGTGCATAAAACACCTTTCATAAAATACATAGTGATTCAAATATGAGCATCTTATCATGAAAGTGAAGTCTGGGAAGAACGTGGGCAGGGCCCACGTTGTAGATTACAAAATATCTTAAAGTTTGTAAGTATTTGTGTAAATCAAGTCCAAATATTTACCCCTGCTTTAGAGCAGGTTTAAATGTCTCCCCCTACATTCAAGTATTGATTTCTTCCAGATTAGCAAAGGTGCCTATTGTGTCCTTATAAATTAGCACTTATGTAGCCTTTATAGATGTTTTTGCTAGTGAAAACCAAGAATGAAAATGTCTCAGAATATATCAGAATCAAAGTAAGAGGAGCTTACTTCACGTGAACAGCTCATAAGATTCAATCATAGAATAGAACAGAATAGAATAGAAACATGATGGCAGAAAAAGACCACATGGCCTATCTAGTCTGCCCTTCCATATAAACTACTATAATAGTTCCCTTTTTTTCTCTAGACATCTCCTATGTTTGATCCATGCTCTCTTGAATTCAGATACTGTCCTTGTATGTACTACAGTATATCCAATGGGAGATTATTCCATGCATCAATCACTTTGTCGGTAAAGAAATATTTCTGCATATTATTCCTGAGTCTATCCCCTTTCACCTTCATCCTATGTCCCTCATAGCAGAGCTTGATTTCAAATGAAAGAGGCTCTCCTCTTCTTCATTTATACCATGGAGGTATTTAAATGTCTCTATAATATCTCCTCAATCCCGCCTTTCCTGTAACATACACATATTAAGATCTGTAAGTCTGTCCTCATACGCTTTATAATGAAGATCACTAAACATTTCAGTAGCCACCCTCTGCAATGACTCCATCTTTTTTTTATCCTTTTGAAGGTGCAGTCTCCAGAATTGGCTACAGTACTCCAAATGAGGTCACACTAGTGACTTATACAGAGGTACTATCATTTTCCTTTTTTTTCTGCTGGTCATTCCTCTCCATATGCGCCCAAGCATTCTTCTGGCTTTTGCCGTGCCTTTTCTTCCTGTTTAGCTGCTTTAAGATCATCAGACACAATCATGCCCAGGTCCCACTCTTCTTTCATGGTGAGAAGTCCTTTGCTCCCTAGACTGTACTCCCTTGGATTTTTACAGCCAAATGTATGACCCTGCATTTTTTAGCACTAAATGTCAGCTGCTAAAATCTTGACCATTCTTCAAGCTTAGCTTGATCTTTCCTCATGTTATCAACTCCTTCCTGGGTGTCTACTCTTTTGCAGATTTTGCTATCATCAGCAAAGAAGCAAACCTTACCCAACAGCCCTTCTGCAATAGCACTAAAAAAGATGTTAAAAAGAATCGGACCAAGGACAGATACCAGTGAAACACCACTGGAAACATCCTTCTCCTCAGAGTGAGTTCCATTTACCTGTACTCTTTTGTGTCTCCCACTCAACCAATTTCTAACCCAGTCAGTCACTTTAGGGTCCATCTCTAGGGTGCTTATTTTGTTTATATGTTGACTGTGTAGAATGGTGTCAAAGGCTTTACTGAAATCTAAGTATACCACATCTAGGGCTCTCCCTTGGTACAACTCCCTAGTTGCTCAAATAAATCAATCAGTTTTGCCTGACAAGACCTGCCTCTGGAAATCAATTCTGCCTCGGATCCTGCAATCTCTTGGACTCCAGAAACCTCACTATTCTCTCTTATAGCAGCATTTCCAATAATTTACTCACCACAGAGGTTAGACTAGTTGGCCTGTAGTTTTCAGCCTCATGCTTATTTCCACTTTTGTATAAACGGACCACAAGCACCTTTCTCCAGTTCTCTGGGACTACTCCAAACTCTAAAGAAGCATTGAAATGTTTAGTCAATGGAGCCACTAGAAAGTCCCTAAGTTCTTTCAATATTTTCGTATATATCCCATCTGGTCCCATTGCTTTGTCTACTTTTAGATTTGCTCGCTCCTCACAAACCAAGTCACCTGAGAATCGCTCAAGATCCCCATCACTTCTGTTCCTATTTGTGGGTGTTTTCTGAGGTCCTGTTCCTGGCCCTTCATTTGTGAGCATAGAACAGAAATATATGTTAAGCAACTCCGCTTTATCCTTAACAGCTTCTATATATTCCTCCCCTTAACCCTTGAGTCTGAAAATACCACTTTTGTCATTCCTCTTCTCACTAACATATCTGAAAAATGTCTTCCCCCCTCCATGCCCCCCCCCCCATTTTAATGCATTGGCAATTTCTTCTTCTTTTTTGTATCTTTGCTTTTCTGACCACTTTCCTAGCTTCTCTAACCTTTTTTCCAAATAATGATGCTTGTCTTCCTCTCTCTGTGATCTCTTGTATTTTGTGAAGGCCACCCTTTTTTCTGTCGCCTTTCAGCTATGCTTTTTGAGAACCATAGCAGCCTCCTTTTCCTGTCACATTATTTACCTTTCTAATACAAAGATCTGTTGCCCTTAAAATATCCCCTTTCAGTTTTGTCCATTGCTTTTCTACATACCTCAGCTGTTCCCATCCTACTAGCGACTCCTTGAGGTATTGTCCCATCTTGGCAATCTTAGTTTTCGTAAAGTCTAAGACCATTGCTTTTGAATGGATTTTATCAGCCTTAGTCCTAATACTGAACCACACCATCTGGTGATCACTGGATGTGAGATGATCTCCCACTATGATATCATAAATACTTTCCCAATTGGTAAGCACCAAGTCTAGAATGGCCCATTCATGTGTGGGTTCTGTTACCAGTTCCGGAATAGTTCTCCCTGTAGAGAATCTTGGATCTCCTTACTTCTAGATAACACTGCAGCAGGTATGTGCCAATCAACATCCGGCATACTAAAATCACAATCAGTAACACTGCTCCGTTCCTGGCAATACTGCATATGTCTTCTTGTAAATCCCCATCCACTTCTCCTTGTGAGGGAGATCTGTATATTACACCAATGCAAATGAATTTCCTTTTCCCTTTTTCTAGTTTAACCCACAATGCCTCCTTGCTCCCTTTGAAGCCCTGTGATTCTATAGCTTTAATATAATTTTTCACATATAGTGCCACTCCTTCTTTCATTCGTCCTACCCGTTCCTTCCTGAATAAAGTATAGCCCGGTATAATTACTTCCCAGAGATGGTTTTCTGTGAACCATGTCTCTTTAACGGCTATTAAGTACAAGTCAACCACTTCCATTAAAGCCTCAACATCTGGGATCTTATTCCCCATGCTACAGGCATTTATACATACTGTTTTCAAGGCGTTGTCCCCTTTACCAACTTCTATCAGGTATTTAATATTTCACTTATCTGGGGTGTTTTCTTCACTCATCCCCAACAAATCTAATTTATAGCCTTCTTCAGTAGGTTAGCCAGTTTGCTGCTGAAGAAACTTCAACTGTTTGTGGATAGATGAATGCCATCTCTGCTCTGCAGCCCTTGGAAAATCATCCCATGGTCCAGGAAATCAAAAAGCTCTCAATGACACCATCCATACAGCCATGCATTCATCTCCATGATGCAAGCTTCTCTGCTTCTGCCCTTACCATCATCAGGAACAACTGAAGAGAACACCACCGGCACCCCAATCTGTTTCACCCTATGTCCCAGAGCCATGAAATCACTTTTGATATGACTAGAAGCATACCTTGCATTATCATTTGTGCAATATAAATGAAATAATAGTCAGAAGGCTTGATGAGTCTCGGAAAACTCTCTGTAATATATCATATTTTGGCACCTGGCAGACAGAACACCTCTCTGGACATCAAGTCTAGTCTGCAGATGGATGCCTCAGTACTTCTCATAAGAGAGTCACCAACCACCCTTTGCTTCCTTGTGGTCACTGATTCTGCAACTTTGGGGTACTTGAGCGCTGGTTCTTCCCTTTCCTGGGATGCTTTCACCTCCTCCACTTCCAGGCCTGCATAATGGTTCTTCAATTTAAGGACTGGAAGAGTTGGACTGTTGATTCTGCAGGCTCTGATGACTCGTGCCCAACTCTCTTCATGCTAGAGCATACCATCTACACCTGTGCTGGAAAGCATGGATGTTTCGAGAATCATCCAATCAATGTACTTCTCGCTGTCTCAAATGCTTCTCAGCCTAGCCACCTCTTCTCTGAGCACCTCCATCTGTTTCATGAGGGAACTACTCCTTCAACTGGCATTGGACTCTCTGTCTGGACAGAGGTAGAAGCTGACATGCGGGCAAGAGCTTTGGCAATATGTTTTTTCCTAGCCATTGTTCAGTTGATGCAGCTTTGGTACCTGTAGGGGTAAACAAAAGAGACATATAAATCCCTAACTTTTCCTCAGTTGCCCTTTAAGAGAAGAAGCAGCTCTTAATGTGTGTTCTAATGGCATTGTTCTAGGTCCCTGTGTGTAGCCCCACTGCACTGCAAGATAGTTATTACTTTATATTAGTAAGTTTGATATTATGTGTCTGAAGAGTACAGATCAATGTGTTCCCCTTGTAAATTGATCTAAACAAAGCACCTTGAAGAATGGCAAATTGTTTGTCAATAAGCCAATTGGGGAATTGCACTATATAGCTCGAATTCTCATATGGGGGAGGGTGGGAGCTGGGGTGGGTAGGGAGGGATCTAATATATTATGAGGTCAGTTGTTCAGTAGATTCAAAGAGCTTTCTTTGAATGGAAGCTGGGTAAAAGAAACAATGAACTCCAAAAGCAGAGCTTTAGCCAACACCAAAAGAATTCTCCTTTTGCAATACAGCATCAGAAAAAGAATCAGCTATTAAAAGTGAACATAAGAATATAAGATATGCCATACTGGGTCAGACCAAGGTCTATCAAGCCCAGTATCCTGTTTCCAACATTGGCCAATCTAGGTTATAAGTACCTAGCAGTTTACCCAAAAGACACAGGTTCCTCAATGTTTGTATTGAGTCAAGCAGTGATATTCCGTGTCTCTTTTAATAATGGTTTATGGACCTTTCCTCCAGGAACATGTCCAAACCTTTTTTAAACCCAGCTACACTAACAGCTTTTACTATATCCTCTGGTAACAAATTCCAGATTTTGATTACACGTTGAGTGAAAAAAATATTTTCTCTTATTAGTCTTAAAAAGGTTATCTTGTAGCTTTATTGCATGTCCCCTAGTCTTTTTATATTTTGAAGAGGTAAACAATCTACCTACGTTTACCCTGTCCACTCCATTCATTAATTTATAGACCTCTATCATATCTCCACTCAGCCGTCTCTTTTCCAGGCTGAAGAGCCCTAACCTTTTTAGCCTCTCTTCATAGGAGTAGCCTTCAATCCCCTTTACCATGTTGGTGGCTCTTCTCTGTAGCTTTTCTAATAACGCTATATACCTTTTTTAAGATATGGCGACCAGAATTGCAGACAAATTTCAAGGTGAGGTCGCACCATAGAATGATACAGAGGCATTATAATGTCCTTTGTTTTATTTTCCATCCCTTTCCTTATGATACCTAGCATTCTATTTGCTCTCTTGGCCACCACTGCACACTGGGCAGAGGGTTTTAACATGTTATCCATGATGATGTCTAATTTTTTTTTCTGGGTGGTGGTTCCCAATGTGGAACCTTGCATCGTGTAACCATAGTTTGGATTGATCTTTCCTAGGTGCATAACTTTGCACTTGTCCACATTCAATTTCATCTGCCATTCGGATGCCCAGCCTTCTAGTTTATCAGGATCCTCTTGCAGTTTTCCACAATAGTTTTGTGTTGTCTGCAAATTTGATAACCTCATTCATTATTCCCTTTTCCAGGTCATTTATCCCTAGGGTACTTCACTATTCATCTTTTTCCATTGGGAAAATTGGTCATTTAGCCCAAACCTCTGCTTTCTATCTTGTAACCAGTTCCTAATCCACAATAGTACACTGCCTCCTATCCCATGACTTTTTAGTTTTGCCAAAAGTCTCTGATGAGGGACCTTGTCAAAGGTTTTCTGAAAGTCCAGATACACGATATAAACCAATTCATCTTTGTCTACCTGTTTATTCACACAGATTAGTAAGACAAGACCTTCCTTGTCTAAAGCCATGTTGGCTGTCTCCCATTACGACATGACTATCTATATGCTGAGCAATTTTGTTCTTTATGATGGTTTCTACCATTTTTCCCGATACTGACATCAGGCTCACCGGTCTGTAGTTTACCGTATCACCCCTGGAACCCTTTTTAAAAATTGGCGTTACATTGGTGATCCTCCAATCTTCAGATATTATAGATTATTTTAAAGATAGTTCACAGATTACTAATAGCAAGTGTGCAATCTCATATTTCAGTTCTTTCAGCACCCTTGGATGTATACCATCTGGTCTAGATGATTTGCTACTCTTTAGTTTATCAAATAGTTGTAATATATTTTCCCAGTGTAGTGATATTTCTTTCAATTCTTCTGCAGCATCACCTTTAAATACCACTTCAGTCATGGGTAACATCCCTACATCTTCCTCAGTAAAGACAGAAGCAAAGAATTCATTCAGTCTCTCCACTTTAGCCTTGTCCCCTCTTACTGCCCCTTTTACACCTCTATCATCTAATGGTCCAACTGACTCTCTCACAGGTGTTTTATTACGAATGTACTTGAAAAAGTCTTTATTATGCATTTTTGCCAAACGTCCTTTAAGAGCTCTCTGGCAGAGAGCTTGTATTTAAAAGCTGCACAATATCACCTTGCTTGCAATGGAGACCCTGTTAGGAATGACATTACTAATGATTTGAAATTTTTACTTTTTAAATTTTACTGAGCATTGTACATGGAAAGATCCCTTTAATCTGCATTGTGCTTGAGCTCATTCAAATGTAATGAGAAAACTACAAACTGGATATGTTGCTGTCATTAACTTCACTTAAGGGCTTCTCTGGAACATGTCCTCTTCATTCCACTCTGCCGCATTCCAACCTGACCTGGCGCCACTGGTTGCAGAGATCCTGTGCCTAGGCAGAAGTAATTCCCAATGGCAACAGAGGCCTGGATTGGCCACTGTTGGAAACAAGATACTAGGTGTAATAGACCTTTGGTCTGACGAACTATGGCAAGTCATATGTTTTTATCCTTCAGGCACCCTGTTATGAAATTATCTTCCCCTCTCCCCGCATTAGGGCAGGAAACGTTTTATAATATCTTGAGATTGCCTATAAAAATAATTGATGTCATTACTCTTAAAAATGCATATCTAGGGTAAAAGCACTAATTAAACTTATGGATGCATTTCTTCCAGATTAGTTATGCTGCTTCCATAGCTACTCTTAGTGATAAGATTCAGTTTCCCTCTTTCCTTCGCACTTCTCCAAGTGATGAATTCATGTCTCTCGGTATCGGCCATTTGATCACCTTCTTTGGATGGACTTGGGTTGGAATCCTTGCTGAGGACAATGACTATGGACTGACAGGGAGTCAGATGCTGAGAGATCAGCTGGTTAAGGCTGAGGTCTGTGTAGCCTTCCATAAAACCATCTCCATATTTTACTCTCAAGAAAAGATAAGACACATTGTAGAGGTGGTGAAGAAGACTACAGCCAGGGTCATTGTGGCTTTTACCAACCCTATAAGCCTCTATCCAGTGATGCTGGCAATTTCAAAGAGTGAGGTATCTGGGAAAGTCTGGATAGCTACCGATGCCTGGGCTGATAATCCAATATTTAATAAAAATGACTTCTTAAACACTCTTAAAGGAACCATTGGACTTGCAGTTCCTACAGGCAACATTCCAGGGTTCAAAGAGTATCTCTATGAACTTCACCCTTTCAGAATGGCAGGGGACATATTTGTTGGGCAGGTCTGGGAAGAAATCTTTGGTTGTAGGTTGGCCAGCCACAACACAGAACACGTCACTCAAGAACTAAGCAAAGAAGGAAAAATCTGCACAGGGAAGGAAGACTTGTGAGCCCTTAAAAGTCTTTTCTTCGATATGACAAAGCTGAGATTTGCTTATAGTGCTTACAATTCTGTGTATGTCGTGGCCTATGCCCTCCATGCCATGTATTCCTGTGCACCTGGAAAAGGGCCATTCTTCAATGGCTCATGTGCGGACATCAAACACTTTGCACCTTGGCAGGTATGTAGAAACATAGAAACATGATGGTAGAAAAAGACCTATCTAGTCTGCTCTTCCATATCAATAACTGTAATCTCTTTTTTTTCCTTTAGCGATCTTCTGTGTTTGTCTCATGCTTTCTTGAAATGAGATACTGTCCTTGTCTCTACTACCTCCACTGAGAGACTATTCCACACAACTACCACTCTTTCCGTAGGGAAATATTTCCACATATTACTCCTTAGTCTATCCCCTTTCACCCTCATCCTATGTCTCCTTGTTGCAAAGCTTGCTTTCAATTGAAAGAGGCATTTATGCCACGGAGGTATTTTCATATCTCTATCATATCTCTTGTATCCCGCCTTTCCTCTAACATATACACCATCACCCTTTCTACCTGTCTAACCACCTTAAGACCATCAGAAACAATCAAGCCAATGTCCCACTCTTCTTTCACTGACAGAAGTACTTCGCCTCCTACACTGTACTATTCCCTTGGATTTGTGCAACCCAATGCATGGCCCTGAATTTTTTAGCATTTATTCTTACCTGCCAAATTCTCGACCATTCTTCAAGCTTAGCTAGATCCCTCCTCATGTTAATCCTCCTTCCTGGGTGTCTACTCTATTGCAGATTTTGGTATCATCCACAACGAGGCAAACCTTACCCGATAGCACGTCTGCAATATCTATAAACTGATTTCATTTGAAACACGGCAGCTGTGGTCGGTAGTTAGATGATCTAATATGATAAATTTATGAACTTATTTATTATTTTCAAATACTGAGAAAATTACATATATATTAAAATTAAAAAGGACTGTCATAAGTATATGTAGCTGAATTTTCGCAGCTTCATTGAAATGAAGTCTGACAAAAAATATTTTGTTGAGTATTTGAAGTTAAGTGAGAGGTAATTCTCTACAGGAATAGATTTTGTTGACAATAATCCCCTGCAGCCTTTATAAAAATAGCTCCATTATGCTAATACAGATTAAACTGATCCCATTCTAAAATCACCGTCAACATGTGGATGGCATTTCACTGTGTGAATGCCAGATATTTCATGTTGAAATTGTAAATAAGGCTTTAAAATAATCTGTTAAAGGTTAGGCCTGTTGTGTGGATTTCGGAGAAATTTGTATCCCTGAAACAGTGTTGAAATATAATGAAATCTTTATCACATTGTTCTTCACTCATTCACCTTCTAGTGGAGTTGATAGGATGAAGAATTTAGGAAAGAACATAGGGATATACTTTATTTAGCAGTTTGGAGTCAGAGTTTATGAACTCAGAAACATAGCCATTTTGATTTTTCAACAATATTTAATAAATTACATTGAGCCTATGATTATGCTCCACTGATTCTGATCAGAGAAAGGCTGAACTTTTACAGAGCTCTGCTAGTGAGTGGATTTTTGCCTCCTGGGACATCTTACTGTGAGTTCTAGCTGTTTATTTAATTATTTACTGTTTGTCTAACTGTTGTTTGTTTAATTATTTAGTGTTTGTCTTAGTGGTGTGCAAGTTTCAGCCTTCTCAGCTGTACTTACCTTGCCTCTCTCAATTAACTGGGCCTTGTGTGGTAGCCATTTTGAATTAATCTCTCTCCCCAGAGCCTGCTGTTTTTGTTAAGCTTTTCCTGTCCTTGCCTGCCTGAGTGACTCCTCCCCCTGTGTGTGTGGTAGCCATTTTGAATTAATCTCTCTCCCCAGAGCCTGCTGTTTGTTAAGCTTTTTCCTGTCCTTGCCTGCCTGAGTGACTCCTCCCCCTGACCCCCTCCCCCTGAGGTATCCTGTAACCTTGTTCCTGTTTTCTCCACGTGTGCATAGGCTGTTTTAGTTTGCTTTTCTCTGATCAGAGAAAGGCTGAACTTTTACAGAGCTCTGCTAGTGAGTGGATTTTTGCCTCCTGGGACATCTTACTGTGAGTTCTAGCTGTTTATTTAATTATTTACTGTTTGTCTAACTGTTGTTTGTTTAATTATTTAGTGTTTGTCTTAGTGGTGTGCAAGTTTCAGCCTTCTCAGCTGTACTTACCTTGCCTCTCTCAATTAACTGGGCCTTGTGTGGTAGCCATTTTGAATTAATCTCTCTCCCCAGAGCCTGCTGTTTTTGTTAAGCTTTTCCTGTCCTTGCCTGCCTGAGTGACTCCTCCCCCTGTGTGTGTGGTAGCCATTTTGAATTAATCTCTCTCCCCAGAGCCTGCTGTTTGTTAAGCTTTTCCTGTCCTTGCCTGCCTGAGTGACTCCTCCCCCTGACCCCTCCCCCTGAGGTATCCTGTAACCTTGTTCCTG
This sequence comes from Ichthyophis bannanicus, assembly GCA_033557465.1. Taxonomy (NCBI): domain Eukaryota; kingdom Metazoa; phylum Chordata; class Amphibia; order Gymnophiona; family Ichthyophiidae; genus Ichthyophis; species Ichthyophis bannanicus. The sequence continues at coordinate 40,037,019 of CM066051.1, read as the reverse complement.
TTTTCTCCACGTGTGCATAGGCTGTTTTAGTTTGCTTTTCTCTGATCAGAGAAAGGCTGAACTTTTACAGAGCTCTGCTAGTGAGTGGATTTTTGCCTCCTGGGACATCTTACTGTGAGTTCTAGCTGTTTATTTAATTATTTACTGTTTGTCTAACTGTTGTTTGTTTAATTATTTAGTGTTTGTCTTAGTGGTGTGCAAGTTTCAGCCTTCTCAGCTGTACTTACCTTGCCTCTCTCAATTAACTGGGCCTTGTGTGGTAGCCATTTTGAATTAATCTCTCTCCCCAGAGCCTGCTGTTTTTGTTAAGCTTTTCCTGTCCTTGCCTGCCTGAGTGACTCCTCCCCCTGTGTGTGTGGTAGCCATTTTGAATTAATCTCTCTCCCCAGAGCCTGCTGTTTGTTAAGCTTTTTCCTGTCCTTGCCTGCCTGAGTGACTCCTCCCCCTGACCCCCTCCCCCTGAGGTATCCTGTAACCTTGTTCCTGTTTTCTCCACGTGTGCATAGGCTGTTTTAGTTTGCTTTTCTCTGATCAGAGAAAGGCTGAACTTTTACAGAGCTCTGCTAGTGAGTGGATTTTTGCCTCCTGGGACATCTTACTGTGAGTTCTAGCTGTTTATTTAATTATTTACTGTTTGTCTAACTGTTGTTTGTTTAATTATTTAGTGTTTGTCTTAGTGGTGTGCAAGTTCAGCCTTCTCAGCTGTACTTACCTTGCCTCTCTCAACTAACTGGGCTTTGTGTGGTACCCCCATCCCCCTGCTGAGGGTTCAGGACAGGGTACCTTGTAACTGCCCTCTTTAATAGGACTTATCTCCCCCCCTCCCTCCCCAGCACCCACCCACCCCTGGGGAAATTGTAGTTTTATAGGTACTTGGACATCTTAGAGGAAAGGGGCTGCTCTCAGGTGCAGCTCTTAATCCAAATCAGTCATACACAGAGGACCTGTGATTAATTAGCTTCAGGTACACAGGGTGTATTAGGGGTATTAGATACACTTTTATTAGTATAAGCATCTACACCAATCCTTATTATATACCGATTTAAAAGACCTAAACACAAGCTTTAAACTAAGATGCAGTCAGAGGTCCAGCAACGAGATGGGGGTTCTCCAGTCTTTTGCATCGAGTGTCACATGTATGATTATCTCCCAGTTGGTGAGAGGTCCTACATATGCACTAAGTGCAGGGAGCTCTTTGCTCTCAGGGAACGAGTCCGTTCTCTAGAGGCTAGAGTAGCAGACCTGGAAGACATAAGAAAGACAGAGAAGTACATGGACGAGACCTACAGGGATATAGTCCTGAAGTCCCACCTCCAGTCTGGCAGCATCCCTGTTGCCATGGAGGAGAGAGGTCAAGTGACAGGAGAGCATCACCCTGGTGTGGCAGGAAGTGATCCTGTAACTAGGACCTGTCCTCCAGGTGATGTAAAACCCTCTCGCACCGAGGACGTTTCTCCAGGGCCATGTCCCCATGAGGGGAGGGTCAGGACAGCTGTTATAGTTGGTGATTCAATCATTAGGAATGTAGATAGCTGGGTGGCTGGTGGACGTGAGGATCGCCTGGTAACATGCCTGCCTGGTGCGAAGGTAGCAGATCTCACGCACCGCCTAGATAGGATCATAGATAGTGCTGGGGGGGAGTCTGCTGTCTTGGTACATGTTGGTACCAATGACATAGGAAAATGTGGTAGGGAAGTTCTGGAGGCTAAATTTAAGCTTTTAGGTAGGAAGTTGAAATCCAGAACTTCCAGGATAGCGTTCTCCGAAATGCTTCCTGTTCCACGTGCAGGACCCAAAAGACAGGCAGAGCTCCGGAGTCTCAATGCGTGGATGAGACAATGGTGCAAGGATGAGGGTTTTGGATTTGTTAGGAACTGGGGAACATTCTGGGGAAAGGGGGGGCTCTTCCGAAGGGATGGGCTTCACCTTAATCAGGATGGGACCAGACTGCTGGCATTAACCTTTAAAAAAGAGATAGAGAAGCTTTTAAACTAGAAAATAGGGGAAAGCCGACAGTCACCCAGGAGCGCACGGTTCGGACAAAGGTATCCTTGAAGGATACTACCAAAAGCAGTGAGGTTCCAAAAGGGAGTATAGTAGCCCAAATGCCCTTGAGTAAGGAGCAGACAGAGCATAAAGATTCCCAATTACCCATGCCTACCAATAGCCAGATTAATATTAATAAAATACAGTCTCTAAAATGCTTGTATGCCAATGCTAGAAGTCTAAACAATAAGATGGGAGAATTAGAATATATAGCATTAAATGAGAGGTTAGATATGATTGCACTCTCAGAGACATGGTGGAAGGAGGATAACCAGTGGGACACTGTGATACCTGGATACAAACTATATCGTAATGATAGAGCTGAACAAATTGGTGGAGGGGTTGCGCTCTATGTTAGAGAGGGCATTGAGTCAGAAAGGATTAAAGTTTTGCAGGGAACAAAATATGCTGTAGAATCTCTATGGATTGAAATTCCATTTATGAAGGGGAAGGTGATGGCAGTGGGAGTATACTATCGACCACCTGGCCAGAATGAACAAATGGATGATGAAATGCTCAAAGAAATCAAGGAAGCTAACAAAAGCCACAACAGAGTAGTAATAATGGGTGATTTCAATTACCCCGGTATCGACTGGGACAGTGTCACAGCAGGACAAGCTAAAGAGATAAAGTTTCTAGATGAAATAAATGACTGCTTCTTGGAGCAGCTGGTTCATGAACCGACCAGAGGGGAAGCCATACTGGACCTAGTCCTTAGTGGAACGCCAGATCTGGTGCAAGAAATAAGGGTGTTGGGACCACTTGGCAATAGTGATCATAGTATGATCATGTTTGATTTAATCAGTGGAGGACAGATAGTAAAGGAATCCACAGTACTACCTTTTAACTTTCAAAAGGGTGACTATGATAGAATGAGGAATATAGTTCGGAAAAAACTAAAAGGAGCGGTTCCAAAGGTTAAAGACTTACAGCAAGCTTGGGTGTTATTTAAAAATACTATCCTCGAAGCCCAGACCAGCTGTATTCCACGCATTAAGAAAAGTGGAAGAAAGTCCAAAAAACTGCCAGCATGGTTTAAAGGTGAGGTCAGAGAGGCTGTTGCTGCCAAAAGAGCAACCTTCAGAAAATGGAAAAAAGAGCCAAATGATGAAAACTGGAAACAGCACAAGCACTGGCAAGTTAAATGCAAAGCATTGATAAGGCAGGCAAAGCGGGAATTTGAGAAGAAACTTGCTACGGAAGCAAAAACACGAAATAAAGACTTTTTCAAGTACATTCGTAGCAAAAGGCCTGTGAGAGAGTCAATTGGACCATTAGATGATAGAGGGGTAAAAGGGGCAGTAAGAGGAGACAAGGCTATAGCAGAGAGACTGAATGAATTCTTTGCTTCGGTCTTTACTGAGGAAGATGTAGGGGTGTTACCCAAGACTGAAGTGGTATTTAAAGGTGATACTGCAGAGGAATTGAGAGAAATATCGCTACACCGGGAAGATATATTACAACTATTTGATAAACTGAATAGTAGCAAATCACCTGGACCGGATGGTATACATCCCAGAGTGTTGAAAGAACTGAAATATGAGATTGCAGACCTGTTATTGGTAATCTGTGAACTTTCATTAAAATCATCTGTAATACCTGAAGATTGGAGGGTCGCCAACGTAACACCAATTTTTAAAAAGGGTTCCAGGGGTGACCCGGGAAATTACAGACCGGTGAGCCTGACGTCAGTACCAGGGAAAATGGTAGAAGCCATCATAAAGAACAAAATTACACAGCATGTAGATAGTCATGGCCTAATGGGAGACAGCCAACATGGCTTTAGACAAGGAAGATCTTGTCTTACTAATCTGATCTGTTTTTTTGAAGGTGTGCATAAACAGGTAGACAAAGGTGAGTCGGTTGATATAGTGTATCTGGACTTTCAGAAAGCTTTTGACAAGGTCCCCCATCAGAGACTTTTGGCGAAGCTAAAAAGTCATGGGATAGGAGGCAGTGTACTATTGTGGATCGGGAACTGGTTAAAAGATAGAAAGCAGAGGGTAGGGCTAAATGGCCAATATTCCCAATGGAAAAAGGTGAATAGTGGAGTACCCCAGGGATCTGTACTGGGTCCGCTACTTTTTGACATATTCATAAATGACCTGGAAAAGGGAATAACTAGTGAGGTAATCAAATTTGCAGATGACACAAAACTGTTTAAAGTTGTTAAAACCCAAGAGGATTGTGGAAAACTGCAGGAGGATCTGGATAAATTGGAAGACTGGGCATCCAAATGGCAGATGAAATTTAATGTGGACAAGTGCAAAGTTATGCACCTAGGAAAGAACAACCCACACTATAGTTACAAGATGCAAGGCTCCACATTAGAAACCACCACCCAGGAAAAAGATTTAGGAGTCATCGTGGATAACATGTTAAAACCCTCCGCCCAGTGTGCAGCGGCGGCCAAGAAAGCAAATAGAATGCTAGGTATCATAAGGAAAGGGATGGAGAATAAAACAAAGGATATTATAATGCCTCTGTATCGCTCCATGGTACGACCGCACCTTGAATATTGTGTGCAATTCTGGTCACCGTATCTTAAAAAGGACATAGAGTTATTAGAAAAAGTACAGAGAAGAGCCACCAAATTGGTGAAGGGGATGGAAGGCTACTCCTATGAAGAGAGGCTAAAAAGGTTAGGGCTCTTTAACCTAGAAAAGAGGCGGCTGAGGGGAGATATGATAGAGGTGTATAAATTAATGAATGGAGTGGAACGGATAAACGTGGATAAATTGTTTACGCTATCAGAATATAGAAGGACTAGGGGGCATGTAATGAAGCTACAGGGTAAACTATTTAAGACAAATAGGAGAAAATATTTCTTCTCTCAACGTGTAATCAAACTCTGGAATCTGTTACCGGAGGATGTAGTAAGGGCTGTTAGTATAGCTGGGTTTAAAAAAGGTTTGGACAAGTTCCTGGAGGAAAGGTCCATAAACCACTATTAAAAAGGGACCCAGGATATCAATGCTTGGCCTAGTACAAGCACTGCAGAACCTGTCTTTTGGGGAAACTGCTAGGTACGTATGACCTAGATTGGCCACTGTTGGAAACAGGATACTGGGCTTGATGGACCTCGGTCTGACCCAGTATGGCATTTCTTATGTTCTTATGTTCTTAATATTTTCCCCTTGAATGCCTTGTTAGAGGGAATCATGAAATCATCGTATTAAATAATTTGTAACCTTCGCTGATTCTATCAAGCAGCCTGGCACACAAGGAATAATCGATTGATAGCTCAGAATGGAAAGGGATGGCAGTCACCTAGTGCCTGGTAGCTGGAAGGAAGCCCAGATTTTACAAGGAAAAGAAAAATTAAAAGCTCTGCAATGCTACAGAATTTCAAGTTTTCAAATTTCACTTACTATTTGAGTGAGTTGGTGAAGGTGAAGTGACTATATGACATGGAAGGTGTGGAAACTTCAGTTCTCAGGGTTTCTTACCCTCCTGTAATAAAACAATTTCTCAGCTAAATGTGTAACAGAGAGCCAGAATACAGCTGGGAAAGGTGAGGTGCACAAGTAGCCTAATACAATGAGTTTGGCACTGTAATGCCAATGAAAGTTTGTCTCTGCTTCTCGGCACAGCTCCTGCATTATATATGGAAAGTACGTTTCAAGAACACCATGGGCCGGGAGATTTCCTTTGATCGCCATGGGGACTCTCCAGCTTCTTATGACATTCTCAACTGGCACCTGTCTTCGAGTGACACCTTCACCCATGTAAAGATTGGCTACTATGGAGCAGCCAGTGGTCAAGATATCAAGGTTGACACCAGCGTGATCATATGGAGTGATGGGTCTACACAGGTGAGATGACCCTCATGTTTTTATTGCAAACTGGTTGAGAAAAATCTCAGAACCCATCAAGGGTGGAACCTTCTCTGACTTAGCAGAAATCCAATTTCACACTTGGGACTTTGTAACACAGAGGGGCTTGGATCTATCAAAGTCAACTTCACGTTACTTTGAATATAGTCTGTGATTTTTGCAATTATTCCAATAATTATAGGCTGTCTGGGCTCAGTTGCAGCCACTATCCCAGAATCCAGGGTTGGGCAGTTTGAATACTAGGAAGGCTTTAGGGAAAATCAGCATTAGTCAATAATCTGCTGATGTACTTGTGTGCATGAGAGGCGTTCCTACTAGAGAAAGTGATGTAATAATTTTTCTGTGCTATATCCCTTTGAGTACTGTGCAGTTTTGGAACCATACTGACCAAGCCGATGGCTGTCAAAAGGGAGCCACCAAAATGGCATATTGTCTGCATGATAAGCCAAAATAATCAGAGCTCAGAGAGAAAAGGCTGATAGGATGCAAACATTCAAATGTGGGCAGGGGGCCTAAAGGATGAGATCACTGTGATTTCTTCTCTCTGCAAACCCAACTGTTCTGCATTGTAATGAATGTATCTTGACTGCTCTGAGACTTCTGGGATCAGAAGATTTTGTCCTTATAGCAGAGGATCTCAACATGGTCCTTGGGACATAACTAGCCAGTTGCATTTTCAGGACATGCACAATGAATATGCATAAGAGAGAGTTGCATGTACTGCCAATCATTACATGAAAATCTGTCTCTTGCATCGTCATTGTGGATAGCCTGAAAACCTGAATGGCTGAATGTGCCTCAAGATTTTGGTTTCTAAGATTTATTATAAAGAACTATTGTTTTTTTTTATTTCAAGGAAAATAACACAGGGAATAAGAAAGCTCGTAAACAAGGGCCCGATTTTGATTTAAGCAGGCTATACACTGGGTAAGCACATAGCCTGCCTGCCAATACCCCTAACCCAGAATTTCACTTCCATGGTGACGGAATCAAAAATCTGGGTTATGCTGGAGCTGCTGGCAGCCACAGCGGCTAAGCAGATAGCAGTGATTTTTGATGCTACTCGCTTAACCCCTGCATCTTAAAGAAAGGCAAGGAGAATTCTCGCCTATCATTAAGGTGCAGAGGGCTAAGCGGGTAGCATTGAAAATCACTGCTACTCGCTTAGCACTTTCCTCCACACCTGCTCCCCCCCCCCCCTGGAACACCCCCAACACATCCTGATGCTAACTGTATAGCATCTGGGCACTACCTGTGAAGGTGCTTTTCGAAAATCCCAGATAACGCATTTACACGGGGATCTAGGGCAGTCACCCTTGTACATGCCTTTGAAAATGCCGCCCAAGGCTATACTATGAAAAATAATCATCATTCTCTCTCCTCCTATAATTTCTCAGCCCAGTGTCCTCTAAATTCACAATAATGAACGTCAACCTGTCCTTCCTTTCTTTCCCCATCATTCCCCTCCTCCTAGTGTACTCACATAACAACATCTTTTGCACAGTAGATGTAAGCAAAAAAAGGGCAATTAGCCCATCCAATCTTTCCAGTTATTCTGGTCTATAGTGTATTCCTGTAACACACCATAGACGTTTGGCCACTTCTTATCAAAGTCAGAGACCTTTATCTGACTCAGTTTTTTATTATCTTTAAACTTTATATCTCTATCATCCTGCGTAGATTAGCATCTAAGTATCCATGCTTAGTCCAGCACCTATCCTCGCATCCCCTATCACCAAGCTTTGTAATAATCTAAGAATTTAACAAAACTAGAGAAGCGATTACCTGAACATTTTGATAAAAACATAAAATCATACATGAATAAAAAATATAAATGGAGAACAAAGAAATAAACAAAATATATATATATCTAAGATACATTTAAAAATATATAAAAATATATAAAATTATATATTGTGCGACCACAAGGAGAAAATATCTAGAAAAAATAATAAAATATACTTACTTATAAAACTTCTAGTCATACATAAAAAAGCGCATAAGCAATATGTGACCAATAGTGCAAAAAATATAGCTGAAAAAGACATAATAAATACGTTAAATAACAGATAACTTTTAAATATACAATAAAGAACAAAGAAAATAGGAGACCCAGACCAAAAACATGTAACATAATGAATAATGCACCAAAACCAAAATACTAAGTAATCATTAATTGTCTAATAAATAAAAGTAATAAATATAAGAAATAAATAAATAATTAAAATACATCAATATGGAAGTGTACACAAAAATATGTCTATACGTGTAACCAATTAAAACATTATAAATACACAATAGTAAATATGAATAAATAATGATATAGGAGCACAAAAGATAAATACATATAAAAATATACATATAGAAATGTATATATAAAAAATGTGCATATGTAAACAATTAAAACGATCTAAATCCATAATTATATATATATATGTGCATTGTTAGTTAGAACATTAAATTTATTTTTTATTTATTTATTTATTTAATTGGATTTCTATACCGCCTTATCATACAATCAAAGCGGTCTTACAAACAAAGATATTAAGAGTATTAGTGAGAAAATGTAAAGAAATAAAAGTTAAAGTTATGGTATAATGTGTTAGAGTGAGTTGCATGGATAAAAAATCCCGCTAAAACAAGTGTGGTTGTGAACAAACAATGTGCATCAATGGCAAACTCTTGACAATAATCTCCAAAAAATGCTCAACTACCTAATTGGAAGAGGAGGATACTGAACCTTGAAAAGAAAACCAGTGGCTGTTCAAGAATACCATCCTTAAAACAGTGTAAATATAAGATGAACCATATGCATAAATTTTGTATTATAAATTTTAAAATGTTTAATAAATTCTAAAAAAACTAAAAAAAGCTCACCAGGGATAAAGTTTGTAATCCAATATTATGAAAAGAAAAAGAAAAGAGGGAAGGGAAGGGGGAGGGGAGGGAGGGAGGGGGGAGGGGAAAAAAGGGGGGGGAAGAGAATAAGGAGGGAAGGGGATGAATTGAAGTTGACATCATGTACCCATATACCTCTTAAATAAATTATGTAAAAGAGGAGGAAAGACCTTGGCTCACATAAATAAACTGCATAGGCTGATTGTAAACACGAAAGAAAGAAACGTGCAGGGTCACTATAACCCAAACTGAATTAAAGACACTATTGTAAACAGCACACTGTAGTAAAAGAACATACCTTCAAACCGGCAGAGTACCGAAGCAGCTTAAGAAAAACGCGCTAGAAATTGGCGCGATTTAAAGGGATCACAAGACAGGACTTTGCATAACTGCATATGCATATGGAGCATGACGTAATCAGATCGGCAAAACATCATCGCGGCTTGAGAGAAACGCGCTAGATTATTGATGCGATTGAAAGGATCATAAAACAAAATTAATTCAAAATTGCGCTCATACCAACCACTTGAAAAACGTGTAGCATATGCTTTATAAAAACAAATGGTAAAATGAACGACTATAAAAAGCAATCAACCTTAAATTAAAAACACCAAGAACGATCAAGATTCAAAAAACAACCTTGCCAACTAGCTAAACCTCACGCTGATCTAACGCGATAGAGAAACCAAGGCAAAATTTTTCAAAGATGCTTGTATATATGCAATACGAAGTAAACAAATAATGAACTCTTCTCACTAAAATAAATTAATAGATCTATGAACTGTATTCACAAAAGCAATAAAAGACAAATTGTTGCAAAAATGATTATATCTATAAACCACGATATAAACGAGTGATAAATAATCAAAGTACTCTTACTAAAAATAAATTATTAGTTCTATAAAATGTGTTTACAAAATAAATGAAGAGGCAACACGTTAAAATATTTTCATTAATGCCTAACCTGGCAAACTCAAACATGTAAGGAACATCTCATAATCTTGTTCATGGAACATAGAACGCAACAACTCTTTTTAAGGAGCTCCTACAAAACTACACCATATTAGCTATGTACACAATTTTGTCTTGAGGTATGTTCTTTCTTGCTAAGAATATTTTCTTTGTATTTCCTTATACTGTAATTCTACTGTATAATTGAAAAATTCTTATAAATAAATAATTAAAAAAAAATCAAAAATATATTTTTCTTGCTGTTGATACCTCTGCTTATATAACCAAATGTGCGGTTAGCTTTTCCTAGTTTTTTTTTTTTTTACATTTACGCCATCTGAAATGATTACTCCTTGATCCTTTGCATCTTTAACACTTTCTGGCCTTCTCCTCCAAACGATATCTAGCTAGCAGATTTTTTCACTTCATTGCATGATTTAACATTTCTTAGCACATACGTTCATTTTTCAAATTCCTAACCATTTTTTCAGATTTACCTTTTCAGTGAGCCCATTTTCATTCTTGGCTCTTGTCTGTAAAAGTGGAAGTCCTTTGGTTCACTATTAATAGATAAATGAGTTGTGTCCCTCTTCACACTTCTCTCTGTTAAGGTTCCCGTCTCTGCCTGCAGTGAAAGCTGCCGTCCTGGGTACCGGAAGGCCATTCTGGATGGGCAACCTGTCTGCTGCTTCGACTGCATCCGCTGCTCTGAAGAAGAGTTTAGCAACCAAACAGGTGAGTGCTCTGAATCCGCTCCGTAATGAGCATGTTCTGTAGGATGGGAAGGGTGGTATTAGAGAGCAGAGGCAGAGGGTCGACTATACAAGCTTCTATTCTAATAAACTTATCCAAAGCAAAAAGAGTTATAATGGGTCTATTTAAACCTGGAGGTACTTAAGTAACATGAGTAACATTATATCTCACAAAGGCCATTCGCTAATGCAAGCCCTTTGAGGATGCACAAGGGAAATGAATTCAGGAAGCCTGAGCACAGGGCACGTGGTTCTTTAGACAGCTTCAAACTGTTCCACACCTGATTTATCATTCATGGGCTTCCACAATATGTTTAATAATTTTTAAATGCATTTAAAAAATTGAAACTCTTATCTCAAACTCCCATTGAACATCAGTCTTCAAAGGACTACTGTGCTGCTGGACATTATTCAACTCAAATTTCGCCCTGTATTGTAAAAGGGCTGCATCCAGAGGAAGCTTAGTTTAAGCTGGTTGACTGTACACATTGTGGCCTCCCCTGACCTAACTCCATCTGAAGGAAAACCTAAAAAACACGGAGAAAAGAACCCATATTGTAGATATACACATATACATTGTCTCATTAGATATGGACAAAAATCAAACACAAACAAATTAAGGCCTCATGCTCAAAGGAAGATGTTACCATGTAGATTTTATTGAATAGTTTTCAATTAGATGGACAGTAGCCTCATTTATTTTACCTTAAAAGTTATCTTGTAACTCAATAGCTGGTTAAGCAAAAGACAGGCAATCCAAAGGTGAATGGCACCTGCTTTCTGATTTTTAATGTAATGATTTCTTCTGATAAAAGCCACATATGGAACTGCTTCTTCCAACAGATGCTATTGAGTGTATGAAGTGTCCTGTTGACCAATGGCCCACCAAAAGACAGGATGGATGCCGGAAAAAGTCCATTGAGTTCCTGTCCTATCAAGAAACCCTGGGCATGACTCTGGCTGCTATTTCCATGTTAGGTGCCCTGCTACCAGCCATTATTCTTGTAGTCTTCATCCAGAACCGCCACACCCCAGTTGTGAAAGCAAACAACCGTGAGCTCAGCTACCTCCTATTACTGGTCCTCATCCTATGCTTTGGGTGCTCTTTGATGTTTATTGGCTACCCCACAACACTAACCTGCATGGTGCGGCAGACTTTATTTGGCATTTTCTTCGCCATCTGCATCTCCTGTCTGCTGGCCAAGACAATCATGGTGGTCATAGCGTTCAAGGCCACAAATCCAAACAACAACCTCAGATCATGGGTAGGGTCCCGACTACCCAATGCCTTGGTGCTCTCATGCAGCCTGGTCCAAGTCATCATCTGTGTCTCTTGGATGATGGTGGCTCCCCCATTTCTGCAAATGAACATGAAATCCCAGATGGGGAAGATAATCATTGAATGCAATGAAGGGTCATTGACTGCATTCTGGTGCATGCTGGGATACATGGCTTTTTTGGCTACCATCAGCTTCATCGTAGCCTTTTTTGCTAGAAAGTTACCAGACAGCTTTAATGAAGCTAAGTTCATCACCTTTAGCATGCTTATATTTACTGCCGTGTGGCTCTCTTTCATCCCTGCTTACCTGAGCACAACGGGGAAATACACGGTGGCTGTGGAAATATTTGCAATTTTGTCCTCCAGTGCTGGGTTGCTGGGTTGTATATTCTTCCCCAAATGTTATATCATCCTAATCAGACCAGAGATGAACACCAAAGAATACCTAATGGGGAAACCTAGATCGAACCTCAGGAACACAAAGTAATTGTACTGTAATGCATTGATCAATAAATATCTGAGATTTTGCAATCTTGTTTTCTGCAAATATGTTGTCCTAAAAGAGCATTCCTAGGAAATTAAAAGAAAAAAATGTGATTCCAGCAATACCGCATGATTACCTCAAAGGCTCCTCGGTGCTATTTTCACATGCTGTCTCGTGCCTTGCTCTTGCTCTTGCTCCCAGTATACCCCACAGACCCTGGTAATTTCATCTCTCCCCCTTTTCAAACCCATGCAGAAGGTTCACCTCTTTCAGGTCACTTTGGGATCTTAATCCTTTGTTCTCCTTCTGTCTCCTTACCTTTCCCTATTGTACCCTTGTTCTCGTCTATTGTTCTGTCTGTCTTGTATAGACTGTAAGCTCTGATGAGCAGGGACCATATTATTATATGTGTCTGTACAGCGCTGCGTACGCCTTGTAGCACTATATAAATGATTAATCATAGTAGTAGTAGTAGTAGGTAAGTCTGCCATCGCTCCTTTAGTGTGTGTTCTGGTGGCTCCTCCTTTTCCGCTACCCTGCTCCCAGTTGGTGAACCCCAAGGATCTGTCTTTGGTCTGCTCCTTTTCTCTCTCTACACCCAGTCCCTTAGTGCACTTATCTCTTCCCATGGCTTTCAGTACCATCTGTATGCTGATGACTCCCAGATCTACCTCTCTACGCCTGAATTCTCTTCGGCAGTCCAGACCCAGATCTCTGCCTGCCTCTCTGACATTGCTGCCTGGATGTCTCACCACCGCTTGAAATTGAACATGGCCAAGACTGAACTTCTTATCTTTCCCCCTAAAACCTCCCCTCCTCTTCCTCCTTTCTCAGTCTCTGTGGATAGCTCTGTACTCCTTCCTGTTTCCTCGGCCCGCAATCTGGGGGTTGTCTTTGACTCCTCTCTCCTTTTCTCCACACACAAACATCTCGTAGCTAAGACCTGCCATTTCTTTCTCTATAACATTAGCAAGATCCGCCATTTCCTTTTTGAACACACTAATAAAATGCTTGTCCGCTCCTTAGTCACTTCCTGTCTTGACTACTGTAACCTACTCCTTGCTGGTCTCCCTTTGAGTCATCTCTCACCCCTTCGATCTGTTCAACTCTCCACTGCATGGTTTATCTTCTGCCAGCCTCGTCATGTCCATGTTACTCCTCTTTTCAAGTCACTTCACTGGCTCCCTGTCCGTTTCTGCATCCAGTTCAAACTTCTCCTGCTGACCTATAAATGCATTCACTCTGCGGCTCCTCAGTACCTTTCTTCAATTATCTCTCCTTACAACCCCCCTCGGGAACTCGGCTCTTCTAGCAAACTGCTTCTATCTGTGCCCTTCTCTTCTACTGCCAACTCCAGACTTCGCTCCTTTCACCTTGCTGCGCCTTACGCCTGGAACTTTCTCTAACCCTCTTCAAATCCAGGCTGAAAACTCACCTCTTCGCTGCTGCTTTTGGATCTTGACTCACCTGATCTCCTTTTCTTTTCCCTTGTTTTACCCTGCCTCCACCTTCTGTGTTTTGTCTTGACTAGATTGTGAGCTCTGATGAGCAGGGACTGTCTCTTCCATGTCTGTGCAGCGCTGCGTACGACTGGTAGCGCTATACAAATGCTCAGTAGTAGTAGTAGTAGTAGTACTATAAGCAGGGCCGGATTTACCTTGAGTGAGGCCCTACGCCAACAAAAATTGTGGGCCCCCAGCAGGGGCGGCCCAAGGGGGGTGCGGACCTCATTTGCATAAGGGGGCTCATTTGCATAAATATTTGCATAATGTTACCATATACTAACTTTTAGTAAACGTGCCTCTTAATGAGTGTATGGATAAAGAAAGACTAAAAGATTTCTACATTACTATAATCCAGTGCCAACTGCCAGACACATTAGGAACTACTACAAACACTGCCCATTTAGAACCCATAGCAAACCCGCCGTATCATAACAGCACTACCAGGACTCACAAATCACCATACCCTACCTATCAAAAGGCAACACTGCAAATATTAAACCAGTACATTTCAGAGAACAACAATACATGACCTACTGGGGAAAGAGAACAAGTGGCAATGTCAAATAGGAATTATATAAACAGAACACCTCAGCTCAGTTACACATGCAGAACATAGACCATCACCAAACAAGTAATCACAATTTAGAAACAGGAAGACAATAATTAAACTGGGAATCCCAAAAGCCAAACTTGGAATGTACAACACTGTAGAAATAAAACTATACATTAATTTGCTCTTGTACTAAACAAAGCGCAGATGTTAATGATGCACATTTACCAGAGCCGACATATTCCAATTAATAAATTCAAAATAAAGAGATATTTTTCTACCTTTTGTGCATTTTTTTCAGCTGCAATTGCTCCAGCCACTTTCTTCTGGTTTCTTCGTGTCTTCTGCTAACTCTCCATCGTCTGCTGTCCATTTGTCCTTTCTTCTCTCTTCTAGATTTTTTTCCATTCTCTCTCTACATCTGCTTTAACATACTAATCTTTCTCCTTTTGCTCTTTCCTCATTCCTATTTCATCCACTCAAATTTTACCCCTCCATCCTTAATCCCCACTTACTCTCCCAATACCCGGCCAATTGTAGATTTTTTATCCCTCCCACACAAAATATTTTTCCCTTCTCCATTTTACTCTTCCAGCCCCATCCCATTCTAATCCTCCCCCAACATCAGCTCCCTTCTAGTTCCAGCCTCACCCAGCATCCATTCCCTTCTAGTCCCTGCATCAGCCCATTTCCAGTCCTAGCCATCCATCAGCCCATTTCCAGTCCTAGCAACCCCCCAACCCAATACCAGTCCTAGCCCCCCCATCACCCCACTTACAGTCCTTAACCCCCATCACCCCATTTTCAGTCCTTAACCCCCCATCACCCCATTTTCAGTTTAAGCCCCCCCTATAACCCATTACCAGTCCTAACCGCCCATCAGCCCACTTCCAGTCCTAACCCCATCAACCCATTTCCAGTCAGCCCCCCATAGCCCATTGCCAGTCCTACCCCCCATCAGCCCACAGCCCATTACCAGTCTTAACCCCCCCAAAGCCCATTGCCAGTTCTAAGCCCCCCCAACAGCCCACAGTACATTTCCAGTCCTTACCCCATCAGGCGAACTGTTGCCTTAACCCCCCCCCAGCCCATCCCAGCCCATTTTCAGCCCCAGCCCCCCAATAGCCCATTACCAGCCCTACCCCCCCCCAGTCCATTTCCAGCCCCAGCCCCCCAATAGCCCATTACCAGTCCTACCCCCCCCCATAGCCCATTACCAGTCCTACCCCCCCAAAGCCCATTGCCAGTTCTAAGCCCCCCCAACAGCCCACAGTCCATTACCAGTCCTAACCCCATCAGCCCACCTCTAGCCTTAACCCCCCCCAGCCCAGCCCAGCCCATTTCCAGCCCCAGCCCCGAATAGCCCATTACCAGCCCTACCCCCCCAGTCCATTTCCAGCCCCAGCCCCCCCAATAGCCCATTACCAGTCCTACCCCCCCCCATAGCCCATTACCAGTCCTACCCCCCCCCCCGGCCTAAAGTAAAATTTAATTTAAAAAAAAAACCTGGTGGCTGCCGCCGCGGGGCCCCCTCTGCTGCCGCGGGGGCCCCGTCTACAAGCTGAAGCCGTCGGGTCGGGTCGGGTCGGGTCTCTCTCCCTCCCTCGCTGCAGGCTGCAGGCTGCGAGAGACGCGAAGGGAGAGCGTCTCCTCGCGTCTGTGTTAAGCCCGCAGGGGCTGATGGGAAATCCCATCAGCCCCTGCGGGCTTAACACAGACGCGAGGAGACACTCTATCTTCGCGTCTCTCGCAGCCTGCAGCGAGGGAGGGAGAGACCCGACCCGACCGGACCGGACCGCTTCAGCTTGTAGACGGGGCCCCCGCGGCAGCAGAGGGGGCCCCGCGGCGGCAGCCACCAGGTTTTTTTTTTAAATTGAGTTTAAAAAAAAAAACTGGTTCTTTTTTTGTGGGCCCCTGCCGGCTGTGGGCCCTACGCCATGGCGTACATGGCGTATACGTAAATCCGGCCCTGACTATAAGGTATCAGTCTCGGGGTGGGGCAATGGCCCAATCTGGAAGGAAGGTCTTCTGGGGTGCAACTTTATGGAGCATGACAGCAGAAAAATAAAATATGGCCTAACCAGTCTGCTCTTCCATAGCAAATACTATAGTCCCTTTTTTCCATTCCAGTTCTTCTCTGTTGGTCTCAAGCTTTCTTGAATTCAGCAAGTGTCCTGGTCTCTACTACCTCTACTGGGAGACTAATACATACATCTATCACTCTTTCAGTAAAGAAATATTTCCGGATATGACTCCTGAGTCTATCCCCTTTCTCCTTCATCTGATGCCCCCTCAATGCAGAGTTTTCCTTCAATTGAAAGAGGCTCTCCTCCTGTCACAGAGGTATTTAAATGTCTCTGTCATATCTCCTCTTTCTGGCCTTTCCTCTAAAGTATACATATTGAGATCTTTAACCTTCCTCTATATGCCTTATGATGAAGCCCACTAATCAATTTAGTAGCCACCCTCTGTGCTGACGCCATCCTGTTTTTATGCTTTTGAAGGTCTGGTCTCCGGAATTGCACACAATACCCCAAACAAGGTCTCACCAAAGACTTTACCCCTTATTCTGTATTGTTCCCTTGGATTTTTGCAGCCCAAATGTCTGATCCTGCGTTTTTTAGCTTTAAATCTCCGCTGCCAAATTTTTGATCTTTCTCTTCTTTGCTAGATCCATCATCATATTATCTACACCGTCCTAGTGGTCTACTCTATTGCAGATTTTGCTATCATCTGCAAAGAGGCAGACCTTAGACAGCCCTTCCGTAATATCAGTAACAAAATGGTTAAAAAGAATTGGCGAGCTTGGTGTTGGGCGGTATATTAAATATCACAATAAAGATGAAGACTAAGGACCGATCCCTGCGGCACACCACTGGTAACATCCTTCTTCTCAGGGTGAACTCCATATAGCTGTACTCTTTCACGCCTCCCAAGCAAACAATTTCCTACCCAGTCAGTCACTTTAGGGTCCATTGCTAGAGTGCTCAATTTATTTATAAGTCACCTGATTGCTCAGATTTGATTAAAAAAAACTGCCTCTAGCAAAACCTCCTGCCTCAGATCCTATAATCCTTTGGACTCCAGAAACCTCACTGTCCTATGTTTTAGCAGCACTTCCATTAATTTACTCAACACAGAGATCAGACTAACTTGCATGTGGTTCTCAACCTCATCCTTAATTCCACTTTAGTTTAAAGGGACCACGTGCGCCTTTCTCCAGAGCTTTGACAGAAGGGAGGGGGCATTCTGGCTGTCTCATTGTGGGGGAGGGAGAGGCACTCTGCTTCTTTCTGTGGGGAGAGGTAGGAGGGGAGATTGGCCTATGCAAGGGGGCCCAGGTCAGGAGCTACCTAGGGCATGCTGGGGGGGGGGGGGTGTGGGGGGAGGAGTCATCAGAATATACATCTGCGTTTGTCAGTAGGCATGTATTCATGTATGGGGCCGGTGTAAATGCCGACATCCACATTTTGTTTTCCCAACGTGGATTCCCTTTAGAAAACTCGGAATCCATATCTGCATGGTGGGCCCTTGCCACATACCCTCCCACTCTCCACCCCCATTATTTCCCCTGGCAGGATATATGTGGTGAGCATTCCCATGTCTAGAAAAAGCAGGTTTTAAAATGGCATTGGGATATATATTTCAGTCTTCACGTCTCAATGCTGCTTTTTGGATGAGGGAATGCTTGCAAAATACCCCCTTAAAACAAATTGGAAAATGCATTTTTTCCCTCATTGTAAAATTAAGCTGCTGATTTTCTTGCTGGAAGATATGGTCAAGGCATAGCTAGTTTTAAAATGAATTTAGACAAGTTACTGGAGGAAAAGCCCTTAAACTCTTATTAGCCATGTAGGCATTGGAAAGCCAAGGCTTATCTCTGAATGCAATCAATGAAGAACAGATATATTCCTTGGGATCCTCTGGGGTACTGACAGCCTGGATCAGCCATTGCTGGAAACATGATGCTGGGCTTGAGGGTCTCTTTGTCTGACCCAGTATCTCACAGTCCCACCCAGAGGGTAGCCTAATGGTTAGAGCACTGGCTTGGGAACCAAGAGACCCGGGCTCAGTTCCCACTAGCACTTCTTGTATCCTTGAGCAAGTCACTTAACCCTCCATTCCCTCAGAAATTTCAAACTTATTAATGTCCCTGTTTAATGTACATTACCAAGTTTAAGTTACAATGTAAACTGCTTTGGCTGAAATGAAAAAGCGGTATGAAGAACCTGTTAAATAAATAAATACTCCTGTAATTACATTCTGAGGAAATGACAGCTCTCTTTACCTATCTGTTCTATTCTACAGTGCAGTAATGAAAAGTAATTTCCCTTAAATCTACGTAATTCAAAGTTCACATCAATCTCATCCCATCAGTCTCCCTTTTCTGCCTGCCTGCGGATCCCAACAAACTACTGGAGTTAGGCTGCAAAATTATCCATGGTGATGTAAAGGTAGCCCGAAAACAATTCCCCTTCCAAGCAGGGGGTAAGGCCTGATAAGCTAGGCCCCCACAAACAAAATAATGACCACTAGAGCTTCCAAACCTTGTTGCCAGTTTTATACTCTGGCCGCCCAGTCGAGGCCTCATGATTAGTTCTGACACAGGTCTGCTTTATTTCCTCTTCCCTAGTACTTGAGATGTCATGGGCCCACGGATGATAGTAGGCCAGTGGAGGAAACGTATAACACAAAGAAAGAAAGAAAATCAAATGCAATTTCAAATGTCAGAACATAGCCATAGGATACAATAAAGTCGAGGACAAACTACTAAGCCTCCCTTCTTCCAAAGTCCTTCAGTGTCAGGTGTCGCAGCAAAGGAAAGTCACTTTATCTTTTCTTTGTAAGGAGCAGTTGATTGGTACTCACCCAAAAGCTGCAGAGACCTCTGGCTGGTAGAGGGTGTTACCAGGGGGAGAAGCGAGGCAGTAATTTGCAGGCCCAAGGCAGCTTCTCTCGCTGCAGCGTCCACAAAGTTATTGCCTTGTGCCACAACAGTCTGATTTTTGTCATGTCCTTTACACTTCAAAACTGCCACTTGTGGTTTATGGTTTTAGGAACTTGATATACCGCCCTTTACTGTGTGTATCAGTGCAGTTTACAGATATTTTGTATCAGGTGCTTTTTATTCCCTCGTCCCCGAAGGGCTTACAATCTAAGCATACCTGAGGCAATGGAGGGTTAAGTGGCTTGCTCAAAGCTACAAGCAGTGGCCATGGGACTAGAGACCCCAGTCTCTCCGGCCTGAGGTAACTTATCCCTATGTAGGAATTGAACCCCCCACACAGGATTTTGCAATGCCACACAGGCAATTATTATACTCACGCATCTGCCAACGATTCGTTCTGTCCACCATTTGAGACTAAAAAGCACCACACTGTAAACCCTGGAATTCACAGGATAACGTCATACCGCTTCTAGATCTCCCTGTAAATCCCTGGTTCTTCTTAAGGCTGCACAGAAGGAAGGGTTGTTAAGCACAGAGAAAAAACACAGACGCTTGGAATTAGTTGTATAAAATCTTAGGCAGAAGAGGAGACAGCCAGGGAGACTGCTAAGTGCACCACTTCTCCCCATCTGCTTCAGCTTGTTACTCGTTCAACTTGTGTTTTTATTGAAGCAGTTGCATAAATTGGCACAAACAGAGTTTAGCTGCAAAAGTGATGATCGTGATTTTAAATACAAGGGCGATCTAAGAGCTGAAGCAGCTGACAAGCAAGTACCAGAAAAACCAAAATGTATTCTTCAAGTTAGATTTCCCTTTGGGGAATGGACGTCTCCCTGTGGTTGGAATTGCCAACATATGTTGTTATTCAGGGCTTCCAATTCCATTTAGGTTCTTGGCAGCTTTGAAAGGAGCACGTTTCACGGCTCAGGTTCAGAACTCTCGTTCATCTTGGGGCAGAGAAACGGTGACTACACTTTCATGCCATGTACTGGACTGTGAAAGCGTATTTAAGCAGCAAGCCTCTTTGCGGGTGATTTCAAAGGCTT
Source organism: Ichthyophis bannanicus (assembly GCA_033557465.1). Taxonomy (NCBI): domain Eukaryota; kingdom Metazoa; phylum Chordata; class Amphibia; order Gymnophiona; family Ichthyophiidae; genus Ichthyophis; species Ichthyophis bannanicus. The sequence continues at coordinate 40,016,724 of CM066051.1, read as the reverse complement.
TTCAGCAACGGAATGGAAAAATAGTTACTTGCATTTCAGCATTTTAAATGATAATTCCAAAGATTTGTTTATAATTAATTAGAAACAAAGTTGCCAGTAACATCTGGTTTAATATAGACTTTTTTAGTGACTAGTCAAAAAAGAGTTTGTTTCCCACACAATGGAACTTCAAATGATTAGTAAAATAACATCAGTTTATGGTAAATAACAATAGTAAGGTTATAAATGATGGGGTGAACTGATCACAGCAATAGGTGATCCCAGGTGATCATAACCTCTCCATTCTCGATAGTTCTCCTAGAGTCATGATCCCAGGACATTTCAGGCACAGTGATGCCACAGTGTTCACAGAGTTTCCAGTGGATAAGGCATGCCACTTTATTGTGCCTTTCTGGTCTCTACTACCTCCACTGGGAGACCACTGCATACATCCATCATTCTTTCTGAAAAGAAACATTTCCACATATCACTCCTGACTCTATACAGTTTCACCTTCATCCTATGACCCCTCGTTGCAGAGTTTTCTTTCAATTGAAAGAGACTCTCTTCCTATCACAGAGGTATTTAAAAATCTCTATCATATCTCCTCTCTCCCACCTTTCCTCCAAAGTATATATATTGGGATTTTTAAGCCTGTCCCTATATGCCTTATGATGAAGCCCATTGACCATTTTGGTAGCCACCGTCTGCACCAACACCATTCTTTTTATATGCGTTTGAAGGTGTGGTCTTCAGAATTGCACACAATACTCCAAATAAGGTCTCACCAAAGACTAATTTAGAAGCACTATCACCTCCTTCTTCCTGTTGGCCATTCCTCTCCCTATGCACCAAGCATACTTCTGCCTTTGTTGTCATCCTTTCTGCCTGTTTTGTTACCTTAAGTTCATCAGAAACAATCACGCCCAGGTCCGATTCTTCTTTCATAGACAGATGTACTTCTCCCCTATACTAAACCACTCCCTTGGATTTTTGGAGCCGAAATGCATGACCCTGCATTTTTTTAGTTTTCAATCTCAGCTGCTAAATTCTTGACCATTCTTCAAGCTTTGCTAGTTCCTTCCTCATTTTATCTACATCTTCCTGGGTGTCTACTCCATTGCAGATTTGGCTATCATATGCAAAGAGGCAAACTTTACACAACCCTTACACAATATCACTAACAAAAATGTTAAAAAGAATTGGACCAAGGACACATCCCTGCAGCACACCAATGGTAATACCCTTCTCCTCAGGGTGAACTCCATTTACTTGTACCGTTTCTTACCTCCCACTCAACCAATTTCTAACCCAGTTAGTCACTTTAGGGTCCATTGCTAGGGTGCCCAATTTATTTTAAAGTTGTCTATGCAGAGTGGTGTCAAAGGCTTTAGTGAAATCTAACTACACCACATCTAGGACTCTCCCTCAGTCCAACTCACTGAACCACCCAGTCAAAGCAATTAATCAGATTTGTTTGAAAAGACCTGCCTCTAGTAAAACCATGCTGTCTCAGATCCTGAAATCCACTGGACTCCAGCAACCTCACTATCTACTGTTTTAGCAGAGTTTCCATTAATTTACCACCCAGGTCAGACAAATCGACCTGCAGTTTTCAACTTCATCCTTACTTCCACTTTAGTATAAAGGGACCACATGCTCCTTTCTCCAGTCCTTTGAGGGAAGGGGGCATTCTGACTACCTATTTGTGGGGGGAGGATGGGCACTCTGTACTTTATGTGGGGAGGGGTAGAAGGGGGATTGGCCCTTTGCAAGGATGGCTCAGGTCAGGAATAGCCAGGGGTATGCGAGGGAGGGGGAGGGTGATGTTAGAATATATGTCTGCCTCTGTATTCATGCCTAGGAGTGGGTGTAAATGCCGACATCCACATTTTGTTTTCCAGACATGGATTCCCTTTATAAAATCAGGAATCCACATGTACATGGTGGACCCTACACACAACCCATCTCACTCTCCATTCCTACCATTCCCCCTGGCAGGATAGACATGGTGAGCATTCCCACATCTAGAGAAAGCATGATCTAAAATGGCATTGAGATGTGTATTTCAGTTTACAAGTCTCAATGCCGCTTTTTGTATGTGGGAATGCTGGGTCAGACCAAGGTCCATCAAGCCCAGTATGCTGTTTCCAACAGTGGCCAATCCAGGTCACAAGTACCTGGCAGGTTCCCAAAGAGGCACACAGGTTCTGCAGTGCTTGACCCAGGGCACACAGTGGATTTCCCGGGTCTTCTTTAATAATGGTTTATGGACCTTTCCTCTAGAAACTTGTCCAAACGTTTTTTAAACCCAGCTGCACGAAGAACTTTTACACCCAGTCCAAATTACGTGGTTAACAGGAAGGATTACTTTATTAAAAATTTGATTGAATATAACAGCATTAAGCCCAAATAGCCCGACACAGGCCGTGTTTCGATTTCACTTCATCAGGGGATTCAGGTGTGCTAAATTCATAAATACACAAACATAAATATCTTAAAGCTGATTGACATAAGAATTATAAAGCTCCAAATTATACAATCTTATCGATCTTGTTTACATATAAAAAACTAAAAATCATTAAACCATATGAAAATGATAAAAATGATAAGACGATATAAACTATACAAACACTAAAAACCATTAAGACAAACACACACCTTAGAAATAAAAATAAAATTTAACATTTAACATTCTCAATAAATAATTAAAACTAGATGAATTGTAAACATATGATTTTTAGTTTTCTTTCAGCACTCCTTTTTAATATTTACCTTCAACCTGTCTGCAACATCTTCAAACGGTTTCACATTCACTACCATATCTACGCGGACGATATAATGTTATGCATTCCATTCAAGATCCCTAACCCACCAATGCAATTAATAACTGAGTGTTTCAATGAACTCACAATATGGCTAAAAGAACACAATTTAAACATCAATTACTCAAAAACAGACATCCTATATGTAACAAAAAATTAAACCTACATTCCCCCAACATTTATTACACTACAGAACCATGAGATCAAAACGAAAAATGAGGTGAAGTATCTAGGGGTGATTCTGGATAAGAACCTCAGTATGGATTCCCAAATCAAAAATACAACAAAAAAAATTCACTACAAACTTAAGATACTTAAACAACTACGCCCACTGGTTCACTGACATGACTTCATGAGCATAATACAAGCAATCATTACACCCCACTTTGACTTTGCAAACACAACACTCCAAGGAATAACAAAACAGAACCTTAAAAGACTTCAGCTGGCACAAAATGTAGCCGCCAGAACTATCATGAAAGCCCGCACAATAGAACACATAACACCCATCTTAGCTAATCTACACTGGCTACCAATTTACTGCCGAATGAACTACAAAATTCTAATAACCACATTCAAAGCGATAAACAAGCTGGCACCATCGGTACTGAACAACCTAATTAACAAGGAAACACCAAAAATCGCCCAAAGGAGAGGTAACACAAACAAAATTATGATTCCAAAAGACTTTACAAAATCTAAAAAGTCCACTAACAACAAGGCCTTTTCACACTCAGCCCCAATCCTCTGGAATGCACTACCCGAAGAAATCAGAATTCTAAATGATATCAAAGAATTTTGTAAGAAGTTAAAAACACACCTATTTATGATATACTATGGTGTACAGACAAATACTGTTACACAAACAGGCAAAGGATAATAGAAGACAATAATTGTCAATCCAAGAAAAACTTAATACAAATAATTGCAATCAAAGAAACGCTAATTCTGTTTTTCTACTCATTGTAATATAATGATAACATAAGAATGACAGACCTCCAATTGTCCTGTAATGTATATAGTCTAATTACAATGTAACAATTGTATTGTACATAGTTGCTAAGCTCTGTGCAAAGATTGTTATGCACACAGCTGCTAGACCATTGGTAATAAGTTATAGTTCTATGTATTAAAGCTTTAGTTCTTTGTATAAAGTTCACAGATGTTACATGTAAGATGAACAGGTATCTGTTATTGTTTCACCGGTTCATACCATTGTTCTTTGTAAACCGCACCTGATCCACGGGAAAGTGTGGTATATAAGGGTTTGTTAAATAAATAAATGAGATTGATAAGATTGCATAATTTGGAGCTTTATAATTCTTATGTCAATTGGTTTTAAGATATTTATGTTTGTGTATTTATGAGTGTAGCACGCCTGAATCCCCTGATGAAGTGAAATCGAAACACGGCCTGTGTCGGGCTATGTGTGCTTAATGCTGCTATATTCAATCAAATTTTTAATAAAGCAATCCTTCCTGTTAACCACGTAATTTGGACTGGGTGTCTTCTAGCAACGTGGTGTAGTGATCCTTTGGTGGACCCAAGAGCTTTTACTACATGCTTTGGTAACAAATTCCAGAGCTTGATTATGCGTTGAGTAAGGCATTTCTTATGTTCTTACTCATTCTAAAATTAAGCTGTTGCATTTGTTGCTGGAAGATATGGTCAAGATATAGCTGGGTTTTAAAAGAATTTAGACAGATTACTTAAAGAAAATTCCATAAACTGTTATTAACCATGTAGGAATGAGAAAGCCAAGGCTTATCTCTGAGTGTAATCAATGAAGAATAGATCTATTCCTTGGGATCCTGAGGGGCACTGGCGGCCTGGATCAGTCATTGCAGGAAACAGGATACTGGGCTTGAGGGACTCCTAGTCTGACCCAGTATTGCACATCTTATGGTTCCACTCTGAGGTGACGTAGATCTTTCAAGCTACTCCCGTAATTACTGTCTGAGGAAATGACAGCTCTCTTTTCCCATCTGTTCTACAGTGCTGTAATGAAAAGTAATTTCCCTTAAATCTACTTAATTCAAAGTTCAGTCCTTTGTTTATCAATCACTTCTTCCCCTGTGGTTTACGGAAACCACAAAACAATTAGCAATTATTCCATCACAGAAAATTGTCCTCGTGATGAGGGAATATGAGAAAAGTTATAAGTCAGTAACTGACAGCACCATCGTTAGATTGTGTGTGAGTTCCAGCATCATTTTGAAGGACGTCAACCAGAAATTTGTAAGTCTTTAAAATATTATGACACATTGTCAGAAATCTAACAGGTGCCATGGAAGAGAAAACTGAAAAGGCAGATTCTAGATTTTGGGCAAAAAACATTCTTCAAAAGGGCAACGACTCAAGGTTGTTTGGGAAAGGTTTGACATAGGGCAAAGTTTCACCCATGTTTCTGAAGTCATTTCCTGGCTATATCAGACTTTTCTCTCTTTCTTTGCACATATCCAACAAATAGCTAAAATCCGTTTATTCTTTCTTTATAACATTGGCAAAATTTGTCCCTTCCTTTCTACACACACTACTAAGACCCCCATCAACTCACTAGTCTCCTCCCGTCTTGGCTATTGTAACCTGCTCCTCGCTGGTCTCCCTCTCAATCATCTTTTTCCCCTTCAATTTGTTCAAAACTCAGGTGCACAGCTTATCTTCCACTAGTGTCGCTAAGCTCATGTTACCTCCTCCTCTTAAGTCAGTTCACTGGTTCCCTATCAGTTTTCGCATCCATTTCAAACTTCTCCTACCTACCTTCAAGTGCCTTCATTCTGCGACTCCTCACTACCTTTCCTCTCTTATCCCACACTACACTCCTCCTCGGGAACTCCGCTCTTCTGGGAGATCCCTTTTATCTGTGCCCATCTCTGCCACTGCCAACTCCAGACTTCATTCATTCCTCCTTGCTGCTCCATATGCCTGGAACAAACTACCTGAATTGATGCATTGGGCTCCTTCTCTGGCCCTTTTTAAAGTCCAGGCTGAAGACCTGACTCTTTGAGACTGTTTTTGGTTCTTGATGCTCTTCTTGTCCACTACTATCTTGCCATACTCTAGTCCCCAGTTTTGCAATGTTTTTGCATCTTGATTAGATTGTAAGCTCCAATGAGCAGGAACCGTGTCTTACATCAATACGTACAGTGCCGCATGCACCATGTAGCCCTATACAAATAAGTAGTAGTAGTAGTAGACTTCTGTGAAGCCAACTGTCTTGTTTCTGATGACCCTTCTTTTGTCGAAATCATAAAGAAGACTCCTAGGGCGCCTCTTACTGACGTGCATGAGCTGGTTAATGTACTTGTACAGTAGAGATGCTCAAAGGAGGAGTTTGGACAGGGCATAGACAGTGTCATGATTTATACGCCTACTTCATAAATTATACATGTATGCACATTAAGTAAGCACGAACATCTATGCCTGCTCTCTACATATCTTATCCAGAGCTGCAATGTAGGTGTGATTTCTGCATGATTTGTGCTGATGTTTTATAAAGACACATAGGCACCTATGTATCCTTATAATATAGGCATAATATAGATGTTTTCTCCTCCTCCAAACATAGGTGCCCTGTTATAAAATGATTCCCAAAATATGCTCAAAACTTTGGAACAGAAAACAGTAGAGGAGGTACTCAGCCTACAACCGGGATTGAGGCATAAGCAGGAGATAAGGAAGTGACTCAGGCCTGGAAGTGAGAGTGGACCACTTGGTACTCTATGTTGTGGAGGAGAGAGGGGTAAAGGGAGAGTTTTACTTTAGGGCCGAGGCAGTACAATATGATTGTAGGTTGTTGAGAGAAAGCCACCGGGAGTCTGGACTGCTGTTGCAGTGTAATTTTACTGAAAAAAGGTTTAGAATGAGGATGAACCAGGATGCAACAGGTGGTTTAGTCACAGTCACTGCCCATTTCATAAACAGAAACTTCAAAAGCAAGATCTGTGTTGCTGATTCCTTGGAATTTAAACCAATTCCTGTCTCGAATGTCCCTTTCTGATCTTTAGGAGGTCTCCTTAGTATCTGCAAATGGAGTTTTTCTCTCCTCCCCTGCAATTTCTTTCCTCATACCTGGGCTCAGTGCTTCCTGGATCCAAGACATGAGATTCTCCACCTCCTCCTCTTCTTCCTTATTTTGGTATCTGCTTATGGTACTAAATCAGGTTGAGGTCTCCCTGCTCCGGGGATGTGCTCTGCTGAACAGGATGGGGAAGGTAGGAACTGGTGCCTAAGTCCAGGATTCATTGGGATTCATCCTATCACTACTCTTCCATCTTCAGTTAAAAGACACATAGGCACCTACAAGTATGTATCCTTATAAAATAGGCAAACAGATGTTTTCTTCTCCTCCAAACCTAGGTGTCCTGTAACCGGGTAGCCGGACCCAGCGCCCCCTCTCTCTTTAGCCCCACCCCCTTACCCCAACCCCCCCCCTTCATTCCCAATAACGGCACTGACATCGACTCTTGGTGACAACTGGTCGCAGCTTTATTTCAAACAACTCATTAACATTAAACAGGTACATTGACCAATCAACCCCCGCGGATTGGTGAACCGCCCGCCGTGCAACTAGCAAGGCGGCCACGCCTCCGCTCCAGCCGTGGTCCCCACCAACGGCCAATTTCCGCCAACCCCTATCCGACTTTGCCATGTTACTAGCAAAAGTCTTCCAGGGGTTGGCCGGGTCGAGGGCACCCCGCCCCCTCCCCCAAGTCGCCTAAGGCTCCGGACCCCGGACCTCCGGGATCCCGCCCGCACTAAACACCCTGTCCCCCTCCCCCCCCCAGCTGCGACACCCCGACTAAGTACTCCCACCTTGCTTAATGGGTGGGCGGGTGGGCTGCCAGTCGGGCGCCCGCTCGCATGTGCTCCGGGCCAGCCGCAAGCTCCGGAGCACATGGCGTCCCTCTCTCCTGATTGGCTCCGCTCCGGTCTGAAGGAGCGGAGCCAATCCTTTTGAATGACGCGCGCAGCGTATCGACGCTGACGCGCGTGACGGCCTCCACATGGCCGAGCAGGGTCCCGCGCCGGGCCGCGCACCCGGTTACGGGCGGGCCCGGGACCCTGCCCGCGCCCTGGTACTTATAAAATTATTCCCATAATATGCCCAAGACTTTGCAATAGAAATCAGTAGAGGAGGCACTCAGTACCATGTCGGTCCACTTCTCACTTCCCGGCCTGAGTCACTTCTGATCTCCTGCTTATCCCTCAATTCCTGTCGTGGATTCTCTGTTCTGGAAGAGGGAAAGGTAAAAGGAGAGTTTTACTTTAGGGCCAAGGCAGTAAATACTATTGTAGGTTGTTGAGAGAAAGCCACTGGGAGGCTGGACTGCTGTTGCAGTGTAACGTTACTGAAAAAAGGTTTAGAATGAGGAAGAACCAGGATGCAACAGGTGGTTTAGTCACAGTTACTGCCCATTTCATAAGCAGAAACTTCAAAAGATCTCTGTTGCTGATTCCTTGGAATTTAAATCAGTTCCTGGCTCGATTGTCCCTTTCTGATCTTTAGGAGGTCTCCTTAGTATCTGCAAATGGAGTTATTCTCTGCTCCCCTGTGATTTCCTTCCTCATACCTTGGATTCAGTGCTTCCTGGATCCAAGACATGAGATTCTCCACCTCCTCCTCTTCTCCCTTATTTTGGTATCTGCGTATGGTATTGAATCAGGTTTAGTTCTCCCTGCTCCGGGGATTTGCTCTGCACTACAGGATAGGGAAGGTAGGAACTGGTGCCTAAGTCCAGGATTCATAGGGATTCATCCCATCACTACTCTTCATCTTCAGCTACTCTGTAGCTATGACCCAACACTAGCCATAATCCTAACTCTAACCCAAACTTTAATCTTAACCCTAATCATAACATTCAACATAACCTTAGCCATAACCGTCCACCAATGACAAGTGATAACCAGTTTAATTTTCTACTCTCTCCAAGGTCAAAGCTGAATAAAAGGCAAACTGAGACTGGCAGAGCTCTGCGCAGAAAATCATGCTGATGGTACTGACTTATTTCCTGATATTAAACTTCGCTGAATATAATGCGACCAAGATCAACTGTCGACTAAGCAGTACAAACATGACAGGATACATAAAGCAGGGGGACATCATTATAGGGGGGATCCTCCCTGTTCACAGTGTTAAAACATACCCCTTGGTTTCCTTCACAGACACACCCAGCATTCAGCCCTGTGACACGTAAGTAGTGGAATATTTTCTCCTTACATTTATTTTTCATTTAAATGAAGTTCTACATAGAAACATGACAACAAATAAAGACCATATGTCCTGTCCATTCTGGCCGTCCCTACCAACTACTAAATTTTACAGCTTTTTTTTTCCATCAGAGATCCTCTGTGTTTGTTGCATGCTTTCTTGAGTCCAGATACAGTCCTTGTTACTACTTCCTCCGCTATTGTCACTAGCTGTCACTCTATGAGATCTATCAGAGGATCATTGTTCCTCGCGTTGCTCTTGTTAACACCCAACAGGCTCAATTTTCATCAATGTCGACTCAACTGACCTTCCCTTGTCCCACCCCTACTCATCTATCTTATGCCCTCCAGTCCCTCTTGCTCCATAAAAATGGGAAATCTGGTGGTTCTGAGGTACCTTGTGCAGTTGGATGGTCTGTTGGACCTGCAACAGGCAGCTCCATCTGTACCTCTTGAATCCTCTGGCCCCTTATTGTCCATGTGGTTTGGTGGCACTACGGTGCTTCATGTGCTTTGGTGGTGTGATTACTGTGGTCCTCACTAGCCACCTTTATTGCCATAGCTCTCTGTTTTCCTTTTTTGTCATCTTCCACGTCTTCCAGCATCTTAGTAGCGGAACGTGCAAATGCATCACACACCAGCCGGTGACAGGTAGATGCCATTTCACCCTCAGTGCATCAAATATATAAAGAGCCCAATATTCAGATAAATGCTTGGCACCTAAGTTAGGTTCCTAAATTTGTTCCCTATTTTTAGCCAAACTTAGGACCTAAACTTTCAATTAAAAATTCACTGAAATTTAGGATCCTATAGGTTATGTTCTTAAATTCACATCTGTCATTCATGTGCCTAGATCAGTGCTTCTCAACCCACTCCTGGAAGCATGACTAGCCAATCAGGTTCTCAGGATTACCAGCACAAATATGCATGAGAGAGATCCATTGAATGAAGGAGAGCGCTGATAAGCACTGACCTAGATTTAGGGGCCTATTTTTTATCACAGTCCTAAATTCATTGCTACCTACTCTCAAGATTCCTAAATTTGAGAGCCTAGTGAAATTAAGACACCCTTTTACAAAAGAGCAGTTAACACAGATTTGCAGTAAGAACTACCGTGCACTAAAAACCTCCATCACAATAAAAATCCCCGCTAAGTGCTCTGCGTGCTACGGGGCAAGGAGTCGGTGGGTTAGGGGTGGAGAGTGAATGCTGACAGTACACTGTGGGCAATGTGGGCATCATTACCGCACACTAACACCCCTTGATGGGAGGCATTAGGTGCATCAGCATGAATTGTAAATGCCGCTGTCATGTATTAAGAAACTTTCAGTGCGGTAACTGATGGAAGCATGCTGAGCGCCCCCTACAGTTAGATTGGGGCTGTTGCACTTGCCGTGTCTCATATTTTGCTCCTAATGAGCGTTAAGTGCAAAAGAGTACAATACATTAATAAAAGGCCCGTAAGTGTGAATCTAGACGTTCAGCCCTAGCAAATTTTCACAGAGACCAATTTAAGGACCTAAAAATCAGTTAATATCGGCCTCATAGATAATAGCATCGTCATGATTGTTCTTCAGGTTACCAGATGAATTCTCTGACCCTTTACAAATCCAGGCTGAAGACTCAACTCTTCGCAGCTGCTTTTGGATCTTGACTCACCTGATCTCCTTGTTTCCTAACCTTCCCCCCTTGTTTTATCTCTGTCTACACTTTCTGTGTTGTCTGTCTTGACTAGATTGTAAGCTCTGATGAGCAGGGACTGTCTATTACATGTCTGTGCAGCGCTGTGTACGACTTGTAGCGCTATACAAATGCTCAGTAGTAGTAGCAGTAGAACAGCATGATGTAACTGGTCTTCAGGGATTTAGCAAGATCCTGAAACCATGGTTATTTGGACAAGGACTCTTTTAGCTAGCATTTTAGGTTTGCTGTGCACAATATCTTGAGAAATAACTGGAAATATCCCAACTGATATTGTGCACAGCAAACCTAAAATGCAAGGGTGCCAATAATGTTTACCACAACTGTAACATAGGAGTTGTATTCACAGATTGTATGTTGTGTGTACGTTATAATCTAAAGTAGCCATCCTAATGAATGATACACGCTAGCTAAAAGAGTCCTTGCCCAAATAACCATGGTTTCAAGGATCTTGCTAAATCCCAGAAGACCAGTTACAGCATGCTGTTCTACTACTACTACTACTAAGCATTTGTATAGCGCTTCAAGTTGATAGTATGTTCAAAGATACACAACCAAAAAAAGATGTCTGTGCAACTTAGACATAGCAATTTCGGAGAAAAAAAATATCCTTTGACTAACAAGTAGAGTCTTACAGAGGTTTTGTGTTATGGTATATAATATTTTTATAACTTTCTTTAGTGGTTTAGCTTTGGACTGTCCTGTACGTTTTTGTTTGCTTCTGCTTGTTAGAAGCGATTGTCCTCCCTTAATGTGGGCTAGAAAATCTTTTATTTTTATTTTTATTTTTATTATTTATTTCTTTTGATTATGTATTTAATAAAGGTGTTTTCATAGTGTTATGCTTGATGTGTATACCTGTAAAATTTATAATAAAAAAAGTAAATATGCACATTGCCAGTTTGATGATCTGTTGAAAAGTTCTGCTCATCTTCCACATCTCTCACACTATTTTAATGTTTTCAGATTACTATTACAGTTTTACCAATATGCTCAGGCAATGGCATTTGCCTTGGAAGAAATTAGCCAAAATGTTTCCCTACTGCCCAATGTCACTTTGGGCTTATGGATATATGACTCCTGCGATACCGTGTCCCGATCCCTTAGAGGCACAATGTGGCAACTCACCGGGCACAAAGACCCCATCCCAAATTACACCTGCAGTACAGCCTCTTCTCTGGCCGCAGTTCTTGGAGATACCAAGTCTCGGATGTCCATGACCATGGCTCAGCTGCTGGGAGTTTATAAACATCCACAGGTACGGATCAGTCCTATAGAAGTCAGGTTTCTCCTATGGCTCTGGTTAGGTCTAAAGGACAGTTCAATGCATTTTTGGCATCCCATAAAAAACAGATTGTCGAAGACAATGAATGCATGGTTTGATTGCTACAACATATAGTCAACAAAGAGAATGGATGGGTGAGGGTGAATAGGTTGATCATCTTGGGTCTAAGGGACACTATGGACTAATGTTATAAAGTATTTTTCATGGATATGTAACTACATATGTGCATAAAAGACCTTTCATAAAATACCAACTGATTTCAATGTGCGTGTCTTATCATGAAAGTGAAGAAGGGGTAGAACATGGGCAGAATCCACAAGTAACATTGTAGATTACAAAATACCTTAAAGTTTGTAAGTATCTGCGTAAATCAAGTCCGAACAGTTACCTCTGGTTTAGAGCAAGTTTAAATGTCTTCGCCTACATTCAAGGATCGATTTCTGCCAGATTAGCAAAGGTGTGATGAAACAGCTATTTCTGGTCTTTCTCTGAGCGCAGCTAAATCAGAAATTCTAATATAAAGAACGCTCAATACAATCAATATAGAACCAAAATCTTCTTTTCAGCAATATTATCTCTTATGGTTACTCTTAGGATTATTCTCAATACAGTTAAAGTCTCAGACTTTTTTAGCACTTATTTTTGGACTTTTAATATGTCCAACATTAGTGCCCAATAGCATCAATGACCGTCAACAAGCTTAAAAGTCCAAAAATAAGTGCTAAAAAAGTCTGAGACTTTAACTGTATTGAGAATAATCCTAAGAGTAACCATAAGTTCCATATTAAGGGCTGTCAGGTAAGGTTTGCCTCTTTGCAGATGATACCAAAATCTGCAATAGAGTAGACACCCAGGAAGGTGTAGATAACATGAGGAGGGATCTAGCTAAGCTTGAAGAATGGTCTAGAATTTGGCAGCTGGGATTTAATGTTAAAAAATGTAAGGTCATGCATTTGGGCTGCAGCAATCCAAGGGAGCAATACAGTAAAGGAGGTGAAGTACTTTTGTCCACTAAAGAAGAGAGGGACCTAGGCGTGGTTGTATCTGATGATCTTAAAGTGCTAAACAGGTAGAAAAGGCGACGGCAAAAGCTAGAAGGATGCTTGGGTGCATACGGAGAGGAATGGCTAGCAGAAAAAAGAAGGTGATAATACCTCTGTATAAGTCTTTGTTGCGACCTCATTTGGAGTATAGTGTGCAATTCTGGAGACCGCACCTTCAAAAGGATGTGAACAGGATGGAGTCGGTGCAGAGGGTGGCTACTAAAATGATTAGTGGTCTTCATTATAAAGCATATGAGGACAGACTGAAGGATCTTCATATGTACACCTTAGAGGAAAGGCGGGTTAGAGGTGATATGATTGAGATGTTTAAATACCTCCGTGCCATAAATGTTCAGGGAGAGAGCCTCTTTCAATTGAAAGCAAGTTCTGCTACGAGGGGACATGGAATGAGGGTGAAGGGAGATAGATTCAGGAGTGATATGCGGAAATATTTCTTTACAGAAAGAGTAGTGGATCCGTGGAATAGTCTCCCAGTGGAGGTGGTAGAGATGAGGACAGTAACTGAATTCAAAAAAGCATGGGACCAACACAGAGGATCTCTAAAGATAAAAAGGGGACTGTTGTAGTTGTTATTGAAGGACAGACTAGATAGGCCATGTGGTCTTTTTCTGTCATCATATTTCTATGTTTCTATGTATCATCAGCAAAGAGGCAAACCTTCTTCTGCATTATCACTAACAAAGATGTTAAAAAGAATCGGACCAAGGACAAATACCAGTGGAACACCACTGGTAATATCCTTCTCCTCAGAGTGAGTTCTATTTACCTGTACCCTTTGTTGTCTCCCACTCAACCAATTTGTAACCAAGTCAGTCACTTGAGGGTCCTTCTCTAGTGTGCTTATTTTGTTTATAAGTTGCCTGTGCAGAACGATGTCAGAGGATTTACTGAAATCTAAGTACACCACATCTAGGGCTCTCCCTTGGTCCAACACCCTGGTTGCTCAAAGAAATCAATCGGATTTGTCTGACAAGACCTAACTCTGGAAAGCAATGCTGCTTCAGATCCTGCAATCCATTGGGCTCCAGAAACCTCACTATTCTCTATTTTTGCAGCATGTCCAATAATTTACTCACCACAGAGGTTAGCTTAATCGGCCTGTAGTTTTCAACCTCATGCTTATTTCCACTTTTGTATAAACGGACCATAAGCACCTTTCTCTAGTCCTCTGGATCACACCAAATTCTAAAGAAGCATTGAAATGTTTAGGCAGTGGAGCCACTGGAATGTCCCTAAGTTCTTCAATATTCTCGGATGTATTCCATCCGGTCCCATCAATTTGCCTACTTTTAGACTTCCTCAAAACTCACAAACCCAGTCTCCTGGGAATTGCTCAAGATCCCCATCACTTCTGTTCCTATTTGAGGATGTTTTCTGAGGTCCTGTTCCTGGCCCTTCATCTGTGAGCATAGAACAGAAATATATGTTAAGCAACTCTGCTTTATCTTCATCAGCTTCTACATATTCCTCCCCTTCACCCTTGAGTCTGACAATACCAATTTTGCTCTTCCTCCTCTCACTAACATATTTGAAAAATGTCTTGCCCCCTCATTTTAATGCATTGGCTATTTGTTCTTCCTTTTTTTTTATTAGTGAAATGTATTTATTATTTTCCACCAAATATAAAGATCAAATACAAGCAAAGAAAATAAAAAAATCATCAACCAGACAATATACATCAAGGCAATTAAACACAAATGATATAGTCCACATCATGAGAGCAAAATTTAGATAATTAACAGAAAACAAAATCATATAGAAACTAGGGTCAATTACATGGCCCACTCAATAAAGGGGAAATTGTGGTCAAGCTACATTATCCCCGACCAAGCCCTGTCTATCCGTCAAAAATTTCTCCAGATGCATCACATCAACAAAAATAAAGGAAGCACCGTCATAATTGACGATGCACTTACAGGAAAACCTTAAAAAGAAAGTGGCAGCCAATGCAGCCACACGAGGCTTCAAAGATAGAAACTGCCTACGCCGCAATTGGGTGGCACGTGAGACATCCGGAAAAATATTGACAACCTGCCCACAAAACTTAAGAGCTTTCACTCGAAAGTATGCTTTAAGTATACGCTGCTTAGTCACCACCGAAGAAAAGGTGACCAGTAGGGTAGACCGTGAGGAAATAATCTCAAAGAAATCTTCAATAAAGGCAGTAAGATTGGAAATAGAAGGGGTTATCTCATCCAATTCACCCTCCACTAAGTTGACCTTTTTCAAAGATGAGGGGATATAATAAATCTGGGTAACATCAATAGCATCAGAAATAGCCAAGATACTTATCTAAAAAAATCTTAGCAGAAAGCAATGGAGACTGAGGAAAATTTAAAAATCTGAGATTACACACCCTCAACGAATTCTCAAGCGATTCCATTTTCGAGTGTAAAAACAAAGAATCTTTAATACCGGCTGCGCTAGCCGAATGAAGAGGAGCCACCTGAGATTCCATTTAAAAAAAGGATAAATCAATAGTTGATACTCTTTTATCCAGGTGCTGTAGGGCTACTACAGCATCCTGGGTAAAGGTACATAGGGAATTAAATTTCACAGACACTTTTGAATCAATACACTTTAAAGCTCCCCACAAATCCTTTAAAGTCACCTCTGCTTCAGACGGTAACTCCGGGAGCTCTAAACAAACCTCCGGGGTTAAACCTTGAACTGGCATGGGCAAACCAATCCCTCCCTTCAAATCTCGATCTGCCAAAGCAGAAGATCTAAGAGAGGCAGAAAAAGCTGACCCAGGGCAAGGAGGAGGAGATCTCCCGTTGGGGCTCAAAGAAACCCCATCGGGAGAAGACCGAGCCAGGGGGGAAGGAAGGACAACTAGATGTTTATTCATAGGGCCGACTGGTTTGAACCCTCCAGAGTCGGCCCCAGGACTCTTGCTGCCCGCTTTAGCTTTCCTCTTACCCATAGCTTGTAAAAAAGAAAACAAAGATAACAATACTTATCACGGCAGAGGATTCACAACATCGAGCAACAGACACTTCACTAACTCGCTGCTACATAGGGCACAATAACGCCAGAGCTCAAAGCGTCAAGATGGCGTCAAAGGGGCGTCTAAGGGGCAGTACCTGCCCCTTTAGACATGCCCCTTCAGACACGCTCCGCGGACACGCTCCGCGGTCACGGGGCAGATAAAGATATTAAACTCCCTCAAGGCCCCTCAGGGGGAGAGACTGTCCCGGGCGTGCCTGCCCGATTTCAAGCAACAAAGTCACCTCCACAGGGTCAGTCCGGTAGACTCAGGACACAGTCTCCACTGCGAACTCCCCTCACTCCACACTCCAATCTCACTCCGAGGGTACGATATTCCGGCAGGCTTTTAAAGCTCCCTCAAGGCCCCTCAGGGGGAGAGACTGTCCCGGGCGTGCCTGCCCGATTTCAAGCAACAAAGTCACCTCCACAGGGTCAGTCCGGTAGACTCAGGACACAGTCTCCACTGCGAACTCCCCTCACTCCACACTCCAATCTCACTCCGAGGGTACGATATTCCGGCAGGCTTTTAAAGCTCACTCAAGGCACCTCAGGGGGATAGACTGTCCCGGGCGTGCCTGCCCGATTTCAAGCAACAAAGTCACCTCCACAGGGTCAGTCCGGTAGACTCAGGACACAGTCTCCACTGCGAACTCCCCTCACTCCACACTCCAATCTCACTCCGAGGGTATGATATTCCGGCAGTCTTTTAAAGCTCCCTCAAGGCCCCTCAGGGGGAGAGACTGTCCCGGGCGTGCCTGATAATTTCAAGCAACAAAGTCACCTCCACAGGGTCAGTCCGGTAGACTCAGGACACAGTCTCCACTGCGAACTCCCCTCACTCCACACTCCAATCTCACTCCGAGGGTACGATATTCCGGCAGGCTTTTAAAGCTCCCTCAAGGCCCCTCAGGGGGAGAGACTGTCCCGGGCGTGCCTGCCTGATTTCAAGCAACAAAGTCACCTCCACAGGGTCAGTCCGGTAGAATCAGGACACAGTCTCCACTGCGAACTCCCCTCACTCCACACTCCAATCTCACTCCGAGGGTACGATATTCCAGCAGGCTTTTAAAGCTCCCTCAAGGCCCCTCAGGGGAAGAGACTGTCCCGGGCGTGCCTGCCCGATTTCAAGCAACAAAGTCACCTCCACAGGGTCAGTCCAGTAGACTCAGGACAGAGTCTCCACTGCGAACTCCCCTCACTCCACACTCCAATCTCACTCCGAGGGTACGATATTCCGGCAGGCTTTTAAAGCTCCCTCAAGGCCCCTCAGGGGGAGAGACTGTCCCGGGCGTGCCTGCCTGATTTCAAGCAACAAAGTCACCTCCACAGGGTCAGTCCGGTAGAATCAGGACACAGTCTCCACTGCAAACTCCCCTCACTCCACACTCCAATCTCACTCCGAGGGTACGATATTCCAGCAGGCTTTTAAAGCTCCCTCAAGGCCCCTCAGGGGAAGAGACTGTCCCGGGCATGCCTGCCCGATTTCAAGCAACAAAGTCACCTCCACAGGGTCAGTCCAGTAGACTCAGGACAGAGTCTCCACTGCGAATTCCCCTCACTCCACACTCCAATCTCACTCCGAGGGTACGATATTCCGGCAGGTTTTTAAAGCTCCCTCAAGGCCCCTCAGGGGGAGAGACTATCTCGGGCGTGCCTGCCCGATTTCAAGCAACAAAGTCACCTCCACAGGGTCAGTCCGGTAGACTCAGGACACAGTCTCCACTGCGAACTCCCCTCACTCCACACTCCAATCTCACTCCGAGGGTACGATATTCCGGCAGGCTTTTAAAGCTCCCTCAAGGCCCCTCAGGGGGAGAGATTGTCCCGGGCGTGCCTGCCCGATTTCAAGCAACAAAGTCACCTCCACAGGGTCAGTCCGGTAGACTCAGGACACAGTCTCCACTGTGAACTCCCCTCACTCCACACTCCAATTTCACTCCGAGGGTACGATATTCCGGCAGGCTTTTAAAGCTTCCTCAAGGCCCCTCAGGGGAAGAGACTGTCCCGGGCGTGCCTGCCCGATTTCAAGCAACAAAGTCACCTCCACAGGGTCAGTCCGGTAGACTCAGGACACAGTCTCCACTGAGAACTCCCCTCACTCCACACTCCAATCTCACTCCGAGGATACAATATTCCGGCAGGCTTTTAAAGCTCCCTCAAGGCCCCTCAGGGGGAGAGATTGTCCCGGGCGTACCTGCCCGATTTCAAGCAACAAAGTCACCTCCACAGGGTCAGTCCGGTAGACTCCGGACAGTCTCCACTGTGAACTCCCCTCACTCCACACTCCAATCTCACTCCGAGGGTACGATATTCCGGCAGGCTTTTAAAGCTCACTCAAGGCCCCTCAGGGGGAGAGACTGTCCTGTGCGTGCCTGCCCAATTTCAAGCAACAAAGTCACCTCCACAGGGTCAGTCCGGTAGACTCAGGACACAGTCTCCACTGCGAACTCCCCTCACTCCACACTCCAATCTCACTCCCTATTTGCCCCCTCATTTTAATGCATTGGCTATTTGTTCTTCTTTTAGTATCTTTGCTTTTCTTACCACTTTCCTAGCTTCTCTAACGTTTTTCCAAATATTGATGCTTGTCTTCCTCTCTCTGTGATCTCTTGTATTTTGTGAAGGCCACCCTTTTTTTTCTTCATCTTTTAGCTACTATTTTTGAGAACCACAGTGGCCTCCTTTTCTTGTCACATTATTTACCTTTCTAATACAAAGATCTGTTGCCCTTAAAATATCCCCTTTCCGTTTTTCCCATTGCTTTTCTACATACCACAGCTGTTCCCATCCTACTATCAAGACCTTGAGGTATTGTCCCATCTTGGCAATCTTAGTTTTCCTAAAGTCTAAGACCATTGCTTTTGAATGGATTTTATCAGCCCTAGTCCTAATACTGAACCACACCATCTGGTAATCACTGGATGTGAGATGATCTCGCACTACGACATCATAAATACTTTCCCCATTGGTAAGCACCAAGTCTAGTATGGCCCCTTCACGTGTGGGTTCTGTTACCAGTTCCAGAATAGTTCTCCCTGTAGAGAATCTAGGATCTCCTTACTTCTAGATAACACTGCAGCAGGGATGTGCCAATCAACATCTGGCATACTAAAATCACCTATCAGTAACACTTCTCCTTTCCTGGCAATACTGCATATGTCTTTTACTAAAACCCCATCTACTTCTTCTCCCTGTGAGGGAGATCTGTATATTACACCAATGCAAATCGATTTCCCTTTCCCTCTTTCTAGTTTAACCCACAGTGCCTCCACGCTCCCTTGAAAACCTATGATTCTACAGTTTTAATATAATTTTTCACATATAGTGCCATTCCTTCTCGCATATAATAAATTATAGCCCGGTATAATTACATCCCAGTCATGGTTGTCCATGAACCATGTCTCTGTAACTGCTATTAAATGCAAGTCAGCCTCTTCCATTAAAACCTCAACATCTGAGATCTTATTCCCCATGCTGACATTTCTACACACTGCTTCCCAGGTGTTGTCCCATTTACCAATTTCTAACAGGCTGTGGTTTTCTTCACTCATCCCCAACAAATCTAAATTATAACCTTCTACAGTAGGTTAACCAGTTGGCTGCTGAAGAAACTTCAACCTTTCTTGGACAGATGAATGCCATCTCTGTTCTGTAGCCCTTACAAAACTATCCCATGGTCCAGGAAATCAAAAGCTCTCAATGACACTATCCATTTAGCCATGCATTCATCTCCATGATGAGAGCTTCTCTGCTTCGGCCTTTACCATCATCAGGAAGAATTGAAGAGAACACCACCGGTGACCCTATCTGTTTCACTCTGTCCCAGAGTCATGAAGTCACTTTTGATATTATCAGAGGCACACTTTGCAGTATCATTTATGCCAACATAAATGAATATAACATCAGATAATAGTCAGTAGGCTTGATGAGTCTTGGAAAACTCTTGTAACATCTCAGATTATGGCACCTGGCAGACAGAACACCTCTCTGGACATCAGGTCTGGTCAGCAGATGGATGCCTCACTATTCCTCAGAAGAGAGTCACCAACCATCACTACCCTTTGCTTTCTTTTGGTCACTGATTCTGCAGCTTTGGGGTACTTGAGCTCTGGTTCTTCCCTTTTCAGGGATGCTTTCACCTCTTCCATTTCCAGGGCTGCATAATGGTTCTTCAATTCAAGGACGGGAAGAGTTGGACTGTTGATTCTGCAGGCTCTGATGACTCGTGCCCAACTCTCTTCATTCTGTAGCATCCCATCTACACCTCTGTTAAAAAGCATGGATGTTTCAAGAATCATCTGATCAATGTACTTCTCGCTATCTTAAATGCTTCTCAGCCTCGCCACCTCTTCTCTGAGCACCTCTACATGTTTCATGAGGGCTTCAGCTTGCAGGGAAACTGCACATGGAACTGCTCCTTCAACTGGCATTGGACTGTCTGTCTTGAAAGAAATAGAAGCTGAAATGGGGGCAAGAGCTTTGGCAATATGTTTTTTCCTAGCCATTGTTCAGTTGCTGGAGCTTTGGTACCTGTCAGGGTAAACAAGAGAGACTTATCAAAATCCTTAACTTTTCCACAGCTGCCCTTTAAGAGAAAAGCAGCTAACCTTTTTAATGTGTGTTCTAACGGCACTGTTATGTGTCCCTGTGTGTAGCCCCACTGCACTGCAAGATAGCTAATACTTTATATTAGAAAGTATGATGTTTTGTGTCTGAAGAATACAGATTATTGTGTTCCCCTTGTAAATTAACCTAAACAAAGCACCTTAAAGAATGGCAAATTGTTTGTCGACAAGCTAATTGGGGAATTCCCCTATATAACATGAATTCTCATATGGGGTGGGTGGAAGCTGGGGTGGGTAGGGAGGGATCTAATATCTGATGAGGTCACTAGCATCAAAGAGCTTGCTTTGAATGGAAGCTGGAAAAAAGAAACAATGAACTCCAATAGCAGAGCTTTACCCAAGACCAAAAAAAAATTCCCCTTTTGCAATACAGCACCACAAAAAAAGAATCAGCTATTAAAATTGAATACCAAACTTCCTTTAAGAGCTCTCTGGCATTGTATTTAAAACCCGCACAATGCTTGCAATGGAGACACTATTAGGAATCCAGTCCGAAAACGTGGTAGGGAAGGACAAACGCAGATACTATTCAAAAAGGTGGCTTATCTTTTGGAGACAAAGGTCAGGAATGAGATTTTCACAGGATCTTTTTAGTACAAGAACTTAAATTTGGGCTTATCTAATAACAGAGCATGCCAGAATACCCCTGAAGAAGATATATCGAAACATGGCCTGTGTCGGGTCTTTCTGGTGAGTTATTAATGGTCAATTGATATAATAAATAGCTCTGTCCTTCCCTACAACGTTTTTGGACTGGGTTTCTTCAATTCATGTGGCTTTGTGCTTTCTTTGGTGGACACTCTTAGGAATGACATTACTAATGATTTGAAATTTTTACTTTTTAAATTTTACTGTGCATTGTACAAGGAAAGATCCCTTTAATTCTCGTTGTGCTTGAGCTCAATCAAATTTCATGACAAAACACTACAAACAGGACATGCTGCTGTCATTAATTTCACTTAAGGGCTTCTCTGGGACATCTCCTCTTCATTCCACTCTTCCGCATTCCAACCTGACCTGGCGCCACTGGTAGCAGAGATCCTGTTTCAGGGGCTTGGCACAAGTAACTCCCAATGGCAACATAGGCCTGGATTGGCCACCATTGGAAACAAGATATTGGGTGTAATAGAACTTTGGTCTGACCAACTATGGCAAGTCATATGTTTTTATCTTTAAGGCACCCTGTTATTTATTTATCTTCTCCCCTTTCGGAATGACGGCAGAAAAATGTTTATAATATCTTGAGATAGCCTATAAAAATAATGGATGTCATCACTCTTAAAAATGTGTATCTAAGGTAGAAACACTAATTAAGCTTACGGATGCATTTCTTCCAGATTAGTTTTGCCGCTTCCATAGCTGCTCTTAGTGATAAGAGTAAGTTTCCCTCTTTCCTTCGCACTTCTCCAAGTGATGAGTTCATGTCTCTCGGCATCGGCCATTTGATCACCTTCTTTGGATGGACCTGGGTCGGAATCCTTGCTGAGGACAATGACTATGGACTGTCAGGGAGTCAGATGCTGAGAGAGCAACTGGTTAAGGCTGAGGTCTGTGTAGCCTTCCATGAAAGCATCCCCTTAATTTACTCTCAAGAAAAGATACGACACATTGTAGAGGTGGTGAAGAAGACTACAGCCAGGGTCATTGTGGCTTTTTCTACCGCTAGCAGCCTCTATCCAGTGATGCTGGCTATTTCAAGGAGTGAGGTATCTGGGAAAGTCTGGATGGCTACCGACTCCTGGGCTGTTAATCCAATATTTAATAAAAATGACTTCTTCAACACTCTTAAAGGAACCATTGCACTGGCAGTTCGTTCAGGTAACATTCCAGGGTTCAAAGAGTATCTCTATGAACTTCACCCTTTCAGAATGGCAGGGGACATATTTGCTGGGCATTTCTGGGAACTAATCGTTGGTTGTAGGTGGGCCAGCCCCAACAAAGACCACATCACTCAAGAACTAAGCAGAGAAGGAAAAATCTGCACAGGGAAGGAAGACTTGCGAGCCCTTAATAGTTTCTTCTTTGATATGACACAGCTGAGATTTGCTTATAATGCTTACAATGCTGTGTACGTCGTGGCCTATGCCCTCCATGCCATGTCTTCCTGCGAACCTGGAAAAGGACCATTCTTCAATGGCTCATGTGCGGACATCAAACACTTTGCACCTTGGCAGGTATGTAGAAACATAGAAATATGACAGAGCTTGCATTTATGCCTCAGAGGTATTTTCACATCTCCATCATATCTCTTGTATCCCGCCTTTCCTCTAGCATATACATATCAAGATTTTACATCTGCCCCCTTATGCTTTATAATGAAGACCACTAAGTATTACAGTAGTCACCCTCTGCACCAGTTCCATCCTGTTTATATGCTTTTGAAGGTGTGGTCTCCAGAGTTGCACAATACTCCAAATGAGATTACACCAGAGACTTATACAGAGGCACTATCACCTCCTTCTTTCTTCTGGCCTCTCTCTATGCACTCAAAGATCCTTCTGGCTTTCACCATCGCTCTTTCTACCTGCCTAACCACCTTAAGGTCATCAGAAACAATTACATTCAGATCCCCCTCTTCTTTCATGGACAGAAGTACTTCACCCCCTACACTGTACCGTTCCATTGGATTAGTGCAGCCAAATACATGACGCTGCATTGCAGATTTTGGTACCAAGTTTACAATAGTCCATTTCTTTCTTTTTAACCATTCTTTTGTACGTTTGGATGTATGTTTTGGATCATTGTCCTGCTGGAGGACCCATGACCTTTGACCCAGACCTAACTTTATGACACTAAGGGGCATGTTTACTAAACCGTCTTAATGTGCGGCCGGCGCTACTGTGCAGGCTGCCATAAAAGGAGTGGGTGTTTCAGTCTTATTGTAGCGAAACGGGATTATCCCGCGATAATCCAGTTTTGCTACGTTAACATAGAAACATGATGACAGAAAAAGACCACATGGCCTATCTAGTCTGTCCTTCCATAACAACTACAACAGTCCACTTTTTACCTTTAGAGATCCTCTGTGTTGGTCCCATGCTTTTTTGAATTCAGTTACTGTCCTCATCTCTACCACCTCCACTGGGAGACTATTCCACGGATCCACTACTCTTTCCGTAAAGAAATATTTCCGCATATCACTCCTGAATCTATCTCCCTTCACCCTCATCTTATGTCCCCTCGTAGCAGAACTTGCTTTCAATTGAAAGAGGCTCTCTCCCTGAACATTTATGCCACGGAGGTATTTAAACATCTCAATCATATCACCTCTATCCCGTCTTTCCTCTAAGGTGTACATATTAAGATCCTTAAGTCTGTCCTCATATGCTTTATAATGAAGCCCACTAATCATTTTAGTAGCCACCCTCTGCACCGACTCCATCCTGTTCACATCCTTTTGAAGGTGCGGTCTCCAGAATTGCACATCATACTCCAAATGAGGTCGCACCAAAGACTTATACAGAGGCATTATCACCTCCTTTTTTCTGCTAGCCATTCCTCTCTGTATGCACCCAAGCATCCTTCTACAGGAGTTGAAGAGCTGCAGCGGCCAGTCTTCAACTCCTGTCTATTACAGTTTAAAAGCTAAGTTTGTTTGGGGGCTGCTACGGTCACTTGTTTATTGTTCATGTTGGTGAAAAATGTTTAATATAGTGGAAGGTGGTGGCAGCGGGTCGTTGATGTTATCAGGCTTCAGTTGAGTGGCAGTATCTGGACTTCTGTCTCGATAACATTTGCCATTGCCCATGAAAAGCTGAGACCTTGCTGGCCACTTTGGAGTTATTCCGCTATTGCATTTAATTTTTATGTTTGGAAACAATCATTTTTGTGTGGTTTGCCATTAAGAAACAAATTTTGTTTGAATTGGGGTGAGTTTTTGCATTATATTGACATTTACACTCCACAACGTGCCCTTAAGAACTGTTTGGTCCCTAATGAATATGCATGAGATACATCTGCATACCATGGGGGCGGTGCATAGAAATGCAGCACAGCCATATTTATTAGATGCAGCATGGAACCTGAATGGTGTTTGGCTCTCCAGGACCTCTTTTGGGAGACTCTGCTCTAGGTAATGTGCATGTTTATGGTGTCTGTGCTCTGTAGGGTAAAATGTAGGTGTTTTGGGCATGTTTACCTTATCTGCACTAACAGTTCTGTCTGTATTACCATGTTTTAGTAATGGGTAAAATGTGGGGACTGGGTTGGCAGGTATCACAGCTGGGACTTGAACCTGTGATCTTCTGCTCCTGGAAACACTGGCTGTGTGCACTGCATCACCGTGTTGCCACAGAAATGGTGCATTCCCTGGGGATACCATGACTGTTCGTCAGACAGGGCCTGTCTGTTGCAGTGCACGACACCCACCTACACAGGGCTAGGCCATAGTCTGCTGTGGGCAGCTGCCACTGCCCCCTCCACCACCAGTACCCCTCTGCCACCATGCTGACAAGCCCTTCTGCTGGTGGTGCACAGTCTCAGGCCATCCAGTGTGTGGGTAGGCAGTTGCCTATGGTGTGGGTTCTGGGGTAGGGGTGCCTGCATAGCTGTCCACACTTCCCCCCAGCACTGCCTGCCAATGTTCTGTGCCCTTGGAGGTACCTGCTGGGTACTATTCCCTGTGACACTGTGGGAAACACACTCGTGCCCATGTTGGGCCCTCATCAGTTGTTGTCTGGCTGCTCTACTGTTTCAGCATTCCTATGGGCCACCTAGGCATCCCCCTAGTCCACACTGTGGCCCAGCTGCCAGCATGTGCCGTCTGCAGCCCTCTGTGTCCCCTTTCCCAGCATCTGTCCAGTTGCCCATTCTTATATGCCTGCTCTGCTGTTGCGGAACATGTGCACACCATAGGAAACCTGTCCAATGGAGAGGAAAACCCTGATCAGCGCTATTTCACTGTGGGATAATTCACCTTGTATGGGGACGGAGCGTAGTCCCTTCCAAAATTCATATATTTTTTTTGGAGCTTTCTCAGGAGTGTTTTTTGATGTTTCCCATTAATATCACTATTGGCCAGCTTGGTTATGTTTTTTTTATATTTTGTTGGGGACATTTTCAATGTTTATTTGCCCTTTTGTTCCATGCACATGTATCACACTTATCACTTTTTATCGGTTTCCCTGGTTTTGCTGTACATTGCTGACGGAAATGGTTTCTCTTCCCTTTAAATCAGCTCTAACGCCAGGGTTTCACTGGCGTTAGTTTTCAGCCTCAGATTTCTCAGCGTTAGTGTGCAGGGAGCCTCTCCCCTCCCACTCTCCGCCCATTGACCCCCTCTCTCCGCCCCTGGGGAACCTTCCTCCGCCCTCGGGGAGCCTTTCTCCGCCCTCAGTGCTCATTTGCACCGCTGCGCGCGTTATTGCACGCTAAGGTACCTCTGCGCCCGATAAAGCGCCATTATTGCGCGATAAGGTACCTTATCGCACGATAACGTTGCAGAGCGCACATTAAGACAGTTTAGTAAACATGCCCCTAAGTAGCAGATTTTGCTCCAAAATACCTTGGTAGTCCCCTGACTTCATGATTGCTTTAATACGTTTCCAGGCCTCCAGTTTCTGAGGCAGCAAAACAGCCCAACATCATTATGGAACTTCCACCACATTTAACTGTAGGAAGGGTGTTTTTTTCCTTATGAGCTTCATTTTTTCACCTATAAATGTATCGCTGGTCTGCATTGCCAAAGAGCTCAAGTTTGGTTTCATCTGTCCACAGAACGTTTTCCCAGATGGATTGTGGTTTCTAAGGTGGGTTTCGGTAAAAGATCAGGCGTGCCTTTTTATGTCTTGTCTTTGAGCAGTGGATCTTCATTGGCCCTCACCCATGAAGTTTTTCTTTGTTTATTGAGCAGTGTATGGTTCAAGTTGAAACCATCACTCCAGATTGCCCCAGGTCAGCCTTAAGCTTTTCGGATGTTGTATGTGGTATTTTCCCAGCAGTTTGCACTAACCTTCAAAGACTTCTTGGATTCATTTTCCTCTTTCCACCACGTCCTAGGAGGTTCTAGACAGTTCCATGAGCAAAAAACGTCTTCATAACTTTGTAAACTATAGATACAGAAATCCCAAAGTCTGAAGATGGCCTTGCACCCTTTTAAGTTTGATGTTTCTGACGGTCTCAGGCAGATCTCTTGTCTTCACCATTGTGAAAATGGAACAAGGCGTGAATATGGCCATTTTAAACATTAGAGCTAGCATCCATTGGTTGGTTGATTCAATTCATATCAGTACTGACAATTAATTATAGGTGTGTCTAATTTTACTGCAATGGAAAAGTGGTTCTTCTGCTCAAACTGATGAGAATTGTTTATAAGGGTGTCAATAATCAGAAAAATCCAAGTTATCAATGTCCCTGTTTAATGTACATTACCAAGTTTAAGTTTCAATGTAAACTGCTTTTATTGAATGATAAAGCGGTATATAACACCTGTTAAATAAATAAATAAAAAATAAATAAATGTCTTCAAATATCACCACACTTGGATATCATACAGGAAATTCAATTCCACAACAGTGACCAAACTATATTCCTGTAGACAATTATGTTTCACTAAACTTCAAACACTTAGCAAAATATGTTTTTGTCGGACTTCATTTCAATGAAGCTGCGAACATTCAGCTACATATACTTGTGAAAGTCCATTTTAATTTATTATATATATAATTGTCTCAATATTTTAAAATACTAGGTAGGTCCATATAACTGCTGGCCACAGCTGCCGCGTTTTGAAGGAAATCAATTTAGCTTCTGCATCAGGGCTCCGATCTTACAATTTAAGTATTTAAAGACTTAACTGAACATGAAAATTCTTGTCCAATCCCAATGTCAAGGGCACATTACTCCTTTCTTCTTGACATAGGGATCTCGCCCAGCTGTACTTTCAAAGATGGCCGCTGTGGTTTTATTTCACAGAAGCCTAAAGGACACCCTCCCCCCCCCCAAGTGTCCATGAATCAGATAAGAGTATACCAATCCACTTGTTGGTTGAGACCCCTTTATCGGAGACCTCATACAGAACCTAAATAGATTTACTTTGAAATGCAGCAGCTGTGGTGAGCAGTTAGATGATCTAATATGATAAATTTATGGACTTATCTGCTATTTTAAATTATTGAGAAAATTACACACATATTAAATTTTAAATGGACTCTCATAAGTATATGTAGCTGAATGTTTGCAGCTTCATTGAAATGAAGTCTGACAAAAGATATTTTGCTGAGTATTCGAAGTTTAGTGAGACATAATTGTCTACAGGAATAGATTTTGGTCACAATAATCAGGTCCTGACAATGTCCCAGTTTTTATACTATTTCCTTTTTGGTCTTGTTATATTTGATTTTTTTTATGTGTCAGATATGTGGGTATACATAGTCGAAAGCCATTTCACTGGCCACTTATTTTTAGGAGATATTGAGACTTGCATGTGTAAATAGGTGTAAGGTTCCCCTGCAGCCCTTATAGAAATAGCTCCATTATGGTGATCCAGATTAGATTGATCCTTTTCCAACATCACCGTTAACATGTGGAAGGCATTACAGTGTGTAAATGCCAGATATTTCATGTTGAAATTGTAAATAAGGATTTAAAATAATCTGTTAAAGATTGGTCCTGTGGTGTAAATTTGGGAGAAATTGGTATTCCTGCAACGGTGTTGAAATATAATGAAATCTTCATCATATTGTTCTTCACTCATTCACCTTCTAGTGGAGTTGATAGGATGAAGAATTTAGGAAAGAGCATAGGGATATACTTTATTTAGCAGTTTGGAGTAAGATTTTATGAGCTCAGAAACATAGCCATTTTGAGTTTTCAACAATATTTAAAAAATTACGTTGAGCCTGTGATTATGCTCCACTGATTCTGAGGATGAAAATGTTTTCTCTTTGAGCGCCTTGTTAGAGGGAATCATGAAATCCGCGTACTCAATAATTCGTAACGTATGCTGATTCTATCAAGCAGCCTGGCACACAAGGAATAGTTGACTGATAGCTCAGGATGGAATGGGATGACAGTCACCTAGTGCCTGGTAGCTGGAAGGAAGCCCAGATTTTACAAGGAAAAGAAAATGTAAAACCTCTGCAATGCTACAGAATTTCAAGTATTCAAATTTCACTTACTGAGTGAGTTGGTGATGGTGAAGTGACTATATTACATGGAAGGTGTGGAAACTTCAGTTCTCAGGGTTTCTTACCCTCCTGTAATATAACACTTTCTCAGCTACATGTGTAACAGAGAGCCAGAATACAATTGGCAAAGGTGAGGTGCACAAGCAGCCTAATTCAATGAGTTTGGTATATAATGCCAATGAAAGTTTGTCTCTGCTTCTTGGCACAGCTCCTGCATTATATATGGAAAGTACGTTTCAAGAACACCATGGGCCAGGAGATTTTCTTTGATCGACAGGGGGACCCTCCAGCTTCTTATGACATTCTGAACTGGCACCTGTCTTTGAATGACTCCTTTACCTATGTAAACATTGGCTACGCCAGTGGTCAAGATATCAAGATCAACACCAGCGCCATCGTGTGGAGTGATGGGTCTACGCAGGTGAGATGACCGTCATGTCTTTATTGCAAACTGGTTGAGAAAATGCTCAGAACCCATCATGGGTGGAACCTTCTCTGACTTAGCAGAAATCCAATTTGAGTTGTGACTTTTTAACACAAAGGGGCTTGGATCTATCAAAGTCAACTTAACATTACTTTTTGAATATGACTGTGATCTTTGCATTTATTCCAATAATTATAGACTATCTCGGCTCAGTTACAATCACTATCCCAGAATCCAGGGTTTGCCAGTTTAAATTCTAGGAAGGCTTCAGGGAAAATCAGCATTAGTCAATAATCAGCTGATGTACTTGTGTGCATGAGAGGCGTTCCTACTAGAGAAAGTGAAGTAATAATTTTTCTGTGCTATCTCCTTTTAAGAATTGAGTGCAGTTTTGGAATCATGTTGACCAAGCTGATGGCTTTCAAAAGGGAGCCACAAAAATGGCATATTGTCTGCATGATAAGCCAGAATAAACAGAGCTCAGAAGAGAAACGGCTGATAGGATGCAAACATTCAAACGTGGGCAGGGGGCCTAAAGGATAAGATCACTGTTATTTCTTCTCTTGCAAACCCAACTGTTCTGCGTTGTAATGAATGGGTTTCTAGTACACTGGCATATCTTTGCTGCTCTGAGACTTCTGGGATCAGAAGATATTATCCTTATAGCAGAGGTTCTCAACATGGTCGTCGGGACATAACTAGCCAGTTGCATTTCCAGGACACGTGCAATGAATTGCAATGGATATTAGGTGATTTTAACTTGCCATCCCTACAGGACAATCAGGCAGCCGCCTTCATAGAGGCCCTAGACATCCTGGGATATACCCAATTGGTACAAGAACCTACGCACACAAAAGGCAATATTCTCGACCTGATATTCGCCCCACAAACAGTGCTTCAACAAGCACAAAACGTCACGTTATCACTAACAGCAGTCCCATGGTCGGATCATAAGCTTATCTCCTTCCAAATTCCAACCCCCATCAAGTCACAAAGGCCTATCATGAACTCACAAACAAACACAATCTCAAACGCCAGAAGATTTCAACCGTTTAACAAAGAACGCATCCTTGCTGAAACAAACTCTCTCCTTGACAAGACCTCACAAGACCTAGACATCCTAATTTCCACGTGGAACAGCAAACTCAGCGCGATCGCAATCTGTCCCACCACAACTAAAGCCCCAAAGAAAAGACCATCCGCACCATGGTTTACAGCTGACCTAAAGGCGTCTCTAACCCTCCTACGAAGATTGGAAAAGCGCTGGAGGAAATCACGTACCAGCAGTGACCAAACAGCATACATCCAACTCCTACACACACATCGCAAGGCTGTCACCGACAAGATGAAACAACATCACACAGACACTCTGAAACGTTCATTAAACAAGCCACATGACCTCTTCAACCTGGTCAAATCTCTTGCCAAAGAACCGACTCCGGAGCGCACAGGATCTATACACCCACAGGAGTATGCCGTCTTTATGCAATCAAAATTATGGAAAACTGACAAGATGGTTATACCGGACCCCCCTGATTCTCAAGTATGCGCAACATATCTATCCGCCTTCACCACACCATCCAAGAGAACTATCGAAGACACCATCGCTACCATAAATACTTCCACCTCATACTCAGACCCATGTCCAGCATTCTGGATAAAAGATCTGCGATCCGACCTTGCCCCAATCTTAACCAAAATGATAGGACTATCATTGAGCACAGGGTCGTTCCCATCCACGCTCAAACAGACCTCCGTCAGACCGCTGCTCAAGGACATCAAATTAGATCCTCAAAAGGTCGAGTCCTACAGACCTATTTCTAGTATTCCGATGCTCGCTAAAATCGTTGAAAAAATAGTCTACAGGCAGCTACAAGATCATGTGGACACCAACGCACCTCTAGATCCATCGCAACACGGATTCAGAGAATCACACGGAGTAGAAACACTACTCACTACTCTTTTCAACACCATAATATCAGGCATTGACAACTCACGTACAGGCTTCGCACTCATCTTCTTGGATATTGCCGCAGCCTTCGACTCAGTCTGCCATGAGATTCTCCTGATTCGGCTAAGGGAGAAAGGCATCACCGAAACAGCTCTGGAGTGGTGCAGGTCTTACCTGTCTGGAAGATGGCAACACGTACGAGCAAATGGAACCACATCCGAGCCATTCCTACAGAGCCAAGGAGTCCCTCAAGGATCCTCACTGTCTTCACTTATGTTTAACATCTATATCCAACCCATTTGTAACATCATTAGATCGTTTAACGTGAGTTGCATGATTTACGCAGACGATGTACTAATGTACCTGCCAATATCCCTGGAATGCCCGGATCTCACCCCACTAACTAAGTGTTTCAACGCAGTATCCGAATGGCTCCTCTCCCAAAATCTGCGCATCCAACATAAGAAAACGGAGGTCCTGTTCATCTCTAGAAACCCTGAGTTTACACCACCTAATCATTTGGAAGTAGATAACGCCAAGCTGCAAGTAAAATCAGCCATACGGTATCTCGGAGTCACATTGGATCAAAACCTCAATATGAAGCAGCACATAGCAAAAACAGTAAGAGCGATCTACTTCAAGATCAGATCCCTTAGACACATACGCCCCCTACTCGAGCTGAGCGACTTCCGCACCATTTACCAAGCTCTCATCATCCCTCATTTTGACTATTCAAACGCCATCCTACAAGGACTCCCTCAGGCAACCTTACATCCCTTACAACTCGCAATGAACAGTGCAGCGCGAATCCTCTTCGGAGCACCAAGGAGAGAGCATATCACACCCCTCCTGATGCAGCTGCACTGGCTCCCCATTCAAGCCAGGATTAGCTTCAAGACCTTAGTGATGACATTCAAGGCCATCAACGGGCTCTCCGCATCCTCAGTATGTGACCTCATACAACCACCCACACCCAACAGGATAAGAAGAACCACCGCAGCCAACATGCTAGCAATACCAAAAGCCATGACAAGATGCTCCATATCAACTTCAAATAGAGCCTTCAGTCTGAGCGCCCCAAGCCTATGGAACTCCCTACCACCACACATCAGAGCTATCCCCAACTTGAGCCAGTTCAGGAAGGCCTTAAAACAACTCCTCTTTATTAGATACCTTATAGACTCCCCCGAACCACAGCCACCAGGTATGACCATCTCACAATAACTCCATCCCACATGCAAACAGTTACCTATTTCAATGTTTTACACATGTAGATAGTTTCCCCTGTTATCCAAGTTGATTGCTCCTGTTTATTGTAATGACCTGACTCCTGTTTATTGTCGGATACTGTTAGTTTTATGTAAACCGCGCTGATCGCAAATAGTGCGGTATATAAGAAATGTAAATAAATAAATAAATAAAATAAAATATGTATAAGAGAGAGTTCCATGTACTGCCAATCATTAGATGAAAATCTGTCTCCTGCATCGTCATTGTGGATAGTTTAAAAAACCTGAATGGCTGAATGTGCCCCAAGATTTTGGTTTCTAAGATTTATTATAAAGAACTATTGTGGTTTTTTTTTATTTCAAGGAAAATCACACAGGGAATGAAAAAGCTAGTAACCAATGTCCTGATTTTGATTTAAGCAGGCTATACACTGGGTCAGCACATAGCCTGCCCGCCAACACCCCTATCCCAGAATTTCACTTCCGTGGTGACGGAAGTAAAAATCCGGGCTATGCTGGAGGTGCTGGCAGCCACCGGGGCTAAGCAGATAGCAGTGATTTTTGATACTACTCCCTTAACTCCTGCATCTTAAAGAAAGGTGAGGAAAATCCTCGCCTATCTTTATGGTGCAGAGGGCTAAGCGGCTAGCATCGAAAATCACTGCTACTCGCTTAGCATTTTCCTCCACCCCTGCTCCCCACTGGAACGCCCGCAACATACCCTGATGCTAACCGCATAGCACCTGGGCACTACCTGTGAAGGTGCTTTTCGAAAATCCTTGATAACGCCTTTACACGAGGACCTAGTTACCCTAGTACATGTCTTTGAAAATGCTGCCCAAGACTATACTATGAAAAATAATCATCATTCTCTCTCCTCCGAAAATTTCTCAACTCACTGTCCTCTAAATTCACAATAATGGCCTTCAACCTGTCCTTCCTATCTTTCCCCACCATTCTCCTCCTCCTAGTGTACTCACATAACGACATCTTTTGCAAAGTAGATGTTAGCAGATAGAGGCCAATTAGCCTATCCAGTCTTTCCAGTTATTCTGGTCTACAGTGTATTCCCATAACCCACCATAGAGGTTTAGCCACTTCTTATCCAAGTCAGAGACCTTTATCTGACTCAGTATTTTATTATCTTTGAACTTTATATCTCTATCATCCTGCATAGATGAGAATCTAAGGGGTATGTTTACTAAACTGTGGTAATGTGAATCGCGTTAGGATCTGCGGTAGAAGCAGAAATCCCAAATAAAGACATGGGCGGTACATCGTTACGGATAACGCGCGTAACAAGGCGCCAGAAATTAACGATCGTTACATGGCACGTTACCGCGCGTTAATCTTAAGAAGGCACGCAGACATGCAAACACAGAAACAGAGCTGTAGCACAATGGTTAATGCACTGACTGATGGTGCAGGGGTCATGAGTTCAATCCCCTAGTGTGCCTACTGCATAAAGCTGGCTGAGGCATTACCTTTTACGGTTACGTATTGCTTTTGAAGGCATCTTATTTTTACTTTTATTAGTGCTGCCAGCAAACACACCTTCACAGTGGCGTAACCTAAGGTGCCGCATAAGGCACCCTATAAGGCACTCCATAGGGCATATTATAAAGTGCACTGTCCGCCAAGACACCCTGTAATGTCCCCTATAGGACACCTATGAGGCACCCTAAGGTTACAGTACTCTGAGGGTGTTTTTGCTGGCAGCACTAATGTACATTAAAAATCGACAATGCCTCAGACAGCCCTATCAAATAACCCCACCATGGGTTTGAACCCATGACCTCTAGCTTTACAGGCAGTGAGATAACCAGTGGGCTACAGCTGTATAACTGCTAACAAGCCCCTGGCTGGCTGCAGAAGGACTGCACGTCACCACAAAACTGTCTGCTGTGGTTACCAGGATAGGGTTAACCCACCCGTACCCATGATGCACTGCACATGCAAATCAGCAGTCGACAGATGGGCACAAGATGGGGTATGCACCCCCACAGCACCTCGGCCTGGTAGGGGGAACTGACCGTGTGTGGTACTGGCATAGAGTAGCCACAGACCGTCACATTGTGCGGGTACTGTGCTCACCCTGAGGGTGAGGTGGGGCGCCTAGCACCAGGTCCATAGCACCTTTCATGGCTGAAATAAGCCAAGCTGCAGGTCCCCATCAGTGTGTGATAGGTAGTTCCTGCAGACACACCTAGGATACATCTGTTTCCTTCTGTATTTCTCAGTCATGTCTAGCCGCTATGGGCTATGATGCACCCAGAATAGTGCATATCCTGTGTTGGTGCCATGGTTACATGGGGAGGGGGGGGAGGTGTTTGGACCCTTAGGGAGATTATGTACCACCACACAACCCACCCTCAGGGGCTCAGGGTGGGAAACAGGATCACCCACCAATAGATTCACATTCTATCTCCCTGCAAAGGTTGCAGTAGAGGGGACCATCAACCCGAGTCCTGTTGGGGAACAGCCACCCTACAGGGCAGGCAATGCAGAGCTGTACACATCCATGAAGCAATAGCCGACAGACAGTAGGCCTGGAAATGCTCAGCTGCCCCCACCTCTATCTGACACTCTCCAGCTGCAAGACTCCAGCCACTGCACCCTGCAAGGTGTTCCAGCAAAACACATACTAGCTGCAGACAGTCTGCTAGCTAGTCCATAGTGCATTGTCCTGGAGAAGATGTATGTACCCAGATCTTTCTCAGGGGGTGGGGGGGGGGGGGTTACTGTTTCCCATTGATATCACTATTGGCCAGCTTGGTTATGTTTTTTTTCCAGATTGTTGAGGTCATTTTCAATGTTTATGTGCCCTTTTGTTCTGTGCACATGTATCACACTTTTTGTAGGTTTCTCTGCCTATGCTGTACATTGCTGACACTTAAATGGTTTCTCTCCCCTGAAATGTGCATCTAACGGCAGGTTTTCAATCGCGTTAGGATTCAGCTCTTCAGATCGGCGTGCTAGTGTGAATGGAGCCTCTCCCCACCCACACTCCGCCCATTGACCCCTTCTCTCCACCCTCTCTCCACCTTCTGCGGTGTTTTACTGCGTCGGGGAACCTCTACGATCGTTATGTAATGTTAACGATCGTTACCGTCTCATAACACGTGTTATGTAACATTACTGATCGTTAACGTTACATAATGCGTGTTATGTAACGTTACCGCAGTTTAGTAAACATGCCCCTAAGTATTCATGCTTAATCCAGCATTTATCCTCGCATCCCCTATCACAAAGCTTTGTAATAATCTAAGAATTTAACAAAACTAGAGAAACAATTACCTGAACATTTTGATGTCATCATTGCCAAGCTACCATCAATCAGTTGGCATTGAACTGGCTTATTTCTGGGGAATTTGTAGCCTGTTGGTTAAAATTTGGCTAACCCATGACTAATCAGATTGTGCTTTATTATCCATCTTTTGTTTTCTTCTTACCATCTTTTCCTTGCCTCTGCTCTTGAAGGAAGGAAGGGTCAGTTGTTTAAAGACTCCAACTTCTCATCGGTGTTTCGATGACTGTCTTGGATAACCATCCCAAGCATGCTTGAATCCTGTCACAGTATTGGTTTCCAGCACCTCCACTCGTAGTTGAGTGGCCAACTGACTCCAGATTATCAGCTAGATCTGGTCTTGGTTTTAACCATTGTATCTATGGACCTGTAGTCTAAATTTTCTTAGGAAATAGAACAGAGAAAACTGGACTTCAGGTGAATACATGCAATGGGGTAGAACTGGAGCAAACCATTCTGAAAAATCTGGAGACAGTTGGCAACTCTAGCTGGTAGGTTATTCCAGGAATCTGCCACCCTCTCAGTAACAAAATATTTTCTTATTATTACCTTCAACCTCTCTCCTTCCAATTTCATATCATGAGTCTTTAACCTTGAAATTCCCTTGTCATGGAAAATTTCACCTTCATGTCATTTCTTAAAGCCTTTCCAATATTTTAATATTTCTACGATGATGCCCACTTTCCATCTTTAACGCCACAAAGTACATTTTCGGTGTCTTAAGTCTAACCTTGGTAGGGTTGGCGTTGCAGGCTCTGCATCATTTTGGTTTCCCTCCTATGAATCACTGCCATCATTTCAATATCTAAATTAAGGTACAGCACAAAGTGGGGTTTCGGTAATGACTTAAATGAGGGCAGTACTGCAGTTTTTAATTTATTTTTACTCTATAGTGTCTTGGGTAGTTTGGAAAGATGATTCATAAATTGAATAAAATAAATCAAAAATATATTTTTCTAACTGTTGATACTTCTGCTTATATAACCAAATGTGCAGTTAGCTTTTCCTAGGGTTTTTTACATTTAAGTCATCTGAAATGATTACTCCTTGATCCTTCGCTTCTTTAACACTTTCTGGCCTTCTTCTCCAAACGATATCTAGCTAGCAGATTTTTACACTTCATTGCATGATTTAACATTTCTTAGCGCTTAGGTTCATT
The DNA here is from genome assembly GCA_033557465.1 of Ichthyophis bannanicus. Taxonomy (NCBI): domain Eukaryota; kingdom Metazoa; phylum Chordata; class Amphibia; order Gymnophiona; family Ichthyophiidae; genus Ichthyophis; species Ichthyophis bannanicus. The sequence goes on along the minus strand of CM066051.1, from coordinate 39,979,848 downwards.
TTTCAAATTCCTAACCATTTTTCAGATTTACCTGTTTCAGTGAGCCCATTTTCATTCTTGGCTCTTGTCTGTAAAAGTGGAAGTCCTTTGGTTCACTATTAATATTTAAATGTGTTGTGTCCCTCTTCCCACTTCTCTCTGTTAAGGTTCCCGTCTCTGCCTGCAGTGAAAGCTGCCGTCCTGGGTACCGGAAGGCCATTCTGGATGGGGAACCTGTCTGCTGCTTCGACTGCATCCGCTGCTCTGAAGAGGAGTTTAGCAACCAAACAGGCGAGTGCTCTGAATGCCGCTCCGTAATGAGCATGTTCGGTAGAATGGGAAGGGTGGTATTAGAGAGCAGAGGCAGAGGGTCGACTATACATGCTTCAATTCTAATAAACTTATCCAAAGCAAAAAGAGTTATAATGGGTCTATTTAAACCTGGAGGAACTTAAGTAACACGAGTAACATTGTATCTCACAAAGGCCATTCACTAATGCAAGGCCTTTGAGGATGCACAAGGGAAATGAATTGAGGAAGCCTGAGCACAGGGCACGTGGTTCATTCTTGGCTATGATACCACACAGCTTCAAACCATTCCACACCTGACATCATTCACGGGCTTCCACAATATGTTTAATAATTTGTAAATGCATTTAAATATTGAAACTCTTACCTCAAATTCCCATTGAACATCAATCCTCAAAGGACTACTATGTTGCTGGACATTAGTCGACCCGATTTTCGCCCTTTATTGTAAAAGTGCTGCATCCAGAGGAAGTTTAGTTTAAGCTGGTTGACTGTACACAATGTGGCCTCCCCAGACTTAACTCCATCTGAAGAAACACCTCAAAGGAAGATGTTACCATGTAGATTTTATTAAATAGTTTTCAATTAGATGGACAGTAGTCTCATTTATTTTACCATAAAAGTTATCTTGTAACTCAATAGCTGGTTAAGCAAAAGACAGGCAATCCAAAGGTGAATGGCACCTGTTTTCTGATTTTTAATGTAATGTTTTCTTCTGATAAAAGCCACATACGGAATTGCTTCTTCCCACAGATGCTATTGAGTGTATGAAGTGTCCTGTTGACCAATGGCCCACCAAGAGACAGGACGGATGCCGGAAAAAGTCCATTGAGTTCCTGTCCTATCAAGAAACCCTGGGCATGACTCTGGCTGCTATTTCCATGTTAGGTGCCCTGATACCAGCCGTTATTCTTGTAGTCTTCATGCAGAACCGCAACACCCCAGTTGTGAAAGCAAACAACCGTGAGCTCAGCTACCTCCTATTACTGGTCCTCATCCTTTGCTTTGGGTGCTCTTTAATGTTTATTGGCTACCCCACAACACTAACCTGCATGGTGCGGCAGACTTCATTTGGCATTTTCTTCACCATCTGCATCTCCTGTCTGCTGGCCAAGACGATCATGGTGGTCATAGCGTTCAAGGCCACAAATCCAAACAGCAACCTCAGATCATGGGTAGGGTCCCGACTACCCAATGCCTTGGTGCTCTCATGCAGCCTGGTCCAAGTCATCATCTGTGCCTCTTGGCTGATGGTGTCTCCCCCATTTCCCCAAAAGAACATGAAATCACAGATGGGGAAGATAATCATTGAATGCAATGAAGGGTCATTGACTGCATTCTGGTGCATGCTGGGATACATTGCTTTTTTGGCTACCATCAGCTTCATCGTAGCCTTTGTTGCTAGAAAATTACCAGACAGCTTTAATGAAGCTAAATTCATCACCTTTAGCATGCTTATATTTACTGCCGTGTGGCTCTCTTTCATCCCTGCTTACCTGAGTACAACAGGGAAATACACGGTGGCTGTAGAAATATTTGCAATTTTGTCCTCCAGCGCTGGGTTGTTGGGCTGTATATTCTTCCCCAAATGCTATATCATCCTAATGAGACCAGAGATGAACACCAAAGAATACCTAATGGGGAAACCTAGATCGAACGTCAGGAACACAAAGTAATTGTACTGAAATGCATTGATCAATAAATATCTGAGATTTAATGGTGCAATCTTGTTTTCTGCAAATATGTTGTCCTTAAAGAGCATTCCTAGGAAATTAAAAGAAAAAACTGAACAAAAATAATTATGATCCCCTCTAGAACATAGAAATGACATCACTCAATCATCACAGGACTATCTTGGCCAATCTGTAATACACACTCACTATATTTTCCTTTCAAAATCCATTCAGGGGTTAAAGAACCATTGTTGGGCACTGGCGCCAATGACCCCTAGTGGTAATCATGTGATACTAGCAATACCACATGATTACCACAAAGGCTCCTCGATGCTATTTTCACATGCTGTCTCGTGCCAAGCAGGAACGAATGGGCCTGGCTCTTGCTCCCATTATACCCCACAGACCTTGGTAATTTCATCTCTCCCTCTTTGCAGATCCATGCAACAGGTTCACCTTTTTCAGGCCACTTTGGGATCTTAATCCTTTGTTCTCCTTCTGTCTCCTTACCTTTTCCTATTGTACCCTTGTTCTTGTCTATTGTTCTGTCTGTCTTGAATAGACTGTAAGCTCTGATGAGCAGGGACTATATTATTATATGTGTCTTGTAGCACTTTATAAATGATTAATCATAGTAGTAGTAGTAGTAGGTAAGTCTGCCATCGCTCCTTTAGTGTGTGTTCTGGTGGCTCCTCCTTTTCCGCTACCCCACTCACAGTTGGTGTACCCCAAGGATCTGTCTTTGGTCCGCTCCTTTTCTCTCTCTACATCCAGTTCCTTGGTGCGCTTATCTCTTCCCATGGCTTTCAGTACCATCTGTATGCTGATGACTCAAAGATCTACCTCTCTACGCCTGAAATCTCTCCAGCAATACAGACCCGGATCTCTGCCTGCCTTTCTGACATTGCTGCCTGGATGTCTCACCGTCGCTTGAAACTGAGCATGGCCAAGACTGAACTTCTTATCTTTCCCCCTAAAACCTCCCCTCCTCTTTCTCCATTCTCAGTCTCTGTGGATAGCTCTGTACTCCTTCCTGTTTCCTCGGCCCGCAATCTGGGTGTTGTCTTTGACTCCTCTCTCTCTTTCTCCACACATATCCAACTCGTAGCTAAGACCTGCCATTTCTTTCTCTATAACATTAGCAAGATCCGCCCTTTCCTTTCTGACCACACTACTAAAACGCTTGTCCACTCCTTAGTCACCTCCCGTCTTGACTACTGTAACCTACTGCTTGCCGGTCTCCCTTTGAGTCATCTCTCTCCCCTTCAATCTGTTCAAAACTTAGCTGTGCTGCTAATCTCCCATCAGCCTTGATATGCTCAAAAAACCTCTCTTCTCAAGTCACTTCACTGGCTCCCTATCGGTTTCCATATCCAGTTCAAACTTCTCCTATTGACCTTTAAGTGCACTCATTCTGCTGCTCCTCACTACCTTTCCTCTCTTCTCTCCCTCCACCCCTCCTCGTAAACTCCACTCCTCTAGAAGATCACTTCTATGTGTGTCCTTCTCTTCTACTGCCAACTCCAGACTTCGATCCTTTCACCTTGCTGCTCCTTACGCCTGAAATAAACTATCTGAGTCTGGTTGTCAGGCTTCACCTCTGGCCCTTTTCAAATCCAGACTGAAAACTCACCTTTTCAGGGCTGCTTTTGGATCCTGATCCACTTTGTCTCCAATGTGTTTCCTTACCATTCGCCTAGATATATCCTTATCCTCAGCTGTTGTGTTGTCTTGACAAGATCATAAGCTCTGAATAGCCTTGTAGTGCTATACAAATGCACTCATGAGGAACAAATAAAGCTTCTAAAAATATATACAAGAAACATTAAAACATTAAAAAGCATTACAGGAGGCACATTAAAAACACATAAAGAAACCATAAAAATTATAAAAAGAGGAATTAAAAGGGAAGGAGAGGGGCACGTGGGTGCTCTTCCACTTGAAAACCATAAAACAAAGATAATTAAAATGCAAATACAGCCCTTTACAATAAAAAAATGTCAGTATAAAAAACAGATGCCCAGAGAGGAAGGGGATAAAGGAGAGAGGAAAGGGGAAGGGGATCAGAAACTACAAAGGATGGGTTGGAACTGCTGTAAAAAGGGGTTGTTGATCTAAAAAAAGAGATCGTTGATGATAACAACAACCACACTACTTATAGTAGGGAATGACAGGGCATACGCGGGATACAGAAAAAACTCATAACTTATAGCTGTACACAATCTGCAACCGAGGAGGGTTATCAAAAGGTATATATGAGGTTTTTAAATGGAGAAGGGGAATTCTGACGAGCAGACATAACTGGTTGTGTGTTGACATGGAAAATGATCTCAACATTCCTATACAGTGAGCAGAGCGCGGATATACCTAAGAACAGGAAGGGTACGTAAAAGGTTTACACAGAGAAGAAAAGCTCGATCACACAAAAAAAGCGTATTATTTCTGAACATTTAGAGAAAGTCTTAACGTACCTATGCATTGGAGAAAGCGTGGGTAAAAGTGAAAATGCCGCACATACACAGTGCTGAAATATACCAGTACTAGCAGCGATCTCGTCCCCCTTGCATTGAAATAACATATCAGTGCAGCAATAAGAGCACAGTTCAATGAGTAAATAGGGGTCATTGGCACCATTTTCACATGCGGTCTTATGCCGAGCAGGAGCAAATGGGACTCACTCTTGCTCCCACTAGACTTCAGTGTCCCCAGTAAGTCCAGAGGTATCAATTGGGGTGGTAGGAGTATGGCCCAATCTGGCAAGGGGGTCTCCTGGAGGTTGCAACTAGATAGAAACATGACAGCATAAAAAGACCATATGGTCTATCCAGTCCGACCTTTCATACCAAATACTATAGTCCCTTTTTTTCCTTTAGAGATCTTCTCTGTTGGTCTCATGCTTTCTTGAATTCAGCTACTGTTTTGGTCTCCACTGGGAGACTAGGGCATACATCCATCATTCTTTCTGAAAAGAAATATTTCCGCATACTATTCTATACCATTTCTCCTTTATCCGATGCCCCCTTATTGAGGAGCTTTCTTTCAATTGAAAGAGGCTCTCTTCCTGTCACAGAGATATTTAAACATCTCTATCATATCTCCTCTCTCCCGCCTTTCCTCCAAAGTATACATATTGAAACCTTTAAGCCTGTCCCTATATGCCTTATGACGAAGCCCACTGACCATTTTGGTAGCCACCCCCTGCACCAACTCCAGTCTTTTTATATCCTTTTGAAGATGTGATCTCCAGAATTGCACACAATACTCCAAATAAGGTTTCACTAAAGAGTTATTCAGAGGAACTATCACGTTCCTTCTTCCTGCTGACCATTCCTCTCTCTATGCACCCAAACATCCTTCTGACTTTTCCTGTCGTCTTTTCTACCTATTTCATTACCTTAAGATCATCAGAAACAATCATGCCCAGGTCCCATTCTTCTTTCATTTTAAACCCACCTATGCCTTGACCATATCTTCCAGCAAGAAAAGCAGCAGTTTGATTTTACAATGAGTGAAAAAATGCATTTTCCAATTTATTTTAAGGGAGGTATTTTGCAAGCATTCCCACATCCAATTTCTAGCCAAAATGCATGATCCTGCATTTTTTAGTTTTCATTCTCAGCTGCTAAATTCTTGACCATTCTTCAAGTTTTGCTAAATCCTTCCTCATGTTATCTTCATGGGTGTCTACTCCATTGCAGATTTGGTTATCGTCTGCAAAAAGGCAAAACTTAGACAGCCCTAACACAACATCACTAAGAAAAATGCTAAAAAGAATTAGACCAAGGACACATCCCTGCAGCACACCACTGGTAATACCCATCTCCTCAGGGTGAACTTATTTACTTGTACCCTTTCTCACCACCCACTCAACCAATTTCTAACCCAGTTAGTCACTTTAGGGTCCATTGCTAGGGTGCTCAATTTATTTATAAGTTGTCTATGCAGAGTGGTGTCAAAAGCTTTACTGAAATCTAAGCACACCACATCTAGGGCTCTCCAACTCGTGGATAACCCAGTCAAAGCAATTAATCTGATTTGTTTGCAAAGACCTGCCTCTAGTAAAACCATGCTGTCTCGAATACTGCAATCCACCGGACTCCAGAAACCTCATTATCCGATATTTTAGCTCAGTTTCCATTAATTTACCACCCAGGTCAGACTAACCGGCCTGCAGTTCTCAACCTCATCCTTACTTCTACTTTAGTGTAAAGGGTTCACGTGCTCCTTTCTCCAGTCCTTTGAGGGAAGGGGGGCATTCTGACTGCCTTATTGTGGGGGAAAGACTGGCACTCTGCTACTTTCGGAGGGGAGGGGTAGAAGGGGGATTGGCCCTATGCAAGGAGGGCTCAGGTCAGGAGCTGCCAGGGGTGGGGAGGGGGGTGGGGGAGGGTGATATCAGAATATATGTCTGCCTCTGTATTCATGCCTAGGAGCGGGTGTAAATGTCGACATCCACATTTTGTTTTCCAAACATGGTTTCCCTTTATAAAATCAGGAATCCACATCTTCATGGTGGGCCCTGCACACAACGCTTCCCACTCTCCATTTCTACCATTCCCCCTGGCAGGATAGACATGGTGAGCATTCCCATATCTAGAAAAAGCATGATCTAAAATGGCATTGAGATGTGTATTTCAGTCTACAAGTCTCAATGCCGCTTTTTGGATGTTGGAATGCTGGGTCAGACCAAGGTCCATCAAACCCAGTATGCTGTTTCCAACAGTGGCCAGTCCAGGTCAAGGTTCCCAGTTCTGCAGTGCTTGTTCTGGGGCAAGCAGTGGATTTCCCGTGTCTTCTTTAATAATGGTTTATGGACCTTTCCTCTAGGAAGTTGTCCAAACCTTTTTTAAACCCAGCTACACTAACAGCTTTTACTACATCCTTCGATCCATCCATCCATCCATCCTTTTTTCCATTTCCATCTTTCAGGAAATGGAAAAAAGAGCCAAACGACGAAACCTGGAAACAACACAAGCACTGGCAAGTCAAATGCAAGGCATTGATAAAGCAGGCAAAGGGAGAATTTGAGAAGAAGTTTGCTGCGGAAGCAAAAATGCGAAATAAAGATTTTTTTCAAGTACATTCGCAGCAAAAAACCTGTGAGAGAGTCAGTTGGTCCATTAGATGATAGAGGCATTAAAGGGGCACTAAGAGGTGACAAGGCGATAGCAGAGAGACTGAATGAATTCTTTGCTTCGGTCTTTACTGAGGAAGATATAGGGATGTTACCCATGACTGAAGTGGTATTTAAAGGTGCGGAAGAATTGAAGGAAATATCGATACATCGGGAAGATGTATTACAACTATTAGATAAACTGAAGAGTAGAAAATCACCTGGGCCGGATGGTATACATCCAAGGGTGTTGAAAGAACTGAAATATGAGATTGCAGACCTGCTATTAGTAATCTGTGAACTGTCATTAAAATCATCTCTAATTCCTGAAGATTGGAGGATAGCCAATGTAACACCAATTTTTAAAAAGGTTTCCAGGGGTGATCCGGGAAACTACAGACCGGTGAGCTTGACGTCAGTACCGGGAAAAATGGTAGAAACCATCATAAAGAATAAAATTATTCAGCATTTAGATAGTCATGGCCTAATGGGAGATAGCCAACATGGCTTTAGACAAGGAAGATCTTGCCTTACTAATCTGTTATGTTTTTTTGAAGGTGTGAATAAACAGGTGGACAAAGGTGATTCGGTTGATATAGTGTATCTGGACTTTCAGAAAGCCTTTGACAAGGTCCCTCATCAGAGACTTTTGGCAAAACTAAAGAGTCATGGGATAGGAGGCAGTGTACTACTGTGGATCAGAAACTGGTTAAAAGATAGAAAGCAGAGGGTAGGGCTAAATGGTCAATTTTCCCAATGGAGAAAGGTGAATAGTGGTGTACCCCAGGGATCTGTGCTGGGTCCTCTGCTTTTTGACATATTCATAAATGACCTGAAAAGTGGAATAACGAGTGAGGTTATCAAATTTGCAGATGACACAAAACTATTTAAAGTTGTTAAAACCCAAGAGGATTGTGGAAAATTGCAAGAGGATCTTGATAAATTGGAAGACTGGGCATCAAAATGGCAGATGAAATTTAATGTGGACAAGTGCAAAGTTATGCACCTAGGGAAGAACAACCCAAACTATGGTTACACGATGCAAGGTTCCACTTTAGGAACCACCACACAGGAAAAAGATTTAGGCGTCATTGTGGATAACATGTTAAAACCCTCGGCCCAGTGTGCAGCGGCGGCCAAGAGAGCAAATAGAATGCTAGGTATGATAAGGAAAGGAATGGAAAATAAAACAAAAGAGATTATAATGCCTCTATATCGTTCCATGATGAGACCGCACCTTGAATATTGTGTGCAATTCTGGTCACCCTATCTTAAAAAGGATATAGCATTATTAGAAAAGGTTCAGAGAAGAGCCACCAAAATGGTAAAGGGGATGGAAGGATACTCCTATGAAGAAAGGCTAAAAAGGTTAGGGCTCTTTAACCTGGAAAAGAGACTGCTGAGGGGAGATATGATAGAAGTCTATAAATTAATGAACGGAGTGGAACGGGTAAACATAGATCGATTGTTTATGTTATCAGAATATAGAAAGACTAGGGGACATGCAATGAAGCTACAGGGTAAACTATTTAAGACTAATAAAAGAAAATATTTTTTCACTCAACGTGTAATCAAACTCTGTAATTTGTTACTGGAGGATGTAGTTAAGGCTGTTAGTGTAGCTGGGTTTAAAAACGCTTTGGACAAGTTCCTGGAGGAAAAGTCCATAAACCATTATTAAGAAGGGACCCAGGATATCAATGCTTGACCCAGTACAAGCATTGTGGAACCTGTGTCTTTTGGGGAAACTGCTAGGTACGTATGACCTAGATTGGCCACTGTTGGAAACAGGATACTGGGCTTGATGGACCTTGGTCTGACCCAGTATGGCATATCTTATGTTCTTATATGTTCTTATGATAACAAATTCTAGACTTTGATTATGTGTTGAATAAGGCATTTCTCATGTTCTTCCTCATTCTAAAATTAAGCTGTTGCATTTGTTGCTGGAAGATATAGTCAAGGTTTAGCTGGGTTTTAAAATCATTTAGGCAAGTTACTAACCATATAGGCATGGGAAAGCCAAGGCTTATCTCTGAGTGTAATCAATGAAGAATAGATCTATTCCTTGGGATCCTGAGGGGCACTGGCGGCCTGGATCAGCCATTGCAGGAAACAGGATACTTGGCTTGAGGGACTCCTAGTCTGACCCAGTATTGCACATCTTAAGGTTCCACTCTGAGGCAAAACTAGATCTTTCAAGATATTCCCGTAATTACTGTCTGAGGAAATGACAGCTCTCTTTTCCCATCTGTTCTACAATGCTGTAATGAAAAGTAATTTCCCTTAAATTTACTTATTCAACGTTTAATCATTTGCTATCAATCACATCTTCCCCTGTGACTTACGGAAATCACAAAGCAATTAGCAATTATTCCATCACAGAAATTGGTCCTCGTGATGAGGGAATATGAAAAAAGGTTATAAGCCAGTAACAGATAGCACCATCGTTGGACTATGTGATGAGCTCCAGCTTCATTACGAAGGACGTCAACCAGAATTCTGTAAGTCTTTAAAATATTGTGAGACATTGACAGAAATCTGACAAGTGCCATGGAAGAAAAAACTGAAAAGGCAGATTCTAGATTTTTGGCAAAAAAATTTCTTCAAAAACGAAACGACTCAAGATTTTTTGGCAGAGAAGTTTGACATAGAGCAAAGTTTCACCCATGATTCTGAAGGCATTTTCTGGCTATATCAGACTCTATTCTCTCTTTCTCTGCACACATCCAACAAATAGCCGAAACCTGTTGCATTTTTCTCTATAACATTGGCAAAATTTGCCCCTTCCTTTCTACTCACACTACTTAGACCCCCATCCACTCACTAGTCCCCTCCCGTCTTGACTATTATAACCTGTTCTTCACTGGTCTCCCTCTCAATCATCTTTTTCCCCTTCAATCTGTTCAAAACTCAGCTGCACGGCTTATCTTCTGCCAGTGTCGCTAAGCTCATGCAACCCCTCTTCTTAAGTCAGTTCACTGGTTCCCTATCTGTTTTCATATCCAACTTCTCCTACCTACCTTCAAGTGCATTCGTTCTGCGGCTGCTCACTACCTTTCTTCTCTTATCTCACTCGGGGAAGCTGTAAAACTAGAGGGCATAACATGAAGCTGCAAGGGAATGTCAGGAAATACTTTTTCACTGAAAGGGTGGTGGATGCTTGGAATGCCCTCCCAATGGAAGTGGTGGAGACACAGTGACAGAATTCAAAATGGCATGGGACAGACACTGTGGATCCCTTTGCAGCAACAGGATAAAATCAAAATAAACTTAACTATCTAATTTCTCAACAAACAGGGGTGTCCTACACAGAGTGGTGGGTTCACCCCTAAAACAAAGACATGGGGAGGCGTGGCTTGCACGGAGCAGCAGGTGCACCTACTCTTGCCATCTTACTGGGCAGACTAGATGGACCATACTGGTCTTTATCTGCCATCATTTACTATGTTACTATGTTACTCTACACTCCTCCTTCGGAACTCCACTCCTCTGGCATATCCCTTTATCTGAGCCCTTCTCTGCCACGGCCAACTCAAGACTTCATTCATTCAACCTTGGTGCTCCATATGCCTGGAACAAACTACCTGAGTTGGTGCATTGGGCTCCTTCTCTGGCCCTTTTTAAGTCCAGGTTGAAGACCTGCCTCTTTGAGACTGTTTTTGGATCTTGATGCTCTTCTTATCGACTACTATCTTGCCATACGCTAGTCCTCCGTTTTACAATGTTTTTTCATCTTGATTAGATTGTAAGCTCTGATGAGCACGAACCGTGTCTTACATCAATATTTACAGTGCTGCATGCACCATGTAGCGCTATACAAATAAGTAGCAGTAGTAGACCTCTGTGAAGCCAACTGTCTTGTTTCCGATGACCCTTCTTTTGTCGAAATCATAAAGAAGACTCCTAGGGCACCTTTTACTGACGTGCATGAGCTGGTTAATGTACTTGTACAGTAGAGATGCTCAAAGGAGGAGTTTGGACAGGGCATAGACAGTGTCATGATTTATACGCCTACTTCATGAATTATACATGTATGCACATTAAGTAACACGAACATCTATGCCTGCTCTCTACGTATGTTATCCACAGCTGCAATGTAGGTGTGATTTCTGCATGATTGGTGCTGGTGTTTTCTAAAGACACAAAGGGGCTTGTTTACAAAACGCAGCTCCGATAACGATCGGAAACCGCTACCGTGGCTTTGTAAACAAGCCCCATAGGCACCTATGTATCCTTATAATTTAGGCATAACAAAGAAGCGTTCTCCTCCTACAAACCTGGGTGCCCAAGACTTTGCAACAGAAATCAGTAGAGGAGGCACTCAGTACCATGTCGGTCCACTCTCACTTCCAGGACTGAGTCATTTCCTCATATCCTGCTTATCCCTCAATCCCGGTCGTAGACTATCTGTTCTGGAGGAGAGAGGGGTAAAGGGAGAGTTTTACTTTAGGGCCGAGGCAGTACAATATGATTGTAGGTTGTTGAGAGAAAGCCACTGGGAGGCTGGACTGCTGTTGCAGTGTAATTTTACTGAAAAAAGGTTTAGAATGAGGATGAACTAAACTGCAACAGGTGGTTTAGTCACAGTTACTGCCCATTTCATAAGCAGAAACTTAGGAGGCAAGATCTGTTTTGCTGATTCCTTGGAATTTAAATCAGTTTCTGGGTTGATGTCTCTTTCTGATCTTTAGGAGGTCTCCTTAGGATCAGCGAATGGAGTTTTTCTCTGCTAACCTGTGATTTCCTTCCTCATACCTTGGATTCAGTGCTTCTTGGATCCAAAACATGAGATTCTCCACCTCCTCCTCTGCTCCCTTATTTTGGTATCTGCTTATGGTACTAAATTAGGTTGAGGTCTCCCTGCACCGGGGATTTCTTTCGCATTACAGGTTGGGGAGGGTAGGAACAGGCACCCAAGTCCAGGATTCATTGGGATTCACTCATCACTACTCTTCCATCTTCAGTTACTCTGTAGTTATGACTGAACCCTAGCCCTAATCCTAACTCTAACCCAAACTGTAATCTTAACCCTAACCATAACATTCAACATAACCTTAGCCATAACCGTCCACCAATGACAAGTGATGACCAGTTTAATTTTCTACTCTCTCCAAGGTCAAAGCTGAACAAAAGGCAAACTGAGACTGGCAGAGCTCTGCGCAGAAAATCATGCAGATGGTACTGATTTATTTTCTGATATTAAACTTCACTGAATATAATGCGACTAAGATCAACTGTCGACTAAGCAGTACAAACATGACAGGATATATAATGCAGGGGAACATCATTATAGGGGGAATCCTCCCTGTTCACAGTGCTAAAACATACCCCTTGATTTCCTTCACAGACACCCCCAGCATCCAGCCCTGTGACACGTAAGTGGAGGAATATTTTCTCCTTACTTTTATTTTTCATATCTATGAAGTTCTACATAGAAGCATGACAGTAAATATAACCCATATGGCCTGTCCAGTCAGACCGTCCCAAACAATTACTAAGCTTTACGGTATTTTTTTTCCATCAGAGATCCTCTGTGTTTGTCAAATGCTTTCTTGAATTCAGATACAGTCATTGTTACTACATCCTCCATTATTGGGACCAGCTGACACTCTATGAGATTTATCAGAGGACCATTGTTCCTCCCGTTCTTCTCGCTAACACCCAACAGGCTCAATTGTCATCCACTCTTGACTCAACTGACCTTCTCTTGTCCCAACCCTACTCATCTGTCTTATGCCCTCCAGTCCCTCTTACTCCATAAAAATGGAAAATCTGGTGGCTCTGTGGTACCTTGTGCAGTCGGATGGTCTGTTGGACCTGCAACAGGCTAGCTCCATCTGTACCTCTTGGGTCCTCTGGTCCATGTGGTTTGGTGGCACCTCGGTGCTTCATGCCCTCACTAGTCACATTTGTTGCCATAACTCTCTGTTTTCCTTTTTGTCATCTTCCATGTTTTCCGGCATCTTTGTGGCGGAATGTGCAAATGCATCCCACCAACCGGTGACAGGTAGACACCATTTCACCCTCAGTGCATATACAGGGTGGCCCAAAAAAAAGTGAAAACATCTTGTAAATTAAAAGCTTAAATAGTTTACTTATTTACCATTTTTAGCTATATAATGTCTTTATTTCAACAATTTCCAGTCGCCATCTTTTTTTTAAAATTTCTCAATCTGTCTTTTTGAATTTTTAAATAACTTATATGCTACGAGATGTTCTCACTTTTTTTGGGCCAAATATTCAAAAAATGCTTGGCACCTAAGTTAGGTTCCTAAATTTGTTCCCTATTTTTAGCCAAACCTAGGACCTAAGCTTTTAATTGAAAATTCACTGAAATTTAGGATCCTAAACATTACTGTATGTCCTTAAATTTGCATCTGTTGGTCATGTGCCTAGATCAGTGCTTCTCAACCCACTCCTGGAAGCACGACTAGCCAATCAGGTTCTCAGGATTACCACCACAAATATGCATGAGAGGGAGCCATTGAATGAAGGAGAGGGCTGAGAAGCATTGACCTAATTTAGATCCCTAAAGCCGTAATGTTAAGCTACTAATTTTTATCCTAGTCCTAAATTTGTTGCTACCTACTCTCAAGATCTCTAAATTTGAGAGCCTCGTGAAATTAAGGCACCCTTTTACTAAAGGACAGTTAACACAGATTTGCAGTAACAACTACCATGCACTAAAAAACTCCATCACAATAAAAATCCCCACTAAGTGCTTTGTGTGCTACGGGGCGGGGAGTCGGTGAGTTAGGGGTGGAGAGTGAATGCTGACAGTACACTGTGGGCAACGTGGGGATTATTACCGCACACTAACTTGATGGGAGGCGTTAGTGCATCAGCTTGAATTGTAAATGTATAAAGAAACTTTCAGTGCGGTAACTGATGGAAACATGCTGAGCGCCCCCTACAGTTAGATTGGGGCTGTTGCAGTTGCCGTGTGCATATTCTGCTCCTAATGAGCGTTAAGTGCAGAAGCCTAGCATACATTAGTAAAAGGTCCATAAGTGTGAATCTAGGCATTCAATCCTAGAAAAGTTTCACAGAGAACAATTTAAAGACCTAACAATGAGTTAATATATCGGCCTCATAGATGATAGCAACGTCATGCTTTTTCTTCAGGTTACCAGATGAATTCTCTGACCCTTTACAAATCCAGGCTGAAAACTCACCTCTTCGCTGCTGCTTTTGGATCTTGATTCACCTGACCTCCTTGTTTCTTTACCATCCCCCCTTCTTTTATCCCTGTCTACACCTTCTGTGTTGTCTGTCTTGACTAGATTGTTAGCTCTGATGAGCGGAGACTGTCTCTTACATGTCTGTGCAGCGCTGCGTATGACTTGTAGCGCTATATAAATGCTCAGTAGTAGCAGTAGAACAGCATGCTGTAACTGGTCTTCAGGGATTTAGCAAGATCCTGAAACCATGGTTATTTGGACAAGGACTCTTTTAGTTAGCGTGTATCATTCATTAGGATGGCTGCATTAGGAGTTGTGATTCACAGATTGTATGTTGTGTGTAAGTTATAATGTATGTTAGAGTTGTGGTAAACATTATTGGCCCCCTTGCATTTTAGGTATGCTGTGCACAATATCTTGAGAAATAACTGGAAATATTCCAACTGTATGTCATCATAATATTTTGATAGTATGTTCAAAGATACACAACCAAAAAGAGATGTCTGTGCAACTTAGGGGTATGTTTACTAAGCAGTCTTAACGTGCGCCTGGCGACAGTGTGCAGGATGCCTTAAAAGGAGTGGGCATTTCGGTCTAAACGTAGCAAAATGGGATTATCGCGTGATAACGTGTGCTGCGCACATTATCATGTGAGAGGCCGCTAAGCACATTAACACACACTGACTTGCAAACAGAGCAACAGAGGTGTAGCACAATGGTTAATACACTGACTGATGGTACAGGGGTCATGAGTCCAATCCCCCAGTGTGCCTAAACTATAAGGCTGTATGAGGCATTACCCTTTACGTCTAAGCAGTGCTGTTTGAGGCATTTTATTTTTATTTTAAACTAGCGCTGCCAGCAAACACACCCTCACAGTGCCGTAACCTAAGGTGCCGCATAAGGCTCCCTATAAGGCACTCCATAGGGCACATTATAAAGTGCACTGTCCGCCAAGGCACCCTATAATGTCCCTCATAGGACGCCTTATAAGGCACCATATAAGGCGCTTTATAGGGCGCCTTATAAGGCACTCTATAGGGTGCCTTATAAGGTACTTTATGGGGCGCCTTATGAGGCATCTTAAGGGTACAGCACTGTGAGGGTGATTTCGCTGGCAGCACTAATTTACATTAAAAATAGAAAATGCCTCAGACAGCCCTATCAAAGAACCCCACTGTGGGATGGAACCCATGATCTCTGGCTCCACAGACAGTGAAATAACCAGTGGGCTACAAGCTACTAACAAACCCTGTCGCTGGCTATGGAAGGACTGTACGTCCCCACACAAACTTTCTGCTGTGGTTACCAGGATAGGGTGAACCCACCTGTACCCATTATGCACTGCACATGCAAATCAGCAGTCTACAGATGATCACAAGATGGGGTATGTACCCAACAGCACCTCGGCCTGGTAGGGGGTACTGCCCGTGTGCACCCCCACAGCACCTCGGCCTGATAGGGGGTGCTGACCCTGTGTGTTAGTGGCACAGAGTAGCTGCAGACGGTCACATTGTGTGGATATTGTGCTCACCCTGAGAATGAGGTGGGGCGGCCAGCACCAGGTCCGCAGCACCTTTCATGATAGGAATAGGCCATGTTGCAGGTACCCATCAGTGCCAGTGTGTGTGATAGGTAGTTCTTGCAGACCCACCTAGGATACATTAGTGTCCATCTGTAGTTATTAATCAAGTCTAGTCTTTATGGGCTATGATGCACCCAGAATAGTGCATGTTCTGTGTTGGTGCCATGGTAACATGATGTAAGTGAAGGGGGGTGGTTTGGATCCCCTAGGCGGATTATGTACCACCACCCAAGATGCCCTCTGTGGTTCAGGGTGGGAGACAGGATCCCCCACCAACAGCTCCACATTCTACCACCCTGCAATGGTGGCAGTAGAGGGGGGCATTAACCCCAGTCCTGCTGGGGAACAGACACCCTACAGGGCAACCAATGCAGAGCTGTACACATCCATAAGGCAATGGCAGACAGACAGTAGGCCTGGAAATGCTCAGCTGTCCCCCACCACCATCTGACATTCTCCAGCAGCAAGCACAGTGAGTCACCAGCCACTGCACCCTGCAAGGTGTTCCAGCCATACACATATAACTGCAGACAGTCTGCTAGCTAGTCCACAGTGCATGTTCCTGGAGAAAATGTGAGTACACCCACCAAGCAGATAAGTCAGTGATTAGGCTACAGAAAAGAGAACCCATACATCTCACTTGAGAAAAATACAATATAGCACTATGGGGGAACCCAGCCATGCCGTGGTCACTGCTCAGTCAGGGTGAGAGTGACCTCCCAGCAGGACATGCTGTGGCCACCCTGTCCGTGCAGGTTGTAGCCGGGCACTACAATGTCCGAGCCATTGCCCTATGCCCTGTGCAGATGCATCCAGGCCAGGCCACCCTGTCCAGGCTATACCCACAGTACCTTGATCCTCATTATGCACATTGGCACGCCAATACTGGCAAGAGTGCAAGCAGTGTGGGCTGAGGAGGGTGTTGGCAGCCACCACACACTTGATAGACAGACATACACGCCCACACCTATGCCAGCATTGTGCAACTATAGAGGCTTTTGGCAGCCCTGGCCACCGCACCAGTCCTGGGCACTGTGCAGACATGGCTATGGTACGCAATACTGTTGGGGTCACTCCCCAGGGTGGTGAACACTGTCAGACATCAGACCTGGAACACATTCCACAGACATCAGAGAGGTTGCAATGATACAGCTCAATCAGCAGATTGTGCTTAACTTAGGACTTGCTATCTGCCAGTAATCATAGCAACTTTTTGATAGATGTGTACCGTATTCCCAGGTCTAGGGTGGCATTGCTAAGGTATGCAAGTGCTATTATTGGGAGATGCACGCAGGGCCCAACATCCTGCCTCTCCATGAGGCTTTGGATAATGGAGCCTGTGGGTGCAGGTGTTTCTGCCCCTGTTGGCCGCTGCTCTAGGGCAGAGGTTCCCAACTCCAGTCCTGGTGGGCCAAACACTGTCCGGGTTTTCATGCTGTCCCTAATGAATATGCATGAGATACATCTGCATACCATGGGGGCGGCGCATAGAAATGCAGCACAGGCATCTTTATTAGAGGCAGCATGGAACCTGAATGGTGTTTGGCCCTCCAGGACTGCATTTGGGAGACTCTGCTCTAGGTAATGCACATGTTTATGGTGTCTGTGCTCTGTAGGGTAAAATATAGGCGTTTTGGGCATGTTTACATTATCTGCAATAAAGGTTCCGTCTTTATTACCACGTTTTAGTAGTGGGTAAAATATGGGGACTGGGTTGGTAGGAACCACAGCTGGGACTTGAACCTGTAACCTTCCCCTCCTGGACCCAGTGGCTGTGGGTACTGCACCACCTTGTTGCCACAGACACAGTGCATTCCCTGGGGATACCATGACTGTTTGTCAGACAGGGCCTGTCTGTTGCAGTGCATGGCACCCACTTACACAGGGCTAGGCCATGGTCTGCTGTGGGCAGCTGCCACTGCCCCCTCCGCCACCAGTACCATTCTGTCGCCATGCTGACATGCCCTTCTGCTGGTGCTGCTGGTGGTGCGCAGTCTCAGGCCATCCAGTGTGCTGGTAGGCAGCTGCCTATGGTGCAGGTTCTGGGGTAGGGGTGCCTGCATAGATGTCCACGCTTCCCCCCAGCATCGCCTGCCAATGTTCTGTGCCCTTGGGGGTACCTGCTGGGTACTATCCCCTGTGACACTGTGGGAAACACACTCGTGCCCATGTTAGGCCCTCGTCAGTTGTTGTTTGGCTGCTCTACTGTTTCAGCATTCGTATGGGCCACCTAGGCATCACCCTAGTCCGTACTGTGGCCCAGCTGCACCACGGCATGTACCACCTGCAGCCCTCTGTATCCCATTTTCCAGCATCTGTCCAGTTGTCCGTTCTGACATGCCCACCCTGCTGTTGCGGAACATGTGCACGCCATAGGAAACCTGTCCAATAACAAGGGAAAACCCTGATCAGCGCTATTTCACTGTGGAATCATTCACCTTGTATGGGGACAGAGCATAGACCCTTCCAAAATTAATATCTTTTTTTGGAGCTTTCTTGGTAGTGTTTTTTGCTGTTTCCCATTAATATCACTATTGCCCAGATTGGTTATGTTTTTTATACATTTTGTTCGGGTCATTTTCAATTAGGGTTGCCAACTTTTTCACTGAGAAAAACCCGACACCTGTGGCTCGCCATGCTCCACCCATTCTCCGCCCCTAGTCCCACCCCTGCCCCGCCCCCAGCCCCACCCACAAAAATTACCGAGGATACGTGTAGGCTAACTTCCTTGGTCAGATAATAATTAAACTGGGAACCCCAAAATCCAAACATGAAATGTACAACACTGGAGAAATAAAACTATAAAGTAATTTCCTCTTGCACTAAACAAAAACGCAAAGATGTTAGCAATACACACTTCCCAGACCAGACATATTCCAGTTAATAAATGCAAAATAAAAAGTATTTTTCTACCTTCTGTTTGGGCGTTTTATTTTTCAGTTGCAATTGCTCCAGTCACTTTCTTCTGGTTTCTTCGTGTCTTCTGCGAGCTATCCATTTGTCCTTTCTTCTCTTTTAGATGTTTTCCATTCTCTCTCTATTTCTGCTTTAACATACTGATTGTTTCCCTTTTGCTCTTTCCCCCAATTCTTTCCTTATTCCTTTATCATCCGTTTAAATTTCACCCTTCCATTCTCAAGCCCCTCTTACTCTCCCAATACCGGCCCATCATAGACTTTTCTTCCACACAAAATATTTTTTCCCCTCTCCATTCTCATTCCCCATCCATTCTAGTCCTCCCCCCAAATCAATTCCCTTATAGTTCTAGGCCCACCCAGCATCCACTCCCTTCTAGTCCCATTCTCCCATGCCCCACATCAGCCCATTTCCAGTCCTATTCCGGCTCTTCATCAGCCCATTTCCAGTGCTAGCCCTCACATCACAGGCCATTTCCAGTCCTAGCTCCCCCCCCCCAATCACAGCCCATTTCCAGTCCAAGTCCCCCATCACAGCCTATTTCCAGTCCTAGGCCCCCCCCCACCATCACAGCCCATTTGCAGTCCGAGTCCCCCCGCACCATCACAGCCCATTTGCAGTCCGAGTCCCCCCGCACCATCACAGCCCATTTGCAGTCCTAGCCCCCCTAATCACAGCCTATTTCCAGTCCAAGATCCCCCGTCCTCCACCATAGCCCATTTCCAGTCCAAGTTCCCCCCCCCCATAGCCCTTTTCCAGTCCAGGTCCCCTCCACCCCCATCACAACCCATTTCCAGTCCATGTCCCCCCCCCCATAACCTTTTTACAGTCCAGGTCCCCCCCCCATCACAGCATATTTCCAGTCCAAGTTTCCCCCCCCCCATAGCCCTTTTCTGGTCCAGGTCCCCTCCACCCCATCACAACCCATTTCCAGTCCATGTCCCCCCCCATAACCCTTTTACAGTCCAGGTCCCCCCCCATCACAGCCTATTTCCAGTCCAAGTCCCCCCCCCTTAGCCCTTTTCCAGTCCAAGTCCCCCCCTTTAGCCCTTTTCCAGTCCAATTCCCCCCCCTTTAGCCCTTTTCCCGTCCAAGTACCCCCCCCTTAGCACTTTTCCAGTCCAAGTCCCCCCCCCCCTTAGCCCTTTTCCAGTCCCAGTCCCCCCCTTAGGCGTTTTCCAGTCCAAGCCCCCCCCCCTTAGCCCTTTTCCAGTCCAAGTCCCCCCCCCTTAGCCCTTTTCCAGTCCAGGTCCCCCCCATCACAGCCAATGCAGTCCTTGCCCCCCCCACCCACCCCCCCCCACCAGCATCGCAGCTGTTTGAGGCTTCAGAGGGAGCCGAGGAAGCCCGCGCGAGGCCCTGGCTCCTTCTGAACAGCCACCAGTGTGAAGAGCCTTTTCCTTCACGCTGGCGGCTGTTCCTGTGAAGCCGCGAATGCTGGGAAAGGTTAAAGGGCAACCTTTAACCTTTCCCAGCATTCGCGGCTTCACAGGAACAGCCGCCAGCGTGAAGGTAAAGGCTCTTCACGCTGGTGGCTGTTCAGAGGGAGCCGGGGCCTCGCGCGGGCTTCCCCGGCTCCCTCTGAAGCGGAGAAAAGCCGGTTTTTTTGCTCTGGCCGCTCCCGATCTTGCGGCCAGAGCAAAAAAACCGGCTTTTAAAGGGCCGGTTTTGCCTCTGCGCCGGCAGCCGGCCTGGCCGTGGAAAAACCGGCCAGGCCGGCTGAAAACCGGCCAGTTGGCAACCCTATTTTCAATGTTTATTTGCCCTTTTGTTCCGTGCACATGTAACACACTTATCACTTTTTCTAGGTTTCCCTGGCTTTGCTGTACATTGCTGACGGAAATGGTTTCTCTTCCCTTTAAATCTGCCCTAACGCCAGGGTTTCACTGGCGTTAGTTTTCAGCCCCGGATTCCACAGCGTTAGTGTGCAGGGAGCCTCTCCCCTCCCACTCTCTGCCCATTGACCCTCTCTCTCCGCCCCTGGGGAGCCCTCCTCCGCCCTCCGGGAGCCTTGAGCAACTGCCTTGAACCCAAAATATTAGGGGTTCAATTCCCACTGGCACACCTTGTGACCTTGGGCAAGTCATTTTACCTTCCATTGCCTCAGAAGAAAAGGCTGGCAATCTACTTCCAGTGATAGAATGCCAAGAAAACCCAGAGGTAGCTGGGTCACTATGAGTAACACTGACATGATAGCACTAAAATATATATATATATATATATATATATATATATATATATATATATATATATATATATATATATATATAATTTTTTTAACTTTATTTAGTGGTTTAGTTTTGGACTGTCCTGTAAGATTTTGTTTGCTTCTGCTTGTTAGAAGTGATTGTCTTCCTTTAATGTCGGCTAGAAAACCTTTTCTTTTTCTTTTTATTATTTTTTTCTTTTGATTATGTATTTACTAGAAGGTGCTTTCATGGTGTTATGCTTGATGTGTATTGTAATGGGGAAAAGATATCCTGTGATAGGAAAGCAGAGGAACCTATGAGTAATAGGGCTGTTTCTAGCAGGAAGGAAGATATCAGGACACCCAGTTGCCAAGAGCAACATAAACATTCCCAGCCACGAGGGAAGGAACCCTGCACAGCTGATAGGCATTCCCCAGCTCTTAGCTCTAATAGCTTTCACCTGGGAGGGGGAAGGGCTGGAGTAGAGCCTCAGAAAACGTATAAGGGACGTTCATTAGAGAATAGGGGTAGCAATAGTGGCAGTAGTAGGAGCAGCAATAGCAGGAGCTGGAGAAGGAGCTCTGACTTTGGCTTTGGTAGCTCCGGTAACTCCAGAGAAAGCAGTTTGGAAGATTCAGTGAAACCAGTAACTGGAAGCAGGAGAGACGTGCTGAATGAGAACCAGCTGGATACTGAGTGCAAGCTGAGGTTTGAATCCGGGAAGCAACATCTGCTTTGGGCTGGTAGGAAAACTGATGTGAGTGACTTCAATTCTGAATGTGAAAGAGAAAGGCAGATAACAGCTGATAGTCTTAATTGGAGGAGAAAGGCTCAAAAACCTTTTAACCAAGCCTCCAAACATATACCTTATGGTGAAGGCATTTATAAGGAGAAAGTACCAGTCAGAATAACTGGAAAGCAATTACAAGCCTCAAGAAAGAAAGAATATACGGTGCCAGACATCTGTATGTTGGAAGAGGGTGAAAAACAGCCTAAGCATAGAGAAAAGCCTCTGAGGTTTAAACCCCTACTGAATGAAGCTGTGCATAGCTTTTCTCCTGCCTCTAATCAAGAAGGTGGGCTAATTAACCAAGGTAAAGCTGCTTACAAGTCTTTTTCACCTAGAAGTTATAAAGGACATAAGTTTTATTGGAATTGCATGCCAAGATATGGTGACTCTGACCCTTACCTGCTGGAGGAAATAGTAGGGAGGTCAAGGGAGCTGGCAGAGGAGAATAATCTGCCAACACACTATAGGCAACCATGTTATGCAGATGATAGTCAGATTGAATCAATGATAATTGATCCGCCAGAGCCTGAATTATCTGACTACCAGATGGACTGTACATTGGCTGTGATAAATGATAGGTTTTCATTGTGCTGAAGATATACGATGCTGGAAGTGATTTAACTGCCTGTTTAAAAGCACCAGTCTTTACTTTATCCTTTTTTGCCAGAGTGTATGGCTTTTGTTCTTTTGTTACCTATGTTATAATCCAAACCCCGGGAGGGGAAATAAAACCTTGATTTGACCTTACCACTCGGGTCTCAACTATCTTATTGCAAAGGAGCCCAACTACAATCCTTTCAATAAAAGGTCCCCCTGTAGCCCAACCAGTATACTACACTGCTGGCCGAGCAGGGTGTGACAAGAGAAATAGCGTAGTATGTTCGGATTTTTAAAAACACAGTAAAAAGGACATTATCAAGAAAAGGATTAACCTGAAAAATCAGGAGAAGTTCGGCTATCCTGAAGGAAAGGAGAGAAAACCGGACCGGACTACAGATCCAGACCTGATTTGGAGCCACCCAGGAGATCTTTCTCAAGGCAAGATCCTGCACTGTGCTCAGGTACAAGTGAGGGGGCACGGGTGTAGAAGGATCTGTGAGAAAGTATCCAATTTCTGTGCTAAAGTAGGAGGCATAGATTTTCTTTTGGTACCGCACTTGGTACCGTTGTTTTTGTTTTTACAGATACAGCCATCCTAATGGATCCCCAGGACGTAAAGAGCTGGATGGAGGCTCAGTGGAGGGTCCAGAGTGAGCAGGCCCAAGGGATCCAAGAGAGAACTATAGCAGCCATGAATGCTCAGCAGCAGCCGTTGCTGGAGCTACTGGGAGCCCTGCTGCAGAAAAATGTGGACAAAGAGGAGAGTATTCCCTCATTACAAGTGGGGGTAGGACTTAATAATTGTGGTGCAATGGCACCTGGACAATTTAATAGTAATGAGAATTTTGACGATTTTGCTGAGGCATTTGAAAAGATAGCAGAATCAGCTAAATGGCCAGCTGACCAGTGGGCTGTCCGCTTGGCTATGACTCTAACAGGTGAGGCATTAGCAGTGTACAAAGCATTGCCCGCTGATCAGGCGTCCAATTACCTGAATGTAAGAAATGCTGTAAGAGACAGGTTGGGTTTAACGCCCATCCATTACAGGCGTTTATTCAGGGAAGCTAGGCTTAAGCCTATGGAAACACCGAAGGCACTATTTCAGCGTCTAAAGGGTCTAGCGCTGAAATGGCTCACTCCTGAAAGGAGAACAATAGAGTCAGTGATAGATACCATAATTATGGAGCAGTACCTTGAAGCTGTACCGCCTGAGGTAAAAGCATTTATAGTGCTCCAAAAATGCAGTTCCACTGAGGGAGCAGCTGAACTCTCAGAAAGATATTTTGAGGCAGAGTTAGCCGGAACCTCAAAGGAAAAGGTATTAAAAGTAGCTGGCATTGGTAAGCTGTGGGGCTTAGAAAAAACCTCTAGGAGAGAAATGTGTGACCAAAATACAAACCGATTTCTTAAGAGAAAATGTTATAACTTGTCAGACGGCTGCCTGGGTGTGAATCTTGGCAAGTGGCATATATCTATATGATTTGCAAAGTATTGTGGGCAATGTAGTTCATTCACACCAGACACAGCTGCTGACAATAATTTAGTTGTGCTCTTGGGTAAAGCCAATAAGATATTTATTTATGGGGTTATTTCTCCCAACACAGATATGCTTGGTAGCACATAAAATCAGGTAACTTGCTTTCAGTGTTAACTTGGAAAAACAAAGTCAAAATCAGGAAAACAACAAATGAAAAGCCACAAAGCAAGAAACAAACTGTTCTTTTCAGGTTAACCTCTGATTACTTCCCACATAGATACAGAAGTGATTCTCTCCTAGCTCACAAGCAATTAGGTAAGGCTTAATTGCTAGCAGTCACCAGCTGAAACCTCTTAGCTGGCTTGCCTTCCACTGTGTGGGTCAAATCCTGCTTCAGGAGCTTTTCTGAGTAGATTAAAGAACAAATTTGTATTTCTTTGTGATGGTTGCTGTACTTTATAACAGAAAGTTACCAACGGAGTTTGGATAGAGAACAGTCCATATAAACAGGATCCTCATCTGCTATTATTCCCCCTTGTTCAACAAGCATGGGTTCAATATCATGGATTGGCACAGATGAATCTCTCAATGGAACATTTTCAGGAGAATACTTGTTTCCCTGCTGTCTTTCAAGGTTATAGCTAGGGCATAGATCAGTGTTCATACCTGAGCTTCCATTGCTGCTAGAGTTCCTCTCTATATAGCCTGGCCAGTATGTAGTCCAGTTCTTATGTCCAGCCTTCCAATCCAGATCCCTGGACACTGGATCTCTCTTCACATACCTTCTGGCACGGGTCTTAGGGTCCCTTCCACGTGCAGCCGTCTCCCTCACAGGTAGCGTCTGGAGATTCCTAGCTCTGCAGCACCATTCCTCTGGCTTTCCCCAGTCCAATGGTGTATGCTGGCCCTTGGAATACCTCCCAGTATACGTACTGCTTTGGACTCTTCTAGACCTCTCAAAGGCTTTTCTCCTCTTTCTTCCAGAGGGTCTCTTTCCCTCTCTGTCCGTCCGGTTTGGCTTCTGCTTCTGATAATCCTTCAGATGAAACTGATGATCCTTCTCTGTATATCCAAGGTGATCATGAAGATGGTCATCTGTAGAATAAACTCTACTCTTATTCTGCTTGGATGAGTGCTCCTCCCTAACACAGCGCAGCTGTGCTGAATCAGGCCTTGCCCTTTGAGATGAGTGTTCCATCCTAGCACAGCGCAGCTGTGCTGAATCAAGCCCTGCCCTTTGCAATGAGTGCTTGGGGATTACCTCATAGTCCTTTTGATTGAACACACGTTTTCTCACTTCAGCTCCTCTCATGGCTGTTGGAAACCTGGTGCATTCTGGGACTGGTAGTCTTTTATGGCAAAATTCTGTTTTCTCATTTCTACCAGCACTGACAGGTTGCTTGTTCAGAGACACTTCACCTTTTCTATAGCCCCTTCCTGAGCTATGATAAGCTTCCTTATCACATACCCCCCTGCTTAAGTTATTACGGACTGGTTTAACTGGTGAAACTTCTTTCCTACAGTCCGTAATACCTACGAGAGTGTTCTCTTTTTGAAGCTCACTTACTTCCTGACTGGCTTCAGGGTCATTATTATTTACAGGCCTCTCCTTCCAAGACTTAAGTACATTAATATGGTAGGTCTGCCTATGCCCTCTTGCATTTTCTACCATATAAGATACTGGGCTCACTTGTTTAACAACCTTCCATGGCCCTTTCCACTGTACTTCAAATTTTGGGGCTGTACCTGCTACTTGAACCAAAACCTTTTCACCAATGCTTAATTGGCGGCTTTTGGCCTTCCTATCATACCACCCTTTCTGGTGAACTTGACTGTCCTGCAGGTTCCTCTCAGCAACCTGCGAGGTCCTTTTTAAATGTGCCCTCAGGTCACGTAGAAACTGTGGCACTTCCTGACTTCCTGGTTCAGGATCAATCCATTGTTCCCTCAAAATATCTAATAAACCCCGTGGAGCCCTACCATACATCAATTCATAGGGAGTTACACCTAGGGATACCTGAATTCTTTCCCTGCAGGCATACAAGGCAAAGGGCAATAACATATCCCATTCTTTTACCTCTCCTGCTAACCCCCTTCTCAACATTTGTTTGAGAGTTTGGTTGAATCTCTCCACCAAACCGTTTGATTGTGGATGGTAGGCTGAGGTTTTCACGTGATGAATGCCAAAGGCATCCCAGACCTGGGCCAAATATTTGGATACAAAATTGGACCCTCGGTCAGTCAACACCTCTCTTGGGAATCCCACTTCACAAAACAATTTTACTAGCTCTAAAGCTATTGTTTTTGCAGAAACATTCCTCAATGGTATGGCCCAGGGAAACCTTGTTGCCTGATCTACCATAACTAGGATGTATTGGAAACCTCGGGGCGTTTTGACTAATGGGCCTACAATATCCATGGCAATGCGACCAATTGGGTCTGTGATAATTGGCATGGGAATCAATGGCACCACCGGTGGGTGAGCCGCTCTAACTCGCTGACACGCTAGACATGCAGCACAAAACTGGGCAGTTTCTTTGAAAATACCTGGCCGGTAAAAACGCATAAGTATTTGATCCAGCGTTCCTTGCATCCCTTTATGACCTCCCACTGGATGATCATGTGCTAGTCTAAGTACTAGCCCTTTGAAAGTTGTGGGTACCACCAATTGTTTACGTATGGTCCCATTCCTGGGGTCCTGACTCTCTCTATATAATATTTCATTATCTAGTCTGAATCTGGGCAATTCCTCCCTGACCTCCTTAGCATACTTAAAAGCTCGGGTGAGAGCTTGATCAGCTTGCTGCTCTTGTGGAAAGTTAGGAAACTTTGCCACTAACTCAGCTGGCACCCAGGGTAAACTTTGACCAGCTAACATCTCAGCCCTACCCTGTGCTCTGCAAAGTCTCTCACGCCGCTTTTGTGCTTTCAACTTTCTTACTTTACCAGATGATGGGGTTATTAAATCATCATGAGAGGGTAAGTCTCCTAATAACTCTGCCTGCTCCCCCTCCTCCTTCTGCTGGCTCTCTATCTTAGCCTGCGAGCGGATGGATACAAGGCCCCTCTTATTACCCATAGTTTGGCCTTCTGGAAGCTGAACCATCTTTTTAGCTAGGAACTGAGGACTTCCAAAGAAAGGCCCGGGAGCTATTTCCATTATTAAACCTTCTCCCTCCTTCTTTCCTAGCCCTTCCACTAGACCCTGCTTAAATCTTGGCCAGTCCTTTCCTAGAACCAAATCAAAGGGTAGCCTAGGCACCACTGCTAATAGGACTTCCTCTTGTTCCCCCAGGCACTTAACCTTTAGCCTATAGGTGGGATATGATGTTGCAGCACCATGAATGCATCTGATGTGAACTTGACTTTCAGGGGTTCTAGGCACAAATCCTTCTTGGGCCTCTATCCTCTTCCAAAGCCTTTTTGACATCATACTCTGGTCTGCCCCAGAGTCTAACAGAGCATTTGTGGTAATTCCTTGCACATCAACCATCAAAAGAAATCCTTCTTTGGGCTGTTTTAAATCCACACCCATTAAACTAGTGTGTGTCTGGCACCCCTTTTCTAAATGTCCCCATTTTCCACATTTGAAACATTTCTTTCTATTCCACTGTGTCATCTGGTTTGATACAGTACATTCATTTTCAGAAACATTTTTAATTATTTTCTTTTCTGATACAGCACATCTTGCCTCAGCACCAATCTTCAGAGGGCCACCCATTCTATGGCAAGCCTGCGTGGCTTCCAAGAATCTCTCTGCTAGCATGGTTGCCTCTCCAAGATTTTGGCAATTTTGCTGTATAAGGAAAGTGTGCAAATCTTTAGGCACAGCAGACATCAATTGTTCCAGCATAATAATGTCTAATAACATTTCTACTGTCTTTTGCTGAGGCTCCAACCATTTTACAGCTAAACCTCTGATTCTCTGACTCAGAGCCCTGGGTGTCTCACCCACTCTCAATGTAGTAGCTCTAAACATTCGCCTATACTCTGAAATAGACAACCCTAGGCGATCTCTAATAGCAGCCTTTACATCCTTATAATTCAAAGCCTGGGCTGCTGGCATTGCTCTGTAAGCTGCAAGCACCTCTCCAGTTAATGAGGCTGCCAGCCTTACTGCCCACTGGGTCTCTGGCCATGCTAATGCTTGTGCCACTCTTTCAAAAGACTCTAGAAAATCATCAACATTATCATCTGGAGTTAGCTTCCCAAAACTAAATGCCCCAATCCCTTGATTGAGTCCCACACTGTCCACATGTGGTGTACCAGTATTTACTGCTGGTCTTGCATCTGTTCCACTTTGGTTCTTCAGCTCAACTAGGGCTTGCACCAGATCAAGCACTGGCCTCTGCTGGTCCATTAAGGCTCTCATAGCAGTGTCCTGAGCCTGCTGTGCTAGCTCCTGTTGCCTGCTAAACTGGGCTGCCATCCAATCAGCTAGTTCCCTTGGATCCATCTTGATTCCTGCAAGAAATACAAAGAAAAAAAACACAGTGCACCACCTTCCAAACAGGTGTTTTTTTCTACACTTTTTTTTTTCCAGTTACCCCTGTGCCTTACTCCCATCCACCACTAGACATGCCCAGGTACTTATTACCTTGTGTCAGTGATGAATCCAGCTCTGCACAGGGTCTTTTCCTCCTGGGACAGCTTCTTGGAACAACCAATTCTCCTCCAAAGTGCAGTTGAGGGAAAATCTTTTTTCCAGCTTTAAACTTGAACTTTAGTTGTAATCCTCAGCAAGTAAATCCCCTTTGTGCAAAAGCAATCCGAAAAACTACGCCATTTGTCAGACGGCTGCCTGGGCGTGAATCTTCACAGTCTTGGCAAGTGCATATATCTATATGATTTGCAAAGTATTGTGGGCAATGTAGTTCATTCACACCAGACACAGCTGCTGACAATAATTTAGTTGTGCTCTTGGGTAAAGCCAATAAGATATTTATTTATGGGGTTATTTCTCCCAACACAGATATGCTTGGTAGCACATAAAATCAGGTAACTTGCTTTCAGTGTTAACTTGGAAAAACAAAGTCAAAATCAGGAAAACAACAAATGAAAAGCCACAAAGCAAGAAACAAACTGTTCTTTTCAGATTAACTTCTGATTACTTCCCACATAGATACAGAAGTGATTCTCTCCTAGCTCACAAGCAATTAGGTAAGGCTTAATTGCTAGCAGTCACCAGCTGAAACCTCTTAGCTGGCTTGCCTTCCACTGTGTGGGTCAAATCCTGCTTCAGGAGCTTTTCTGAGTAGATTAAAGAACAAATTTGTATTTCTTTGTGATGGTTGCTGTACTTTATAACAGAAAGTTACCAACGGAGTTTGGATAGAGAACAGTCCATATAAACAGGATCCTCATCTGCTATTATTTCCCCTTGTTCAACAAGCATGGGTTCAATATCATGGATTGGCACAGATGAATCTCTCAATGGAACATTTTCAGGAGAATACTTGTATCCCTGCTGTCTTTCAAGGTTATAGCTAGGGCATAGATCAGTGTTCATACCTGAGCTTCCATTGCTGCTAGAGTTCCTCTCTATATAGCCTGGCCAGTATGTAGTCCAGTTCTTATGTCCAGCCTTCCAATCCAGATCCCTGGACACTGGATCTCTCTTCACATACCTTCTGGCACGGGTCTTAGGGTCCCTTCCACGTGCAGCTGTCTCCCTCACAGGTAGCGTCTGGAGATTCCTAGCTCTGCAGCACCATTCCTCTGGCTTTCCCCAGTCCAATGGTGTATGCTGGCCCTTGGAATACCTCCCAGTATACGTACTGCTTTGGACTCTTCTAGACCTCTCAAAGGCTTTTCTCCTCTTTCTTCCAGAGGGTCTCTTTCCCTCTCTGTCCGTCCGGTTTGGCTTCTGCTTCTGATAATCCTTCAGATGAAACTGATGATCCTTCTCTGTATATCCAAGGTGATCATGAAGATGTTCATCTGTAGAATAAACTCTACTCTTATTCTGCTTGGATGAGTGCTCCTCCCTAACACAGCGCAGCTGTGCTGAATCAGGCCTTGCCCTTTGAGATGAGTGTTCCATCCTAGCAAAGCGCAGCTGTGCTGAATCAAGCCCTGCCCTTTGCAATGAGTGCTTGGGGATTACCTCATAGTCCTTTTGATTGAACACACGTTTTCTCACTTCAGCTCCTCTCATGGCTGTTGGAAACCTGGTGCATTCTGGGACTGGTAGTCTTTTATGGCAAAATTCTGTTTTCTCATTTCTACCAGCACTGACAGGTTGCTTGTTCAGAGACACTTCACCTTTTCTATAGCCCCTTCCTGAGCTATGATAAGCTTCCTTATCACAAACTGTGGTCAGCTAGGACACATACGTAAGGATTGCACTGTATGCACTGCCTTAATATCAGGGAAGAAACAACCCCTGGAGGAGGGATTCCTCCTCAAGGTTTGTGTAGAAGGGGTAGAAACTCTGGCCCTGCTGGACTCTGGCGCAGACCAGAGTATGGTCTCCCAGAAGTTATGGAAGACCATCTCTGACCGTGATCCATCCGCCCAGAGCCCAGCAGAGGGAAGAGTACAAGTGAATTGTGTTCATGGGTCAGCGCCATACTATCCTGTGCATAAAGTATCCATAACAGGCTTAGGGATTGATGGGGAAGTACGTGTGGCGGTCATACCACGACTTCCTCGTGACCTTGTTTTAGGCAAAGATTGGCCTCCTTTCCAAAGAGAGTTAAGGAAAGGTTTAACTGAAAGAATAGACCTAATTACAACCAGGTCCCAAGCAAAAGTTCCTGTAACAGAGGTTAGGCCCATAGAGGGGGAAACGGAAGCTCCTGAGGATGAGGGAGAACCCCAAGGAGGTGAGAATGAAGATAGTGAGGAGATACCTGATAAAGAACCCCCAGGAAGTGAGAATGAAGAGAGAGAGGAGGTACAAGGTATACTTCCCTCTCAAGAGGACTTGATAAACATACCCTCTAGAGAGAAAAAAGGAAAGGCTGAAAAGCGACATGAGCGAAGACATAAGTCGCAGGCTAGGGTAGAACTGGAAGCCGGGGAGGGGTTGCCCTGAGTCCCAGCCGAACTGGTCCATAAATTCCCTTCCTTCCCTAGAGAGCAGAGGGATGACCCAGCACTAAAAAGAGCCTTTGAGTATGCTCGAGAGAGTAGGACTATTTTGCCTAGGTTCTTTTTAGAAGATGGTATATTGTACAGGGAAAGTACAGACCCGCGGATAGGCACTGTAAGAAAACAGTTGGTCGTGCCTACTACCTTTAAGGCGGTAGTCCTGAGATTGGCACATGACCATCCTGTTGGTTGCCACAAGGGTACACAGGGGACATTGGACCAGATATTGGCCCGATTTTATTGGCCTGGCGTCTTCAAAGAGACGGCCCGCTATTGCGAGTCCTGTCCCGCTTGCCAGCGAGTCACGGCTAGTAAGCCAAAACCGGTACCCATGATACCGACGCCCACCATTTCAACCCCAGTCCGTAGGTTAGCGATGGATATTGTAGGACCCATCGTTAAAACGCCGAGAGGTTTCCAGTACATACTGGTAATCATGGACCAGGCAACTCGTTTTCCATGGGCCATTCCATTACGCAACATCTCGGCTAAGACCATAGCCCTCGAGCTGATAAAGCTGTTCTGTGAAATTGGGTTTCCCCAGGAAATCCTGACGGATCAGGGGAGTAATTTCACCTCAAGACACTTAGCCAGGGTATGGGACGCTTTTGGGGTGAGGCATATTCGAACTTCCGCCTATCATCTTCAAGCTAACGGCTTAGTGGAGAGGATGAATCAATCCATCAAACAGATGTTGCGAAGGAGCTTGGAAGGGAAAATGCGCGAATGGGATAATATGCTCCCATTTGTCTTGTACGCGTGCCGAGAGTGCGTACAGGCGTCCTTAGGGGCCTCGCCCTACGAGCTTTTATTTGGCCGGGTTCCAAGGGGAATATTGGATATCCTAAGGGAACAATGGGTCGAACCAGATGAAGCAGAGATAGGGGTACCCCGATTTCTTAGGAATCTTAGGAGCCGCCTAGAGAGGACCTCCTGAGTATCAATAGATAATCTGCGGGCTAGCCAGCGTAAGCAGAAACACTATTATGATCGGGGAACCAAGACATGACAATTAGAAGTCGGGGATAAGGTTTTAGTCCTAGTAGCAGAGGTTGGTCCCAAATTTGAATCCTGATTGAAAGGACCCTACACAGTAGTGGAAAAGGTCGGGCCCGTCTTCTATAAGGTGGAGAATGACCAAGGGCGACGACAAGTATATCACGTAAATCTGTTAAAACCTTGGCAAGACAGAACAGCCACCGTACGGTTGGTCAAAAAGGCAGGTGGTTCACCTCATAGAAATAAGATTACAGGCTGGCAGACTCAGGGAGCCACAGCCTGTAATATCTTAAGAGGGGGGATATGTAATGGGGAAAAGATATCCTGTGATAGGAAAGCAGAGGAACCTATGAGTAATAGGGCTGTTTCTAGCAGGAAGGAAGATATCAGGACACCCAGTTCCCAAGAGCAACATAAACATTCCCAGCCACGAGGGAAGGAACCCTGCACAGCTGATAGGCATTCCCCAGCTCTTAGCTCTAATAGCTTTCACCTGGGAGGGGGAAGGGCTGGAGTAGAGCCTCAGAAAACGTATAAGGGACGTTCATTAGAGAATAGGGGTAGCAATAGTGGCAGTAGTAGGAGCAGCAATAGCAGGAGCTGGAGAAGGAGTTCTGACTTTGGCTTTGGTAGCTCCGGTAACTCCAGAGAAAGCAGTTTGGAAGATTCAGTGAAACCAGTAACTGGAAGCAGGAGAGACGTGCTGAATGAGAACCAGCTGGATACTGAGTGCAAGCTGAGGTTTGAATCCGGGAAGCAACGTCTGCTTTGGGCTGGTAGGAAAACTGATGTGAGTGACTTTAATTCTGAATGTGAAAGAGAAAGGCAGATAACAGCTGATAGTCTTAATTGGAGGAGAAAGGCTCAAAAACCTTTTAACCAAGCCTCCAAACATATACCTTATGGTGAAGGCATTTATAAGGAGAAAGTACCAGTCAGAATAACTGGAAAGCAATTACAAACCTCAAGAAAGAAAGAATATATGGTGCCAGACATCTGTATGTTGGAAGAGGGTGACAAACAGCCTAAGCATAGAGAAAAGCCTCTGAGGTTTAAACCCCTACTGAATGAAGCTGTGCATAGCTTTTCTCCTGCCTCAAACCAAGAAGGTGGGCTAATTAACCAAGGTAAAGCTGCTTACAAGTCTTTTTCACCTAGAAGTTATAAAGGACATATGTTTTATTGGAATTGCATGCCAAGATATGGTGACTCTGACCCTTACCTGCTGGAGGAAATAGTAGGGAGGTCAAGGGAGCTGGCAGAGGAGAATAATCTGCCAACACACTATAGGCAACCATGTTATGCAGATGATAGTCAGATTGAATCAATGATAATTGATCCGCCAGAGCCTGAATTATCTGACTACCAGATGGACTGTACATTGGCTGTGATAAACGATAGGTTTTCATTGTGCTGAAGATATACGATGCTGGAAGTGATTTAACTGCCTGTTTAAAAGCACCAGTCTTTACTTTATCCTTTTTTGCCAGAGTGTATGGCTTTTGTTCTTTTGTTACCTGTGTTATAATCCAAAACCCGGGAGGGGAAATACAACCTTGATTTGACCTTACCACTCGGGTCTCAACTATCTTATTGCAAAGGAGCCCAACTACAATCCTTTCAATAAAAGGTCCCCCTGTAGCCCAACCAGTATACTACACTGCTGGCCGAGCAGGGTGTGACAGTATACCTATAAAATTCACAATTAAATAAAAAAAAAGTATGTATGCACATTGCTAGTTGGATGCTCTGTTGAAAAATTATGCTTATCTTCCACATATATCACACTATTTTAATGTTTTCAGATTACAATTACGTCTTTACCAATATGTTCAAGGAATGGCATTTGCCTTGGAAGAAATTAGCCGAAATGTTTCCCTACTGCCTAATGTCACTTTGGGCTTGTGGATATATGACTCCTGCAGTGCCCTGTCCCGATCCCTTAGAGGCACAATGTGGCAACTTTCTGGGAACAAAGACCCCATCCCAAATTACACCTGCAGTACATCCTCTTCTCTGGCTGCAGTTCTTGGAGATACCATTTCTCGGAACTCCATAACCATGGCTCAGCTGCTGGGAGTCTATAAACATCCACAGGTACGGATCAGTCATATAGAAGTCAGGGATCTCCTGTGGCTCTGGCTAGATCTAAAGGACAGTTCAATGCATTTTGGCATCCCATAAAAACCAGATTGTCGAAGACGTTGAATGCATGGTTTTATTGCTTCAACATATAGTCAACAAAGAGAATGGATGGGTGAAGGTGAATAGATTGATCATCTTGGGTGTAAGGGACACTATGGACTAATGTTATAAAGTCTTTTTCATGGATTTGTAACCACATATGTGCATAAAACACCTTTCATAAAATATCTAGTGATTTAAATATGAGCATCTTATCATGAAAGTGAAGACTGGGTAGAACGTGGTCAGGGCCCACACTGTAGATTTTAAAAAAATCCTTAAAGTTTGTAAGTATTTGTGTAAATCAAGTCCGAACATTTCTCCCTGCTTTAGAGCAGGTTTAAATTTCTCCGCCAACATTCAAGGACCAATTTCTTCCAGTTTAGCAAAGGTGCCTATTGTGTCCTTATAAATTAGCACTTATGTAGCCTTTATAGATGTTTTTGTTATTAAAAAGACCGCTAGTGAAAACGAACGAACCATGAATGAAAATGTCTCAGAATATATCAGAATCAAGATAAGAGGAGCTTACTTCACGTGAACAGCTCATAGAATAGAATAGAAACATGATGGCAGAAAAAGACCACAAGGCCTATCTAGTCTGCCCTTCCATATAAGTTATTACAACAGCCCCCTTTTTTTCTCTAGACATCTGCTATGTTTGATCCATGCTTTCTTGAATTCAGATACTGTCTTTGTATGTGCTATATCCAATGGGAGATTATTCCATGCATCAACCACTTTCTCGGTAAAGAAATACTTTGCATATTATTCCTGAATCTATCCCCTTTCACCTTCATCCTATGTCCCTTGTAGCAGAGTTTTCTTTCAAACGAAAGAGGCTCTCCTCTTGTTCATTTATACCATGGAGGTATTTAAATGTCTCTATAATATCTCATCAATCCCGCCTTTCCTGTAACATACACATATTAAAATCTGTAAGTCTGTCCTCTTACGTTTTATAATGAAGACCACTAACCATTTTAGTAGCCACCCTCTGCACCGACTCCTTCCTTTTTTATCCTTTAGAAGGTGCAGTTTCCAGAATTGGCTTCAGTACTCCAAATGAGGTCACACTAGTGACTTATACAGAGGTACTATCACCTCCTTTTTTTCTGCTGGCCATTCCTCTCTGAATGCACCCAAGCATCCTTCTGGCTTTCGCCGTGCCTTTTCTTCCTGTTTAGCCGCTTTAAGATCATCAGACACAATCACACCCAGGTCCCACTCTTCTTTCATGGAGAGAAGTCCTTTGCCCCCTAGACTGTACTTCCTTGGATTTTTGCAGCCAAATGTATGACCCTGCATTTTTTAGCATTAAATGTCAGCTGCCAAATTCTTGATCATTCTTCAAACTTAGCTTGAACTTTCCTCATGTTATAAACTCCTTCCTGGGTGTCTACTCTATTGCAGATTTTGCTATCATCAGCAAAGAGGCAAACCATACCCAACAGCCCTTCTGCAATATCACTAACAAAGATGTTAAAAAGAATCGGACCAAGGACAGATACCAGTGGAACACCACTGGTAATATCCTTCTCCCCAGAGTGAGCTCCATTTACCTGTACCCTTTTGTGTCTCCCACTCAAACAAGTTCTAACCCAGTCAGTCACTTTAGGGTCCATCTCTAGAGTGCTTATTTTGTTTATACGTTGACTGTGTAGAACGGTGTCAAAGGCTATACTGAAATCTAAGTACACCACATCTAGGGTTCTCCCTTGGTACAACTACCTAGTTACTCAGACAAAGAAATCAATCAGATTTGTCTGAGAAGACCTGCCTCTGGAAAGCAATGCTGCCTCAGATCCCGCAATCCATTGGACTCCATAAACCTCACTATTCTCTCTTTTAGCAGCATTTCCAATAATTTACTCACCATAGAGTTTAAAGTAACTGGCCTGTAGTTTTCAACCTTATGCTTATTTCCACTTTTGTATAAACTGACCTCAAGCACCTTTGTCCAGTTCTCTGGGACTACTCCAAACTCGAAATAAGCATTGAAATGTTTAGTCAATGGAGCCACTAGAAAGTCCCTAAGTTCCTTCAATATGTTCGTATATATCCCATCCAGTCCCATTGCTTCGTCTACTTTTAGATTTGCTCGATCCTCATGAATCAAGTCTCCTGAGAATTGCTCAAGATCACCATCACTTCTGTTCCTATTTGAGGGTGTTTTCTGAGGTCCTGTTCCTGGCCCTTCATCTGTGAGCACAGAACAGAAATATATGTTAAGCAACTCTGCTTTATCTTCATCAGCTTCTACATATTCCTCCCCTTCACCCTTGAGTCTGACAATACCACTTATAAAATGTCTTGCCCCCCCCCCATTTAATATAATATGAGGTCAGTAGCTCAGTAACTTCAAAGAACTTGCTTTGAATGGAAGCTGGGAAAAAAACAATAAAGTCCAATAGCAGAGCTTTACCCAACACCAAAAAAATTCTCCTTTTGAAATACAGTATCAGAAAAAAAATCAGGTATTAAACGTGAACATAAGATATGCCATACTGGGTCAGACCAAGGTCCATCAAGCCCAGGATTCTGTTTCCAACAGTGGTCATTCTAGGTCATAAGTACCTAGCAGTATTCCCAAAGACAGAGGTTCCTCAATGCTTGTACTGTGGCAAGCCATTTTGGTGGTTGTTCTCTGTACATTTTCTAATAACGCTATATCTTTTCTAAGATACGGCGACCAGAACTGCACACAATATTCAAGGTGTGGTCGCACCATGGAACGATACAGAGGCATTATAATATCCTTTGTTTTATTTTCCATTCCTTTCCTTATGATACCTAGCATTTTATTTGCTCTCTTGGCCACTGCTGCACACTGGGCGTAGGGTTTTAACATGTTATCCACGATGACGCCTAAATCTTTTTCCTGGGTGGTGGTTCCCAATGTGGAACCTTGCATCATGTAACCATAGTTTGGGTTATTCTTTCCTAGGTGCATAACTTTCCACTTGTCCACATTAAATTTCATTTGCCATTTGGATGCCCAGACTTCCAATTTATCAAGATCCTCTTGCAAATTTCCACAATCCTCTTGGGTTTTAACAACTTTAAATAGTTTTGGGTCATCTGCAAATTTGATAACCTCACTCATTATTCCCTTTTCCATGATTATTTGAGAGTATGTTAAAAAACAGCATACACAGCACAGATCCCTGGGGTACTCCACAAATCACCTTTTTGCATTGGGAAAATTGGCCATTTAGCCCTTCCTTCTGCTTTCTATGTTGTAACCAGTTCCTGATCCACAACAGTACACTCCCTCCTATCCCATGACTTTTTAGTTTTGCGAAAAGTCTCTGAAAGTCCAGATACACTAAATCAGCCGACTCAACTTTGTCTACCTGTTTATTCACACCTTCAAAAAAACAAAGCAGATTAGTAAGACAAGATCTTCCTTGTATAAAAGCCATGGTGGCTGTCTCCCATTAAGCCATGACTATCTACATGCTGAGTAATTTTGTTCTTTATGAGGGTTTCTACCATTTTTCCTGGTACTGACGTCAGGCTCACCCCAGAACCCTTTTTAAAAATTGGCGTTACATTGGCGATCCTCCAATCTTCAGGTATTGTAGATGATTTTAATGATAGTTCACAGATTACTAATAGCAGTTCTGCAATCTCATATTTCACTTCTTTCAACACCCTTGGACATATACCAACCAGTCTAGGTGATTTGCTACTCTTTAGTTTATCAAATAGTTGTAATACATCTTCCCGGTGTAGCAATATTTCTTTCATTTCTTCCGCAGCATCACCTTTAAATACCACTTCAGTCATGGGTAACATCCCCACATCTTCCTCAGTAAAGACCGAAGCAAAGAATTCATTGAGTCTCTCCGCTATAGCCTTGTCCGATCTTGCTGCCCCTTTTACCCCTCTATCATCTAATGGTCCAACTGACTCTCTCACAGGTTTTTTGCTACGAATGTACTTGAAAAAGCCTTTATTATACATTTTTGCCAAACTTCCTTTAAAAGCTCTCTGGCAGAGAGCTTGTATTTAAAAGCTGCACAATATCACCTTGCTTGCTTGCAATGGAGACCCTGTTAGGAATGACATTACTAATGATTTGAAATTTTTATTTTTTAAATTTTACTGTGCCTTGGACATGGAAAGATCCCATTAATCTGCTCTGTGCTCAAGCTCAATCAAATTTCATGACAAAACACTACAAACAGGATATGCTGTTGTCATTAATTTCACTTAAGGTCTTCTCTGGGACATGTCCTCTTCATTCCACTCTGCCGCATTCCAACCTGACCTGGTGCCACTGGTTGCGGAGATCCTGTGCCAGGGGCTTGGTACAAGTAACTCCCAATGGCAACATAGGCCTTGATTGGCCACTTTTGGAAAGAAGATATTGGAAATAATAGACCTTTGGTATGACCAACTATGGCAAGTCATATATTTTTATATTTCAGGCACCTTGTTACAAAAATTATCTTCCCCCCTCCCCGCATAGGGCAGGAAAATTTGTATAATATCTTGAGATAGCCTATAAAACTAATTGATGTCATCGCTCTTAAAAATGTATATCTAGGATAAAAACACTAATTAAACTTATGGATGCATTTCTTCCAGATTAGTTATGCCGCTTCCACAGCTACTCTTAGTGATAAGAGTCAATTTCCCTCTTTCCTTCGCACTACTCCAAGTGACGAGTTCCAGTCTTTCGGCATCGCCCGTTTGATCACCTTCTTTGGATGGACCTGGGTTGGAATCCTTGCTCAGGACAATGACTATGGACTGTCAGGGAGTCAGATGCTGAGAGAGCAACTGGTTAAGGCTGAGGTCTGTGTAGCCTTCCATGAAACCATCCCCTTAATTTACTCTCAAGAAAAGATAAGACACATTGTAGAGGTGGTGAAGAAGACTACAGCCAGGGTCATTGTGGCTTTTTCCACCGCTCAAAGCCTCTATCCAGTGATGCTGGCAATTTCAAGGAGTGAGGTATCTGGGAAAGTCTGGATGGCTACAGATGCCTGGGCTGATCATCCAATATTTAATAAAAATGACTTCTTAAACACTCTTAAAGGAACCATTGCACTTGCAATTCCTACAGGCAACATTCCAGGGTTCAAAGAGTATCTCTATGAACTTAACCCTTTCAGAATGGCAGGGGATATATTTGCTGGGCATTTCTGGGAACAAATCGTTGGTTGTAGGTGGGCCAGCCCCAACATAGACTATGTCACTCAAGAACTAAGCAGAGAAGGAAAATTCTGCACAGGGAAGGAAGACTTGCAATCCCTTAACAGTTTCTTCTTTGATATGACACAGCTGAGATTTGCTTATAATGCTTACAATGCTGTGTACGTGGTGGCCTACGCCCTCCATGCCATGTATTCCTGCGAACCTGGAAAAGGACCATTCTTCAATGGCTCATGTGCGGACATCAAACACTTTGCACCTTGGCAGGTATGTAGAAACATAGAAACATGACAGCAGAAAAAGACCCATCTAGTCTGCCCTTCCATATCAATTACTGTAGTCCCTTTCTTTCCTTTAGAGACGTTCTGTGTTTGTGCCATGCTTTCTTGAATTGAGATACTGTCCTCATCTCTACTACCTCCACTTTGAGACTATTCCACACATCTATCACTCTTTCCGAAGGGAAATATTTCCACATATTGCTTCTTAGTCTATCCCTATCACCCTCATCCTATGACTTCTTGTTGTAGAGCTTGCTTTCAATTGAAAGAGGCATTTATGCTAAGGAGGTATTTTCATATCTCCATCATATCTCTTGTATTCTGCCTTTCCCCTAACATATACATATCAAGATCTT
The DNA here is from genome assembly GCA_033557465.1 of Ichthyophis bannanicus. Lineage (NCBI taxonomy): Eukaryota > Metazoa > Chordata > Amphibia > Gymnophiona > Ichthyophiidae > Ichthyophis > Ichthyophis bannanicus. The sequence goes on along the minus strand of CM066051.1, from coordinate 39,939,952 downwards.
TATATCTGCCCCCTTATGCCTTATAATGAAGACCACTAAGTATTACAGTAGCCACCCTCTGCACCAGTTCCAGCCTGTTTATATCCTTTTGAAGGTGCGTCTCCAGAGTTACACAATACTCCAAATGATATCACACCGGAGACTTATATAGAGGAACTATCACCTCCTTCTTTCTGCTGGCCTCTCTCTATGCATTCGAGTATCCTTCTGGCTTTCACCATCACCCTTTCTACCTGTCTAACCACCTTAAGATCATCAGAAGCAATCACATTCAGATCCCACTCTTCTTTCATGGACAGAAGTACTTCACCCGCTACACTGTACTGTTCCATTGGATTAGTGCAGTCCAAATGCATGACCCTGCATTGCAGATTTTGGTATCAAGTTTAGAATGGTCCATTTCTTCCTTTTTAACCATTTTTTTTGTAGGTTTGGATGTATATTTTGGATCATTGTCCTGCTGGAGGACCCATGACCTTTGACCCAGACCTAACTTTCTGACACTAAGGGGTATGTTTACTAAAATGTCTTAACGTCGCAGCTGTGGTATTATCACACGATAAGTAACATTATTGTGAGATAACGTCATATATCACGTGATAACGCGGTGGCGGCGTTAAGGCACACTAATGCTGTGAAATCCGGGTCTGAAGAGTGGAGTAAGGCTTCCCAGAGGGCAGAGAGAAGGGGTCAATGGGTGGAGAATGGGAGGGGAAAGGCTCCAGGCACACTAACGCTGTGAAATCCGGGTCTGAACACTAACGCCAATGAAAACTTTGCGTTAGGCACATTTGCAGGAAAGAGAAACCATTTAAGTCAGCAATGTGCAACAAAGGCAGGGAAACCCAGAAAAGTGATAGTTGTGATACATGTGCAGGAACCAAAAACGCAAATAAACATATAAAATGACCATAACCACATGTAAAATCCCAATAACCAAGCTGCCCAATAGTGATATTAATGATAAACAAAAAGCAACACTACTGACAAAGCGTAAAAATTAAGATATCATGTTTGGAAGGGTCTATGCTCTGTCCCCCTACAAAGTGAATGATCCCACATTGAAATAACGCTGATCAGGGTTTCTGTCATTTAGATTGGGCAGATTTGTTATGGCGTGCACATGTGCAGCAAAAGCAGAGTGGGCACGTAGGCAAGGGCAACTGTAGCAATGCTATAAACGGGATACAGGGGGCTGCAGGCGGCACATGCTGTGGTCCAGCTGGGGCACAGTGCGGGCTAGGCAGATGCCTAGGTGCCACATAGGAATGCCGAAACTGTAAAGCAGCAAGACAGCAACTGACGAGGGTCCAACATGGGCACGAGTGTGTGTCCCACCGTGTCATAGGGGATATTACCTAGCAGGTACTCCCAAGGGCACATAACATTGGCAGGCGGTGCCGGGGGAAGCGCGCATGTCCATGTAGGCACCCCTACCTGAGAACCCACACCATAGGCAGCTGCCTACCGGCACACTGGATGGCCTGGGACTGCGCACCACCAGCACCACTGGCATAATGGCATGGCAGCATGGTGGCGGAAGGTTGCTGGTGGCGGAGGGGGCGGTGGCATCTGCCCACAGCAGACCATGGCCTAGCCCCATTTAGGTGGGTGCCATGCACTGCAACAAACAGGGTCTGTCTGACGAACAGTCATGGTATCCCCAGGGAATGATCTGTCCCCGTGGCAACAGTGTGGTGCAGTACACACAGCCAATGTGTTCAGGAACAGAAGGTCACAAGTTCAAGTCCCAGCTGTGGCTCCTGCCAACCCTGTCCCCATATTTTACCCAGTACTAAACAGTGGTAATAAAGACAGAACCTTTATTGCAGATAAAATAAACATGCCTGAAACGCCTCTATTTTACCCTACAGAGCACAGACACCATAAACATGTGCAATCCCTAGAGCAGAGTTTCCCAAATGCAGTCCTGGAGGGCCAAACACCATTCAGGTTTCATGCTGTCCCTAATAAATATGCCTGTGCTGCATTTGTATACACCCCTCCCCTCCCTTGTATACAAATATATCATCATGCCTCAGACAGCCTTATTCATTAAGCCCACTGGGGAATCAAACTCATGACCCCTGTTTCATCAGTCAATGTATTAACCATTGTGCTACACCTCTGTTGCTGTGTTTCTATGTCAGCGTGCCTAATTAAGGCTAACACATGTTAACGTGCCACGGCTCCCTCTATCGCACAATAACGGACTTTATCGCGCAATAACCCGAAATGCTACCTTAAGACCGGAACGTCCACTACCTTATATGGCATTCGTCACAGTAAGACTGCAACTAATGCCGGTAACATTAAGACGGTTTAGAACAGGTACAGAGAACTAGCTAAGATAGGCTATGCTGCAGATCGCCATCAGTGCCAGTGTGTGATAGATAGTCCTTGCAGACACACCTGTGTCTATCCGTATTTCCCAGTCACGTTCAGCCCTTGTGGACTATGATTCACCCAGAATAGTGCATATCCTGTGTGGGTGCCATGATCACATGATTTAAGTGAAGGGGGGGGTGTTTGGGCCCATAGGCGGATTATGTAGCACCACCCAACCCGCTCTCTGGGGCTCAGGGTGGGGGACAGGATTTCCCACCAACAGATCCACATTCTACATTCCTGCAATGGTGGCAGTAGAGGGGACCATCAACCCCAGTCCTGCTGGGGAACAGGCACCCTACAGGGCAGTCAATGCAGATCAGTATGCATCCATAAGGCAATGGCAGACAGACAGTAGACCTGGAAATGCTCAGCTGCCCCCCACCACTATCTGACATTCTCCAGCCGCTGAACCCTGCAAGGTGCTCCAGCCATACACATACTAACTGCAGACAGTCTGCTAGCTAGTCCATAGAGCATGTTCCTGGAGGAGATGCGTGCACCCAAAATTGGGATGTGAGCACACACACCAAGCAGATAAGTCATTGATTGGATCCCAGAAAAGAGAATCCATAAATATCACTTGAGAGAAATACTATATAGCACTATGGGGGCCCTGTCCGGGCCATACCCACAGTATCTTGCTCCTCATTATGCACATTGGCAGGCTAACACTGGAAACAGTGCAAGCAGTGTGGGCTGAGTAAGGTGTAGGCAGCCACAACACACTGGATAGACAGACACACACTCCCACACCTATGCCAGCGTTGTGCAAATATAGAGGCTTTTGGCAGCCCTGGCCACCAGACCAGTCCTGGGCACAGTGCAGGCATGGCTATGGTACGCAATACTGTTGGAGTCACTCCCCGGGGTGGTAAACACTGTCAGAAACCAAAACTGAAACACACTCCACAGATATCAGAAAGGTTGCTATGATGCAGCTCTATCAGCAAATTGTGCTTAACTTAGGAATTGCTATCTGCCATTATTCATTGCAACCTTTTGATATATGTGTACCGTATTCCCAGGTTTAGGGCAGCATTACTAAAGTATGCAAGTGCTAGTATTGGGAGATGCTGCTGCATGCAGGGCCCAACAGCCTGACTCTTCATGAGGTTTTGGATAGTGGAGCCTGTGGGTGTGGGTGTTTATGCCCCTGTTGGCCGCTGCTCTAGGGCAGAGGTTCCCAACTCCAGTCCCGGTGGGCCAAACACTGTTCAGGTTTTCATGCTGTCCCTAATGAATATGCATGAGATACATTTGCATACAATGGGGGCGGCGCATACTAAAGCAGCACAGGCATATTTATTAGGGACAGCATGAAACCTGCAGCCCTTCTGTAGCCAGCCAGCGGTTTGTTAGTAGCTATAGAAATGTAGCCCACTGCTGCACATTGCTGACTGAAATGGTTTCTCTTTCCTGCAAATGTGCCTTAATGTGAGGGTTTCAGTGGCGTTAGTGTTCAGACCCGGATTTCACAGCGTTAGTGTGCCTGGAGCCTCTCCCCTCCGACTCTCCGCCCATTGACCCCTTCTCTCCGCTCTCTGGGAAGCCTTACTCGAACCTTCAGACCCGGATTTCACAGCGTTAGTGTGGCTTAACGCCGCCGCGATGTTATCGCACGATAATACCACCGCTGCGACATTAAGACGGTTTAGTAAACATACCTCTATGTCTCACTAAACTTCAAACCCTTAGCAAAATATGTTTTTGTCAGACTTCATTTCAATGAAGCTGCGAACATTCAGCTACATATACTTATGAAAGTCCATTTTAATTTATTCTATATATAATTGTGTCAATATTTTAAAATAATAGGTAAGTCCATAAATTTATTGTATTATATCATATACCTGCTGGCCACAGCTGCCGCGTTTTGAAGGAAATCAATTTAGCATCTGCATCAGGGCTCCGATCGTACAGTTTAAGTATTGTGAGAGCCAGAAGGGAAGGCGTCAACAGTACAAATGCCAGCAATTAGTACTGCATGTGCGTTCTGCGATGCTATGAGCATTAGGTGATATCAGATGACATCAGATGGTAGCAATGTTGAGAAAAGACACACTTATCTACAGAGCACAGGAGAGTTTGACATGGGGCCTACTGAGGCCTAGTGTGGAAACTGTCAGAATACCAGAGAACTAATAAGATATATTTTAAGATATGACAGGACAAAGGAATGAAAGAAAGAAATGAAAGAGAAAATCCAGATGCCTGGAATCAAAAATAAAGGGACTATTTGGAAAGAATACTATATAACAGGACAGAACTTTGAAAAGATTGGGAATCTGCAACCCATTTTCAGAGGAGGGTGGATTGCAAATTCCTACTGTATGCCTGCTAATGAGAGAGTGGTATGCGTCTGATGTCTGTGTGAAAGTCTATCTTTGAGTGTAGCTAGGAATCTCACACTGTCATATATCTTTCTCTTTCAGTGTGCTAGGATCTGTCTAAGGACAGGAATCTCTCTAATTACTTTATAGTTGTAAGTGGAGGGTGAAGGAATCCTCCAGGTTACTTTTTATTTAGTTAGTTTTGGTTGCGCTACCTATATGCTTGTTTCTGTGATGTATAAGGAATAAAGGATTTTCTTTGTAAGAAGAATCTGTGAGAATTTTGTGCCAGGTATGAGTATAATCTGCATGAGGTGTATGGGTATGTAAGGTTTTTGTTTTCCCTCTTGCACGGAGGAGGAGGGGTGGCAATCCGCCTGGCCAACGGACTGCCCCACCCCCTGGTTCCTTACAGTATTCAAAGACTTAGCTGAACATGAAAATTCTTGTCCTATTCTGATGTCAAGGGCACATTACTTCTTTCTTCTTGACAAAGATGACCGCTGTGTTTTTATTTCACATTAGCCTAAAGGACACCCTCCCCCCACCCAAGTGTCCATGAATCATATAAGAGTATACCAATCCACTTGTTGGTTGATACCCCTTTATCAGAGACCTGATATATAACCTAAATAGATTTCCTTTGAAATGTGGCAGCTGTAGTGGGCAGTTAGATGATCTAATATGATAAATTTATGGACTTATTTATTTTAAATTATTGAGACAATTACACATATATTAAAATTAAACTGAACTCTCATAAGTATATGTAGCTGAATGTTTCCAGCTTCATTGAAATGAAGACTGACAAAAGATATTTTGCTGATTATTTGATGTTTAGTGAGACATAATTGTCTACAGGAATAGATTTTGGTCACAATAATCAGGTCCTGACAATGTCCTATTTCCTTTTTGGTCTTGTTATATTAGATTTTTTTATGTGTCAGATATGTAGGTATACACCATCATTACCAGTTAGCCTCATCAACTTTCTCGGTGCGATATCTAGGATCATTGTGCATTGTCATGACGCCTGTATGTAAATAATATGTCTAAATAGTTCCCCTATGTTACCCAAGTTTGTACACCTGTTCTCTGTAAACACAGAATAGCTTGTTGTTCTGGTGATTTTGTTTCATGTGAACCGCGCTGATACCGAATAGCGCGGTATATAAAAGATTGTAATAAATAGATAAATAAATAATAAATACACAGTCCAAAGCCATTTCACTGGCCACTTCTTTTTAGGAGATATTGAAAATAGGGACTTGCATGTGTAAATAGGTGAAAGGTTCCCCTGCAGCCCTTATAGAAATAGCTCCATTATGGTGATCCAGATTAAACTGATCCTTTTCCAACATCACCGTTTACATGCGGGTGGCATTACAGTGTGTAAATGCCAGATGTTTCATTTTGAAATTGTAAATAAGGTTTTAAAATAATCTGTTAAAGATTGGTCCTGTGGTGTAAATTTGGGAGAAATTGGTATTCCTGAAACAGTAGTGAAATATAATGAAATCTTCATCGTATTGCTCTTCACTCATTCACCTTCTAGTGGAGTTGATAGGATGAAGAATTTAGGAAAGAACATAGGGATATACTTTATTTAGCAGTTTGGAGTCAGAGTTTATGAACCCAGAAACATAGCCATTTTGATTTTTCAACAATATTTAATAAATTACATTGAGCCTATGATTATGCTCCACTGATTCTGAGGATAAAAAAATTTTCCCCTTGAGCGCCTTGTTAGAGGGAATCATGAAATCGGCGTACTAAATAATTTGTAACCTTCACTGATTCTATCAAGCAGCCTGGCACACAAGGAATAGTTGACTGATAGCTCAGAATGGAATGGGATGACAGTCACCTAGTCCCTGGTAGCTGGAAGGAAGCCCAGATTTTACAAGGAAAATAAAATATGAAAGCTCTGCAATGCTACAGAATTTCCAGTATTCAAATTTCACTTACTATTTGAGTGAGTTGCTGATGGTGAAGTGACTATATTACATGGAAGGTGTGCAGACTTCAGTTCTCAGGGTTTCTTACACGCCTGTAATATAACACTTTCTCAGCTAAATGTGTAAGAGAGAGCCAGAATACAATTGGCAAAGGTGAGGTGCACAAGTAGCCTAATACAATGAGTTTGGCATTGTAATGCCAATGAAAGTTTGTCTCTGATTCTTGGCACAGCTCCTGCATTATATATGGAAAGTACGTTTCCAGAACACCATGGGCCGGGAGATTTTCTTTGATCGACAGGGGAACCCTCCAGCTTCTTATGATATTCTCAACTGGCACCTGTCTTCGAGTGACACCTTCGCCCATGTAAACATTGGCTACTATGGAACAGCCAGTGGTCAAGATATCAAGATCAACACAAGTGCCATCGTGTGGAGTGATGGGTCTACACAGGTGAGGTGAACCTCATGTTTTTATTGCAAACTGGTTGAGAAAATGCTCAGAACCTATCATGGGTGGAACCTTCCCTGACTTAGCAGAAATCCAATTTCAGACTTGTGACTTTGTAACACAGAGGGGCTTGGATCTATCAAAGTCAACTCCACGTTACTTTGAATATGACTGTGATTTTTGCATTTATTCCAATAATTATAGACAATCTCGGCTCAGTTACAGCCACTATCCCAGAATCCTGGGCTAGCCAGTTTAAATTCTAGGAAGGCTTCAGGGAAAATCAGCATTAGTCAATAATCAGCTGATGTACTTGTGTGCATGAGAGGCGTTCCTACTAGAGAAAGTGAAGTAATAATTTTTCTGTGCTATCTCCTTTTGAGTACTGAGTTCAGTTTTGGAACTATACTGACCAAGCTGATGGCTTTCAAAAGGGAGCCACCAAAATGGCATATTGTTTGCATGATAAGCCAGAATAAACAGAGCTCAGAAGAGAAAAGGCTGACAGGATGCAAACATTCAAACGTGGGCAGGGGGCCTAAAGGATAAGATCACTGCGATTTCTTCTCTTGCAAACCCAACTGTTCTGCATTGTAATGAATGCGTTTCCACTACACTGGCATATCTTTGCTGCTCTGAGACTTCTGGGATCAGAAGATATTATCCTTATAGTAGAGGTTCTCAACATGGTCCTCAGGACATAACTAGCCAGTTGCATTTTCAGGACATGCACAATGAACATGCATAAGAGAGAGTTGCATGTACTGCCAATCATCATATGAAATCTGTCTCCTGCATCGTCATTGTGGATAGCCTGAAAACCTGAATGGCTGAATGTGCCCCAAGATTTTGGTTTCTAAGATTTATTATAAAGAACTATTGTTTTTTTATTTTTATTTCAAGGAAAATCACACAGGGAATGAAAAAGCTAGTAACCAATGTCCCGATTTTGATTTAAGCAGGCTATACACTGGGTCAGCACATAGCCTGCCCGTCAACACCCCTAAACCAGAATTTCACTTCCGTGGTGACGGAAGTAAAAATCCGGGTTATGCTGGAGGTGTTGGCAGCCGCAGGGGCTAAGCAGATAGCAGTGATTTTTGATGCTACTCCCTTAACTCCTGCATCTTAAAGAAAGGTGAGGAAAATCCTCGCCTATCTTTACGGTGCAGAGGGCTAAGTGGGTAGCATCGAAAATCACTGCTACTCGCTTAGCACCTTCCTCCACCCCTGCTCCCCACTGGATCGCCCCCAACACACCCTGATGCTAACCGCATAGCACCTGGGCACTACCTATGAAGGTGCTTTTCGAAAATCCTTGATAGCGCCTTTACACGGGGACCTAGTTACCCTAGTACATGTCTTTGAAAATGCTGCCCAAGACTATACTATGAAAAAAAATCATCATTCTCTCTCCTCTGAAAATTTCTCATCCCACAGTCCTCTAAATTCACAATAATGGCCTTCAACATGTCCTTCCTAGCTTTCCTCACCATTCCCCTCTTCCTAGTGTACTCACATAACGACATCTTTTGCACAGTAGATGTTAGCAGATAAAGGCCAATTAGCCTATCCAGTCTTTCCAGTTATTCTGGTCTACAGTGTATTGCCGTAACACACCATAGAGGTTTGGCCACTTCTTATCCAAGTCAGAGACCTTTATCTGACTCAGTAATTTATTATCTTTGAACTTTATATCTCTATCATCCTGCGTAGATGAGAATCTAAGTATTCATGCTTAATCCAGTACCTATCCTCGCATCCCCTATCACCAAGCTTTGTAATAATCTAAGAATTTAACAAAACTAGAGAAGCGATTACCTGAACATTTGATGCCATCATTGCCAAGCTACCATCAATCAGTTGGCATTGAACTGGCTTATTTCTGGGGAATTTGTAGCCTGTTGGTTAAAATCTGACTAACCCATGACTAGTCATGTAGATAGATTGTGCTTTATTATCCATCCTTTGTTTTCTTCTTACCATCTTTTCCTTGCCTCTGCTCTTGAGGGAAGGAAGGGTCAGTTGTTTAAAGACTCCAACTTCTCATCAGTGTTTCTATGACTGTCTTGGATAACCATCCCAAGCATGCTTGAATCCTGTCACAGTATTGGTTTCCAGCACCTCCACTGGTAGTTGAGTGGCCAACTGGCTCCAGATTATCAGCTAGATCTGGTCTTGGTTTTACCCATTGTATCTATGTACCTGTAGTCTAAATTTTCTTAGGAAATAGAATAGAGAAAACTGGATTTCAGATGAATACATTTAATGCGGTAAAACAAGCCAATCATTCTGAAAAATCTGGACACAGCTGGCAACTCTAACTGGTAGGTTATTCTAGGAATCTGCCACCTTCTCAGTAACAAAATATTTTATTATTACTTTCAACCTCTCTCCTTCCAATTTCATATCATGAGTCTTTAACCTCGTAATTCCTTTGTCATGGAAAATTTCACCTTCATGTCATTTCTTAAAGCCTTTCCAATATTTTAATATTTCTACGATGATGCCCACTTTCCATCTTTAACTCCACAAAGTACATTTTCGGTGTCTTAAGTCTAACCTTGGTAGGGTTGGCGTTGCAGGCTCTGCATCATTTTGGTTTCCCTCCTATGAATCACTGCCATCATTTCAATATCTAAATTAAGGTACAGCACAAAGTGGGGTTTCGGTAATGACTTAAATGAGGGCAGTACTGCAGTTTTTAATTTATTTTTACTCTATAGTGTCTTGGGTAGTTTGGAAAGATGATTCATAAATTGAATAAAATAAATCAAAAATATATTTTTCTAACTGTTGATACTTCTGCTTATATAACCAAATGTGCAGTTAGCTTTTCCTAGGGTTTTTTACATTTAAGTCATCTGAAATGATTACTCCTTGATCCTTCGCTTCTTTAACACTTTCTGGCCTTCTTCTCCAAACGATATCTAGCTAGCAGATTTTTACACTTCATTGCATGATTTAACATTTCTTAGCGCTTAGGTTCATTTTTCAAATTCCTAACCATTTTTCAGATTTACCTGTTTCAGTGAGCCCATTTTCATTCTTGGCTCTTGTCTGTAAAAGTGGAAGTTCTTTGGTTCACTATTAATAGATAAATGAGTTGTGTCCCTCTTCACACTTCTCTCTGTTAAGGTTCCTGTCTCTGCCTGCAGTGAAAGCTGCCGTCCTGGGTACCGGAAGGCCATTCTGGATGGGGAACCTGTCTGCTGCTTCGACTGCATCCGCTGCTCTGAAGAGGAGTTTAGCAACCAAACAGGCGAGTGCTCTGAATCCGCTCCGTAATGAGCATGTTCGGTAGAATGGGAAGGGTGGTATTAGAGAGCAGAGGCAGAGGGTCGACTATACATGCTTCAATTCTAATAAACTTATCCAAAGCAAAAAGAGTTATAATGGGTCTATTTAAACCTGGAGGAACTTAAGTAACACGAGTAACATTGTATCTCACAAAGGCCATTCGCTAATGCAAGGCCTTTGAGGATGCACAAGGGAAATGAATTGAGGAAGCCTGAGCACAGGGCACGTGGTTCATTCTTGGCTATGATACCACACAGCTTCAAACCGTTCCACACCTGACATCATTCATGGGCTTCCACAATATGTTTAATAATTTTTAAATGCATTTAAAAAATTGAAACTCTTACCTCAAATTCCCATTGAACATCAATCCTCAAAGGACTACTATGTTGCTGGACATTAGTCGACCCGATTTTCGCCCTTTATTGTAAAAGTGCTGCATCCAGAGGAAGTTTAGTTTAAGCTGGTTGACTGTACACAATGTGGCCTCCCCAGATTTAACTCCATCTGAAGAAACACCTCAAAGGAAGATGTTACCATGTAGATTTTCTTAAATAGTTTTTAATTAGATGGACAGTAGTCTCATTTATTTTACCATAAAAGTTATCTTGTAACTCAATAGCTGGTTAAGCAAAAGACAGGCAGTCCAAAGGTGAATGGCACCTGCTTTCTGATTTTTAATGTAATGTTTTCTTCTGATAAAAGCCACATACGGAATTGCTTCTTCCCACAGATGCTATTGAGTGTATGAAGTGTCCTGTTGACCAATGGCCCACCAAGAGACAGGACGGATGCCGGAAAAAGTCCATTGAGTTCCTGTCCTATCAAGAAACCCTGGGCATGACTCTGGCTGCTATTTCCATGTTAGGTGCCCTGCTACCAGCCGTTATTCTTGTAGTCTTCATCCAGAACCGCCACACCCCAGTTGTGAAAGCAAACAACCTTGAGCTCAGCTACCTCCTATTACTGGTCCTCATCCTGTGCTTTGGGTGCTCTTTAATGTTTATTGGCTACCCCACAACACTAACCTGCATGGTGCGGCAGACTTCATTTGGCATTTTCTTCACCATCTGCATCTCCTGTCTGCTGGCCAAGACGATCATGGTGGTCATAGCGTTCAAGGCCACAAATCCAAACAGCAACCTCAGATCATGGGTAGGGTCCCGACTACCCAATGCCTTGGTGCTCTCATGCAACCTGGTCCAAGTCATCATCTGTGCCTCTTGGCTGATGGTGTCTCCCCCATTTCCCCAAAAGAACATGAAATCACAGATGGGGAAGATAATCATTGAATGCAATGAAGGGTCATTGACTGCATTCTGGTGCATGCTGGGATACATTGCTTTTTTGGCTACCATCAGCTTCATCATAGCCTTTGTTGCTAGAAAATTACCAGACAGCTTTAATGAAGCTAAATTCATCACCTTTAGCATGCTTATATTTACTGCCGTGTGGCTCTCTTTCATCCCTGCTTACCTGAGCACAACAGGGAAATACACGGTGGCTGTAGAAATATTTGCAATTTTGTCCTCCAGCGCTGGGTTGTTGGGCTGTATATTCTTCCCCAAATGCTATATCATCCTAATCAGACCAGAGATGAACACCAAAGAATACCTAATGGGGAAACCTAGATCGAACTTCAGGAACACAAAGTAATTGTACTGAAATGCATTGATCAATAAATATCTGAGATTTAATGGTGCAATCTTGTTTTCTGCAAATATGTTGTCCTTAAAGAGCATCCCTAGGAAATTAAAAGAAAAAACTGAACAAAAATAATTATGATCCCCTCTAGAACATAGAAATGACATCACTCAATCATCACAGGACTATCTTGGCCAATCTGTAATATGCACTCAGGGGTTAAAGAACCATTGTTGGGCACTAGCGCCGATGACCCCTAGTGGTAATCATGTGATTCCAGCAATACCACATGATTACCACAAAGGCTCCTCGGTGCTATTTTCACATGCTGTCTCGTGCCAAGCAGGAACGAATGGGCCTGGCTCTTGCTCCCAGTATACCCCACAGACCCTGGTAATTTCATCTCTCCCCCTTTTCAAACCCATGCAACAGGTTCACCTCTTTAAGGCCACTTTGAGATCTTAATCCTTTGTTCTCCTTCTGTCTCCTTACCTTTCCCTATTGTACCCTTGTTCTTGTCTATTGTTCTGTCTGTCTTGAATAGACTGTAAGCTCTGATGAGCAGGGACCATATTATTATATGTGTCTGTACAGCGCTGCGTACGCCTTGTAGCACTATATAAATGATTAATCATAGTAGTAGTAGTAGTAGGTAAGTCTGCCATCGCTCCTTTAGTGTGTGTTCTGGTGGCTCCTCCTTTTCCGCTACCCTGCTCCCAGTTGGTGTACCCCAAGGATCTGTCTTTGGTCCGCTCCTTTTCTCTCTCTACATCCAGTCCCTTAGTGCACTTATCTCTTCCCATGGCTTTCAGTACCATCTGTATGCTGATGACTCCCAGATCTACCTCTCTACGCCTGAAATCTCTCCAGCAATCCAGACCCGGATCTCTGCCTGCCTTTCTGACATTGCTGCCTGGATGTCTCACCGTCGCTTGAAACTGAACATGGCCAAGACTGAACTTCTTATCTTTCCCCCTAAAACCTCCCCTCCTCTTTCTCCGTTCTCAGTCTCTGTGGATGGCTCTGTACTCCTTCCTGTTTCCTCGGCCCTCAAATCTGGGGGTTGTCTTTGACTCCTCTTTCTCTTTCTCCACACGTATCCATCTCGTAGCTAAGACCTGCCATTTCTTTCTCTATAACATTAGCAAGATCCGCCCTTTCCTTTCTGAACACACTGCTAAAATGCTTGTCCACTCCTTAGTCACCTCCCGTCTTGACTACTGTAACCTACTCCTTGCCGGTCTCCCTTTGAGTCATCTCTCTCCCCTTCAAACTGTTCAAAACTTAGCTGTGCTGCTAATCTCCCATCAGCCTCGATATGCTCAAATAACCTCTCTTCTCAAGTCGCTTCACTAGCTCCCTGTCGGTTTCCATATCCAGTTCAAACTTCTCCTATTGACCTTTAAGTGCACCCGTTCTGCTGCTCCTCACTTCCTTTCCTCTCTTCTCTCCCTCCACCCCTCCTCGTAAACTCCACTCCTCTGGAAGATCACTTCTATGTGTGTCCTTCTCTTCTACTGCCAACTCCAGACTTCGATCCTTTCACCTTGCTGCTCCTTATGCCTGAAATAAACTACCTGAGTCTGGCTGTCAGGCTTCACCCCTGGCCCTTTTCAAATCCAGACTGAAAACTCACCTTTTCAGGGCTGCTTTTGGATCCTGATCCACTTTGTCTCCAATGTGTTTCCTTACCATTCGCCTAGATATATCCTTATCCTCAGCTGTTTTGTTGTCTTGACAAGATCATAAGCTCTGAATAGCAGGGACCATCTTTTACATGTGTCTGTACAGTTCTGCATATGCCTTGTAGTGCTATACAAATGCACTCATGAGGAACAAATAAAAGCTTCTAAAAGTATATACAAGAAACCATTAAAACATTAAAAAGCATTACAGGAGGCACATTAAAAACACATAAAGAAACCATAAAAATTATAAAAAGAGGAATTAAAAGGGAAGGAGAGGGACACGTGTGTGCTCTTCCACTTAAAACAAAGATAATAAAAATGCAAATACAGCTCTTTACAATAAAAAAATGTCAGTATAAAAAACAGATGCACAGAGAGGAAGGGGATAAAGGAGAGAGGAAAGGGGAAGGGGATCAGAAACTACAAAGGATGGGTTGTAACTGCTGTAAAAAGGGGTTGTTGATCTAAAAAAAGAGATCGTTGATGATAACAACAACCACACTACTTATAGTAGAAAATGACAGGTGTCAGACGGCTGCCTGGGTGAGAATCTTCACAGTCTTGTCAATGCATATATCTATATGATTTTGCAAGGTATTGTGGGCAATGTAGTTCATTCACACCAGACACAGCTGCTGACACTTATTTAGTTGTGCACAAGTGGTAAAGCCAATAAGATATTTATTTATTTATGGGGTTATTTCTCCCAACACAGACATGCTTGTTAGCACATAAATTAGGTTACTTGTTTCCATTGTTTAACTGGGAAAACCAAAGTCAAAAATCAAAATCAGGAAAACAACCTTTACTTGTCAGGCAATTAGCTAATGTTTTCTTAGTATATCTCTAACAAACGAAAAGCCACAAAGAAAGAAATAACTGTTCTTGTCAGGTTAACTTCTGATTACTTCCCACATGGATTCAGAAGTGATTCTCTCCTAGCTCACAAGCAATGATGTAAGGCTTAATTGCTAACAGTTACCAGCTGAAACCCTTTAGCTGGCTGGCTTTCTACTGTGTGAGTCAAATCCTGCTTCAGGAGCTTTTCTGAGTAGATTAAAGAACAAATTTGTATTTCTTTGTGATGGTTGCTGTACTTTATAACAGAAAGTTACCAACGGAGTTTAGATAGAGAGCAGTCCATATAAACAGGATCCTCATCTGCTATTATTCCCCCTTGTTCAACAAGCATGGGTTCAATATCATGGATTGGCACAGATGAATCTCTCAATGGAGCATTTTCAGGAGAATACTTGTTTCCCTGCTGTCTTTCAAGGTTATAACTAGGGCATAGATCAGTGTTCATACCTGAGCTTCCATTGCTGCTAGAGTTCCTCTCTATATAGCCTGGCCAGTATGTAGTCCAGTTTTTATGTCCAGCCTTCCAATCTAGATCCCTGGACACTGGATCTCTCTTCACATACCTTCTGGCATAGGTCTTAAGGTCCCTTACACGTGCAGCTGTCTCCCTCACAGGTAGCCTCTGGTGATTCCTAGCTCTGCAGCACCATTCCTCTGGCTTTCCCCAGTCCAATGGTGTATGCTGGCTCTTGGAATACCTCCCAGTATACGTACTGCCTTGGACTCTTCTAGACCTCTCAAAGGCTTTTCTCCTCTTTCTTCCAGAGGGTCTCTTTCCTTCTCTGTCCGTCCGGTTTGGCTTCTGCTTCTGCTGATCCTTCAGATGAAACTGATGATCCTTCTCTGCATATCCAAAGTGATCATGAAGATGATCATCTGTAGAATAAACTCTACTCTTATTCTGCCTTGATGAGTGCTCCTCCCTAACACAGCGCAGCTGTGCTGAATCAGGCCCTGCCCTTTGAGATGAGTGCTTAGGGATTACCTCATAGCCCTCCTGATTGAACACACGTTTCCCCACTTCAGCTCCTCTAATGGCTGTTGGAAACCTGGTGCATTCTGGGATTGGTAGTCTTTTATGGGAAAATTCTGTTTTCTTATTTCTACCAGAACTGACAGGTTGCTTGTTCAGAGTCACTTCACCTTTTCTATAGCTCCTTCCTGAGCTATGATAAGCTTCCTTATCACACAGGGCATACGCGGGATACAGAAAAAAATCATAACTTATAGCTGTACGCAATCTGCAACCGAGGAGGATTATCAAAAAGTATATATGAGGTTGTTAAATGGAGAAGGGGAATTCTGATGAGCAGACTTAACTGGTTATGTGTTGACATGGAAAAGGATCTCAACATTCCTATACAGTGAACAGAGTGCGGATATACCTAAGAACAGGAAGGGTACGTAAAAGGTTTACACGGAGAAGAAAAGCTCGATCACACAAAAAAAGCTTATTATTTCTGAACATTTAGAGAAAGTCTTAACGTACCTATGCATTGGACAAAGCGTGGGTAAAAGTGAAAATGCCGTGCATACACAGTGCTGAAATACACCGGTAATAGCAGCGATCTCGTCCCCCTTGCATTGAAATAACATATCAGTGCAGCAATAAGAGCACAGTTCAATGAGTAAATAGGGGTCATTGGCACCATTTTCACATGCGGTCTTATGCCGAGCAGGAGCAAATCGGACTCACTCTTGCTCCCACTAGACTTCAGT
The DNA here is from genome assembly GCA_033557465.1 of Ichthyophis bannanicus. Taxonomy (NCBI): domain Eukaryota; kingdom Metazoa; phylum Chordata; class Amphibia; order Gymnophiona; family Ichthyophiidae; genus Ichthyophis; species Ichthyophis bannanicus. Next base: position 39,923,610 of record CM066051.1, on the reverse strand, counting down.
GTCCCCAGTAAGTCCAGAGGTATCAATTGGGGTGGTAGGAGTATGGCCCAATCTGTCAAGGGGGTCTCCTGGAAGTTGCAACTTTATAGAAACATGACAGCAGAAAAAGACCATATGGTCTATCCAGTCCGACCTTTCATACCAAATACTATAGTCCCTTTTTTTCCTTTAGAGATATTCTCTGTTGGTCTCATGCTTTCTGAGTTCAGCTACTGTTCTGGTCTCTACTACCTCCACTGGGAGACTAGGGCATACATCCATCATTCTTTCCGAAAAGAAATATTTCCGCATATTACTCTATACCATTTCACCTTCATCCTATGCCCCCTTGTTGAGGAGCTTTCTTTCAATTGAAAGAGGCTCTCTTCCTGTCACAGAGATATTTAAACATCTCTATCATATCTCCTCTCTCCCGCCTTTCCTCCAAAGTATACATATTGGGATCTTTAAGCCTGTCCCTATATGCTTTATGATGAAGCCCACTGACCATTTTGGAAGCCATCCTCTTCACCAATTCCAATCTTTGTATATCCTTTTGAAGATGTGATCTCCAGAATTGCACACAATACTCCAAATAAGGTCTCAGCAAAGACTTATACAGAGGCACTATCACTTCCTTCTTCCTTCTGACCATTCCTCTCCCTATGCACCCAAGCATCCTTCTGGATTTTCCTGTCGTCTTTTCTACCTATTTCGTTACCTTAAGATCCTCGGAAACAATCATGCCCTGGTCCCGTTCTTTCATTTTAAACCCAGCTATGCCTTGACCATATCTTCCAGTAAGAAAAGCAGCAGCTTAATTTTACAATGAGTGAAAAAATGCATTTTCCAATTTGTTTTAAGGGGGTATTTTGCAAGCATCCCCACATCCAATTTGTAGCCGAAATACATGACCCTGCATTTTTTAGTTTTCATTCTCAGCTGCTAAATTCCTGACCATTCTTCAAGCTTTGCCAGATCCTTCCTCATTTTATCTTCCTGGGTGTCTACTCCATTGCTGATTTGGCTATCATCTGCAAAGAGGCAAACCTTAGACAGCCCTAATACAATATCACTAACAAAAATGTTAAAAAGAATTAGACCAAGGACATATCCCTGCAGCACACCACTGGTAATACCCGTCTTGTAGGGTGAACTTCATTTATTTGTACCCTTTCTCACCTCCCACTCAACCAATTTCTAACCCAGTTAGTCACTTTAGGGTCCATTGCTAGGGTGCTCAATTCATTTATAAGTTGTCTATGCAGAGTGGTGTCAAAAGCTTTACTGAAATCTAAGTACACCACATCTAGGGCTCTCCAACTCGCGGATCACCCAGTCAAAGCAATTAATCAGATTTGTTTGCAAAGATCTGCCTCTAGTAAAACCATGCTGTCTCGAATACTGCAATCCACTGGACTCCAGAAACCTCACTATCCACTATTTTAGCAGAGTTTCCATTAATTTACCACCCAGGTCAGACTAACCGATCTGCAGTTCTCAACATCATCCTTACTTCCACTTTAGTGTAAACGGACCATATGCTCCTTTCTCCAGTCCTTTGAGGGAAGGGGGCGTTCTAACTGCCTTATTGTGGGGGAAGGATGGGCACTCTGCTACTTTCTGTGGGGAGGGGTAGAAGGGGGGATTGGCCCTATGCAACGAGTGCTCAGCTCAGGAGCTGCCAGGGGTATGCGGTGGGGAGGGGGTGTGGGAGAGGGTGATGTCAGAATATATATCTGCATCTGTATTCATGCCTAGGAGCGGGTGTAAATGTCGACATCCACATTTTGTTTTCCAGACATGGATTCCCTTTATAAAATCAGGAATCCACATCTACATGGTGGACCCTGCACACAACCCCTCCCACTCTCCATTCCTACCATTCCCCCTGGCAGGATAGACATGGTGAGCATTCCCACATCTAGAAAAAGCATGATCTAAAATGGCATTGAGATGTTTATTTCAGTCTACAAGTCTCAATGCCGCTTTTTGGATGTTGGAATGCTGGGTCAGACCAAGGTCCATCAAACCCAGTATGCTGTTTCCAACAGTGGCCAGTCCAGGTCAAGGTTCCCAGTTCTGAAGTGCTTGTTCCGGGGCAAGCAGTGGATTCCCCGTGTCTTCTTTAATAATGGTTTATGGACCTTTCCTCTAGGAAGTTGTCCAAACCTTTTTTAAACCCAGCTACACTAAGAGCTTTTACTACATCCTTCGATAACAAATTCTAGACTTTGATTATGTGTTGAATAAGGCATTTCTGATGTTCTTACTCATTCTAAAATTAAGCTGTTGCATTTGGTACTGGAAGATATGGTCAAGGTATAGCTGGGTTTTAAAAGCATTTAGACAAGTTACTAAACATATAGGCATGGGAAAGCCAAGGCTTATCTCTGAGTGTAATCAATGAAGAATAGATCAATTCCTTGTGATCCTGAGGGGCACAGGCGGCCTGGATCAGCCATTGCTGGAAACAGGATGCTGGGCTTGAGGGACTCTTAGTCTGACCCAGTATGGCACATTTTATGGTTCCACTCTGAAGTAAACATAGATCTTTCAAGATACTCCCATAATTACTGTCTGAGGAAATGACAGCGCTCTTTTCCCATCTGTTCTACAGTACTGTAATGAAAAGTAATTTCCCTTAAATTGACTTATACAACGTTTAATCCTTTGCTATCAAGCACATCTTTCCCTGTGACTTACGAAATCACAAAGCAATTAGCAATTATTCCATCACAGAAATTGGTCCTTGTGATAAGGGAATATGAAAAAGGTTATAAGCCAGTAACTGACAGCGCCATCGTTAGACCGTGTGTGAGCTCCAGCTTCATTGAGAAGGACGTCAACCAGAATTCTGTAAGTCTTTAAAATATTACGAGACATTGTCAGAAATCTAACAAGTGCCATGGAAGAGAAAACTGAAAAGGCAGATTCTAGGTTTTGGGGCAAAAAAATTCTTCAAAAAGGAAACGACTCAAGGTTTTTTGGCAGAAGTTTGACATAGGGCAGAGTTTCACCCATGATTCTGAAGGCATTTCCTGACTATATCAGACTCTTCTCTCTTGCTCTGCACACATCCAACAAATAGCTGAAACCTGTTGCTTCTTTCTCTATAACATTGGCAAAATTTGTCCCTTCCTTTCTATACACACTACTAAGACCCCCATCCACTCACTAGTGCCCCCCCCCCCGTCTTGATTATTGTAACCTGCTCCTCACTGGTCTCCCTCTCAATCATCTTTTTCCCCTTCAATCTGTTCAAAACTCAGCTGCACAGCTTATCTTCCACCAGTGTCGCTAGGCTCATGTAACCTCCTCCTCTTCTCAAGTCACTTTTACTGGCTCCCTCTCCATTTTCGCATCCATTTCAAACTTCTCCTACCTACCTTCAAGTGCCTTCATTCTGCGACTCCTCACTACCTTTCCTCTCTTATCTCACTCTACACTCCTCCTCGGGAACTCCGCTCCTCTGGCAGATCCCTTTTATCTGTGCCCATCTCTGCCACTGCCAACTCCAGACTTCATTCATTCCACCTTGCTGCTCCATATGCCTGGAACAAACTACTTGAGTTGATGCGTTGGGCTCCTTCTCTGGCTCTTTTTAAGTCCAGGCTGAAGACCTGCCTCTTTGAGGCTGTTTTTGGATCTTGATGCTCCTCTTATCCACTACTATCTTGCCATACACTAGTCCTCAGTTTTACAATATTTTTTCATCTTGATTAGATTGTAAGCTCTGATGAGCAGGAACCGTGTCTTACATCAATACGTACAGTGCCACATGCACCATGTAGCGCTATACCAATAAATAGCAGTAGTAGTAGAGTTCTGTGAAGCCAGCTGTCTTGTTTCCGATGACCCTTCTTTTGTCCAAACCACAAAGAAGACTCCTAGGGCACCTCTTACTGACGTGCATGAGCTGGTTAATGTACTTGTACAGTAGAGATGCTCAAAGGAGGAGTTTGGACAGGGCATAGACAGTGTCATGATTTATACGCCTACTTCATGAATTATACATGTATGCACATTAAGTAAGCACGATCATCTATGCCTGCTCTCTACGTATGTTATCCACAGCTGCAATGTAGGTGTGATTTCTGCATGATTTGTGCTGGTGTTTTCTATAGACACATAGGCGCCTATGTATCCTTATAATATAGACATAACATAGAAGCTTCCTCCTCCTCCAAACCTGGGTGCCCAAGACTTTGCAACAGAAATCAATAGAGGAGGCACTCAGTACCAAGTCGGTCCACTCTCACTTCCAAGCCTGAGTCACTTCCTCATCTCCTTCTTATCCCTCAATCCCTGTGTAACTTTACTATCTGTTGTTGAGGAGAGAGGGGTAAAGGGAGAGTTTTACTATGATTGTAAGCTGTTGAGAGAAAGCCACTGGGAGGCTGGACCGCTGTTGCAATGTAACTTTACTGAAAAAAGGTTTAGAATGAGGATGAGCCAAGATGCAACAGGTGGTTAAGTCACAGTTACTGCCCATTTCATAAGCAGAAACTTCAAAAGCAAGATCTGTCTTGCTGATTCCTTGGAATTTAAATCAGTTCCTGGGTTGAAGTCCATTTCTGATCTTTAGGAGGTCTCCTTAGGATTTGCGAATGGAGTTTTTGTCTGCTACCCTGTGATTTCCTTCCTCATAACTTGGATTCAGTGCATCATGAATTTAACACATACGATTCTCCGCCTCCTCCTCTGCTCCCTTATTTTGGTGTCTGCATATGGTACTAAATCCCTGCTCCAGGAATTTCCTCTGCATAACAGATTGGGGATGGTAGGAACTGGCACCTAAGTCCATGATTCATAGGGATTAATCCCATCACCATCTTCAGTTACTCTGTAGCTATGACTCAACCCTAGCCCTAATCTTAAATCTAACTCTAACCCAAACTTTAATCTTAACCCTAACGAATACATTCAACACAACCTTAACCATAACCGTCCACCAATGTCAAGTGATGACCCGTTTAATTTTCTACTCTCTCCAAGGTCAAAGCTGAACAAAAGGCAAACTGAGACTGGCAGAGCTCTGCACAGAAAATCATGCTGATGGTACTGACTTATTTCCTGATATTAAACCTCACTGGATATAATGCGACTAAGATCAACTGTAGACTAAGCAGTACAAACATGACAGGATACATAAAGCAGGGGGACATCATTATAGGGGGGATCCTCCCTGTTTACAGTGCTAAAACATACCCCTTGATTTCCTTCACAGACACCCCCAGCATCCAGCCCTGTGACACGTAAGTGGTGGAATATTTTCTCCTTACTTTTCTTTTTCATTCCTATGAAGTTCTACATAGAAGCATGACAGTAAATATTACCCATATGGCCTGTCCAGTCAGACCGTCCCAAACAATTACTAAGCTATACAGTATTTTTTTTCCGTCAGAGATCCTCTGTGTTTGTCGCATGCTTTCTTGAATTCAGATACAGTCTTTGTTATTATTACATCCATTATTGGGACCAGCTGACACTCTACGAGATTTATCAGATGACCATTGTTCCTCCCGTTCTTCTTGCTAACACCCAACAGGCTCAATTGTCATCCACTGTCGACTCAACTGACCTTCCCTTGTCTCAGCTTTACTCATCTGTCTTATGCCCTCCAGTCCCTATTACTCCATAAAAATGGAAAATTGGTGGCTCTGTGGTACCTTGTGCAGTTGGATGGTCTGTTGGACCTGCAACAGGCTAGCTCCATCTGTACCTCTTGGGTCCTCTGGTCCCTTATTGTCCATATGTTTTGGTGGCACTGCAGTGCTTCATGTGGTTTGGTGGTCTGATAACTGTGGCCCTCATTAGCCACATTTGTTGCCATAGCTCTCAATTTTCCTTTGTAGCAAATGCATCCCGCCAGCCAGTGACAGGTAGATGCCATTTCACCCACAGTGCATCAAAAAATATAAAGGGCCCAATATTCAAAAAATGCTTGGCACCTAAGTTAGGTCCCTAAATTTGTTCCCTATTTTCAGCCAAACCTAGGACCTAAACTTTCAATTGAAAATTCACTGAAATTTAGGATCCTAAAGGTTATGTTCTTAAATTCACATCTGTCATTCATGTGCCTAGATCAGTGCTTCTCAACCCTCTCCTGAAGCACGACTAGCCAATCAGGTTTTCAGCTTTACCACCACAAATATACATGAGAGAGATCCATTGAATGACGGAGAGGGCTGAGAAGCACTGACCTAGAATTAGGAGCCTCATTCAGACCGATAATCAGTGTTAAGCTCCTAATTTTTATCACAGTCCTAAATTCGTTGCTACCTATTCTCAAGATTCCTAAATTTAAGAGCCTAGTGAAATTAAGGCACCCTTTACTAAAGGGCAGTTAACGCAGATTTGCAGTAACAACTACCATGCACTAAAAACCTCCATCACAATAAAAATCCCCACTAAATGCTTTGCGTGCTACGGGGCAGGGAGTTGGTGGGTTAGGGGCAGAGAGTGAATGCTGACAATACACTGTGAGCAACGTGGGCAACATTACCGCACACTAACACCCCTTGATGGGAGGCGTTAGGTGCATCAACATGAATTGTAAATGCCGCTGTCATGTATTAAGAAACTTTCAGTGCGGTAACTGATGGAAGCATGCTGAGCGCCCCCTACAGTTAGAATGGGGCTGTTGCACTTGCCGTGTGTCATATTTTGCACCTAATGAGCGTTAAGTGCAAAAGCCTAGCATACTTTAGTAAAAGGCCCATAAGTGTGAACCGAGGCATTCAGCCTTAGCAAATTTTCACAGAAACCAATTTAAGGAGCTAACAATCAGTTAATATATCAGCCTAATAGATGATAGCATCGACATGATTGTTCTTAACGTTACCAGATGAATTCTCTGGCCCTTTTCAAATCCAGGCTGAAAACTCACCTCTTCGCTGCTGCTTTTGGATCTTGACTCACCTGACTTCCTTGTTTCTTTACCTTCCCCCCTTCTTTTATCCCTATCTACACCTTCTGTGTTGTCTGTCTTGACTAGATTGTTAGCTCTGATGAGCAGGGACTGTCTCTTACATGTCTGTGCAGCGCTGCGTATGACTTGTAGCGCTATATAAATGCTTAATAGTAGTAGTAGAACAGCATGCTGTAACTGGTCTTCAGGGATTTAGCAAGATCCTGAAACCATGGTTAGCTAGCGTGTATCATTCATTAGCATGGCTGCGTTAGGAGTTGTGATTCACAGATTGTATGTTGTGTGTAAGTTATAATCTATGTTACAGTTGTGGTAAACATTATTGGCCCCCTTGCATTTTAGGTATGCTGTGTACAATATCTTGAGAAATAACTGCAAATATTCCAACTGTATGTCATCATAATATTTTGATAATATGTTCAAAGATGCACAACCAAAAAAAGAAGTCTGTGCAACTTAGACATAGTAATTTCAGAGAAAAAAAAATGAAATATGACCTCAACAGAATTAATGGCACCCTTCACTAACATTTGGTTGTACAACCCTTGACAGTGCTGACAGCCTTCAAAATGTTGTACATCTGTCTGCTGGTAGTTTCTCCCACTCTTCAACTGTGATTTGTTGCAGCTCATGAATGTTTCCAGGATTCCTTTTCCCAAAGGCAGATTTCAATTCTTTCCTAAGGTTCTCAATTGGAGTGAGATCAGGACTCATTGCTGGCCAGTTTAAAACAGTCCTTATTTTCCTATTTAATTATTATTTTGGACTTTTGGATGTATGTTTTGGGTCATTGTCCTGCTGGAAGACCTTTGACCTTTTTATGTGCTTAATAGGACACAGTGGAAATTGGATGCAGTGGTGGACTGGTGTTGCAGTGTAAGTTTAGTGAAAGGTTTAGATGCATGGTGAGGATGCACGTAGCAGTATTTTGGACCGTTTATAAACATTTGATCTGATAAAGAGGTAAATCGGGGTAGATGATATTGCAATTGTCGAGACGTGAAATGATAAGAGTACAAAGTAGAGTAATGATGACAGAATCAGTAAGAAACAGCGTAACAAATGGATCTGATGTAGAGTATAGAAGGAGCATCTAGCTACTTCACTAATCTGATCATGAATGGTGAGACCACTATTCAGAACAACTCCAAGGTATTTAAGAGAAGAAACCAGGGTGAGAGGGGAACCATTCAGTGAAGGAGTTACAGAGAAAACACAGGAAGAACCAGTGAGCTAAATCATGAAAGTCTTAGAAGGGTTCAGCTAGAGATGATTGGTATATAATGTTAAATATTGTATATGTATATGTATAATATGTATAATGTTATACATTATACAATATGTTACAATGTTATACAATGTTAATAATGTTATACAATGTTATACAATATAATGTTATATAATGTGGAGGGGTGGCCTAGTGGTTGGGGCAAGGTACTTCAGGCCGGAAGGTCGGGGGTTCAAATCCCACTAGAGGACAGCAACCTTGGGCCGGAAGGACTGGGGTTTCTAGTCCCACAGGTGCTCCTTGTGGTCTTGGGCAAGCCACTTAACCCTCCATAGCCCATGTTCCCTGTAAAATAGTTATCTCCAAGTTATAATGCCCTGTTCAATGTAATTTCAGTTTGTTCAATGTAAACCGCCTTGATATCATGAAAGGCGGTATATAAGAAATGTTAAATAAATAAATAAATAAATAAATATAACCAGTGAGCCAGATGGGAAAGGCAGATGTTGACAGTGGTGAGATCAGGAGAGGCAGGATGAGCATGGAAGAGAAGTAAAATATAATCTGCGTAGAGGTAAACAGATACCTTGTGTTGTTGGATAAGGTTAGCAAGAGGGGCTGTAAAAACATGAAAAAGCAGGGGGGCCAGGAACGAGCCTTGGGGAACATCACACATTAAGAGGAAAGTGGAAAAAGTAGAAGAATGAAACAACATCGAGTAGGAGAGACCAGATAGAAAAGAATGAAACCATTGAAGAACAGATCCATGAAGGCTGGCAGATTGTAGACGACGTAGAAGAAGAGATTGACTAACAAGATCGAATGCTGAGGATAGATCTAGTGAGATAGCCAAAGAAATGTTTCCCCTATCAAGTGATACTGCTTTTTTGGAATCTTCTAATGAGGAGATCTCAGTTCGGGGCACGTTATTCGTGTCCTTATCTGCTGTGGATGATAAGGTTAAAATCTTGAGGGCTTACTTCTTGAAAAAAGATTTCCTGTATTTTGGGTATAAGGTTTTTGTTTTCCCAGATGTGACAAGGTCAACTCAGGTGCAGAGGAAGTCCTTCCTGCAGCTTAGACCTCGTGTGTAGGCTGCAGGGGGAACTTTCTTTTTATGATTTCCTTGTAAATGTTTAATCACTTTGAATAATATTAAGTATGTGTTTACTGACCCTCTTCATTTGGAAAATCTTTTGTCTAACAAGTAGAGTCTTACAGAGGTTTTGTGTTATGGTATATAATTTTTTAAACATTGTTTAGTGGTTTAGTTTTGGACTGTCCTGTAAGTTTTTGTTTGCTCGTTAGAAGTGATTGTCCTCCCTTAATGTGGGCTAGAAAACCTTTTCTTTTTATTATTTTTTTCTTTTGATTATATATTTCCTCGAAGGTGTTTTCATGGTGTTATTCTTGATGTGTATACCTATAAAATTCGCAATAAAATTTTAAAAAAGTATATATGCACATTGCCAGCTCGATGCTCTGTTGAAAAATTATGCTCATCTTCCACATCTATCACACTATTTTAATGTTTTCAGATTACAATTACGCTTTTACCAATATGTTCAAGGAATGGCATTTGCCTTGGAAGAAATTAGCCAAAATGTTTTCCTACTGCCTAATTTCACTTTGGGCTTGTGGATATATGACTCCTGCAATACCCTGTCCCGATCCCTTAGAGGCACAATGTGGCAACTCACCGGGCACAAAGACCCCATCCCAAATTACACCTGCAGTACAGCCTCTTCTCTGGCAGCAGTTCTTGGAGATACCACGTCTCGGATGTCCATGACCATGGCTCATCTGTTGGGAGTCTATAAACATGCACAGGTACGGATCAGTCATATAGAAGTCAGGTTTCTCCTGTTGCTCTAGCTATGTGTAAAGGAGAGTTCAATGCATTTTTGGCATTCCATAAAAACCAGATTGTCGAAGACGGTGAATGCATGGTTTGATTGCTACAACATACAGTCAACAAAGAGAATGGATGGGTGAAGGTGAATAGATTGATCATCTTGGGTCTAAGGGACACTATGGACTAATGTCATAAAGTCTTTTTCATGGATTTGTAACCACATATGTGCATAAAACACCTTTCATAAAATACCTAGTGATTTAAATATGAGCATCTTATCATGAATTTGAAGTTTGGGAAGAACGTGGGTAGGGCCCACATTGTAGATACAAAATACTGTAAAGTTTGTAAGTATTTGAGTAAATCCACTCCGAACATTTACCCCTGCTTTAGAGCATGTTTAAATGTCTCCACCTAGATTCAAGGATCGATTTCTTCCAGATTAGCAAAGGTGCCTATTGTGTCCTTATTAATTAGCACTTATGTAGCCTTTATAGATGATTTTGTTATTAAAAAGACTGCTAATGAAAACGACCCAACCATGAATAAAAATGTCTCAGAATACAGTATATCAGAATAGAACAGAAACATGAAGGCAGAAAAAGACCACAAGGCCTATCTAGTCTGCCCTTCCATATAAACTACTACAATAGTCCTATTTTTGTCTCTAGACATCTCCTATGTTTGATCCATGCTTTCTTGAATTCAGATACTGTCCTTGTATGTACTATATCCAATGGGAGATTATTCCATGCATCAACCACTTTCTCAGTAAAGAAATATTTCTGCATATTATTCCTGAGTCTATCCCCTTTCACCTTCATCCTATATCCCTCATAGTAGAGCTTCCTTTCAAATGAAAAAGGCTCACCTCTTGTTCATTTATACCATGGAGGTATTTAAATGTCATATCTCCTCAATCCCACCTTTCCGGTAACATACACATATTAAGATCTGTAAGTCTGTCCTCATACGCTTTATAATGAAGACCACTAAACATTTCAGTAGCCACCCTCTGCACTGACTCCTTCCTTATTTTATCGTTTTGAAGGTCCAGTCTCCAGAATTAGCAACAGTACTCCAAATAAGGTCACACTAGTGACTTATACAGAGGTACCATCACCTCCTTTTTTCCTGTTGGCCATTCCTCTCCGTATGCACCCAAGCATCCTTCTTGCTTTTGCCGTGCCTTTTCTACCTGTTTAGCCATGTTAAGATCATCAGACACAACCATGCCCTGGTCCCGCTCTTCTTTTATGGAGAGAAGTCCTTTGCTCCCTAGACTGTACTCCCTTGGATTTTTGCAGCCAAATGTATGATCCTGAATTTTTTAGTATTAAATGTCAGCTGCCAAATTCTTGACCATTCTTCAAGCTAAGCTTGATCTTTCTTCATGTTATCTACTCCTTCCTGGGTGTCTAATCTATTGCAGATTTTGCTATCATCAGCAAGGAGGCAAACCTTACCCAACAGTCCTTTTGCAATATCACTAACAAAGATGTTAAAAAGAATCGGGCCAAGGACAGATACCAGTGGAACACCACTGGAAACATCCTTCTCCTCAGAGAGAGTTCCATTTACCTGTACCCTTTGTTGTCTCCCACTCAACCAATTTCTAACCCAGTCAGTCACTTTAGGGTCCATCTCTAGAGTGCTTATTTTGTTTATACGTTGACTGTGTAGAATGGTGTCAAAGGCTTTACTGAAATCTAAGTACACCACATCTAGGGCTCTCCCTTGGTACAACTCCCTTCTTGCTCAGACAAAGAAATCAATCAGATTTGTCTGACAAGAGTTGCCTCTGGAAAGTAATGCTGCCTCAGATCCTGCAATCGATTGGACTCCATAAACCTCACTATTCTCTCTTTTAGCAGCATTTCCAATAATTTACTCACCACAGAGGTTAGACTAACCGGCCTGTAGTTATCAACCTCATGCTTATTTCCACTTTTGTATAAACGGACCACAAGCACCTTTCTCCAGTTCTCTGGGACTACTCCAAACTCTAAAGATGCATTGAACGTTTAGTCAATGGAGCCACTAGATGATCCCTAAGTTCCTTCAATATTTTTGCATATATCCCATCTGGTCCCATCGGTTTGTCTACTTTTAGATTTGCTTGATCCTCACGAACCAAGTCTCCTGAGAATAGCTTAAGATCCCCATCACTTCTGTTTCTATTTGTTGGTGTTTTCTGAGGTCCTGTTCCTGACCCTTCATCTGTGAGCATAGAACAGAAATATATGTTAAGCAACTCTGCTTTATCCTCAAAAGCTTCTACATTTTCCTCCCCTTCACCCCTGAGTTTGACAATACCACTTTTGCCCTTCCTCTTCTCACTAACATATCTGAAATATGTCTTACCCGCCCCCCCCATCCCCTTATTTTAATCCATTGGCTATTTCTTCTTCTTTTTCTATCTTTGCTTTTCTGACCACTTTCCTAGCTTCTCTAACCTTTTTCCAAATAATGATGCTTGTCTTCATCTGTCTGAGATCTCTTGTATTTTCTGAAGGCCACCCTTTTTTCCTTCACCTTTCAGCTATGCTTTTTGGGAACCATAGTGGGCTACTTTTTCTCTCACGTTATTTACCTTTCTAACAAAAAGATTTGTTGCCCTTAAAATATCCCCTTTAAGTTTTGCCCATTGCTTTTTTACATCCCTCAGCTGTTCCCAACCTACAAGCGACTCCTTGAGACAGGGCTGTGACGACGGTGAAAAGCGCCCTGTGCGAGTTGCACATCGGGGTTGCGCCCCCCCCTCCTGCACCTACATCTAGCCACTTTATGGGGGTGGGAGAGAAGATGCGCGCACCCAATGTGCAACTCGCCAGCACACAAAGCAGGTCTGGACCCTCCCGGAGAGACCAGACCTGCTTAGTGTGCAAGCGAGAAGACTTAAGGGGCACATTTTGGCTCTCTGCAAAGAGCCGAAATGTATCCCTTAAGTCTTTGCGCCCTGTGCGGCTGCACTTCTCGCACAGGGTTCGGTACGGTCCTGCCTTGAGTTATTGTCCCATCTTGGCAATCTTAGTTTTCCTAAAGTCTAAGACCTTTGCTTTTGAATGGATCTTATCAGCCCTAGTCCTAATACTGAACCACATCATCTAGTGATCACTGGATGTGAGATGATCTCCCACTATGCTATTATAAATACTTTCCCAATTGGTAAGCACAAAGTCTAGAATGGCCAATTCACATGTGGGTTCTGTTACCAGTTCCAGAATAGTTCTTCCTGTAGAGAATCTTGGATCTCCTTACTTCTAGATAACACTGCAGCAGGGATGTGCCAATCAGCATCCGGCATACTAAAATCACCTATCAGTAACACTTCTGCTTTCCTGGCAATACCGCATATGTCTTCTAGAAAATCCCCATCCACTTCTGCTTGTGAGGGAGATATGTATATTACACCAATGCAAACGAATTTCCTTTTCCCTTTTTCTAGTTTAACCCACAATGCCTCCTTGCTCCCTTTGAAACCCTGTGATTCTATAGCTTTAATATAATTTTTTACATATAGTGCCACTCCTTCTCTCATTCGTCCCAGTCATGGTTGTCCATGAACCATGTCTCTTTAACTGCTATTAAGTCCAAGTCAGCCACTTACATTAAAGCCTCAACATTTGGGATCTTATTCCCCATGCTACAGGCATTTATACACACTGCTTTCCAGGTGTTGTCCCCTTTACCAATTTCTAACAGGTATTGAGTATTTCACTTGCCTGAGCATTTTCTTCACTCATCCCCAAGAAATCTAATGTAAAGCCTTCTTCAGTAGGTTAGCCAGTTTGCTGCTGAAGAAACTTCAACTGTTCATGTACAGATGAATGCCATCTCTGCTCTGCATCCCTTGAAAAATCATCCCATGGTCGAGAAAATCAAAGAGCTCTCGATGACACCATCCATACAGCCATGCATTCATCTCCATGATGCAAGCTTCTCTGCTTCTGCCCTTACCATCATCAGGAACAATTGAAGAGAACACCACCGGCACCCCAATCTGCTTCACCCTATGTCCCAGAGCCATGAAGTCACTTTTGATATGATTAGAGGCATACCTTGCAGTAACATTTGTGCAACATAAATGAGATAATAGTCAGAAGACAGCACACATCTCTGGACATCAAGTCTAGTCAGCAAATGGATGCCTCAGTACTCCTCAGAAGAGAGTCACCAACCACCACTTCCCTTTGCTTCCTTGTGGTCACTGATTCTGTAACTTTGGGGTACTTGAGCTCAGGTTCTTCCCTTTCCTGGGATGCTTTCACCTCCTCCACTTCCAGGGCTACATAATGCTTCTTCAATTCAAGGACTGGAGGAGTTGGACTGTTGATTCTACAGGCTCTGATGACTCGTGCCCAACTCTCTTCATGCTATAGCAAACCATCTACACCTCTGTTGAAGAGGATGCTTTGGTACCTGTTGGGGTAAACAAAAGAGACTTATCAAAATCCCTAACTTTTCCTCAGCTGCCCTTTAAGAGAAAAGCAGCTAACCTTTTTAATGTGTGTTCTAACGGCACTGTTCTATGTCCCTATGTGTAGCCCCACTGTACTGCAAGATAGTTATTACTTTATAATAGTAAGTTTGATATTAGGTGTCTGAAGAGTACAGATTAATGTGTTCCCCTCGTAAATTGATCTAAACAAAGCACCTTGAAGAATGACAAATTGTTTGTCAATAAGCCAGTTGGGGAATTGCCCTATATAGCTCGAATTCTCATATGAGGGTGGGGGGTGGGAGCTGGGGGGGGGGCGGGTAGGGAAGGTTCTAATATATTATAAGGTCAGTAGCTTCAAAAAGCTTGCTCTGAATGGAAGCTGGGAAAAAGAAACAATGAACTCCAATAACAGAGCTTTAGCCAACACCAAAAAAATTCTCCTTTTGCAATACAGCGTCAGAAAAAGAATCAGCTATTAAAAGTGAACATAAGAACATAAGATATGCCATACTGAAGAGGTTCCCAACTCCAGTCCTGGAGGGCCATACACCATTCAGGTTTTCAGGCTGTCCCTAATAAATATGCATGAGATGTATTTACATGCACTGCCTCCATTGTATTCAAATGTATCTCATGCATATTCATTGGGGACAGCCTAAAAACCTGAATGGTGTTTGGCCATCCAGGACTGGCGTTGGGAACCTCTGCCAAACTGGGTCAGACCAAGGTCCATCAAGCCCAAGTATCCTGTTTCCAACAGTGGCCAATCTAGGTCATACGTACCTAGCAGTTTCCCCAAAAGTCACAGGTTCCTCAATGCTTGTATTGGGTCAAGCAGTGATATCCCAGGTCCCTTTAAATAATGATTTATGGACCTTTCCTCCAGGAACCTGTCCAAAATCTTTTTAAACCCAGCTACACTAATAGCTTTTACTACATCCTCCAGTAACAAATTCCAGAGTTTGATTACACGAGTGAAAAAATATTTTCTCTTATTAGTCTTAAATAGGTTACCCTTTAGCTTCATTGCATGTCCCCAATCAATCTATGTTTACCCGTTCCACTCCATTCATTAATTTATAGACCTCTATCTTATCTCATTTCAGCCGTCTCTTTTCCAGGTTGAAGAGCCCTAACCTTTTTAGCCTCTCTACATAGGAGTATCCTTCCATCCCTTTTACTATTTTGGTGGCTCTTCTCTGTACCTTTTCTAATAATGCTATATCTTTTTTAAGATACGGTGACCAGAACTGCACACAGTATTCAAGGTGCGGTCGCACCATGGAACGATACAGAGGCATTATAATATCCTTTGTTTTATTTTCCATTTCTTTCCTTATGATACCTAGCATTTTATTTATTTATTTAATTGCTTTTCTATACCGCACTATTTATTATCAGCGCGGTTTACAGGAAACGTATTTGTGCAAAGAGGGCAGTTCAATGCACTTACAATAAACAGGGTAAATAAACATAGATAACAGGTTAACAGGTAACAACTATTTACAATTTAGTATGCAGGCTTATACACCTATTTGCTATCTTGGCCGCTATTGCACACTGGGTGGAGAGTTTTAACATGTTATTCACGATGATGCCTACATCTTTTTCCTGGGTGGTGGTTCCCAATGTGGAACCTTGCGTCGTGTAACCATAGTTTGGGTTGTTCTTTCCTAGGTGCACAACTTTGTACTTGTCCACAACAAATTTAGTCTGCCATTTCGATGCCCAGTCTTCCAATTTATCAAGATCCTCTTGCAATTTTCCACAATCCTCTTGGGATTTAACAACTTTACAAATAGTTTTGGGTCCTCTGCACATTTGATAACCTCACTCGTTATTCCCTTTTCCAGGTCATTTATGAATATGTTAAAAAGCAGCATACACAGCACAGATCCCTGGGGTATTCCACTATTAACCTTTTTCCATTGGGAAAATTGGCCATTTAGCTCAACCCTCTGCTTTCTATCTTGTAACCAGTTCCTGATCCACAGTAGTACACTGCCTCCTATCCCATGACTCTTTAGTTTTGCAAAAAGTCTCTGATGAGGGATCTTCTCAAAGGCTTTCTGAAAGTCCAGGTACACTATATCAACTGACTCACCTTTGTCCACCTGTTTATTCACACCTTCAAAAAAACATAACAGATTAGTAAGACAATGTCTCCCATTAAGCCATGACTATCTACATGCTAAGTAATTTTGTTCTTTATGATGATTTCTACCATTTCTCCCAGTACTGATGTCAGGCTCACCGGTCTGTAGTTTCCCAGATCACCCCTGGAACCCTTTTTAAATTTTGGCGTTACACTGGTGATCCTCCAATCTTCAGGTATTACAGATGATTTTAATGATAGTTCACAGATTACTAAAAGCAGGTCTGCTATCTCATATTTATAGTTCTTTCAACATCCTTGGATATATACCATCCGGTCTAGGTGATTTGCTACTCTTTAGTTTATCAAATTGTTATAATACATTTTCCCGGTGTAGCGATATTTCTTTCAATTCTTCCACAGCATCATCTTTAAATATCACTTCAGTCATGGGTAACATCCCTACATCTTCCTCAGTAAAGACAGAAGCAAAGAATTCATTCAATCTCTCTGCTATAGCCTTGTCCCCTCTTACAGCCCCTTTTACTCCTCTATCATCAAATGGTCCAACAGACTCTCTCACAGGTTTTTTGCTACGAATGTACTTGAAAAAGTCTTTATAATGCATTTTTGCCAAACTTCCTTTAAAAGCTCTCTGGCAGAGAGCTTGTATTTAAAAGTCACACAATATCACCTTGCTAGCAATGGAGATCCTGGTAGGAATGACATTACTAATGGTTTGAAATGTTTATTTTTTAAATTTTACTGTGCATTGCACATGGAAAGATCCCTTTAATCTGCATTGTGCTTGAACTAAATCAAATTTTCATGACAAAACACTACAAATAGGATATGCTGCTATCATTAATTTCACTTAAGGGCTTCCCTGGGACATGTCCTCTTCATTCCACTCTGCCGCATTCCAACCTGACATGGCTCTACTGGTTGCAGAGATCCTGTGCCAGGGGCTTGGCAGAAGTAACGCCCAATGGCAACATAGGTCTGGATTGGCCACTGTTAGAAAGAAGATACTGAGTATAATAGACCATTGGTCTGATCAACTATGGCAAGTCATATGTTTTTATCTTTCAGGCACCCTGTTATGAAATTATCTTCCCCCCTCCCCACATGAGGGCAGGAAAATTTGTATAATATCTTGAGATAGCCTATAAAAATAATTGATGTCATCACTCTTAAAAATGCATATCTAGGGTAAAAACACTAATTAAACTTATGGATGCATTTCTTCCAGATAAGTTATGCCGCTTCCATAGCTACTCTTAGTGATAAGAGACAGTTTCCCTCTTTCCTTCGCACTACTCCAAGTGATGAGTTCCAGTCTCTCGGCATCGGCCATTTGATCACCTTCTTTGGATGGACCTGGGTCGGAATCCTTGCTGAGGACAATGACTATGGACTGTCAGGGAGTCAGATTCTGAGAGAGCAACTGGTTAAGGCTGAGGTCTGTGTAGCCTTCCATGAAACCATCCCCTTAATTTACTCTCAAGAAAAGATACGACACATTGTAGAGGTGGTGAAGAAGACTACAGCCATGGTCATTGTGGCTTTTTCCACAGCTAGCATCCTCTATCCAGTGATGCTGGCAATTTCAAGGAGTGGGGTATCTGGGAAAGTCTGGATAGCTACCGATGCCTGGGCTGATCATCCAATATTTAATAAAAATGACTTCTTAAACACTCTTAAAGGAACCATTGGACTTGCAGTTACTACAGGCAACATTCCAGGGTTCAAAGAGCATCTCTATGAACTTCACCCTTCCAGAATGGCAGGGGACATATTTGCTGGGCAGTTCTGGGAACAAATCATTGGTTGTAGGTGGGCCAGCCCCAACATAGACCACGTCACTCAAGAACTAAGCAGAGAAGGAAAAATCTGCACAGGGAAGGAAGACTTGCGAGCCCTTAACAGTTTCTTCTTCGATATGACAAAGCTGAGATTTGCTTATAATGCTTACAATGCTATGTACGTCGTGGCCTATGCCCTCCACGCCATGTCTTCCTGCGAACCTGGAAAAGGACCATTCTTCAATGGCTCATGTGCGGACATCAAACACTTTGCACCTTGGCAGGTATGTAGAAACATAGAAATATGACAGCAGAAAAGGACCTATCTAGGCTGCCCTTCCATATGAATTACTGTTGTCCATTTTTTTCCTTTAGCGATCTTCTGTGTTTGTCCCGTGCTTTCTTGAATTGAGATACTGTCCTCGTCTATACTTCCTCCACTGAGAGACTATTCCACACGACTGCCACTCTTTCCATAGGGAAATATTTCCACATATTACTCCTTAGTCTATCCCCTTTCACCCTCATTCTATGTCTCCTTGTTGCAGAGCTTGCTTTCAATTGAAAGAGGTATTTATGCCATGGAGGTATTTTCACATCTCTATCATATCTCTTGTATTCTGCCTTTCCTCTAACATATACATATCAAAATCTTTGCATCTGCCCCGTTATGCTTTATAATGAAGACCACTAACTATTCAGTAGCTACCCTCTGCACCAATTCCATCCTGATTATATCCTTTTGAAGGTGTGTTCTCCAGAGTTGCACAGTACTCCAAAAGAGATCACACCGGAGACTTATGCAATGCAATGTGTGCCTTCGAGTCAGAAAACCCCGGAGACTTATACACAGGCACTATCACCTCCTTATTTCTGCTGGCCTCTCTCTATGCACCCAAGCATCCTTCTGGCTTACACTGTCACCCTTTCTACCTGTCTAACCACCTTAAGATCATCAGAAACAATCACGCCAAGGTCCCACTCTTCTTTCATGGACAGAAGTACTTCACCCCCTACACTGTACTGTTCCCTTGGATTTGTGCAGCCCAATGCATGGCCCTGCATTTTTTAGCATTAAATTTTAACTGCCAAATTCTCAACCATTCTTCAAGCTTAGCTATATCCCTCCTCATGTTAATCCTCCTTCCTGGGTGTCTACTCTATTGCAGATTTTGGTATCATCCACAACGAGGCAAACCTTACCCGACACTCCTTCCACAATATCTCTAAATTGATTTCCTTTGAAACGCGGTAGCTGTGGTTGGCAGTTAGATGATCTAATATGATACATTTATGGACTTATCTATTATTTTAAACTATTGAGACAATTACATATATTTTAAAATTAAAATATGCTGTCATAATTATATGTAATGGAATGTTCACAGCTTCATTGAAATGAAGTCTGACAAAAAACTATTTTGCTAAGTATTTGAAATTCAGTGAGACATAATTGTCTATAGGAATTGATTTTGATGGAAAATAGCTCCATTATGGTAATACAGATTAAGCTGATCCCTTAATAACATCACTGTTTA
Source organism: Ichthyophis bannanicus (assembly GCA_033557465.1). Lineage (NCBI taxonomy): Eukaryota > Metazoa > Chordata > Amphibia > Gymnophiona > Ichthyophiidae > Ichthyophis > Ichthyophis bannanicus. The sequence continues at coordinate 39,903,732 of CM066051.1, read as the reverse complement.
CAGGTTGATGGCATTTCCATGTGTGAACGCCAGATATTTCATGATGAAATTCTAATTAAGGCTTTAAAATAATCTGTAAAAAGTAGGCCTGTTGTGTGGATTTTGGAGAAATTGTTTTTTTTTTTTAATTTTTTATTTATAAATTTGAAAACATTACAAAAGGAAAATATCAATACTTTAACAAAATTAATAATAATATTATTGAAGAAATAAGAAACATTTAGCCCACATCAAAAAGCTATAGAATAACAAAAACATCCGAAAGGAGAAATTGTTATCCCTGAAACGGTGTTGAAACATAATGAAACCTTCATCACTCATGCACCTTCTAGTGGAGTTGATAGCATGACGAATTTAGGAAAGAGCATAGGGATATACTTTATTTATCAGTTTGGACTCAGAGCTTGTGAACTCAGACACATAGCCATTTTGATTTTTCAAGAATATTTAAAAAATTACATTGAGTCTATGATTATGCTCCACTGATTCTGAGGATGAAAACATTTTCCCCTTGAGCGTCTTGTTATAGGTAATTATGAAATCCGCGTACTAAATAATTCGTAACTTTTGCTGATTCTATCAAGCAGCCTGGCACACAAGGAATAGATGACTCATAGCTCAGGATGGAATGGGATGACAGTCACCTAGTGCCTGGTAGCTGGAAGGAAGCCCAGATTTTACAAGGAAAAGAAAATGTAAAAGCTCTGCAATGCTACATAATTTCAAGTATTCAAATTTCACTTACTATTTGAGTGAGTTGCTGATGGTGAAGTGACTATAGTACATGGAAGAAGTGCAGACTTCAGTTATCAGGGTTTCTTACACGCCTATAATATAAAACTTTCTCAGCTACATGTGTAACAGAGAGCCAGAATAGAATTGGGAAAGGTGAGGTGCACAAATAGCCTAATTCAATGAGTTTGGCACAGTAATGCCAATGAAAGTTTGTCTCTGCTTCTCGGCACAGCTCCTGCATTATATATGGAAAGTACGTTTCAAGAACACCATGGGCCGGGAGATTTTCTTTGATCGACAGGGGAACCCTCCAGCTACTTATGATATTCTCAACTGGCACCTGTCTTCGAGTGACACCTTCGCCCATGTAAACATTGGCTACTATGGAACAGCCAGTGGTCAAGATATCAAGATCAACACAAGTGCCATCGTGTGGAGTGATGGGTCTACGCAGGTGAGATGACCGTCATGTTTTTATTGCAAACTGGTTGAGAAAATGCTCAGAACCCATCATGGGTGGAACCTTCTCTGACTTAGCAGAAATCCAATTTCAGACTTGTGACTTTGTAACACAGAGGGGCTTGGGTCTATCAAAGTCAACTCCACGTTACTTTGAATATGACTGTGATTTTTGCATTTATTCCAATAATTATAGACTGTCTGGGCTCAGTTACAGCACCTATCCCAGAATCCAGGTTTGGCCAGATTGAATTCTAGGAAGACTTCAGGGAAAATCAGCATTAGTCAATAATCAGCTGATGTACTTGTGTGCATGAGAGGCGTTCCTACTAGAGAAAGTGAAGTAATAATTTTTCTCTGCTTTTCCCTTTGAGTACTCAGTTCAGTTTTGGAAACATATTGACCAAGCCGATGGCTTTGAAAAGGGAGCCACCAAAATGGCATATTGTCTGCATGATAAGCCTGAATAAACAGGGCTCAGAAGAGAAAAGGCTGATAGGATGCAAACATTCAAACGTGGGCAGGGGGCCTAAAGGATAAGATCACTGTGATTTCTTCTCTTGCAAACCCAACTGTTCTGCTTTGTAATGAATGCGTTTCCAATACACTGGCGTATCTTGACTGCTCTGAGACTTCTGGGATCATAAGATTTTGTCCTTATAGCAGAGGATCTCAACATGGTCCTCGGGACATAATTAGCCAGTTGCATTTTCAGGACATGCACAATGAACATGCATAAGAGAGAGTTGCATGTACTGCCAATCATTACATGAAAATCTGTCTCATGCATCGTCATTGTGGATAGCCTGAAAACCTGATTGGCTGAATGTGCCCCATGATTTTGGTTTCTAATATTTGTTATAAAGAACTATTGTTTTTATTATTTCAAGGAAAATTGCACAGGGAATGAGAAAGCTAGTTACCAAGGGCCCAATTTTGATTTAGGCAGGTTATATACCGCATCAACGCATAGCCTGCCCACCAAAGCCCTTAATCTAGTTCTTCACGTCCGTGGTGACTTCACACTTCTCTCTGTTAAGGTTCCCGTCTCTACCTGCAGTGAAAGCTGCCGTCCTGGGTACCGGAAGGCCATTCTGGATGGGCAACCTGCCTGCTGCTTCGACTGCATCCACTGCACTGAAGAAGAGTTTAGCAACCAAACAGGCGAGTGCTCTGAATCCGCTCCGTAATGAGCATGTTCGGTAGAATGGGAAGGGTGGTATTAGAGAGCAGAGGCAGAGGGTCGACTATACATGCTTCAATTCTAATAAACTTATCCAAAGCAAAAAGAGTTATAATGAGTCTATTTAAACCTGGAGGAACTTAGTATCATGGGTAACATTGTATCTCACAAATTCCATTCACTAATGCAAGGCCTTTGAGGATGCACAAGGGAAATGAATTGAGGAAACCTCAGCACAGGGCACATGGTTCATTCGTGGCTATGATACCACACAGCTTCAAACCGTTCCACACCTGATTTATCCTTCATGGGCTTCCACAATATGTTTAATAATTTTTAAATGCATTTAAAAAATTGAAACTCTTATTTCATATTCCCATTGAACATCAATCCTCAAAGGACTACTGTGTTGCTGGACATTAGCCGACTCGAGTTTCCCCCTGTATTTTAAAAGGCTGCATCCAGAGGACGTTTAGTTTAAGCTGGTTGACTGTACACATTGTGGCCTCCCCTTACCTAACTCCATCTGAAGGAACACCTAAAAAACATGGGGAAAAGAACCTGTATTGTTGATATATACATATACATTGGCCCATTAAATATGGACACAAATCAAACACGAATAAATAAAGGTCTCATGCTGAAAGGAAGATGTTACCATGTAGATTTTATTGTATAGTTTTCACTCAGATGGAGAGTAGCCTCTTTATTTTACCATAAAAGTTATCTTGTAACTCAATAGCTGGTTAAGCAAAAGAGAGGCAATCCAAAGGTGAATGGCACCTGCCTTCTGATTTTTAATGTAATGTTTTCTTCTGATAAAAGCCACATATGGAACTGCTTCTTCCCACAGATACTTTTGAGTGTATGAAGTGTCCTGATGACCAATGGCCCACCAAGAAACAGGACGGATGCCGGAAAAAGTCCATTGAGTTCCTGTCCTATCAAGAAACCCTGGGCATGACTCTGGCTGCTATTTCCATGTTAGGTGCCCTGATACCAGCCGTTATTCTTGTAGTCTTCATCCTGAACCGTCACACCCCAGTTGTGAAAGCAAACAACCGTGAGCTCAGTTACCTCCTATTACTGGTCCTCGTCCTGTGCTTTGGGTGCTCTTTAGTGTTTATCGGCTACCCCACAAAACTAACCTGCATGGTGCGGCAGATTGCATTTGGTATATTGTTCGCCATCTGCATCTCCTGTCTGCTGGCCAAGACCATCATGGTGGTCATAGCATTCAAGGCCACAAATCCAAACAGCAACCTCAGATCATGGGTAGGGTCACGACTACCCAATGCCTTGGTGCTCTCCTGCAGCTTGGTCCAAGTCATCATCTGTTTCTCTTGGCTGATGGTGTCTCCCCCATTTCCCCAAATGAATATGAAATCCCAGAAGGGGAAGATAATCATTGAATGTAATGAAGGGTCATTAATTGCATTCTGGTGCATGCTGGGATATATGGGGATTTTAGCTACAATCAGCTTCATCGTGGCCTTTTTAGCTAGAAAGCTACCAGACAGCTTTAATGAAGCTAAGTTCATCACCTTTAGCATGCTTATATTTACTGCCGTGTGGCTCTCTTTCATCCCTGCTTACCTGAGCACAACGGGGAAATACACGGTGGCTGTGGAAATATTTGCAATTTTGTCCTCCAGCGCTGGGTTGTTGGGCTGTATTTTCTTCCCCAAATGCTATATCATCCTAATGAGACCAGAGATGAACAGCAAAGAATACCTAATGGCGAAACCTAGAGCGAACCTCAGGAACACAAAGTAATTGTACTGTAATGCATTGATCAATAAATATCTGAGATTTCATGGTGCAATCTTGTTTTCTGCAAATATATTGTCCCAAAAGAGTATTCCTAAGAAATTAAAAGAAAAAACTGAACTACAAAAATAATTAAGATCCCCCTGAAGACATGAACATTACATAGAAATGACATCACTCAATCATCACAGGACCATCTTGGCCAATCGGTAACACACACTCATTATATTTTCCTTTCAAAATCCATTCAGGGGTTAAATAACCATTGTTGGGCATTGCCACCGATGACCCCTAGTGGAAATCATGTGATACTAGCAATACCATATTATTACCACAAAGGGCCCTTGCTCTTGCTCCCATTGTACCCCATAGACCCTGGTAATTTCATCTCTCCCCCTTTTCAAATCCATGCAGAAGGTTCACCTCTTTAAGGCCACTTTGGGATCTTAATCCTTTGTTCTCCTTCTGTCTCCTTACCTTTCCCTATTGTACCCTTGTTCTCGTCTATTGTACTGTCTGTCGTGATTAGACTGTAAGCTCTGTTGAGCAGGGACAATATTTTCATATGTGTCTGTACAGCACTGCTTACACCTTGCAGCACTATGTAAATGATTAATAATAGTAGAAGTAGTAGTAGATAAGTCTGGAGGTATCAGTCTGGGGGTGGGGCAATGGCAATGGCAATGGCAATGAGACCGCACCTTGAATATTGTGTGCAATTCTGGTCGCCGTATCTTAAAAAGGATATAGCGATTTTAGAAAAGGTTCAGAGAAGAGCCACCAAAATGGTAAAGGGGATGGAAGGATACTCCTATGAAGAAAGGCTAAAAAGGTTAGGGCTCTTTAACCTGGAAAAGAGACGGCTGAGGGGAGATATGATAGAAGTCTATAAATTAATGAACGGAGTGGAACGGGTAAAGGTAGATCAATTGTTTACGTTATCAGAATATAGAAAGACTAGGAGACATGCAATGAAGCTACAGGGTAAACTATATAAGACTAATAAAAGAAAATATTTTTTCACTCAACGTGCAATCAAACTCTGGAATTTGTTACCGGAGGATGTAGTAAAGGCTGTTAGTGTAGCTGGGTTTAAAAAAGATTTGGACAAGTTCCTGGAGGAAAGGTCCATAAACCATTATTAAGAAGTGACCGAAGATATCAATGCTTGACCCAGTACAAGCATTGTGGAACTTGTGTCTCTTGGGGAAACTGCTAGGTACATATGACCTAGATTGGCCACTGTTGGAAACAGAATACTGGGCTTGATGGACCTTGGTCTGACCCAGTATGGCATATCTTATGTTCTTATGTTCTTATCTGAAAGGAGGGTCTCCTGGGTGCACAACTTTATGGAAATACAGAAACAAGACCATATGGCCTATCCACTCTGCCCTTCCATACCTAATACTATAGTCCCTTTTTTTCCTTTAGAGATCTGGTCTCTACTATCTCCACTGGGAGACTAGTACATAAAGGCATAAGAACATAAGGTATGTCATACTGGGTCAGACCAAGGTCCATCAAGCCCAGTATCCTGTTTCCAACAGTGGCCAATCTAGGTCTTACATAACAAGACGTTTCCCAAAAAGACACAGGTTCCACAATGCTTGTATTGGGTCAAGCAGTGATATCCTGGGTCCCTTTTTAATAATGGTTCATGGACCTTTCCTCCAGGAACTTGTCCAAACCTTTTTTTAACCCAGCTACACTAACAGCTTTTACTATATCCTCCGGTAACAAATTCCAGAGTTTGATTACATGGTGAGTGAAAAAATATTCTCTCTTATTTGTCTTGAATAGTTTACCATGTAGCTTCATTGCATGTCCCCTAGTCTTTCTATATTCTGATGACGTAAACAATCAAGCTATGTTTACCCGTTCCACTCCGTTCATTAATTTATAAACTTCTGCCATATCTCCCCTCAGCCGTCTCTTTTCCAGGTTAAAGAGACTTAATCTTTTTAGCGTTTCTTCATAGGGGTATCCTTCCATCCCCTTTACTATTTTGGTGGCTCTTCTCAGTCTTTTTTAATAACTCTATATCCTTTTTAAGATACAGCGACCAGAACTGCACACAATATTCAAGGTGCGGTTGCACCATAGAACGATACAGAGGCATTATAATATCCTTTATTTTATTTTCCATTCTTTTCCTTATGATACCCTGCATTCTATTTGCTCTCTTGTCTGCCGCTGCACACTGGGGGAGGGTTTTAACATGTTATGCACAATGACGCCTAAATCTTTTTCCTGGGTGGTGCTTTCTAATGTGGAACCTTGCATCGTGTAACCATAGTTTGGGTTATTCTTCCCTAGGTGCATAACTTTGCACTTGTCCACATTAAATGTCATCTGCCATTTTGATGCCCAGTCTTACAATTTATCAAGATCCTCTTGCAATTTTCCACAATCCTCATGGGTTTTAACAACTTTAAATAGTTTTGTGTCATCTGCAAATTTGATAACCTCACTCGTTATTCCCTTTTCCAGGTCATTTATGAATATGCCAAAAAGCAGCGGACCCAGCACAGATCCCTGGGGCACACCACTATTCATCTTTCTCCATTGGGAAAATTGGCCATTTAGCCCTACCCTCTGCTTTCTATCTTTTAACCAGATCCTGATCCACAAGGCCTTCTATCCCATGACTCTTTAGTTTTGCCAAAAGTCTCTGATGAGGAACCTTGTCAAAGGCTTTCTGAAAGTCTAAATACACTATATCAACCGACTCACCTTTGTCTACCTGTTTATTCACACCCTCAAAAAAAACATAATAGATTAGTAAGACAAGATCTTCCTTCTCTAAAGCCATGTTTTCTGTCTCCCATTAAGTTATAACTATCTACATGTTCAGCAATTTTGTTCTTTATGATGGTTTCTACCATTTTTCCCGGTACTGAGTCAGGCTCACTGGTCTGTAGTTTCCCGGATGACCCCTGGAACCCTTTTTAAAAATTGTCATTACATTGGCGATCCTCCAATCTTCAGGTATTACAAATGATTTTAATGATAGTTCACAGATTACTAAAAGCAGGTCTGCAATCTCATATTTCAGTTCTTTCAACACCCTTGGATGTATATCATCTGGTCCAGGTGATTTCCTACTCTTCAGTTAATCAAATAGTTGTAAGACATCTTCCCGATGTATCGATATTTCCTTCATTTCTTCCGCACCTTTAAATACCACTTCAGTGATGGGTAACATCCCTACATCTTCCTCAGTAAAGACCGAAGCAAAGAATTCATTCAGTCTCCCCGCTATTACCTTGTCGCTCTTAGTGTCCCTTTAACCCCTCTATAATCTAATAGACTAACTGACTCTCTCACAGATTTTTGCTATGAATGTACTGTCCCCAGGCGCCCCTACTGGCGTAGGAAATAAGGGCGTCCGGTGACATTTAATTTATATTAAGGAGTGGTTGAGCTGAAGGACCAGGAGGCTTCTGGTCCTCGTAGTGAAGAACTCCTTATAAAGAACAATCTACGCCAAAGTGTAGGGTAATAAGGCTTCATTTCCCCGGTCAACGCTTAGGTTCAATAAGACACAAAAGAAAATGAAGAAAATTCTTTCCTCTAACAAAAAGGTTCCACCGTGATATAAACAGTTAAGGGTTGTAGGCTTCAGAATTAACTGTTTATCTGGGTTAAGGCTCCTTTCAAATCAATAGAAATTAACATCAGGAAAACAAATGGTTATCAACTTCACCATATGCAGAGTTCTCTTTCTCTATACATTTAGCAAGGCAATCAAGCTAGTTCTTGAACAAAAGTTACATTCCATTGGTTCACTCTGAGGAATGGGAACACTGGTTTCACAATCACAGTCCATTGATTCTGGGTCACTCCCTTCTTCAATGCTATGACTGTCTTCAATATCTGTTAACTCCTCACAGGGATTCTTCTGTTTCTCATACAACTTCCTTATCACACTGTTGGGAAGTACTTTTAAAAGGTTAGCTTTACTTCTTCTAACTTTCTGAGGCTTATCTATTTCCATAAGGTTTTCATCACTTAAACTTTCCTTTATAATGAAAGGTTTTTCATACCTTGGCTTCTGTGGGCTGCCACACCCAGGACTCAGCTTGCGACGTAGCTTCTCAGGCTGACAAGCTGTTCTGTGCACTGCTCTATAATCAGAGTTACCAGGAAAACCTGACGTGGATTTCCACTCTCTGTGTTTCTTGGCAAAAGTATCACTGTAGAAGGAATCTCCTTTCCTTGTGCCTTTCTGATTTAGCATAGGAGACTTACTTGGGCTAGGAGAGTTGCTTTCATCAGGCAAGCTGCTTCTTTGGTTTGCTTGGCTTTGGACTCCATTCCAATACCTTTGGCCTCTCTGGACTTTATCCCTTTGAGAATACCTCTTTTGGATTCTGTCTCCTTGAGTTGGCTGCACATGGAAGCCTTCCTCTTCCAGGCTTCTCTCACTGGTCCTGCTGCCGGTCCTTCTGACCTCGCTCTTGCCACTTTCCCAGCACTTGCTCTTGCCTCCTCCTGTTTCTGTTCCTGTTCCTTCTCCTATCTCACTGATCATCTGGTTTCCTTTATAAAGGGATTTCTGGTTTGCACGTTCTGAGTTTGAGAACAGGTGAAACTGTTTGTTATTAATGTGATCAATGCTAGAGCACGTTGCTTCAGGTACTGTGTAATTGTTCATGCGCCCTCTGGCTGAGCTGCGCTGGAACTGCACTCTCTGCCTTTTCTGAGTTCCATGAAAATCAGGAGTTTTTTTCAACACTGTGTCTTTTCTAGCTCCAGCCTCATGACAGTACTTGAAAAATTCTTATTAAGTGTTTTTGCTTCCGCAGCATGCTTTTTCTCAAATTCTCCCTTTGCCTGCCTTATCAATGCCTTGCATTTAATTTGCCAGTGCTTGTGCTGTTTCCAGTTTTCGTCATTTGGCCCTTTTTTCCCTTCCCTGAAAGATGCTTTTTTTGCAACAACAGCCTCTCTGACCTCACCTTTAAACCATGCTGGCAGTTTTTTGGACTTCCTTCTACTTTTCTTAAAGCATGGAATACAGCTGGCCTGGGCTTCCAAGATAGTATTTTTAAACAACACCCAAGCTTGATGTAAGCCTTTAAGCTTTGCAACTGCTCCTTAGTTTTTTCTTAACTATTTTCCTCATTTTATCATAGTCTCCCTTTCGAACGTTAAAGGTAGTACTGTGGATTTCCTTAGCATCCCTCTTCCACTAATTAAATCAAACGCAATCATGCTATGATCACTATTGCCAAGTGGCCCTAACACCCTTAAGTCTTGCACCAGATCTGGTGTTCCACTAAGAACTAGGTCCAATATGGCTTCCCCTCTGGTCAGTCAGGCACAAGGGAGAGCAGACCACTCTTGCTGGGACAATCAGGAACACACAAGGAGCAAGAGACTGCGATGGTCACAGGATACTTTTTGGGGTGTATTAATAAAAGTATCCTGTGACCATCGCATGTCTCTTGCTCCTTGTGTGTTCCCCTCTGGTCAGTTGCTCCAAGAAGTCAAAAGGTGTGTGAGGTTTTTAGAGGGAGAAGGGGAACTGGCATGAGCAGACTGAACTGGTTATGTGTTGACATCGAAAAGGATCTCAACATTCCTATACAGTGAGCAAAGTTTGGATATTTATTTATTTATTTATTTATATTCTCTTATATACCGCGCTATTCTGCATCAGTGCGGTTTACATTGAACAAACTGAAATTACATTGAACAGGGCATTATAACTTGGAGATAACTATTTTACAGGGAACATGGGCTATGGAGGGTTAAGTGGCTTGCCCAAGACCACAAGGAGCACCTGTGTGACTAGAAACCCCAGTCCTTCCGGCCCAAGATTGCTGTCCTCTAGTGGGATTTGAACCCCCGACCTTCCGGCCTGAAGTACCCTGCCCCAACCACTAGGCCACTCCTCCACTCCTATATACCTAAGAACAGGAAGGGTACGTAAAAGGTTTACACAGAGAAGAAAAGCTAGATCACACAAAAAAGGCGTATTATTTCTGAACATTTAGAGAAAGTCCTAACATGCCTATGCTCGGGAAAAGTATGGGTAAAAGTGACAATGACGCACATACGCAGTGCTGAAATACACCAGTATTGGCATCGATCTCCTTCTCCTCGCAGTGAATTAACATATCACTACACCAATAATAAACATAGTGGATGCAGTCACAAGGGCGCAATGAAAAAATCTGTTCAATGAGTAAATAGGGGTCGTTGGCGCCATTTTGACATGCTGTCTCATGCCGAGCAGAAGCAAACTCACTCTTGCTCCCACTAGACTTCAGTATCCCCATTAAGTCCAGAGGTATCAATTGGGCATGGTGGGGGCATGGCCCATTCTGGCAAGAGGGTCTACTGGGAGCGCAACTTTATAGAAGCATAGAAACATGACAGTAGAAAAAGGCCATATGGTCTATCCAGTCTGCCCTTCCATACTAAATACTTTAGTCTCTTTTTTTCCTTTAGAGATATTCTCTGTTGGTCTCATGCTTTCTTGGATTCAGCTACTGTTCTAGTCTCTACTACCTCCGCTGGGAGGCAAGTGCATACATCCATCACTCTTTCCGAAAAGAAATATTTACGCATATTACTCTAGAGTCTATACCATTTCACCTTCATCCTATGCCCCCTTGTTGAGGAGCTTTCTTTCAATTGAAAGAGGCTCTCTTCCTGTCACAGAGATATTTAAACATCTCTATCATATCTCCTCTCTCCCGCCTTTCCTCCAAAGTATACATATTGAGATCTTTAAGCCTGTCCCAATATGCCTTATAACGAAGCCCACCGACCATTTTGGTAGCCACCATCTGCACCAACTCCAATCTTTTTATATCCTTTTGAAGATGTGATTTCCAGAATTACACACAATACTCCAAATAAGGTCTCACTAAAGAGTTATACAGAGGCACTATCACCTCCTTCTTCCTGCTGACCATTCCTCTCCCTGTGAACCCAAGTATCCTTCCGGCTTTTCCTGTCATCTTTTCCACCTATTTCGTTTGAAACAATCATGTCCAGGTCCCATTCTTCTTTCATTTTAAACCCAGCTATGCCTTGACCATATCTTCCAGCAAGAAAAGCAGAAGCTTAATTTTACAATGAGTGAAAAAAAGGCATTTGTTTTAAGGGGGGTATTTTGCAAGTATTCCCACATCCAATTTGTAGCCGAAATGCATGACCCTGCATTTTTAAGTTTTCAATCTCACCTGCTAAATTCTTGACTATTCTTCAAGCTTTGCTAGATCCTTCCTTATTATATCTACATCTTCTTGGGTGTCTACTCCATTGCAGATCTGGCTATCATCTGCAAAGAGGCAAACCTTAGACAGCCCTAATACAATATCACTAACAAAGATGTTAAAAAGAATTGGACCAAGGACACATCCCTGCAGCACACCACTGGTAATACCCGTCTCCTCAGGGTGAACTTCATTTACTTGTACCCTTTCTCACCTCCCACTCAACCAATATCTAACACAGTTAGGGTGCTCAATTTATTTATAAGTGGTCTATGCGGAGTAGTGTCAAAAGCTTTACTGAAATCTAAGTACACCACATCTAGGGCTCTCCAACTTGCGGATCACCCAGTGAAAGCAATTAATCAGGTTTATTTGAAAAGACCTGCCTCTAGTAAAACCATGCTGTATCGGATCCTGCAATCCACTGGCCTCCAGAAACCTCACTATCCACTATTTTAGCAGACTTTCTATTAATTTACCACCCAGGTCAGACTAACCAGCCTCCAGTTCTCAACCTCATCCTTACTTCCACTTTAGTGTAAAGGGACCACATGTTCATTTCTCCAGTCCTTTGAGGGAAGGGGGGCGTTCTAACTGCCTTATTGTGGGGGAAGGATGGGCATTCTGCTACTTTCTGTGGGGATGGGTAGAAGGGGGGATTGACCCTATGAAAGGAGGGCTCAGGTCAGGAGCTGCCAGGGGTATGTGGGGGGGAGGGGCGAGGGGAAGGTGACATCAGAATATGTCTGCCTCTGTATTCATGCCTAGGAGCGGGTGTAAATGCCGACATCCACATTTTGTTTTCCAGACATGGATTTCCTTTATAAAATCAGAAATCCACATCTAAATGGTGGACCCTGCACACAACCTCTCCCACTCTCCATTCCTACCATTCCCCCTGGCAGGATAAACATGGTGAGCATTCCTACATCTACAAAAAGCATGATCTAAAATGGCATTGAGATCTGTATTTCAGTCTATAAGTCTCAATGCTGCTTTTTGGATGTGGGAATGCTGCGTCAGACCAAGGTCCATCAAACCCAGTATGCTGTTTCCAACAGTGGCCAATCCAGGTCAAGATTCACAAAGAGGTACACAGGTTATGCAGTGCTTGTCCCAGGGCAAGTAGTGGATTTCCCGGGTGTTCTTTAATAATGGTTTATGGACCTTTCCTCTAAGAAGTTGTCCAAACCTTTTTTAAACTCAGCTATACTAAGAGCTTTTACTACATCCTTCGATAACAAATTCCATACTTTGATTATGCGTTGAGTAAGGCATTTCTTATGTTCTTACTCATTCTAAAATTAAGCTGTTGCATTTATTGCTGGAAGATATAGTCAAGGTATAGCTGGGTTTTAAAAATATTTAGACAAGTTACTAACCATATAAGAACATAAGATATGCCATACTGGGTCAGAGCAAGGTCCATCGAGCCCAGTATCCTGTTTCCAAAAGTGATCAATCTAGGTCTTAATTATCTACCAGTTTCCCCAAAAGACACAGGTTCCACAATGCTTGTTGCGACGTCCTTGCTACCTGGGCCCAAGAGCTTACAGGTAGGGACGGCCTATTAAGTGTCCTTTAGGAGTGAAGCTCTAACACTTGGCCCCAGGAGTTCTGGGATATGTAGTTGCTTGGCCTCCTGTGGGAATGAGTTGTAGTTGTAACTTGAGTAGAAAAAGGCATGCAAGAATATTTATTTTTAAGAGGGTTTATTCCAGCGCATCAAGATTCAGTATCTCAGATGCAAAAGAATGCCAATTCCAACATAAGGGTTGAAAATAAACACACACAAAAGATGCAACAAAAACGGCTCAGCTCTACTTGGCTGTTTCACAGTTCCTTTAGTCTCAGGCTAGGCAATCATGTGATCCTTCAGCAAATTGAAACAGGTGCTCTTCCTTACGTCATGGCTTCTCAATTTACCATGTGATTAAGCTTATTAAACAAGGCATAAGGTTTTCTCACAGTGGCTGCAGGTATGGCAAACCTTATACTATATTACTTCATATAGCTTTCAGTGCTCATTAACCTGGTTATTCTCAATTACACAAGTAGAACAATCCATAGGTGAATCAAGCTCTACTGAAGGCAGACAAACATCCAGTTGCATAGCTTCCTCAGAGTTACTGGAATTCTGGTCAGGGTTATTATTCTGATCTGCCCTTTTCTCCAGAAATTCCTTAAACTGACTTAGAAGTAATTCAGCTTGCTTGTGCACGTTTTCAGACTGATAGCCTTCCTTCTTCTCTAACAAACGTTTACTTAGGACTCCCAGCTCAGGGCAATCAGCTGTCCTGCCTTTGTCAAAGGAACAGTTCTCAGTAAGGGCAAATCCCTTCCCCCACTTATCATTAGCTGAATATGCTGGGTTTGTTCTCAGGAGGATAACACATGCAGGAGACTTCTTAAACAAGGGGTTATAACAAGAAATGTCAGCTTTACCTTTTCCAAGGTCTTTTAGATAAGCATTGGTACCTTTTCTCCTGTTAATTCTCAGGCTTTGTACTTCAGCTTTCTTATCCTTACTTCCAGTGCCTTGCAGGTAAATGTCAGGCTGAACAGTTTCCTCGTAGCTTTCTCTGAAACTGTCTTGGCTTTTACAGCTGTGAGTCCGGCTGCTCTTATTCCAGGTATCTGGCCTGCTGGCTCCCTTAATCAAAGGCTCTACCTTGCAGTGAGACTTCCTCCAGGGTGAATCCTTGCACCACTGTTCACTGCTCCCAGGTTCTGCTTGGGCCTCAGATTCTAGCTGACTTCTCCTCCAAGCAGTTCTCTCAGCTGTTCCAACGTTTTCCCTTCTGCTGCTCCTGACCTCGTGCTTGCACTCGCTCCTCCTCCTCTCTCTCTCTCCTCATTGCTTGAGTATTTAACAAGCCTTCACTTCCTTGCACTCCCTGACTCTCCCTTGGGTGTGCCCAATCAGTGAACAGACCTGTCTCCTCCCCTGAGGTGAGGTGTGGCTTTAGATCATCAACTGGCTGTGTTTTTATTCCTGAGGTGAAAATCCTGTTTGTCAGTGCAGTATTGTTTACCTCATCAGGATTTTCTCCTATTTCCATCTCTTCTTGAGGGGCTTCCTCATCACATTGTATTGGGTCAAGCAGTGATATCCTGGGTCCCTTTTAATGATGACTTATGGACCTTTCCTCCAGGAACTTGTCCAAACCTTTTTTAAAGCCAGCTACACTAACAGCCTTTCCTACATCCTCCGGTAATAAATTCCAGAGTTTGATTACACATTGAGTGAAAAAATATTTTCTCTTATTAGTCTTAAATAGGTTACCCTGTAGCTTTATATAGGCATGGCATAGCCAAGGCTTATCTCTGAGTGTAATCAATGAAGAATAGATCTATTCCTTGTGGTCCTGTGGGGCACTGGAGGCCTGGATCAGCCATTGCTGGAAACCGGATTCTAGAATTGAGGGACTCTTAGGGGTATGTTTACTAAACAGCGCTAAAGTCACAGCAGCGCAGTTAGCACATGATATGTAATGTTATGGCATGATAAAGTAACATTATCACGTGATAGCGTGAGGTTTCAAGTGATAACGTCTCCGGCGGCGTTAAGGTACGCAGAGAAGTTGTTGTAGCTAAAAAAGCATCTTTCAGGAAATGGAAAAAGGAGCCAAATGACGAAAACTGGAAACAACATATGCACTGGCAAGTTAGATGCAAGGCATTGATAAGGCAGAAAAAGAGAGAATTTGAAAAGAAGCTTGCTGTGGAAGAAAAAACACATAATAAAGACTTTTTCAAGTAAATTTGTAGCAAAAAAAAAAAACCCTGTGAGAGAGTCAGTTGGCCCATTAGATGATAGAGGGCACTAAGAGGGGACAAGGCTATATCGGAGAGACTGAATGAATTCTTTGGTTCAGTCTTTACTGAAGAAGATGTAAGGAAGTTACCCATGACTGAAATGGCATTTAGAAGTCATGCATCAGAGGAATTGAAAGAAATATTGATAAATTGGGAAGATAAATTACATCTATTTGATAAATGAAACAGTAGCAAATCACCTGGACCCGAGGGTGTTGAAAGAACTGAAAAGTTGAGATTGCAGACCTACTATTATTAATCTGTGAACTATCATTAAAATCATCTGTAATACCTGAAGACTGGAGAATGATCAATGTAAAAGCAATTTTTCAAAAGGGTTCTAGGGATGATCCGGGGAAACTTCAGACCAGTGAGCCTGACGTTAGTACCAGGCAAAATGGTAGAAACCATCATAAAGAACAAAATTACTGAACATGTAGATAGTCATGGCTTAATGGGAGACAGCCAACATGGCTTTAGCCAAGGAAGGTCTTGTTTTATTAATCTGTTATGTTTTCTTGAAGGTAGACAGGTAGACAAAGGTAAGCCAGTTGATATAGTGTTTCTTTATTTTCAGAAAGCCTTTGACAAAATCCCTCATGAGAGACTCTTGACAAAGTTAAAATGTTATGGGATAGGAGGCAGTGTACTATTATGGATTAGAAACTGATTAAAGATAGAAAGCAGAGGGTAGGGCTGAATGGCCAATTTTCCCAAAGGAGAAAGATGAATAGTGGACTACATCAGGGATCTATGCTGGGTCCCCTGCTTTTTAACATATTCGCTAATGATCTGGAAATGGGAATAAGAAGTGAGGTAGTCAAATCTGTAGATGACACAAAATTATTCAAAGTTGTTAATACCCAAGAGGATTGTGAAAAATTGCAAGAGGACCTTGATAAATTGGAAGACTGGATATTGAAATGGCAGATATATTTAATGTGGACAAGTGCAAAGTTATGCACCTAGGGAAGAACAACCCAAACTATGGTTACACGATGCAAGGGTCCACATTAGGAACCACCACCCAGGAAAAAGATTTAGGCATCATCGTGGATAAAACGTTGAAACCCTCTGCCTAGTGTGCAGTGGCAGCCAAGAAGGCAAATAAAATGCTAAGAATCATATGGAAAAGAATGGAGAATAAAACAAAGGATATTATAATGCCTCTGTATCGTTCCATGTTGTAACTGCAATATAGAGGAATTAGAAAAGGTACAGAGGAGAGCCACCAAAATGGTAAAGTGTATGGAAGGATACTCCGTGAGAAGAGGATTAAAAGATTAGAGCTGTTCAACCTGGAAAAGAGATGGCTGAGGGGAGATATGATAGAGGTCTATAAATGAATGAATGCAGTGGAATGGGTAAACGTAGCTCAATTCCTTACGACATCAAAAAGTAGAAAGACTAGGAGACATGCAATGAAAATATTTTTTCACTCAATGCATAATCAAACTCTGGAATTTGTTACAGGAGGATGTAGTAAAAGCTGTTAGTGTAGCTGGGTTTAAAAGAGGTTTGGACAAGTTCCTGGAGGAAAGGACCATAAATCATTAAAGAGTACCCAGGTAATCCACTGTTTGTCCCAATACAAGCATTATGGAATCTGTGTTTCTTTTTTGGGAAACTGCCAGGTACCGTGATCTGGATTAGCCAATGCTGGAAACAGGATACTGGGCTTGATGGACCTTGGTCTGACCCAGTAATGGGATTTCTTATGTTCTTAAGCCAGTCACTTTAGGGTCCATTGCTAGAACATAAGAACATAAGATATGCCATACTGGGTCATACCAAGGTCCATCAAGCCCAGTATTCTGTTTCCAACAGTGGCCAATCTAGGTCATATGTACCTAGCAGTTTCCCCAAGGGACACAGGTTCCACAATGCTTGTATTGGTTCAAGCATTGATATCCTGGGTCCCTTCTTAATAATGGTTTATGGACCTTTCCTCCAGGAACTTGTCCAAACCTTTTTTAAACCAGCTACACTAACAGCCTTTACTACATCCTCCGGTAACAAATTCCAGAGTTTGATTACACGTTGAGTGAAAAAATATTTTCTTTTATTAGTCTTAAATAGTTTACCGTGTAGCTTCATTGCATGTCCCCTAGTCTTTCTATATTCTGATAAGGTAAACAATCGAACTATGTTTACCCGTTCCACTCCGTTCATTAATTTATAGACTTCTATCATATCTCCCCTCAGCCGTCTCTTTTCCAGGTTAAAGAGCCCTAACCTTTTTAGCCTTTCTTCATAGGAGTATCCTTCCAAACCCTTTACCATTTTGGTGGCTCTTCTCTGAAACATTTCTAAAATCGCTATATCCTTTTTAAGATACGGCGACCAGAATTGCACACAATATTCAAGGTGCGGTCTCATCATGGAACGATATAGAGGCATTATAATATCTTTTGTTTTATTTTCCATTCCTTTCCTTATCATACCTAGCATTCTATTTGCTCTCTTGGCCGCTGCTGCACACTGGGCCGAGGGTTTTAACATGTTATCCACAATGAGAGATGATTTTAATGATAGTTCACAGATTACTAATAGCAAGTCTGCAATCTCATATTTCAGTTCTTTCAACACCCTTGGATGTATACCATCCAGCCCAGGTGATTTGCTACTCTTCAGTTTATCTACCTGGGTACAGCTCAAACAAATCAAGCACCCAACACATCCCTCACACAACTAAGTTTTATCCTCACTGCATGTACAACACACACACTTTACCTGATTGCTTGCTGTGATACCACCTTGATTATTAAGATAAGGCGGTTTAGAAATACTGTTAAATAAAATAAAATAAATAAAAATAAATCTAATAGTTGTAATACATCTTCCCGATGTATCGATATTTCCTTCAATTCTTCCGCACCTTTAAATACCACTTCAGTCATGGGTACCATCCCTACATCTTCCTCAGTAAAGACCAAAGCAAAGAATTCATTCAGTCTCTCCGCTATCGCCTTGTCGCCTCTTAGTGCTCCTTTAACCCATTTATCATCTAATGGACCAACTGACTCTCTCACAGGTTTTTTGCTACGAATGTACTTGAAAAGGTCTTTACTTCGCGTTTTTGCTTCCGCAGCAAGCTTCTTCTCAAATTCTCCCTTTGCCTGCCTTATCAATGCCTTGCATTTGACTTGCCAGTGCTTGTGCTGTTTCCAGGTTTCGTCGTTTGGCTCTTTTTTCCATTTCCTGAAAGATGCTTTTTTGGCAACAACAGCCTCTCTGACTTCACCTTTAAACCATGCTGGCAGTTTTTTGGACTTCCTTCCACTTTTCTTAAAGCGTGGAATACAGTTGGTCTGGGCTTCCAAGATAGTATTTTTCAACAACAGCCAAGCCTGATGTACGTCTTTAACCTTTACAACTGCTCCTTTTAGTTTTTTCTTAACTGTTTTCCTCATTTTATCATAGTCTTCCTTTCTAAAGTTAAAAGGTAGTACTGTGGATTTCCTTACTATCCCTCCTCTACTAATTAAATTAAAGGCGATCATGCTATGATCACTATTGCCAAGTGGCCCCAACAACCTTATCTCTTGCACTAGATCTGGTGTTCCACTAAGGATTAGGTCTAATATGGCTTCCCCTCTGGTTGGTTCATGAACCAGCTGCTCCAAGAAGCAGTCATTTATTTCATCTAGGAACTTTATCTCCCTAGCATGTCCTGACGTGACACTGACCCAGTCGATACCGGGGTAGTTGAAATCACCCATTATTATTACTGTGCTGTAACTTTTGTTAGCTTCCTTGATTTCTTTGAGCATTTCATCATCCATTTGGTCATTCTGGCCAGGCGCTCGATAGTACACCCCCACTGCCATTGCCTTCCCCCTTTTACATGGAAATTCAATCCATATAGATTCTACAGCAGATTTTGTTTCCTGCAAAACTTTAATCCTTTCTGACTCAATGCCCTCTCTAACATAGAGAGCAACCCCTCCACCAATTTGATCAGCTCTATGATTACAATATAGTTTGTACCCAGGTATCACAGTGTCCCACTGGTTGTCCTCCTTCCACCATGTCTCAGATATTCCAATCATATCTAACCTTTCATTTAGTGCTATATAGTCTAACTCTCCCATCTTATTTTTTAGACTTCTAGCATTTGCATACAAGCATTTTAGAGAATGTATTTTATTCATATTAATTTGGCTATTGTTAGACATGGGTAATTTAGGATCTTTAAGCTCTGTTTGCTCCATACTTGAGGGCATTTGGGCTACTTTACTCTTTTGTGGAACCTCTCTGCTTTTGGTAGTATCCTTCAAAGATACATTCTTCTGAACCATCCGCTCATGGGCGACTGTCGGCTTTCCCCTAATATCTAGTTTAAAAGCTGCTCTATCTCCTTTTTTTTTTTTTTAAATTCTTTATTTTCGTTTTATAACAACAAAGGAAAGGAAGACATACAGCTAAAAGACAGATACATAAAGTGTAATACATACACCAAAGTAAACCCCTACCACCCCCCTCCCCCCTGCTTCTTCTCTAGAAAACTAAACATTCCCGAAACGGGCGTGTACATACATTATTGCGTTACAAAACCTACCGGTGATCTGAAACATGATGAGTGCGCATTATACAGGCATGTTGGAACAATGAGCAGATTGTACATAATCATTTAGCATCTGCCATTTAGACAAGCGAGAGTGAATTTGGGCATGGGGAATAGCTCTCCGAGGTATCTGCTCATATTTGCTATATAAGCAGACGAGGTTCCACCATTCATTGACAGTAAGTCGAGAGCTATCCTTCCAATTCCTCGTGATTAAGCATATGGCAATACCCAGCATGAAATCAAGGAGAAAGCGACCCTTCTTAGGAAGAGAGGGGACCTCCGCCGCAGAGCAGAGTCCCACGATCTTCCAAGAGAGAGGTTCGTGAAGGTGCAAGATAGATTGAATACGACCCCAGACCCGCCCCCAATAAACCTGTAGTTGAGGACACTCATAAATAACATGAACAAAGGTTCCCACAGCAGTATGGCAAGACCAACACTGGTCCCTAGCATTTATGTTCCATTTGGCTATTTTTTCTGGGGTATAAAAGCATCTGTGTGCAAAAAAGAAGAGAGTTTGGGTAACCGAGGCAGACCGGGAAACCCGCACTACTTTGCTCCAGAATACGCTCCATTGCACAGGGGTTAAAGTGGTTTGCAGTTCACGCTCCCAGGCTTGTTGGGCTCTGAAAGTGGCCATGTCTGCACCCTGACATAATATTTTATAAAAGTTAGAGGCTACACCATGTGTACTACTTATAGAGTGAACTATCTCTAATAGCCCATCCTCAGTAGGGGCAGAGGGCGGCATGATTCGAGCACTTTTAAGGCAGTGTTGAAGCTGCATCAATTGAAAGTAGTGTTTCGCTGGTAGCGCAAATTCCTTTTGTAAATCAGAAAAGGTTTTCCAACGAGCTGCAGAGAAAAGCTGTTGGGGTGTCCAGATCCCCCTTGAGTACCAGGGTTTCCATGCTATCGTTCTATTTAGGACTTGAATTCTGGGGTTATTCCATAGCGGGAGTCCGTCCCGAGGACATACGTTCGGGCCCAGTGATAGAATAAGAGTATTAAAGGCCGCAAGAGTATCGACAATCATTGGTGGATGGCGAGTGTCTACATGATAGGACATACCGGGGAGATGGGTCAACGGAATTGGGCTACTAAGCTCCTCTTCTATGTCAAGCCAAACTGGTCTACTGTCTGTTGAGGCATCTAGCCATCGGGCACCTTGCTTAAGTAGGAAGGCTTGATGATATCGAAGAAAATCAGGAAATCTGGTACCCCCTCTTTCCTTTACAGACTGTAGTTTTTGTTTAGCTATCCTTGGTGGCTTGCCCTGCCAGAGATAACGGACGAGAAGGCCCTCAATATCTTTATAAGTATGTAGCGGGAGTAAGCATGGCAGCATTTCTAAAATGTAGTTCACTTTGGGGACTATCATCATTTTCACAGTTTCCAAGCGGCCCCACCATGTAAGAGATAAGGGAGACCAACGATTTGTGAGCTCGCGGACTTTGGAGACTACCTCTTTGGCATTAAAACTGATAGTATCTTCTAAAGGAGAACAGTAATGGACCCCGAGATACTTCACCATGCGGGATTGCCAAAGGAAGGGAAAGGCCTGCATGTCAGCCTCATGTACCCAGCGGTTCAGTGGGAATGCGACAGATTTAGTCCAGTTGATTTTATAGCCCGATAATTGTGAGTATCCGTCAATCAGATCCAAGACAGCTGGAACCGATTCGAGGGATACGAAAAGCATAAGGTCATCTGCATATGCAGAGAGTTTAATCTCCCTATGACTGAAAGGGACACCTCGAATACGTGCGGACTGTCTGATAAGGAGGGCTAGGGGTTCAAGAGCAAGATCAAAGAGCATTGGTGAGAGGGGGCAACCTTGACGCGTACCTCTTTGGAGATTAAATGGCTGAGACTTGATGGCATTTACACAAATACTGGCGACGGGTTGAGTATACATGACTTGGAGATATCGGAGGAAGCCTTCCCCGAAGCCATACCATCGAAGAACAGCAAATAAGAAGGGCCATTCTAGACGATCAAAGGCTTTTTCGGCATCCAGGGAAAGACCCACCCATGGCTGATCTAGATTGGCAGCACTGGATAGCACATGACACAAGGTCCGAGCATTGTCAGCAGTTGATCTGCCGGGTATAAAGCCGCATTGGTCGGGGTGAATTAGGGTGGCCATCCTGTCAGATAACCGGGTGGCCAAAATCGTAGCGAAGATCTTATAATCGGCATTGAGTAGGGAGATGGGGCAATAGTTGGTGGTGAGTAGTGGATCTCTGCCTTCTTTCTCAAATACTACCACATTAGCTGCAGCAAAGGATCCCAAAGAAGATGTATCTACCGCAAGGGCAGTAAAATAGAGTTTTAAATAGGGAACTAAGTCTGCACTGAACGTTCTGTAGAATTCGGTCGGGAGACCATCAGGCCCTGCGGCACGGCCCGAGGCTGTTCGTTTTAGGGCAGATTGGATCTCTGAAGTAGAGAAGGGTTCATCCATCGCATCCCTATCATCTTCAGAGAGGGTCGGCCGCTGAATGCCAGAGAGCAATCGCTCGAATGTCTCTGACGAGAACTCACATTCAGATTGATATAGGCGGGTATAGAAATCCCGAAAGAGCTCTACTATGTCGGAGTCTGTGGTCACTATGCCCCCTCCCTGTGGAGCACGAAGGGCCGCTACGCGTTTGGCTTCTTTTTGACCTTTCAAGGCGTTGGCTAAGAGTCGACCGGCTCGGTTATGTTCACGATAATATGTCCCTCGCTGAAGCTCAATGCTCTTAGAAGCTGCAGTGGAGAGAATTGAATTATATTGAAAACGGAGACGCTGTAATCGAATTAATACACATGGATCAGTATGTGAAGTTAAAACTCGTTCGCCTGCTTTTATTTGTTGGTCAAGTATGAGTAGCTGCTGTTTGCGTTGTTTCCGCAGGCGGATTTGATAGCTAGTGATCGTTGCTCGAATGGCCGCTTTGAAGCCCTCCCACCAAGCCCAATTCGCAGTATCCTGGGGTAGATTAAAATGGAAGTAATCCTGTATGGCTGCTCGAATTTCTAACTGGAACTCTGGCTGAGTTAACAGGGCTCTATCAAAGAACCAGGCCTCCGAATTCCCTTGGGGTGCAGTAGTGTGTAATTGGAAGGAAATGGCAGCATGATCTGAAATATGTTGGGAGTGAATCTTTGCAGTGTCCACCTGAGGAACTAACAGTTTTGATATTAAAAAGAAGTCAATGCGAGACTGGGATTTATGAGGAGAAGAGAAGAAGGTGAAGTCAAGCTCATTGGGGTGGAGTAACCTCCAAAGATCAACTAAAGCAAGATCTTTGATCAGGGAGGTAAGCGTGATGTGACTCTTGGGGGGACCACATGTCCTAGGCGGCTGTTTGTCAATCAGGGGATCAAGGACTAGATTGAAATCCCCCCCAATTATCAATGAAGTATTAGCAGAGGCCTGCGCAACCTGAGCAATGGTAGCAAAAAAGGCAGGGTCATCCACATTAGGAGCGTAAAGGCATATACATGTAAATTCAAGGCTACCTATCTTGAGGTGAACTCTGGACCATCTACCTTCAGTATCTGAGCTAGTCGTAATAATAGTAGCATGCAAAGATTTCCTAACCAGTATGGCAACCCCACATTTCTTAGAAACGGCTGGAGAATAAGCGGCCACCATGTAAGGTTTAATATTGAGTTTAAGAGTTTCCTTCGAATTTAAATGCGTTTCTTGAAGAAAAATCAGATCCGCAGCTTCATGACTTAGGTAGCTCAGGATTTTCTTCCGTTTTATCGGATTATTGATTCCTTTTACGTTCAATGAGAAAATCTTACATGGTGCCATCAATCGGTAATAGACATTTTAGGTAAGGGCGCTTGAAAACATACAACATAATCAGAATCTGTGCAACAATGACATAATCACCGAGTATTCTGTCTAATACACCCCATATTGAAAAGTATGTACCAAAGTATCTTAGAGAAGAAGCAAAACCCCCAAAGAATATGGCGACCATATGTCTGCGGGAGGAGGCCCTAGAGAGGAAATGGAAAGATATAAAAAAAAAAGAAAAGAAACACCAGAGTCATAATTAACACTGTCTCTGATACTCATCGAGGCTACTGTGGGGAGATGGAGTCGGGTCACAGATATTATCAAAAGTAAGACAACAAACTGTCCTCGCCAGACTCTTTGCTGAGCTGCGGCAGATCTAATATGGCAGGTACAGCGGATATGAGAATACTTGCAGGAACATTCTAGAAGTCAGCGCATCAAGTCGGCTTCTTTGGAATCCAAAAACTCCGCTAGTAGATCAGGGTCCTCAAATGTTCTTGTCTGATTGTGAAGCGTGACTCGAAGCTTGGCCGGGTACATCAGGCCATAGCGGGCTTGTAGTTGTTGAAGCCTCGGCCGGAATTCCAGAAAGCGCTTTCGGCGGTCGACCGTGGGTTTAGCCAAGTCGGGATAGAAGGAGATCTTGTGGCTCTCAAACTCCATATGGCCCTTTGCCCGAGAGGCACTTAGAATTTGCTCCACGTGTTGATACCTCAAAAGTCGAAAAATGATAGGCCGCGGGGTCTTCTTGTTGAGCGTTATGCTTGTGGGTACACGATGAGCACGATCGATCTCCAAATCTTTGACAAAAGTGATTTGGAGCAGGGAAGGGAGGATTTTGTATAAAAACTCTTTCATGTCACCCGATTCCGCTCCCTCCGGTATGCCCACGAGTCGTATGTTGTTGCGGCGCGCTCTATTATTGCCATCTTCCACTTCTTTCTGCAAGGCCCGCACCTGGCGTTCAACTTTGTCGAGTTTGGACAACCGGGCCGCATGGGAGTCCAATATGCTCTCCATTTTGTCCTGACGCGAAGAAAGCCCTTCTAGCTTGTTTTGCAGCACACCAAGATCTTCCCGCAGCGCTCGGAGTGCTTCACCGTTCGACTGCACGAGGTCTTTGACCCCTCTAATCTCTGCGAGAATTTCCTGCTGCATTTCGGGGCCCTCGCACAAGGCCAGCCCCTTCTGCGGGGACGGAGGTTCAGTTTTGGAGCGTTTGCCGTGAGAAGCCGCTGGAGATCCAAATTCCAGGCGCGTAGGTTTGGTCCCCGCCATCTCACCAATGCGCCCCAGTAAGATCAGAGTAGAAGTTCCAGGTATGTATGGTGTTTATTCAGGATTCTGAGTAGGCCTCTCGGGAGCCTCAGCGTTATGCGACCATCCCGCTGGACATCAGGCTCCGCCCCCCTCTATCTCCTTTTTAAAGGTTAATGCCAGCAGCCTGGTTCCATCCTGGTTAAGGTGAAGCCCATCCCTTCGGAAGAGCCCCTCCTTTCCCCAGAATGTTCCCCAGTTCCTAACAAATCCAAAACCCTCATCTCTGCACCATTGTCTCATCCACGCATTGAGACTCCGGAGCTCTGCCTGCCTTTTGGGTCCTGCGCGTGGAACAGGAAGCATTTTGGAGAACGCTACCCTGGAAGTTCTGGATTTCAACTTCCTATCTAAAAGTTTAAATTTAGCCTCCAGAACTTCCCTACCACATTTTCCTATGTCATTGGTACCGACATGTACCAAGACAGCAGACTCCTCCCCAGCACTATCTAAGACCTTATCTAGGTGGCGCGTGAGGTCCGCTACCTTCGCACCAGGCAGGCATGTTACCAGGTGATCCTCACGTCCACCAGCCACCCAGCTACATGCCTAATGATCGAATCACCAACTATAATGGCTGTCCTAACCCTTCCCTCATGGGCACATGGCCCTGGAGAAACTTCCTCGGTGCGAGAGGGTTTTACATCACCTGGAGAACAGGTCCTAGTTACAGGATCACTTCCTGCCACTCCAGGGTGATGCTCTCCTGTCACGTGACCTCTCTCCTCCATGGCAACAGGGATGCTGCCAGACTGGAGGTGGGACTTCAGGACTATATCCCTGTAGGTCTCGTCTATGTACCTCTCTGTCTGTCTTATGCTTTCCAAGTCTGCTACTTTAGCCTCTAGAGAACGGACTCGTTCCCTGAGAGCAAAGACCTCCTTGCACCTAGTGCACACTTAAGACCTCTCACCAACTGGGAGAAAATCATACATGTGACACTCAATGCAAAAGACTGGAAAGCCCCCATCCCGCTGCTGGACTGCTGTCTGTATCTTAGTTTTAAGTTTGTGTTTAGATCTAAGTTCTTTACTTACTAAGGGTTGCTATGGATATTTATACTAATAAAACTGTACCTAATACGTGTAATATACCTTGTTCACCTGAAGCTTAACTAATCTCAGGTCCTTAGTGTATGACTGATTTGGGTAATGAGCTTCAGCTGAGAGCACCTCCTGTCTTGTAAGATGTGTAAGTACCTATAAAGCTACGATTATCCCAGGGGTGGATGGGTGTGGGGAGGGAGGGAGGGAAATAACACTTATTAAAAGAGGGCTGCTACACAGTACCCTTTCTTGTGCTGCTGAGGTAAGCTATATTCTGATTTGATTTAAATTATAGCTCTTAGCTGCTGCTAATCTCTAACATCTTATGAAATTTAAACTACAAGCTCTCTGCTGGGTTCTAAATTTAACCAGAAAGCTCTCTTCTGTGTTTTAAATTTAAGCTAAAAGTACTTTGCTGATGCTAGGCCCTGAGTGACTATTAAATTTAGACTAGGGTGTTCAATTTATTTATAAGTCCCCTGTGCAGAACGATATCAAAAGCTTTATTGAAATCTAAGTACACCACATATAGGGCTCTCCCTCAGTCCAACTCTCTGATCACCCAGTCAAAGAAATTAATCAGATTTGACTGAAAACATCTACATCTCATAAAACCTGCTGCCTCAGATCCTGCAATCCACTGGACTCCAGAAACCTCATTGTCCTCTGGTATAGCAACATTTCCATTAATTTACTTACCACAGAAGTCAGACTAACCGGCCTGCAGTTCTCAAACTCATCCTTACTTCCACTTCAGTGTAAAGGAACTACATGCAACTTTCTCCAGACCATGGGGGGGGGGGGGCATTCTGACTGCCTCACTGTGGGGGAGGGAGGGACACTGCTTCTTTCTGTAGGGAGGGTAGGATGGGGGATTGGCCCTATGCAAGTGTGGCCCATGTCAGGGGCTGCCAGGGGGATGCCGGGTGAGGGGGGGGGGGCTCAGGGGAGTGATGTCAGAATATATGTCTGCCTCTGTCAGTAGGCATGTATTCAAGCCTGGGGCAGATCTTAATGCCGACATCCACATTTTGTTTTCCAGACGTGGATTCCCTTTATAAAATCAGGACTGCACATCTGCATGGTGGGCCCTGTCCAATTCCCTCTCACTCTCCACCCCCACTATTCCCCTGGCAGGGTAGACTTGGTGAGCATTCCCACATCTAGAAAAAGCATGATCTAAAATGGCTTTGAGACGTGTATTTCAGTCTACAAGTCTCAATGCAGCTTTTTGGATGGGGGGATACTTCCAAAACACCCTCCCCCCCCCTCTAAAACAAATTGGAGAAAACATTTGTTCACTCATTGTAAAATCAAGCTGTTGCATTTGTTGGTGGGAAATATGGTCAAGGCATAGCTGGGTTTAAAAAGAATTTAGAAAAGTTACTGGAAGGGGGGCGGAGCCTGATGTCCAGCGGGATAGACGCTTCGCGTTGAAGCTCCCGAGAGGCCTACTCAGAATCCTGAATTAATACCTGCATAAACTTCATTTTTTGCTCTGAACTTACCGGGGTGCCTCGGGGGGGAACGGCGGGCCACAAACCAGTGCGACTGGACCTCGGGTCTCCCTCTTCTTCACACGGAAAACGCTCCAAAACAGAGTTCTTCCCCACAAAAGATGGCCCCACTTTGGGAAAACCCCGCAACGCCACAGGGGATCTTGGAGGAGATACGCGGTGTGAAGGAGCTGGTACAATCCAACGGAGCGGTGCTCCGAACCATGCGTGAAGACTTTGGCACACTTCAGAACCGGCTCGAAAGTCTCCCATTACGACAGGACAACATGGCGGAGGTCCTTGACTCGCACGCGGTGCGCTTGGTGAAATTGGGCAAGGCTGAGCGTATGATACCGAATTTTCGAAAAGAGCAGGAGGATAGCAATGATCGAGCTGGTTGCAACCATATGGGGCTCATTGGAGTACCGGAGGATGTGAGAGCAGGAGACATGCGAGAATTCTTGGTCATAACTCTCCCTCCCTTGCTAAAGATTATTATTTACAGAGATCTGGAGACTGACCGAGCGCATCGTGTTCCTGCTAATATGGCGCTCAATCGGACGACCCCTCGGGCTCTCAATTTTCGATTATTGCGATACCAGTAAGTAGAGCAAATTTGCACTGCTGCCCGGGCGAATTATCATCTTGAATTTGAAAGTCATAAAGTTTCTTTTCCCCTGACGTGGCAAAGTCCACAGTTGACCGACGGAGGAGACTCCTTGCTTTTCGCCCTGGATTTCAATAACTACAGGCTCACTTTGGCCTAATATATCCAGTGAAGCTCAGAGTGACTCTCCATAACCCAGCCATAACATTCGAAGATCCCGATCTACTAGCAATGTTTTTGGACTCCCAATAACGCCGATCAGATGCGCTAATCCAACCACTATGATTCAACAATCTTGATCTGTAATTCGCCGGATTTGCCCGCCATCTTGAACGGCCCGACGCGGCGACCCCAGCCTGGAATAGAGACTGCCTGGACTTTTCTTTTTATCTATAATTTACTTGGCCTTCTATCCCTCCATGATGTGCACCTCGGTGGGATTCGAAACATGCATAGTTTTACAGGTTATATGTTTTAGCTTGGGTCCTCTCTGGAGTTTCTCCCCGCAGACATTAGGTCGCCAGTAATTTCTGGGATTTAGCTTCTTCTCTGGTGCACCTCGGTGCTTATTTTTTTTTATATATGGGGCGTTACCATGATTTTCATTAACTCATTGATTATTATGTTATGTGCACAGTCATACATAGTTAAGATGAGGGACATTGGGAAATTGTGTGCATTATTGTGTTCTTTCTCAGAATTTCTAATCTTTCTAGATGGCCTTGTGTCAGATCTTCTCATAAAACGTAAACGGCATTAATAGTTCAATCAAAAGAAAGAAGATCCTTAGCTATCTTAATCATGAGCATGTTACTTTAATGTTTCTTCAGGAAATCCATTTAAATTCCGCTGCGGCATTGTAACTTAATACCACGCCTAATATGGCGACTGCCTTTTCTTCCGCTGTTTCCAAGCGGTGTGGGGTAGCCATTTTGGTTAAGAAGTCTCTGCAAGCTATTGTAATGGATGTTAGCTTTGATAAGGAGGGTAGATGGGCCCGTGCACACCTTCAGGTTGAGACTGTAATTTACGTGTATTGGTATTTATGCTCCGAATGTGGATAATCCTGTTTATTATGCAAGTATTCTGCAGTTAGCACAGGCATTTGCCAGCCCTCCATTAATGCTCGGCGGCGATTCAACCAAGTACTTGAGCCCTTGACAGCTCGGCTGCCGCCCAGAACGAGTGGTCCACCCAAGAGTCTTGATTCTTTTACTGCTTTGATAACAGATTTTGTGCTAGAAGATATATGGAGGCTGCTTCTCCCCTCACTCCCATTATCCACCAATGCGCTCCGACAGCGCCGAAATTCTGGGAGCGGGAGTTGCATGTAGCTTTGACCCCGGAGCATGGGAGCCCAGCCTGGAGCAGGTTGACATGGATCTCTCGATCTCCCTCACTTACTCAGACACTTTTTTCTTTTAATCCATCGAAGTTTCTATATTCCTGATAGGTTAGTCAAATGACCGCTACCCAGAGCAACAGATTTAGGATATGCCACACGGCCATTTACATACTAACTTATATTATGTTTGAATGCCCGGTACCCTAATATTACTGGAAAATACTGGGGGAAAAATAGGTCCCCTCTTAATTTCAATGAATGGTGGCATCCTGTCAGTCTATACAGTATCTATGAACAACTACCTCATCTGTTGGTCTCTCCGTTCAGACCCTCTATCATTTGTCTGAATGGAGGATACTCCACGATTATGTTTAAAATGCTAAAATGCTAAATGCTCCCATCTGACTGTTTCAATCTATTTCACCTGATCAGTCTATATTGCTGATACTCTTTTGTTTGTTTGGATGTACAATCACTGCTATATGTATACGCCTCTTTGATGATACTCCTCAGTTCCAGCGAAGAAGCTTAGGGGTGGGGGTTAATTGGGGTTGCTTTCCTTATGTGTATATTTGTATTTGTCTCCTTTGGTTTGTTGTTCCGTTTGTTTGTTGTAAAATGAAAATAAAAGTTTCAAAAAAAAAAAAAGGTTTGGACAAGTTCCTGGAGGAAAGGTCCATAAACCATTATTAAGAAGTGACCGAAGATATCAATGCTTGACCCAGTACAAGCATTGTGGAACTTGTGTCTCTTGGGGAAACTGCTAGGTACATATGACCTAGATTGGCCACTGTTGGAAACAGAATACTGGGCTTGATGGACCTTGGTCAGACCCAGTATGGCATATCTTATGTTCTTATGTTCTTATGTTCTGTTGGGGAGACCCATGCCGCTGTCCAATAGGGGACTTGGAGGTGGAGCTTGCTGTCCCGTGACACTGCCCAATGGAAGGAGAGAGGGCGGAGCTTTCGGCATTGACATCAGAGCCAACATGGCTGCCTCCAAGAGCCGCGTGGAGAGCATGGCGAGGCTGTT
This sequence comes from Ichthyophis bannanicus, assembly GCA_033557465.1. Taxonomy (NCBI): domain Eukaryota; kingdom Metazoa; phylum Chordata; class Amphibia; order Gymnophiona; family Ichthyophiidae; genus Ichthyophis; species Ichthyophis bannanicus. The sequence goes on along the minus strand of CM066051.1, from coordinate 39,873,313 downwards.
TACCCCAGGGAGCACCGGATGAGCTGTGGTGGGAGGTTTTTTGCTTCTTCATTGCCGGAGTCCCTTGATGGCTGGAGGAAGCATATTTCTGACCCGTGTGGGCTTCCGAAGCATGTTTTTGACCTGCAGGGGCTTCCGTGGAGGCCAGAGTGGTTCGACCAGGGTTGGAGGCCCCATGGGGTGCATCCCTGGTCTGCAAGGTGATGATAGCCATCGGGAGGACCTCCAGAGGCTGAGACAATAGGAAGTCTTTCAGAGCGTGGCCTCTGGATTTTAAAGCTCTGGGAAACATCCGTGAACAATGCTGGCAGTCAGAGACCTGGTGGTTGGCCCCTAGGCACTGAACACACCGGTCGTGGGCATCGGAGCTGCTTATTTTTCTGGAGCAGAGGCAGCATTTCTTGAACCCTGGTTTAGAGGGCATTATCTTACTGTGAGTAGATGTTCTTTTTTCTTTTCTTCTCTGGCTAAAGTAGGAGAGCAGGAATCCACGTGTGCAGGGCACGGCAGAAGAAAAAAGACTGGCTGGCTAGGGGCGGGCTAGTGGGTTGGGCCTCTGGCACATGCTCAGAAAGGTCTGAGCTCTAGAGAGCACTTCCGTGTATGGCGCCGTCGGAGGAAGTCACCAGGTGTGGCTGACGAATCCTGTTTGTCCAAAGAGAAGCTGTGTTATGCTATATTATGGGATTGCGGATAGGGGAATCTATTTTTTTTGTTTAGTTACTGGATTACAGTCTTTTCTCTCCCATCAGTAAGAGTGCAGTTGGGAATAATATTTGTGTTCTACGAACTTATGTGGTCACTGTATTAATTCAAGTATATACATAGAAGTAAATAATGATAATGAAAGTATAACTCTTGGAAAGATTGCCAGATATGAGTCTCTTATGGGTATACGTGTGTTTTTTATTTTTATATATATATATATATATATATACAGATAGATAGATAGATATAAATAATACCTACATACAAAATCAACAAATGAAAATTCCTGCAAGGTGTTTCAATGATAACATAGCATTATATAAATTAAAAAAAAAATACTGCAATATAAATAAATAAATAAATGTATAGAAAAGTTACTGGAAGAAAAGTCCATAATCTGTTATTAACCATGTAGGCATGAGAAATCCACGGCTTATCTCCGAGAGCAATCAATGAAGAACAGATCTACTCATTGGGACTCTGCAGGTACTGACAACCTGGATCAGCCATTGCTGGAAATATGATGCTGGATTTGACGGACTCTAAGGGTTTTTTTACTTAGCTGCAGTAGCGACTTCTGTGTGATATTGGAGCCACGGCCCCTTAGTCTGACTCAGTATCTTATGGTCTCTCCCTGAGGGTAGTCGAAAGGTTAGAGCAGTGGCTTGGGAACCAGGAAACAAGTGTTCATTCCCACTAGCACTGCTTGGCCTTGAGCAAGTCACTTAACCCTCTATTGCCTTTGAAAAATCTAAGTTATCAATGTCCCTGTTTAATGTTGAAGTTACAAAGTAAACCACTTTGACTGAAATAAATACTCCCATAATTTTAGTTTGAAGAAATGGCAGCTCTTTTTTCCCATCTGTTCTACAGTACAGTAATGAAAAGTAATTTCCCTTAAATCTACTTATTTTGAAGTTCTGTCCTTTGTTTATCAATTACATCTTCCCCCCATGGCTTATGGAAACCACAAAACAATTAGCAATTATTCCATCATAGAAATTGGTCCTCGTGATGAGGGAATATGAGAAAGGTTATAAGCCAGTAACTGACAGCGCCATCGTTAGACCGTGTGTGAGCTCCAGCTTCATTGAGAAGGATGTCAACCAGAATTGTGTAAGTCCTTAAAATATTATTAACATTGTCAGAAATCTAAAAGGTGTCATGAAAGACCAAACTTAAAGGGTAGATTCAAGATTTTGGGCCAAAAGAGAAATGCTTCAAAAAGACAATGACTCAAGGTTATTTTGCAGAGGTTTGACATAGGGCAAATTTCTGCCATGTTTCTGAAGGCATTTCCTGGCTATATCAGACATTTCTCTCTTTCTCTGCACACATCCACCAGATCGCTAAAACCTGTCGCTTCTTTCTCTATAACATTTGCAAAATTTGTCCCTTCCTTTCTACACACACTTCTAAGACCCTCATCCTCTCACTAGTCACCTCCCATCTTGACTATTGTAACCTACGTCTTGTTGGTCTTCCTCTGAATTATCTTTCTCTCCTTCAATCTGTTCGAAACTTAGCTGCACGGCTTATCTTCCACCAGTGTCGCTATGCTCATGTAACCCCTCTTCTCAAGTCACTTCACTGGCTCCCTCTCCATTTTCACATCCAATTCAAACTTCTCCTACCTACCTACAAGTGCATTCATTCTGCGGCTCCTCACTACCTTTCCTCTCTTATCTCACTCTACACTTCTACTCGGGGACTCTTCTCCTCTGGCAGATCCCTTTTATCTGTGCTCTTTGCTGCCATTGGTAACTCCATACTTCGTTCATTCCACCTTGTTGCTCCATATGCCTGAAACAAACTACCTGAGTTGGTGCGTCGGGCTCCTTTTCTGGCCCTATTCAATTCCAGACTGAAGACCCACCTCTTTGAGGCTGCTTTTGGATCCTGATGCTCCTCATACCACTTATGTGTATCTTGCCATCCTCTAGTCCCCACTTTTGTGATGTTTTTTTCATCTTGATTAGACTGTAAACACCGATGAGCAGGGATCTCTTACATGTATATGTACAGCGCTGAGTACGTCTTATAACTCTACACAAATGATTAGTAATAGTAGTAGACTTGTGTGAAGACAACTGTCTTGTTTTTGATGACACCTCTTTGGTCCAAACCATAAATAAGACCCTTAGAGTCCCTTTTACTAAAGTCCATTAGCTTTCTGTACACATTACTAAGATACTTATGCACTCCTTAGTCACCTTCCATCTTGACTATTGTAACCTACTCCTTGCTGATCGCCCTCTGAATCATCTCTCTCCCCTTCAATCTGTTCAACACTCTGCTGCAAGGCTAACCTTCCACCAGCTTCGTCATGCTCATATTACCTCTTCTCTCCTTAAGTCACTTCATTGGCTCCCTATCCATTTCCACATCCTGTTTAAATCTCTCCTGCTAACCTATAAGCGCATTCACTCTGCGGCTCCTCATTACCTTTCCTCTCTTATCTCTCCCTACACCACTCCCCAGAAACTCTGCTCTTCTGTCAAATCACTTCTAGCTGTGCCCTTCTCTTCTACTGCCAACTCCAGACTTCGCTCCTTTCACCTTGCTGCTCCTTATGCTTGGAACAAACTATCTGAGTTTGTACATCAGGCGCCTTCTCTGACCCTTTTCAAATCCAGACTGAAAACTCACCTCTTCGCTGCCGCTTTCAGATCTTGTATTACCTGATCTCCTTAGTGTTTCCTCACCATGCCCCCTAGATGTATCCCATGTCTACAGCTACTGTGTTGTCTTTCTTGACTAGATTGTAAGCTCTGAAGAGCAGAGACTGTCTTTTACATGTTTCTGTTCAGCGCTGCTTACGTCTTGTAGCGCTATACAAATGTTCAGTAGTAGTAGTCATAGTGGTTAATGAGCATTTTAACGTGTGGCAGTAGGGTGTCAGGAACACTTAATGTGTGAGTAGTTCCACAACTGTTAATCAGCAAATGTGGGATTGGGTGGAAAATGGGCATGGAGAACGCATTACCACTAGTGCCAGGCCCATTGCCACTTGCTCAGCGGAAATACAGCTCTTAACATGGGTTCCTCTAATGACTCCTCCATGGGAGTTGCTAAGTGAACCCACCTCCGCAGAGCGCACATTCCCGTGGTTCATCAGGCAAAGTCTTTGATATTAGTATGTGTTTGTTTGATGGGTTAGTTGAAAATCTTTAGTGGAGTTTAGTAGAAGGGAGTCTTAGTCTGTCAGGAGATGGAAATCCATTCCTTCAGAGACGTACGTACATAAAGTATGTGCTAAGATCTATGCCTGTTCCTCTCAATACATGTGTTATCCATACCTGCAATGTAGGTGTGATGTCTAAAGACACGTCGAGCCCAATTCAGATAGGGGCACAGATAAGCCATCCGAACGGCCCCAAGCAAGACGGGCCCGTTTGGAACCAATTCTGGACTGTGGGAACTAAACGTTTCCATGGTAACCAGAATCAGGCCTGAAGACGGGCCGGCGTGCTCCCTGCTGCCTGTGAGGACGTCCTCCCCACAGGCGCCCCTGACTGAGGGGTCCTCGGACTCTCTTTTCCCCACCGCCTGACCCAAGGCTGGCCTGCCGTGGCCTGGATTGGGCAACAGAAACCCTGCACCCAGCCCTGGCCCAGGCCCCAGGGGGGTCCCCTGACCCGATCGCCTGGCTTTTGCTGCTTATTCCATCTTTGAGGTGGAATAAGCAGTGAGTCCCCACGGGCCCGTCAGGACATAAAGGTCCGTGACCTCAATCGGCTCTGCATGTCCTGTAGGGCTGGCCCGCCCCCGTTCCATCCCAATCCTGTCCCCCACTGGCTCTCCCCATCCTGATGCAGGGGTAGCCAAAGGAGGAATCGGGCACAGCAACCCCTGTCCCAGAATCAGGCCCATAGGCACCTTTGTATCCTTATAATATAGGCATAAAACAAAAGCTATCTCCTCCTCCAAAGCTAGGTGTCTTGTTATAAAATTACCCACCCAAATATGCCCAAGACTTTGCAGCAGAAATCAGTAGAGGAGGCACTCGGTACCATGTCGATCCATTCTCACTTCTAGGCCTGAGTCACCTCTTCATCTCCTGCTTATCTCTCAATCCCTGTCATAGACCATCTGTTTTGGAAGAAGGAGGGTAAAGGGAGAGTTTTACTTTAGGGCCTAGGCAGTAAAATATGATTGTAGGTTGTTGAAAGAAAAAAACCAGGGAGGCTGGACTAGTGTTGCAGTGTAACTTTACTGAAAAAAAGGTTTAGAATGAGGATGAACCAAGATGCAACATGAGATTTAGTTACAGTTACTGACAATTTCATAAGCAGAAACTTCAAAAGCAAGATCTGTGTGACAGATTCCTTGGAATTTAACCCTCGGATACACTACCCCCGGGTCAGGGGTGACCCGGGTGTCGGTTTTTGTGTTTTTTCTTCAAAATGGTAAGGAATTGTATTTTGGTACTCTAGGTATTCCTCAGCGAACCATTTTTAAGTATTTTCATACATATGGTTTGCAAAAATAACGTTTTTATACAGTACTGCAAGCTGCTGAACAAACAAGGGGTGATTTTCGACACTCGCACAATAACACTCTCCATTGTTTTATAGCAGCAACGAAAGTCACCACTCCAAGTCCACATTACAATCCTGTGTCTTCTAACATCTTGCTTACATTTATGACATCACCTGACATCAGTTCCTTGTTTGTTTCTGTGGATTAAAATTTTTTACGACAAAGGTAAACAATGCCACACCCGAAACGCTTTGTCACAATGTGCATCATGCCATTACTTGACATAATGGCACCATACTTTGACTGTTGCTGTCCACCTAGCGAATAAATATAGAACTATTGTAGTTTGCAAAGCGTGCAGTGCTGCACAACATTTTTAAGCTTGCAACTGAATAGTTAACAGGTATTGACATTATGCGGCATATATCTGACCTTGTACAACTTGTCCTGCCTGATCTTGGCTAGCATTGCACATTATTCACTTGAAAGGGTCAATTAATAACAAGTATTATAAAAAATACATAAAAGTATGTCTTATTCTTCACAATTTAACCATGTTTTACAAACAAAAGTAGATGTTTCACCATATTTCTACATATGGGTCAGGGGTGACCCGGGGGTAGTGTATACGTGTCAGTCGATTTACCAAGTGTATCCGAGGGTTAAATCAGTTCCTGGGTCAATGTCCCTTTCTGATCTTTAGGAGGTCTCCTTAGGATCTGCAAATGGAGTTATTCTCTCCTCCCCTGTGATTTCCTTTCTCATTCCTTGGATTCAGTGCTTCCTGGATCCAAGACATGAGATTCTCCACCTTCTCATCTTCTCCCTTATTTTGGTATCTGCTTATGGTGCTAAATCAGGTTGCAGTCTCCCTGCTCCAGGGATCTACTCTGTATAACAGGTTGGGGAGGGTAGGAACTGGTGCTTAAGTCCAGGATTCATTGGGATTCATCTTCAATTACTCTGTAGCTATGACCCAACCAATGTTCCCTCTAATTTTCTGTAGGCTGTGTGCGCATAAAATATCAGCTGTGCAGCTTTTGAAGGAAGGTTAAATTTTTGTGCGCCACACGACGAAACTCGGAGTTTGTGCACTCTGTTGTAAAGTATGTGCGCTCACTCGGCGAGGTGTGTGCGCGCGCACACGCGCACAGCTTAGAGGGAACAGTGGACCCAACCCTAACCCTACTCTTAAATCTAACTCTAACCCAAACTTTAATCTTAACCCTAACCATAACATTCAACATAACCTTAGCCATAACAGTTCACAGTGACAAATGATAACACGTTTAATTTTCTACTCTTTCCAAGGTCAAAGTTGAACGAAAGGCAAACTGAGACTGGCAGAGCTCTGCGCAGAAAATCATGCTGATGGTACTGACTTATTTCCTGATACTAAACTTCGCTGAATATAATGCGACTAAGATCAACTGTCGACTGAGCAGTTCAAACATGACAGGATACATAAAGCAGGGGGACATCATTATTGGGGGGATTCTTCCTGTTCACAGTGCTAAAACATACCCCTTGGTTTCCTTCACAGACACCCCCAACATCCAGCCCTGTGACACGTAAGTGGTGGAATATTTTCTCCTTACTTTTATTTTTCATTTCTATGAAGTTCTACATAGAAACATGACAACAAATAAAGACCATATGACCTGTCCAGTCTGACCGTCCTTACCAATTACTAAGCTTTACAGTATTTTTTTTCCATCAGAGATCCTCAGTGTTTGTCGCATGCTTTCTTGAATCAGATACAGTCCTTGTTACTACTACCTCCGCTATTGTCACTAGCTATCACTCTATGAGATTTATCAGAGGACCATTGTTCCTCCCGTTGCTCTTGCTAGCACCCAACAGGCTCAATTGTCATCCACTCTTGACTCAACCGACCTTCCCTTGTCCCAACTCTACTCATCTGTCTTATGCGCTCCAGTCCCTATTGCTCCATAAAAATGGGGAATCTGGTGGCTCTGTGGTACCTTGTGCAATCATCTGCCATTCATGAGCTTAGATCAAATGCCGCTGTCATGTAATAAGAAACCTTTCAGTGCAGTAACTCCCCGGAAACATGCTGGGCATGCCCCTACAGTTAGAATGGGGCTGACACACTTGCTATGTGTTATATTTTGCTTCTAAAGAGTGTTAAGTGCAATAACTTAGCATAATTTAATAAAGGGGCCCCTAAGAGCATAAATCTAGGCATTCTGCCCTAGCAAAGTTTCAAAGAAGCCAATACAGGGACCTAACTCTCAGGATATCGGCCTCATAGATAATAGCATTGTCATGACTGTTCTTAAGATAACCTCTTTATATCTCAGTTTTCCAGTGTTCTTCTGTTCAATCAAGAGAGACTAGTTATGTATCCTGAGGGTAATTTTATAAGGCGGCGCCAAGTTAAAGCATGTTTTAAGGTGCCTAAGTTAAGCCTACCTTATAAAAACAAGCAAGCATCTCCTACACTAGGCCCCTGGACTCACCAAGCTACCCCGATTACCTTATACCAGTGAGCCATCGAATACATCTAACAAATGGTACCTAACTGAGTAGTATAAACTGAAGTAAGGAGCGCTTTTGGTCTCAAAAACTTCTTCCTTGAGGTTGCACCCTCCTCCAGCCTGGGAACAAAGCACTAAGGGGTGACATACCTTCTCCATAGCTTTAAGAACTGCACTTAAGAGACAGCTAAGTAGTCTTTCCTTCAAACTGGCTGGGGCGTATTACTTCTACTTCAATTATACAGATACACACACACATAGGAATCATGTCCCACCTGTTAACCAACATATTTCTCCTGTGGTCTGACCGCAATGTTATTCTATTCCACATTCCTCATGATGCTAGTCATGATAAGGTCATTCAAAACCTTCCGATCACTCATCGCTTTTCGCCGCTTTGATACGCAAGCATTCTTGGAGGAAATTCTTCCGAAACTCACTTCCAATGCCACTAACCTAGACACACTGATTAGTTTATGGAACAAAACGATAAGTGAAGCATCAAACGTATCTCAATCTGCAAGACGCTCCAGGATGCGGAATACAGTCCGGTACACCACAGATTTAAGGAATGCCAAATAAGAACTCAGGAAGCTAGAATGCAAGTGGTGCAATACCAACAACCACACGATTGAGATGTCTACATGACTATTCTTCAGAAGCACCACAGCATGATGGACCAAAAATGTAAGGAATCCCACAAAAACTCCCAAACAGCCTTGAGAGCTGTTTGAAATAGTTAAATCCTTGCTAAATGACCCTTCTGAACATCTCAACATGAATGCTCCACATCCCCAGAGCTTTGCAGCTCATTTCCAAAACAAATACACTGGAAAATCAAACAACACAGGAGAAACTCGGAACAGTGACATCTCCGTTTCCAAGCTAACACACTTCAATCCATTCTCAATGGAACAAGTAGAAAACACATTCAGGGCCTCAACACCACCACCTCAGAGATCGACCCATGCTGGATCAAGATAGCATGATCTGTGTTGAGTGCATTCATTGCCAACATCCTTGAAGCTAGGCATCATGCCAACATCTCTCTCAAGACAGCATCCATAACACCACTACTAAAACACAAAATGTTGGACCCCCAGTGACATAATCTCATACAGGCCCATATCCAGTCTTCCGCTGTTGGCAAAAATCATTGAAAAAATGGTCCAACAGTACTACTACTACTACTACTACCAAGCATTTATAAAGCGCTACCAGGCACACGCAGCGCTGTACAATGAAAACACAAAAAGACAATCCCTGCTCAAAAGAGCTTACAATCTAAAAAGACAAAGCAAGAAAAGGAGTAGAAAAAAAATAAGAACAAGGGCAAAGAGACAAGAGCAGGAGAGACAGGACAAAGGAAAGAGGTAAGAACAAGTGTAAGAGGAAGAAAGAAAGGTGAAATAAAAGAGGGGAAGGAAGGAGAACAGAAAAATCAAGAGCCAAAGGCAGAGGCGAAAAGATGAGCTTTTAACTTGAGTTTGAAGAGGGGCAGAGAAGATACCTGACGTATAGACAAAGGAAGTTTATTCCAAGCGTAAGGAGCAGCAAGGTGAAAAGAGCAGAATCTGGAGTTGGCAATAGAGGAGAAGGGCATAGCAAGAAGCAACTGGGAAGAAGAACGGAGTACATGAGGGGGGAGATAGGGAGAAATGAGAGAAGAAAGGTACTGAGGAGCCACAGAGTGAATGCACTTATAGGTCAGAAGGAGAAGCTTAAAGTGAATACGGAAATGGATAGGGAGCCAGTGAAGAGATCTGAGGAGAGGAGTGATGTGGGCAAAACGAGGCTGACAGAAAATCAAATGGGCAGCGGAGTGCTGAATAGACTGAAGAGGGAAGAGATGAGACAGAGGGAGACCAGCAAGAAAGAGGTTACAATAATCAAGGCGGGAGGTGATTAGGGAATGGATGAGGGTTTTAGTAGTGAGCTCAGAGAGAACAGGGCGGATTTTGCCAATGTTGAAGAGAAAGAAGCGACAGGTCTTAGCGATGAGTTGGATATGAGAGGAGAAAGAGAGCAAAGAGTCAAAAATAACACCCAAATTGCGAGCAGATGAAACAGGTTGGAGAACAGAGCCATCAACAGAGACTGAAAAAGAAGAAGGAGAAAGGGAAATTTTAGGAGAAAAAACGAGAAGTTCAGTCTTGGCCATGTTCAATTTCAGGCGACGATGGAACATCCAAGCAGCAATGGCAGGGAGACAGCAAGAGATCTGGGACTGGAAAGCAAAAGAAAGATCAGGAGTAGAGAGATAGATTTGGGAGTCATCAGCATAGAGATGGTACTGAAAACCATGAGAGGAAATAAGCGCACCAAGGGATTGGGTATAGAGAGAAAAAAGAAGGGGACCCAAGACAGAACCCTGGGGGACACCAACCGAGAGCAGGGTAACAGAGGAGGGGGAGCCACCATCACATACACTAAAGGAGCAATGGGAGAGATATGAGGAGAACCAGGAGAGAACAGAGTCCCTAAAGCCAAGCGAGGACAAAGTGTCAAGGAGAAGATCATGGTCAACAGTGTCAAAGGCAGCAGAAAGGTCAAGGAGGATAAGGACAGAGTAAAGGCCTTTAGATTTAGCCAGGAACAAGTCACTGGAGACTTTGACAAGAGCAGTTTCAGTAGAGTGCAAAGGACGAAAACCGGATTGTAAGGGATCAAGAAGAGCATGGGAAGAGAGGAAGTCAAGACAACGGCGGTAAACCGCACATTCGAGTAGTTTAGAAATGAAAGGAAGGAGAGAGATGGGGTGATAATCAGAAGGACAAGAGGGATGAAGTGAGGGTTTCTTAAGGAGAGGCGTGACCACAGCATGTTTAAAGTCAGCCAGGACAGTAGCAGTGGAGAGTGAAAGGTTGAGAATACGAGAAATGGAGGGGACAACGGTAGAGGAAATAGAGGAGAGGAGATGGGAGGAGATAGGATCAGAGGAGCAAGTGGTGAGCTTGGAGGAGGAGAGAAGAAGAGCAGATTCATCAATAGAAATCGTGGGGAAGGAAGAGAGGGTAGGATGAGAGGGGGGAGAGAATGAAAGCAGGAAAGGGAAATTGGGGATTTAGAGGGAAACTGCAGAGTGATCTTATGGATTTTATCATGGAAGTAATCAGCCAGAGCCTGGGCAGAAAGGGAAGGAGGGATCAGAGGCGGAGGCACTTTGAGGAGAGAATTGAGAGCAATGAAGAGATGGCGAGGATCAGAGGCATGAGAATTAGTCAGGCGAACAAAGTAATCTTGTTTGGCAAGAGCTAAAGCAGATTTGAAAGAGTAGAGCATGAATTTGAAATGAAGGAAGTCTTCAGGGGAGCGGGATTTGAGCCAGGTACGCTCAGCAGAGCGGGCACAGGAGCGAAGATAGCGAATAGTGGGAGAGAGCCAGGGCTGAGGTAAGGAACGCCTTACAGGACAAGGGATGAGAGGAGCGAGAACATCCAGAGCTGAGAAGAGCGCAGCATTATAGGACAACACTGCCATATCAACAGACTTGGAGGACAAAACAGAAGAGAGAGAAGGAGAAATGGTAGAGGAGAGAACCAGGGGATCAATGGCAAGAAGATTCCTAAAAAGAGTGGAGCAGACAGGATGAGGCAGGGGGGAGGGAGGTGAAGATTAAAGGAGAGAAGGTGATGATCAGATAAAGGAAGAACATCTATTACTGAAATTAGAGGGAGAGGAGCAAGAAAAGAAAACCAAATCCAGACAATGGCCATGAAGGTGAGTGTGGGCAGAGGAACAAAGTTGAAGGCCAAATGAGGAGGTAAGAGAGGAGCTTCAGAGTAAGAGGATCAGAGGGGTTATGAACATGCATATTAAAATCACCAAGAATAAGAGTAGGGGAGGTAGGGATAAGAAAAAGGGAAAGCCAAGGGTCAAAGTCAGAGAGAAAAGAAGACAAAGCCTTGTCAGGAGGACGATAGACAACAGCATCTGAAGAGGAAGTGGAGCAAAGAGGCGAATAGAGTGGACCTCAAAAGAGAGGAAGGAATGAGACTGAGGCAGAGGAAGAGGTTGGAAATGACAGGAGGGGGAGAGAAGAAGGCCAACCCCACCACCATGTCCTGTAGGACGAGGAGTATAGGAGAACTGGAGACCACCAAAGCAGAGGGCAGCAGCAGAGGCGGTATTGTCAAGGAGGAGCCAGGTCTCAGTTAAAGCAAGAAGATGAAAAGCGTTGGAGAGGAAAAGATCATGTGTAAAAGAGAGTTTATTAGAGACAGAATGTGCGTTCCAAAGGGCACAAGAGAAAGGGAGAGAGGAAGGGGAAAGAAGGGGAATATGAATAAGATTGGACAAGTTGCAAGAGGAACTCAGTACAGAATGAGACAAACGTCTAGGCGGGGAAGGAATAGGGGTGAAATCACCAGAAGAAGGAGGTGGAGGAGAGGGAGAAGGAGAAGCTAGAGGGATATGGATGAGATTAGCCAGACTGTGCATCACAAAGGAAGGCAGAGGTCAAGGGAGCAGCAAAAGGGAAGGAGGAAGAGAGACCTAAAGTGGAGCCAAAGTAAGGACAAGAAAGGAGGAGAGAATGAAAGCAATGGGGGTAGGAGAAGAGAGTAGGTTAATAAAACATCAAAGGATACAATAAGTACAACAGGCAGTGAAATACCAAACAATCAGGAGGCAAAGGGAGCAGACAGCAACTCCAGTACCACATAGACACCCATGCGCCACTGGACCCTCAACAGCGTGGCTTCAGACAACACTATGGTGTTGAAACTCTTGACCTCCCTCCTGGACAAACTTATAAAAGGTATTGAAAAATCAAAGCAAGGATTTATCTTACTCTTTATCATCACAGCTTTAGATTCAGTGTGTCATAATATCATGAAAGGTCGCTAGCAGGAGATTGGGACAGATGGCACAGCACTGGAGTGGTTCTGATCTTACCTGACAGGACACCTGGAAGAGGTAAAAGTAGGATCTCGCTCATCAGTTTTATACAACCAAATGGAAGGCATCTCACAGAGAACAGCATTGTCCTCTCTGCTATTTAATCTCTATATTCAGCCTATATGCCCTCTAATACAGTCCTTCGACATACATGATCATATTTACACAGATGATATTATTCTTTATGCAGCATTTGCACAGACAAACCCAACTATACTAAATTGATATATTGTCCAATGGCTCTCAAGGCACAACCTGTTTTATGTAAACTCTCATTCGTTCTGTTAATTTTCTTTTCTATATACAAACCGCTCTGACTGCGAAATACAGAGGTATATAAAACCAGTCAAATACATAAATAAATAAATACTAGCACAAGGGGCCTAACACGTGTCTATATTGCAGGAGCAACATTTACACCAGCCCCAGGACTCACATCTAGATTTTTTCAGGTAAATTAGAGTATTTTCTAATCTAAGCACATACTTGAATGTTCCTCCCATGCTCCGGCCAAACTCCACTCATGTGCACATCCATTGGCATAGTGCGTGAGTTGATTTCAAAGCTGGCCAGTATTTTATAAGATACGTTCCAGGCTCGTGGAATGCGTTACCAGATGAATATCGTGCTGTAACTGGTCTTCAGAGGTTTAGCAAGATCCTGAAAACATTGGTTGTTTAAACAAGTACTGTTATATCTAGTGTGTATCATTCATTAGGATGGTTGTCTTAGGAGTTGCGGTTCACAGCTTGAATATTGTATGTCAGTCATAATCTATGCTAATCGCAAATTGTACATAACAACTGCCACTCGCTTTGAAATGCAGTGAATGAGCGAACAATATAATTTATAAATAAATAAATATCATTTCACCTACATTCTTTCTTTTTTCATTATTCAAATTTGATAAGCTGTCATATCACGGGAGTAATTGTAAAAAAGTATCATAAAAATTACAAAATGCAACAAATAAAGAACAATGGCCATCAAATCACAAAGACTCTATAATGCTAATATAGAGACACTTTAGGTCCTGTACCTATGAACAGAAGAGACCTCTAGTGGTCCTAAAAGTATATTATATTGTGACCTGTATTTGCTGTGGTAATTTTCCAGAACAGGGGACATTATTCAGTGTCATCATGCTCGGAGAAGACTCTTTTGGGAGAGAAAACTCAACCACCATAAGAACCCAGGGCCAGCCCTAGAGTTGTTTCAAGGTATTGATACCCTAGGCGAACCTCAAGCTTTACACCCCCTCTGGCTGTCAAAATCTATTATTTAGTATTGAATGACCCACTATTGCCATCCTCCAGAAGTTGCAGCACACACCCTCTGCTCAGGAGGAGTTGCGTAGCTCAAACAAGAGTTGGAGTATAATAACTATGTATCAGGGAGCCACTGATAAAGGACAGAAGGAGAGGATCCAGAGAACATCCCAGAAATAGACACCTAGAGCAGGGAGCAGCCAATGGTGAGGCACCGGGGACCACATCCATGGATGACTCCAGCTCATAAGCTAGTCTGAAAGAAGCTAGTGCAGGAGGGAGGATTCCTAATCCAGGGATAACCACAGCACAAGGAGAAAGACTATATCTACCTGTAGTATATTTTTCTCTGCCATTCTACTATACTTTTCCTGTTATTGTTATTTTCTTTATTAAATCCAAGGGTTCAGAACATGAAATTCTGGCCTGAACTCTCTTATAGAGCGGGAGGGGACTGGGAATGTGGAGTAAAGTTGCAAAAGCCTCCAGGTATATACTTGTCCTGTTCCAGGAACTCTTAGAATCCCTGAGAGCCTAGTCTACAAGGGCAGTATTCACTCTTTGCAGTTGTGCCCCCGGTCTCCTGAAAAGCGTGCCCAGCCATTGTGAGGGACTCTGGCATTGCTGATTTCTTTGAAATGTTTTGCCAAAATTAATATTCTATGTATTAAGTTTTAATCTCCTCTTTGATAAAGAGCAATTCCTTAAAGATGGCTACTATTCCAACACAAAACCTCCTCTCTGCTGGGAAAGATCCACAACCTGATCAAAATACGGAAAATGGTAGGGATCAAAATGGCTCCCAGTAGTACCTCATAAGGAGAGGACAATGGATCAAACAAAAGCACTCACAATGTAAAAGTAATTAATCAAACCCAACAAGGGAGATGTCCCTCACATCATATGACCACAGACATCCCACTACTATTATGTGGTTGATAGTGCCAAACGTTATGCTAAGCTGCCTCACTATAAAACTTTTATCTAAAATGCACAGCGACTCATCAAAAGGGGTTATCTGAGCAGCTTCTATATTATCTTATGAGCAAAACCTAGACTGCATTGGTCTAGTATGATCTTCATCTATGTTTAAATGGGTAAAAGAAAAAGAGTTAATCCACCTAAGTCAGCCAGTAATTAGGAAAATGGATATTGAGTCTAGAAGAGGGTCATTCTTAGGGGAGGGGAAGGGAGGCGGGATGGTGTTTCAGAAGCATACGTTGAAGCTACATATATGTACACTTATGTATTATATTCCATCAGGGAACTCTATGTAAGAATATATACATAATTTTATGCACAAAATAAACTAATATTCAATCTCATCGTACATGAGTTCCTTGTACTTCAGTTGGGTATGTGCATGTTTAAAAGTATCTTTACACATTGCCAGTTGGATGCTCTGTTGAAAATTTATGCATGTCTTCCACATCTATCATGCTATTTTATTGTTTTCAGATTACAATTATTTTTTTACCAACATGTTCAAGGAATGGCATTTGCCTTGGAAGAAATTAGCCGAAATGATTCCCTACTGCCCAATGTCACTTTGGGCTTGTGGATATATGACTCCTGCGATACCCTGTCCCGATCCCTTAGAGGCACAATATGGCAACTCACCGGGCACAAAGACCCCATCCCAAATTACACCTGCAGCAGAACCTCTTCTCTGGCTGCAGTGATTGGAGATACCAAGTCTCGGATGTCCATAATCATGGCTCAGGTGCTGGGAGTCTATAAACATGCACAGGTACTGATCAGTCCTATAGAAGTCAGGGAAATCCTGTAGCTCTGACTAGGTCTGTGGGTCAGTTCAATGTATTTTTGGCATCCCTTAAAAGCCAGATTACTGAAGATGTTGACTGTATGGGTTGATTGCTATAACTTATTCTCAACAAAGAGAATGGATGGATGAGAGTGATTAGGTTGATCATCTTGGGTCTAAGGGACACTATGGAGTAATTTAATAAAGTCTTTTTCAAGGCTATGTAACCACATATGTGCATAAAAGACCTTTCATAAAATACAAAGTGATCTAAATGTGCGCATATTATCATGAAAGTGAGGTCTGGATAGAATGTGGGCAGAGTTTACAAGTACCATTGTAGATTACAAAATAACGTAAAGTTTGAAAGTATCTCCGTAAATCAAGTGCGAACATTTACCCCTGCATTAGGGCAGGTATTAATGCTTCTACCTACATTCAAGGCTCAATTTCTGTCAGATTAGCATTGCATAAAGACACATAGGTGCTTATTCTGTCCGCATAAAATAGCACCTATGTAGCCTTTGTAAAATAGATGCTTCTTATTGAAAAGGGAGGAGTGGCCTAGTGGCTGGAGTAAGTTACCTCAAGCCAGCAGGTCAGGGGTTCAAATCCCACTAGAAGACAGCAACCTTGGGCCAGAAGGACTGGGGTTTCTAGTCCCACAGGTGCTCCTTGTGGTCTTGGGCAAGCCACCTAACTCTCCATTGCCCATGTTACCTATAAAATAGTTATCTCCAAGTTATAATGCCCTGTTCAATATAATTTCAGTTTGTTCAATGTAAACCACCTTAATATCATGAAAGGCCATATACTGTATAAGAAATGTTAAATAAATAAAAGACTGCAGTACAAACAACCCAACCAAGAATGCAAATGTATCAAAATATATATATATAAATAACCTACCCAATTATTTAAGGAACCATCAGAATCATGCTAAGAGGAGCTTACATCACATGAGCAGCTCATAAGATTCAATGATCATTACTAATGCTTTGAAATTTTTACTTTTTAAATTTTAATGTGCATTGCACATTGAAAGGTCCCTTTAATCTTCATTGCGCTTGAACTCAATCAGATTTCATGACCAAACACTGCAAACAGGATACGCTGCTGTCAGTAACATCATTAAAAGGCTTCAGTAGGACATCTTTTCATTTCACTCTACCGCATTCAAACCTGATCTAGCACCGCTGGTTTCGGAGATCCTATGTCTGGGAATGGCAGAAATAACTCCCAAAGGCAACATAGGCCTGGATGGGCCACTATTGGAAACACGATACTGGGCTTGATAGATCTTTGGTCTAATCCAGTATGGCAAAATATATGTTTTTATATGTCAGGCACCCTGTTATGAAAATATACCCCTCATTTTCCCTTCCCCCCCCCCCCACCCTATGAGGACAGGAAACTTTAATATCTTGAGATACCCTATCAAAAATAATGGATGTCATCACTCTTAAAAATATCTATCAACAATAAAAACACTAATTAAGCTAATGGATGCATTTCTTCCAGATCAGTTATGCCGCTTCCGTAGCTGCTCTTAGCGATAAGGGTCAGTTTCCTTCTTTCCTTCGCACTACTCCAAGTGATGAGTTCCAGTCTCTTGGCATCGCCCGTTTGATCAGCTTCTTTGGATGGACCTGGGTCGGAATCCTTGCTGAGGACAATGACTATGGACTGTTAGGGAGTCAGACACTGAAAGAGCAACTGGTTAAAGCTGAAGTCTGTGTAGCCTTCCATGAAACCATCCCCTTATTTTACTCTCAAGAAAAGATAAGACACATTGTAGAGGTGGTGAAGAAGTCTACAGCCAGGGTCATTGTGGTTTTTTCCACCTCTAACAGCCTCTATCCAGTGATGCTGGCAATTTCAAGAAGTGAGGTAGTGGGGAAAGTATGGATAGCTACCGATGGCTGGGCTGATCATCCAATATTTAATAAAAAAGAGTTCTTAGAAACTCTTAAAGGAACCATTGCACTCGCAGTTCCTACAGGCAACATTCCAGGGTTCAAAGAGTATCTCTATAAACTTCACCCTTTCAGAACAGCAGGGGACATATTTGTTGAGCAGTTCTGGGAACAAATCATTGGATGTAGGTGGGCCAGCCCAAACATAGACCACATCATTCTTCAGGAACTAAGCAGAGAAGGGAAATTCTGCACAGGGAAGGAAGATGTGAGAGCCCTTAACAATCACTTCTTCGATATGACAAAGTTGAGATTTGTTTATAATGCTTATAATGCAGTGTACGTGGTGGCCTATGCCCTCCATGCCATGTCTTCTTGTGAACCTGGAAAAGGACCATTCTTCAATGGCTCATGTGCGGACATCAAACACTTTGCACCTTGGCAGGTATGTGTTAATATCTCTTTCAGATACTTATGTTTAAGTGAGCCTGACCTCTACAGTACACCACACTGCAATCATGCACTATGGGGCATGTTTCCAGTAGTTAGAAAACCAAATTCTAGACAGCTGTGCATCAGTTCACAGTCAATAGCAAAAGTGCTCATGAAGAGTCAGATAAGTTTGATGATGGAAACCTCTGATGTTATATGCATCCTGTAATGGATCTGGAAGGTGGGACTTCTCATGGTATGCTGTTGCTGTTGTTAAGTGCTGTTGAGTCACTGTTGATAGTTGTCCTGAACTGTGCTCTGTCTTCAGTTAGGCTACTCATTCTTGATAGAATGGCATCCATAGCTGCTGTAATAATATCGACCCATCTTGTTGCTGTCCTTCTTCATTTGTGTTGACCTTCTACCTTGCCAAGCATTATGTCTTTCACCAACGATCTCTCTCTTCTCTTGATGTGCCCAAAGTATGAAGTCAAAGTCTCGTCATCTGAGCTTATAAAGAAAGCTAAGATATGATCTCCTCTACTACTGACTGGTTTGTTCATCAGGCAGTCCAAGAAATACACAGAATTCATCGCCAGCGCCGTAACTCAAATGCATCAATTTTCTTCCTCTCTATCTTTTTCATTGCCCAATGTTCGCGTCTATATGATGTTATAGAAAATACGTCGGCTTGAACAAGTCAAATCTTTATATAGAGAGAGACATTTCTGATCTTGAGAATCTTGTCTAGGTCCTTCATACCTATTCTGACAAGAAAAATGTGTCATCGGATTTCTTGACTGCTTGTCGTTTCTTTATTGATAGTTGATCCAAGCAGGTTAAAGTTGTCAACTATTTCAGTTTCTTCTCCATCAACGATGAACTTATTGATTTTGCCAGTTGTCAGGATCTCTGTCTTCTTTACATTAAGGTGCAGGCCCTTTTTAAGACTATGTTCCTTGATATTGAGAAGCAAATGTTTCAGATCATCTTCACTTTCAGTAATGTAGTACCATCAGCATAGCGAAGTTTGTTGATGAGTCTTCCACCAATCTTCACACCTCGGTTGTCTTCATACAGTCCTGCTTCTTTGATGATTTGTTCTACATATAAATTAAAAAGGTATACATAATCTTTAATTGACAATGATGAGTTTGGCATGTCTCAGCTAAATGCAATTGGATTGCATAGAGGACCACTGTTACTACATCTTTTAGCTGCTTGGTATATAAGACATGAAGAAAGCAAATATTATCTGAAGATTAGAATTGAGATGTCAAGGTTGGGATATACACCATTCCAGCAGTATTTCAAAAAAGGCTCTTTCAAACATGGAGCCTTTTCTAAAATACATATAAGGATGAGTAGAAGTGTGCATGTATTTGCCAACCCATAGAGCTAGAGGAATCATTTTACAAATGTACATATGAGAAAAATGAACAGAGATAACTCAGCAACTTACAATGCAAGTGATGAAATAAAAGATTTAGTATTTTGCAAACCTATACATATAAATACAGAGGCTGCTATCTTTAATTCATTTCAATTTGGAGGGGAAAATGAACAATGAACAACTCCCTTTATTTCTACTTTTTAAAAATATATATGTGCCCTGACGTGGATAATTTTGGTCATACATGTGCATTCCTTATTTGAAATGGGGAACATGCATGTAGATTTTTGATCCATCCAGGCCACACTCTAATCACACCTCCAACACGACCCCTTGCAGTTTCAACATGTGGAATATAATTTTACAAACTCCCTCCTAGTCAAAGAGCACTGCCATGTATGTAGTTGGGGCTGACTTTATATAGTCAAGCATCGCATGTTCACCTTATATGTTTCTGAATCCCATTCAAACATCTCCTATTGACATGTAAATGCATTCATTCTGCTGCTCCTTCTTACCTTTCCTTTTGTATCTTGTCCTGCACCCCTCTTCAAGAACTTTGCTCTTCTGGCAGATCCCTTCTCTCTGTGCTCTTCTCTTCTACTGCCAATTCCAGACTTCACTCCTTTCACCTTGCTCCTCCTTATGCCTGATAGAAAATACCTGAGCCTGTGCATCAGGCTTCATCTCTGGCCCTTTTCAAATCAAGACCGAAGACTCACCTCTTTGAGGCTGCTTTTGGATCCTGATCCGCTCAGTCTCCTATGGGTTTCCTTACCATACTCCTAGATATAGCCTTGTCCTCCACTGTTGTGTTGTCTGTCTTCACAACATTGTAAGCTCTGATGAGCAGGGACCATATTTTTCATGTGTCTGTACACCGCTATGTAGTGCTATACAACTGATCAGTAGTACTAGTGGTAAAATAAGGGAGTACGGAAGTGCCAGAACGTAGGTGTGGCAGATACGCCTGTCCTTGAGCAGTGACACATGTAAGCCATAATATTCTATAACTTATGAGTGTTAATCAAAGCTGGACCTATGCTACACCCATGAGCCTACTCCGTGGAACTTACGCATGATTGGCACTTCCATGTGTGCTCACAAAATAACAGCCAGCAGATGCATACAGAAATGCTCATTCAAGTTTATAAGTCCTTTCATATGTAAATATGCGTAACTTTCTCTCACAGCCCTTAAAAACTAGCTCCATTATAGTAATCCAGATGTAAACTGAGCCCTTTCTAACATCACCGTTCACATGTGGATGGCATTTCGGTGTGTGAATGGCAGATATTTCATGTTGAAATTCTGAATAAGGCTTTAAAATAAAGGTTAGGTCTGTTGTGTGCATTTGGGGGAAATTGGCATCCCCAAAACAGTGTTGAAACAAAACAAAATCTTCGTCACATTGTTTTTCGGTCATTCGCCTTCTAGTGGAGTTGATAGCATGAAGTATTTTTGAAAGCATAAAGGGATATAATTTATTTATCTATTTGGAGTCAAGAGTTTATGAACTCAGAAACATTGCCATTTTGATTTTTCAACAATATTTTAAAAATTGCATTGAACCTATGATTATGCTTCACTGATTCTGAGGGCGAATAAATCTCCCCTTGGGTGCCTTTTTATAGGGAGACATGAAATTGGTGTTGTAAATAATCTGTAACCTTTCTTGAGTCTTGATTCTATCAAGCAACCTGGCACATAAGCAACTGTCATCCCATTCCATCCGGAGCTATCAGTCAGCTGTTCCTTATCCCTGGTAGCTGGAAGGAAGCCTGGATGCTATGAGGAAAAAGGTCTGCAAAGCTATAAAATTTCAAGTATTCAAATTTCACTTACTATTTGAGTGAGGTGGTGACGGTGAAGTGACATTATATTACATGAAAGGTGTGCAAATCTCTGTGATTATCAAGCTATTTGACATGCATTTAATATAACTCTTTCTCAGCTAAATGTGTAACAGAGAGCCAGAATACAATTGGCAAAGGTGAGGTGCCCAAGTGGCCTAATTCTATGAGTTTGGCACTGTAATGCCAATGCAAGTTTGTCTCTGCTTCTCGGCACAGCTCCTGCATTATATATGGAAAGTACGTTTCCAGAACACCATGGGCCGGGAGATTTTCTTTGATCGACAGGGGAACCCTCCAGCTTCTTATGACATTCTCAACTGGCATCTGTCTTCGAGCGACACCTTCGCCTATGTAAACATCGGCTACTATGGAGCAGCCAGTGGTCAAGATATCAAGCTCAACACCAGCGCCATTATGTGGAGTGAAGGGTTTACACAGGTGAGATGACCTTCATGTCTTAATTGCAAACTGGTTGAGAGAAAGCTCAGAACCCATCATGGGTGGAACCTTCTCTGACTCGGCAGAAATCCATTTTCAGACTTGTGGCTTTGTAACACAGAGGGGCTTGGATTTATCAAAGTTAACTTCACATTACTTTGAATATGACTGTGATTTTTGCATTTATTTTAATAATTATAGATTGTCTGGGCCCAGTAGATCAGTTACAGCAACTATCCCAGAATCAAAGGTTTGCTAGTCTGAATTCTGGGAAGATCTCTGGGAAAGAAATGTGAAAATCAGCATTAGTCAATAATCAACCGATAGTATACTTGTGTACAGATGACAAGACTTCGACTTTCATACTTTGGACACATCATGCGAAGAGAGAGATCATTAGAGAAAGACATCATGCTTGGCAAGATAGAAGGTCAACGCAAAAGAGGAAGGCCAGCAATGAGATAGATTGATACAATAACTGCTTCTACGGGTACCAGTCTGTCAACAATGAGCCGCCTGACTCAAGACCGAACACAATTTAGGATAGTTATCCAGAGGGTCGTCATGAGTCGACTCCGACTCGACAGCACTTAACAACAACAACAGTATACTTGTGTGCGTGGGAGACATTCCTACTAGAGAAAGGGAGACATTCCTACTAGAGAAAGTGAAGTAATAATTTTCCGTAGTATCTGGCAAGATCTCCTCTTGAGTAGTGAGTGCAGTTTTGGGACCATACTGACAAAACCGATGGCAGTTCAAAAGGGGGCAACCAAAATGGCACAATGTCTGCACGACAGCCAGAACTAAAATGGGAAAATGCTGATAGGATGCACACATTCAAATTTGGGTAGGGGACCTAAAGGAAGGAAAGATGAAAATAAATATAATAAAATAAGATCTCTGTGTTTTCTTCTCTTTGCAAACCCTACTGTTCTGCGTTGTAATGAATGGGTTTCCAGTACATTTGCATAACTTTGCTGCTCTGAGACTTCTGGGGATAAGAAGATGTTGTCCTTATAGCAGGGGTTCTCAACACAGTCCTCGGGTCACACCTAGCCAGTTGGATTTTCAGAACATGCACAAAGAATATGTATGAGAGAGATTTGCATGCACTGCTATTGTATGTAAATTTGTCTGATGCATATTCATTGTGGATAGCCTGAAAACCTGACTGGCTAAATGTGTCGTGAGTACTGAATTGAGAACCCCTGCAAGCTGAGAAACAGTTTGGGTATTAGTGTGCCCCAAGATTTTGGTTTCTGAGATTTGTTATAAAGATCTATTCTTTTTTATTTCAAGGAAAATCGCACAGGGAATGAGACAACCAGCAACCAAGGCTATACTGTGAAAAATAACCATCATTCTCCTTTCTCCTATAGTTTCTCAACCCTGTGTCCTCTAAACTAACAATAATGACCATCAATCTGCCCTTTCTTTCTTTCCTCACCATACATCTCCTCCTAGTGTACTCACATAACATCTTTCGCAAAATAGATATTAGCAGATAAAGACCAATTAGCCCATCCAGTCTTTCCAGTTATTCTGGTCTACAGTGTATTCCCATAACCCACCATCAATGTTCAATCTAATTTTCTGTAGGCTGTGTGCGCATAAAATATCAGCTGTGCAACTTTTGAAGGAAGGTTAAATTTTTGTGTGCCACATAACGACACTCGGAGTTATATACTTTAAAATTTGACTACACGTCAGAATACATTATGTACACCACATTGATTGCACTAGAAAACATTGTAGAACTTGTGAAAACCGGAAATACATAACAACTTTTAAATTTTAAGACATCTGTGTTGTTTTCTATCAGAATCAGAACTGTAATTTTTGTGCGCTCTGTTGTAAAGTATGTGCGCTCTCTCAGTGAGGTGCGTGCGCGCGTACACGCGCACAGCTTAGAGGGAACAGTGCCCACCATAGAGGTTTGGTCACTTCTTCTCCAAGTCGTAGAACCTTGTCCGACTCCGTTTTTCATTATCTTTGATCTTTGTATCTCTACCATCCTATAGAGCATCGAAGAATGCATGCTTCCAACACCCATCCTCGCAATATCACCAAGATTTGTAATCTAAGCACTTAACAAAATTAGAGAAGCTATTACCTGAATATTTTGATGCCATGAACTTTTTTATCATTGCCAAACTACCGTCAACCTGTTGGCATTGAACTGACTTATTTCTGGGGAATTTGTATCCTGTTGGTTCCAATCTGGCTAACCCATAACTAGTCATGTTGATAGACTATGCTTTATTATGCATCCTTTATTTTCTTCTCATTGCCTCTTCCCTTGCCTCTGCTCTTGAGAGAAGGAAGGATTGGTTGTTTGAAGACTCCAACTTCTCATCAGTGTTTTGATGACTGTCTTCAATATCCATCCCAAGCATGCTTGCATCCTGTCACAGCACCTCCATTGGTAGTAGAGTGGCCAACTGGCTCCAGATTATCAGGTTGATCTGGTCTTGGTTTTACCCACTCTATGTATGCACCTATAGTTTGACTTTTCTTAGAAAACAAAATAAAGACAACTGGATTTTAGGTGCATACATGCAATGGGGTAAACTAGAGCAAACCATTCTAAAAAATCTGGAGACAGTTGGCAACTCTAGCTTGTAGATTTTTCTAGGCATCTACCACCCTCTCACTAACAAAATATTTTCTCGTTATTACTTTCAACCTCCCTCCTTCCAAATTCATATCATGAGACTTTGACCTAGGAATTCTCGCCATGGAAAATTTCATCTTTATATTACTTCTTAAGGTCTTTCTAATATTTTAATATTTCTATCATGATGCCCACTTTCCATCTTTTACTCTACAGAGTACATTTTTGGTGTCTTAAGTCTAACGTTGGTAGGGTTAATGCTGCAGGCTCTGTATCATTTTAGTTTCCCATCTGTGAATCACTGCCATCCTTTCAATATCTAAATTAAGGTACAGCACAAAGTGGGGTCTTAGTTGTGACTTATACGAGAGCAGTATGGCATCTTTTTATTTATTTTTACTCTATTGTGTCTTGGGTAGTTTGGAAAGATGATTCATAAACGGAATAAAATAAATCAAAAATATATTTTTCTTGCTGTTGATACCTCTGCTTATACAGTCAAATGTGTGGTTAGCTTTTCATAGTGTATTTAGTACATTTATCTGGCTATCTTTAAGCTATCTGAAGTGATTACTCCTTGAACATTTTTTTCTTTAATGCTTTCTAGTCTTCTCCTCCAAATGATATCTAGCTAGTGATTTTTTCACTTTGTTGCAGGATTTAACATTTTTTAACAATGAGGTTCATTTTTCAACTTTCTAACCATGTAGCATATTTTCCTGTTTCGGTGAGCCTATTTTCATTCTTGGCTCTAAAAAAAGAAAGTCCTTTGGTTCATCATTTGAAAAGCTTCGCACCATCGGGCGCAGGTCCTCCGAACCCCCGCCACCACCAGCAGCTCTCCCCTTCCCGGGGATCGAGCCACCGATAGCTGGAGGGGCCTCAAGACAGCACTGCCCAATCGGGGCAGCTGTTCTTCATTTGAAAAGCTTCGCGCCATCGGGCGCAGGTCCTCCGAACCCCCGCCACCACCAGCAGCTCTCCCCTTCCCGGGGATCGAGCCACCGATAGCGGGAGGGGCCTCAAGACAGCACTGCCCAATCGGGGCAGCTGCTCTTCATTTGAAAAGCTTCGCGCCATCGGGCGGGCCCGCGCCTGAGGGCCTCTCCAGAGGGCCCTTTGGCGTGGACCGTGAAAACAAATCTGCAACTCTACTTCTAAGTGCACCCTCTGCCGCAGCTCGCCTGAGACCAGACGCCGAAGCAGCAGCCCGCTCAAGACACGCGTCCACACAAAAAGGAGCCTCTATGGACCAGGAGTTTCAGCTGAGCTCCCACAGCAAGTATATTCTCCACAGACTCTTCTTAAACAGCCTAATTATCTGATTGTACTATATATCATAACTCGTTGCATTCCGCTCAACTTTGTTATGTCAGTTAGGTCCACCATTACCAGCAGTCACACGCTGGATAGGAATATATTTATTATGCCAGTAACATTCAGTTATCATTGTTGCATCTCGAGTTTTACTGTTGTCAGTAGCATTTAATTATCACCATTGTATTCAACCATTACTGTGGTCAGTTAGCAGTCACTTATTACTATTGCCAGTAGCTCTCAATCATTTTAATGCTGAAGTTAGCCCAACTATGTAGTAGCGAATCCAAGTCCACAGGTGCATGCCAGCCTCCTGTAAATTAAGATATCTTATCTAAATATCTTAGTCACATTACTGTCCAGCTATTACATACCATTGAATCACCCTGATAGTTGTTCACATCTCAACTGAGACTAATATCCCCCAAAATGTATGCACTCATACCACTGTCTATTTTCTTTTTCACTTTTGGACTCCCTAGTCAGGCATTTAATACATGTGCTAAACATATCCCAATCCGTTACAGTAATAATAGGAGATGGTCAGAGAAAGTCCACCAAACTGCTCATAACACCTCCAATACTCCATATCAGCACCTACTATACATTCCCCTACAAAACATCAAAAAAACCCACCCGGACAAACATCAGCAACATCATCTACTAAAATGTGCACTTATAAACGCGAGATCTACACGCCAAAAATGGCCAGAAATCACCGACCTTATAACATTCCACGACCTTGACATATTAATGATCACGGAGACATGGTTGTCAGACTGTGATAATGCGATCATCAATCAAATGACCCCAGCCGGTTTCTCACCATATACTTGTCACAGAGCAAAACAAAAAGGAGGAGGGGTACTCATCCTCGCAAAAGCAGAACTGAAATTCAAACTAAATGACGCATCTACCTCAGCTCACCTTGACACTATTACAATATCAAACGACCAATGCACAATGAATGCACTCTACAGAGCCCCAACATCTTCTTCTGATGACCTACCAGCAATCATCAAGCTTGCATGCAACTCGAATAATCCACGATCATCAAACTGGCTAATAGGAGACTTCAACCTCCCCTCCTTACCTGAAGTACAAGCAAGAACCTTCCTCGAAGCTTTATATGACCTGGACTACAAGCAAATAGTACACTCCCCTATGCATGCAAAGGGTGGTATCCTTGACCTTATTTTTGCCCCTCAGTTTATAGCTGACACCACTCCTCAGCTGTTGACTGATATATCCCCAGTACCTTGGTCTGACCATAATCTCCTCAACTTCCACATACCAATCACATACCACCATAAGACCAGTGACAGGGCCAGCACCCCCGAACCCCGGAATACTAACAACACGATTTCGTCCACTCGACAAGGAAGATGTACTTATCAAGCTACTGCCACGCCTCGATGTTCCTATCCTTGACCCCGACGAACTTGTAGTGAATTGGAACAACAGTATTAGAGCTATAGCCTGTATTCCATCCACCAACAAGGTACCCAGGAAACGTGCGCATGCCCCCTGGTACTCTACTGACCTTCGAGCTTCCCTCTTACAACTACGTAAACTCGAAAGACGATGGCGCAGGAATCAGACTACAGTAGCCTACCACAATTATAACTCACATCTAGCACTACACAGAGAGAAAATAAGTGAAAAGAGGAAACAACATCACTCAACCATTCTAAAACGGTCTTTGAATAAGACACATGACCTATTTAATATAGTAAAATCATTAACAGGGGACCCAGCACCAGTAAGCCCACTCATGCCTCAACCACAGGATTACTCGAACTACCTGCAATCAAAAATGATCCAATCCAACATGATTCCACCTACCTGCAACCCAACCATTGCAATAAGTACACCAAAGCCTACCCTACTACTCAATTTCTCTGCAGTATCTACTAAAGAAATTGAAGACACCGTTACCTCCATTAATCTCACCACGGCCCCCAATGACCCTTGCCCAGCAAGCTGGATAAAGGAACTTCAACATGAACTAAGCCACTCATTATGCAATATAACCAACCAATCATTACTAAGAGGCGTCTTCCCACAAAGTTTAAAACACACATCAATCAGGCCCCTACTAAAAAATAGTCGCCTTGATACATCCAAAGTCGAATCCTACAGACCCATATCGAGTATTCCCCTGCTTGCCAAGATCATCGAGAAGATAGTCCAGTGACAGATCCAGCAACACGTTGACACTGAGTCACCTCTCGACCCAGCTCAACATGGCTTCAGAGAATCGCATGGGGTAGATACCATCTTAACTACCCTTTTCGACAAACTAATCACAGGAATTGATAATATACACCAAGGCTTCATCCTTATCTTTCTCGACATTGCAGCCGCCTTCGATTCTGTGAATCATAAAATACTATTACAACGTCTCCAAGAAAAAGGGTTACAGGATACTGCATTACAATGGTGCGAATCATACTTAACCAATAGATGGCAGCAAGTAAAAACAGGTAACACTTCCTCTGAGCCTTTCCTACAGAAGCAGGGAGTACCCCAGGGATCATCCCTGTCTGCTTTACTATTTAACATTTATATGCAGCCTATCTGCTCTCTGATCCGCTCCCTAAATGTAGAATGCCTGGTGTATGCTGACGACATACTACTATACATTCCATTCACTATTGAGCAGCCCGATTTCTCCCCTATCATCAGATGCTTTGATGCAGTTGCTGAATGGCTCCTCACACAAAACCTGAGGATCAATCATAGCAAGACCGATGTCCTCTTTGTCACTAGAAACCAGAAGTTCGTCACACCTCCCTACCTGCAAGTTAAAAACGCTGAACTCAAAACGAGAGACACAATCCGATATCTAGGAATTACTCTAGATCGGCGTCTAGACATGACAACCCACGTAAAGACCGTTACAAGATCAGTTTACCACAAGATACGAACCCTCCACCACCTCCGCCCACTACTCGATTTTTCGGACTATCGAACGATATTTCAGGCCCTAGTAATCCCACATCTTGATTTCGCAAACATCATCCTCCATGGCCTCCCACAGGCAACCCTCAGCCCGCTTCGGCTGGCCATGAACTCAGCTGCTGGGGTTCTAACAGGTGTATCAAAATTGGAACATATAACGCCAGTAATGAAAGAGTTACACTGGCTACCGCTACAAGCCCGAATTCAATACAAGGTACTAGTCATGACTTTCAAGGCACTGAACAACCAGTCTCCCACACCTATCAGCAATCTGATTAACAATATCTCTGAAAACAGAGTAAGACGGCCTGCACTACTCAACATGTTAACAGTACCCAAATTTACCACAAGGTGCACAAAGACAACTACTAATAGAGCTTTCTCGATTTATGCTCCGACAGCCTGGAACGAACTTCCCACCTGGATTCGATCCATACCAAGCCTCACCACATTCAGAAAAGAAATAAAACACCATCTGTTTCAAATCTACTATCCTGAAACCAGTCCTGAAAAACATAAGTCGCAGGCATTCACCCCCTGCTCTGACTATCCCAACACCCTAACCGAACATGAAAACGGTTAGCCGCCCCTCCCCTATGGCTGTATCCTGTCTCCACCAGACCGTGCTATGATCACATGAAGAGTTTAAGTATTAGTTGTATATAACTCTATGTAAATTTTATGTGTATATATCTTATAAATAGTTTCCCCCGTTCTCCACTTATGATTGTACCCCTGTTCTATGTAAGCACATCGTGTTATGTAATACATTGTTGCATTGTTCAGTTATAATGTAAACTGCGCTGATCTTAATAGCGCGGTATATAAGAAAAATAAATAAATAAATAAATAAAATAAATCATTAATAGAAAAATGTGTTGTGTCCCTCTTCACTCTTCTCTCTGTTAAGGCTCCCATCTCTACCTGCAGTGAAAGCTGCCGTCCTGGGTACCGGAAGGCTATTTTGGATGGGCAACCTGTCTGCTGCTTCGACTGCATCCCCTGCTCTGAAGAAGAGTTTAGCAACCAAACAGGTGAGTGCTATAAATGCCATTCTGTAGCAAGTATGTTTTGTAGGATGGAAAAGGTGGTATTAGGGAGAATAGGGGTACAACATACATGCTCTAGTTATAATAGTTATATAAATAGTTTACTTATTTAACTTTCCCAGCATACCTCTCCATCTGATCGCATGACTCCACTCCTCATTCAATCTGCATATTATTACGCAGATGACATCCTGCTGCTCTTTCACACAGATCCCCATTCACCTGTTCTAACTATATTGAATAACTGCCTTTTTTAGTAGCCACCTGGCTTCATGTTAACTACTTAAGACTCAACCGCATCAAAACCTCAGCTCTCTGGCTGACAGACTCCTCCATGTCTCCCACTATCTCCTCAGCCTTTGATAATATTGCTATTCCTCTGGTTCCTTCAATGTGATATCTTGGAGTCATGCTCGACATTTCTCTTTCTTTTAAAGACCATATCAACACATCTGTCAAACGTTTCTTTTATACATTATGTCAAATTTGCACATTCTGTTCGTATCTTTCAGAATCCTCCATTTTGACTTTGCTCCTTACTCTTGTCATGACTCGATTTGATTATTGTAAAGTTATTTATGCTGGTTTATCTCAACAACAACTCAAAAGATTATAGTCCATTCAAAATACTGCAGTTCGCCTTTTATACCATGCCTCAAGATCTGATCGCATGACTCCACTCCTCATTTAATCACACTGGCTGCCCATCACCCATCGGATTCAATATAAATTCTTAACACCCACTTATAAAATTCTGTACTTTAGGATGCCAGCATACCTCTCCATTTTCTCTCATGTTACACGACCCCCCCTCGGTTACTGCGTTCAGTACAGGGCTTCCGTTTACATCTGCCCTTGCCTTCACAGGCCCACTACAAAACTACTAGATGGGCTGCTTTCTATCTTTTAGGTCTTGCCCTGTGGAACTCACTACTGGCTTCATTCAGACTTGAAGTGTCTTACTCAAAGTTTAAAAATGCCTGAAAAAAACATCTACAGGGTGGCCCAAAAAAGTGAGAACATCTAGTATCATATAAGTTATTTAAATATTCAAAAAGACAAATGTAAACGATTGACAAATTAAAAAAAAAAAAAGATGGTGACCGGAAATTGTCGAAATAAAGATGTTATATAGCTAAAAAAGTTAAATAAGTAAACTATTTAAGCTATTAATTTATGAGATGTTCTCACTTTTTTTGGGCCACCCTGTATTTTGCCAGGCCTACGATCTGCCCATTAATACTGGACATAACAATGGAACCTAGCTCTACTCCTTCTCCTCTTCTCTCCCCCGCCCCCTTTCCTCTTTTAGTATTTTCTGACTTTGGCTTTTGATTTTAAAATGGAGTTCCTTTTCCTTTCAATTTAATTTTAATTTTGTAATTTATACTGTAAACCACTTTGATAAAATTGAAGGGCCATATATCATATTTTTAATAAACTGTAAACTGTAACAGGATACTAGGCTTGATGGACCATTGTTTTACATAAAAGTTATTTTGCAACTCAACAAGCCGATAGACATAAAGAAGCTGGGAAAGGATACAGCCAATCTAAAAATGAAATTGTACTCCTTTTCTCATTTTTTCTGATTTCATAATTTCTTCTGATGAAAGCCACACATGGAATTGCTTCTTCCTACAGATGCTACAGAGTGCATGAAATGCCATGATGACCAATGGCCAACCAAGAGACAGGATGGATGCCAGAAAAAGTTAATTGACTTCCTGTCCTATCAAGAAACCCTGGGCATGGCTCTGACTATTATTTCTGTGCTTGGTGCCCTGGTGACAGCCATTATTCTTGTAGTCTTCATCCAGAACCACCACACCCCAGTTGTGAAAGCAAACAACCGTGAGCTCAGCTACCTGCTATTAGTGGCTCTTTTCCTGTGCTTTGGGTGCTCGTTAATGTTCATAGGCCACCCTACAACGCCAACTTGCATTGTGCGGCAGATTGCATTTGGTATTGTATTTGCCATCTGCATATCTTGCGTGTTGGCTAAGACTGTTATGGTGGTTATAGCCTTCAAGGCCACCAAGCCAAACAGCAACCTCAGATCATGGGTAGGGCCCCGACTACCCAATGCCTTGGTGCTTTCCTGCAGTCTGGTCCAAGCCCTCATCTGTGTCATTTGGCTGATGGTGGCTCCCCCATTTCCCCAAATGAACATGAAATCCCAGATGGGGAAGATAATCGTTGAATGCAATGAAGGGTCATTGACTGCATTCTGGTGCATGCTGGGATACATGGCTTTTTTGGCTACTGTCAGCTTCATCGTGGCCTTTTTCGCTAGAAAGTTACCAGACAGCTTTAATGAAGCTAAGTTCATCACCTTTAGCATGCTTATATTTACTGCCGTGTGGCTCTCTTTCATCCCTGCTTACCTGAGCACAACAGGGAAATACACGGTGGCTGTGGAAATATTTGCAATTTTGTCCTCCAGTGCTGGGTTAATGGGCTGTATATTCTTCCCCAAATGTTACATCATCTTAATCAGGCCAGAGATGAATACGAAGGAATTCCTAATGGGGAAACCCACAGGGCATCTCAAGAAAGCAAAGTAATTGTACCGCAATAGACACTTTGCATTTTTTCCTAGCAAAAAAAGTGCTGGTATTCATATGTATGTGAGGGCTCTTTCATTAATTAATGAGGACCATGGGTCATTTTTAGCAGGCAACAAAAAAGATGCTGGTACTCAGAACCACTGAGAACACCCTCAAAAAAAGGCCTGAACTGACTGATCAAAAAACACATGAGTGTGCATGGTATAATCTTGTTTTGTGCATTTACATTTTACCAAAACGGCATCCCTAAGGAATTAAAGAAAAACCTGAATTAAGAAAACCATTTGGATCCCTTCTGAAGGCATAAACATTAGAACTTATGAATAACGGGCCCGATATTCCTAAGAGGTTACATGGTTTACAGACCAGTGAACAGTGTGACTGTCTCTGAGTAGGATATTCAGCGGCACTAACGCAGTTCGTGCCTCTGAATATTCTAGGATACTGCCGCTATACGCCCCGATGCTAGATGGTTAGCATCGGGACGTTCCAGGGGTGGTACTTTGGGATAACCGGTCGGCAGCGATATTCAGTTATCCCAGTTATCCCCCAGCGGCCCAGTTATTCCTCAGCGGTGAAGGTTAGGTGCAGCGGAAGCTAACCAATGAAGCTAACCAGGTAGTGGGTGAATATCGCTTCTGCCCGGTTAGCTTCTGTGCTGTGCGGCAGACCCGGATATCCAATGCCGGCGGCCGGATATGGTCCCAGCATTGAATAGTCGTGTTGACTCTCCAGTGCCGACAGCTGGGCGCTGTACTCGCGCTAGCCACCGTCACTGAATATGGGGCCCAGCATCATTGGATCATGATAGGATTATCTTTGGCAATTCTGTTCTTGTTGAAGAGGGGGGTACACATAGCCCAACCTGGGGACGGGCAGTTTTCAGAACCCTTTATGCCTCTAAGCTGGCTGTCTGACCTCACTCAACATGCCAAGTTACCTAGTTCCAGGAGGGAGATTGTAGACTAGTCCTGGATTTCTGACAACCCCATCCTGAGGTATTATTGGACCTGTAGCACTGATTTCATTCAGCAGAATCAGGGGCTGCCCATACCATTCGGCTTTGGGATGTCAATTCAAAATAAGGACTGGCCAAAAAGTCTCTCTCCTGGGACTGGGCATCATGGCGGCTCTGTGCATGTTCTTTCAGACATATTTAAAGGAGTTGAGAAAGCAGGTGGAAATGTCGATGGGTAGTTTGTACCTGTGGCCTTTTTCAAAACAAAATTGTAAGTATGTTTTTTTTCCTTGAGACTTGGTACAAAGGCTGCGGATAAAAAGTATTGATGGGCTTTGCAGCAAAGTGCACGGTTTGAAAATTGGTCCTTATGGAAGTTTTGTTGCAGCCATGAAAGGGATTTAAAATTGATACAGTAAATTATAATGGGCTATATTTGGTATTGGGAGTTTTTCCATTTTGATTTCCTTACGTGTTCATTAAATATGGCGCTCTCTATCTCCCCGAGTCATAGACTTTTGATGTTTTCTTATTAGGACTGCTTAGTTATTACTTACATAGTTTTTATTTGAATAAACCATTACTTTTTTGATTACTTTGAAATCAGTTTAAAACCTTAATTCAAAAAAGGAACTTGGCCCCTATAAGTCTTGTTAATGTCTCAGGAGTTAGACATCCCTCCTCAAAATTCACCTCTTTCTTGCCGCTTTTGACCTTCCGCCCTTGGTCACTTGACCCCTCCTTCCTTCCTATGACTGACTGCTTCCTGTCCTATCATATTTTGTAGTTCTTTTTGTTATCCCTGGTACTAGCCTCTT
Source organism: Ichthyophis bannanicus (assembly GCA_033557465.1). Lineage (NCBI taxonomy): Eukaryota > Metazoa > Chordata > Amphibia > Gymnophiona > Ichthyophiidae > Ichthyophis > Ichthyophis bannanicus. The sequence continues at coordinate 39,839,362 of CM066051.1, read as the reverse complement.
TTCCTGTATTTTTACTTAATTGTAAACCGCCCTGATTTCATAAAGGTTGCGGTATATTAAATGAGAAAATAAAGTTCAGATACTGGACACTGCAGCTCAAAGTATGTCAGAGACAGCATACGTCCTGTCCCTCCCTTTCTCTGCCTTCACAATTCATCACCAGTAACAGCTTTTTCACACACACACACACACACACACACACACACACACACACACACACACACACGACACACACACACGGGAGAGGGGATTGGTCACTGATCTTGACGAGCCACCTAGGAGAATTGGCAACAACAACAAGCATGGAGTAGAGTAGGGCTGTGGTCCACTCATAGGAATAATTGGGGGTAAGACGGGTCAATAGAGAGAAGCTGGCATAAAAAAAAGCAGAGGCAATAGCCAGAGCTGCAATACAAGATGTTGAGAAGGGATAAGAAAGAGAGGGGGCATGCAGAGAAGAAGCAGGGGCAATCAACTGAATTAGAAAGCCAGATGGTGATGTATCGGGGCAACTGGAAGAAACAGTCCATGAACACCTCAAGCTAAATTCTGATAGAAAACGACAACTGCCCCTGAAGTTTCTGGAGAAAAGCAACGTTCTTCCCATCTCCTCATTTAAGTTTCGAGGGAAAATGACATTTGAAAGAGAGTGCAGTCAATTTCCTTCGCACATCTGAAACAGCGACGCGTTTGCCCCTGGATTTAAGTTCCTGCAACATGTGGAAAGAGAACGGTGTCATAGAATGAACAGCACTAGCCAATCTTTGAGTGCAAATACTGCGGGTGGGCTTTCACAAGATTCTTCTATTTCCCTTTTGTTGACTGAGGTGAGCAAAATTCCCCTGCAGTGCTTTTTTTGTCACCAGGTAGCCTATCTGTGTGACAAAAAGTTAGGAACATTGATGTGGGGGGGGGGGGGGGGACATATTCAAAACGATTAATATGGTGCTAATTGTGCTGAATGGGATATTCAGTGAGCATACCCGGTTTGTGCCACTGAATCTCCCTCTAACACTGCTAGATGTCCTGATACTAACCACTTAGTATCGGGGCGTTCCGGGGGTGACTCCGTGATAACCTCTACCCACTTACCTTAAAGCAGCTAAAGTTACAAAGAATAAAGGCTTCAGTGTTAGCCGGTCAACCTGGATATTCGATGCTCATGGCTGGATATAACCCCGGCCGGCACGCAATATTCAGGTCTGAGTTAAAACGGCGACGGCCAGCCACTTTAACAGCGTCGGCTGCTCTCGCTGAATATCAGCTCCATGAATAATATACTTGGCTAAGTTATGATAAAGTGTAGCAGCAGAGCGCAGACAAACCAATGATACCAGGAGTCTGTTCAGAAGGTCCAAATCATTTATTTGTGCACAAGTCTCAAGCAAAGTCAATTTCAAAATGGCTGAGCAATGTTCTCTGGCAATACAACAACTTTTATAGACTTTTGCTCCATTCTAGGTATAGAAAAACATTTCATTGGTCCCGGTACCCTCCCGTACCTCCCGTACCCCTTCTATTGGTCCCGGTACTGATATGATTATCCAATTATGTTCTTTGAGTGGGCTCAGCACCTGCTCACCCCCCTTCTAGTCCCAATTACAATGGCCAGTTCACCAACTTGTTACTTTCCTTCTTTCAAGGCCATTGAGCTAGTTTGTATGTGTAGGGAAGCAGGGCTCTGTAATTTCTCTGTCAGCAGTTTTAAACATATTTTTCTGTATTTTTCCATCTGTTCTGCTTGTCTAAGCTAATTCAATACTTTTACTGAGTTCTAATTCTACAGCAGCATATTGGGGGATGTGCAATTCCTATGGGCCTCTTCACAAGCTTCATTTACAGGTCAAGCTAGTTAGGCTTGCTTGCTTATGTCAGACACTGTGAATCACAGGCCTTCACCTGCCACATTCCCCCCTTTGATTAATCTCACCCTATTACTTAATAAGGTGTGAGAATTAAATCACTTCAAAATAGTTATACTATGGTTGGAGGATTCCGACTATATGCAGGAGGTTTAGGTTGATATAAGGCCATAATCTTAGTTGCGGTCTTCCGCTCTACTGTACTTTCAATAGCACTATGAATAGAACGCATACAACATGGGATTATACATGGTAACAGTAAAATCACCGCAATGATTATTAGTACTAATATAAGGAAAGTCTTAAGTCCTCCTAACCATGAGAAAATATTAGCAAACCAGTTAGGTAATCTTAGTGGGTGCCAAGTCTGTACTGGCACATAAGCATGTTTTCGCATATCTTCAGCAAGTTCTTCAACTACTTGACCCTTATCATCTATTTTTAAACAATTGGTTAAATTCAGCTTACCACATACTCCTCCTTCAGATGCTAACAAATAATCAAGTGCTAAGCGATTCTGGTATATAGCAGTGCGCATTTGGGTACTCTGTCTAGCTAAAAGTGTGAGAGCTTGGCTAGTTTCATTAGTTATTATTTCAACTACTGCTTGTAAGCGGATAATACGATTAATCATATAAACTGGGGTTCTATAGCCCCATGTGCCATCTTGTTCCCAAGTGGCAGGTCCATAGTAATCAATGATTCTTTCTGGTGGCCAGTCATCACCCTGCCATTTTTCCCACTTACCTATCTGCAGAAGTGCTCTCTTCTGTCTTAGTGCTCTTTTGTGTCTGTGAGTAGTGTATACTGGGTATCCTAATTGTTCTCCATGTTCTGTGGGTAGGAGAAAGAAAGAAGGTCTGATGGTCCCTAAGACACATGCTCCTCCCCAGTGTGGTGGGAGTCGAGCATATGCTCTGTTTCCACAGATCCAATATAGGCCAGGTGGGGCTTGCCAGGCATGAGGCTTGGCAAGATTTGTCCATAAATGAGAAAGCTCAGGAAATCTAGCTAGTGGGTTAGGTGGTTCAGGTTCTTTAATTCCTGACCACCAAGACGTCTTTTTGGTGGTGGCATTATAAATCTTTTGGTTGAGACAGACTAGCTGTCCTACCTGCTGGGTAAACTGAGGTCCAGTTCTGGCATAGCAAAGACGTCCAACAATTGAGTGCGCTAACACCCATTCGCTAGTAGTCTTGTGTAATTCAGTCTGATTGTAAGTCAGAGAATAATTTAATTCTTGGGCCTCCCATGGCCACTGGTCACCCATCTGTGTTCCGCCACAGAAATAACAATCTGAGATTTTAAGACTAGATACTACCGCTCCAGCTAATTCTAAGAATAAATTCTGAGAAGGATTAGGGATCTCAAACTTATTTACATGCATGGCCTCATAGAAAGTGTTATGGATGTGATATTTAGATGACCTGTGGGCTTGGGTATTCAATCTTATATACACAATGGTTCCTGGATCTGATCCGGAACTTGCGATACGTAAACCAAACTTGTATCCTTGTTTCCATACATTAGGATTACGTATCCATAATTGTAAAGGGTTACAGGCACCTTTCTTACATTTGTCATCTGGTTTTGACTTAGTTAAAGTGGCCACTCGATTATCTATATCTTCTTCTACTATACCAGCATTCCATGTAGCATAAAAGACGCATTCCCAATTTGGGCAATAGTAATCTACTGCTGTTGCAGTACTATATGAACCCTTCTTACCTGTACACTTCCCCCATCCTGTGGCAACTTCTGGGCACATATACTTATGATCATTACGGTATGCTTTTTCCCAGGTACCACATTTGGAGCGACTATCTCTGTTTATAACATCACATGCATCAAATTTCAAAACAGCAGGTTTACTAGAATCTTTAAGTGGTTGTGTGGCATTGATTAAAGGTCCATCTGCATCATTCCATCGTATTTCCAACGTGTAATAGGATGGATTCTGATGTGGATTATAGCATACTCTAGATTTACCTTTAATACAAACATTTAGTTCAGTGGTGTTATAAATACACCGAGTCTCTTTACCAGTGCAGGTATAATAAGAATGGTAAAGCAGAGTCTGAGTTACTTTCGCTCCAGTCCGAGTGGAAGTAATGCATGCAGTGCATGGAGGCAATGCATAAGTTAGTTCAGAGCCTCCAAGATAGGCAACCAGGGCAAAGCAAAGATAAAGATACATGTTGATTGGAGTTCTTCTGAATCTTCAGCTTGCAGATCTTGACCACGACGTTCTTTTCTTCGTCCCGTTTGCTAATAAAGCAATTCAACGGGTGCTGAGTGTTGATTGAAGATCCTCAAGTTGTCCATCACACATTAACCAACTTAGCAATTTCAGTTGGCTTCTGAAGTATGGTCAATCAATGTAGCATCAAAGTAGTGTGTAAAATCACACACATGAGGTTCGTTGAAACAAACTCTTGCTGTATGGAAAACAGCAATCCTCTTCGAAAGACTTGGCTACTGCAGGGCACTGTGACAAAGTGTCTAAGCAGCTGGTTGCCGTCTCAGAGTAACTCGCAAAGGTGCATCAGGATGCTGTTCTGCTGTCCACTGCTCAGGTTCGGGATCAGCTGCGGGCTTGACTCTGCTGTGGTGGATCCAGGAATCGATTTCTGCTACCTTTACTGCAGTTGGGGTAGACAGGATGACGGTGTATGGTCCCTTCCAATGGGGTTCCAACGGTGTCTTTTTCCAATCTTTGATCCACACCGAGGTACCAGGCTGGTAGGGATGCAAGGGTTCCGTCAAGTTGATAGGCAACTGGTCTTGGATCCACGCATGGAGGGTCTGCAGAACAAAACTAAGAGCTAGGAGTTCTTGCCTGGTTATTTCTGAACCAATTTGGGCTAGACTTCCTTTAATTCCCTGCACTATTGGTGGGGGTTTACCATACAGAACTTCAAAAGGGGAAAATCCTGTTGACTTCACAGGAGCTGAGCGTATTCTGAGTAAAGCTATTGGGAGCACTTGGGGCCACTTCAGGCGTGTCTCCTGACAAAGCTTAGACATTTGGGCTTTTAAAGTACGATTCATTCGCTCAACTTTCCCTGAACTCTGGGGTCTGTATGCAGTGTGAAGCTTCCATTGTATCTGTAGGGCTTTTGCTAACTGTTGAGTAATCTGAGAAACAAATGAGGGCCCATTGTCTGACCCTATTACTGCTGGAATTCCAAACCTAGGGACAATCTCTCTCAGTAAAACTTTGGTGACTTCTTGAGCTTTTTCAGTTCTGGTTGGGAAGGCTTCTACCCACCCAGAGAATGTACAAACTAATACTAATAGGTAGTGATATCCATTGGCTTTTGGCATGTCAGTAAAATCAATTTGCAGGTGGTGCATGGGGGTTACACCTCCTGACTGAACTCGGGGTGGTGGTGTGGGTCCTTGTTTGGCATTATTTTTGGTACAAATTAGACACTGGCGTGCCACTGAAGCTGATAGGGCTGCTAACATAGTAATGCAGAAATGTGGTCTGAGTGCTTTTTCCATAGCACTTTTCCTATAGTGGGTGGCTTCGTGGAAGGCTTTGACAAAGGATGGACCTAACAATTCGGGAATTACTATTCGTCCTGGGGGTTGACTGCCCTCTGCTGGTGGCAGCTCAATCCACCCATCTTTCAGTACTCCATCTTCCTTGTTACAGTAGTAATCTAATTCTTTGGTGGTATATCGTGGTGTCCATAAGTTCAAGGGTACTGGAAACAATGCTGCCTGCATCGGCATAGCTTGTGGTGTAATTTGTCCTGTCATAGCTGCTTGTCGTGCTGAGGCATCTGCAAACCTATTTCCTCGGGCAACTTCTCCTTTTCCTGCTTGATGTCCTCTGCAATGCATGACAGCTACACGAGTTGGGGCCCATACTGCATCAAGTAACATCAGTATCTCAGGGCCATACTTGACTGATTTTCCTCTGGACGTGATGAGCCCTCGTTCTTTATAGAGAGCTCCATGGGCATGTAGGGTAGTGAAGGCATATTTAGAGTCTGTATATACATTTAGCACCAGTTTTGCACCTAACAGTAGTGCTCGAGTAAGTGCTATCAATTCTGCTTTCTGGGCTGCTGTACCTGAGGCTAGAGCTGATGACTCAACGACTTCATGTTGAGTGACTACTGCATATCCAGCACAGCGTCGTCCGTTGATGATGAGACTGCTTCCATCTACGTAATAGACTTGGTCAGGATTGTCTATGGGCACATCTGTCAGGTCAGGTCGGCTGGAGAATACAGTGTCCATGACTTCTATACAATCATGTTCTGGGAGTTCTTCACTAACAGGTATCAATGTGGCTGGATTCAAGGCATGGCTCACTTCCAGTTGTATCTGTGGGTTTTCACATAACATGCTCTGATATTTCAACATTCGGGAATTGGTGAGCCAATGATTTGCTTTCTGTTCCATAAGGGCAAGGACTGCATGTGGCACAGTGACTCGTAGATTCTGTCCTAGTGTGAGCTTGTCTGCTTCACTCACTAACAATGCTGTAGCTGCAACTGCTCTCAAGCAAGGTGGCCATCCTTTGGCCACAGTGTCCAATTGTTTCGATAGGTATGCTACAGGTCGCTCCCAATTTCCCAATTTCTGAGTCAACATGCCTAAGGCATTTCCTTGTGCTTCATGTACAAACAAGTGAAAAGGCTTGTGAACATCTGGTAGTCCAAGGGCTGGTGATGACATCAATTCTTCCTTTAACGTCTTGAAGGCTGTATCCTGCTCAGGTCCCCACTCCAGTGGCGACTTTTCTTCTCCTTTTGTGGCTTCATACAGTGGTTTGGCGATTTGGGCAAAGTTGGGAATCCAGATTCGGCAGTATCCTGCCGCTCCCAGAAAGGCTCTGACTTGCTTTCTGGTAGTTGGGGTTGGAATTCTGCATACTGCTTCTTTTCTCTCTCTGCCTAATTTTCGGCTTCCTTGGGTTATACGAAAGCCCAAGTATTTCACTTCTTTTTGGCATAGTTGTGCTTTTGCTCTGGAAACTTTGTATCCAGCTTCATCTAGTAACTGCAAGAGGTCTTTGGTGGCTTGTATACATTCACTTTCTGATACAGCAGCTATCAGCAGATCGTCCACGTATTGGAGAAGCACTCTCTTCCCCGGGGCCACTGGATAGCTTGAAAGGTCTTGGTTTAGTGCAGCACTAAAGATGGTAGGCGAATTCTTGAATCCTTGGGGTAACCGTGTCCAAGTAAGTTGGCCCCCTCTTCCAGAGATGGGGTCCTGCCATTCAAATGCAAATAATATCTGACTTATGGGGGCTAATCTTATGCAAAAGAATGCATCTTTTAAATCTAATACAGTAAAGTGGGTAGCTTCTGCAGGTATCAGTCCTAGAAGAGTATAAGGATTGGGTACAACTGGATGTATGGTCTCAACTGCTTCATTCACTCTTCTTAGATCTTGCACTGGGCGGTAGTCATCTGTTCCAGGCTTTTTCACTGGCAGAAGTGGAGTGTTCCATGGGGATTGACATACTTTCAGTAGGCCATGTTCTAGTAATCTTTGCAAGTGGCGGTGGATGCCTTCAATTGCAGCTCTTGGGAGAGGGTACTGTTTGACATGTACTGGTGTAGCACTAGGCTTCAGGGTTACAATTACTGGAGCTATATGTTTGGCTAGGCCTGGAGGACTGCCTTCTGCCCATACTCCAGGTGGGGCATCAATACTTTTCAAAGTCTGTTCAAAATAGGTGTCTTGGACAGAATCATCACTGTAATATCTCCATTCTTCTTCTCGGGGAACTGTAAGCAGCATTATTCCTGCTGGTTTGGCTTGAGAATTTACTGTCATTTGCATTTCTCCTCTTTCAGTGAAGGATATTTGGGCTTGTAGCTTGGCTAACATATCTCGTCCCAGTAGTGGCACTGGACATTCAGGCATGTAAAGAAATTGATGAGTTATTTGTTGTCCTTCTAGACTGCATATGCGATTCTGAAGAAAAGGTTTTGTAGCTTTGGCACCAGTTGCTCCTACAATGGTGACTGCTTTTGTAGAAAATGGGGCTATCTTCTTGTCTACTACTGAATGTTCTGCTCCAGTATCAACCATAAAGTTCATAACTTGGTCTCCTATTTGTATTCCGACCATAGGCTCCTGGAGACCTAAAGCAAATTCGGAGCCCGGTCTGTCCTAATCCACATCATCTTCATCATGGGCTGTCATAGCCAATGCTTGTATGGCTTCTCCTCTTTCACGCTGGTATTGCTCTCGATTGGCTCCTCCGCGGTTCCGGGGACGGTCTCGTCTTTCTTCTCTCCATTGATGATTGGTTTTGTCATCTTGATGGGCGTCTTCGAGTTGCGGGCATGCATCTGTCCAATGTCCTTCCTCCCTGCAGTAGGCGCATTGGTTTACGCCTATTTGGGGCCGGCTTCCACTTCGGCCCCGCCCCCTTCCTCTGCTCCGTCGACTAGGGATACCTCCCCTTTTCTGTTCAACTATGGCCGCAGCCAAAAAATCAGCTTTCTTCTTCATCTTTCGGTCACATTCTCTCTGCCTTTCATTATCACGATTCACATACACTTTATGAGCGACTTCCAATAACTGAGTTGCATTCATGCCCGCAAACCCTTCTAATTTCTGTAATTTACGTCTAATGTCTGGTTGGGACTGATTTACAAAAGCAGAATTCACCATGCATAAACTTCCTGGTGCATCGGGATCATAGGGAGTATACATTCTATATGCTTCAGTTAATCTTTCATAAAACACTGCTGGGCTCTCATCTATGCCTTGGGTAACTTCAGTAACTTTGGAAAGATTCATAGCTTTCTGGCCCCCCCTTTTCAGGCCTTGTATAAAGCCTTGGCGAAAACGGGCTAGGGCTCTGGATCCTCTTTCTGTATTTGGATCCCATCGGGGGTCTTCATTTGGGAATTCTCTTTGGGCCGCTTCCCGATTATCTATTCTTTCCTCCCCCCTTTCTCCTGGAGCTACCGGGTTATCTGCCAGCCAGTCTATAGCTGCTTTTCTAATTCGTGTCCGCTCCTCTGTAGTAAATAAGGTGGACAGGAGCTGGTGGCAATCTGCCAATGTTGGTTGGTGGGTTTCCATAATAGTATTCACTAACTCTGTAAGCTCTTGGGGCTTATTGGTATAGGAGGCATAATGTGTCCTCCAATTTAACAAATCAGTGGTAGAGAAGGGGACATACACATAATTTAGGGGTCCCGCCACCACCTCATTATCTTCATTTCTTATGGGTATTCCCGGGACTTGCCGTAAAGGCATCATCTTGGCAGTAGATGTCTTTTGGGATCTGAGAGATATTCTCGTAACTGTCCTGTCAGGGGTTATTTTCTTCTTTTCTTCATGCTTTATTTTAGATTTACTTTTTACTGGCGAGCTAACACTGGCAGCCACTTTTACACTGTCAGTATCACTCGGGGAATTTTCAGCTTCTTCCTTCTCTGTTTCTGTATCTGATTCTCCTTTTTCTGTCTCGGTAGAATCATCTTCTTCAATCAAAGGGAGCTCATCTACCTGCTCTTTGGGTAATGACTCAGGGGTTCGGTCCCGTTCCTGCTGTCTCCGGGGCTCTGGGGCAGGACGTGGGGCTATTCTCACTGGGCGCTGAGTTTGGGGCTGTCGGGTAATCATTTCTGGGGAATCAGGATCTACCAGGATGGGTTTCTTCCTGGATTTCTCACCTTTTCCTTTCTTTCTAGGCTGTTCTATTTTCTGACTATAATCTGTCTTTGCTAACATTATTCTGCACTGCTCTTCATAACAGCACTTCGCCCAAGGGGGCGGATCTTCACAAATACTTAACCAGGAATCTATATAGGGGTACTGATCGGGGTGCGCTATTCGCACTCTACGGTGAACTAACTGAATAATTCCTACATTAAAGGTTCCCTCTCGGGGCCAGGTAGGGTCTAGATCGGGCCACTCCCTAGTACACAAAATCTGTAAACGGGCTGCAGTCATTTTAATACCATAATCTCCAGAATATCCTTCTTTAAAATGTGCGATCATACATTCTAATGGAGTGTTCCTAGTAGACCCCGCCCCTCCCATTTCGATGTGTGCGCGCAACAACAGACAAAAGGGAAAAGGAGGGCGGACCGTGGGTAAGGGGTCCTCACTGTCCTAGAAACATTTAAGGAGAACAAATAACAAGACAAGACGACAGTCGCTTCCCCCTTTTTGTGACCTGAACGCGGTCGCCCGGTCAGGAAATGCGCTACTCAGGGGTCCGCCTTCGCTTGGTCCGTGCTGCCAGACCTCTCATTCACACTTCATTCATACAATCATGCTAGCAACGTATCCCAGAATGCATTCATTTCTATCTATTCTGACTAGTCTTGTTCAATTTCCAAAATACAAGAAGACGGGGGTTTCGCCCTGCGAATACCCATGCGGGGTTACTCGGCCCGTCTTTGAGAGGTGATCAAGCTCTCTTACCAATTTCCAAGTTCCAAGTTCAAATGGCAGCACTGCTCTTTCTTATCTGTCTAGACATAACAAATCAAAACTTTACTCACCGGATCCGGTCCTCAAACTTCCCAAGCAGGCGCATGAGTTGGACCTCGGACTCCCCTCACTCGGGTTCGAGGTGTTGGCTCCAGCCGGGTCCGGCACCCGCCGAGGTCCGACCAGCTCCCTCCGATGCAAGGGACCGGCGGCGCCAGGGAGCAGCCCCCGTCGGAAGGACACGATCCCGGCAGGACCAAACCTAAAAAGGCGGAAAGTCGTGGTATATTGCCCTATATACACTCTGATTCCACAACTTCCCGGCCAATGCACCAAGAATATGTAGCAGCAGAGCGCAGACAAACCAATGATACCAGGAGTCTGTTCAGAAGGTCCAAATCATTTATTTGTGCACAAGTCTCAAGCAAAGTCAATTTCAAAATGGCTGAGCAATGTTCTCTGGCAATACAAAAACTTTTATAGACTTTTGCTCCATTCTAGGTATAGAAAAACATTTCATTGGTCCCGGTACGCTCCCGTACCTCCCGTACCCCTTCTATTGGTCCCGGTACTGATATGATTATCCAATTATGTTCTTTGAGTGGGCTCAGCACCTGCTCACCCCCCTTCTAGTCCCAATTACAATGGCCAGTTCACCAACTTGTTACTTTCCTTCTTTCAAGGCCATTGAGCTAGTTTGTACGTGTAGGGAAGCAGGGCTCTGTAATTTCTCTGTCAGCAGTTTTAAACATATTTTTCTGTATTTTTCCATCTGTTCTGCTTGTCTAAACTAATTCAATACTTTTACTGAGTTCTAATTCTACAGCAGCATATTGGGGGATGTGCAATTCCTATGGGCCTCTTCACAAGCTTCATTTACAGGTCAAGCTAGTTAGGCTTGCTTGCTTATGTCAGACACTGTGAATCACAGGCCTTCACCTGCCACAAAAGAACACTAGCAGGAAGGGGGAATGGACTGTCTCTGGTCGGACCCCACCTAGAATGCTGTGCGTAGCTTTGGAGTCCACATCTACAAAAAGGCAGCAACAAGGACAAACTGATGGAACTAATGATGTATGACCCCTCTTGAAGAAAATGAAGGTTATTTAAAAAAATCCAAGTGTCGTGCTATTTCTAGATGGCAGCTAATATGTATGAACCTAGCTGTTAATGATATCCTAATAAATTACTAATTAGCTGTCAAAGATGCCATCAGCAAATAAATGAAGACCCGTTGCCTGCCCTGACGATAATCATAAGGACATGGGGCAGTTTTAGTGGTGCATTGTGGGAAAATAATCTGTTCTCTGTAGAGATGACAGTGGAATGAATGGTATCTATGACATTATAATAATGATGCTGATGACATCACAGTGACATAGTAGTCATTAGCCAATAAGAACTTGTTAACTTGCCTGGTAACCTCCTCCCTCCCCCCCCCCCCTCCACAGGTTTATACCGCATCACCATGGATGCTGCTTTGATCACCGGGGCAATAAGACACCTTTCAAATCTTCCGAATTGAAGGAGAAAATGTAGTATGATAAACCGAATCACAGAAGCAAACTAAGGAATTTATTGTACATATCTTTATGTATTTGATACTGCATGTTACAGTGCAGTCTGAGGATGAGATATCTCTGCTTTAACACACCATATCCTGATTATAACCTGAGGAGAAGCACGTCCCCTTTCATTATTATTTAGAGCCTAATTCAGGGCTTCCCAAACTTGTCTTTCGGACTTCCAATCAGTTGGTGTTTCAGAACATCCCTATGGATATGCATGAGATTAATTTTGCATATATTGGGTCTCCTTTAGCATCTGTTTGACTGTACTGTAATAAAACTACTTCAATCTACTCATTTCAAAGTTCATTCCTCTGTTTTATCAATCATGTACTCTCCTGCGGCTTGTGCAAACCACAAAACAATTAGCAATTATTTCATCATGGAAATTGGTCTTTATCATAAGGGAATTCATAAAAAGTTATAAGCAAGTAATCAGCAGCCCCAGTGTCAGATGGTGTGTGGTCTCCAGCTTAGATTTGACGGACGAGAGCCAGAAGGGTGAATGTTTTCAAACTATTATTTCATTGGGAGATGTTTGAGATTGTCACTCATCTGACAGGTGCCACAGAACGACAGCTGGGACAAGAAAAAAATGCACAGCGAAATTATGGTAGCAGGAAAAGAAAAAGCAAGCAGAAAAACAACAGGAGATAAGCGCTCTGCCCCCTCTCTCACCTGGCACCATTTTAACATGCCTGTTTTCTCCCTTCCACTACTTCAGACTCACGCAGAGCACATTGAACTGAGGCATCTCTTAGCAATTTGTTGGCCTTAAATCTAAGTCTTAATCTTTCAGGGATGATTTTCTCCAAGACAGAATTAGCATCGACTGTTGCCCCTGATTTTTATCTTTGCCCTCCGCCATTTGCCGCTGCATCGTTCTCTCTCTCTTTCATCACTTTTTGCCCTCTTTTTAATTTTCCTGATTGTTCTGTACTCCTGTGCTTCTTTAAAATAAAATGTTTTGCAGGCAGTAATCCCTTTTTATTGGGTGAACACAAGAATTCTGCAAAGCGGTGACTGAACAGCACTTCTTGAGACCACTCAGCTTGCTTCTTTAGATAAGGTTACCAGATTTCTGGAGAGCAAATCTGAGATCCCTGACCAGGGCTAAGAGTAGCAGCAGGCATCCTTTCCCCACACCGTTATAATGTATTATCAAGTTTGTTCCCTGTAAACCGCCTGGACCCGGTGAAAGGCGGTATATAAATATAGCTAAATAAATACAAATAAAATGAATATATTTCAAAATGACCAGTCTAAAATTCCTCCTCTTTTTTCAGAAAAGAATCGAGAAGACTAACGCAATGTCCTTTGTCTCTGTCCCTACTGAAATCGGGGAAAGGGGGGTGGAGTTATAGTATATAGAATAAGGAACACTATCTGACATTCAGGGCATCTGATAACCTTATCTTCATGGTCTCAAAAACTGACATAAAGCAACCCTTATGGATAACTCTAACTGTGACTGAGGAAATACAGCTTTATCCACAATCAACGGAGCCCGGAGCTCTGCTCTTATTAAACAGAATAACAGATAACTAAGAAAAATAGTAATTTTAGTTTAAGAAAGCATTTTGGAAGGAGAGGAAAGCGCAGTTTTCAAACACTTGATCCTGGGACATGCTTGGACTGCATACCAAGTTTCAAAGGGGAAGTTCTTCCTTTCTGTGTGAGTAGATTTGCCACAGAGTTAAAAGTATTTCTCCATAAAGCTAGCTGAGATTTGTATTAAATCAGTCCAATAAAACGATACCATCTTATATTTTTTGGTTGACCTTCAAATGGACTAAGATGGTAGCTGCTCTATATTTGGAAGAAAACTTTTAGAAATCAGGCCTCAGTGGTGGAACCCTTCATAGGAACAATGACCAACCCTAAACGTATTTAGGACCATACCCTAACCCTTTCCCAAAACCTAACACCAATCCTAAACTTAATACTGACTCTGGCTTTATGCTAATCCCAACCCTAACATACACTTCACATATCCCTAACGTTAAACCTAACATATGCTTTAACTTAACCCTAACTATAGTTTTATAGTTTTTATAGTTGTATTTACTTGATATAATGCCTATAACGGGTAGCAGCTAGGTGGTTAAGGAAGTTACATTTGGTACTGTTTGGAGCTAATGTTAGTCCTAAGTTACTCTTTAACCTACTCCTAGCCATAACCTTGAGTCTAACATACATTTTAAGATAACCCCGACACTAATCCTAAATGCACAGGAGGAGAGTCTCTTTCAATTGAAAGGATGCTCTGGAACGAAGGATCATAAGATGAAGGTAAAAGGGGATAGACTCAGGAGTAAGTATTTTTTTATGAAAACTGTGGTAGATATGTGGAACAGCCTTCCAGTGGAGGTGATGGAGATGGGAACCATATCTGAATTCAAGAAAGCATGGGACAAGTACCAAGGATCTTTGAGGGTGAGGAAGGGATTGTAGAAATTAGTAGTTTGTATGGATGGGCAGAGTGGATAGGCCATTTGATCTTTACCTACTGCCATTTTCTATGCTTCTATGTGATATACCCTTTAAGATAATGCAAACCCTATTGTCTCCAGACAAATCTTCAATTCTCAAAACAGCAGTGAAAAGCTTATCGATAGTCCCACCCAACTGTTATGTAAATATCAATGTGCTAATTCATATTTATTTATTTATTTAACAGTATTTATATACCACCTTTTCCTTAAATCAAGGTGGTTTAAATTAAAGCTTGTCTACATTAAACTCCATCGTCAAACTCAAGTATTTACATCGTAACAAGGTGTTTTACAACTCTGTAATTTGGAAACATCAGTGTGTCGTAACGAGTAAATGCGACACATTCGGGAATAAGGTCTCAATTTCATCTGATCCCATGGATGGTGGATCGGTGGGGTAGCAGCTAGTACGGACCTTATGCCCAATGTTCCGTTTTCACTACAGAGTTCTTTAGAAGACTATGTCGCGCTCACTTGTTACCTCCTGAAGCAACAGTAATGTGAAACGCTACCTAGGTCAAATAGAGTTTTGGATGTAAATAGCAACAGTTTGCAAAGATAAGTCTGTTTTCATCTCTGTTAATGATAAAATGTTCAATGAAAGGAATTAGGTCCCATACGATATTATCCATGGGACTGACACGGCACGTATCACTGTAATCCCAATGAAAAGAGATACCGAAGACACTTTTCCTTCTCTTGAGTATACAAGTATATGAATTAGAGCATTGATATTTACATAGCAGTTTGGTGGGACTATTGATAACCCTAACCACAACATACGTGTTAACCTATTCTAGTCATGATCCTAACATACCCTTTACCCTAATACTAACCCAAACATACATGTTATCTCAAGCTTAGCCTTTCTCCATAACACCTATTAACCAGATTGTCCTTCTCTTCTACCCAAGGTAAGATCTGAAGGAAAGGAAACTGAGTTCATCACAGCTCGATGCAGGAAATGCTGCTGACAACACTGACTTGGGTGATGCTGGTGCCCTTCCCGGCTCACATTAATGCTAAGGCCAACTGTCGGCTGAGCAGTGCAAATGTAACAGGATACGTAAAGGAGGGGGAAATCTTTATAGGAGGGATCTTTCCTGTTCATAGTGGTAAAACCAACCCCCCGATTCTCTTCACTGAAGCCCCCAGTGTCCAGTTTTGTGAAACGTAAGTGACTGATTCCTTCCTCCTTCCTGTTATTTTTCATTTCTATGAAGCTCTTCAGAGGTTTTACTATAGCGTCGTTGTGCCGTTCTCAAGGTTATTCCCTGCCACTGCTCTCGTCAGAGCTGGTGGCAGCTTGAACACTATGAGTGAGGGGTAGGGAGCATCTACGTAGGGGGAAAGGTGGGGCTCAGTACTGTGGCACTCTTCAATTGGATCCTGGACCAGACCTCTCTCCTTCCCTCTCCCCAGCTCAATCCCCGCTTCTCTCCCCAGCTTTTGGAGGGGTTTTCAGCTTAATTGGAAGCAAGGCTGAAATCCAGCACTATGAGCTTTCATTAGCAACTACCTGGGGTGGATTTTTTTTATATCCCTTCCCAACTCACTTAACCTAGTCACTACAGTCAAATCCTCAGCTGAGAGCAATGAATCAGAGGCCTTAATCCAGCCAATAGGTATCACCATTGTGCAAGGGCTAGAACTCCCTCCCCAAAGGGATGTGAATGCTGTCTTCATAACATCACCAACTGAGCAGAAGACCTGACTCTGGAAATGAACCTACATCCTCTACATGGCAGTGCAGATACACTCACTACCACAGTGCCACTAAACTGGTCCTTCCTTCCTTATGTCTATAAATGTATGCATCTATATAGATCTATTTAGCATCCTGCTCTCTAGAAGATGTACATTTATTAATCTTTCATATATATGACTCTATTTCATGCACTTAGACTACAGTTGATTCTTTATCAGCATCTTCATGTGATGGCATTTGCAATTGATGAAATTAACAGAAGTGACTCCATACTGCCTAATCTTACTTTGGGCTTTTACATATATGATTCCTGCGATGCCCCGTCCCGATCTCTGCAAGGCACAATGTGGCAACTCACCGGGAACAAAGATCCCATCCCAAATTACAATTGCAGGGGAACCTCTCCTCTGGCTGCAGTGATTGGAGATGACAAGTCTCGAATGTCCATAACCATAGCCCAGCTGTTGGGGGTTTATAAATTGGCACAGGTATGTGTCTTAGTGATGCAAAATTCAGCTATATCTTTTGGCTCTGGCTAATTCTAAATGCCATAAATCTGTCAAGGGTAAGACGAGTTCATTAATCTTGTTGGTTCATTTCTTCCAGATCAGTTATGCCTCTTCTGTAGCTGATTTGAGTGATAAGAGTCGATTTCCCTCTTTCCTTCGCACTACTCCAAGTGATGAGTTACAGTCTCTAGGAATTGCTCGCTTGATCACCTTCTTTGGATGGACCTGGGTTGGCATCCTAGCTGAGGACAATGACTATGGATTGATAGGGAGTCAGATGCTGAAAGAGGAGTTGATCAAGGTTGGAGTTTGTGTAGCCTTCAATGAAATCATCCCCCTGTTTTATTCTCAAGAGAAGATCTGGCGCATCATAGAAGTGATGAAGAAGACAACTGCTAGAGTCATCGTGGTATTTTCTACCCCAAACAGCCTCTATCCATTGATGCAGGCAATTGTGAGTAGTGACATATCTGGGAAAGTCTGGATTGCTACGGATGGCTGGGCTGACTATCCGATATTTGACAAAAAGGAATTTTTTAAAACTCTTACAGGAACTATTGCCCTCTCAGTTCTTACAGGCAAGATTCCAGGGCTCAAAGAGTATCTCTATGACCTTCATCCTTTCAGAACTACTGAAGATATATTTGTTGTGCCATTTTGGGAAGAAGCCTTTGACTGCAAGTGGGCTGATCCCAACATAGACGAAGGCGCTCTTCAAGAACTAAGTAGAAAAGGGAATCTCTGCACAGGGAAGGAAGACTTAAGGACCCTTGATATTCCTTTCTTTGACATGTCAAGCTTAGGGTTTGTGTATAATGTCTACAATGCGGTATATGTAGTGGCTCACGCCCTGCATGCTATGTATTCCTGTGAACCTGGGAAAGGACCTTTCTTCGGTGGCTCCTGTGCAGATATCAAACACTTTGCACCTTGGCAGGTATGTGGCAATACTTGTTTCAGAAATGCATCTGCTTAAATACAAATGGCCTGTGCAGTTTACTATATTACAATGACAGAGAAAATATTTCCCAAAGTTTTCTTTCTTGAAGGTGTTGGAGTAACACAGACCACTAAGAAAATTCTAGATTTCTGTGTTTCTTCGCAGGCTGTGACCCTTTGTTTGATTACCTTGAGTGGTGGTTATATTTGAGCTTCTGAACCAACACATGGCACTTCTTCAGACAGTTCAACAAAAGGTGTCACACCCTACAAAGAACCCAGTTTCTCTCGCACCAATATGAATGTGACTCTATGTTACAAGGGATCTAAAGCCAAGCCCAGAAAAAAATCTTCCAACTGTTCTATGCTCTCCTCAGATTTCTGCCAAAGCCTTGGAACATTCTAGTGGTTTTAGATGTGTTTTGTTAAAGCAAATTCAGTGGCAGGGCTAAGCGCTCTAAATATTGGGAGCATCTGTCAGAAGCATCTAGGCAAACCTCCTCCTGTCCCTTCTCCTCTTGTTCCTAATCCCAGCATTTCAAAAGCATCTGAGCTAGGGCCGAAGGATGTATCTTCTGCGCCTCGTGCACGTTTTACTTCCAGATGTTTCCCTTCAAGAGGATTCTACTGTTGTCTAAGACTCAAAGGCTTGGACAAGACAGTAGAAGAGAGGCCTCTTACGATTTTATCAGCTTCTCTTCTTATAGGACTGCTTTATGTTAGTTGAATCAAAACTTAACAAGGATGAAAGCCTTTCGGTAGTAGGATTACCAGTGAAAAACAAAACCGTTTGTTTAGAGAGAATTTTTTTTCTTCATTAAAGAGGTGGCATAGCGACCGGCCCTAGGGCGTTGCAAGAAGTGGGCTGCCTTAGGCAAACCTTCAGCCTTACGCCCTCCCCCCTCCCCAAGATTGTGAGAATTAAACTCAACAATCATGATCATCTGAATACCACTCTTTCAATAACAATCCTGTAAAACTATATAAATGGATGTCACACTTTTAAATATTAAACTTTGCTTTGTATGTATGCTCTGCCTGCTGTTCATTGTGGCTCTTTGAATTTGTGTAGGTATCATGATCTATTGTTTTGCTTTGACTGCTGCTGCTCTTTATTCCCCCTTCCCCCAAAGAAGCTTTTACTCTAGGCGACTGTCTAGTCATGCATAATGGTTGAGCCGGCCCTGCCAGTTGGACTGAAGAACCATTTCATTCATGTGTTATAAGCTTATACTTCAGTTGTTACTAGAGAATAGTGAAATTAGACTTATCTGCTAATTGCTGTTCCTTGGGGAACTCCAGTCCAGTCCTGCACCTCTGGGTAGTGCCCCTCCTCCAGCAGCTTGGAGACTGAGCATGTCATCTTTTGATGACTCTGGTACTAATACAGCAGAAACTGCCCACTAGCTCCAGTAACCTATTGACAAAGCAGACTCACAGGAGCAACAAATAAGTGATAAGAAAAAAACGACTAAAAACTTGTTAAAAGAAACACTCCTTAAACTATTCTTAAATTATTTGTCCAAACTCCTAGGAGAAGGAATCACCCCCCCCCCCCCCCCGAAAGGCGTGAAAACTAGCCTGCGGTACTCCAGAAAGGTGCCAACAATGCTGAGTGGGGCCTGGAACTATCCACCAGGGCCCCCCCCCCACAGCTTTTTTTAATCCCCACCGCCCCATAGCCCAAAGTCTCAGCAACTTCAACAGTCACGAGAACCCTGCAGTCACGAGAACCCTGCAGTCACGAGAACCCTGTTCCACAGGCAGTCAGGGAGGGATCCGAGACTGGACTGGAGTTCCTCAAGGAACAGCAATTAGAAGGTGTCTAATTTCACTTTCCTTATTGTTCCTCCAGTCCAGTCCCGCACCTCTGGGATGTAACAGAGCAGTTTTAGATCACTGGGAGTGACCTTCCAGACTGGCTTGAAGAATCACCGATCCAAAATGGGCATCGCTAGCCGCCTGAACATCCAGACGGTAGTGCTTAGCGAATGTATGAAGCGTGGACCAAGTTGCCGCCTTACAAATCTCTAGTGGTGGCATCAATACATACTCTGCCCATGAGGCAGCCTGAGCCCTCATGGAATGTGCGTGCAATCCCATTGGCATTGGCCTCACTTTCAGAATGTAGGCTGATGCAATTGCTTCCTTAATCCACCTTGCGATGGAAGCCTTTGCCACCATCTCCCCTTTGCGCGGACCTCCAAACAAGATGAATAGATAATCTGACTTACGGAAGGACTCTTTTCTCTTGAGGTAGTGCCATAGGATGCACCAGACGTCCAACAGGTATAACCAAGATTCTGCGGAGGAAACTTCCGGGTTTCCCAGAACTGGTAGAGAGATGGCCTGATTCAAATGAAAAGTCGAAAGCACCTTGGGAAGAAAAGACGGTATCGGCTGTAGAACCATCTCATCCCTAGAGAAGGAGAGAAAAGGCTCATTGCACGACAAGCTTGAAGCTCTGAAATTCTGCACGCCGAGCAGATGGCCACCAGAAAGACCACTTTGAGGGTCAAATCTTTATGGATGCCCTGCTGAGCGGCTCAAACGACACACTCATTAACGCCGCTAAAACCAGATTGAGATCCCAAAGAGGAACCACCGGCCTCCTCGGGGGCCACAGAAGCGTCACTGTTCTCAGGAAACGTGCCACGTCTGAGTGTGATCCCAGGGAAACTCCTTGGACCTTGCCCCAGTAACAAGAAATTGCATCCAGCTGTACCCTTAAGGAGCTGGCTGCTAGCCCTTTGTTAAAACCAGTCTGAAGGAAGGTGAGAATATCAGGCATCAAAGCCGTAGATGGCCGAATCTGTCCAGTACCACACCAGGACTCGAAGATTCGCCATACGCGCACATAAGCCAGTGAGGTTGAACACCTCCTGGCTCTCAGCAACGTAGTGACTACCTGCGGAGAGTAGCCTTTCTTTCTCAATCTTGCCCTCTCAAGGGCTATGCCATAAGTGAGAATCAATCCACCTGGGGCAGACATAACAGACCCTGCAACAGTATTTATTTATTTATTTTTCTTATATACCGCGCTATTAAGATCAGTGCGGTTTACATTATAACTGAACAATGCAACATTGTATTACATAACACGATGTGCTTACATAGAACAGGGGTACAATCATAAGGGGAGAACGGGGGAAACTATTTATAAGATATATACACATAAAATTTACATAGAGTTATATACAACTAATACTTAAACTCTTCATGTGATCATAGCTCAGTAGATCTTCCAGAGCCGGCAGGCGCCATGGATTATCCACCAGAAGCCACTGCAAGTCGGCGCACCATGGACGCCTTGGCCAGACCGGAGCTATCAATATTACCAAGCCCTGATAGTCTTTGATCCTCTGCACCACCTGACCTATTAGAGCCCAAGGAAGGAACACGTACAGGACCCCCTAGTCAGGCCACGGCTGTATCAGCGCATCCAGGCCTTCTGACATTCACTCCCGCCACCTGCTGAAGAAGAGGGACACCTTGGCTGACTGGAAGATTGCCATCAAATCCATCACTGGGGGACCTCAACAGTGTACCACCTGAGTGAAATCCTGCTGTTTATTTATTTAGTATACATTTGTATACCGCTACTTCCAGCGATCAGCAGCAGTTTGATTACAGATTGGAAATTGTCAAATCGTGACAGGAAATTTTTGAGGTATAAACACATTGATTAGACAGGAAAGCACAGCACACAGAGAACTATTTTACAGGGAACATGGGCTATGGAGGGTTAAGTGGCTTGCCCAAGACCACAAGGAGCACCTGTGGGACTAGAAACCCCAGTCCTTCCGGCCCAAGGTTGCTGTCCTCTAGTGGGATTTGAACCCCTGACCTTCCGGCCTGAAGTACCTTGCCCCAACCACTAGGCCACTCCTCCACTCAATCTTGAGCACCCACTCTACCGGGTCCACTCATACCCAGCTCAGATAATCCGCCTTTAAATTGTTGGTGCCTGCTACATGTGCCGCCAACAAAGCTTGGAGGTGACTCTCCACCCACTTTAGCAAGCCTTCAGCTTCCTCCTCCAAGACAGCACTGCCCATACCACCCTGGCGGTTTATGTAGTGGAGGAGTGGCCTAGTGGTTGGGTCAAGGTACTTCAGGCCGGAAGGTCAGTGGTTCAAATCCCACTAGAGGACAGCAACCTTGGGCCGGAAGGACTGGGGTTTCTAGTCCCACAGGTGCTCCTTGTGGTCTTGGGCAAGCCACTTAACCCTCCATAGCCCATGTTCCCTGTAAAATAGTTATCTCCAAGTTACAATGCCCTGTTCAATGTAATTTCAGTTTGTTCAATGTAAACCACATTGATGCAGAATAGCACAGTATATAAGAGAATGTAAATAAATAAAATAAATAAATAAAAAATGTAGGCCACTATGGTCACATTGTCCAAAAGGACCCTTACCACCTTTCCCTGCAACCTCCTCTCGAAATTCCAGAGCACCAGAGAAACCACTCACATTTCCAGTCTGTTGATCGACCAACCGACTCCTCCTTGCTCCAGCACCCCTGAGCAAAGTGCCCTTCGAAGTGGGCTCCCCATCCAGCCAAGCTGACATCAGTGGTCACCAGACACCAGGCTGGCACTTCCAGGGCCACTCCTCAGAGAAGATTCTCCAAATGCAGCCACCACTGGAGGGACTGTTTTGCTGCCTTTGGGCAACGGAGCCTCTGAGACAATGGCTGGGTCTGGTGCGACCACCCCTGGAGCAAGGTCCTCTGCAAAGGCCGCATGTGTGTACTTGTCCAAGGCACCAATTCGAGAGTTGCTGCCATAGTCCCGAAAAGCTGAAGATAGTGCCAGGCTGTAGGCTTGGGCCTCCAGAAACTGAAACACTAAAGCCTGAAGACTTTGAGCCCGAAGGGCCAGGAGAAACACTCTTCCCTTGTTGGTGTCAAAGCGAGCCCCCAAGTACTCGAGCACTTGCTACAGAATGAAATGGCTCTTGGCCAGGTTAACCACCCAACCTAGGCTTTAGAGGAACTGTACCACCCGAGCTCTCACTCACTCGCTTTTGAGCCTGGACTTAGCTCGAATCAGCCAGTCGTCAAGGTAAGGATGAACCAGAATGCCTTCCTGATGGTGCGCTGCTGCTACCACCACCATGACCTTGGTGAAGGTACGTGGTGCAGTTGCGAGCCTGCAGAGTAGTGTGCAAAATTGGAAGCACCCCATCAGAACCGCAAAGGAACCGCTGGTGTCCAGGCTGCATGGGAATATGCAGATAAGCCTACGTCAAATCTAGGGATGTTAAGAACTCCCCTGCCCTGACAGCCACAATGATGGAGTGCAGAGTCTCCATGTGAAAATGCAGAACCTGCAGACAGCAGTTCACCCGCTTGAGATCGAGAATCGGACGGAAGGAGCCTTCCTTTTTTGGAACTATGAAGTAAATGGAGTACCGACCACAACCGTACTGCTCTGGTGGAACTGGAAACATGGCCCCAAGCTGCAGTAGTCGGGTCAGGGTTACTCGAACCGCTGCTGCCTTGGATCGAGTTTTGTAGGGAGACCGAATGAAGGACTCACTCACCAGACGAGCAAATTCGAGGGCGTACCCCTCTCGGATGACCTCCAGAACCCATTGATCGGAAGTGATCTGGGCCCAGGCAGGGTAAAATTCCCAAAGATGACCGCCCACGGGCTGCACCCCTGCCTGGACCCCCTTCATTTTATTGAGATTTCTTAGGCCCCAAGATCGAGGGGGTGGCAAACCCTCTGCCCGCACCCCTGAAACCTCAAAACCCCGAAACCCCTGCCCCCTGGAGGAAAATCTATCTCTCTGAAAGGGGGAGGACCGTGAAGTGTGAAATTGCCTGAAGTCCCGCAACTGACTCCAGGATGCCGTTGGAGCGCGACTCTGCTTCTCCTTATCCTTGGGAAGCTGTTCACCTTTGGACTCCCCCAGATCTTTGACCAGCTTGTCGAGGTCTTCACCAAAGAGCAGCTTATCCTTGAAGGGGAGCTTACTAAGGCGAGCCTTCAAAGAACTATCCATTGCCCAATTCCACAACCATAGGTAGCAGCGGGCCGTGACAACTGATGCCATGGAGTTTGAAAGGCCTCGAATCAGGTCGCAGTGGAGATCTGCCAAATAGACTGCCCCCAACTCCAGGTGGGCCGCCTCCTTGGCCTGGTCCTCTACCCCTTCTTGCAGCTGTAGCTGCTGCAACCAGCGAAGGCAAGCTCTCGTGATCCAGGCCCCACAAAATGGGACTTGTAAGGAAAGAGCATTTACATCAAAGGCCTGCTTTAACAAGGTGTCCAGCTTCCTGTCTTGGACATCCTTGAGGGCCACACTGCCTTCCACCAGGATCGTGGTCTTCTTAGTGACCTCTGACACCACAGCAACGTTTGGAGCCCGAAAAAGTTTGCAGCCCGGGTCCAACAGTGGATAAAGACATACCACCATTCTGGAGCCCTTAAGACCAGCCTCCGGCCAATTCCACTCATTCTGGATCATCTGGCAAACCACTCTATGCACTGGGAATACCTTCTGCGGTCTGTGAAAACACCTGCAATAAGGAATCCTCGAATGTCTCCTCCTGCAACGGACCACTTAAAGGCATATTAAGCGCCTTTAAGTGTTTAACTCCTCTCGGCGAAACACCTGCACAACGCGTGCTTGCTCCTCCTTCTCCAGGATTTCCCCTTCTTCCAAGTCCTCTTTGCCTTCTTCCATGACCAGCTCCTCCACCTCCGGGTCCTCGGACCACTGGGAGTCAGCTCAACCTTCTTCCGAGATCCTGGATCTCTTTCCGGCCCCAACCCCCAAGTCCGCCAAATCTGGCCTCTTGGTTTCTCGCTGTGTCCCCGAGGAACCCCATCCCCTCTGCGACTGCTGATGCAGGTAGAAAGCCTGGTGAAGCAGGAGGACAAACTCTGGGGAGAACATACCTGGAATTGCTCCCTCTCCCAGGGGCTGTAGGGTCGAGGGACCAGGCAAGGGCGGTGGACAAGACTCTGAGTCTTGAGGAGGTGGACCTGCCTCCCCTAACTCCTGCACCACAGAAGCAGAAGGCTCCCCATCTTTCAATCCTTTATCCCTGAGAGACTGTTCCATTGAGGCGGCTTCTAGGGCACAACCCCTACAAATGCCCGCCTCAGAAACCACTTCATGGTGAGTTCCACAAATGAGACACTGAGGCCTCGCCGGCATACTGCCAATCCACGTGGTAAGGGAATGTTAGATGCCTAGAAAAACACGTCCCTCCTTTTCCTTTTCCTTTTATTTATCTTTATTTATTTTTCCAACTACTTGCCCCACTCTAGTGAGCCTGAAGCAAAGGCAAAGAGAGAAAGAAGGGAGGGGTCAACCTCTTAGTTCTACAACTCGCTGTTTTTTTTGGGGGGGTTCCTTTTTTTCAGTGAGAACGCTAAAATAATCCCTAGCTGCCCTCCAAAGAAGAAACTAAGCACACCCTCGGGCTGACCTAAACCAATCCGGGGCTCCCCCCCCCCCCAGCAGCCAAAAAAATCAATGCGATTAAGAGTGGTAGCTTGAGGACACGCCCCACCCCCCCGATCTCCCGCTCTGTCTCTGCCACGCGGCTAGGCCTCCATGCTCTGATTCAGGCCTCTGTGCCGGGATGCTGCTAGAAACCAGAGCCGCACACGTCCCACTGCCCTCTAAACATTAACTGCATAGCTGGGAGAATGCCAGAAGACAGCACCACCTGTTCCTCCCGCGGTAAGCTGCTCCTGTGCCCTGTTTCCTCTACCCCCCTGTGTTCAGCCAAATGTGGCTTCAGCACTGGGGAGGGGGGGGGGAGGGTGTCTCTGGGGAAAGTCAGCCTCCTCGGCACTGTCAGCTTTAACGCAAATGCGGATCTATACCCAAGAGGGACCGGGAAACAAAAAAAGATTCCAGAACCCACAAGCCAGCCCCGTACTCACCCCACCCAATCCTAGGGGGGGAGGGGTGTCCTCCTTCTCTCTGGCGCTGCCTTTCTCCTTTTTTTTGTCAAGCTCAGAAAATAAATTCAGAAATAAATGAAGAAAAATAAAACCTCAGCTAAACTAGACCTTCTTAGTTGTTCCTTCAGTGAGTCCAGCAGCTTGGGCTCACCACCTCCTCCAGATGCTTGGATACTGAGCATACTTGAGCTGGTGGGCGGTTCCTGCTGTATTAGTACCAGAGTCATCAAAAGATGACATGTTCAGTCTCGAAGCTGCTGAAAGAGGGGCACTCTTCAGAGGTGCGGGACTGGACCGGAGGGACGATAAGGAAATTATATTTAATTAAAGGTTCCGTCTCATTTCTAGATATACAATACAAATGATAAATATAAATGGCAAAAATGGGACAGATGTAATGCCAATAAATTGACCAACGCAAGTGTATCTCATTTTCTCAGCACAGCTCCTGCATTACATACAGAAGGTATGTTTCCAGAACACCATGGGCCGGGAGATTTTTTTTGACCACAAGGGTAACTCACCAGCTTCTTATAGCATTTTGAACTGGCACTTGCTTTCAAGCGGCTCCTTTGCCTACGTAAAGATTGGCCACTACGATTCTGGAGCAGTCAGTGGTGAAGACCTCAAAATCAACATCAGTGCCATCGTGTGGAGTGAAGATTACACACAGGTTAGAAAGCAACTATGTTATAGAAAATGGATTGAAGAAATATTAAAGAGCAGTGATGGAAGGAACATTCTCTGCACTGGTTGTAATTTAGTTGAAGATCTGTGATTACTTGAATCACATTGAACCATTAGTTCGGAGTCAAGAAATGTTCAAAGAGACTGGAGAGTAGACGTAAATCTGCACCTCAAACGTTGAACAGGGAGGTGGCAGGCAACTAGGCAGGAATAGAAGTCTGCTGAAGAATTGTGGTTTCAGGACCCCAGAAAACATATTTTCATAAGGGAAAAGTCCTTTCAGATAGACAATTTAGTTGCATAGGTGAGAAAAGCAGAGGATCAGAGAGGTGCAGTACCTATTGTCTACTTGGAGTTCAATAAGGCTTTCAACATATTCTGCATATGAGACTGGTAAACAGTGTAGACAGCATAGGTACAGGGCAAAAAACTGTAAAATACATGAGAAATTGGTTGAGCGCTGGAACTCAGAGTGTGATGGTCAATAGAGTCCATTCTGGTGAAGGTAAACGGATCAGTGAAGTAACAGAGG
Organism: Ichthyophis bannanicus; assembly: GCA_033557465.1. Lineage (NCBI taxonomy): Eukaryota > Metazoa > Chordata > Amphibia > Gymnophiona > Ichthyophiidae > Ichthyophis > Ichthyophis bannanicus. The sequence continues at coordinate 39,812,699 of CM066051.1, read as the reverse complement.
GCTTGATTCTAGAGTGAAGTATTTTCAGTATCTCTATTAATGACATTGCAGAGGGGTTTGAGGGGACACTGTGCTTCGATGAGATGAAAATTGGTGACAGGGTAGACTGAAAAAAACTGTAAAAACTATCGTGCTTGGAAGCTGTGCTTATGTGTTGTCTTCAACTGCTGTTTGTCTGTCTTATCTAGATTGTCAGCTCTGATGAGCACGGACCGTCTTTTACATGTGCATGTACATGCGCTGCGTACGTCTTGTAGCACTATATAAATAATTACACCTAATTATGCAACTAAATTATGCAACTAAATACTAAGTATGCAACTGATTATAATCAGTAGTAATAGCAGTAGTAAAAAAAGGTTTAATATGATTTCAGGGTGCAAAAATCATTTAGCCCCTTATTGAAGGAAAGACATCTCTTTACCCATAGTCTTATTCCAACCATGCTACCAAATAACTGACCTCAGTTCTTTGGCTTCAATTCTCTAAATTCAAATGCATATAAGGAGGAATCAAATAAAAACAAAACACAGATAATTCTGTTAAACATAGTACTCTTAAGACCTTAAGGGAAGGGCCTCCAGTCCTGAAACTTGCGCAGTTCCTGTAAATCCCCTCATTTTCGCCAGGCTAGAGCACCTCATTTATTGAGAGAAAACTGCTACATGGTACAAATTCAGCTCTACGTCAAGCTTCAGCATCATTTTTGTTTATCTGCATGTTACAAGTCATGTTATAGGTCAAAGTAAACACAGACATATTGCTCAGCTGATTAGGAGAAACAAAAACATTCTGTCCCATTCTGCTAAACATGGCCTTGGTTTTGGGTACACATATCTCTCCAGGCTGCAAGTGAATTCCAAACTGCAGGCTTCAGGCTGTTAGCAAACTAAGCCATTCTCCATATTAACCCTTTCAGAGGGCTCTGGTAGCCCATTTCAAGTCTCTCTCAACAGCTACCCCCCCCCCCCCCCCGATTCTGTAAAGAATCACTATAAAACATGTCCATGTCCAAATAAATAGATAAATAAATAAATACATAAATCTGCCACAACAGGATACACCTTCCATTTCACTTCACTTCAGAGTCCTAGGCACAACTGGTCTATGGGTGAACTTCATCTTGTTGGTTGGAAGAAGTCTTTATAGATATATAGTCCATTTGACAATATAGAAAAAGGATTACAATCATTCTGAAAATGAATCAAAACTATGTGACACTGTTTGCCTTTGCTAAGTCTCAGTAAAAATGTGTATAGACAGTAAGGTTCTACCAATTATTCTTGCAAGCAAAATTTGTTAGCAGTAGCCAACTGCTCCTCATAGATCTTTCAGAAGTTTGCACCCATGTCATCTGCCACCAGTGATAACTCCAAATTCTTCTGCAGCTCATCTTGGACAGTGTCAGTAACAGTCCAGGCTTCATGGCTGCACATATATCTTTCTGCAGCATTGCTGGAATCACTGAGCTTTGCTCCAATCCGGCTTTCAGTAGCATTGCTGACTTCCGTTCATTCACAGTAGTCATCGTCTCCGGCCCATAAGACTCAGTGCATTTAATATAGAATTTGCAGAACGAAAACACACTATAACAATATTTCTGTGATTCTCCACAATGGCAAACATGCACAACTACTAATGGCAAAACGGAATTACTGAACAGAATTTATTTATTTATTTATTTATTTTAAAGGCTTTCTATACCGCCTTCTCCTGTAATCAAGGCTGTCTACACAGCAAACAATTGACAAAATACTGAGTCTTGTATGTGCATGCATTGAAACAGTAAATGTGTGTGTGTGTGTAGGGTGTTGTTGATTCTTGGTGAGCTATTTACAGCGTGTGCTATTATACCATGCTATGTACATCACAGACTTTACATCAATACTATGTACATGGCGAAAAGGGAGGATGTGGTACTGTCTGGCTGTGGTACTGTCTGGCGACCTATGTGACATCACCGTAGTGTTCTATGAAGAGGGTCGTCTTGAGCTGTTTCCGAAAGTCCTTGATGTCTGTTGTTGCTCGTAGTTCATCAGGGAGGGCGTTCCAAATTGTTGGTGCAGCCAGTGATAGGGCTTGGTTTGCGCTGTCCTTGCGTACCTTGGTGAAGTCTTTTGGTGTGTTGATGCGGTTGGAGGTGCCTCTCCTCCTCGGTCGTGTGCTGCTGTCGGATTGTATGAGTGGTTGTAGGCTGAGAGCTGATGTCTGTTGTTTGATTTTGAATATGTTTATGACTGTCTTGTATCTGATGCAGGAGCTGATTGGAAGCCAGTGGAGATCTTTTAGAGTGGGTGTGATGTGTTCTTGTCTTGCTGTGCCAGATATTATGCGTGCTGCTGTGTTTTGCACCAATTGCAGTGGCCTGAGTGTCTGCTTTGTTAGGCTGAGATAGATTGGGTTGCAGAAGTCTAGGATTGGGATAATTAGTGCCTGACAGACTGTGCAGAAGTGCTCCTGGGAGAGGAGGGGCTTGAGGCATCGGATTAGTCTCATCTTGTGTTATGCATTTTTGGTGGTTCTGCTGATGTGTGATTGTAGGTTCAGTTCTTTGTCGAGAGTCACTACGAGGTATTTCACTTCCGGTTTTATGGGTATAGTTGTGGTGTTTATCTTGATATTGAGTGGAGGGATGACATCAGTGTTTCGGGTGATGATTAGTGCCTCGGTCTTACTGTAGTTTATGGTCAGGTTGTTGTCTTGAAACCAGCTGGTCATGTGTATGAGACAGTCTGTTATTTTGGTGTAGTCAGGGTTGTCGAGGGTGATTGGTGTGTATATCATGATGTCGTCGGCATAGATTGTGTATTGTATTTTGTGCTCTTTCATGATGCTGCATAATGGCTGGATGTAGAGATTAAATAATAGTGCGGATAGGGCGGATCCTTGTGGTATGCCTTGCATGACCTTTATGGGTCGGGATGTGTTGGGGCCGACTTTGACCTGTATCCGTCTGTCCATTAAGTAGGAGTGGAACCACTTCAGGGTGGATCCATGTAGTCCGATGTTCTGTAGTCTTGCTAGTAGAGTTCTGTGGTCCACTGTGTCGAACGCTGATGAAATGTCAATGAAGATCATAAGTATTCCATTCTTGCAGTTGTCTATGAGGTGGAGTATGTCATTAAAGAGGTATAACAGGAGCGTTTCAACTCCGTGGTTAGGGCGGAAGCCGTGTTGGTTGAGGTCCAGTGGTGCATGGTTGTCAATGTGGTCTTGTAGCTGATGCTGTACTGCTTTTTCAATAATTTTTGCCAGTAGTAGTATGCTTGAGATAGGTCTGTAAGCGGCTGGGTTGTTCTTTTCGAGTGGTGATTTCTTCTGGATTGGTCTTATTGTGGCGAGTTTTAGCTGGTTTGGCATAATTCCTTGGGTTAGTGAACTGTGCACCATATTGTGTATGGTGTGGATGAAGTTTGTCTTTGTCACCTTAATCCATGTCACTGGGCATGGGTCTGTTGGGGCCGTGCTTGTATTGAGTGCGGTGATGATGTGTGAGAGTTGCTCTGTTGATGGGGTGCTGAATTTGTCCCAGGTTTTTTTGAGGAGGTGGTTGGTTTGGTGCTTGAGGTTTTTTTTCAGTTGTGGCGAGGAATGGAATTTTTCTTGGATGTGGTCTGCGAATGCTTGTGGGTCTATTTGCACTTCGCTCTCGGTCTTCTGTTCCTTGATGAGGGTTTTCACGATTTCAAAGAGCTCTCTTGGTTTGTTGTTGGATTTGAGTATGATGTTTGTGTGGTATTCTTTTTTCATTTGGTTGATGAGTTCGTTGTAGGCTCTTTGCTTTGGGGCTAATCTGATGTTAATTAATTACATTACATCTACTGCTAGCACTAAATTATTAGAACTTATTTAACTATATGGAGACCAAGATAGCTTGTAACATACTTCTATTTTGCATTTACATTCTTTAATTTATTCTTTTTATCTATCAAGTTAAAGTTAGGCCACCTAGTAATAGACACGCCTCTCTTGTCAGGTGTACAACTGTACAAGGTATAGTTAAATCTTATTTCTTAAGGGGTAACAAACATCAAAACATAACTGACAGTTTATGTAAATTAGATGAAATTCATTTCAATGGTTTACTAAAAAATTTTGTAGGAGGGCTTTCTTATCTTAGGTAATGGTTTGACTCACATTACTTTGAATATTGCCAGTTTGGGCTGAGCCAGACATACAAGGGAGATTGCGATTCTGATCCCGTGTGGAAGTATTGAAAGAAACATCGATACACCAAAAAGATGTATTACAGCTATTTGACAAACTGAAGAGTAGCAAATCATCTGGACCGGATGGTATATATCCAAGGGTGTTGAAAGAGCTAAAACATGAGATTTCAGACCTGTGAACTATCATTAAAATTATCTATAATACCTGAAGATTGGAGAATGGCCAATGTAACACCAATTTTTAAAAAGGGTTCCAGGGGTGATCCGGGAAACTACAGATCGGTGAGCCTGATGTCAGTACGGGAAAAAATGGTAGAAACCATCATAAAGAACAAAATTACTGAACATGTAGATAGTCATGGCTTAATGGGAGACAGCCAATATGGCTTTAGACAAGGAAGATCTTGTCTTACTAAAATGTTATATTTTTTGAAGGTGTGAATAAACAGGTAGACAAAGGTGAGTCGGTTAATATAGTGTATCTGGACGTCCCGAAAGCCTTTGACAATGTCCCTCATCAGGGAAAGGTGAATAGTGAAGTACCCCAAGGATCTGTGCTGGGTCTGCTGCTTTTTAACATATTCATAAATGACCTGAAAAAGGGAATAACGAGCGAGGTTATCAAATTTGCAGATGACACAAAACTGTTTAAAGTTGTTAAAACCCATGAGAATTCTGGAAAATTGCAAGAGGATCCTGACAATTTGGAAGACTGCGCATCCAAATGGCAGATGAAATTTAATGTGGACAAGTGTAAAGTTATGAACCTAGGAAAGAACAACCCAAACTATGGTTACACAATGCAAGGTTCCACATTAGGAACCACCACCCAGGAAAAAGATTTAGGCATCATTGTGGATAACATATTCAAACCCTCCGCCCAGTGTGCAATGGCGGCCAAGAGAGCAAATAGAATGCTAGGTATCATAAGGAAAAGAATGGAAAATAAAACAAAGGATATTATAATGCCTCTGTATCGTTCCATGGTGCGACCACACCTTGAATATTGTGTGCAATTCTGGTCGCGGTATCTTAAAAAGGATATAGTGTTATTAGAAAAAGTGCAGAGAAGAGCCACCAAAATGGTAAAGGGGATGGAAGGCTACTCCTATGAAGAGAGGCTAAAGAGGTTAGGGCTCTTCAACCTGGAAAAGAGACGGCTGAGGGGAGATATGATAGAGGTCTATAAATTAATGAATGGAGTGGAACGGGTAAATGCAAATCAATTGTTTACATCATTAGAATATAGAAAGACTAGGGGACATGCAATGAAGCTACAGGGTAAACTATTTAAGACTAATAAAAGAAAATATTTTTTCACTCAAAGTGTAATCAAACTCTGGGATTTGTTACCAGACGATGTAGTAATAGCTGTTAGTGTAACTGGGTTTAAAAAAGGTTTGGACAAGTTCCTGGAGGAAAGGTCCATAAACCATTATTTAAAGGGACCCAGAATATCACTGCTTGACCCAATACAAGCATTGTGGAACCTGTGTCTTTTGGGGAAACTGCTAGGTACTTGTGACCTAGATTGGCCACTGTTGGAAACAGGATACTGGGTTTGATGGACCTTGGTCTGACCCAGTATGGCATATCTTATGTTCTTATATTTGTGTTTGTACAGTAAATAAGTTTAATCTATGATGTGTGAGCGTATCCTGGTTAAAAGAGAATGTGTGTGGTAAATGCAAATAGAACCTCTTAGAGTTTCATGTATCTGCAGAATAAACTTCTCCTTCTCTTTTAATTGATTTGAATGATTGGAAAGATCTTCAATGTGTGATAGCATTTTGATGTGTTTAGATATCTTATAAATTGTGTGAATTTGCATGATATAGCAAAGACTAAGAAAGGGTATGAAAAGGTTTAAAGGAAATGCAGATACAAGTGAAAATCAAATTGCGTATCAAAGTCAAAGTCAAAACAAGTTTATTTGTCCAAAGGAAAAAAAGTAAAAGAAAAAAGAAAATTAAAAAAAGAAAGGTATACAGTGAATTCATTTTGGGGGAGCAGTTTATTAGGTTCATTTATGTGACAATGCTTGTCATAAAGATTTGATAGTTTGTTTTCAATTTCTGATTTCTGATTAGTAATGTTGATATCTGTTATTATTTTTGTTATTGTGCAAGAATTGTAGTCAGAGAGGCTGTTGTTGCCTAAAAAGCATCTTTCAGGAAATGAAAAAGAGAGCCAAATGATGAAAATTGGAAACAGCACAAGCACTGGCTAGTTAGATGCAAGGCATTGATAAGGCAGGCAAAGAGAGAATTTGAGAAGAAGCTTGCTGTGGAAGCAAAAACGCATAATAAAGTCTGTCTACACGGAGACTGAGATAACTGGAGTCAGGAGGCGGATCCTGTGTCTTTATACTGGTGTCATCAGAAGGATAACGTTTCTCAGTCTCCAAGCTGCTGGAAGAGGAGCAAAACCCCAGGAGTTCGGGACTAGACTGGAGGGACGATAAGGAAGATACAAATTTATTTCTGCTTATTCCAAATGACAACTCTCTACACATGTTCTAATAAGCATATAATGTAAATAAATAAATTAAAATCCTTACAATATGAAAATATTCCTTCAAAACATTTTACAACAATCTCAATAGGAAAGGATATAAGTACAACAAATTGAAATGCTAATAATATCAGGCAATGGAGCTTCCCATAAATTCAGAATACTCGAGCTGGAAATCCACTATCATTCACAGTATTGAAATAATTACTTTAAACTAAGGTTTACTAAAACCAAACCAAAACTCAGCATATACAAAATCACAGTACTACAACATATCTCTATTTTAGAATTAAACTAAGATCAGGAAGGCTTTCAAAACAAAGTGCACCTCTCTAGAAACCAAAACATAATTGAAATTACCTTAAGACCCAAGAATGAAATAAACAATCTGTGCAGTCTTTACACATTACTGATAAGAAAACAGGCATTTCAAATATCACCTTGCAAGTCTTGCAATATGATTCTAACTTGTTAAAGAAGAAAATCAGCACATGAGAACACAGCAATTAACTACCAAGCCAGGCTTCAAATCGTTTACAACCAGAAAACGTTATCCTTTTAAAAACATATCATCATACACTTTCTCTTCTAGTACAAACAACTTATATTTTCCTTGAAACTTTTCACATGCACTACTGTCTCATACCATGTAGGACGATACACTTGGGATGTATGGGCAGTCACCCTTAAATACTGACTACCATTTCATATTTCAATGCTTCATTACCCACTACTCAATGAATACCATTGTGCTCCAGCGTTTACACACATACGGATTGCCTCTCTTAAACGCTAAAGCTCATGACTTAGACTGAGTCTGTCTGTACTTCATACTCACAATCCTTTCTGTCTTGCCTTGAATGAAGAGAAAGGAATATCCAAGTCATGGCACTAACTGAAGGAAAGACATCTCTTTACCCGTGGCCTACTTCTGACCAGGCTACCAAATAACTGACCTCGGACTTTGGCTTCAATTCTCTAAATTCAAATGTGAATAAGGAGGAATCAGATAAAGACAAAACACAGAGAATTATGTTAAACACAGTACTTTTAAGGCCTTAAGGGAAGGGCCCACAGACCTGCAAATTTGCACAGTTCTTGTAAATCCCCTCATCTTCGCTAGGCCAGAGCACCTCATTTATTGAGAGAAAACTGCTACATGGTACAAATTCAGCTCAAGCTTCAGCATCACATTTGTTTATTTACGTGTTACAAGTCATGTTATAAGTCAAAGTAAGCACAGATATATTGCTCAGATGAATTAGGAAAAGCAAAAACATTCTGTCCCGATCTGCTAAATGTGTCCTTGGTTTTAGGTACACATATCTCTCCAGGCTGCTAGTGAATTCCAAACTGCCAGGTTTCAGACTGTTAGCAAATTCTAAGCCATTCTCCACATTAAGCCTTTCAGAGGGTTCTGGTACCCCATTTAAAGTCCTTCTCAACAGTTAGAATGAGAAGAACTGGGAAATGTTAAACAAGAAAGAGACAATGGTGGAATCATCTCAGAAGATCTAATGGTTACTATTCAATTTAATACAACCAACTTCTTAAGGGTTTGTTACTGTTTATATTCAGTAGCCAAGTGCCCGGTCGCCTGAGTTTCCTTCTCCTCCCATGATAGCCCAACTCTTATCAACTCCAGTCTACTAGAATCTTACTCTGCTAGAAGATCTCTCCACGTTTCTCCTCTCCCTACAGCTAAAACACTGCCTAGAATGGCCAAAGAATTGTTCTCATCCATGTTTATGCTATTCAAATATTTCTGGGGTAAATGCTGGAAAACAGAAAAATGGGATGAGTGGAGCTTAAGGATCCAGTATTCAAAAGCAGCTGAGATCCTAACTTAGGCTCCTAAATTTGTGCCTTACAACCTAATGGTTAGAGCACTAGTTTGGTAACCAGGGTTCGATTCCCACCAGCACTCCTTCTAGCCTCGGCAAGTCACTTAACCCCCCATTGCCTCGATAGAAAGGCCTGGCAATCTACCTCCTGTCTCACTGTCAAAAAAACTCAGAAGCTGCTGGGTCACCAGGAGTCAGCATTGACTCAAAGGCACGCATTGCATTTTTTTCAGCCACACTTAAGAGCCTAAGTTTTCAGCTGAAAATTCATCCTAATTTAGGAGCTTAAAATGTATGCTCCTAAATTTAGGCCTGCAATTCATTTGCCTAGATTTATGAGCCTAATTTAGGTGCCTAGAGCTGAAAATACAAACTAAGCTCCTAACTTCTTTTCCCCGCCCTAAATCCTCCCCTATTGCTACCCACTTTTTATGCTCCTAAATTTACAAGTTTAGTGAAATTTTAAGAAATATTTAGGTACTCAGGCCTAGTAAATTTTCAAAGAGGTCAATTTAGGATCATAACCCCAAGTCCTCTACACTCACAGTGATAACCGTCACTCTGCCCCCTCACCCCATGTCCTCTAGCCCTTCCTATTATTTTTATAACCCATGTTCTCTACAACTATAGTAATAATAATAACTCTGCCCCTCTTACCATTTCTTATCCCATGTATTTTAGTGCTTTTGAATACGGAAACCAGTTTTCTTAATTATGACTTGAATGTATTCAAAGCCCATCTACAACACTGATTTTGTCCGAAACAGAGAGTTATTATTAATAGATAAATGTTCTGTGTTCCCCACTCAAACTTCTCTCTGCCTAGGCTCCTGCCTCTGTCTGCAGTGAGAGTTGTGGTCCTGGGTACCGGAAGGCCATTCTGGATGGGCAACCTGTCTGCTGCTTCGACTGCATCCCCTGCTCTGAAGAAGAGTTTAGTAACAAGACTGGTAAGTTCAATGAATTCCACTTTGACAATTGATTCACTTGTGAAGAGGATTTGATACTCCAAGGTCTAGGATTAAGTGTAAGTCCATTTGGAGTAACGCTGGATTCCTCGCTTACATTTCATCACCATGTCTCTTTGTTCACCCGCCGCTCTCTCTTTTCCCTACACCACATTCACGCCGTTTGCCCATTTCTCTCCCCCTCCTCTCTCATCGCTCTCGTACTGTCTCTTGTCTTTTCCAGACTTGACTACTGTAACATTGTTCTTGCAGGCCTCCCCCAATACCAGCTCTGTCAATTGCAGCCTATTCATAACACGACAGCTCATCTTATCACTCATTCCTCCTCGTCTGATCACATTTTTCCTCTGCTCATCGGTCTCCACTGGCTCCCACTCAAATTCAGGTTCATCTACAAGATTCTCACCGTCACCCACAGAGTTCTTCACATGGGCACCCCTCAGTACCTATCAGACCTCATTCATCTCCAAGCTTCCCCTCATCTCCTTCGTTCTGTTCGTGGTAATTGTCTCTACCTCCCCCTCCCCCACCCAGGCCAACCTCAACCTTGCCTATTGCTCCGCTTTCTTTTTCTGGCCCCCACCCTCTGGAACTCACTCCCTCACGCCCTTCGTACAGAATCATCCTTCCCTCGCTTCAAGAACATGCTCAAAACCCACCTTTTCCACCAGGCCTTCGACCTCCCTCCCCCTGTACACTAGGCTTCTCCCTCCCCCCCCCCCCTCCCCAACACAGGTCCTCCCTGCTATGTGACGAGTCTATGTTTCTTTTTTCTCTCTCTGTTTCTCTATCGCTTTCCTATATAAACAATGGTGTTCCTTTTTCTCTGTCTTTCACCTGCGGCCTATATTGATTTTACACCGCCCTGACACTCATGTCTGGGTGGCATATCAAGCATCTACCATGTTTCCCCGAAAATAAGCCCTACCCCGAAAATAAGACCTAGTGCAGATCATGTCTGATAGATTTGGTACCTGGGGGGGGGGGTCACCGGGGAGGCACTTTCCTCCTGCTCCACTCCCCAACGCCAATCTGGTGCCGGTGCTGAGCTGCGGCCGCTTCCTTCACGCCAAGGGCGCTCTGCTCTTTTGAAGATGGTGATGTTGTGGCCTGATTGGCTTCGGTGGGTGGACCGGGGAGGAGCTTTCCTCCTGCTCCACTCCCCGACTCCGATCGGGTGCCGGGGCTGTGCTGCGAGCCACTTCCATCATCTGTGCGGGCGGGAGCTGCAGCGCTCCTCATTCTATGCTGTCACGTTGTATATGAAAAAAAAAATAAGCCCTACCCCGAAAATAAGCCCTAGTGCATCTTTTGGAGCAAAAATAAATATAAGACCCGGTCTTATTTTCGGGAAAACACGGTAGATAAAGATAAAGATAAATAAATAAAGAGATTCAATAATCAAAGAGCCATTTGAGGTAATTCTTTACTGGTTCTTTTGTTTTATTTTATATTTATGCATTTTACATTATATACCAAATGTATATTACATACTTGTAGTAAACAGAGAGTTATTGGAAGTATAAATATTGTTTTTTTCTTAGTAATTTTAAACACAACACAAGAATATTAAATCTCTGAAAAGTCCTCAATAATGAAAAGGACGGATCGTGAAATAGGAGCAACTTCTGTAAGAAATAATAAGAAAAGAAAAAGTTAATACAAACGGGTAGCTGCATTCCTACACAAGGACCATTATAAACCAAAAGTTTCAAGTTTAGCCCGAGAGCCCGAAGTTGGTACCTCAGGGGCCATGTCACTTAAGAAGGCAATCAAGTGAGAAAAATTAAAAAACACATATTTCACATCTCTAAATCGAATCACACAATTGTCAGGAAATTTTAAAAGAAATGAAGCCTCTCTTTTCTTTGGCTTCTGTTCTTTATTGGTTCTGAGGAGATGTTTATGGTTGTACATGTTTCAGCATACATATTACAATCTTATCAAGTATATTCGCTAGTAAAGACTTGTGAAACATCTTGAAGAAGGGACTTAAGGGCCCCTGGGCGTTAAGCACATTAAAATTTGTGGTAAGTTTGCTTAAGCTTACTTGAGAGTTAGGAGTCATCCACCTAAATTGTGACCAGAGTCAACCACCCGAATGTGACCAGTGTGGATTTTCATGTGCCTAAAAATATACATATGATATTATTAGGGGTGAAGGTGTAGCATAATAGTTAGAGCAGTAGGCTGGAACCAGGGAGTCAGAGTTCAAATCCCACTACTGCGCCTTGTGATCTTGGGCAAGTTATTTAACCCTCCATTGTCTCCAAGACGAACTTAGATTGTACACCCTCTGGAGACAAGAAAATACCTACTGCCACCAAGAACTGGAATTGTAATTGAGACATTCTGTACAATGAGCTATACTGTACCTTAGCAACTAGTCACAAGCATTAGCATCTCTGGACAGGATACTTTTGGCAGGGGTAGGCTAGATATGGAAAGGACAAGTTAAAGTAGCATCTCATTTTGTCACACCCATCACCGCAGCATGGTCGTCTACATATTTTATTTATGTATTTATTTAATTTCTCTTCTATACCGCGCTATTCAATATCAGTGCGGTGTACATTTAACTGTGGCTTAAACAATGCAGTCGAGACTGTATTGTATTTACAATAAAACAGGAAATATAACTTGGGTGGAAACTGGGGTAACTGTCAAAAACGTATTTACGTTATATACATTAATATACATTAATAGTTGTGCTGTGCGCAGTGGTGTTTACTTGGGGTTACAGCCTTGGGCCTTGCTGCTCTCAGGTGTGCTGGTGTGGGGGTCTTGGTGCTTGGTGGTCATGTTCGCTAGCTGACCTAAGGGTCTGTTGCTGGGAAATGCTGTAAGAATAGGTGGTGTTTCAACGCCTTCCTGAATTGGCTCAGATCAGGGATTGTTTGGATGGTCGTGGGGAGGGCATTCCAGCATCTCGGTGCGTAGAACATGAAGGCTCTATTAGATGTCGTGTGGGTGCATTTCGTTGTTTCCTTAGGGATAATCAATGTGTTGACAGCTGTGGATCTTCTGGATCTATTAGGGGGTGTGGGATGGATTAACTCGGTGATGGGGGTGGAGGGTTGATTGTTTATGGCCTTGAAAACCATTACTAGTATTTTAAAGCATATTCTGGCTTGGACTGGTAGCCAGTGGAGTTTCTTCAGGATTGGTGTGATATGGTCTGATCTTGAGATTCCATACAGGGTCCTGGCAGCTGCATTCATTGCCAGTTGAAGGGGGTTCAGTGATGCTTGCGGGAGGCCGTATAGTATTGCATTGGCTTAATCGAAATGTGGGATTATTAGTGCTTGGTATATTGTTCGAAAGTCTTCGTGGTCCAGTAAGGGCCGTAGGTGTCATAGTGTCCAAACTTTGTGGTATATTTTCTTTACAGTGTCTTTTATGTGTGTTTTCATGTCTAGTCGTTGGTCTAGGGTAACACCTAGATATCAGATTGTGGGTTTTGCTATCAGTTTGGCGTTCTTCACCTTTAAGGAAGTAGGTGCAGGGGGAGGAGTTGCTGTTATTCACCGGACGTCCTTCCCGGTTGTTCCTGTTTTACCCACGCCCCACTACCCTGAATATCTCCTTTTTCGCTCTATCTCCCCAACTCCTATCTATTTCCTGTTGCTATATGCACCCCCATCATTGCGCGTTGATCTTTGGGACTCCCTTCTTCTTTCCCTCTCTGAGGCAGTCCTTCTTTCTCCCCATCTTGTTATTCTGGGAGATTTTAATGTCCACCTTGGCTCCCAATTACGGCATCGTGACAAATCACTCACGTCCCTCTTCAGTGATCTCTCACTTGTCCAACATGTGACCTGTCCCACCCACACCTCAGGTCATACGCTTGATTTGATCCTTACTCCAGACTCCTCACCTTTTTCGCCAATCAACATTACCCCTTTACCACTTCCTTGGTCCGACCATAGTTGCATTCTCTTCTCCTTACTTCTCCCCCTTCCCCAGACACTCACTTCCCCACACCTACCCCTCCCCTCCCAGATCCTGAAATGCCACATTACCCCAGCATCTTTGCAACGCTTCCCGTCTCCTGAGTCCCTCTTTCCCTCTGAATTTTCTTCCCTTTCGGTGAACCAACAGGTTACTGTTTGGACCTCCACTCTTTCCTCCGCATTTGACTCTGTTGCCCCCCGCCGTCCTGTCTCTGTTCGCCTGTCATCACATCATCCCTGGCACCATCCAGGTCTCTACCTGCAGCGTTCCCATCTCCGCCGCGCACTGCGGTTATGGCATAAGCACCCCTCAGATACCTCCTTGGCCACTTTCCGACATGTACAAAAGACCTACCATACTATGATTACCCTTGCTAAACAATCTTACTACTCCACTCTTATTGCATTTTCTTCCAATTCCTCCCGTCAGTTCTATCAGGTCCTGAACCTTCTTTCTCCCTCCTCTGCCTCTCTCCCCTCATCAACCCCCCCTTCAGCTCCAAGCCCCACAACCCTTGCCACCTTTTTCTCAACCAAGATTCTCTCCCTTCGTTCCTCATTCATTTCATGCCCACCTCCCCTTTCCCCCCCTCCTCTCTCTCCTGCCCTAGTCCCCACACCTATCCCCACTCTCTTCCACACATGGTCTCAGTTCCGGCCCATTACCTCCTCTGAGCTTGCTTTAGCGTTCTCCTCCTCTCATAAGACCACATGTCCTCTGGATCCGTTACCTTCTTCTTGGCTTACTGATCCTTCACTTACCCTCACTCCCTTTGCCCTCACTATTCTTAATTCTAGTCTTACCTCCGGTTGCTTCCCTTCTGCCTGGAAACATGCCATTGTCCATCCCATTCTTAAGAAACCCACCCTTGATCCCACTATACCCTCAAATTGGCGCCCTGTCTCCAACCTCCCTTTTCTCTCAAAGGTGCTTGAAAAACTTGTCTTCCAACAACTCAATGCTCACCTTGATTCAACCATTTCCCTTCACCCCGACAAACAGGATTTAGGCCTGGCCACAGCATAGAAACCATTCTTGTGGCACTCCTTAATGAACTGCACCGCACTCACGAAAAGGGTGACTTTTCAATAGCTGTTTCTTTGGATCTCTCTGCTGCGTTCGATGTTATTGATCACTATACTCTTCTCACCCATCTTTCAGACCTCGGCAGCCAAGGCACTGTTCACCAATGGTTTCGGTCCTTTCTCTCCTCTTGATCTTTCACAGTTCACACTGGTTCCTCCTCCTCCACCTCTTTTCCTCTTCCCTGTGGCGTCCCTCAGGGCTCCATCCTTGCCCCTCTCCTTTTTAATGTCTTTCTTGCCCCTCTTATACAGCAGCACGGTATTTCCGCTTATTTTTTCGCAGATGACATTCTCTTAATCCACCACACCTCTTCTTCAGTTCCAGACCTCACTCTCCTCAATACCTGCTTAACTGCCGTCTCTGATTGGTTCCTCAGCAACTTCCTTGTAGTCAACCCTTCCAAGTCCGCAGCAATCTGGTTCACCTTTGGCGCTTCCCCCCACTCTGTCACCACACAAGTCCAGCTCTCCCATCCCTCTGGTGTCAACTCTTCGCTATCTTGGTGTTACTCTCGATTCGTCTCTCTCGTTCCATCAGCATATCTCTGGTGTGGTGCGCAGCTCTCTTTTTCACCTCCGTAGGATCAGGGCTGTCCGACTGCTGCTTTCAGTCACATCCCTCACCACCCTTGTGCTTTCCTTAGTGATCACTCGACTCGATTACTGTAACTCTCTTCTCGCTGGTCTCCCATAATACCAACTCTGGAGAATACAGCTCATTCAAAACACTGCTGCCCATCTTCTCACCTTCTCTTCTTCTCGAGACCATATCACCTCTTGCCTTCTATCCCTTCACTGGCTCCCTGTCAAAGCTCGCTACCTTTACAAACTCCTCATTCTTACACATAAAGCCATTCACACCAGCACACCCCAGTATTTAGCAGATCTCATTTACCTTCAGCCCATGCCTCGCCTTCTTCGTTCCTCTCATGGCAATCGTCTCTTCCCACCCTCCCCCATAAATGCACACCTTGAGTCAACCCGTCGTGCTGCCTTCTTTTTTGCTGGTCCTGCCCTATGGAATTCTCTCCCGCACTCCCTCCGTACCGAATTATCTTTTCCCCAGTTTAAGGCCCTCCTTAAGACCTATCATTTTCATCAGGCTTTCAATCTCCCGACCCTTCCTAGCCACTCACACATCACCAACTAGGCTTCCCATTATTTCCCATTCACTATCAGACCCTTGACTCCCCTACCTCCCATAATCCTTTATGGATTCTTGGATTCCCTCTACTCTAACCATTCAGCCCTTACCTACCCCCACCCCACCCTTCCCCATTTCGCCCACTCTCCCTCGCATTTATTTTGCTGTCTGTGCTGATACCTGTCCTGTTCTATCTTTCTTCCTTTTCTTCCACTTCTTTCCTATCATTTATTGGCGTTCCTTTCTCTCTTTGTTTTCCAGCAGCCCTATTGTATTGTACACCGCCCTATCGCCTCGGTAAAGGGCGGTCTATCAAATATTTCAAATAAAGATAAAGATAGGTGGGGTGAAGCCTTGGTTTCTCGTGATGAAGAGGACATCTGTCTTGCTGTTGTTTATTCGGAGATTTTGCATGTGGAGCCAATCGGCTATTGCGTCGAAGCACCCCGTCAGTGGGGAAAGGTCTGGCTGGTCGGTTGCAAACGGCATGTAAAGTAGAACATCGTCTGCGTAAACTAGGCAGTTTACATTGAAGGAGCGGATCAAGGAGCATATGGGCTGCATGTATATGTTAAACATCAATGCTGATAGCGAGGAACCTTATGGTACGCCCTGTATTTGTGGGAACGCTTCCGAGGTTGTGATGCCAGTTCTTACATGCTGCCATCTGTTGGTCAGGTAGGATTTGCACCAATCTAGTGCTGAGTTTTAAGAACATAAGAACATAAGATATGCCATACTAGGTCAGACCAAGGTCCATCAAGCCCAGTATTCTGTTTCCAACAGTGGCCAATCTAGGTCATACGTACCTAGCAGTTTCCCCAAAAGACACAGGTTCCACAATGCTTGTACTGGGTCAAGCATTGATATCCTGGGTCCCTTCTTAATAATGGTTTATGGACCTTTCCTCCAGGAACTTGTCCAAACCTTTTTTAAACCCAGCTACACTAACAGCCTTTACTACATCCTCCGGTAACAAATTCCAGAGTTTGATTACACGTTGAGTGAAAAAATATTTTCTTTTATTAGTCTTAAATAGTTTACCCTGTAGCTTCATTGCATGTCCCCTAGTCTTTCTATATTCTGATAACGTAAACAATCGATCTACGTTTACCTGTTCCACTCCGTTCATTAATTTATAGACTTCTATCATATCTCCCCTCAGCCGTCTCTTTTCCAGGTTAAAGAGCCCTAACCTTTTTAGCCTTTCTTCATAGGAGTATCCTTCCATCCCCTTTACCATTTTGGTGGCTCTTCTCTGAACCTTTACTAAAATCGCTATATCCAGAATTGCACACAATATTCAAGGTTCGGTCTCACCATGGAACAATATAGAGGCATTATAATATCTTTTGTTTTATTTTCCATTCCTTTCCTTATGATACCTAGCATTCTATTTGCTCTCTTGGCCGCCGCTGCACACTGGGCCGAGGGTTTTAACATGGTATCCACAATGACACCTAAATCTTTTTCCTGGGTGGTGGTTCCTAATGTGGAACCTTGAATCGTGTATCCATAGTTTGGGTTGTTCTTCCCTAGGTGCATAACTTTGCACTTGTCCACATTAAATTTCATCTGCCATTTTGATGCCCAGTCTTCCAATTTATCAAGATCCTCTTGCAATTTTCCACAATCCTCTTGGGTTTTAACAACTTTAAATAGTTTTGTGTCATCTGCAAATTTGATAACCTCACTCGTTATTCCACTTTCCAGGTCATTTATGAATATGTCAATAAGCAGCGGACCCAGCACAGATCCCTGGGGTACACCACTATTCGCCTTTCTTCATTGGGAAAATTGGCCATTTAGCCCTACCCTCTGACTTCTATCTTTTAACCAGTTCCTGATCCACAGTAGTACACTGCCTCCTATCCTATGACTCTTTAGTTTTGCCAAAAGTCTCTGATGAGGGACCTTGTCAAAGGCTTTCTGAAAGTCCAGATACACTATATCAACCGACTCACCTTTGTCCACCTGTTTATTCACTCCTTCAAAAAAACATAACAGATTTGTAAGACAAGATCTTCCTTGTCTAAAGCCATGTTGGCTGTCTCCCATTAGGCCATGACTATCTACATGCTGAGTAATTTTATTCTTTATGATGGTTTCTACCATTTTTCCCGGTACTGACGTCAGGCTCACCGGTCTGTAGTTTCCCGGATCACCCCTGGAACCCTTTTTAAAAATTGGTGTTACATTGGCGATCCTCCAATCTTCTGGTATTAGAGATGTAATCCCTTTTCCTCGAGTCACTCCAGGAGTATCTCGTGACTTATGGAGTCAAACGCCGCTGCGATATCCAAGAAGATCAGAGCGAACCCTTGTCGGATATTGTCGATTCCAGAGATTATAGCATTGAATAAGGTGGTGAGAAGGGTTTCTACGCCATGTGCCTCCCTGAAACCATGCTGACATGGGTCAAAGGGGGCATGAGTCTCTATACGTTGTTGTAATTGGCGCTGGACTACCTTTTCAATTATCTTGGCGAGCAGTGGGATACTTGATATTGGTCTGAAGGATTCGACCTTTTGGGGATCCAGCTTGTTGTTTTTCAGTAGGGGTCGAATGGATGTATGCTTCAGCCTTTGTGGAAATGAACCAGTTGAAAAGGATTGATCCATGAGTTTGTTGAAGAATTGGCTAAGGTCGCAGCGTAGTTTTTTGACCCAAAACGCGGGGCAGGGGTCGTTCGGAGCAGTGGTGGTATTTTTTTTTTTTTTTATTATTTAAATTTTTATTATCATCGGTATCATTTACATTGCCATCTGAACAACAGCTACAGTACACCAAGCTTTCCGCAGGCAACACAAGAGAGAACGAACATCTTGTACACAATATCAGATATACAGAACCAGCATTGGTTATCCCCTCCACCCAACCTCCCCTCCCCTGCTCTTATGCTCAAGCAATGCTTTATAAATAAGGATGGAAATGCCATACAGCGAACCACCAGTATAACCTGCATAACATTAGCAATAATTAACATGAACAAATCATTCTTTTTTCCTACCTTCCCCCAATGTCTCTTAAGCCAGTCAAAACCCCCCCTTCCGCTTCCTAGCCCCCAAAATTAAGCCCCCCTACTTCTACCCCTACGTCTCCCCCTTACTTCAACCCCTCTTCACGCAACCACTTCCACACCCCCGCCCACTGCTTCCCCATTTGCTCCCCTCTCCCCACCCTCTCCCCCGTCAGTTTATACATGGCATAAAGATGCGACACTCTACGTGCAAAACTCGCTATGGAGGGCAAAATCGGCCTATTCCAATACCATGCTATTTCGCACCGTGCCACTGTTACACAATACCAAATGATTCTCCAGTCCCCATCCCATCTCCCATCTGATCTATGCAGGAGACACATCTCAGGTCCAAGCGCAATATTCGCACCCACAATTTTGTTAATACTCTCCCCTATTTTGCTCCAATACTCTCCAACAACTGGACACGTCCACCACATATGCATCCAGGATCCTCTTTCCCCATACTTTCGCCAACATTCATCCGTCTGCAACACCCCCGCCTTACACAATCTCTCCGGTGTGAGATACCATCGACTCAGCACCTTAAAGCCATTCTCTCGCAGTGACGTGGCAATGGAGAATCTAGCTATGCCCAGTGCCATGGCCTCCCACTCTTCCACCCCCCACTTTACCCCTAAATCATTTTCCCACGCTTCCATATACTTCAACTTACCTTCCCCCCTTGCAATCAGACCTCTATAGATCCTAGAGAGCATTCCCTGCCATCCCATGGAGCCCAAACATGCTCCTTCAAACCACTCCCCTCCCCCCCTTCCCCCCTGCTCCCTCCCCTTTTGGCGCACCACCGAGCATATCTGCGTATACGCAAACCTATCCGCCTCCCCCAGTCGATAGAGATCTCGCACTCCCTCAAAGCCTCTACACTGTGTCCCTACCACTATCTGGGACACCTGGGTCAAGCCTAGCTCCGCCCACTTACGAAGCACTGTTGCACTTGGCCCCGTACTCTCCGCACAACAGGCTTGTAGTGACATGGTAGTCGACCACCTTTTATCTCCCACCAACCGCTTCCTATACTGTTGCCACACCTACAATGTATGCCCCACTATGGGATTCCTCCCCTTTTCCCCCCTCCCCTCCCATACTATACGTTCTAATTCTCCTGGCCTTTATTCTTCCATCTCCATCTGTACCCACTGCTTATGTGGCTCCCGCAGCCACGCATAAACTGCTCGTACCTGCGCTGCCGCATAATATAGGCTAAAGTTTGGGACCCCCATCCCCCCTCCCCTACCGACACTTGCATCGTTCTTGCCGCCACCCGTGGCCGCTTCCCCCCCCAGATGAATCGCTCCACCTGCTGCTATATCCTCCTCAGTACTCTCCGGGGTATCTGAACAGGTAAGACTTGGAACAGGAACAGAAACTGGGGCAGTAGCATCATTTTCACCGATGCCATACGCCCGAACCACGAGTAATACCCCCTACTCCAGCCCTGTAGGCGCCCCTCTACCTGCCCCACCAATTTCTTATAATTTAAAGCGTACAAGTCCTCCAAAGTTCTCCCCAGCTGTACCCCTAGATAACGGATCGATGTCTTTGCCCATTTAAATGGAAAACTCTGTTGCCAGTCCCGTTGCTCATCCTTCTCCCCCACTATACTCAAGATCTCTGATTTCCCCCAATTAATCCGAAAGCCCGCCCTCTCGCCATATTCTTGAATCTCCCTCATCACTGCCTTCAATGATTCTCTAGGTTTCGTGATGGTCAAGAGTATGTCGTCCGCGAAGAGGGACACTTTACATTCCTGACGCCCCTCTAACCCCTGCGACGTCTAAGCTACTCCTCAACCTTGCCGCTAAAGGTTCGAGGGAGAGCGCAAACAATAAAGGGGACAGGGGACATCCCTGCCTAGTCCCTCGTACTAACGGAAAAAACTCTGAGTATCCCCCATTCACTCGGACACATGCTGTCGGCCTAGCATATAGAGCCCTTATCCACTACACGAAACCAGGCCCAAACCCTTGGAGTTCCAATACCGAATACAGAAATTTCCAGGACACTTGATCGAAGGCCTTCTCGGCATCCAATGATATCAACAGAGCCTCCGTCCCCTTCTTTTGTGCCGCCCACATCACATTTAACACTTTCCTGATGTGGTCTGCCACTTGCCGGCCCGGCACAAACCCAGCTTGGTCTTCATGCACCAATTTCCCTAGCAATCTATTAAGTCTCGTCGCTAACACTTTTGCCAGTAATTTCGCATCAATATTCAACAACGAGATTGGGCGATAGGACGCACAATCTTGAGGGTCCTTCCCTTCCTTGTGGATAAGAGTGATACCTGCCCAACCCATTGTATCTGGCAAGGTCTCCCCCTTTCGTGGCCCATTAAAGACCCTGGTCAGCGGGTTCAACAGAAGACTCCCAAATTGTTTATAAAACCTTGCCGTCAAACCATCGAGCCTTGGGGCTTTGCCGGTCTTTAAGGCCTTAATGGCCTGCAAGACCTCTTCGGTTTGTATTTCCCTATCCAGCCCCTCCTGCTCGTCTCCCGTCAAGGCCGGGAGCCTTGCTCTCCTCACGTACTCCCGAATATCCTCCCCCGACCCCGCCTCTCGTACCGCATACAAGTTACTATAAAAGGACACAAATATTTCCCTGATACGCTGATCCTCCCGCACCACCACCCCCTTACTCTTAATCTGTGAAATCCTATTCCACTCCTTCCGCTTTTTCAACTGTCTCGCGAGGAATTTCCCGGCTTTGTTCCCCCCTTCAAAGAACCTCTGTTTCAACAGCTGCAGGCGGAACTGTATCTTCTCCGCCTCAAGTGCATTCACTTTGGCCCGTAGTTCCAAGACCGCACCCAGAAGCTGTCCACTTCCTCCCTGCCCATCCCTCTCCTCCATCTCCCGCAGTTGCCGGCGCAACTGCTCCTCACGCTCTGCCCTTTCCCTCTTTATACGTGCACCCCACTTAATGAGCACCCCCCTTACGACAGCCTTAAAGGTATCCCAGACTACTCCTTCTTTTACCTCCCCGCCGCCATTCTGCTCAAAATACACCAGGATTAAGCTTTCAATCTCTTTCACCACCCTAGCATCCTCCAGCAGACCCTCGTTCAATTTCCAAAATTGACGTCCCTCATCCTCCCCTGCCACACGCACTCGCACCACCACCGGAGCATGGTCGGACCATGTGATTGGTTCTATATCGCCCCCCTGAAGCCTCCCTGCTAGCTCCTTCCCCACCCATATGGCATCTAAGCGGGAGTAGGTTCCATGGGCTGCCGAATAAAAGGAAAATTGCCTCCGTCCTGGATTTAATATCTGCCACGCATCAATCAGGCCATTCTCCTGCACAAATCTGTGATAGCGCTTCCTATCCTTTCCTCTCCCTTCCCTCCGCCCTGTCATGTCTCTCCCAACCTCCCAGGCCACATTGAAATCCCCTCCACAAATCAGCACTCCATCCCCCATTGCCGCCACCTGCTCGCCCAGTTCTTTCCAGAACTCAGTTTGGGTACCCATAGGTGCATACACATTCACCACACAAAACCATTCCTCCCCCAACTTTACCCTCAGCAAGAGATATCTTCCCCCCTTATCTCGGGATATCACCTGAACCTCTGTTGGAGCTTCCCCGCTAATGAAGACCACCACCCCTCCTTTCTTTTTCTCTTTAAGATTAGAGGCAAACACTCGATGCTTATACCCCCGGGGTTGTACCAATGCCTCATGCTTTTTCTGTAGATGTGTCTCCTGCAACATTACTATATCCGCTTTATGCCTTGCTAATTCCTTGTACAGTTTCTGTCTTTTCATTGGTGAGTTTAATCCTTTAACATTCAACGTTAGAATTTTCAACACCCTTCCTTCCCCCATTCCCCCTCCTCTCACTCGTAAACCCAGCCGCCCTCCCCTCCCTCCCTGTCCCCCCTTCCCCCTTCCTTCCTCCCTCCCTTCCCCCCACTCCCTCCCCTCCCCCCCTCATGACTCTCCTCTGCAGAGATTCAACTTCCATTTCAGTGACCCTCTCCACCTCCCCACCTATTCTACCCCAGCAGCCCCTCAGCCCCTCCTCTCCCCAACCTAACCCAGCGCCCCCCACTACCCCCTACACCACTTACCCCCTCCTCTCCTCTCCCCTCATTATACCTCCTCCCTCTCAGCTCTACCCCAACCTCTCCCCCCCATCCCCTCCTAGCCTGCTACTCAGCCCTGCTCCTCCCCCACACCCGCTAACAATACTCATTCAAGAATACCAGTCCTTTAATGAGTTGCCACAGCTCATCCAGTCTCTTGCTCTGACTCCCGACTCTGGTGGTCGTCCTTGGCCGTCCTGGCCAATCTCTGACCACTCGCCCTCTGCCATTTCAAATTCTCCGCTCGTCCGGGCCGGGATTCCTTTCTCGGTGGAGTAGACGGACCGTCCGCCATCTCCGGTAGCTGCTCTGCTCCAAGCTCCCGCAAAGCCTTCCAAGCCTCCACATTGGATCTCACCGTCCTCGATCGCCCTTTCACCGTGATAAGTAATCCAAATGGGAAAAGCCACTTGTATCTCAGTTCAGCTCATCTGAGATACGCTGTGACTTCTCTGATCTCTTTCCTTCACTGCAGCGTTCCCTGGGACAGGTCTTGGTACAACTCCACCTTATGTCCCTCCCAGTGGAAGCTTTTCATTTTGCGGTTGGCACCCAGCAGGAGTTCCTTGCTCTTAAAGGATCTCAGGCATACGACTATGTCTCTCGACCTATTTTCTCGAATGGGCCCCAGACCTCTGTGCGCTCTTTCTATTCCAGGGCGAGTATCTTCCTCGGCCACCTCTTGTCCAGCTGCCACTAGGAGATCCCTGAAGATCCGCTGGACCACCTCCTCACAGTTCTTATACTTAGGCTCTTCCGGCACACCTCGCACCCGGAGGTTGCATCTTCGTGAGCGGTCTTCAGTTTTGGTTCTAAGTACCTCCTGCGCCAACTCTAGCTCTTCCCAGCTTCTCTGGACCTGCGTCAGAGTCTCCCCTTGACTCTCCAGCTTGGCTTCCGCCTCTTCAACTCGTTCTCCCAGCTCTAGTATATCTTGGCGCATGGTCTGCACAACCTCCTTAATCTCATTCTTCACCCCACACATCTCCACCTTCAATTCCTCCTTCAGCTCGAGGAGCCATTGTTTAATCTGCTCTGCAGCAGTCAGGCACTCTTCTCCACCGTCACTCCCCCCCAGACTCTGCGGGGCCTCTATCGCTGGTTTTCCTGCTTTCTCCCCCTCCTTCCCGCCTTTGGAGGCTGCATACGGGGAGCGGAACTCGGCCAATTTTTTTTTCATCAGGCTCTCTTTTTTACTGACTTTCTCCATTGCAGGCCGGCTCACACTTCCCTCTGCTGTCTTCACGGCCTGCGCTCCGGGCTCACCGCCCTCTCTCCTCTCTGCGGCCTTTGCAGCAAGTAGGCCTCACACCTAGGCTCACTCAGCCTCTATCCCAGCCCTTGATATTTCTGGGGCTTTGGAGACTCACCGTTGCTGTCCGTTCTCTCGCTTTTCCCGCTCTTTGTTGTAGGTGCGGGTCGCTGGTATGTCTGCCTCTGTGCTGCACCAGCCACGTGTTAGGTCTTTCACGGCCCCACGCTCCGTCTGGGCACAATGTGCAGCGGTTCGCCTCTTCGTGCAGCGGCGCTTTGTTTGTAGCCTGGCTGTGCTGGCCCTCGCCGCTTGTGTGCACGATCCGTCTGCCCTCTCACATGCCGTTTGCAGCCCTGCAAGCACCGCTCTCTCGCCTCCTTCTTCCCGCCGCCGCTGGCTAAGAAGCCCGCGGGTGACTGGGCTGCTGCTCTCAGTCGGCTCTCGCCTCTCCGCTTCGCCTCTCCACTTTCTCTGACCTCCGTTGGGGTAAGTTGGTGCCCCCCTCGATCACGTCCACTCTCCGAGCTGCCCCTTCAATGCCCGTAGGGGCTAATTTATCATTTAAAAGCTTGCTGGTGGAGGAGCTCCCACACTATGCCGCCATTCAGGTGGGTGACGTCACCGGAAGTCGCAGTGGTGGTATTGATGGAGGCGATAGTGTTCTCAATTTCTCTATTTGATAGGGTGGTGAATTTGGTCAGTGGAGTTGGGTATGATAGTTTGCGTAAGGGTATGATGTTTGCGGGGCTTCTGGTCTTGTCAGTCTGTTGCATCTTTGATTTAAGGTATTCGGCATAGTCCTGTGGTTGTGGCATGAGTGGCTGTTCTGGGGCTGGTTCTCTTGTTAATGACTTTACTATGTTGAAGAGGTCGTGTGGTTTGCTCAGTGTGCGCTTTAGGAGGTCTGTGTGGAATTTCTTCCTTTGTTCTAGTATTGCTTCACGGTGTTTTCCTAAGTGTAGGTTGTTAGCACTCTGTGCTTCAGTGGATCTGGATCGGCGCCATCGTCTCGCAAGCTTTCGTAGGTGGAGGAGTGATGAGCGCAGTTCAGTGGAGAACCATGGCGCTGGCTTGCGCTTCCTTGGAGGTTTGTTTGTGTTTGGGAGCTGCGCACTGACGCTGAGGCTATTGTCCCAGCTAGCGATCATTCCTCGAGGTTAGGGGCCATTTCATTGAGAAGTGGAATGACTTTCTCCAGTATTTCTTCTCTGACGAATGGTCGGAATCTTCTAGTTGCTGGCTTTGAAGAACAATTATTTCTGCTGGTATTGTTAAGGTCGTGGCAATGGGTGGTCATTTGGAATCTAATCAGGCTGTGGTCGGACCATAGTACTGGGGTTATGGACATCGCCAGGTCACAGTTCTGTTTGACTGCTGCTTGTGGTGCGAAGACCAGGTCCAATTTGTTTCCTCTCACGTGGATAGGCGCGTTGACTAATTGTTTGTATCCTAACCCATCGAGGGCTTCAAGGAAGGCTGTGGCTTGGGCATCATGAAGAGTAGGCAGGTTGAAATCACCTAGGATCCAGTTTGGGGTTTGCGGCGTACTGGTGTTGCAGGCCAGGTCGATTATTGTTGAGAGGTCATCTGGGGAGGCAATCGGTGCTCGGTAGAGTAAATTGATTGTGCAATGATTGTTGGCTATGGTGATTGTGTCTAGGTGGGTTGTACTGGAGGCGTTAATCAATTGGAATTGTAACTCTGTTTTGGAGAGGATGAGTGTACCAATGCCCCTCAGGTTTGCTCTGTGGCAGGAGTGTAGCGAGAAGTTGTGGGGTAGCATCAAGTTGAGGAGAGTGGAGTCGCATTTGGATAGCCATGTTTCTGTGATCATAAGGATGTCCAGATCGTGGAGTGTTATCAGATCTGTGACGACTGGCCACTTATTGCAGATTGAGCGGGTATTGATAAGGGCGCATTTCAGCGTGGGGGGGTGAGGATGTTTGTCAATGCGGGGCTTTTTGGTGTGTTGTAGGGCTATGAGTAGCATGTGGTGGTGGAGCTTGTGGTTGGTTTCCATTGAAGAGTGGTGAGGGTTCCATGTCCATCTCTTCCCATTGCTCCTGAGGATTGGTATGGTGTTGTGGGCTGGTTTAAGGGCATTGGATCCGACAGGAAGCCCAGCAAGGAGGTAGAGCCTGGCTATTGCTATGATGGGAAGCATCTTTTCTGTTCCCTGAATGGGAGGTGGACAGGTGGGCTGTCTGGGCTACTGCGGTTAGATAAGTAAGATACAGGCAGAGGGATAGGTCAGTGCGCTATCTAGGCAATTAAGTCATACATTTGTTGTGTAGGCAGGGAAATTTGGCATGCTATCTAGGCAGATAAATCATACAGCTGTTGTGCAGGCAAATACTTCAGGCACTCTGTCAATGAATTAGGGAGGTTGTTCGATATGATGCAGGCAGGCAAAATACAGCTATTATGCAGGCAGATACATCTGGCACTCTATCTAGACACATATGAGTTATGATAGATCAAGCATTCTATTCTAGTCAGACATATATTATGCGGTCAGATAAATTGGCAGACTATTTAGGTGGATAGCACATATAGCTAACAGGCACGCTATCTAGGCAGGTAAATCAAGCAATCTGTTTTGGGAAAAATTATTTCAGGCGTATCTGGTAAATGCAGATAAGATATATATGTATTCTTGGCGGCTCTAATATGCACGTTACTTATGTACTTGGTACATGTATTTCTATTCTCTGTGTGTTAGCTTAGGGGGTCAGTGTTCAATTAGGTGTTCGAGTTTTAAGTCGTTTGGTCGGAGCGGTGCGTGAGTCTTACTTGTGTCTGGCTTCGCGCTGGAGTCTCGGTTTCATTCGGTGGAGTGGTGTGGCCTCAGGGTTTTCGCCTCCGCCTAAGGGCCATGCCAAAAGGCCCTCTGGCAAGGCCCTCAGGTACAGGCCCGCCAGGCGCGGGTGCGCCCGATGGCGCTTCTTTTAATCCTGTCTGTGGGCTGTTGCGGGCTGCCCCGATTGGGCAAGGCGATTCTGGCTCAGACCGGTTCCCTGCAGCTCTAACCAGCACAGAGAGCTCAGGCAGGACCGGAGGTGAAAAGCACATTGGGGCCTCTGCTTCCGTGCGCCCGATGGCGCTTCTTTTATCCTGTCTGTGGGCTGTTGTGGGCTGCCCCGATTGGACAAGGCGATTCTGGCTCAGACCGGTTCCCTTCAGCTCTAACCGGCATGGAGAGCTCAGGCAGGACCGGAGGTGAAAAGCACGTTGGGGCCTCTGTCCCGGGGCTGGTTCTCTTGTTAATGACTTTACTATGTTGAAGAGGTCGTGTGGTTTGCTCAGTGTGTGTTTTAATAGGTCTGTGTGGGATTTCTTCCTTTGTTCTATTATTGCTTCGCGGTGTTTTCCTAAGTGTAGGTTGTAAGCACTCTGTGCTTCAGTGGATCTGGATCGGCGCCATCGTCTCTCAAGCTTTCATAGGTGGAGGAGTGATGAGCGCAGTTCAGTGGAGAACCATGGCGCTGGCTCGCGTTTCCTTGGAGGCTTGTTTGTGGTTGGGAGTTGTGCACTGGTGCTGAGGCTATTGTCCCAGCTAGCGATCATTTCCTCGAGGTTAGGGGCCATTTTGTTGAGAAGTGGAATGACTTTCTCCAGTATTTCTTCTCTGACGAATGGTCGGAATCTTCTAGTTGCTGGCTTTGAAGAACAATTATCTCTGCTGGTGATGCTAAGGTTGTGGCAATGGGTGGTCATTTGGAATCTAATCAGGCTGTGGTCGGACCATGGTACTGGGGTCTAGTTCCGGGGTAAAAGTTATTTACCACTTTTCTAACAGTCAGAGTGATTTACAATAAACTAGGTACATTTGGACAAGAAAATGGTATTCATGAACCGTCTTACAGATAATGATAATGAGAACAATAGTTAACAGGAGATTAGAAACTGGCTACATTGGCTATATTAACTTATATACAGTGACACGAGTAATGAATTTCCTTTGATGTCTTATTGATCTCTTATGTATGGATGCTATCTTGTGCAGGTATTTATATATACTTCTATAAATTGTCTACAAAATTTCATTTAATAATTAATTGTAATAAGGGTTCTATAATGCTTTAGCCAGTTACCTGGCACAAGGAAGTCTACAGCAATATTATAAAATATAGCATATGTGAAAAGTGATAAGGGGCTTCAATGTAGTGAAACATCAGACTCCACGGGGCTTGAGTTGGCAGCCCTAGGGAGCAGAAGCTGGAAACATACCATTCAACTACCAGGGACATGGACCCAAGGAAAAGCCAGTGGATATTGGTTGTCAAGGAATTAGACGCCCCTCGCAAGGTCCCCATTGGGGACGGAAACTCAGGAGTAATCCAAGAAAATATTCCTTTACAGAAAGGGTGGTGGATTTGTGGAGCAGCATCCAAGTGGAGGTGGAGGAAACATGAACTCGAGCCTTCTCTCACTCTTCTTCCCCCTATCCTCTCAATGCTCAACACTAGTCTCTCTTCTGGTCGTTTTCCCTCTCCCTGGAAGCATGCTCTGGTTCGCCCTATCCTCAAGAAGCCCTCCTTTGACTCCTTTGTTTTTGCAAATTGGCACCCTGTCTCCAATCTGCCCTTCCTTTCCAAGCTTCTTGAGCATTTTGTCTTTGCTTAACTGTCCACCCACTTCACTTCAACCAATGTCTTCCATCCACATCAATCTGGCTTTTGGGTAGGTCATAGCATTGAATCTATCCTCCTCTCTCTCTTGAACGAGCTTCACACTGCCCATGATCATGGAGACTTTACTTTTGTCGTCTCTTTAGACCTTTCTTCTGCCTTCAACCTGGTGTATCACTGCACCCTTCTCACACGCCTTTCTGATCTTGGCTTTTCTAGTACTCTTTGGAGATGGCCCCGGTCTTCCCTTACCAGTCATTCATTCTATGTCTTGTCTATTTCCTCTGCTTTGCCCTCTATACTGCTGTCCTATGGTGTCCCTCAGGGCTCAGTCTTGCCCCTCCCTTCTTTTCAATATTTTTTTGACTCCCCTTGCTCTCCTAATACAACAATCATGCATCTCTGCGCACTATTACGTGGACGATATCATTCTCCTTCACCATACCGACTCCACTGCTCCTGACATTGTCCCACTTAACTCTTGTCTGGCCCTCATCCACACCTAGATGACCTCAAACTATCTTCACTTGAACCCTTCTAAATCCACTGCCACTTGGATCACCTTCAGGGTTCTCTCTCTCTCTCTCTCCCTCTCTGGCCCCTGTACTCTCCTCTACTGCTTTACCCCTGGTTTCTTCTTTCAGATATCTTGGAGTAACATAGTAACATAGTATATGATGGCAGATAAAGACCAGCATGGTCCATCTAGTCTGCCCAGAAAGGTGGCAAGAGTAGGCGTGCCCGCTGCTCCATGCAGGTCACCTCTACTTTATTTATTTATTTATTTATTTATTACAGTTTCTTATATACCGCGCTATTTAGAATCAGCGCGGTTTACATCATAACAAAACGACCATAACGACAAGCTGTCAGGTTTTACATTGAACAGGAGTATCAGATATCAGAGACAGTTACGTTTATTTTGATTTTATCCTGTTTCTAAAAAGGGATCCAGAGGGTGGGGGCCAGAATGTCCCATGCCATTTTGAATTTTGGATTCTGTCACTTGATTCCTCTCTTTCGTTCACAGAGCAGAGCACATCTCATCTCTTACCCGTCGGTCATTCTACCATCTCCGTCAGATTTGTGCAGTCCGTCCATCACTGTTCCCTCTAAGCTGTGCGCATGTGCGCGCGCATGCACCTCGCCGAGCGAGCGCACATACTTTACAACAGAGCGCACAAAAATTATGGTTCTGATTCTGATAGAAAACAACACAGACATCTTAAAATTTAAAAGTTCTTGTGTATTTACGGTTTTCACAAGTTCTACAATATTTTCTAGTGCAATCAATGTGGTGTACATACTGTATTCTGACGTGTAGTCAAATTTTAAAGTATATAACTCCAAGTGTCGTTATGTGGTGCACAAAAATTTAACCTTCCTTGTAAAGCTGCACAGCTGATATTTTATGCGCACACAGCCTACAGAAAATTAGAGGGAACATTGCCGTCCATTCCTCTCCCCTGCCTCTTTGACCACACTCCTCCTCTCTCTCGTTGTCACAAGAATTGATTACTGCAACATCACCTTATATGGCGTTTCACAATAGCACCTTCACAGACTTCAACTGCTTCAAAACACAGCTGCTCGCATCCTCACATTTTCCTCCCGTTTTGACCACCTCTCTCCACTCCTTGCACACCTACATTGGTTACCAGTTCATTTAAGAATCCAATAAAAAATACTCACTTTTGTTCACAGGGCCATTCACACCTCCATTCCTCAATACCTTGCTGACCTCCTTCACTTCCACACCCCTCTCCATCTCCTGTACTCAACCCATACTTATCCTCTGGCACTTCCCTCTGTCTCTCAGGCTCATCTTGAACGTACACGATTCTCCAATTTCTTCTTCCTGGGTCCCTCTCTTTGGAATTCCCTTCCTCACACCCTCTGTTTTGAATCTTCTTTCACCAAGTTCAAGGCCACTCTAAAAACCCACCTTTTTCAATAAGCCTTTAATCCGCTCAACCCTCCACCATATATAACCTAGTCCTGTCTCCTCTTCCTCCCCCATCCCCCGTCTGTCCCATTCCTCTTTCTACCTTATCTCTCTTCTTTCCACTGTCCCTTACTTTTCTCCTTTTTCTCTTTCCTGTCCTATAAGATAACAGTGTTCCTTTTCCTTTTCATTTTATCTGCAGACCTCTGTATTGTTCACCACTTTTATGCTCCGGCCTAAGCGGTCTATCAAGAAACTGAATAAAAATAAAGATGGACAGTATCTGAATTCAAGAACACATGGACCAGGGCAGAGAATCTATGAAAGAGAGGAAGGGATTGAAGACCTGAGCAGGAGATGTGGGTGGGCACTTGATAGGCCATTTGGTCTTTATCGGCCATCATTTTCTCTGTTATGGTTTCTATGATGACCACAATAGTTGCCTTTTAGAAATGGAAAAGAGAGTATTGATTTTCACTAATCAAAGCCACACATGGAATTGCTTCTTTCTACAGATGCGACGGAGTGCATTAAATGTCCTGCTGACCAGTGGCCCACTAAGGGGCGGGATGGATGCCGGGAGAAGTCCATCGAGTTCCTCTCTTACCAAGAACCATTAGGTATGACTCTGGCTGTTACATCCATGCTTGGTGCCCTGGTGCCAGCTGCTGTCCTTGTAGTATTCATAAAGAATCACCACACCCCAGTTGTGAAGGCAAATAACCGTGAGCTCAGCTATCTCCTCTTACTGGCCCTTGTCCTGTGCTTCGGCTGCTCATTAGTGTTCATAGGCCACCCCACAATGCTAAGGTGCATGGTCCGCCAGATTGCATTTGGTATTGTATTCGTCATTTGCATAGCCTGTCTGTTGGCCAAGACCATCATGGTGGCTATAGCCTTCAAGGCCACGAAACCAAACAGCAACCTCAGATCATGGGTGGGACCGCGACTACCCAACACCCTTGTACTCTCCTGTAGCCTGATTCAAGTGCTCATCTGTGTCACATGGCTGATTGTGGGTCATCCATTTCCCCAAATGAACATGAAATCCCAGATGGGGAGGATAATCCTTGAATGCAATGAAGGATCAGTGACTGCATTTTGGTGCATGCTGGGATATATGGGTTTTTTGGCTACAATCAGCTTCATCGTGGCCTTTTTTGCTAGAAAGTTACCAGACAGCTTTAATGAAGCTAAGTTCATCACCTTTAGCATGCTTATATTCTGTGCTGTCTGGCTCTCTTTCATCCCTGCTTACCTGAGCACAAAAGGAAAATACACAGTAGCTGTGGAAATATTTGCAATTTTGTCCTCCAGCGCTGGGTTGCTGGGCTGTATATTCTTCCCAAAATGTTATATCATCCTAATCAGACCAGATATGAATACCAAGGAATTCCTAATGGGGAAAAGCACAGGAAATATCCAGAAAGCAAAGTAATTCTGTTGTAACACCCTGACTATTAAATATCTGATCTCACCTAATAAAATCTTGTTGTTTGCCAATACTTAAAAGTGGCTCTCAAGGGAACGAAAAAAATAATAATAATAATTTGCATTTGTAACGAGGCAAGAAATCAGACATCATTTACAGGGGCATGTTTACCGATGTGTGCTACCAGGGGAGCAGAGGGTCAGCTTGCAGTATCAGCACTGCACTAACCTTGTAGGGAGCATCTGGGAGATGATTGGATGGAATGGGGGACACTCCCACTGTGGTGCAGCTAGCACAGGTGCAACTGATACTACCTCAGTGGGTGGTATCAGTTGTACCCATGGCCAGTTTACTGTGGTGATGTGAAGTAACTGCAATAATGTACCCACCCCTCTGCAGTTAGCTCACAGCCCCGTGCTAGTAACATGACCCACACGCACACTACCGGCGCGGAGCTTGGTAAAGATGCCTCACCCTGTGCAACCTATGGTGAATTTCCTAGCTTTCATTTCCTCCTTCAAATTCCAGTGTCACTTTCTACAACTATAGGCTGCATCATGGTGACTTCTAATCGAATGTAATATTTAAATTCTGTGGTTGGCATTTTTTTTTTTATTTATGCAAATTTTCATTAGACAAGTCAAGTGACCACTTGTACAGAAAAAATAAATTTACCACAATGAGTCAAATGTACAATTAAACATTAAGGAGCATGTTTACAGAAGGGCGCTAACTGCTAGTGCGGGATTCAGCACGCTGTAAATACGCTGCACTAAAATTGAACGCATGGCCCATACTAAAAATCCCATGCATGGACGCCGGGCAGTTTGGGGCAGAATGTGCACATTGATGGTACATCGTGGTTAGCGAGGGCATGATGGTCATGCACTAACTGCAATTGCTGCCGTTAGTGTGGGTACACTTAACACCACCTTAGTGGGTGGCACTAGGTGCACCCACTAGGTGTAATTACAGTGCTGCCCAGGGGGACAGATGCAAACACCCTTTGAAGTTGGTGTGCGCCTCCACGCCAGTTTCGTGGCCTGACCCAGTGCTACCGGTGCATTTTTAGTAAAGTAGCTCTAAGAAAATGAACCCCCAAAAAAATCTCAAGCCCACTATATGTTGGCATATTTTTAAACATGAGCTGTGGCACTTAAAGAAAACGGGTATATTCAATGTTACTACTATCTGTTACTTAATATACATATAGAGCGGTCAGCGCCACTTGTTAGTGAGACAGCGGGACAGTTTTTTTGCTGCCTAAAGTTAACCCGATAGTTATTTCGACAACTGACTGAATAGTGCTGTTATCTGGATAATTTCCAGTCATACTCATGCTCTGCCTTGGCACTGTATGGATAGTGTTGAGGCAGTCTGAAAGGATATTCATAAGACAGTGGAGGCTAGAGCCAATATCCAGATAACAGCTACTATTATCTAGATATTTTCTTTTGGATACCAGGCCCCACATTTCTGGTACATTATGGATTTCATAATAGGTCTCAAATGACATTGGAACTATGGCCCTAGCTCCAAGGGAATGAGATTTCTGATAGCTATGCGAGCAACAAAGGCATCAAATGAATGAGACACACTCCTAGTGAGTGAAAGAGTTCACAGAGTGTGAGAGCGAGAAAGACATCAAATGAGTGAGACACACTCCTAATAAGGGAGAAGGGTCTCAAAGTGTGTGAGAGTGACAGCACCATCAAATGAGTGAGACACACTCCTAATGAATGATACTTGGTATCTCTGGTCATCTCAAGCAAGAGAGGAACGTATGCAAAAGGAGAACGTTAACGTCCTGTCACCCAATCCCCACTGGGGACATGAAAGTGTTATCTTACCAGACGGAGAGGATTAAACCTCTTGTTGAAAATAAAATATTTTCTCCAAAAGGGAAAAGGAAAATGTTAAGGAATGTTTGCTTGAAGATGAAGAAAGCACTTTTGAACAACTTGGAGAGGAATAAAACGGACAGCGTGAGGTGGCAGCTGCCAGTGTGGCTGCCCGGTTCCTTAGCAACTAATTTGAAAACTTCAAGATTCTAAACTGTCACCTTCGGAAACTATTAGCCCTGCCTGAAACAGAGTCATGTGACCCATCGTCCGAGTGAAGCCATTGGTTGGTTGTTAATACAATAAAGTGAACTTGTAAGATGCTGATGCTGGTCCCCTTCCAGAACTCTCTACAACATCCACAGGATGGCCAATCTGAGAGCTCAAAACAACTCAAAAAAACTCAAAACAGCTCAAAAAAAATGGAGATCTAAGAAATCAATAGAGATCAAAGAACAATACATGACATTACTCAAATCCTATAAAGAAATAATAAACTCAGCAAAAAAGAATTACCACACAAAAAAACTAAACAATGCATTAAATAGACCAAGAGAATTATTTGAGCTTGTAAAATCACTTACTAAACCCCCAAGGGAAGCCAATACAAAATATCCGATAAATGCACAAATACTTGCAGACTACTACGCTAAAAAACTAAATCCTAATGAAGAAGTAACCACCCTCAAAACTAAAATCAACACAACTCAAAAGGTAATACAGAATATTAATTCCATAATATGGGAAGACTTCCACATAATAGATAGTAGACAATTACTGAACACAATTACAAACTTAAACACCACGACTTCCCCACTAGACCCCTGCCCAGTTACCTGGATCAAGTCTACAAAAACAGAAATTGCACCCATAATTCTAAACATAGTAAATCAATCACTGCTACAAGGAACCATGCCAGCAGAACTAAAACGATCACTTATACGCCCTATACTAAAAAACAAATCTCTAAACAAAGCTGACCCATCTGCTTACAGACCAATATCAAGTATACCTTTTATAGCCAAAATCATTGAAAAAACTGTACAATACCAATTACAAGATCATTTAGATATCACAAACGCACTTGATGCTCATCAATATGGTTTCTGACAATCACACGGAGTAGAAACACTCCTACTCGTACTATTCGATAAACTTTATAGAGGCATAGAAAACTGCAAGAAAATGTTCATCTTAATATTCATTGACATAACTGCAGCCTTTGATTCAGTGAATCACAAGACTCTTTTAACAAGATTGGAATCAATAGGAATAAAGGGAACTCCCTTAAAATGGTTCTCTTCCTATATATCTAATAGGTTTCAACAAGTACACTTTGACCAAAATCTATCCAATACCTTCCCACAGACACAAGGTATTCCTCAGGGCTCGGCACTATCTGCCACGCTATTTAACCTATATCTAAGGCCTATCTGCACAATATTCCAAAAACACAAAATTGACTATCATCTATATGCAGATGACATAATGCTGTATACCCAACTCGATATAGACAACCCAGATTACAGCCACATTGAAGCTTGTCTCAAAGAAGCACAACAATGGCTCCAAAGTAACAGCATGAATATCAATCATAAAAAAACAGAGGTAATGTTTATATCTAAAAACCCAGAATTTATACACCCTCCAACAATCACCCTAAATAACACAGCCTACAACATTAAAAAAGAGCTAGAATACCTAGGGGTCACCCTTGATACAGCACTTAACATGGAAACCCATCTGAGACTATTAAATAGAACGATCTTCTACAAACTAAGAACCTTACAACCTTTACGCACCTTATAGAACTTCCAGACTTTAGATCAATAATACAGGCACTCATCACTCCACATTTGGACTATTGTAATGGCATCTTACAAGGTCTCCCTAAAAAAACAACCAACATACTCCAGTTGGCCCAAAATGTAACAGCGCGAATCCTAATGAATGTACCACTCTCGGATCACATCACACCCATACTAAGAGAACTTCACTGGCTACCCATACAAGTGCGCATAAGATACAAAATAATAATTACAACATTCAAATTAATACACAATATCGCCCCATCCTACCTCGCCACACTCATTGAAACTCAACCTCCCGACAGAAAAAGACGGACACACAATTTAAATACACTACAAATTCCTCCTTCTATCTGCAAAGTAAAAATGAACACCAGCAATAGAGCATTCACATACTTAGCGCCCACACAATGGAACAAACTACCCGACACACTAAGAGCTAACAAAGACCTCTTATCATTCCGGAAAAACCTTAAAACACACCTTTTTCAAGAATACTACAATCAGTCCGAAATAACATAGAGCAAAATTCACACACGAAACAAATTTGAAGTGTAACGCATCCACTTTCATATAAAATTACAAACTACCACTGAACTAACTGTAAATCCGACATGTATGTAATTCATATACTGTATCAATTCAAATACATTGTATATAGTTTTTAACCATATGTATCCCCATATGTGTTCCCTTACTATGTAAATAGTTTGAGTTATGAAGTTAATGTTACATTGTTTACATGTTCAATGCGCCCCACTACTGTTTTATGTAAACTGCCAAGTTTTGTTTTATGTAAACTGCTAACTTTGCAGAGTTAAATGTTTGATGTAAACCGCTGCTGATCACTGGAAGGAGCGGTATAGAAATGAGTTCAAATAAATAAATAAAAATAAATAAACCATCATTGTATCTACTGTTGTTCCATGTAGCTGTTCCACTGCCTTTTGTTCTTGTTATCTCTGGTTCTATGTAAAATGTTTGGTTGTTTATGCTATATGTAAACCGCACTGATTGCAAAAAGCACGGTATATAAAAGCAAATAAATAAATAAATACCTGAATGTAACTCACTGTCAACTGCCGCTGAAAAGGCAGGCGCTAAGTCCTAAAGAAAAAAGGAAATAACAAAAAATTATAGATATGAAGAGTGTGTTAGGGAAGTACCATCTTCTCTCGCTGCACCTGAATTACAATCCCATATATCAGAGGGTCCACAAACCATGGCGAGAGGGCCACAGTGGAAATTATTTTGGCTCTCTTTGCTTTTCCTGTCCCCAGATTAAACCTGGCCCACAGAGTGAGATTTGTATTGTATTTGTTTGGTCCATGCAATCCATCCTGCATGTCTTCCTTCCTTATTCCTGTAGCTTAGGGATTTCAGTCAGCAGAGTGTGAAGAACACTAGTCCCTCTGTTCCTTCCTGCTCAACTTTTCCACTCCTCCTCCCTCTTCCTTTTGCTGGGAAAGCAGCAATGACCCTAGAGAAAAAGGGCAAGGAGGTTATGAATAGCCACTGCCTCTAGAACCAGGGACTGCTGAACCTCCCATAAGTCACCCAACCACATCCGAAACCCACAGTCACACCTCGGATCTGATTCATGCCTCTCACAATTGCTACCTGCTTTGGGTGATGCAGAGCTGAGTGTGTACATTTGTCCTTTGCTCCAAGACTGTAGGATGGAGAGTGTGCATGCATGTTTCGGCTCCTGGGGATGTAGGACCACAATAGGTGGGTGTGTGCAGATGTATTCCACTGTGGGACTGCCGAACCAGGTTTTGTGTATGCTGACGCAGTATGCTTCCATGCTGCAGCACCAGGGTTAGGGATGTAGATGAGAAAGTCGAGAGGAGAGTAAAGGGAGAGGGGGCGAAAGAGGAGACCAAATTGAAGGGAAAGAAGTCAAGGAGAGGATGGGAGAGAAGGGTAAAGAAAAAGGACAGTAAATGAAAGTATTTGAGCAGAGGGAATGCAAAACATGCAAGGAGATATGCAAGGGGGATACCTTTATTTCCCCTGGGAATTCCAGCCCCCCCCCCTCTCTTCTTCCCCAGTATTTGAAATCACTGAAAGGGTTAAATAAAGACCCCCTTCCTCTGCTCAGCATACACAGACACACACACACACACACACTGACAAATACTGGGCTCAAAACATCATAAATACGATATCGTACCTGTTCAAACCTAAACCTTATCCAAAAACTATGACTGTTCCAGCCATCTTTTGTCAAAGTCAACAGCAGATAGTGCAATCCCATAAATTACCAGTATTTGGGGTTAATAGTTTGCTTGGGTATGATTGATTGTCCGCCCTCTCAAATGTTTGCTGATATCTCTGATGTCTGTTGTCGTTTGTAATTATATGTTTTTCGTGCTGTTTTATGTTTAAATGTGTTCATCGCCTTGTGATTATAAGGCTCTTCCATCCCGCTACACATGTCAGGGACCATATCTGGATTGGTACCTGTTCAGGAGGATTGGAAGGTAAAATTCCTTAACATGACAAGTCAGACAATTGTCTTTCAGGCGCAGTTTTCAAAACAGCTTACCTGCGACAAAGTCTGTGGCTTCTTCACGGCTCACGTAGTTTGCACAAATTTTCAAAGGGAAAATATATGTGGAATTTCCTTTTGATAGTTGCCCATGGATATAACTGGCTCATGGAATTCCTTTGCACCTGCTTTTCGAGCATGCTAACGATGGCTGGGAAGTTGAACATATATCCTAAAATATGTAGTGTATACATGTGTGTTATCTCCTACCCCAGCCAGTAGACAACCCTATTCAAACATCTTCCAGCACTCTGAGCCCCCAACACAAAAAGTAAGGGCCTGGTGGCTCCCAGTGACCTCCCACTCCTTATACCGAAACACTTGTGGAGGATTAACTTAATCATTAGAGCTGTGAGCCATAAATCAGGGAAGCCAATGTTCAAATTCCACTGATGCGCTTGTGACCAAGTCATTTACCCCTCCATTGCCTTAGGTACAAGTTTGGATTGTAAGCCCTCTAGGGATAGAGACATGCCTACTGTACCTGACTGTAACTCACCTTGAGCTACTACTGACAAGGTGGGTTAAAACAAAATAAATCTAAATAAGCAGCCATGGCAGACCCAACATATTCAACTCCATGATATACAAATCACCCTCCTTAGATGAGAACAAGGTCCCTGGAAGTGCAATCACTCCCAAATCCCTTATCCCACAGACAAGCCCAATATCAGTCATGATTTCCTATCAGATCACTGACCTGAAACCTTGTTAAACGTTCTTCCTTTTCGTCATTACAGATGGATTGGAAGGTTATGGTGGCTTCTGGCCCCAAGATGATACTACTGGCCAACATACCCCCTAAAGGGAACTAACAAAACAGGTGTGCCAAGGCAGTGAAAAGTCAAGCAGTCTTTATTAAACCCCAACACGTTTCGGCTGACACCTTCTTCAGGGGGAGTATACTTGGTCACTGCAGGACACAAACGCTAAGCACTGACCACTAATAATAAATCTTATTCATACACCACACCATGTGCCCGCTCGAAACACAGTGTGGTGCATGAATAAGATGTAGTATTGGTGGTCAGTGTTTAGTGTTTGTGTCCTGCAGTGACCAAGTATACTCCCCCTAGCAGTCAAAAACAAGGGGAAAAGTAGACAGGGTCGGCCCAACCATTAGCAAACTAGGTGGCTGCCTAGGGTGGCAGCTTTGGTTGGGGGGGGGGAGGTCGGCAAAGCATAGAGCATTCAAAGCTAAACAATCGATTCTGACAGCCAGGGGGGCCAAAAGCTTAAGGTTTGCCTAAGGTAACATTGGATAATATTACCAGATATCCCTGATTTTTGGGGATTGTCCCCACTTTTGAGGTAGCGTCCCAAATTCCATGGGCTATAGCCACCTCCTGTCCCCAAATTTAGTGGGGATAGAGGCAAAGCTTATTGCTCTAACGCAGTCTTCCGATCCTGGATGGAAAATTAACTTCTTTTCTGAAGTAGTGACTCCGAGATTTTGACCTTTTGCAGAAAATTAAAAATACACTTGTTTTTACAGGCTTTTCCTATAGCAGTTTTAAGAGACAAATCCCAGACCATCTAATTTCAGAGACTGATATTATCTTAGTTATTTTATTATGTGTTAGTTTGTTATGTTTGTGCATCTTGCTTGTGATCCGTCTAGGTTACCGAGCAGAATACAAATTCCTTTAAATAAATTAACAAATATATATAAAATAAAATTTAAGCACATAGGTATGTATGCACCTTTATAACTCAAAGGGCTGCTACTGTCTTTTTAAACATTTGAAATTACTGAAATGCCACTTAGGGCTTTTTTCCTGCCCACATCATGCCTCAGGAAAAGGCACACACCAATTTCAGCCAGAGGTGTAAACAGGTCTCCATAGCATCTGGTCCAATTTAGGGCAATGAAAATCAATTTTCCTTAATGCTACCTATTTCGAAGCTCGTTCTTTTGTTTATCAATCACCTCGTCCCCTGTGGCTTGCGAAAAGCACAAAACGCTGAGTAATTATTGTATCATGGAAATTGGTCTTTATGAAGAGGGAATAAGGAAAAATTTATAAGCTAGGGATTGACAGTCCAGCATTATGCCATTTGCGAATTCAACCTTGGCTTTGAAGGATGTCAGCCGGAGGTGTGTATGCTTTTGAAATATTTACTTGACAGATGTTTAAGATACTGTCTGATATTCGGAGAATACCGTCAAACTGAAAATGCTAACTCAGATTTATGGGTTTTTAGGGGAAAAAAGCCCAAAAAGGATCTCCAACTCAGTTTCTTTGCACAAGATTGGAAAAACCCCAGCTTTTGTCCTGGGAACGCCTGCAAATTCTGGAAGCCAAAACAATTCATTCAATCCTGCAAAACTAAAAGGCTATATGTAAGAAATGAGAAAACTCTCAGTGTTTCTGAACTCCTCTGTAGAGTTTTCTCCCCCTTCCGGAACCTTCAGGGCATTAAGTCTAGAAAAAGAACTGTGAGACCTCATACTTCTGCAAAGCAAACTGTTGCAATGCAGGATGTGTTTTGCAACTTCTTTGCTTATAACTTAAATTTCGTTCCTTTTCAGAGAATCCAAGGGTGTTATTTTAGAAGCCTTATTTGTGATTTAAACATGTATACTTAGTCATATACACATGAAAATTGCACCCACATGAAGATAGCAGTTTTAAAGAGACTCCAATTTACACATTGAAACTGCATGGTGATGTGTTGGGGGAGTGTCCTGGGTGGATACAAATCTATACTTGTATTCCCTGTTTCATAAAAAGAATGCATGTGGGCAAGTGGTTAAGGTGATGGACTTAAAATCCATTGGGGTTTCCTCATGCAGGTTTAAATCCTGCCAACTACAGCTCTGAACACTTAGCAGACAAGGAGAGTTTGCGCTCTCGTCTGACACTGGGTCCTGTTGAAACAGCAGCAAAGAAAACAATGCTTCATGCTAAAACTAGATTAAGCCTTTGATTGTGCATGATGAATCACAGGAAGTGGGTGTCATTTGCTGAGAATCCTAGCCTTGGCTTTGTAAGGTGGAAACAGCAGAGATAAGAGGCCACATGAGCATCAGGCAGTGGTGACTTTTAGCTGTCATGATGGTCAAGCGGTCTACAATACTGTGCTGTGTTTAGGTCGCAGTGTCCCTCGGAGGTGTGGGTTCAAATCCCACTCCTGACAAGGCTCAGATCTTCGCTTTCTAGTACCGGAAGACTTGGTAAGGACCACTCTTCATGTGGGAAGCCATTTCTGATTGGAGCAGGGCAGTGGACCCATGACCAGGCTTATTTCTGTTCTGTGGAAGTTATTGTCTTTGCCTTGCATGCACAAGGTCCCCAAGCTGCTGGCCCTTGTAGGAAGGGACAGATTCTGTGGATTTTCAGAAAGCCTTTCTACAGTAGGTCCCTTATGAGAGATTCATGGCAAAATTAAAAAGCATGGGACAGGAGGCAGTGTGCTATTGTGAGTCAGGAATTGGTTAAAAGATAGAAAGCAGAGGGTAGGGCTAAAAGACCAATTTTCTCAATGGAGAATGATGAATAGTGGAGTACCCCAGGGATCTGTGCTGGGCCGGCTGTTTTTTTAAACATATTCATAAATGACTCAGAAATGGGAATAAAGAGTAATGTGATCAAATTTGCAGATGACACAAAATCATTCAAAGTTGTTAAAACACAAAAGGATTGACAAAAATTACAAGAGGACCTTCATAAGTTGGAAGACTGGACCTCCAAATGGCAGATGAAATTTAATGTGGAGAAGTGCAAAGTTATGCATCTAAGAAAGAACAACCCAAACTACAATTACACGATACAAGGTTCCACATTAGGAAACACCACCCAGGAAAAAGATTTAGGTGTTGTCATGGATAATATGTTGAAAACCTCTGCCCAGTGTGCAGCGGTGGCCAAGAAAGCAAATAGAATGCTAGGAATCATAGGGAAAGGCATAGAGAATAAAACCAAGGATATTATAATGCCTCTGTATCATTCCATGGTGCGACTGCACCTTGAATATTGTGTGCAATTCTGGTTGCCGTATCTTAAAAAGGGTATAGCAG
Organism: Ichthyophis bannanicus; assembly: GCA_033557465.1. Taxonomy (NCBI): domain Eukaryota; kingdom Metazoa; phylum Chordata; class Amphibia; order Gymnophiona; family Ichthyophiidae; genus Ichthyophis; species Ichthyophis bannanicus. The sequence continues at coordinate 39,770,404 of CM066051.1, read as the reverse complement.
AAATAGAAAAGGTACAGAGAAGAGCCACCAAAATGGTAAAGGGGATGGAAGGATATCCCTATAAGGAAAGGATTAAAAAGGTTAGGGCTTTTCAACCTGGAAAAAAAGATGATTAGGGGAGATATGATAGGGGTCTATAAATTAAAGAATGGAGTAGTATGGGTAAATGTAGATTGGTTGTTTATGCCATCAAAAAGTAGAAAGACTCGGGGACAGACAATGAAGCTACAGTGCAAACCATTTAGGACTAATAAGAGAAAATATTTTTTCATTCAACACGTAATCCGACTCTGGAATTTGTTACTGAAGGATGTAGTAAAAGCTGTTAGTGTAGCTGGGTTTAAAAAAGTCTTGGACAAGTTCCTGGAGGAAAGGTCCATAAACCATTATTAAAGAGAACCTGGGAAATCCACGGCTTACCCTGGGACAAGCATTGTGGAACCTGTGTGCCTCTTTGGGAACCTGCCAGGTACTTGTGACCTGGATTAGTCACTGTTGGAAACAGGATCCTGGGCTTGATGGACCTTGGTCTGACCCAGTACGGCATATCTTATGTTCCTATGTCCACATCTGGATTTATAGCTGCTCCCCAACACCAACAGGTATTTAAAGAGGCTCCTTTTGGCTATCCTTCTATTGGACGGATTAAGGGGGATATCCTCCTTAATCCTCAATGTTTATTTCCCCCTCCAAATTGAAAGGAGGCAGTTAATTAAGAGCATGTGCACGTCTAGGTTTGCAAAATGGCTCCGCCGCAGGCACAAGTCCTGGCACGTAGATGTGTGCATTGTGAAATGCAGGCAGCTGCAAGTGTAACGTACCCGGTTTCCTACATTGAGTTTTCCTACATGTCGTGTATATTTGTGATATGTCTCTCCATCCCTGTGCGTTCTTCCCTTCCTTATTCGTATTTTAGAAACAGCTCCAATTGTAAACATGGTGACCTCGACGTCTCCGCCTCTTAGTTAACCTGTGTCTTTAGAGCTCTCTGGCATTTTCTAGCAAAATCAGCTTTCTGCTTGCATTGGTTTAGTCCAGTTGTGACCCTCTCTCTCTCTGCTTTTCTCCTCCTTGTCCTTCTCTCCCCTCAGCACTTTCTGTAGCTCCCTGGTTATTGTCTGTGCTTTCTCCCTCCTTGCCTCTCTCACCCAATGGCCTTTTGGGTAAGTCTAAGGGACTAATATGGTCTTAAAAATTCCACCTTGATCAAAGAATCCAGCTTTCACCCGGACCAACACAGAGATCCGAGCTCTGCTCCTATCAAAACTATGTAAACTCATGAAGAGGAAAAGAGTAAGGATGGAAGTCCTGTGAATGTGGGAGTCCAAGAAAAGAGTAGTCGTCGCAGAAGTACACAGAGCACAAGAAAAGCCACCCCTGGTACCACCACAGCCTCCTTCTCCACCATGCCCACCTCCGTTGCGCAAGCGCCCTTCCAAGGATTCCTTGACCCACTTCCGCTGCTGTCACTCCCACTATCATTCCCTCATGCATGGTGCCAAACAGTCCTACTACACTGCTCTTATCTCCTCCTCCAGTTCCTCCCACCAGCTCTATTCTGTTCTCCGGTAACTCTCAGCCCCTCACACTCGCCTCTCCTCAGTTCCCCCTGTCGCCCCTCTTGACCCTGCCCTCCTAGCAACCTTCTATAACGATAAGGTCCAGGCCCTCCATTCCTCTTTCCCTGTCTGTCCCTCCCCTCTTTCCCCTTCCCCATCCACACTCCCATCCCCAGCCCTCCTTTCCTTCTCCCCTGCATCCTCTCCTGTGAACCCTTCCCTCTCTCACCGCTAGTCTGCTTTCCGCCCAATTTCCCTTGTTGAGCTGACCAGAGCATTTTCCAGTTCTCGCAAAATCACCTTGTCAGTTCGACCCCATCCCTTCTCCTTGGCTCAGCAAACCATCCCTCACGCTTTTTTCCTCTCATCCTCTCTATCTTCAACTCCAGCCTCTCCTCTGGTCTCTTTCCTGCCCTGTGGAAGCATGCCATTATCCGGCCGATCCTCAAAAAACCTTCCTTGGACCCGTCCATCCCAGCCAACTGGCACCCCATTTCCAACCTTCTTTTCCTCTCTAAACTTCTGGAGAAACTGGTCTTCACACAGCTCACCTCTCATCTAGATTCCGCCCTCTCTCTCAATCCCCATCAATCCATTTTTCGTCCAGGACACAGCACTGAAACTATTCTCACTTCTCTTCTCAATGAACTTCACTCTTCTCATGACCAGGGGCTCTATTCTATTGCAGTCTCCCTTGACCTGTCCTTTGCCTTTGACCTCTTGGATCATCGTATACATCTCGCCCACCTGTCTCAAGCCGGCCTCTGTCGTTCTGTACTTCACTAGCCCCTTTTCTCTGTCCGTCACCCCCTTTCACTGCTGTGTCCCCCAGGGTTCCATTCTTGCCCCTCTCCTCTTTAACAGCTTTCTGGCTCCCCTTACCCTTCTGATTCAACAACACTGTATCTCTGCGTATTACTACGCAGATGACATCATTCTCCTACACCATACTGACCCCACCATCCCGACATTGCCACTCTCAACAACTGCCTCTCCTGTGCCCATGCCTGGTTAACGTCAAATCTCCTCCATCTCAGCTTAGAAAAACCCCAAGCTATCAGGTTCACTTTCGGTAATCCCATCCCTTCCCTAGTACCCTCCCTTTTTCCCTCCCCCGTCCCCCTAGTCCCTGCCCTATGTTACCTCGGTGTTACCCTGGACTCTGTCTTGTCTTTTCATGATCATTTGTCTTCCATAATACAAAGTTTCTTCTGTTCCCTTCGCCAGATTCGTACTGTTCGTCCCTTCCTCGTCACCTCCTCCCTGGACACTCTCCTCCTCTCCCTAGTCATGAGCAGGATCGATTATTGCATTATTTCCTTCACTGGCCTCCCTCAATATCAGTTCTGTAGAATTCAATTATTACAGAACACTGCAGCCCGTATTGTCACTCACGTCTCTCGCACTGATCATGTAACACCTCTCCTTATCCACCTCCACTGGCTCCCTGTTATTTACTGGATTCCATTCAAGGTTTTAATCCTCGTTCACAAAGCTTTTCACACTGGCTCTCCTCAATACCTCTGTAACCTGGAACGTCTCCACACTCCCCAACGTATGCTCCAGCATCTTCATGTTAACCGTATGTCTCTTCTCCTCGCTCCCCCCCATCCTTCACATCTGGAATCCACCTAAAACTCTGCCTTCTTCTTCCTCAACCCCAAACTCTGGAATTCTCTCCCCAATTTTTTCTTTCTTGTGTCCTGTCTCCTCTCTGCTAATCTCTCCTTCTGTCCCCTTTAGGTTCCTCTTTCCTGTTGTGATTATGGCATCCTTTTCCTTTTCTGGCAGTCTGTTTTGAATTATTGTAAACCGCTCTGGTGTATTTTCGTAAGGTGGTATATCAAGAAGCTAAATAAAGATAAAGTTAAACAAAGACTCTGTGGCAGTAAGATTAAGCCTTTATGGTTGAGGAGCTACCCCAATGCGTTTCAGCAGTGCCTTCCTCAGGAGGTTGTAACTTCACTGACTCCTCTCTGGGACTCGAAGAATCAGGTCCTGTAGGATTGACATTTATTTATTTGGTTTTATACTGCACTATTCATGATCAACACTGTTTAGAAAATAACAACATATTACATGGAACAGTTTACATTGAACAGGTGAGCAAGATATAAAACAATTAACATATTTACATGAATAGATCATACACAGTAGCATGTAAGAATGAGGAACTATTTACAGTCTGACAGAATCTTGAATATGAAACTGATGGACAAGCACAAGAGTTCCTATACCCTGTGGCATCTATAGATAGAAATACAGTTAACAACAATTATAGCTTCACATGTTAAAGGTCTTTATGTGTGTGTGGTGCAAAAGTGGTGTGCATGTCTGTGCGTGGGATGTTGCGGTGGGTGCCTTTGTGTGGGCAGGGTGCAGGGCTGCAGTGCATGTGTGTGTGGGATTCAGATTTGGGGCTGCTGAATTTGTGTGGTGCAAAGTTGGGACGCCCATGTATAAGTGTATGTGGTGTGGTGTGATGTGACGTGGAGGTGAGGTGTTTGTGAATGTGTGTGCATGTCTGTCATGTGTAGGTGTGGTGCCTATGTGTGTGGTGTAGGGATGGGGATGGGTGCTTGTGTGTGTTCTGGGGGCGAAGGTAATGCATTTTTTGGCCGGCGCCCTCCTCTGTTACCCTAATATCCCCTTACCCCATTCTCCTTTTTTAATAGGCCCACTGCCCCTTTAAATTGGCCCTCACAATTTTAGGAGTGCTCTTTCATAACTTAGAACCTCAAAGGTGAAACTTTAAAGTAGCTGTGACCAACCCTAACCTTGACCCTAACTCTTTCTGTGACCCCAAACCTAGCCATAACCCAACCCTTAGCCCAACTCTAACCTTAATTCTTCTTCCTGATGTGCACTAACCAGTTTTTTTCTGCTGTACCCAAGGTAAAAGCTGAAGGAAAGACAAGCTAAGACTGGCACAGCTCATTACAGGAAATTATGTTGATGGTGCTGACTTATTTCTTGCTATTGCCTGTCCCTATTTATACCAGTAAGGTGAATTGCCAACCAAGCAGTGTGAATGCCAAAGGCTACGGAAAAGAGGGGGACATCTTTCTAGGGGGGATCTTTCCTGTTCACAATACTAAGACCAGCCCCCCAACTTCTTTCACCGATGCCCCCAATATCCAACTTTGTGACACGTACGTATCAAATTATTTTCTCCTTATTGACATTTTGAGACAGGTTTACTGATATGCGCTAACCATTAGCGCAGGATTTAGCACACGGTGAGCGCTTTGTGTTAACAGTTAGCACGGACACCCATGCTGACAATCTAGCACTAACCTAGTAGCTCATGATCAGGTGGGGACTATTCAGATTACGGGTAGAACATGGTCATGGAAGGCACTTTGGGATTAAGGCGGGCATCTTGGAAGCACACTAACGCCACCTCAACAGGGGTCAATAAGTGCATGACAATTAGCACAGTGTCATGCATTAACACTGCACTAATAGCAGGGAGACAGATGCACCCCCCTCCCCCCCAACGTGTGCTACCAGTACATTCTTTAACAAATATGCTCCTTTGTGTGATATCCTTAAGGTTCTCTCTCTATGGTGTCATGTTAAACCCTATCACAAAAAGTTAATGTGCACTGTAAGTGCTATTAATGCCCTGTGGTATTGTGGTGTGAGAGTTTTACTTCTGTCCCAGTTTGTTAAAACTCCACAAGCTGGTTCTCTTGACCCTTCCTCCAGCCCCAGTTAAAGTTCCTATCTCAGAACTCCTTTGCATGGCTTGCCTGGAAGAACTCCTGGCTCCAAGGGCCTCTCTTTCCCTCCTGCAACCTGCTGGGTTCTTAACCTCTCCCTGTGAGTCACGCTCTCCCAGAACTAAACTCTGGGCTGCAGACTCTCTTAAAGGGGACTGTTGATACTCCTTTTGGAGAGGGATGGGTAATATTCTATAGACCCCATCACAACCCTCCCCCTCAGCTCAAACAAGCCCCATTGAGCATCTGCCTAACCCAGGATCTCCATCAGGGAAAGGAAGTCCATGTTTAGGTAAGTCCAACCAGCCCTATGGCAGACCTGAAACTGGTAGGATTGGAGACTCAAACACCACTGTATAATATGGCCATTGGACTCCTTATGTTGAGCCAGCCACTTGAGGAGTTGGTAGACCATTACCAGCATAAATAGATGGCTGAGCAGGTAGTATTTGAAGGTCTCAAGTGTCAAGTTGAGAGCCAGGGCTTCCTTCTCGATCAACGCATAATGCTGTTCCCGAGGAAGCAGCTTCCTACTGATGAATGCTACGGGATGTTCTTCACCCCTGACTTCCTGGACTAGAATGGCTCATAAGCCCAGCTCTGAGGCATCAGTTTGCATAATAAATGATTGAGAGAAATCAGGATATTCTTGAGGTGCTGAAAGCCCAGGTCCAGGTCTGGTGACCACTGAATCCGTTTGGGAGTTCTCTTCCGGAGGAGATTTGTTAATGGCTCCACCACCTCTGCAAAATTAGGGATGAACCAGCGATAATAGCCAATTAATCCAAGGAAGGTCCCAACCTCTTTCTTCAACCTCAGGGTTAAGACCTGGCATACACCTTCCATAGTTGAGGTCATATCTGCCCATTCCTGATTAAATATCCCAGGTATTGAACATCCCAACCTCCTAGAAACGTTTCTTGGAGTTGGCCGTCAACACAGCTTGTACTTGGGTTAAATGGGTGGTCCAGTCTCTGCTATAGATGACGATGTCATCAAGGTATGCAGCCGCATACTTCTTGTGCAGTCTCATTAGGCAGTCGACTAGGCACTGAAATGTGGCAGGAGCCCTGTGTAATCCAAAGGCAGCACTGTAAGGTGGAACAAATGTTGCGGTGTCAAAAATCAGTCTTCTCTTTGGCAACCAGAGTCAAGGACACCTGCCAGTATCCCTTGGTCAGATCCAAGATTGATATAAAGCATGCTTCATTGAGTCGCTCAGTTAGCTCATCTACTCTGGGCATGGAATCCGCTTCCAGTTTAGAAGCTCCATTGACTTTCTGGATGTCAGTGCAGAATCTGATGCTTCTATTGGGTTTAGGAACCAAGACGATGGGTGATGACCAGTCATTCATAAGCTCTTCTATCACTCCCAGGTTAAGCTTCTCCTCCAGCTCCTTGAAATACAACCTGTTGCCAGGCCTTTGGAATCCGGAAAGGTTGTTGCCAGATGACCACCCCAGGGTCAGTAATGATATCATGACAAATGAAGTCATGTCATCCTGGATGAGTGGAGAACACCTTTAGGTTCTGGTGGACCAAACCATCTAAATCTCTTCTTTGGGCAGCAGAGAGCTGGTATACAATTGGGACTAGAGCCGGATCCGATGGGGCTGAAATTTCTGGCTCAGAATCGTCTCCTGATTCCACCACAGCTGTCACTGGAGTCCATTTTTTCAATGGATTATTATGGTACATTTTGTTTTTTTCCCCATTTATCTGGCCGGGCAATCTTGCATTTGTATAATGCACTCCACCAAATTACACCAGGCATGGGGTTCTTCTTCCCACGTTTAATATGCCTCTTGGCCGTCTTCCAAAGAGCAACTCAAAAGGCGAAAACCCCATGGAACTCGGAGGTACCTCACGGATAGCAAACAACAAATAAGGCAGGAGAATGTCCCAGTTCTTCCTGTCCTGCTGCATGAACGTTTTTAACATCTGCTTCAGAGCTTTATTTTATGGCTCAATGAGGCCATCCATCTGTGGGTGATATACTGATGTTTGCAGCATCTTGAAATTCACCAAGGCACACACTTGGTTCATCACCTTGGATACAAAGGGTGTTCCTTGATCGGTGACGATCTCATTGGGTATTCCCACCCATGAGAATACTTCCCAGGGGGCACTCGTGATTGTAGTAGTCTATATTCCTTAGAGCAATGGCCTCCAGGAATCGGGTAGCATAGTCCCGTATGACTGAAATATACTTGTTGCCTTGGATGGTTCGCTTCATGAGTCCTACCAGATCCATGGCCACTCTTTCAAATGGGGTTTCATTGATGGGCATAGGTGCTAAAGGGGCAGGTTGGCCTCCACTACTACTACTATTAATCATTTATATAGCGCTGCAAGGCATATGCGGTGCTGTACAGACACATGTAAAAGATGGCCCCTGCTCACCAGAGCTTATAATCTAGTCAAGGCAGACAGTACAATAGATAAGAACAAGGGTACAGTAGGGAAGTGTAATGAAAAAGGAGTAGAACAAAGAATTAAGATCCAAAAGTGGCCTAAAAGAGTTGAACCTTTATTTATTTACATTCTCTTATATACCGTGCTATTCTGCATCAGTGCAGTTTACATTGAATAAACTGAAATTACATTGAACAGGGTATTATAACTTGGAGATAACTATTTTACAGGGAACATGGGCTATGGAGGGTTAAGTGGCTTGCCCAAGACCACAAGGAGCACCTGTGGGACTAGAAACCCCAGTCCTTCCGGCCCAAGGTTGCTGTCCTCTAGTGGGATTTGAACCACTGACCTTCTGGCCTGAAGTACCTTGCCCCAACCACTAGGCTACTCCTCCACTCCACTTTAGCATGGATTTGAAAAAGGGGAGAGATGAAACCTGATGAAAAGATACAGGTAGTTTGTTCTAGGCATAAGGAGCAGCAAGGTGAAAGGATCAAAGTCTGGAATTAGTTGTTGAAAAGAAGGGCATGGAGAGAAGAAAGCCAGAGGAAGAGCAGAGTTCACGAGGAGGGGTGTAAGGGAGAGAGAAGAGAGGAAAAGTAGTGAGGAACAATAGAATGAAGTACTTATAGGTCAGGAGAAGTTTGTATTGGACTCTGGTGGGGTTATAAAGTTGGTAGGTGGGGCATGACTGGCAATATAATTACACCTGTTTATGGACCCTGGGCCAGAAAAATCTGATTGAAATATGCTCTAGTGTTTTCTCCACCTCCAGGTGTCCCCTAATAAATAGCTATGGGCCAATGAAAACACTTTCTGATGATAGGGCCAGGAAACTATCAGTTGTTCTACCTCTTCTTCCTCTAAGGCCCCCTCGGCCACTCTGTATAATAAATCTCCCTTTAGCACAAAAAACAGAGTTACTCACCTGTAACAGGTGTTCTCCGGAGACAGCAGGAATCAGTCTTCACATACAGGTGACATGGGTGCCAACAGAGCCCTCGTGGAAGCATCTCCCCAGCTTTCAAAGAAAGCCTTTGGGAGATGCCACCACACATGTGTTGTTCCCTTCCCACCCACTGGTGCCCTCTTGCCTCAGTTTCATGACATAGCTAAGATGGCAAAAATAAAACATCAAGGAAGCAACTTCACGGGGAGAAGGGAGGATTGGGAGGATTCATTCCTGCTGCCCCCAGAGAACACCTGTTACAGGTAAGTAACTATGCTTTCTCCAGGAACATGCAGGAAATCAGTCCTCACATATGGGACTCTCTAGTTGCAGGCTACCAAAAACCTATAGAGAAACACGGATGCCCCCAAGGAAAGCCATGAGCAGCAACAATTTTGTCCAAGGATACAGACTCCAGAAGGGCCCGTGTGCCCAGTGAGAAGCCAGCCCTCTGTTAGCCTGAACATAGAAGGGTCGGAAGGTAAGAGTTGACTAAATCACAAAGAGATTACAGAGTACAGCCTGCCTGAAGGTGCTGTCCCATCAGGACTCCCTGTCCAGGCAGTAATGAGATGCAAAGGTATAGACCAAAGACCAATTGGCGGATTGGCAAATGTCCATCATCAAGATGGAGCGCCAGTTTGCCACAGAGGCCACCATGGCCCTGATGCTGTGCACCATGGCCCAATGCTCCACTGAGAGTGCAGCCTGCTCATAGGCGAGGGCAATGCAATCCGCCACCCAGGTGGACAGAGTCCACTTGGTCACCCTCTCCTCCAGCCGACTAGAGTCATAGGAAACAAAAAGCTGTGAAGCTCTGCGGTGGTCCTGGATACGTTGGAGGTAAGACAGGGTCCTCTTACAGTTCAGAGAATGGAGGACTACTTCCACCCTGCTGGTGTGAGACTGCAGAAAGAAGGTGGGGAGCACCACTACCTGATTGAAGTGGAAGGGAGACATCATCTTCAGAAGGAATTTGGGGTGCATGTGGAGCATGACCCTGTTCTTGTAGAACCTGGTGTAAAGCAGCTCCACCACCAAGACTTGGAGCTTGCTGACCCTGTGAGTGGATGCAAGGAACACCAGGAAGATAACTTTCCATGAGAGATACCTCAGGTGGCAGATAGCCAGGGACTCAAATGGCAGCCCAGTGATCCTCGATAACACCACATTGAGGTCCCACCCTACCACTGGTGGGCGGATAGGGGGCTTGGACAACAGAAAACCCTGGAGGAAGCAGGTTATGAGATGCACTTTCCAGGGTAAGCTTGGGTGCTGACATACCCACTGTTTCATCAGGGTGGTCAAACTCTCCCAAAACTGCTCCATTAGCAGCATCTTGGCTAACTCTGGCCTGGTCTTTCTCTCCTGTTGCATCTCACTTCCCTATGAGGAACCTTCGAGGGATCTCATTTATCTGGAGCCTCCTCTTTCTGAATCGCTGGTGGTAGGCCTCTAGTGTACCACCAGGCTGTTCCAATATGGCGACCTTGACAGCTGCACATGTAGCTCGCCATCAGGGTTGGCATCCTGGAATACAGCCTGACTGCTACCAGTCAGCAAATTCCCCAAATAGTCTATGTTGCCTCCGGTCACCCAACCATGCGGGCAGTTTGTTCAAAGTTCACCAAAAAGTAATCAGGTTCCTCTTTTGCTGTCATTTTCAATAGCACTTGCGCTGGAGGGTGAAGTGGTGGTCCCTGTAGGGCTTGGGTCAACTGAGCCAGGGAACTCCTTTGTAACTCCCCTTGCATCTGAATAAGATCTTGTAGCTGCTGTTGATATTGTTGTTGTTGCTGCTGCTACTATTCTTGTTACTGCCACTGCTGATATTGTTCTTGTTGAAATTGTTGCTGACATTGTTGCTGTTGCTGCTGACCTTCTGCTAGAACCTGGAGGAGCTGCTCCATCCTGACTTGTTACTGTTCTCTTGCAACACCAACACAGTTTCCTCTTCTGTGGCTGAGTTAACCCTGCAGTATTCTAGCTCCAACAAACTTTTAGCAGCCTCTAGTGGCCAAAACAAAGCCTGCCTGTCCAGCATTGACTATACCTTCTTTAATATCCCTAACTAGGATGAGGCTAACCCTCTTAGCCTATACAAACAAAACAAAACATCCTGACCTACTGTAGAGGCCCCACCCTGGAGGGATGTGGATTTGCCCTCAGTCATGTGGTTAGAGGAAATTCCCAAGCTGCCACCATATGTAGTAGTGTGGCGGGGGAAGAAGTTTTCTTTAAAATGCAGGCCGGAGAGCAGTTCACAGAAAACAAAATCAGCTTTTTATTCTATCCCAGATACAGTAGTTAAGCCTCCACAAGGCAACACCCAGAACAAACAGTAGTTCAGGGAAACTTCCACAAGCTGGTTCTCTTGGCCATTCCTCCAGCCCCAGTTAAAGTTTCTAACACAGAACTCCTTTGCACAGCTTGCCTTGGATGAACTCCTGGCTTCCCAGGCCTCTCTCTCCCTCCTGCAACCTGCTGGATTTTTAACCTCGTCCTGTAAGCGACGCCCTCCCAGCCCTGAACTCTGGACTGCAGACTCTCTTAAAAGGGACTGTTGATACTTCTTTTGGAGAGGGATGGGTAACATTCTATAGACCCAATCACATGCCCGTTCTCTAGCTCATAATAGTGTTAAGGTGAACTCTTTGCTAATGATGTAATGAGATACAAAACAGTGCATTTCTTAGTATTTCACACAAAAGGAGCACACACAGCAGGCATAGTTAAGTTTTTCTGATACCATCTGAGGGAATATCCATAATTGAGCTTTAATAGGTGGCTCATCTGCATCGCATTAATACTGGCCATTAATTTACCTAATAATGTGATTTTTGTCTCCGAAATCTTTGTGAGCTGTTTTTCTAAACAAGATTTGTTTGATGTAATATCCTTTTTCATATGCAAAATTTAGGAAAGAAAACATTGTCTGTTAATATGCAGAATAAATACTGAATTTATAAGGTTATCAGCTATGTTAACGCACTTCAGTACACCGGCCCCCAGATCTCTGCTGTTTCTCTCATGTTGAGCCAAGAGTCCAGAATTACCTTATTCCTAGCCCTTCATACGGGCAGTGTGTAGCTGTCTATAGTATGTACATATACATTTATTTTCAATATTACACTATTTTATTATTTTTAGACTACAAATGATCTTTTACCAGCATGTCCATGTAATGACATTTGCCTTAGAAGAAATTAACCAAAATATTTCTCTACTGCCTAACATCACCTTGGGGTTCTGGATATATGATTCCTGTGATACCCAGTCCAGATCTCTGCAAGGCACCATGTGGCAACTCACTGGGCATAAAGACCCCATCCCAAATTACACCTGCAGGGGAACAACTCCTTTGGCTGCGGTGATTGGAGATGACAAGTCTCGGATGTCCATAACGATGGCTCAACTGCTGGGGGTCTATAAACATGCACAGGTACAAATCAGTCATATGATAAAGACCACTGCCCTTTATAATAGTGACCCTGTGGACCAACTCCATCTGCTTTATATTCTTTTGAAAGTGTGGTCTCCAGTACTCCAAATGAGGTTCGCTACAGACTTATACAGAGGCACTATCACCTTCCTTTATATGCTAGCCATTCCCCTCCATATGCCGCCAAGCAGTCTTCTGGTTTTTGCCATCGTTTCAGCTACCTGTTTGACCACATTAAGAATATCAGATACTATTATGGTTTATGGGTTAATAGAACTTGTTATACCACCTTCACTAGAATCCCCTTTCTCATTCATGCACAGATAGTCACCCTTTATATGATACCACCCCCTCGGGGCTTTATAGTCCAAATGCATGAGCCTGCATTTTTTTAGCTTTAAATCTTAGCTGCCAATCATTTAATCATTTCTGAAACACTGCTAGATCCCTCCTCATCTAATCTCCACCTTCCAAGGTGTCTCCCTTGTTGCAGCTTTTGGTACTATCCACAAAGAGGCAACCCTTTCCAAAAGCCCTTCTGCAATATCGGTTACAAAACTGTTGAAAATAACTGGGCAATGGACGAATCTCTGCAGCACATCACTGATCAAGCCCCTTTCTTCAGAGTGAACTCCATTTACCACAACCCTCTGTCGCTTCATACGCAACCAATTTCCTATCCAGGCAATCAATTTAGAGCCCATGTGGAACCATGTCAAAGTCCGTACTGAATCTAAGTACCGCACATCTAGCTCCCTTCCCTGATCTAACTCTTTGGTCACCGAGTCAAAGAAACAAATAAGATTCAAATGACAAGACCTACCTCTGGTAAAACCATGCTTTCTTGGAACCTCTAATCCACTGGATTCCAGACAGTGCACTATCCTCTAATTTAAGCAGTGATTCCATCAATTTGCTCTCTAACAAAGTAAGACTAGCTACCCTATAGTAACTGGCCTGCAGTTCCCAGCTTCCTCCTTAAAGGCAATTTGCAGGGCATCAAATGTTCAAGGCACTGAATACTCTGGCGAAATAAGCAAGCCTACTCTACAGGCATCGCTTCAAAGAAGCACCATTATAGTATCCTAGCTCAACTTTCTCACTCCTGTTTTCCAGTCTGTAGGAGTCCCTCCTCAGCTCTCGGAGCTACAAAGGAGGATTCATGTCTCACTCTCCAGCCTTGCCTATACAGTAGATGCCAAAATCTTAAATCTGGCTCTGAAAAAGAGGTCAAATGGTGGTACACCAGAACTTCCCTAAGTTCCTTAAATATCCTTGGAAGTAACTCATCTGGCCCCATTGCTTTTCTATTTTTAGTTTAGCTAGCTCCTCTTGAACACAGTCAAATGAAAATCATTCAAGGTCTCTATTTGGGTTTGTTTTCTGTAGTCACATTTCCGGTCCTTCTTCTGTGAACAGTGAACAGAAATATTTGTTGAGCAATCCTGCTTTTATCTCATCAGCCTCCATGTCTTTCACCCTTTCACCTTTGAGTCTCAAAAAGCCTCTTTTGCACTTTCTCCTTGTCCCCCACTTTCACTGTACTAGCTCTTTTTTCTTCCATTTGCATCTTTGTCTTTCAGACTACTTTCCCAGTTTCTGTTAGATTTTCCACGCAGTTTTGCCTGCAATCTTTCATAGTTTATGGACACTAACCTTTTTCCCCTTACTTTCTCAGCTACTTCTATTGAAAAGCAGCCTCTTTTTTCTCTTGCTTTTATTTACTTTCCTATCAAAGAGGTTACTTTTCCTTGCAATATCTCCTTAAAGTTTTGCCCATTGTTTTTCTAGTTTCCCTAGATGTTCCCATCTAGCTAACGACCCTTGAGATACTCCACCATCTCGACAGTTTTCCTGAAGTCTAGTGCTGTCATTTTAGAATGCCAATGCCAATATTACCCAAAAAGACATCAGTCACCACTATGGAATCCAAAACAAAAAAAACAGGTCAGTAGAGCAATATTATTTTTGTCAGACTGGTCAAAGAGAGGTGTAACCCTCTTATAATGAACTGTCCATTTTAATTATATAATAAAAATAGGCAAGGAGTAACTTAGCTGCGTAGATTGCTGTAACCAAGAGAAACAAGCTTCTTCAACTATGCAAAGCAGGAATTTGGTGGGTATAAGCACTACACAGTACCGCATTTCGGATCAATCAAAATTAATGAGACCTTCCATCAGGTAGTCCGTCTTGAAGAGACACTCAGAAACACATGCGTCCTTTAGCTATATGTTTTGTCAAATGTGTTCTGACAAAAGACCCAAAAGCTGCTCTTTAACTCCACAAAGGTAACTGATGTCACAGCTCAAGTAAGGCGGAAATTCCGCCTGTAATTGCGGGCACCAGAACAATAGGGAAATGTTATGGCTCTTAAATGAATAACTGATGAATAAAATGACGATGAATTGTTTTCATAAACATCTAAGTGTAGCCTTTACCAGAGGCAGCAATTTGAGGGACTCGCTTGCACAGACTGGCACAACTTTTGTGTTGCCACACTCTTTGAAAGGCCATTTTCTTTGCGACAAGTGCGTTCTTTGCTTTGGTACCATCAGTGGTGAATCTTGCTGTGATACAACAACTGGGAAGATTGATCATTCTCTTTTCATACTACCTGTGAATCCACTGTTATTGTATATTTACTACTTTGTCCTTGTGGATTAAAATATGTTAGACACACAATTTGTCCTTTCAAGTTGCGAGTCTCTGAGCATGCTTCTCGTCTTCATAGTAAAATTTTGACTGCCCCGATGGTTGCTCATTGTTTACAGTCCAACCATTCTTTTCAGCAGTTCTCTTGGAGAATCATTGACTGGATCCCCCCTTCACCTAGGGGTGGTGATCGTGAAACGAGGTTACAGCTTGCTGAACAGAGATAGATTTTCAAGTTATGCTCTGTTGCCGCAGATGGCTTGAATTTAGAACTGAACTGGCATAATATTTTCAATTTTGTTCGCACTAGCTGTTTATCCATCATTTTATTCATCAATTATTAATTTAAGAGCCGTTACATTTCCCTATTGTTCTGGTGTCCGCAATTACAGGAGGAATTTCCTCCTTACTTGAGCTGTGATGGCAGACGCCTTTGTGGATTTAAAGAACAGCTTTTTGGTCTTTTGTCAGAACGCATTTGACAAAACACATGGCTCAAGGACGCATGTGTTTCTGAGCGTCTCTTCAAGGCAGACCATCTGAAGCAGGGTCTCATTAAGTCTGATCGACCCGAAACATGGTGCTATGTAGTGCTTTTGCTTACTGAAGTCCTGCTTTGTATGGTTGAAGAAGATTGTTTTTCTTGGTTATGACAGTCTACACAGCTAAGTTAATCCTTGCCTATTTTTATCATGTAATTAAAATGTGCAGTTCATTACAAGAGGGTTACACCTCTCTATGACCAGTCCAACAAAAATTATATTGTTCTACTGACATGCTCATTTTAGAGTGAACATAAGGACTGCCATTCCTTTCTTTGTAATTTCTGGTATTCTATTTTTTGTCTTGGTCACCGCTGCATACTGAGCAGAGGAGTCCAATGTATTATTCACAATATCACCTAGGATCCTTTTCCTGGGTGGTCACTCCTAATATGGAACCTTGCATCATGTAGCTATAGTTTGGATTGTTCTTCCTGATGTGCATCACTTTAGAACATAAGATATGCCATACTGGGTCAGAACAAGGTCCGTCAAGCCCAGTATCCTGTTTCCAACAGTGGCCAATCTAGGTCACAAGTACCTAGCAGTTTCCCCAAAAGACACAGGTTCCACAATGCTTACATTGGGGCAAGCAGTGGATATTCTGGGTTCTCTTTAATAATGATTTATGGACCTTTCTCCAGGAACTTGTCCAAACCTTTTTTAAACCCAGCTACACTAACAGCTTTTACTACACTTGTCTATTTTGAATCTCATCTGCCATTTGGATGCCCTAAAACTGAACGACACCATCTGGTGATCACTAAGATCCTAGCTACTACTTCTACTATTCAGCACTTATAAAGCGTCACACATACAGCTAACTGATCTCCCACTATGACATCAGAAGCACTCTTTTCATAACTGGAAAGGGAACAATAGCTGAAACTTAATATTTGATGGAATATGATATGCACCACGACTCACAATGAAATTGCGGTCATTGACAGGATGAGTAGTCCCTGGAAATCTATAATATTTGGAAGATTTTGAGGAGCAATGATTGAGAGTAACTTGTTACATTTTGCAACTTATAGAATAAACTGTGTAACCTTTTATATAACTGCCTGATGTTCAGTGGGTGAATAGTCGTAGTATACCTTGGGGAACTCCTTGTTAGAGTGGGTACAATTGGTTGTTCACTCAAGCTGCATTGTATTGTTGATATCAATAAAAATGCAATCAAGGTTTTTGAACTCTAGAAAGCCTTTTCATTCCTAAGCACCATTCTGTATGGGTTCCATTACCAGTTGCTAGAACTGGTCTCTCTATAGAGAGTCTGGGATGTACTACTTATCAATTCAATGCATTGCTTGGTATCCTTCAAAAGTCAGATTGAAGAAGTGGATTTATGGAAGTGTTTTTGTTTGTTTCTACTTATTGTTAAGAGAGAGAAGGGTGAATAGGGGGCTTTAAGGCTGATCATGTTGAAGGAACAACATAAGGGCTTGAAATCTTTGAGGTATCTTGAAATATTGTTTAATGAATGGAAAAAACTAATGTATGTTATCACTCTCATAAGAACCACTAATTAATCTTATGGGGGAATTTCTTTCAGATCAGTTATGCCTCTTCTGTGGCTGCTCTTAGTGATAAGAGTCGATTTCCTTCTTTCCTTCGTACAACTCCAAGTGATGAGTTCCAGTCTCTGGGCATCGCCCGGCTGATCACTTTCTTTGGATGGACCTGGGTCGGAATCCTTGTTGAAGACAATGACTATGGACTGATAGGAAGTCAGATGCTGAAAGAGGAGCTGGTCAAGGCTGAGGTCTGTGTAGCCTTCTATGAAACCATACCCTTGTTTTACTCTCAAGAGAGGGTACAACGCATTCTGGAAGTGGTGAAGAAGACCACAGCCAGGGTCATTGTGGTGTTTTCCACTGCCAACAATCTCTATCCAGTGATGATGGCAATTGTGAGGAGTGAGGTATATGGGAAAGTCTGGATTGCTACAGATGGCTGGGCGGATTACCCAATATTTAATCAAAACAAATTCTCAAAAACTCTTAAAGGAACCATTGCCCTCTCTGTTCCTATAGGCAACATTCCAAGATTTAAAGAGTACCTCTATGAACTTAATCCATTCAGAACAACAGAAGACATATTTGTTGGGGAGTTTTGGGAAGAAGCCTTTGGATGTAGATGGAATGGCTCCAACATAGACCAGGCCACTCTTCAAGATGGAAGAACAGAAAGGACACTGTGCACAGGGAAAGAAGATCTAAGGGCCCTTAATATCCGCTTCTTTGATACGACAAACCTCAGATTTGTGTATAACGCCTATAACGCTGTCTACATAGTGGCCTATGCCCTCCATGCCATGTATTCCTGTGAACCTGGAAAAGGTCCTTTCTTCAATGGCTCATGTGCGGACATCAAACACTTTGCGCCTTGGCAGGTATGTGGCAATATTTCTTTCACATACTTGGGTGTAAGAAAGGACGGCCTGTACAGTTCACTACATGACAATGACACACTAAAGTCCGATTTTCCATTGGTCTTCCAGGTAGAAAATGGGCATCTAAGTCTAGATGTTCACAGTTTGCTGGTTTTATAATATTATATTTTATAATAGGGAGCCTAGATTATGTGGGCAGGGAGGCGCCTAGTTGTCTTTATAAAATACTGACCTAAATCCTACAGAAATCATGCGTCAACTGAAGACGCAGACATTACTCCTATGTATAGATTATGGAAGTAGTTGTGTAGATTAGCATATTTCATAATCAACCCGCACACTTCATGGTTCCAACCATGCTCCCCGAGACTACACCCAGTAAAAGCATGTGTCCATCTGCCATCTTCGTGGTAAAATGACTTTATAAAATTACCACTATAAAAATACCCAAAGAAGGGAAAAATCATAGACAATAGAAGAGAAGAGCACCCTCTCCTCTACCACATGCAGAAAAACTCAGTACACTCTAGAACATTTTTGAACACAATTACTTCTATGAGAAGGAAAAAAGACCTCAGTACCAATTTGTCAGTATATGCTGACCTTTACAGCACTACACCATTGGTCATTAAAAAACCTCTTTCTTCAATTCATGTTCAATCATCAAAAAGTTCATTTGTAAACATAATGCAAAAATTGTGCATATGAACAAAGGAAATCGCGCTGTTCAATTAATTGTTAAAATGTCCTTATCTGTATGTTCTGTTTATGCAGTCCAACAATCATGGTGCTTCAACGGGTCCCGTTTCGGCAGTATGGCTGCCTCAGTACGTGTCCGCTTTTAATCCACGCTGTCGCACACACAGTCTTTTCACGCTCAGCACATCTGAATGCAATGCCGAAAATAAGATCAGACAATGACCTTTTCACGAAAAACGCACTGCTATCCCCATGTATCCTTGGGGCTCAATACCAGTCATATAGAGTGTGTTATCTTAGAGTCCACCACCGTTAATAGTCACAGTGAGAAACATCCTTCTGGTATACCTTCCCAACAAGTCCACATACAAACACCAAACTCACCAGATCTGCCGCATACAATCTCCATTTCATCCACCAAAACGCTATATGGGCAACGGCTCAGCTCCTTTCCAAAGCCACACATGCGCCCTAAAAGAGCCCATATTGAACGTGAATTGAAAAATGAGAAGGTTTTTATGACCAATGATGGAGTGCTCTATAGGTCAGTATGTACTGACAAATTGGTACTGAGGTCTTTTTTCCTTCTCATAGAAGTAATTGTGTTAAAAAATGTTCCAGAGTGTACTGAGTTTTTCTGCATGTGATAGATGAAAGGGAGTTCCTCTATTCTATTGTTTATAAAATTACCTCATTATAGAGGGTTATTCTGTGCCTCAAATAGTGGGAATGGATGTCCATCCCTACTATTTGTGCCTTCCCCCGCCGCAACTAACCTCCCTGCTGGTTGTGCGGGGAAGTAAGATGGGGGCGGGGAAGGGGCGGAGTCTGAGCAGGCAGTGGGCGGTCGCCAGCCCTGTGCATACAGGGACGATTCTAATGTTGGCCTTGTATCTTAAATTGCTCTTTAGACATATCAGACGATTTATACGTGTAAACCCGTTATTTACGCAGACCAATGCCATGCTATCCTTCTAAAATGACCTCCCAAAGCCTTTCCTTCATTATGATATTGGGACGCAGAAACCACTACATACTGTAAATTCTAAGCTTTTGCGTTTTTTGGCAAGGTATGATACTGAGGTAAGGAAACACATTCCCATCTACATATGCACTGCAAATTCTAAAAAGATTTGCAAAGATTGGGGACTGAGGTCACCCCAATAATCAGGCTGGCACTTTAACCCCAATGCAAGTGTGTCTCCTTTTCTCGGTACAGCTTCTACATTACATATGGAAGGTGCGTTTCCAGAACACCATAGGCCGGGAGATTTTCTTTGACCAAAAGGGCAACCCTCCAGCTTCTTACGACATTCTGAACTGGCATCTGCCTTCTAGTGGCTCCTTTGCATATGTAAACATCGGCCACTATGACTCTGGTGCAGCAACTGGCCAAGACATCAAGATCAACACCAGCGCCATCGTGTGGAGTGAAGGGTATATGCAGGTTAGATAACTGCCCTGCTCCATGTCTTTATTTACTTATTTAACAAGGCTTATATACCACTTCTCACCAGGTCAAAGAGGTGTACATTGACCAAAAATACCTATTACTTATAACCATTAACTATATACAGCGAACAGATTACAGAGTGATTAATATATGTACAAGAGGCAGTAATTGCATGGCTATATATAGAGGGGGGGGGGGGTATGTGGAGGGATTAACATGCTCTGAAAATAGTGATTGAAAATTATTAGAAGTAATGGTATGAGGAACCTTCTTTTACCTAATCTGGTTGGAATCCAGTTTTGGATTTACCAATATTTGACTTGAATGGGCTTGGCTGAGTCACCTTCACATGACGTTAGATCTGACTCTACCTTTATTTAAAATCTGGATTGACATGGACTGGTTTGGGTTCATGTGAAAAAGGTAAAGAGACAAAGGTAGCTGAGAGTCTCAGAAGGCGTTGTGTTATTTTAAAAGTGCTATTCATGATTTAGATGTCTGCAAACAGACATGCAGATGTCCACGTCATGGAGGCATCCCTGGAGCCAGTCTAGAAGCTATGTCTGAGGACGTCCAATTCTGAAGGGAGGCATGGTGGAGGCGTGGCCAGGGGGTTCCTAAGAACCTGGATGTCCCCGCCTGCTCTTAGAAAAACCCTGGACAACCCAAATGACATCTAAAGTTAAACCTGCTCCAGGAACGAACAGGTGGCCATAAAGTCTGGAGGGTAAGGAGAAGGCGCTATACTAACACCCCCAGTAGATTACACTATGTCAATGAACACTGACGGGGAGTAGGGGCTCATGTTTTCATTTGAATATGCCATTGGACGTCTAGCCTGCTTGAGATGTATGTTCCCAACTCAAGATTCTCTAATGGGGACATCTATGTTCCTGAAACCTTCACATTCTGCCCTGGATGTCCCTGATTTAGCTTGGACGTTCTTTCTAAAATCCCCCTCAATGAATCCAGACAATATGGGATCACATCCGCTCAATCTAGGTCAATGTACATGCCTCCAGGCTATATGGGCACAAGTTTACCTTCATAGCAAGAGAGTAGCTTTATAAAGATCCACTTTCTTGTGCCACTTTTGTGCAACGAATTTTGGGTTTCAGGAAACTATTTTTTTAAGAAGATTTGCTTGGACAAGTAGTAGATAATAGTGGGAAAATGAAGCATGAGCCTATCCACTCTTCAAAGCATCAGAAATCGCTATAGCTCAGGCCTTTTTCAAGGTGAGTTACATTCAGGTACAGTAGGCCCTTTTTACTAAACTACATTAGGGTTTTGTACTTAATGTAGGGTTGCCAACTGTCTCCAGATGCATCCGACAGGCTTGATCCAGTCCTGGGTTTACTCTATTGCATGCAGGGACATGTAGTCTTGCGTTTCTTATGGCGTGCATAGAGAAATCAGAACTACATCTCCCTACATCAAACCTCTCGAGCACATCTGGAGCCAGTTGGCAACCATAACTTAATGCACGTTTTAGCGTGTGTTAAATGCTAAGCTTCCTGGTAACTACTGGGGGGGGGGGGGGGGTTGCCAGCATTTTCCCGGCAGTTATCGCGGGGAAGCATACCCTAATGCACAATTACCATGAGTGCACCTAACGCCACCCATTGAGGTCCCGTTCTCTGCACCCATGGTAATTGGAACATTGTCAATTAAAGGGCAATATATTCCCCTATGCTAATTTCACTATGGTCTCTACGCCCACTCTCCGCCCCAATGTGGTAATTATCATGCACACATAGTAACAACTTCCACGGGCCTTTGTGTAGTTACCACGTGAAAACACACATTAACTGCTTAGCTCACTTTAGTAAAAGGCCCCCAGGTTTGTGGGCTTAAGTGACTTGCCTTGAATCATAAGGAGCAGTAGTGGGATTCAAACTGGGTTTCAGGCTACTCCTCCAAATCTGCCCCTCCATGTCCTGTACTCTCACAGTAATAACCTCTCCCTGCCCCCTCCTATCATTCCTCACCCCTACACTCCAGTGCTTTTCAGTACACATAAGAATTCTTGCTTATGACTTCAAGGTGCGCGCTCTTATCTGCAAAAAACAGTGTCTCTTAGCAAGTCACTAAAAGATATGTCTGCTTCTTGCCCCCACTGTTCCCTCTTAAGGTTCCCATCTCTACCTGCAGTGAAAGCTGCCGTCCTGGGCACCGGAAGGCCATTCTGGACGGACAACCTGTCTGCTGCTTCGACTGCATCCGCTGCTCTGAAGTAGAGTTTAGCAACCAAACAGGCGAGTGCTCTGAATCACTCGGTGATGAGCATGTTGAGGGGTAGGAAGAGAGTATTAGACAGTGGAAGGTTCATTACAGGGGGATTAAAATAAATAATTTGAAATTTAGAAGTGCGCATGTCTTAATATTTTATTGCTTCTCCATGTAGAGGGTCATTTGATAACAAGGTGCCTACGTCAGAGTTGGAAAAAGGCACTTATTTTGTAAAGACCTCGTAGGCGCCTCTGTACCTATATAAAATATAGCAGCAAGAACCAGTTCCATTAGTTCCAAAGTGCAAATGTGAACATGGGCTCGATGGATGTGTTTGCGTAATTTATAAAATATCAAATATGAAAAAAAGGCTTGGAATAGCCTCCCAGTGGAGGTGGTAGAGACGAGGACAGTAGCTGAATACAAGAAAGCATGGGACAAGCACAAAAGAGCTCTAAAGGGAAAAAAGGAATTATAGTATTTGATATGGAAGGGCAGACTAGATAGACCATGTTTCTATATCACAGTTGAGCCTCCACGCTGCCCAAATACCACCCTAGGGAATGTCTACATGCGGCATACATATGAGTACACGCAATATCAGTGGCTGGTTTTATACACATCCATTGGTCCATTTTCTACATGTAAAACAGGCTTTATAAAGTTACCTCCCTATGCTGTAACACATGGTAATAAAACAATCTAACCCCCAAAATGAAACATATTCATTTCTGATGATAGGTTTATTATAGTGCACAGATTATAATTGCATTCACCAATCAAGAGTTCATTTTTATTTACGGTGATACATCTTGAAGCAGGGACCTGTGAGACTCTGGAAACCAGCACATAATAACATCTACAGCCAGAATGCATAATTGGCACAAACCTACACGTTTTTCAAACACAAGTTACCCAAGTACATAGTATTTCATGACTGCAGATAAAAGTTAGAGCAAATGCTATAAGATCAATATTCAAAAGCAGTTATGGGGAAGAGACATATTGTAGGACGTAGTACTGAAGTCCCACCTCTAGTCTGGAAGCATCCCTGTTGCCATGGAGGAAAGAGGTCACGTGACAGGAGAGCATCATCCTGGTGTGGCAGGAAGTGATCCTATAGCTAGGACCTGTCCTCCAAGTGATGTAAAACCCTCTTGCACTGAGGAAGTTTCTCCAGAGCCATATGCCCATGAGAGAAGGGTTAGGACAGCCGTTACAGTTGATGATTTGATCATTAGGCATGTAGATAGCTGGGTGGCTGGTGGACGTGAGGATCGCCTGGTAACATGCCTGCCTGGTGCGAAGGTAGCGGACTTCATGGTCTTAGATAGTGCTGGGGAGGAGTCTGCTGTCTTGATACATGTCGGTACCAATGACATAAGAAAATGTGGTAGGGAGGTTCTGGAGGCCAAATTTAGGCTTTTAGGTAGGAAGTTGAAATCCAGAACTTCCAGGATAGCATTCTCTGAAATGCTTCCTGTTCCACGCGCAGGCCCAAAAGGCAGGCAGAGCTCCGAAGTCTCAATACGTGGATGAGATGATGGTGCAAGGATGAGGGTTTTAGATTTGTTAGCAACTGGGCAACATTCTGGGGAAAGGAGGGGCTCTTCTGAAGGGATGGGCTCCACCTTAACCAGGATGGAACCAGGCTGCTGGCTGTAACTTTTAAAAAGGAGATAGAGCAGCTTTTAAACTAGATAATAGGGTAAAGCCAACAGTCGCCCAAGAGCGCATAGTTCGGAAGAATGTATCCTTGAAGGATATTAGCAAAAGATTGAAGTTAGTGCATATTGACAGAGAGGTTCCAGTAAAGACAAAAGTAACCCAAATGCCCTTAAATACAGAGCAGACAGAACTTAAAGATTCCAAATTACCCCTGCCTACCGATAACCACATTAATATGTATAAAATACGGTATCTAAAATGCTTGCATGCAAATGCTAGAAGTCAAAAAATAAGAGGGAAGAGTTAGAATATATAGCATTAAATGAGAGGTTAGATAAGACTGGTTTCTCAGAGACCTGGTGGAACACTGTGATACCTGAGTGCAAATTATATTGCAATGATAGAGTAGATCAAATTGGTGGATGGGTTGCGCTCTATGTTAGAGAGGGCATTGAGTCAGAAAGGATTAAAGTTTTGCAGGAAACATATTACACTTTAAAAATTCCACGTAAAAAGGGGAAGGCGATGGCATGATATCATGAAAGGCGGTATATAAGAAATGTTAAATAAAATAAAAATAAATAAATAAATAGTGGCGGTGTACTATCGAACGCCTGGCCAGAATGAACAAATGGATGATCAAATACTCAAAGAAATCAGGGAAACTGACAATATTTACAGCACAGTAATAATAATGGGTAATTTCAATTACCCCAGTATCAACTGGGTCAGTGTCATGGCAGGACATGCTAGGGAGATAAAGTTTCGAGATGAAATAAATGATTGCTTCTTGGAACAGCTGGTTCATGAGCCGACAAGAGGGGAAGCCATCTTGGACCTAGTCCTTAGTGGAACACAAGATCTGGTGCAAGAGATAAGGATGTTGAGACCACTTGGCAATAATGATCATAGCATGATTGTGTTTGATTTAATAAATGAAGGAAGGACAGCAAGGAAATCCACAGTACTACCTTTCAACTTTCAAAAGGAAGACATGATAAAATGAGGAAAACAGTTAAGAAAAAACTAAAAAGAGCAGCTGTAAAGGTTAAAGATTTACATCAAGCATGGGTGGTATTTAGAAATACAATCTTGGAGGCCTACATCAGCTGTATTCCACACTTTAAGAAAAGTGGAAGGAAGTCCAAAAAACTGACAGAATGGATTAAAGGTGAGGTCAAAGAGGTTGTTTTAGCCAAAAAAGCATCTTTCAGGAAATGGAAAAAGGAGTCAAATGACGAAAACTGAAAACAACATAAGCACTGGCAAGTTAGATGCATGGCATTGATGAGCAGACAAAGAGAGAATTTGAAAAAAAAGCTTGCTGTGGAAGCAAAAACACATAATAAAGACTTTTTCAAGTACATTCATAGAAAAAACCTGTGAGAGAGTCAGTAGGACCATTGGATGACAGTGGGGTAAAAGGGGCACTAAGATGGGACAAGGCCATAGAGGAGAAACTAAATTCTTTGCTTTGTTCTTTACTGAAGAAGATATAGGGAAGTTACCCATGCCTGAAATGGTATATAAAGCTGATACAGTAGAAGAATTGAAAGAAATATCGATAAACCAGGAAGATGTATTACAACAATTTGATAAACTGAAGAGCATCAAATCACCTGGACCAGATGGTATACATCAAAGGGTGTTGAAAGAAATGAAAAATGAGATTGCAGACCCACTATTACTAATCTGTGAACTATCATTAAAATCATCAGTAATACCTGAAGATTGGAGGAGGCCAATGAATGCCACTTTTTAAAAAGGGTTCCAGGAGTGATCTAGGAGACTAGAGACTAGTGAGTCTGACATCACTACCAGAAAAAATGGTAGAAACCATTATTAAGAATAAAATTTCTGACATGTAGATAGTCATGGTTTAATGGAAGACAGCCAATTTTCCCAATGGAGAAAGGTGAATAGTGGTGTACCCCAGGGATCTGTGCTGGGTCCGCTGCTTTTTGACATATTCATAAATGACCTGGAAAGTGGAATAACGAGTGAGGTTATCAAATTTGCAGATGACACAAAACTATTTAAAGTTGTTAAAAACCAAGAGGATTGTGAAAAATTGCAAGAGGATCTTGATAAATTGGAAGACTGGGCATCAAAATAGCAGATGAAATTTAATGTGGACAAGTGCAAGGTTATGCATCTAGGGAAGAACAACGCAAACTATGGTTACACGATGCAAGGTTCCAAATTAGGAACCACCACCCAGGAAAAAGATTTAGGCGTCATTGTGGATACCATGTTAAAACCCTCGGCCCAGTGTGCAGCGGCGGCCAAGAGAGCAAATAGAATGCTAGGTATGATAAGGAAAGGATTGGAAAATAAAACAAAAGATATTATAATGCCTCTATATCGTTCCATGGTGAGACCGCACCTTGAATATTGTGTGCAATTCTGGTCACCGTATCTTAAAAAGGATATAGCGATTTTAGAAAAGGTACAGAGAAGAGCCACCAAAATGGTAAAGGGGATGGAAGGATACTCCTATGAAGAAAGGCTAAAAAGGTTAGGGCTCTTTAACCTGGAAAAGAGACGGCTGAGGGGAGATATGATAGAAGTCTATAAATTAATGAACGGAGTGGAACGGGTAAACGTAGATCGATTGTTTACCTTATCAGAATATAGAAAGACTAGGGGACATGCAATGAAGCTACAGGGTAAACTATTTAAGACTAATAAAAGAAAATATTTTTTCACTCAACGTGTAATCAAACTCTGGAATTTGTTACCGGAGGATGTAGTAAAGGCTGTTAGTGTAGCTGGGTTTAAAAAAGATTTGGACAAGTTCCTGGAGGAAAGGTCCATAAACCATTATTAAGAAGTGACCGAAGATATCAATGCTTGACCCAGTACAAGCATTGTGGAACTTGTGTCTCTTGGGGAAACTGCTAGGTACATATGACCTAGATTGGCCACTGTTGGAAACAGAATACTGGGCTTGATGGACCTTGGTCTGACCCAGTATGGTATATCTTATGTTCTTATGTTCTTAAGGTCTTGTCTTACTAATCTGTTATATTTTTTTGAAGGTGTCAATAAACAGCTAGACAAAGGTGGGTAGGTCAATGTATGTAATGGATTATCAGAAAGCCTTTGACAAGGTCCCTCATGAGAGACTCATGGCAAAATTAAAAAGTCATGGGATAGGAGGCAGTGTACTACTGTGGATCAGAAACTGGTTAAAAGGTAGGACTAAATGGCTAATTTTCCTGATGGAGAAAGGTGAATAGTAGAGTACCCCAGGGATTTGTGCTGGGTCCGCTGCTTTTTAACATATTCATAAATGATCTGAAATGGGAATAACAAGTGAGGTAATCAAATTTGCAGATGACACAAAATTATTCAAAGTTGTTAAGACTCAAGAAGATTGTGAAAAATTGCAAGAGAACCTTGATAAAGACTGGAAAACTGGACGTTCAAATGGCAGATGAAATTAATGTGGAAAAGTGCAAAGTTATGCACCTAGGAAAGAACAACCCAAACTATGGTTACACGATGCAAGGTTCCACATTGGGAACCACCACCCAGGAAAAACGATTTAGGCGTCATCATGGATAATATGTTAAAACCCTCCACCCAGTGTGCAGCGGCAGCTAAGAGAGCAAATAGAATGCTAGGAATCATAAGCAAGGAATGGAAAATAAAACAAAGGATATTATAATGCCTCTGTATCGTTCCATGGTGCAACCGCACCTCAAATATTGTTTGCAATTCTGGTCTCTGTATCTTAAAAAGGATATAGTAGAATTAGAAAAGGTACAGAGAAGAGCCACCAAAATGGTAAAGGGGATGGAAGGATACCCTTATGAGGAGGCTAAAAATGTTAGGAAAATCTGGAAAAGAGATGGCTGAGGGGAGATGTGATAGAGATCTACAAATTAATGAATGGAGTGGAATGGCTAAATGTAGATCAATTGTTTATACCATCAAAATGTAGAAAGACTAGGGGACATGCAATAAAGCTACAGTGTAACCCATTTAAGACTAATAAGAGAAAATATTTTTTCACTCAACACATAATCATACTCTGGATTCATTACCAGAGGATGTAGTAAAAGCTATTAATATAGCTGGCTTTAAAAAAGGTTTGGACAAGTTCATAGAGGAAAGGTCCATAAACCATTCTTAAAGGGGACCCAGGAAATCCACTGCTTGTCCCAATAGAAGCATTGTGTAACTTCTAGATATTTGTGACCTAGATTGGCCACTGTTGGAAACAGGATATGGGCTTGATGGACCTTGGTCTAATCCAGTATGGCATATCTTATGCACTTGAATACATATCACCAATATATAGCATTGTGTCCTTCCAGTAACTTTGCAAAATGATGAGTATTATTAATTACTTTTAATGGAATGACTTTCCCTGATCAAAGTCATATATGAAATCGCTTCTTCCTACAGATGCCACAGAGTGCATGAAGTGCCCCGATGACCAATGGCCCACCAAAGGACGGGACGGATGCCGGAAGAAAACCATTGAGTTCCTCTCCTATCAAGAACCACTGGGCATGAGTTTGGCTGTTATCTCCATGCTAGGTGTCCTGGTACCAGCTACTATCCTTGCCATTTTCATTCGAAACCGCAACACCCCAGTTGTGAAAGCAAATAATCGCGAGCTCAGCTACCTTCTATTACTGGCCCTCATCCTGTGCTTCGGGTGCTCATTAGTGTTCATAGGCCACCCCACAACACTAACCTGCAAAGTGCGTCAAATCGCATTTGGAGTGGTATTTGCTATGTGCATCTCCTGTCTATTGGCCAAAACCATCATGGTGGTCATAGCATTCAAAGCTGCCAATCCAAACAGCAAGCTGAAATCATGGTTAGGGCCCCGATTACCCAATGCCCTGGTGATCTTTTGTAGCCTGGTCCAAGTCCTCATCTGCATCACTTGGTTGTTAGTTGCTCCCCCATTTTCCCAAATAAACATGGAATCCCAGATGGGGAAGATCATCATTGAATGCAATGAAGGGTCATTAACTACATTCTGGTGCATGCTGGGATATATGGGGTTTTTGGCAATGATCTGCTTCATCGTGGCCTTTTTAGCACGAAAGCTACCAGACAGCTTTAATGAAGCTAAGTTCATCACCTTTAGCATGCTTATATTTACTGCCGTGTGGTTCTCTTTCATCCCTGCTTACCTGAGCACAACAGGGAAATACACGGTGGCTGTGGAAATATTTGCAATTTTGTCCTCCAGCGCTGGGTTGATGGGTTGTATATTCTTCCCAAAATGCTATATCATCCTAATCAGACCAGAGATGAACACCAAAGAATTCCTAATGGGGAAAACTGCAGGGAACCTCAAAAAAACAAAATAATCATACTGAAATATATAGTTCAATAAATATCTGAGGTGGGATAAATTCCTTATTTTTCAGTTTATTATTCCTGTTGTTCACGAGTGCTGAAATTCCCAAGGGCCTAGGCCCCTGACAATTTCCCATATTCTAGGTACTCATTAGGAAATCCTGTTTTAGTATGAGTTTTTTCCGCTTAACGCTAATCAGTTCAACTAAATCTAGATGAAGACCTTTTCTTGGCCATCCATAGATCGTTCTGAGATTTTTCTCTCTCTCACCAAATTACTACTGACATCCCCTGGATATCATATCAAAATGTGTACATTCCTAGAGATCTCATCAGCTAAACGCCTTTATGACTCCATGTTACCGACTCTCCACATCATCCAAATCAGGTAGTTACAAGTATGCTTTCTTCTCTCAAAATAAAGGGATTCAAAGACTTTTCAGACTCTTCTGCTCTGAAGACATGTGACTCTCATTCTTCCTATCACTATATCCTAGAATCGACTCTTCCTACTGTAGGGCTCCTTCTAGTGCTTTCTCCTTCTCTTGGCATACCCAACCCAAGGGTGCACCAAATTATATCATCCTTCCTTTTGTTAAAATAGGGGTTAAAGTTGATGTTTAGCTAGTGAGGCTTTAATGTCCTAGCTTCTCACTTAAAATTGGGCTTTCCCGATCGTTAGACAAGACTAGATGCTTGACTAGGGCAACACTTTTGGGGGGACAGCAAAGAGCAGAAGCAGTCAAAGCAAAACTATAGAATCTGATAGTCTCACAAACTCAAAGAGCCATCAGTACATTATTTTATCTTAAGGGCAAATGGGTGCACATATTCATACAAAGCAAAGTTTGATATTTAAACATTTGATGTCCAGTTATTCATCTTTACAGGACTGTTGTTGGAAGGGCGGCATTGGATAACGCCCTTGACCTAACTCTCTCTCCATTAGTATCCTGTCTTCCACTCCATGGTCCTTTTATTCTTCATGTGTATGTTGGAGCAAACTCTACCCTGGTCATGGATCACGAACAGAGCACAGAAGGCCTATACAACCAAGTCAGATTGCACTGCTACACCACCTTCCCTCTCTCTGTCTCTTCCTTCTCAGTCTATGTAGATTTGAAAAAAAATCTTTGTCCACTATGGCTTCTCACTGGTCAAATCCCACTCTATACTCCAATTGGCTTTTAGAGCTATGTGGTCTGGGACAATCCCATGCAGTAATGATAGGCTGAGGCAGCCATGCTGGTAAGGCCTACAAGTGAAAGGATGCCACACTTCCACAAAGTCCAGACCATGTCTCGATGATAAGCATGGAAGCATGAGATGACTGCACAGTGTGCAAGATAGAAGGGGTTACAGCAATTCTGAGGGAAGCCAATTTTCAAACAGCTCATTTCTACACAACATCATGTTATTTATTCATGCAAATGCCTTTTAAAATTGTACTTTATGAGAACATTTTTGATATTTCATCATTGTAGATGCTGTTACACATGATATCATGCAAAGAGTGTTTTGAACCTTAGTGGAAGTGTTCCAAGAAATCGTCTGAGAATATTCTAGAGGTCTATAGTCTCATGTGAGTTTGCTAAAAAGCACCTTGCTGAGAGAGCCGACAAGAAAGAGTTTGTAGAAGGCCTCGTAGAGAACCTTGAAGGACTACCCAGAGGACTGCTACTGCTGAAAAAAATCACTTAATCTTGGGTAAAAGGAAATTCTTAGGGTTAAAACTGATAAAAACTGTGTATTTTAATATTCAGTGTTTTAGTATAGAAACATAGAATCATGATGGCTGAAAAAAAACACATGGCCTATCTAGTCTGCCCTTCCATATCGACTACTACAATAGTCCCCTCTTTTCTTTTATAGATCCTCTGTGTTTGTCCTATGCTTTTTGGAATGCAGGTATTGTCGTCATCTCTACCACCTCCACTGGGAGACTATTCAATGCATCTACCACACTTTCCATAAAGAAATATTTCCACATATTACTCCTGAGTCTATCCCCTTTCACCCTCATCCTATGTCCCCTCATAGGACATAGATTGAGGGCATCATACTACAAGCCAGCTTTCAGTTAAAGTAAAGCCAATTAGGGCTTAGTAGAACAAGCCAGTTTTCAGTGAAATTACAGCCAGCTGGGGCCTAGTATAACAACCCAGCCTTGAGTTAAATTAACAGCAGTTAGGACTTAGCATTACAAGCCAGCTTTCACTTAAATTAAAGCCAGCTAGGGTATATCTTAACAGAGAGAACAGAAAAGGGTAAATATTCTTTAAGTATATGTAGAGAAATTGTTTTCTGGAGACCTTTTACAAAGAGGCCTTCCAGTTAGGAGACTAAAGAACTGTGAAAGTATTTTAAATAGGTGTTAAAGCCAAGTGGCAGATCAAAGGGACAACTTGAAAGTCTCCCTCTATCAAATCAAGGGCAATGTAAATCACCCAGGAAATTAAGAGATTGTCTTAGAAGCACAGATATAAATAGGTCATCTCTCCCAACAACTCCAGGCAAAATCCTTGATTTTTAGCCTCCTAAACCAGATAAGGAGAAGGGGGTGATCTTACTCAATTTCAGGTTTATCTTATTATTTTCATCTGCAGGATATTAGGCCAAAGGAGTAGACTAATTAAGTCCTTGCAGTTCACCTTGAGGTGAACACTAAAAGTCCTTTATATTTATTAGGTATACTTGGTTCAAATATCCCTATTCCCCTAGCAATTTCACATAGCTAAAAGAAAACTTTAAATCTAATATGCAGACAGCAGTCCAGCAGAGAGATGGGGGCTATCCAGTCTTTTTTTTGGGGATTTTTATTTTTTAAATTATTGAACACCCAAATTTGCTTCGAAAAAAAACAACCACACTATATAAACATGGTCATAACAGAGTCACCTTTTACAAGTATGCAATACAGTCATTCCAGTCCTAAACAAACTAAAATTATCTAACCAATTATTAGGTTTCTCATTAAGCCACTAGGACACCAAAAACAGTCCCCAACCCCCCAGCCTACACTCCCCCTTCCCCTTCCACCCCCTCCCTCAATCCAAAACCCCACTCAAAACGTTTTTAGCCCCCCTTCCCCCCTCCCTTCCCTATCGCTTCTCGCTATTCCCCCTCCCCCGCCCTCCCCTACTCCTCCCGGCTCCCCTCCCCTAGGACATGCCAGAGAGTCCCCCACTGACCCATAAATTTATCCACCCTCTCCCGCCGCACTGCGGTCAACTTTTCCATTAAAACAATATGCCTAATCCTCCCCTCAAATTCCCCTACCGTTGGCACTTCCAACCGTTTCCATGCTGCTGCCAATTCACATCTCGCTGCACTCAAACAGGCTCGCACCATTGGACCCCTCCTTCCTTTTGCCCTTCCCCCCACCACAAGAGCAAACAGACCCCTGGATCCCTCTCCACCTCCACCCCCAGATGCTGATGCACCCATCTCAGAATCATACCCCATTATGTTAGAACCTTACTACATCCCCACCAAATATGCCAAAAAGAGTCCACTTCCCCACACTCCCTCCAGCAACTCGCCTCAACCCCTGGAAAAATCTTGTGAAGCCTCTCCGGCGTATAATACCACCGGAACAAAATTTTATACCAGTTTTCTCTAATACTACACGCCCAAGGTAGCCCCCTCACCAGATCCCAAATCTGCTTCCATGCCACCTGTGTCAATGCCCCTCCCAACTCCTTCTCCCACTCCTCCATATACCAGAACTTAGCCCCCTCAAACTCCCTCACCCCTTTATATAACCTCGATATCATCCCTCTAGTCCCAAATTTCCCGTACCATAAAGCCTCTATCTCCGTCACTTCTCTCCTCCTCGCTCCTACCCTTCCGCTCCCCTGCAGAAAATATCTCGCCTGGATGTATTGGAACCTATCCTGGTCCTCTAACCCAAATCCTTCCTTAATCTCCTCAAAGGACTTCACCTCCCCCTCTTCCAGTAATTGGTGACAACACTCCAACCCCTTCGCCGTCCACTGGTCAAATCTCCCCCCATCCCACCCCGGTTTAAAGGGTCTCCATCCCCTCCACGGCATCATCAGCGAAAATTGCCCTGTCTTCCCCCTATCCCCCCTTGCCCGCACCCCATCCCAAACCCCTGCTACCTGCTGCATTGCCGGTGAGCCTTCTCCAAGTTCTCTATGGACCTGCCCCCCCCCCCCCGCCCACAACCAAGCCTCTAGTCTACCCCCCTTTACCAGCGTCCGCTCCAGTGCCACCCAGGGCTTTTGGCCCCCCTCCTTCTCCAGTCCATTACATGGCGCAACTGCGCCGCTCGATAATTGTCCTTTATATTTGGCACCCCCTTCCGCCTTCGGAGCATACATCACCTCCCTGGCTATCCTCGGTGGATTCTTATTCCAAATATACAGAAAAACTTTCCTTTGCACTCTCCTCAGCACCTCATTTGGCACCCTCACCGGCAATGCCTGGAACAAGTACAACAACCTCGGTAACACATTCATTTTAACCCCCGCTATTCTGCCTAACCATGACACCTCCTGCCGCATCCACCCATCTAGATCCCGCTCCAGATCCCTCAACACCCCCGGATAATTGGTTCGATAGATATCCCCATACTTTGCCAGGAGTTGTACCCCCAAATATTTCATTGAATGCTTAACCCACTGCAGAGGGTAGAGACCCTTCAACTGCCCCTCCACCCGCAGTACCTCCGTTTTGTCCAAATTCATTTTGAACCCCGACCCCCCCCCCCCAAATCTCTCCATTTCCTCCAACACCTCCGGCAGGGATCCCTGTGACTGACTAAGATATAGAAGAATATCATCCGCATATAGGGAGATTTTATGGCTTATGCCCCCTCTTTCCAGCCCCTTAATCTTATCATTAGTCCAACTTTTCTGCGCTAATGGCTCCACACTCATCGCAAATAGCAGTGGGGATAAAGGGCACCCCTGCCTTGTTCCCCTCCCAAGACTAAAGTCCCTCGAGTAACTCCCATTTACTTTTACCCTCACCCTTGGCCCTGCATATAACCCCCTTATCCAATTCCCCAAATTCACACCCACCCCCATTTTCCACGTAACCTCCATCAAAAAATACCAATTTACCCTGTCAAATGTCTTCTCGGCATCAATGGACAGTAGAATAAATTCCTCCTGACCCTGCCTTGCTTCCCATGTCACCCCACTGCCCTCTTAATTTTATCGGAGGCCTGCCACCCTGGGATAAACCCTGTCTGATCATCCTTTATCACCCCTGGCAACCAGGGCGCCAATCTTTCCGCTAGCACCTTTGCCAGGACCTTTACATCCACTTTAAGAAGGGAAATGAGCCTGTAGGAACCACACTCTTTCAGGTCCTTCCCACCCTTCAGCAGGACCGATATCCCCGCCGTTAACATTCCCGCTGTCAATTCCCCCCCTTCCTCCAGCATCCCATTATATACCCGGCTCATTATATCTCCAATCTCCTCACTAAATATCTTATAAAAGGTGCTTGGAAGCCCGTCTAACCCCGGAGCTTTCCCCCTTGGCATCCCTTTAATAACCCTAGCCACTTCCTCTCTCGTAATTGGTGCTTCCAGCCCCTCCTGCGCTTCCTCCGGTAACGATTGCAGCTCTATCTCCTCTAGGTATTTAGATATCTGCCCCTCCTCCGTCCCCTCCTCTCTCGTATATAGCTCTTGATAAAACTGTCAAAACCTTTCCCGAATCTCCTCCTCCCTATAATATACCTCCCCCCCCCCCTTCCCCTTAATCTGATATATTCGGGAAGCCACAGTCCGTCTCCGAAGCCGCTGTGCCAGCATCCTCCCCGCCTTGTTACCAAATTCATAATATCTCTGTTTTACCAGAGAAAATTCAAACGCCACCTTCTCCACCTGCAACCCCTGCAGTTCCCCTCTTATCTTCTCCATAGAGTCTCTGTCCCGCTTCCTCCCCAACCTCCTATACACCTCCTCTGCCTCCTTCAAAGCCTTGCCCAGCGCCACTTCCCTACCATATCTCTCCCTCTTCTTTCTTGCCCCCCCACATGATAAACTTCCCCCTGATAACCGCCTTCAACCCCTCCCAGACCAATGCCTCTCTAACCTCCCCATTATCATTAAGTGACAGGTACTCCTTGATCCCCCCCCCCCCCCACGGATATCTTGCACCACCTCAGGACATTTCAGCAGGCCCTCACTGAGATGCCAAAATTTTAACCCTCCCCGTCTCTGTCCTTTCAACACTATCTCTACCGCCCCATGGTCTGACCAGGCTATCGGAATTATCCCCCCCTCCTTTGCCCCCAACATCCACTCCTGATCCACCAATGCCATGTCTATTCTGCTCCAGCTATTATGAGGTATTGAGTAATAAGTAAATTCCCGCTTCTGAGGGTTCATCACTCTCCATGAATCCACCAGATTCAATTGTTTCATCAGCAAGTCTAACCCCCTTCTATTTCATCCTCCTCCTCCACTCGCCCCGGTTCCCGATCCACCCCAGGTTGCAATACCACATTAAAATCCCCTCCTACCACCCACTTCCCCACCCCCTGCCTCTCCAGCAATTTTCTCAACCTTCTCCAAAAACTCACCTGTTTCCCGTTCGGCCCGTATATTGACACGAAGACAATCCCCTCCCCGCCCCACCTCCCCATTACCCCCACCGCGCGCCCTTCCCCATCCTGGGGGCTATCCAGTCTTTTGTACTGAGTATTATATTATGATTTTCTCCTAGCTGGTGAGATGTCTTATGTGTGCACTAAGTGCAAAGAGCTCTTTACTCTTAGGGAAGCCCAATCTCTGGAGGTTAGAATAGTGCACTTGGAGGAGCTGAGAAAGAGAGGTATATAGATGAGGCCTACAGGGATGTGGTAAAGAAGTCCCACCTCCAGTCTGGCAGCATTTCTGCTGCCATGGAGGAGAGAGGTCATGTGAGAGGAGAGCATCATCTTGGTGTGGCAGGAAGTGATTCTGAAGCTAGGACCTGTCCTCTAGGTGATGTAATACTCTCTTGAACCAAGGATGTGTCTCCAGGATCAACAAGATATCATCTATTGTATATATTTTATAAATAATCCACTATTTTGTTAACCCTTGTTATTTTTCCTACATTACCATATGTTGTCATGTCTATACTGTTTGTTTCCCTTGTTTATACCTTGTATTTCTTGTGACCGCTTTGATTGAAGGAAAAGGCGGTATAAAAAACTTGTTAAATAAATAAATAAATAAATGTGTCCATGAGGGAAGAGTTAGGACAGCTGTTATACCTGACAATTTGATTATTAGGCACATAGATAACTGGTGGGTGGTGGACGTGAGGATCACCTGGTAACATGCCTGCCTGGTGCAAAGGTAGCAGACTTACCTGCCACCTAGACAAGGTTTCAGATAGAGCTGGGGAGGAGCCTGCTGTCTTGGTATATGTTGGTATCAATGACATAGGAAAATGTGACAGGAAGTTGAAATCCAGACCTTCCAGGGTAGCATTCTCAGAAATGCTTCCTATTCCATGCAGAGGACCCGAGGCAGGCAGAGCTCCTGAGTCTCAAAGTGTGGATGAGACGATGGTGCAAAGACAAGGGTTTTGGATTTCTTATGAACTGGGCAACATTTTGGGGAAAGGGGCTCCACTTTAACCAGGAAAGAACCAGGCTGCTGGCATTAACCTTTAAAATGTAGATAGAGCGGCTTTTACACTAGATAATGGGGAAAGCCAACAGTAGCCCAAGAGCACATGGTTCGGAACGATGTATCCTTGAAGGACACTAGCAAAACAAGGAAGTCAGGGCATCCCAATAGAGAGGTTCCAATAAAGGTAAGAGTAACCCAGGTGCCTTTAAGTGAAAATCAGAGTTGAAATTTTCCAAATTAGCCCTGTCATCAATTAGCCAGACTGTTAATATTAGCAAAAAACAAACTTTGAAATGCCTGTATGCAAATTCTAGAAATCTAAAGAAATAAGATGGGAGTGTTAGAACCTATAGCAATGAATGAAAGGTTAGATATAATTGGCATTTCAGAGACCTGGTGGAAGGAGGAAGGAAGAAAACCAGTGGGACACTGTGATACCAGGCTACACACTATATCGCAATGATAGGGTAGATCACATTGGTGGAGGGGTGGCTCTATGTGTTAAAGGGCATCGAGTCAAACAGGATAAAAGTTTTGCAGGAAACAAAATACACTGTAGAATCTCTGTGGATAGAAATTCCATGTAAAAAGAGGAAAGGAATGGCAGTGAGGAGGTGCGACTGTCCACCTGAACAGAATGAACAGACAGATGATTCAATGCTAATAGAAATTAGGGAAGCTAGCAACGTTTACAACACAGTAATAATGGGAGATTTCAATGACCCCGGTACTGACTGGGTCAATGTCACATCAGGACTTGCTAGGGAGATAAAATTTCTAGATGAAGTAAATGACTTGTCATGGAGCTGCTGCTTCAGGAATCAACACGTGGGGGATGCTATTTTAGACCTAGTTCTCAGTAGAATGCGGGATCTAGTGCAAGAGGTTACTGTTTTGGGGCCACTTGGCAGAAGGAGTGATCTAGTGGTTGGAACAAGTTGCCTCGGATCAAATCCCATTGGAAGACAGCAACCTTAGGCCAGAGGGACTGGGGTTTCTAGTCCCACAGGTGCTCCTTGTGGTCTTGGGCAAGCCACTTAACTCTCCATTGCCTCAGGTATAAAATGTAGATTGTCAGCCCTTTGGGTACAAGGAAAATATATACCATACCTGAATATACACCTCTTTGACCCGGTGAAAAGCGGTATATAAGCATTGATGGATAAATAAATAAATAAACATGACCACATTTGATATAATAAATGGAGGGAGAAAAGCAAGGAAATTGACTGCATTAGCATTTAACTTTCAAAAAGGAGACTATAATAAAACAAAGAAAATGGTTAAGAAAAAACTAAAAGCAGCAACTGCAAAGGTTAAGATTTTACATCAGGCATGGGCATTATTTAAAAATACTATCTTGGAAAACCGACCAAATGTATTCCCTGCTTAAAAAAGACGGATAGATGGTCACTCAACAGTCATCATGGCTTAAAGGTGAAGTCAGAGACACTTTATAGCTAAGACAGAATTGTTCAGAAAATGGAAAAAAGAGTCAAATGACGAAAACAGGAAATGACATAAATACTAGCAAGTTAAATGCAAGGCATTCATAAAGTAGGCAAAGAGAAAATTTGAAAAGAAACTTGCTGTGGAAGCAAAAACGCATAATAAAAACCTTTTCAAGTACATTCATAGCAAAACACCTATAAGGGAGTCAGTTGGACCATTAGATGATGGAGGGGTTAAAGATGCACTGAGAGAGGACAAGACCATAGCAGAGAGATTAAATTAATTTTTTGCTTCAGTCTTTACTGAACAAGATGTAGGAAACTTACTCATGCCAGAAATGATATTTAAAGGTGATATATCAGAGGAATTGAAACAAATCTTGATAAATCGAGAAGATGTAATACAGCTAATTGATAAACTAAAGAGCAGCAAATCGCTTGGAACGGATGGCATTCATCCCAGGGTGCTGAAAGAACTGAAATATGAGATTGTAGAACTATTATTAGTAATCTATGATCTATCATTAAAATCATCTGTAGTACCCAAAGATTGGAGAATGGCCAATTTTTAAAAATGGTTCCAGGAGTGATCCAAGAAACTACAGACCAGTGAGCCTGACATTAGTACCAGGCAAAATGGTAGAAACCATTATAAAAAAATAAAATTACTAAACATGTAGATAATCATGGTTTAATGGCAGAAAGCCAACGTGGATTTAGCCAAGAAAAGTCTTGTCGCACCAATCTCTTATTTTAACAGTGTAAATAAACAGGTAGATAAAGGTGAGCCAGTTGATATAGTGTATCTCGATGCCTTTGACAAAGTCTCTCATAAGAGACTCTTGGGGAAATTAAAAAGCCATGGGATAGGAGGCAATGTACTATTGTGGATTAGGAACTGGTTGAAAAATGAAAAACAGAGAGTAGGGCTAAATGGTCAATTTTCCCAATGAAGAAAGGTAAATAGTGGAGTACCCCAGGAATCTGTGTTGGACCCGCTGCTTTTTAACATATTCATAAATGACCTGGAAATGGGAATAATAAATGAAGTGATCAAATTTGACCTCTTCTGTCTGTCCGAGACGTGGTTAGCAAAATGGTTGACATGGAACTGAGTGACTACAATGAACAAATTATATAGAACATTATGAACATTTTACAATGAACACTTTGATCATATTGGATTGAACAAAGGAACTGGGAACATCGTTTAGAAAGCTCAAATAAATTAGCCCTTAGACATTAGTAAAAATTATATACAGTGTGAAGTAGAGGGTGGGGAACGTGAAGAGTGTAGGGTGTGGGTGGTTTTATTGCAGCAAAGACTTGCAGGGTTCAATCTACTTTCTCTTTCCTTATTTTTCTAGTTTACCTACCTCCGCCCGTCTCTCTGACACCCTTGCAAGTTTTCTATGACTTTCTCTCCCCTTATCTACTTGATCCCACCCCAATTTTGCTGTTGAGGGACTTCAACATTCACCTTTCCTCTCCTCCTGATTCAGTTGCGAACAATTTTCTAAATTTTCTCTCAATCTCCGTCCTTCAACAGTATGTTACCATTCCCACCCATGCGGCTAGTCAAATCCTCAATTTGGTCATCAGCTCTGCATCTCTCCTACCTTCCTTACTATCTGCCACTCCCCTTCCCTGGTCTGCCCATTGTCTTGTCTCATTTTCTCTCCCTCACCCTTCCACCAAGAGTTCCCCACCCACCCTTGTGCTTTCACAGTGCCACTATCTCCAAAAATGTACCCCTGATTCTTTCATTGCTAACTGTCCTGCCCTCCCCTCCCCTCCCCCCCTACAAGTAGGTCCATCATTTCACTTCCATCCTGTCATCTATGTTCGATCTCATTGTGTCCCTCTGTGGCCTGATTCTCCTCCCTTCTCTTCTCCTAAGTCCTGGTATCACCCAGGGCTTCATCTCCTTCGTCACCAGGTCTGTCCCTTCGAATGCTATTGGTGTTAAGTCCCGGTCATCTGCTTCACTTTCCTCCTTTCACTTTGCCTTTCATCACTATCACACAGCTATTGCTGCAGTCAAGAAATCGTATTATTCTGCTTTGGTTCACCAGGACACTTCTTTCTCCCGCTTATTCTGTCTGCTGCATTCCCTTGTCCCCTCTTCTTTTTTTTCATTTTAAGCCTTTATTTACAGTAGTTTTCCATTTAGCAATGCAATCATAATATGAACAGGAAACAACAAAACGACTAGCAATCACACCCCCCCCCCCACCCCGGCTCTAATGATAGGCATATGCATACGTAATATGGGATAGCCTGTATTAGCTGGGTGGTTCAAGACATCTGAGAGATATAGTCATCAAGGACACACCACTTCTGCAATGGGTGGTCTGCTGTGTTTGGATGGAAGATATGCCACTTCATATCGATGGTATAAACACACCATATTCCACCACTGATGTATGGTAAAGGAAGAAGAATCTTTTGAATGGGTAAATATGGCCTTGATAGCAATACTGAGTAATAAGTCAAATAATGGCCTATCCTCTTTGTCTAAGGATGTTATGCCCGCAAGGGACTTGTAGATTATAATACAATATGACAGTGGTTTCCTAAGACATAGCACTTGGGAAATTTTTGCCCAGACCCATCGCCAATAGACCTGGACATTAGGACAATCAAACAACATATGGGGTAGTGTTCATAGAGAAGGACCAACATTTATTACCCTGTTGTGGGGGCCATTTCGCAAGAGCCACCGGTGTAATATATGCTATGTGTGCTAGAAAGAACAAAGTTTGCATCAGGGAGGCTGAGTAAGAGATCTGAATAAGTGGACCCCAAAACTGCTTCTAGTGCTGGCAGGTCAATAATTCACTAGCATCTGATTCCCACACCTTCTCCGTACCAGTGCAACTTTTAGCAACCCCATCCCATAGATAAGCATAAGGTTTGGAGGCAGCCTTGCCTGTACTAATGATATCTCAGAGTCTAACCACCTGGTCCATTCTACTGAGATTTGATTTGGAGTGGCCCCTGCATGTAGGAGGCAATGCTTAAGCTGTAGGTATTGGAAAAAACAATGGGAAGGTAGAGTGAATTCTTGCTAGAGAACATAAAAAGTTTTAAAGTTTGTGTGGGTCATAAGCTGACCTATCATACAGATATTCTGGTTTTACCACTGCAGCCACTGAAAGTGTTGTTTATCTTTAAGAGTGGGTGTAACCAGAGTGGGTGTAACCAGAGTGGGTAGGATCTAGCAAAAGACTTAGCCTCCTTACAAATATCTGGAATGCCTCTTGGCTGGTGAGTACAACCAGGAATATGGTTTTATACCTCGCGTGGGTCATATCTAGCAGGAGATGGAGCGGGGTAGGGAATACCATTTGCGCCTCTAGGTGTAACCAGGTTGGACATCTAATAGAAGTATTACACCATTGTACCCCCTGTTTGAGGAGAAAAGAGAGATGGTAGAGTTTAAAACCAGGAAACTGAACCCCCCTCCACACACACACATACGTTCTTTAGGGAGCTTGAGTTTCCAGCTAGCAATATGTGGGGTTTTATGCCTCCAGGGAAAGTCCACCAGGATTTTCTCTAAATTTTTGATAAAAGGAGTCTGGTGAAGGACCGGAAGCATTCCAAGGATGTAATTAATTTGGGGGACCAACATCATCTTGATGGATTCTAGGCAGGCCCACTAGGAGATAAAAAGAGAGGCCCATCTAGCCATGAGGGATCATAGAATCTTCAGACATTCTTCGGCGTTTTGCCATAGGGTAGCCTGAAGAGTATGACAGAAAGTAACTCCCAGGTAATGAAAAGAGGAGTCCACCCAACAAAAAGGGAAGATTGGGAGGTCTATCTGTGAAATTCTTTTATTAAAGGGGACTGCAACTGATTTGTTCCAGTTAATTTTATATCCGGATAATTGTGAATATTCATCTATAATACAGAGGACTGCTGGGATGGAAGAGGGTTCTACAAAGAGCATCAAGTCATCGGCATAGGCCGACTTTTTCATCTGATGGTCTCTCATACTAAAACTGATAACACTGGTGGATTGGCGTAAGAGTATTGCCAGGGGTTCTAGAGCTAGATTAAATAGAAGTGGGGATGGAGGGCACCCCTGGAGAGTGCCCATTCTAATGCAAAGGCGTCTGACAGGTTGAAGTTGGCACAGATCCGTCCTACCGGGTGCTTGTACGTTACACGAATCATGGTAAGAAACTTGCAGCCAATAGCAAACCTTATTTGTATAATGGCTTTTTGTGCACTCATTGTAGGGGATTAAAGAGACGTGTGGTGGGAAGATCCTTAGTTTGGGTTTGGCCCAAAGTGCTCAAGGAACAGCAGGGTTTTTAGATTCTTGCAGAAGTCACACATGTGTTGTATGGCTCTTGTTTGGGGTGGTAGGGCGTTCCAAAGTGAAGGGTCATACAGTGAGTAAACTCTGTTATTAGTTCTTTGGCTGCTTGTGGGCTTGTCCGGTGGTATATTCAATAGGTTCATGGTGCTTTGTCTCCTGGGTCTACTGTTAGCCTGCTTTGCTAATAGGGGTGAGAGATTGTTTATGATGTTGTGCGTGCTGAAGATAATGTTGTATTTGCTTCTGCTTGTAATAGGTAACCAGTGCAGCTGTTTGAGGAGTGGGGTAATGTGAGTTTGCTGGGATTTTGCTAGTATAATTCTAGCTATGGTGTTTTGTGCCAATTGCATGGGGTATAGAGTGCTCTTAGATAGATCATGATAGATTGTGTTGCAGTAGTCGAATATTGGGGTGATGATAGCTTGGCAAACTGTACGGAAGTGCAAGGGGGAAAGGAATTTACATAGGTTCTTTATGATCTGTAGTTTGTGGTAGACTGATTTGGCGATACGGTTTATTTGTGGCTGCAGACTGAGCTCTTGATCTGATGTGATGCCTAAGTAATTGATTTTGGTTTTGACAGTGATCAGATTGTTATTTATCATTGATTGTTGATGGAGGGTTGAATTTTGGGTCCGTCATGATATGTAAGATTTCAGTTTTGTTATGGTTGATGTTTAGGTTGTGCTCTTGAAGCCATTGAGTGATTGCAGTAAAACAGTTAGAACCTCTGATGCAATTTGGAGATTTGGTGAAGAAGGGTGTGAAGATCATAATATCATCGGCGTAAAGTAGGTTTTTGACATCAAAGCTCTTGATAATCTCACATAGCGGTTGAATGTAGATGATGACTAAAATGGATGATAGTTCAGATCCTTGTGGCATGCCTTAGCTGAGGGAGAATGGTGAGGATTTTTGAATTCCTATTTTTACCTGTTGTATGTGGTCCAATAAGTATGAATGAAACCATTTTAATGTGGTGCTTTGAATGCCAATATTGTGGAGTCTAATAAAAGCTGATGAGAAACAGAGTCGAATGCAGGGGAAATATCTAAGAAAATGAGTATAAATCTTTGATCAAGGTATTGAACAAGGAGGTGAGAAGGGTTTCAATACTGTGGAATGGGCGGAAGCCATGCTGCTGAGGATCTAGCGGTGATTGTTTGTCTAGGTGGTCTTAAAGTTGGGATTGGACCGCCTTTTCAATAATCTTAGCAATGAATGGAATGCTGGAAATTGATCTGTATGAAGTTGGGCAGGATGGGACCAAGTTAGGTTTCGTTAGGATGGGACGTATGGAGCACTGCTTGAGTGTGGTGGGAAGGTATCCTAGGTTTAGCGAGAAGTTGATGATGTTGTGGATGAATGGGATGAGGTGTGATCTTGGCAACTTGATCCAGGATACTGGGCAGGGGTTGAGGGGGAAAGCAGTTGTGTTTATAGCTGATATTATATTGCCAAGTGTTTTGTGACCGAGGGGATTGAAGGTGATCCAGATGTTTTCTTTATTTATCCCGTCGCATTGCGGAGGGAGCTCAAGTGTTATGTGTTTGCCATTATTATGACTGATCTGAAGATGTGGATCCATATGGTGTGGATTGAGTAGGGTCCTATGTGACAGAGTTTGCTGTATTGAATAGCTCTCTAGGCTTGTTGATTGCAGTCTTGATTAGGTTGGTATTCCTGTTTAGCTTTGATGGTGAGTTCACAATATTTGTT
This sequence comes from Ichthyophis bannanicus, assembly GCA_033557465.1. Lineage (NCBI taxonomy): Eukaryota > Metazoa > Chordata > Amphibia > Gymnophiona > Ichthyophiidae > Ichthyophis > Ichthyophis bannanicus. Next base: position 39,726,227 of record CM066051.1, on the reverse strand, counting down.
CAGCTCCTGACGATAGAGAGTTTCTGTGTTTTTGTCTAGTGTACTTCTCCTCTTGCGCTCAAGGCGACGTAACCGGGATTTCTGCTCCTTTAATTTTGTTGAGTAGAAAAACAAGAGAACATGCAAAGAAGCTACAGTGTAACCCATTTAAGACTAATAAGAGAAAATATTTTTTCATTCAACGCATAATTAAACTCTGGAATTCATTACTGGTGGATGTATTAAAAGCTGTTAGTGTAGCTTGGTCTAAAAAAGGTTTGGACAAGTTCCTGGAGGAAAGGTCCATAAACCATTATTAAAGAGGACCCAGGAAATCCACTGCTTGCCTCAATACAAGCAATGTGGAACCTGTGTGTCTTTTTGGGAAACTGCTAGGTACTTAGGATCTGGATTGCCCACTGTTGGAAACAGGATACTGAGCTTGATGGACCTTGGTCTGACCCAGGATGGCATATCTTATGTTCTTATGTCCTTCCACACTTTCAACAGTTTCTCTACAAAATCTACTCATCCTCATATCCAAGAGATATTTTCATGAAATCTTTCTGGTGGGACGTGTTCAGATGCAGATGGCCAGACAATGGAACAAGTCAAACTCTCCCATCACAATTTGACCTGCTTCCATTTTGCACTGGGGCAGAAAACCTCAAAACTATCAATCAATCGATGTACCATGTGCAGTGTGCCAAACATGTTTACACAATTTACAATGCTATACATGTCTTGGCGCATATGCTACATGATATGAGATCATGCCGGTCTCTTCCTGGCTCTACTGGAAAATGAGTCAATGCTGATAATTTTCAACCTTCGGAGGTATGGCATGTTTTGGTTGTCCTCATTCACAGGGGTTTTCTCTTCCCTCTCTCTTTAGCAAGGCATTACCTATTAGCCTCTTGTACCTTTCGCTTTCTTCCATGTCCTGTCCTGCACGTGATCTTCCCATAAATGAGTTTTCATTTGACAATTTGAAAGGATAATTTATTTCAGCATATTTGATACCCACAAAACTGACCTGCAGTAAAAGGACTGCACGGTATGTCTTTAGCACAGCAATTCTCTATGGCAGAGACCAAGATGCATAGTTCCTCCCACTAAAAGTCTTAATACAGAATTGGTCATGAAAATATGCAGCCTAAAAGACCTACTGCGCTTTAGCAGCTGGTACTATTACTCTTCTGCTAGCTTCCATGTTAGGAGTCAACACCTAAGAAAAAGATCTTGGCATAATCGTGGAGAATACACTGAAATTTTCAGCCCAGTGAGCTGCAAAATACATGAGCTTTTAGCTTAGCCATTTTACATATTTTGCATATGCAAAATGTTTTAGAAGCTTATCCCTATAAAAGGCAATCTCCCAAAGCCATTTACCAGGGTAAATGGATTATTTGAAAACTGCCCACCCTTCCAGCGGATAAAAATATGGTTTGATGGTTCTTTTGCATTTCTGTGACTATTCTGACCTATTTTATTGCTTCGACTGTAGTTGTCGTTTGCCACCCTCCCCTCCTCCCCGCAGAAGCTACTGCTCTAAGCAAACACCTTGCCTGCTTGTGAGTTCTCACCTGGCCCTGGTGAACATTTGGTCAAGAGTGGTGGCAAGGGAATAATTTGATTTTCTTCAGATCCAAGCTATGAATCGCTTGCATGCACTGCCACCTTGTGGTCATGTTGAATAAAAGAGATCTGGACAAGTTCCACGAGGAAAAATTCAGCAATAATTACCAAATGGGGTCATATCGGACCCCATGCAGTAGTTTGCTTGCGCTATATAAACACCGTAAGTTATCAACAGCCATCATTTTGAGAATTTGTTCTCTCACCAGTGGTATGTCCAAATCAAATATTCTTTTCTTATGTTAAACGTTATTGTGCCCACAGCAGCTATTTAGTCAAATTATTTGGACTTTAGTTTATAAGTACTGTTTATAATGAATGCATTAAAATATAAGTGAATGCGTGCATTCCTATGTCAGAATTTGTAAAGCTATCACGAACATTTTCTACCATTAGTTTCTAAAGTTCATAGTTTGTTACGTTCATATGTAACATCAAAACCGGACACAATTTCATTACAAAGTCACATTTTATTGATTGATTTATAATTATTCCTGATTAAAAGCGCTACAAGAAAAATGTCTGTAACTTAAATTTTGTGTTGTCAACATCAAAGACCATGTTTTCCACATTAAGAAAGTGTTCAGTGATGCTAACTTCCTCAGCAATCATAAAACTACATGGGGTACATTCGGACCCCATTTGGTAAGATCTGTATGTAAAATATGTTGGTAGGATGAGGGTTAAACAGGTGGACTTGAGGAAAGAAGCTGCAAGAAATGGATCTATCCTTTGGCGTCTGCCAGGCATTTCCTAGTAACCCACGCTGGCCACTCTCAGACACAGAATGCTGGGTTCAATGGACCTTTCCAGGCCAGACTCCTGGGTTGTGTTCCTGATCCAGCAGATGGAGACTGAGCTTTCAAAACTTTGTGATGTCACCACATAAGGAGGATGGGACAACCCCCTCTAGACCAGCACTGCTCAGTCTTCAGCAGCCTACCCTTGACCCTACCTCCCCCGCTAACTGGCGCCCTATTTCCAACCTCCCCTTCCTGTCTAAAGTCCTTGAGAAGCTTGTTTTCTCCCAGTTGTCCTCTCATCTTGACTCCACCCGGGCCCTCCACCCTCGCCAATCTGGCTTCCGCACCGGTCACAGTACCGAAACTGTCCTCACAGCACTACTCTCCGAACTTCACCGTTCTCACGATCGTGGTGATATCTCTCTTGTGGTTTCCCTGGATCTGTCTTCTGCGTTTGATGTAGTCGATCACCGCACCCTTCTGTCTCGTTTGTCCGATTTTGGTATCCATGGTATTGTTCTCCGGTGGTTCCGCTCTTTTCTATCATGCCGTACCTTTTCAGTCCACTCCGGTACCTCAGCCTCTCCCCCTTCCCCCTCTATTTGTGGCGTCCCCCAGGGCTCTATTCTCGCTCCCCTACTTTTCAATGCCTTTCTTGCTCCTTTAGCCCTGCTCATTCAACAGTCTGCTCTCTCTTTCTACATATATGCTGACGACATCCTCCTAGTTCATCACACCTCTTCCTCCTCCCCAGATCTTGGTCCGCTCAACCTCTGTCTTTCCTCCATCGCCTCCTGGTTTGAGTCCAACTTTCTGCACGCTAATCCCGCAAAGTCTTCCGCACTCTGGATTTCATTTGGTCTTCCACCCCCCAAGCTGTCGCCTGTCATGGGCTCTCATTCCATCCCTCTGGTACCAACCCTTCGCTACCTGGGCGTTACCCTAGACCCATCCCTCTCCTTCCACGAACATATCTTCTCTGTTATTCGTCCTTCTTTTTTCCACTTACGTCGTGTCAAGGCCGTTCGTTCAGTTCTTCCTCTACCCTCAGTCGCTACTCTCGTTCTGTCTTTGGTTATCTCCCGTTTGGACTACTGTAATGTTATCTAAGCAGGCCTTCCTTCATCTCAACTCTGCCATCTCCAACTTGTTCAGAATGCCGCCGCCCGCCTTGTCACCTCATCCTCTCTTCGTTCTCATGTGTCACCGTGTCTCCTTTCTTTGCACTGGCTCCCAATCAAGTTCCGGTTTATCTTCAAGCTGCTCATCCTTGCTCATAGGGTTCTTCACTCCGATACCCCCCAGTATCTGGCTAATATCATTCATCTCCAGCCCTCCCCCCGCCTTCTTCATTTGTCTCACGGTAATCGCCTCTTCCTCCCCTCCCCTACTCAGGCCCGCCTGGAATCTACCCGTCGTTCCGCTTTTTTTTCTTAGGTCCCGCCCTCTGGAACTCTCTTCCCCTCTCTCTTCGCACTGAACTGTCCTACACTCGTTTCAAAGCCCTCCTCAAGACACACCTTTTCTGTCAGGCCTTCGATCTTCCTCCCCCTGCTGATGGTGCTTTGTCCCCTAGTCGTGCCCTCCATTCCCCTTGATTTTCCCCTGTTCCCTTCCCCTATCCCCTTTCCTTCCCTTCTGCCCTTTCCATGGGCCTTCTCTGTCATCTGGCCTTTTCACTGTCTCTCTCTGTCCTATTGTTTTTTGGCGTTCCTTTCTTTCTTCGTTTTCCAGCGGCTGTCACTTTTGTTATTGTACACCGCCCTGATGCTCCGGCCTGGGCGGTCTATCAAGTGTTTAAATAAAGATAAAGATAAAGGTGGAAGGAGCACAGTGCAGGGGTCCTGCACTGGAGGGATGACTGGATACAGAGAAATTTAAATAAATTCAAAATAATTTTTACAAAGAGCCATTTGGTTGAGCAGATCAGTGCCCAATTAAAAAAAAAAAAAAAAAAGGACCTGCACAGTTCTCCTTACCTTCAGCAGCTAGACACTTCCTGGACAGTGTACACCCTCAGAGAGCCTAAGGGGTACTGGTTTCTGGTGGCGGGTTCCCTTTCAGTCAGGTCTCCCACTCCTGGTGGTAGTGCACAGGTAGGAACCTGACCGGGGTTTGGTCCTTAGGGTTTTGGGGCTTGACGCGCACTTGGCTGCCTCGCAGGTCCACAGCTTGGCAGGGTGAGAAGAGCAGGATTTGGGCCTTTGCAATGCCCAAATCCGTGTGGACAGCATGCGGGTCGCGGCGCAGTCTGCTCTCAAGTTCTGGGGTGTGCTGCGGGTGTGAGCCAGGAGTAGGCTCCGTTGGTCTCTGTGCTCGGGGAGCGGATCTGGGGGCAGGCAGCTCTCCTGAATCGGCGCCTCCACAGGACAGTGGAGAGACGTTATCCACGGCAGTGGCTCCTGTCCTTTCAGTGGGAACCGTGGCAATTCTGAGTTCTCTGCTCCAGCAGCATCAAATGGGGGAAGCAGAGGGATTCAGTTCCTGCGCTTCTTCAGAGGCCTGTAAAACCAGTCGGAGGGCTGCAACAGAAGGGGGCCGCAAAGAAGGATTTGAAGGAGAAGCACTTCTCTCCGGAGTTTGTGCTTTTGCTGCACAGAGCATTTTGCCTGAAACAAGGCAAATCTGGTGGCAGCAGAAAAGTTTCTGCCCCGCCCCCCAGTAAGTGCAGGAAACCACTATGGGCGCTGGGGGAGTGGGCTCGACGGAGGTAGAGCAGGACGTGGCTCAGGAGCTGCTGGCTGATGACCGGAGCTTGGAGGAGCCTGATTCGGAGTCAGACTCATCGGAATGGAGCTTGGAGGGTCCTTTGGGATTCCAGTCTCCTGGGGATCCAGTGGAGCCGGAGGAAACAGGATATCCCTCAATCGTGTGAGTGTTTCAGCGGGAGAAACTGCTGCTACCAATTATGCAGGCATTGACCGCGTTAAATATTTCGCAAATGCCCCAGGAACTGGAGGCACCGCTCAAGGATCCTCTGCTCCACGGAATCAGGAGGTCGTAAACAGCGTTTCCAGTCCACCGGGCACTCAAGCAGATGATGGAGCTAAGAGCAAAGAGTCATGGGATAGGAGGCAGTGTACTACTGTGGATCAGGAACTGGTTAAAAGATAGAAAGCAGAGGGTAGGGCTAAATGGCCAATTTTCCCAATGGAGAAAGGTGAATAGTGGTGTACCCCAGGGATCTGTGCTGGGTCCGCTGCTTTTTGACATATTCATAAATGACCTGGAAAGTGGAATAACAAGTGAGGTTATAAAATTTGCAGATGACACAAAACTATTTAAAGTTGTTAAAACCCAGGAGGACTGTGGAAAATTGCAAGAGGATCTTGATAAATTGGAAGACTGGGCATCAAAATGGCAGATGAAATTTAATGTGGAGAAGTGCAAGGTTATGCACCTAGGGAAGAACAACCCAAACTATGGTTACACGATGCAAGGTTCCACATTAGGAACCACCACCCAGGAAAAAGATTTAGGCGTCATTGTGGATACCTTGTTAAAACCCTCGGCCCAGTGTGCAGCGGCGGCCAAGAGAGCAAATAGAATGCTAGGTATGATAAGGAAAGGAATGGAAAATAAAACAAAAGATATTATAATGCCTCTATATCGTTCCATGGTGAGACCGCTCCTTGAATATTGTGTGCAATTCTGGTCGCCGTATCTTAAAAAGGATATAGCGATTTTAGAAAAGGTTCAGAGAAGAGCCACCAAAATGGTAAAGGGGATGGAAGGATACTCCTATGAAGAAAGGCTAAAAAGGTTGGGGCTCTTTAACCTGGAAAAGAGACGGCTGCGGAGAGATATGATAGAAGTCTATAAATTAATGAACGGAGTGGAACGGGTAAACGTAGATCGATTGTTTACCTTATCAGAATATAGAAAGACTAGGGGACATGCAATGAAACTACAGGGTAAACTATTTAAGACTAATAAAAGAAAATATTTTTTCACTCAACGTGTAATCAAACTCTGGAATTTGTTACCGGAGGATGTAGTAAAGGCTGTTAGTGTAGCTGGGTTTAAAAAAGGTTTGGACAAGTTCCTGGAGGAAAGGTCCATAAACCATTATTAAGAAGGGACCCAGGATATAAATGCTTGAACCAGTACAAGCATTGTGGAACCTGTGTCCCTTGGAGAAACTGCTAGGTACATATGACCTAGATTGGCCACTGTTGGAAACAGGATACTGGGCTGATGGACCTTGGTCTGACCCAGTATGGCATATCTTATGTTCTTATGTTCTTATGAGTGGGAGGTGCCCGAAGCGGGCTTGAGGGGAGGATGTGCGATGGCACACCTTTATCCCATTCTGGCTGAGGAAAAGGAGTTGCTAAAGCTACCCAAAGTGGACGCGCTAGTGGCAGCAATGACCAGGAAGACTGTTATTCCAGTTGAGGGCACTGCAACCCTTCAGGATGCACAGGATAAGAAGTTAGAGACATTGTTGAAACAGGCTTTCGAGGTGAATACCCTGGCACTCCAAGCTTCGGTGTGTGGAGAATATGTGACTCAAGCCTGCATGTGTTGGTCGCAAGGACTCGCTGGGGGAACAACTCCCTCGGAGGCGGCTCAATTGGGGTCTGGCTATGCGTATTTGGCAGATGCGTTTTATGACCTGCTGAGGGCCTCCTCCAAGGGCATGACAATGGTGGTGGCAGCATGCGCTTCTTGTGGCTCCGCAGTTGGTTAGTGGACATATGCTCAAAAACCTGCCTTAGTCGGCTTTCCTTTAAGGGGAAGTTGCTCTTCACAGAGGCACTAGACAACCTGGTTAAGGAACTCAGAGAAGCAAAGCTGGTTCGGCTTTCGGAGGATAAGCCAAAGAGCAATAAGACTCCATCTCAGACTAAGAGTTTCTGGAGGGCTAGAGCGAATCAGTCTGCCCCTTATCCATGGACACAGTATCCCACACGGGGGCAGTCCTTTTACGGGAGCTGCAGAGGTGGCCGGAGTTTCTACTCTGGTGCTTCTGCGGGTCCTAAGAAGTCCCAATGAGATGCGGGGGACTCAGGCAGAGTAGATCCCTATGTAAGCAGATTGCATCGCTTCTATTCCACCTGGGTCCAAATCACATCGGACCAGTGGGTCTTCGAGGTCATCTGCGAAGGCTACACGCCGGAGTTTCTGTGGCCTTTGCTTTCCTAGTTTCGCCTTGCAGAGCCCCAGGCAAACTGCAGGCAGTCTGGGACACCTTGCAACATCTCCTCATTATAGTTCTGGCTGCTGCATTTGGAGCGAGTTGGAGTTTTTGTATGTTTTGTTTTGTTGCACCTATAAGAGTTAGATTGGCAAAATCAAAGTGAGGTGTAATTATGGCCTGTATTATACTTATAAAGTCATGTAAATGTACAAGTGGGCGTAATTGTTTTAGGATTTTGAGCTTAAAATAGACTTTTTTTGTTATGTTTCTGGTATGGGTATTCATGCTGAGGTGTGTATCAAGGATCACTCCTAGGTATTTCACTTCATTTTTTATATTGATATCATGATTTTGAAGTGTAATGTGAGTTGGGGGAATGAATGATTGGTTTTTCGTTATGATTAGTATGTCAGTTTTAGAGTGGTTGATATGGAGATTGTGATCTTTTAGCCACATAGCTAATTTGTTGAAACAATCAGTCAATAATTGAAGTGGGAGAATGGGGATTGTGAATGGAATGTACATCATTATATCGTCAGCATATATATGGTAGAATACTTTAAATTTCTTAAAAATGTTACAGACTGGTTGGATATATATAAAGGGAGTCAACAGAATGTTATGTGTGCCACACTTTTGGATGGAGACCCTCCGCTCCATGATTCTCGCAGTATGGTAAGGGGAGTATCTTACGGCACTGGATCTGACAGAGGCGTATTTGCATGTGCTCTTCACAGTGCCAATGGGCCATTTCCAGTTTCAGGCTCTCTCATTTGGACTTGCTGCTGCTCCTTGCATGTTTACCAAAATGATGGTGGTTGTAGCAGAGGCATTAAGGCAGGAAGGGGTGTTGGGGCACCTCTATTTGGACGGCTGATTAATACAGTTGAAGTCCGCCGAGGAGTGTCGTCCGAATGGGATGGGTACTCGAGTTGCTTCGCAGTCGCGGTTGGGTAGTCAACCTCAGCAAGAGCAGGTTGACTCCATTACAAGACCTTCTATACTTGGGAGCAACACGGCACAGGGGCAAGGTATCTACCCTTAGACCAGGCTCAGAAGATTCAGCAACAGATTCGTCACCTCTTGAGCCTGGCAATATTTGCAAGCCCTGGGTTCCATGGCAACAACTCTGGATTTGGTTCCATGGATGCGAGCGCTCATGAGGCTGTTGCAGAGATCTCTCCTGTCTCACGGTCTCCTCAGCTTCATCCGATGTCATAGTAACATAGTAAATGATGGCAGATAAAGACCAATATGGTCCATCTAGTCTGCCCAGTAAGATGGCAGGAGTAGGTGCACCTGCTGCTCCGTGCAGGTCACCCCTCCCCATGTCTTTGTTTAGGGGTGAACCCACCGCTCCATGTAGGACACCCCTATTTGTTGAGAAATTAGATAGTTCAGTTTATTTTGATTTTATCCTGTTGCTGTAAAGGGATCCACTGTGTTTGTCCCATGCCATTTTGAATTCCGTCACTGTGTTTGCCCCCATCACTTCCATCGGGAGGGCATTCCAAGCATCCACCTCCCTTTCAGTAAAAAAGTATTTCCTGACATTGCCTTTCAATTTACCACCTTGCAGCTTCATGTTATGCCCTCTAGTTTTACAGCTTCCCCGTGTTTGGAAGAGGTTTGTTTGTTCATTATTTCTCTTTAAGTATTTAAAGGTCTGAATCATATCTCCCCTGTCCCTCCTTTCCTCCAAAGTGTACATATTTAGGTCTTCAAGTCTCTTCTCATAAGGCTTCTGACACAGGCTCCAAATCATTTTGGTCGCCTTCCTCTGAACAGTTTCCAGTCTTTTTACATCCTTTGCAAGATATGGTCTCCAAAACTGAACACAGTATTCCAAGTGAGGCCTCACCAGTAACTTATACAGTGGCATTAATACCTCTTCCAAGCAATTACCTTGTCCACAGGACATGCAAGCCAGTGGTGGCTAAGTCCTACGAATCTTCTTGCAGGGATGCCCCTGGAAATGACGTTCGTGGATGGCGGTGACAATGGACGCCAGCCTGGCAGGCTCAGGGGGGGGGGGGGGCAGCATTGTCTTGGCGAAGTAGGACAGGGCCAGTGGACAGCCGAGCAGCAGCAGTTGTCCATCAACTGGCTGGAAATGCGGGCCTTGTTTTTGGTGCTCCAAGCCTTTCAGACACTCATCCAGAAGAAGACTGTGTGAGTGTTCACAGACAATGCCACAGCATTGGCTTACATCAACCGCCAAGGGGGTATGGGAAGTGCAGTGTTGGCGAAGGAGATCATGCCACTTCTTCAGTGGGCAGAGCTGAATCTTCTGGCGCTATCAGTGGTACATATAGCGGGAAAGGACAACGTCTGTATGGATTTTCTAGGTTGTCAGAGGTTGGATCCCGGGGAGTGGGCCTTATGGGACTCCATCTTTCAGGCCATCAGCGACAATGGGGAATGCCTGTCATGGATTTGATGGCGGCCGCAGCAAATGCCAAGGCGCCTTGATTCTTCATTGATGCCAGGAAAGGATGTCCAAGAGTCTCGATGCCCTGACGCAAGTCTGGCCGGAGGAGGGGCTTCTCTATGTATTTCCACCGTGGCCGCTCATAGGCACAGTGATTCAGAAGAGAGAGACACATCATGGCTTCATGATTCTGGTGGCCCTGGGTTGGCCGCGCCTGACCTGGTATGCTGACTTGATTCTGCTGCTGGTAGCGGACCGCTGGCGTCTGCCAGACAGAGCCGATCTTCTCATGCAGGGGCCAATCCACATACCTCAGATGGGTCGATTCTTGCTTATGGCCTGGCTCTTGAAAGGGCACAACTGAGGAAGAGAGGGTACTCTTCGCAGGTGACTGCAACCTTACTGGAGGTGCGGAAGTGATCTACGCTGCTCTCATATGTGAGGGTGTGGCATGTCTTCGAGGACTGATGCACCACACAGGAACTCCGGGCCTTTATGGCATCTCTTCCACAGATCTTAGCCTTTCTTCAGGCCAGAGTCTCGTCTTCAACTCGTTGCAGATGCAGGTGGTGGTGCTCACCTATCAGGGGTGCGTGCAAAGGGTCTGTCTGGTAGCTCACCCGGATATGGCTCAGTTCCTGTGGGCCGTGAAGCATCTACGGCCTCCAGTGTGAGTGGTAGTGTTGGCATGGGACCTTAATCTGATGCTGTCTGCATTAGCAGAGGCTCCATTTGAGCCGCTGGCAGTGGCAACCCTTAAGGATCTCCCGCTAAAAGTGGTGTTTTTGATGGCAATTTGCTCGGCAAGATGTATTTCAGAGCTTCAGGCGTTCTCCTGTCGGGAGCCCTTTCTGGTGTTTGCCAGGGAAAAGGTGATGATGTGGACTGTGCCCTCCTTTTTGCCTAAGGTAGTCTCTACCTTTCATGTGAATCAGGCAATGGTCTTGCCGGCAATTCCAGCTTCGGTGGACCGGCAGTTACGAAGGTTGGATGTTCGTAGAGCACTCAAGTGCTATCTGCGATGTACATAAGATTTCCGAAGATCCGATCACCTTTTTGTTCTTCATGGGAGCGTGCGACAGGGAGAGGCTGCTTCTAAAGAGGGTTAAAGAGGCCATTGCGACAGCGTATCTGCTACATAAGCGTAAGTTGCAAGAGAGCCTGCGTGCTCATTCAACTTGAGCGCAAGCTTCTTCATGGGCCGAGTTTAGCTTCATGCCATCAGTGGAGATTTGCAAAGTGGCTACTTGGCCCTTGTTGCACACTTTTGGATGTACAGGCAAGAGGGGATGCGTAGTTTGGGGTGCAGGTTTTGCAGGCTGGCCTCGCAGGTCCCTCCCTGGTTTGAGTACTGCTCTGTTACATTCCAGGAGTCTGGCCTGGACCATAGGGATGATGTGTAAGGTGAAATTAAACCTTACCTGCTAATTTTCCTTCCATGAGTCACTCCAGTCCAGGCCAGAACCTGCCCTGCTTAATGTGGATAGGCAAGGCTGTCTGGGAGTTTTAAGGTCAGGCGTCAGATAGACTGGCAGTATGTTGTTCCCTGGTGGAGGAAATAGTTGCTGTTTGTTTATGTCCAGTTGGACCTGTAAATAGTTATTTGTTTAGGTTGTGTCGGCTCTGCTTCACCATATGGTACTGGTCTAGAGGGGGTTGTCCCTTCCTCCATATGTGTTGACATCACAAAATTTTGAAAGCTCAGTCTCCATCTGCTGGAACAGGAGCACAACCCAGGAGTCTGGCCTGGACCGGAGTGACTCATGGAAAGAAAATTAACAGGTAAGGTCTGATTTCGCCTTGGCCTCACCCAGCATGGCAAGTCTTGTCCTATGGTCTTATGCTCTTATGAAACACATCAACTTTAGTTCCTTGGAATTTTTCCAAATGGCTTATAGGCATTTGGTGTTTTATACCTTTCAAGCTTTATTAACATTAGCCTATAACAGGCCTTTACTAAATTTTATTATACTCCAAGTAAATGCACAAATCAAATATAATATGTTTTCATCTGCAAATAATGAAGCCGGTTATTATCTCCAGAAAACAGCCCCACCTATGGTCTGGTTCTGTGGCACATGCTGACCACTGACCATGCAAAGGGAACAGCATTCAGTCTGTAGGTCTGGTCTTCCACGTTTCCGATTGGGGAGAGGATGTTGCAGAGTGTTCGTGGCCTCTGCCAGAGGAGTCCTGCTCATCACACGATGGCCATACCTCACAGCCCATGGCTCCAGGACCCCAGTGGGAGCCCTGGAAATGAGCACAGTCACTCTGATGACTGAGCTAATTAAACTGGAAGGGGAACAAACCTCTAGAACATTACAAATGAAGGCTCACAACACTGTCACCCAACAAAAGGCAGTTCTGTTATGTGCAGGGAGCCCAAAATGAACCAGAAGAAACTGTTGAGTACATAACGAAAGAATCTCCCAATTTTAGAAGCACACTTCTACGGGGTATACACAGTGGCATTCTCAGGATCAGAAACTGGGTGAAGCTGTGGGATATGCATATATGTTATGAGATACATGTGAATCTGTGCAAACTTAGAGGGTCTTTTCTGCCCGCCTCGGAGCTGGGTAATTTTACAAAAGGCACATAAGTGCATACGTCACTTTATGAAATGGGCACTTATATGTGATTATATGCCCTTACAGCCTAGGCGCTCTTCTTTTCGCTTACCCTCTTTGTGTTCACATGAAAAACATATGCACAGCTTCTATCCTTTTCCTAAGGCTCAGGTGACTGTAAACTGCACATCTCAAGTATGGACCTTCGTCTACGAGTTTTTACTGCACTAAAAAAAACTTTCAGAGGAGAAGACAGGAGTGTGCACTCAGCTACTGCTGGACTCTATCTTTGTCCCATACAGCAAGTTTGTAAAGGCCGAAGTCGACCACCACTGAACATCGGTGACATCACAGTGGAGGTTTTCAGTGACCGTCTGCCTACCTGCAAACTCTCAGGGTTTGAATAAAGTGCCTGGGTCTCCAGGGAAACACCCGGAAGCTTCAGACAGTAAAAATTGGTTGTTCTACTTACTGTATAAGCCCCTCTCTTCAGACAGCCCACGTGGAAAAACAGGCAAAGGGCTGGAAAAGGGTGAGCAGCAATTGTTTCCTACTCTGCTGTGTGGGCTTTAATCTCACCCTCTCCCGTCCCATGTCAGCCAGCAACATGCGGGCAGAAAGAAGGAAGAAAGGAGTTGGAACAGGCACAATTTATCCTAAAGCTCAATGTCATTGCAGGGCTGGACTCAGCTAAGAGAGGGTGAGTGCTCTGCTATGTGGGCTTCAACCTCCCTTTTTCTTCACGTTTTCAAAGTCCCTCTAAGAAAATGCCGTGAAAACTGTCCTGTGGGATACAGGAAGGCAGCTCGCTTCTATGATTGTGCCCGATGCGCAGAAGATGAATTCAGCAATGAAACAGGTGAGACAGACTCACTTTACTTCCATGATGGTGCATCATAAATTAATTCCCTAAGAAACAGGGAGTCATATAAAGTTATACAAATGGATTCTGATCTACCACAGTATCAAATTTTAGATATATTTTGGGAGTGAATCCTGGGATGGGCACAGAAGATCTTCAGAGATGGGGGGAATGAGGGATAAAACCTTGGATAAACACAGGGGATCTTCAATGAAAGGAGAATGAGAGGTAAAGCCTTGAACAGGCATAGAGGAGCCTCAGGTAGGGAGTGAGGAGTAAAGCCTGGGATGGGCATAGAGGATCCTCAATGGTGGGGGAGAGAGGTAAAGCTTGGGATGGACACAGAGGATCCTCAATAGTGGGGGAATGCGGGGTAAAGGCTGGCACAGAAGAGTTCTCGCAAAACTGAAAGACTGCATAAGCAATAGGAGAACATTTGAGAGCCATTTCCATCCAGAGACTATGTTGCCAAATATAGTTATTTGTGTAAGACCTGTTTGGGGGACTAATTCATCCTGAAAGAAGGTTTATGGTTCTTTAACAGTCAAGACCAAACAGACACTGTAGAGGAACAGCAAGAAGAAATGACCCACTAGAAGGGTTGACCAGATCCTCTGCGGAAACGGAATTCCTCTCTGAATGTTTGAGACTAGATGTTACTCGGGATATCACATCCTTACGCTCAGGCAAGCTGAGAACCGATGCGGTGAGTCAGACCGTTCCAGTAGAAGCAGATGCATTTAATGACATGAAGAAGCTCTTCACGAGTCCCATCAGCAGGTACAATCACTTCTTGAGCTAAGACTATGCAAGCAGTAGACACATTCCCATTATTTATGGTCCTTCTATGTGATTGAGCTTAACCATTTCAAACTACAGGCTCACGAGTACTTTAAGAGCCTCTATAGCACTTTCAGCGTCCTTGCTCATAGAATTTGACTGAAAGGTTGGATATTCTAGCTGCAGGTCTCTGTCTCATTCAGAAACCCAGCATGGATAAAGTTAATTATTCAGTTATCAGGTGCAAGATGGGAAAGAAAGAATTCTTAAAGATTACGCTTCATCTTGTGCGCTAAATAGCTGCCTAGAAGTGGCCTGGAAAGATGAACATTTGCATGAAGGAGCCAGGCTCTAGCATTCAAATACGCTGACTCTTCAGCTGTTTTCTCCAGATCTGAAACCACTCTTCTTAAATCTAAAACCTCTAAAGGTCTCCTCATACAACCGGGGCTCTGTAAACCAATTTTGCTGGGGCCACCAACACACAAAGCTGTTCAAGTGCTAAACATGCCCAACAACCTCATACCCACAAGGTCACCAAGAAACATTTCGCAGCACCTGATCCTAATGTAAGAGAGTTTCATCTGTGATATACATTTTTCTATTACATGGCTCCCTGATTGCAGTATCCTCTCGTCATCCAGTGTGGGGTGACTTGGTTGCTTTTTACTTCCAAATGATTCTTCTCAGGCCTGAAAAGAATACCAAGGACTACATGATGGGGAAGAGAGAGTCTAGGAGAAAGGAAAGTAGATCTCCTCCACTGAGGAGTGATCGACCAGCTACTACTCCTGAGCAGGAAATGGTGGAAGGGGAACTGAACTGATCACAACAGACATTGAACTCAAACTTTAGATAGGTAGCATCAAAATCTGGCTGTTTCCATAAGGTAACCCACATTTAATGTGGCTTTTTGATATCTCCTCGCTGCAGAAATTAAGTGACTTAATTTATCAAAAAATTCTTTATTAGGCTAATTGGTAGTTTGTTCCAAGAGAGGCATGGTTAGCCGAAGAACCAAAAACATGGACAGCTCAGGAAAAAATGTCAGGCCACTTATTGGGGATTGTTGAGAACCCCTGAACATGGTGAATGTCTCCATAGACCCAAAAATCAGCTCAACCAAGAAGACCATCTATCTCTCTCTTTTTATATATTGCTCTAGGAACCCCTGTTCAAATTGCATGCATCAGTGAACAGACATTGACACAAGTTCTAGATGGTACAAAGAAGCACAACATCTTTTCAAACTTTTAATGCATAATTACTATGTATATACCGACATTAACAAATTAAAAGTAAGAAAAAAGTGAATCTGGCAGGAGCAAAAGTTTAAATACCCTTCCAGTTAGTTCATTACTATTTTTTTAATGTTGTTAATAATGCCCAAAAGGATAGTGACTCATCAGGTGAAGACAATTCTATGCTGAACAAATACACTGTCCCTTCTAACCTTTCAGCTTGTGACTGTTGTTCTGTGTACTTTCAACAACCATGGGATTATCTATGAACTGTCAGCATTTGAAAATAAAGATAATTCACTCTTACAATGTAGGAGAAGGCTTTACAAAAAAAATCGAAACACTTCTAGCCAGCAATTTGAACTATCAGAAACATTGTAACAAAATGCAAGTTATATAGAACTGTTGTAGTCAAGGCAAGATCTGGAGGACCAAGAAAAAATATCTGATAAAAAAGCCTAAAAACTGGGCAAGATGATGGAGTAAGGAGCAGCACGGCAAGATGCGCTGAGAGGTGCTGGTGGCTGCATGTCTCAATGCCTCGGAAGAGAAAGGGGAAAGCTCCAGCGCCTACCTCCACTTCAATGCTGAGAGCGATGGTATAGTCCCAGTTTTCCTTTGTGCTGCCTGTCTCTCAAGACCAGCATTACTCTGTGACCCTGTCTGCGTCATCGTCTGTAGACATTAGTGGGAGCGGGACTTCATTGAGCCCCGAGCAATGCTCAGCCCCGGCGCGGCTGAGACTGTATGTAGATGCAGTGGTGAGGTCAAAGGTACTCAAGGGGGAATCCCTGGGTTCGCCTTCTGAGGTGGAGGATCTGGTAAGGAATCCTGGTTGGGGTGTTCTTTCGGCAGTAGCTGCTAGACCAGTTGTGGTGACCTTGGAAGCATTATGGGACATCATCAAGGCTGTTGATACCTTTCTGGCAAATTATGCAGGCAAGTTCAAGTCTGATTTAGATCTGGTTTCTGCCAAGACAGTCCCTGGTACAACAAGCTATGAGGTTAGAGCGGGTGGAATCTGCTTTGGAGAGTCTACTGTGAGTACTGCCCAGATAAGAGAAAAAGAAGTTTTAAACAGGAGACTATTTTTTCTGGAGAACAGAATCTGTCAAAACAATTTAAGATTCCTCAACTTCCCAAAGTGCCCATTGGTCTTACCAGTGGACATGTTGAAAAAATATCTTGGTGAAGTGCTGAAAATATCTGGGGAAGTGGTTCCACCAATTGTTTGGCCCTCTTGCTCCACTAATCGTGGAGAAATGGGGGAGGCCCTGGGACACGCCATGCTCCAGATTTTGAAATCTGATAGCTTTTCTTGAGTCATCTTTGGAAGCTATTACAGCTTGCTTTGCTTTTGAGTCTGACAGGAACGCTATCTTGAGATTATTTTTTCAAAACGTATCTTCTAATTTCCTAGGCTCTAAGCTATATGTATTTCCTGATGCATCTCGAGATACGTAAAAGCATCACCAAGAGTTATAAAACTTGGCGCTTCTATGAAATTATTATTTCCTTGTAAATGCCTAGTTGGCAGAGTAAACAATTTGTTTTCTTTGAGCCTGAACAATTGCAACAGTTTGTTGCTACTAGAGAGGAACCGGAAGTGTCCACTAGATAAGGACAGGCTGAGGATGCTATTCTGAGAAGTTGTCGACAGAAAAAATGTTTATTCCCTTTTGTGCATTTTGTGCTCTTTATTCCTGTTCTTGCCCTGTTGTGATTTAGTTGTGGTCTCTATTGTTTACTTTTGATATTGTGTAAATGTATGTTTTGGATCTCTTTTCTGATTTGTCTTTGTTTAATGTTTATTGGATGCACATTTTGAAATTGCATAAATAAACTGAAAAAAAAAAAAAGCCGGAAAGCTGGCCAGTTCTGCAAAATGAAATCTCTGGTTCACTACGAATGACCTGCTGAAAAGTTTAGACAACACTGGAGTTAACTGTCCACAGATTTATATTACAGCATTGTTCGCACAACAATGACCTGAAGAGGGGAGTTTTCAGAAGGAAATTTTTACTATGACCTTAACACAAAAGTCAGCTAAAGAATGCAGAACAAAACCTTGATAAGTCTGTAATGGTTAGGAACAAAGGGCCCGATATTCAAAAACAGCTGAGCTTCTAAATTTAGGTGCCTAAATTCGGATCCCAAATTTATGACTTATATTCAGCCGCACTTAGGAGCTAAGGGCCCAGTATTGAGAGTTATGCTCCTAAATTGGCCTCTTTGAAAATTTACTGGGGATGAGTGCCTCGATATTTTCTTGAAATTTCTCTAACTTCCTAAATTTAGGAGCATAAAAAGTAGGTGGTAATGGGGGAGAATTTGGGGCAGGGAAAAAGAGTTGGGAGCTTAGCACTGATTTTAAGCACTAGGCCCATAAATCTAGGCAAATGACTTGCAGGCCTAAATTTAGAAGCATACATTTTAAGCTCCTACTTAGGATCATAAGTATGGCTGATAATAGGGCACAAATTTAGGAGCCCGATTTTTTTTAATATCGGGCCCTATCAATGAATACCACCGAGAGGTTTGGACCATATCTGAATCATAAGAGCATAAAAAATGAGTATTTAAATGTTTGAAATCATGGAAATAAGGATAATGGAAATTACCTGGAAATTACCTGGAAATTAGGATAATGGAAATTTATCCTTGATTTTTGTTTATTTACATTCTCTTATATACCACACTATTCTGCATCAGTGTGGTTTACATTGAACAAACTGAAATTACATTGAACAGGGCATTATAACTTGGAGGTAACTATTTTACAGAGAACATGGGCTATGGAGGGTTAAGTGGCTTGCCCAAGACCACAAGGAGCACCTGTGGGACTAGAAACCCCAGTCCTTCCGGCCCAAGGTTGCTGTCCTCTAGTGGGATTTGAACCCCTGACCTTCTGGCCTGAAGTACCTTGCCCCAACCACTAGGCCACTCCTCCACTCCACTAATGTAGAACTGGGTATTGCTAACTGGTTTGAAACACAATGTTTTGTTGGATATTGTTTTGTGACATAGAGCTTTGTAATAGCAGTTATTGGATTTCAAATGGCACTTGTTCCCATGACTGAAATGGTATTTATAGATGATGCATTGGAAGAATTGAAAGAAATATCGAGAAACTGGGATGATGTATTACAACTATTTGATAAACTAAATAGTAGCAAATCACCTAGAGAGGATGGTATACATCCGAGGCTATTGAAAGAACTGAAATATGAGATTGTCTATGAACTATCATTAAAATCATCTATAATATCTGAAGAGTTGCGAATGACCAATGTAATGCCAATTTTTAGAAAGGTTTCCAGGGGTGATCCAAGAAACTACAGACTAGTGAGCCTGACGTCAGTACCAGGCAAATGGTAGAAACTATAATAAAGAACAAACTCACTGAACATATAGATAGTAATGGTTTAATGGGAGAGAGCCAGCATGGCTTTAGTCAAGGAAAGCCTTATTTTAATAATCTTATATTTTTTTGAAGGTGTGAATAAACACGTAGACAAAGGTGAGCCGGTCGATATAGTGTATCTGGATTTTCAGAAAGCCTTTGACAAGGTCCCTCATGACAGACTCTTGGTGAAATTAAAAAGTCATGGGATAGGAGGCAGTGTGCTATTGTGGATTAGTAACTGGTTTAAGGATAGAAAGTAGAGGGTAGGGCCAAATGGCTAATTTTCCCTATGGAGAAAGGTGAATAGTGGAGTACCCCAGGGATCTGTGCTGGTCCGCTGCTTTTTAACATATTCATAAATGACCTGCAAATGGGAATAACAAGTGAACTGATCAAATTCGCAGATGACACAAAATTATTCAAAGTTGTTAAAACCCAAGAGGATTGTGAAAAATTGCAAGAGAACCTGGATAAATTGGAAGACCGGATGTTCAAATGGTAGATGGAATTTAATACGGACAAGTGCAAAGTTATTCACCTAGGAAAGAACAACCCAAACTATGGTTACATGATGCAAGGTTCCACATAAGGAACCACCATCCAGGAAAAAGATTTAGGCATCATCATGGACAACACGTTGAAACCCTCTGCCTCAGTGCGCAGCGGCGGCCAAGAAGGCAAGTAGAATGCTAGGTATCATAAGGAAAGGAATGGAGAATAAAACCAAGGATATTATAATGCCTCTGTATCGTTCCATGGTGAGACCGCACTTTGAATATTGTGTGCAGTTCTGGTTGCTGTATCTTAAAAAGGATATAGCAGAATTAGAAAAGGTACAGAGAAGAGTCACCAAAATCGTAAAAGGGATGGAAGGATACCCCTATGAGGAGAGGCTTAAATATTAAGAACATAAGCCCAGTATTCTGTTTCCAACAGTGGCCAATCTAGGTCATATGTACCTAGCAGTTTCCCCAAGAGACACAAGTTCCACAATGCTTGTTCTGGATCAAGCATTGATATCTTCGGTCACTTCTTAATAATGGTTTATGGACCTTTCCTCCAGGAACTTGTCCAAACCTTTTTTAAACCCAGCTACACTAACAGCCTTTACTACATCCTCCGGTAACAAATTCCAGAGTTTGATTACACGTTGAGTGAAAAAATATTTTCTTGTATTAGTCTTAAATAGTTTACCCTGTAGCTTCATTGCATGTCCCCTAGTCTTTCTATATTCTGATAAGGTAAACAATCGATCTACGTTTACCCGTTCCACTCTGTTCATTAATTTATAGACTTCTATCATATCTCCCCTCAGCCGTCTCATTTCCAGGTTAAAGAGCCCTAACCTTTTTAGCCTTTCTTCATAGGAGTATCTTTCCATCCCCTTTACCATTTTGGTGGCTCTTCTCTGAACCTTTTCTAAAATCGCTATATCCTTTTTAAGATACGGCAACCAGAATTGCACACAATATTCAAGGTGCGGTCTCACCATGGAACGATATAGAGGCATTATAATATCTTTTGTTTTATTTTCCATTCCTTTCCTTATCATACCTAGCATTCTATTTGCTCTCTTGGCCGCCGCTGCACACTGGGCCGAGGGTTTTAACATGGTATCCACAATGACGCCTAAATCTTTTTCCTGGGTGGTGGTTCCTAATGTGGAACCTTGCATCGTGTAACCATAGTTTGGGTTGTTCTTCCCTAGGTGCATAACCTTGCACTTGTCCACATTAAATTTCAGCTGCCATTTTGATGCCCAGTCTTCCAATTTATCAAGATCCTCTTGCAATTTTTCACAATCCTCTTGGGTTTTAACAACTTTAAATAGTTTTGTGTGGTTTGCAAATTTGATAACCTCACTCGTTATTCCCTTTTCCAGGTCATTTATGAATATGTCAAAACACAGCGGACCCAGCACAGATCCCTGGGGTACACCACTATTCACCTTTCTCCATTGGGAAAATTGGCCATTTAGCCCAACCCTCTGCTTTCTGTCTTTTAACCAGTTCCTGATCCACAATAGTACACTGCCTCCTATCCCATGACTCTTTAGTTTTGCCAAAAGTCTCTGATGAGGGACCTTGTCAAAGGCTTTCTGAAAGTCTAGATATACTATACAATTAGAGGTCCTTGTCCTAGAAAAGAGAAGGCTGAGGGGAGATATGATAGAGATCTATAAATTAATGAATAGAGTATAACAGGTAAAAGTAGATTAATTGTTTACACAATCAAAAATTAGAAAGACTAAGGGACATGCAATGAAGCTACAGTGTAACCTGTTTAAGACTAATAAGAGAAAATATTTTTTCATTCAACGCGTAATCAAACTCTGGAATTTGTTACTGGAGGATGTAGTAAAAGCTGTTAGTGCAGCTGGGTTTATAAAGGTTTGGACAAGTTCCTGGAGGAAAGGTCCATAAACCATTTTGAGGACCTGGGAAATCCACTGCTTGCCCCATTACAAGCATTGTGGAACCTGTGTGTCTTTTTGGGAAACTGCTAGGTATTTGTGACCTGGATTGGCCACTGTTTGAAACAGGATACTGGGCTTGATGGGCCTTGGTCTGACCCAGTATGGCATTTCTTATGTTCTTATTTTAAGCTTCAGGACTGCTACCTGAGTAAACATGTGCAATGGATGATTGTGAGACGAGCATGTCATTTTGAGATAGTATTATTTGCAGCTATGGGGAAAAATAGTGTAATGCAGCCGAGAAACTCATGCATATCTGAGTAAATGGTCCCACTGTGAGGCACCAGGAAAGAATGATCCTTTTGGCAAGATGTGTGGAATTATACCCTTAAATGCTCTTTATCTCTATCTCCAGTTAACACTCAAGTTAAATTGTTCACAAGAACCTTTTTGACTCCTTCTATTTTATGCAAATTTCAACAGGGTGAAACGGGGGAACATTGGGGGATATTTGACACAGGATTCTTTTGACCATCTTTGGCGGACATACCCAGTTATAGCCCATTTCTGGTCTAAGGAACATACTACATTGAATCATTTATTCTAGGTCCAGCTACAGATGGCGTCCTTCCTTTTGGGAGAGGGTATGCACAACAGTCTCTTTGACGAACAGAATGAACTCGCCCAGTGGTTTCTGTTAGCGGCGAGAACAGTAATCGCAAGATACTGGAAGAAAGAACGCGTTCCTACTAAGCAGGGGTGGATAAGCCAAATCTGGGACACTGTGTATATGGAACAATTACCATGGACTCTAAGAGGTAATCGTCAAAAACCTTTGAGCAACTGGGACCTTCTTCTACACCAAATCCGTTTGTTTATCTTGGACAGTTCTTGCTGAAATACATTTTGAGATGATATTGTTTCCATTGTAGCATTCCATAATTTTGGTGCAGGAGAAAGGCGGGGAGTGGACATTTTGTGAAGAGATGAGCACAGTGTGTGACTGCATCCTGCTTTCTTTTCGAAGACTTTGGTATGTTATACTATTGAATCTTCAAACGTTTGGTTTTGGTAAGCTGTTAAAACAAATGTTTAAAAACTGCAAATAAATAGCATATAACAAAATAGACCGATGTCGAACTGGGCAAAGTTTACTTGAAAACTGAAAGGTCCGACAAAAAAAATTAATTTTCTCAGTAACTGAACTCAGGAAATTGAGTACGGCAATTTATGCCTTCCTTCACAAATACCCAGAAGATTTCCCCTAATTTTTATAGCACCTTCTATCACAGTGCGAGCCCTTGGCTGGACACCACAAACTGCAGCTCCCTATATAGTTTGCCATGGACTCTAGGACTAGCCATCACAGTTCAGCAGTAGTGGAGGCCACAAGACTGCCAGTAGCACCTCTGCAGCATCTCTAACCTTGGCTAGCTAAAAGTCTTGGCCTGGGAAGTTAACAGTGGCCCTCCCCCATGGCAGAGCACATTACCGTCACTTAGTCACCAATCTTTTCCTTCATTTATTCGTATTTAGAATATGCCTTATAGTTTAAGGTGAGTTACTTTCAGGTATACTAGGTATTTCCCTGTCCACAAAGATCTTACAATTGAAGTTTGCACCTGAAGCAATGGAAGGTTAAGTGACTGTCCAAGGCTACAAGGAATGTCAGTAGGGTTTGAACCCTGATTTCTGTAGCTTCCAGGCTGTTACTGTCCCACTAGGCTATTCCTCCATGTCCTTTTTCAGTATATGGTTTATCTACTGTTACTCAAGTATGAGTTTACAGCCAGTGAGTTTAACTAACAAACCGGCACCTCATTGATTTGTCACTGGGATGCTTCACCGAGGCAATGACATAAGAACATAAGAACTGCCATACTGGGTCAGACCAAGGTCCATCAAGCCCAGTATCCTGTTTCCAACAGTGGCCATTCTAGGTCATATGTACCTAGCAGTTTCCCCAAAAGACACAGGTTCCACAATGCTTGTATTGGTTCAAGCATTGATATCCTGGGTCCCTTCTTAATAATGGTTTATGGACCTTTCCTCCAGGAACTTGTCCAAACCCTTTTTAAACCCAGCTACACTAACAGCCTTTACTACATCCTCCGGTAACAAATTCCAGAGTTTGATTACACGTTGAGTGAAGAAATATTTTCTTTTATTAGTCTTAAATAGTTTACCCTGTAGCTTCATTGCATGTCCCCTAGTCTTTCTATATTCTGATAAGGTAAACAATCTCCCCTCAGACTATAAAGGGTCTTTTACTAAATACTGCTAACCAGTTAGCATGCATTTTAGCGAACGGTAATGGGCTGCAGTGAATCCTAATGTGCAGACATACCAGCTACCGACCATTAAAATGCACGTTCATTGGCACTCCGAGGCTAATGTGGACAGTGGGCGGGTAGAAGTGGAGCATGACCAACACATTGGTGCGTGAGTTCCATAAACATGGCACTTAGCGCGGATTTATCTAACGGCATCTTTATGGGTACTGTTAAGTGCATCCACTTTACTTTACCACTCATAACGATACATGGTTGCGCATTAGCTGCTGGGAACATATCAGTCACGTCCCAGACACCTAATACAAAGGCTTTGCAGTTAACGAGCATTGGTAACGCTCGTTAAGTGCGAATCTTCGTGGCATTTAGTAAAAAGGCCCCTAGACCTCAATAATGTGAATCAATGTGGTTGAGTTTGACTGAGTAATCTATTTGAGAATATCCCTTACAGTGTGTGAAAAGTCTCTTTACTAATATACCTCAAGTCAGAGAAAAGTTGAGGAGGAAGCAAATTCCATTTTTAATCATTTTTATCACCATGATTAACCCGTTTGATCTTTATTTCCTTTGGGCTACCAAGGCTGTTGCTCCAAATATATTCTGGAGACAAGAGCTTTGTGGGTTTATGGTAGATGAGATATTTGTTAAAATGACTCTCCTCATGGAACCAGGCTTGAATTCCATTTGCCTTGTCTATCATAATGGCTTCATGGCACGCTTTGGCCATATGGAAGATCCTCTGCACTGTCCCAACAAAGAAATTTGACTGGTAGTAGAAGTCTCCTTCATCATGGGGGATGAAGGCTTGGGAAGCTGGACGCCTTTCGTATGTGAAATCCTGGCGAAGACTGTGGTAGAATCCAGGATGAATTGCGGCCACCAACTCCCCGAGAATCTCCACTCCCACATGATTCAAGAACACTATGTCAGCATCCAAACTGACTATATAGTCTACTTCATTCCAGAATAAGAGCTTGCTCAAATTTTTGAAGACTTCCATCCTGCCCAGGACAGTTGCTTCCCATGAGGAGTATTGCGGGACTGGGATGACTTTCATGGTTCTATTGATTTTCAGACTGAGAGCCTTCACGTCATCGGGTCTGTCGGTGAAGATATAGTAATTCACCTTTCCCCCTTTTATGAAGTATCTTTCAGCAGATTCTAGGAACTTCTTCAACAATTTAACGTACCTGCAAAGGAAAAATCTTGCACTGAATACATGCTTAAACAGAATCAAAGATCTCTGTGATCACCCATTCATAGTTCTCCCCCCTCCCCCCATAAACTGTAGTAGCGAATTTGCAAAAGCAGAGAAAACCTTCTGGTTGGTAAAGTGATGTGAAAAGAGAATGCTAGGTTAACTCATTAGAAGTGAAGATTAGGGCTGGTTCAGGGGCTCAGATGGTAATGTAGGGTGCACTGATATTCATCAGGTCAGCTGGACCAGAGGGACTGAGTTATGGTAATGGTGACACATGGCGAATGAATTTAGGGCCCATGTTTGCAGGTGCCAGAAGGAGACCAGGTGTATGGCCCCATGGCAAAGAAACATGGCTGCAATCACTGGACCATGCCTGTAGGGGGAGTGGGAGGTGAGGATATTAAATAGGGTAAAAAAAATCCCTGGGTAGTTTTGAAATCGTATGACACAGCTTCTCTTCATGGTTCTGACTGAGCTGCACGTATAAAGTCACCAGGTCAACAAAAAAAAAAAAATTAAAGATTAGGTAGAGGAAAAGCAACCAGTCAGGCAGAGAGAATGACAAATTTATTTGTCTTTTGCTTTTATTTTTCTGTATTTTTGTAACCAATTTCAGGTTACTTCCTTAAGAAAGAAAGTAGGTTTATGAGATCACTATGTCTGTTTGTAGGCGTGGGGGTGTCTATCAGTGTCTGTGTCTTCCCCCCCCCCCCCCAATAACTTCTGTAAATTGTCAGAACATTTTGGAGGTGTCCAAGAGATTAACCCCGCTCCCTAAAAGGATCAATTAGCAATGCAGCTTCCATTCTAAGTGCTTCCAAGGTTGAGCAAATCCATCTGGCTCGCAGAAATTGACCAGTTTGGTATGCCAGCTTTTAACCTAATAATTATTTTCTATCAACTTCTTTACGATGCGCAGTCAACGAGATAAAAATATAGCAGAATTCCTATCTGGGAACAGAAGCTTATCACCTCAACGATCGATACAGTGTGGTCAGCATAAAAAGGGTGGATGGTGTAACTGGTGTGAACTTACCATTGAGGATCCTGAGTGGTCTTATCCAGCTACTGGAAGGTTATGATCATGAGATTTTACTGATTGCACTTCATCATATGTAGTCTATCAGATTGTATGCCCTTGCCGGCTGGTGTATATAGGGAAGATTAAGCGGAAGATTACTTTAAGACTAAATGAACACAAGAGTAGGATATCAACTGGCCATGAATTGGTTCAACATTGGCTTCAAAAGGGGCATACTGTTCAAGATCTTCCATGCATGGCAACCATTTTGGCTGACTACTGTGGTGGTGATTGGGACTCCCATCTTAATATGCAGGAGCAATTCTGGATAAATACTTTAAACATGGTGTCACCACATAGACTTAATTTGGAAAATGAGTGGCACTCTTTAGTGTGATAGGTTTTGAACTGCTCACATGAGCTGATATATCACGTAGTTTAACCCCTCTATGAGATTCTGATGCCATGTTTGTCTTGTTTATAGCAAACAGGAGGACTGTAATCAAACTAGAAGTGAAAGAAGAATCTCTCGGAATAAATAATGCACTCTGATGCAGAAAGAGATAAGTAATTGGTTTATTGCTTTCGAAATGTGGCTGCCTTGTGAGTGATATTATCATCATATGCGTTTTTTGTGCAATGTATTTTTTAATGTTTAATGCTTTATTGTGAAGTTAAACTGAATTATTCTATTTGGTGAAAAATATTTCTACACTCCGTGGGTTATAAAAAATAAAAAAGAGGACTAAAAATAGACTAAATTGGACTGATGATGAAACTTGAGATGTTGGTTACTCTTACTGGATGGCCAATATAAATGATCAGTAAGACTGATGGTCCTTTCCTATATGTACGAGTGAGTGATATGGTGACTAGATTCATAACGTCTATCTTGTACATAAATTGTTAGCATGTCCTATTGTGTATGTAAATTTATGCATGCCATGAACTTTTAGGCTATGTAGCTACAAACTTTTAGGCAGCTATAAAGCCAAACTTGAGCGCATAGGGCTGAATTACACAGTCAGCTCCTACTTAACATCTCAATGTCCCAATACAAGCATTTGAAAATATACCCCTAAAAAATGAAGGGAAAAGAAAAAATATTCCAAACTGAAAGAAAAAAAAACAGCAGATGTCTACAACAACTACCATTAATCATTGGTATAGTGCTACAAGGCATAGGCAGCGCTGTACATATAGAGGTAAGACACAGTTCCTTCTCATTAGGGTTTACAGTCTAATCAAGACAAAAGACGCGGAGGCCAGTTCCAAAATGTGCACGGCTGGGCCATCCGGACGCCCAAAAAATAGATGGTGCAAATTTGAACCTGATTCTGCAATTGCGGGAGCTAAACGGCCTGGTGTGCACCCAATCCTGAGCAAGGAGATATCCTGAAGACTACCTGTCCCCACCACTCAATGCTCTGGCTGGTGTGCACCCAATCCTGAACAAGGAGACATCCTGAAGACTATCTGCCCCCACCGCTCAATGCTCTGGCTGGTGTGCACCCAATCCTGAGCAAGGAGACATCCTGAAGACTACCTGCCCCCACCGCTCAATGCTCTGGCTGGTATGCACCCAATCCTGAGCAAGGAGACATCCTGAAGACTACCTGTCCCTACCGCTCAATGCTCTGGCTGGTGTGCTGGTGCAGTTGCATTTTGTCGCCATGGAATGCCGACGGAGAGTGCGGCCACAGCATACCGCCGTCTGACCCTCATCATGGCCCCCTTGGGCCTGGATTGGGCAGCCAGTGCGATGACGTGGCTGTGTGATGGAGTTCGGGGCCTGCGGCTCTCAATCAGTGCAGCACCCGGCACTTACTCCACTTCGGGGTAGAATAAGGCAGGCATCCATCTCTGCGACAGAGGACATACAGAGGGCCTGACCTGAATGGCCTCTGTACATCCTGGTGCCTGGCCACACCCCTGCTCCGCCTCCTCTCGCTTCTGTCCAGCGCACCCCGCACAATGGGCACGGAATACGGTCTTGGAGATGACCGCAGGTTGGACATCAAGCCCAGATGTCCAACCCACTATTCGGCAATCGGAATAACCACCATAAGGGAACTGGGGGCTAGAATACGGTAAGATACACATAAGTAGTAGACAAGAGAGTGAGGAGCATCAGGATCTAAAAGCAGCTTCAAAGAGATGGATTTTTAGCCTGGATTTGAATAGGGCCCGAGAAGGGCCTGACGCACAGACTCGGGTAGTTTTCCTTTCTTCTATGGAGAGATTATACACTTTGGTAACCGAATGAGGAAGCTTTCGCTTACTGCTACTACAATGATAGATATATGGAATACGACAGAACATGGCTACCCCCTTATACAGTACTTGAAATGAGGTCTTAAACAATTTATACGAGCCTAGAGACTCCCTTGGGTGCAATTATGGGCAAGTTAAATTGTAAACATAAGATTTCATGCTCTATGAGAAACTGGAGGGGGAGATATGAGGGAGAGGGGATGTTGGGATTATCTGTAAAATTTACTGTTGATTAAAACGTGCGTTTCCTGTTGGAATTTTGCTCAATCAACTCTAAATCTGTAAACTAAAATGAATATACACTTTAAAATACATCTGAAAAAAATAGTTACAGGTTGTATTAAAGAAGAGGAAAAACACTGAAATTTTAAGAAAATCACAGAAGAGCATAAAAATTAAATATGAAAAAAAAAAAAAGAATTAAAAAAATTCTAAGTTAGGTTACCTACTTGCCTATAACAGAGACGGTAAGGGCAACCGTGTAATTCTTGAGTTTATATTCTTCCAACAGGATGTCATAGTTAAAGGTCCCCTCCCAGATAACTGGGGCCAGCCAAGGGGTCAGAATCATCACATCATTACGTCTGGAAGAGTAACTAGATGTTAGTCATAAAAGGCTTAAGGTATTACCCAGGATTTAGGAGGAACAAATAGAAAGTCTAGAAGGCAGTTTTTCAATCAGCACACAACTAAGCTGCGGAATTTCCAGTCAACTGGGGCAACTCCTGCTCTAAACCGTAGGAGTCCAATACTCAGCTGTCTGGATCTCCCTGCTGACCTCTAAACCGGATCTTCAATGCTGCGGTGACGACATTGCTGGATATTCAATCGCCATTCTCCATCTCCGCTCTGCCCCGGACACCCCCAACCCACCCCAATGCTAACCAGATAGCATTGGGACACGTAGGGGACTTAGATGGGGATACTCAGTGCCACTAACCCCGTGTAAGTGCCGTTGAATATCTCCATCTAAGGCATTTACATGGTTTATTGGGCTCTAAACCGTGTAAATGCCTTTTGAATATTGGGACCTAGATCTTTAAGATCCAGGATTCCACAGAGAGCTTCTCTATCTCCTACACATTTTAACATCTGTGAAACATTTATTCTTTAGGAATCTCATAAGAACATAAGATATGCCATACTGGATCAGACCAAGGTCCATCAAGCCCAGTATCCTGTTTCCAACAGTGGCCAATCTAGGTCATATGTACCTAGCAGTTTCCCCAAAAGACACAGGTTCCACAATGCTTGTATTGGGTCAAGCATTGATATCCTGGGTCCCTTTTTAATAATGGTTTATGGACCTTTCCTCCAGGAACTTGTCCAAACCTTTTTTTAAACCCAGCTACACTAACAGCTCTTACTACATCCTCCGGCAACAAATTCCAGAGTTTGATTACACGTTGAGTGAAAAAATATTTTCTCTTATTTGTCTTAAATAGATCACCTTGTAGCTTCAATACATGTCCTCTAGTCTTTCTATATTCTGATAACATAAACAATCGATCTACGTTTACCCGTTCCACTCCATTCATTAATTTATAGACTTCTATCATATCTCCCCTCAGCCGTCTCTTTTCCAGGCTGAAGAGCCCCAACCTTTGTAGCCTTTCTTCATAGGGGTATCCTTCCATCCCCTTTACAATTTTGGTGGTTCTTTTCTGTACCTTTTCTAATAACGCTATATCCTTTTTAAGATACGGCGACCAGAATTGCAGGGATCAGTACATGATGCGGGGTGAGGTACAGTGATTACTCCCAATTGTAGGGCCCAATCAGGCAAAGTTGGCAGTGATCATTCATCGATGCCTTCCTTCCATCGCTGAATAGATTCGAGCCAATGGTCCCTGTTTAAATCCTTCTTCGATGGAGATATTGTGGATTAGTCAAATTCAGGCTCAAAAGTCTAACATCCATCTTCTATTAGAAAAAGCTATCTTTTCTTTAAAAAAAAATCAAGTAGAAATCCAGGTCGTTTGCTGGATTCTAAACTAACTACAGTTGCACATGCAGATGGTCCGGATGGTATACCAACTGTACCTCTATTTACTGGCCTCTGCCCCAAATTTCAGCAGGCGCCTCATTTAATATGCCTACAATGTAGGCGGGGGAATGAAATGAGAAGCTCAGTGCTGATTTCGAGAGTTCAAGATAAAGAACTTAAGAGAATGAATCGCAGGCCTAAATTTGGACGGCTCTATTTTAGAAGCCTACTGCATCTACTGTATTTTCAGCCCGAAACCTAGACGTCTAATTTCGAAGGAAAATTAGTGCCTCATTTTGGATCCTAAATTCATATCAGCTTTCTTGGAATATTGGTCTCACATTCCGTTTGCCAGTTAAAATTCAACCATTTTATAAAGATGCTCATATGAATTCCCTATGTGCCCTCCTCAGTGTATTTTACCTGATCTTATAACTGTTTTCCTACTATTGCTCTCCATATCTGTTACAATGATCATGCCCATTGCCTCCACTAGGAAACCATTTCAGGCCTTGCCATCTTCAGCTTTTAGGTCAACACCCAGGCCTTCTTTTCTATCTTCTTACCAAGTTTTGCAATACTCCCCACAGCCAACAAGATAAATAAGAATGCTTTAAGACCCATTGAAGTTTGGGTTTTAACCATGGTTCCTCCGTATAGTTCACTCTATCCTCTCTGGATGTGCCGCTGTTATTTAGGAGTTGCAACCCATGGCTAGTATGGGGGCATTAACACACTCTGTCTTCTACTGCTTATACGTTTGTCTATGCAGCCTTCCATGCCTCTGCATCTAGCCACGCCCTTGCCGTGCTGCTTTGATAACCTGAGGTCATCAGATATGGGATGCATCTGTACCTCACCCCGCATCATGCACTGATCCCTTGGATTTCCGCACTCTAAGGGGATTATTTTATTCATGATTTACACATGCAAATATGCCCATTAGCATGTAAACTGCATCCATGTGTAATCAGGCTCCTTTTACCCGCTGATGAAATGGCAAGGGGGGAGTGATCTGGGTGGGACAAAAATCTTCACGTGTATTCCTAAGCGGCCTTGAATCCTGCAACCCACCGGATTCTTGATGCCCAACATTTCTTACCTTTTGGAGTAGCCTAGTGGTTAGAGCACTGGCTTGGTAGCCAAGCAACCAGGGTTCGATTCCCACTAGCACTCCTTGAGGCCTTG
This sequence comes from Ichthyophis bannanicus, assembly GCA_033557465.1. Classification (NCBI taxonomy): domain Eukaryota; kingdom Metazoa; phylum Chordata; class Amphibia; order Gymnophiona; family Ichthyophiidae; genus Ichthyophis; species Ichthyophis bannanicus. The sequence continues at coordinate 39,695,053 of CM066051.1, read as the reverse complement.
GGCAAGTCACTTAACCCTCCATTGCCTCAGAAGAAAGGCCTGGCAATCTACTTCCGGTGACACTGCCAAGAAAACCCAGGAGCTTCTGGGTCGCCAGGAGTCAGGAATGACTCGAAGGCACACATTGCATTGCATTTTTGTAATGACTCCACTAAAAGCTCATAATGTGACAGATGGTAAACGATAAATACTACAAGAAATTATTTCAAGGAGAGGTGGTGGGGGGTCGGGAAGAGATTAAGGTGACAGGGGAATAAACAGAGGAGACCAACATGAATTTCTATGGAGTGTATCCAATCTGGATATAAAACTGCTCTATATTTAAAAAAAAAAAAAAACCTTTAAATTGGAGAAGACATTAATGTGTTGCTTTTCCGTAAATGACGAGTACTCACGGAGGCTTTAACAGGTCAGGATTGTGGTAAATTATCCTGCAAAGACAAAGAAGAAACACTTATTGCTGTCATCCATAGGGCAGTGGCAGACGCTTACAGTGCTGAATAGGGGCACATAAGAAGTCCCTGTACAGCTTACAATCTCGTCAAGACGTGCACATCGAAAACACAGATAAGCTTGAAGTTCAAAAAAGTAAGGACAGAATTGTTAAGGACTAATGAGGTGAGTTACAGGTGAGAGTAACTGAGAAAGGGGCAACCTTAATTGAGGAAGGGTGCAAGGCATTAAGCCTTTTAGAAGTCTATATAAGGAAAATAGCCAGTTGGAGTGTGAGTGTGGGGTAGAATGGACAGAACTCTAGGACTTTCTTAAAACATCTCAGCAACGTTATACTCCAACACCCTATATTAATACATTTCAAGCTAGCTTAATATAAAGAAATGTTTTGAGAACACTTTGGCAACTCTTCTGTGAAGGGGGGAGGCTAGAGGAGTCTGGGATAAGATGTGTAGGATCCTAAAGTACAAATCCAGTCACAGCCCACTCTGGCCTGTGAGAGAAAAGGAAGGGTTTGGTGGATGCCAATGCATTTTCTCGCCTTCTTATGGGAGTTTTGTTTAGTTCTTTCAAAGGACAAAAGGGAAACAGGAAACAGTTATTTCAACTTTTATTTAGCTTTGTTTAGTTTCTTGGCTATTTGCTATACTACTTTTAAAACGGATTTACTAATAAACGTACAGAAAAGTCCTTTAGAACATGTTAAATATCAGAAAGATGTTTAAAAATATCTGCATACTAGTAGAACCCCTTCAAATATCTGCAATCAAATGTGTGCCTCTGTTGCCGCCGTTTCACTTTTAATACAGGATTTCTAACTCTATCTTCAATTAATTTCAGTGCTCTCCGTGTGCCTTTCCCATTATACTTCCCAGGCCCATACCTCGGACTTCTCTCTCACTGCTCTCCCCGTCCTCGTCAAGGTCTCCCTCCACCAGTTCCATACCAGCTGCTCAACTCTCTTCCAACAGTCTCTTCTGCCATTCCCTTGTGGTCCCTTATTCAGCTCCCCCCAGTGGTTCCTTTGTAGGGACCCCATGCTCTCCATGTGGAGCAAAGTCGCCCCTTCTGTGGTCCTGTTCTGGAATAAACTCCCTGCTATATCTCCCAAGCAGCAGTTCATAGGAATTGGACTCTGGCTCTATATAGAAGATGTTATATATCATGTACTCTTCTGTCATTTTCCCCTTCCTGTCCTCTATACACTCTGGCTTATCGGTGATATTCATTCCTGTCTGGTAATGTACAAAATAGATTCCTTAGGAGACACTACCTTGAAGAAAGAGAGAGAGAGTTCTTATGCTATTGGTTTAAAGTCCATACTTAAGAAAGTGGTGACCAAAGAATGTTAAATCTGGTCTTCAGGAAAGATGCTGTGCTCCTGACAATAAAAAAGCGCCTACCTGGGTAAGGCAAGAGGAGGCGTTTCCTGCAAAATGTTGCAGTCCTTCTCTGGTTCAACATTATTTGATGGTTGCCTTGAAATCAAAACGCAAATCAGAATTTAGCACAAGACACACACAACATCACATTTCTAACAGACAGGACCCTTTTTTTGTGGTATTTGGTGATTCTCAGTTCTGGCACCTTTTCATTGCCTGCTAAAATTGACCCATCAGCCTCATATACTTTTTTTTCTAGGTAAAAGGCATTGGGCGTTTGCAACATAGTAAGGGAGGAGTGGATCAGTGGTTCAGACAGGTTACCTCAGGCCAGAAGGCCAGGGGTTCAATTCCCACATGGGGACAAGCAACCTCAGGCTGGAGGGACTGGGGTCTCTAGTCCCATGGCCACTCCTTGTGGCCTTGGGCAAGCCACTTAACCCTCCATTGCCTCAGGTACACTTAGATTGTGAGCCCTTCAGGGACAAGGGAATAAAAAGTACCTGCTAGTATACATGTAAACTGCACTGATTCTAAAGAGCAGTGAAATAAAATATGGATACATATACAGAATCAAAGGAGGACAGAAAGGACTTATGCAGGATTTGGGTCTATCCTATTGCCTCCAACCAGGATCCACTCTATCTAAACCAGCCCAGACAGGCTTTCACGAATTTTAAAAACATAGTAGACAACAGGGCCCGCCTCCTCACCCAGGTCACCCCAAAGGCTCTTAGCTAGTCTGGATTTAGTCCCATGCGTGCACGGAGGCAAAACCAAGCCTGGGCCATCCTCTCCAAGTTAATCCAGGTGAGGCAGTGCTCCTAGTAGACAGTGAACAGCATACTACCATCACCCTATTTAACTTGCCCCAGGGCTTAACTTAACTGTCTCAACAAGATCTTATGGAGGTCCAAGCTCAGATTCCCTTACTGCACCTTAAGCCCAATATGTCTTGTCCTATCCCCAAGGAAGATGGAGCATAACGAATCCCTGTCCTTGCTATCGCTCATCTTCACTTTTTGCAAGTACCTGTGTAAATTAAGGACTTTACAATAGATGAGTGCATTTGCTTGCATTGCCCAAACTCTACCCCTCTGCATGCCCCTGGTGAAAGCACACGCCATGCAACGTTTGTGTGTACGTTTATGCTAGATGCAATTTTACAAGAAGCCATTTATGCATGACAATGACTCAAATATCTCTCTTAGAGAATGACTCTTATGTGTAAAATAGCCCCTATGTGTGGAACACTGCACCCTTTTCGCATAATGCAGAATTAATCACAGAATAATACCAGTGTTCAAAATTCATTACAGCATCTATTGTACGTCTGGAAATCAGGACTTCTTTTGCAGGCTCTGTAATTAGGTGCCCAGCTGCAAATGGCCCTGTTTAAGTTCACCTGTTCAAATAATGTGGGATCGAATGCAGCTAAAACGGGAGCTGCAGGCTTCAACAACACTCTCTGATAGTTCTATATGGGCACTGGCAACTCCAAGACCACCTCACGGTGGTTAAAACCAGAACGAAACATTAATGGGGTGAAAGTGGAGCTATGAGATGGACTGACCTCCATGACAAAGTTCCAAGATCGGACCACCTATGGAGCAGAAGAAATAGGCATGATGTAAACTTTATGACAATAATGTCTATTTGCATAGAAAGCTATATATTTTCTCATGGAGTGGTTTTAAAACATTTAAAAGACTTAAAAAGTGCAAGTTTAGATCTTTGTCAGACACAGAAAAGGCAGATTCTGAAACAATTTCATTTTTACATTTTTTATCAGATAATATCTTCCTCCAAATTTAGAGTCAAAAGCAACTAGGGGAGCTCCTCTACTGGTCAAAAGGTTAGCGAAGACACATCGATAACTGGTCAGGCACTGGAAGAGGGATCAGGCAGCTGGGGACAGAACCTTATTAGCTGATCAAAATTGTTTTTGACAAAAACAGTCCAGGAGAAAATGGTTTCAAGGGCTTGTGAACACTGAACTATTGCTTTGGTTTTGCCGAACAAAAGAATGGCAACTCAAGATTCACCATTCCATCCCGCAAGCCCCATAACCCCAAATACCTCACAGGATCTAAGACGCTTAGGAATGATCTGAGAATACACTTACCTCCACATGTTAACGCCATTCTCTGGCCATCTGCAAACATAAAATGTAACATGTGCCTTTAAATTACTTCTCGCAGCCAGCCTGTAGATTTTCCCCACTTTAGTGATCCATCATTGATTTACTGGCCTTGAGTCAGCATTACACAAAGAATGAACCTACCACCCTTCGTGTGAAAGAAACATGGTATGTTGGATTCATTTGGTTGTCCTACAGTACTTTCATTAGCTTTGTTCCTCTGGACTTGCCAGTGATTAAAAGTTTCACCATTTTTCTCTATATGTTTGCAATTTATATTATTCTAATCTTCAACCAGACTTCAATAAACTCTACCAGCAACCTTTGACCCTTGACAACGCCAACACCTGTTTCCTCCACCTATCTTCCTTGAACACACACTGATGCCCTATCTCACCTCTTCAAAACACACCTTGACACCCAACTCACCTTCTCCCAAACACAATGCCTGACAACTCTTCTCATCTCCCTGAACACTCATACCCCATCACACCTCCCTCCAAAAAATTCCTAATATCCCTTCCCTTCTCCATGCACATCTTGACATCTTGTCTCCTTCCAAACACACACCCTGACATGCTATCCCAGCCACATTCCCAAACATAAGCTCTGACACCCATCTCGCACCTCCAAACAAGTATCAGACATCTCCTCCTGACGTTTTATCCCACCTTCGAAATTCACACTCTGACCCTCAATTCAATCTGAAAACATACTCTGACACTTCTCTCCATGTCCTCACATCCTGACATCCAAAACACCCCCTTACACCTCTTCAGCCATTTGACTTCTCTTCCAAATTCTCACCACTCAAACACACACACACATAACCTGACATCTCTTCCCACCTCTGGGAATAATCCAGTCAAGTCAGGAATCAAAGGTTTTCTGGGAGAGCTCTCTGAGACAGCAGTTTCTTCCTTCTACACTGGGCTTCCAGTTAAGTCAGAACCAATGCTCGGAACTGGGACCATGAGTCTTACCTCTGGAGGGGGTGTGCTGCCCATATTGTAGGTCACCTCTCAACTTACTTTGGTCCAATCATTTCAGTGACAAGACCTCAACTAGAGAGACCATACACTAGATCTCTTTCCAGAATCCTGTAACCATGGATCTGATATATAGTCAGTAAGTGTCACTCTTGAGCAGTGACAATGATTCTATCCCTCCCAAGGGCTGTGAACACTATCTATGCAGTGGCCCCAGCGGACTCAGGGAGCAAAAACCATAGCTCAGGAACTGAACCCAGGTACTTCAGCATGTGATCCGCCAAGCCAGCCTGGAGGAGGAGCTCTTATCTCCCCAGCTCTGATAAAAAAAACCCTGGCTTGAGGTCCCATATCTTCAGAAACTATAATAATGCTATGCTGCCTTGATCTTTACTATCTAACTATAGTAAGCCAGTGGCAAATGAAACAGTTTTACCTAGGAACGCTCTGGTGCATGGGTCTATGGCCTGGAATTCAAGGAACCAACATAAAAAGGACCCAAAATGGCATTGTGCCTAACCTCTCAATACCACGGGGGTGGGTTCCCTTTGTTCCTCAAGCTACTATTCACCGTCTGACCAAAAATATCACAATCTACAGAGAATCATGCCACAGGTCACAATTGTCCATCTTCGTTCATTCTTGGTGCATTAAGTTACCAGTGGGACCACAGTGTGATTTCTGAATGACTGAGGAGAAAAGATAGAAGGAAGGGGAGAAGAAGCAGATGGAAAGGTAGATGGGAAAAATCACAGGAGAGGATGCACCAGAAAACGTGATGGCATGAGGGTCTGGAGGAAAGAAGAGTCACTGAACTGATGAGTTATCCAATGTCCATGTACGTAAAGAAATCCATGCATTTGGACAGTGTTGGTACCTACTTGGAAATGACACAACCAGTCAAGGCGCCCATGAGAAAGGTCAGATAGGGGATGTAAGCCTTCAATGACTGTTTGCAGATCTTGCACCTATGAACAGAGATCTCCATTGTGATTCTACATCTCCAGGAAAGCTGGCAGAAATGCTTATAAACCAAGGAGCACCTTGTCTTTGCTTAACTGCATCCATACATTCTCTTATAGCACAGTACCCTCCACCAAATGCCCAAGAAAATGTACTCAACCTGCCTTTTGCTTCCGTCCTGCCACTGAGATAAGCAGCTTGCTATTTCTCCTTGTTGTTACAGGAAGAGATGCCTTATTTCTTATGACTTTGGAAACAATTCTTAAGCATGCATTGCAAATCTTTCCAAGAGTGTGTTAAATCCAGCCTTACATTCACAGTCCGCCAGCAGAAGTTGCTAAGCCATCCTATTTCTATACAAAGAAGGTTAAAAATTCAATCTAAAATCAGTTATTACCAAGCAAAAGAATTGTCCTTCCCATTTGACTGTATTTCGTACATCGTGGTAACAGAGGATATAGCCTTCTCCAAATTCAGCAGGGAATTAGAAGGATGGAGGGCTGCCTGCTATTGCTCTTAGCCTCTCCTGATGGCCAGTCACATCTAGGGAGTATGGTTTTTCCCAGGCAAGTCAGAGGCCCTCATAAATCTATCAGGTCACACAATGGAGAAGCCCAACCCCAATAGCGGCCCCCAAAGAACACACCTGGGAGTCAGGTCCTCTTGACCTGATGCACAAACACAAAAGTCCAAACCAACCAAGCCCCTCCTTCTCCATTCTTGCAAACAGAACTGCGTTATTAATGTGTTTCAGAAGTAATCTAGCCCCACAACTTATGCGTCCTTTGCTGTATGGTCCTTCTTCTGACTGTAAAGTCAATCAACTTTACTCCTTTCTTGATAAACCCTTGGCAAGACAAAAAAGAGGCAAAGCCTCACTTCTGAGCTGCACAGTTTTGCTGGGGCCATCACTACATAAAAGATGGCCTAGAAAGATTCTAAATCTTCTTTGAATATCTTAACAATACCCATCAGCCAACATCTAAACAGACCTTAACACCTTTGATATCATCATCAATTTCAACACTGTTAAAATCAACATTATTCATAACATATTTATTTATTTATTTATTTATTTGAACATTTCTTATATACCGCCCCTTCCATTGATTAGAGGTAGTTTACATTGAACTGAATTCCAAGAACATGGTTACAGAGAACATTTTAAACTATGATACAATAAACTATACAGGTCAGCTAGGCACTTATACAGAAGCATTGTGTAAGCTGAGATCAAACTATTTATATGATATAGTGACAACAGAGCAGCTTAAAGGAGTGTATTTATACCAGGGGGGGGAGGACAGGGTCACAGATGCAGGTGGGGGGGGGGGGAGGATAGGAGAAATAGATGAGTTGTAATATTCTGTGAAAAGTAGGGTTTTTAGTAGTTTACAAAATGCCTGTAGGTCCCTAGTTGATCTGGTAGAGTCAGGGAAGGAGTTCTAGAGGGCTGGGGCAGAGCACCTGAAGGCTCTGTTGCTGGTAGCCTTCTTGGTTTTCCTTACTGAGGGAGGTATGGATAGGAGGTCCATTGTACATTTTCTTCTCATTCTGACATCAGCTTGTGGGTGGACAGAGTAGATAGGTAGGAAGGGAAGATATTGTTGTGTAGTTTAAAAGTTGTGACTAACATTTTGTATTTAACTCTGGAAGCAATGGGAAAGCCAATGGAGGTTATAGAGAATTGGGGTGATGTGGTCTATAAGGCTTGCTTTGGAAGTAATCCTAGCAGTTAAATTTTGTGCAAGTTGAAGCAAGTGGAGTATCTTTTTAGGTAGACCCAGTAAGAGGCTGTTGCAGTAGTCGAAGTGAGGGGTGATCAAAGCTTTGACTACCATTCTGAAGTCATGTGTTTCCAGAATCGGTCGGAGGTGCAGTATGTTTTTTTAATTTGAAGAATATCGTCCTAATAGTTTGTTTATGTACTCCAACAAAGAGTCATCAGTGAAAAATAATGCTATCAAGCTACCACTTTCTTTTTTTGTCGAGTCCAAACAGACCGGACCTAGAGGGAGAAGAACTCTCTGCTCTGTGTCCGGAGAACCCTTTTTTTGAGAATTAAATAGTGTGATGACTAAACATCTAACCAAAAACAAGATAGTAGTATGTTTGACTTGGGCAGTCATAGTGGGTGCCTTGTCGATAACGACATCTAGGTATTTTACCTCCTGTTTGACTGGCAGCTCGATATTATGCAGTTTGACGGTAGGGGATGATGAAGCTCTGGTTTCTAGTCGTGAATAAGATTTCAGTTTCCTTGGGGTTTAGTTGCATGTTGTTTGCATTTAGCAATGATTCCGCTTCAATTATACAGTCAGTAATGATGTATTGAGGATTTTTTATGTCATCCGGGGCATATACCATTATGTCGTCAGCATAGACGTGAAATTTGTTATTGTATTTTTTGAGGATTGTGCAAATAGGCTGGATGTATAGATTAAATAGTAATACCCTGTTCTTGGGGGAATGTCGCACATGATTCTTGATTAAATTTTACAAATTGGCGTCTGTTAGATATATAAGACTGAACCAAGTTAAAGCTGTTCCAGAGATGCCTAAGCTTGCTAGTCTAACCAGGAGGATGGTGTGGTTAACGCTGTCAAATGGCGAGGAGATATCCAGGATGATCATTATAAAGGCTTGATTTGGGTTGTCCAGTCCGCAGATGAGCGTATCAAATAAAACTAAGAGGAGGGTTTTGACGCCATGATAGGAGCGGAAACCGTGTTGGTGGGAATCAATATCTTCTGGGAAATACTCTAAATCTTGGGGAAAAGGAACATATGAAACTTATCTGAATGTAGTAGAGATGTCATAGTAATAAAATCTGACATGAATTCATTTTTCAAGGAGCCCATGTACTTAAAGCACCTCTGCCTCAGGGAACATAATTGCAGCAGATAACCTTCACAACAGTACTGAAGAAAACAGGAAGGGTATAAGCACTAGGAAGTTAAATGTAAGGCATTGATAGGTAAGGGAGTCCTGAAGGCAGGGCCGGATTTACGTATACGCCATGTACGCCATGGCGTAGGGCCCACAGCCGGCAGGGGCCCACAAAAAAAGAACCAGTTTTTTTTTTTTAAACTCATTTAAAAAAAAAAACCTGGTGGCTGCCGCCGCGGGGCCCCCTCTGCTGCCGCGGGGGCCCCGTCTACAAGCTGGTCGGGTCGGGTCCGGTCGGGTCTCTCTCCCTCCCTCCCTCGCTGCAGGCTGCGAGAGACGCGAAGATAGAGCGTCTCCTCGCGTCTGTGTTAAGCCCGCAGGGGCTGATGGGATTTCCCATCAGCCCCTGCGGGCTTAACACAGACGCGAGGAGACGCTCTCCCTTCGCGTCTCTCGCAGCCTGCAGCCTGCAGCGAGGGAGGGAGAGAGACCCGACCCGACCAGCTTGTAGACGGGGCCCCCGCGGCAGCAGCCACCAGGTTTTTTTTTAAATTAAATTTTACTTTAGGCCGGGGGGGGGGTAGGACTGGTAATGGGCTATGGGGGGGGGGTAGGACTGGTAATGGGCTAGGGGGGGGTAGGACTGGTAAGGGGCTATGGGGGGGGTAGGACTGGTAAGGGGCTGCTGGGGGGGGTAGGACTGGTAATGGGCTATGGGGGGGTAAGACTGGTAATGGGCTATGGGGGGGGTAGGACTGGTAATGGGCTAGGGGGGGGTAGGACTGGTAATGGGCTATGGGGGGGGTAGGACTGGTAAGGGGCTGCTGGGGGGGGGTAGGACTGGTAATGGGCTATGGGGGGGTAGGACTGGTAATGGGCTATTGGGGGGGCTGGGGCTGGGGCTGGAAATGGACTGGGGGGGGTAGGGCTGGTAATGGGCTATTGGGGGGCTGGGGCTGGAAATGGGCTGGGCTGGGCTGGGCTGGGGGGGGGGTTAAGGCTAGAGGTGGGCTGATGGGGTTAGGACTGGTAATGGACTGTGGGCTGTTGGGGGGGCTTAGAACTGGCAATGGGCTTTGGGGGGGTTAAAAATGGTAATAGGCTGTTGGCTGATGGGGGTTGTGTGGTAATGGGGTGTGGGGGGATAGGACTGGAAATGGGCTGGGGGGTTAAGACTGGAGGTGGGCTGATGGGGTTAGGACTGGTAATGGGCTGTTGGGGGGGGTTAGAACTGGTAATGGGCTTTGGGGGGGTTAAGACTGGTAATGGGCTGTGGGCTGATGGGGGTTGTCTGGTAATGGGCTATGGGGGGCTAGGACTGGAAATGGGCTGGGGGGTTAAAACTGGAGGTGGGATGATGGGGTTAGGACTGGTAATGGGCTGTGGGCTGATGGTGGGGGGGGGGTAGGACTGGCAATGGGCTATGGGGGGCTGACTGGAAATGGGTTGATGGGGTTAGGACTGGAAGTGGGCTGATGGGGGGTTAGGACTGGTAATGGGTTATAGGGGGGGCTTAAACTGACAATGGGGTGATGGGGGGTTAAGGACTGAAAATGGGGTGATGGGGGGTTAAGGACTGTAAGTGGGGTGATGGGGGGGCTAGGACTGGTATTGGGTTGGGGGGTTGCTAGGACTGGAAATGGGCTGATGGATGGCTAGGACTGGAAATGGGCTGATGCAGGGACTAGAAGGGAATGGATGCTGGGTGAGGCTGGAACTAGAAGGGAGCTGATGTTGGGGGAGGATTAGAATGGGATGGGGCTGGAAGAGTAAAATGGAGAAGGGAAAAATATTTTGTGTGGGAGGGATAAAAAATCTACAATTGGCCGGGTATTGGGAGAGTAAGTGGGGATTGAGGATGGAGGGGTAAAATTTGAGTGGATGAAATAGGAATGAGGAAAGAGCAAAAGGAGAAAGATTAGTATGTTAAAGCAGATGTAGAGAGAGAATGGAAAAAAATCTAGAAGAGAGAAGAAAGGACAAATGGACAGCAGACGATGGAGAGTTAGCAGAAGACACGAAGAAACCAGAAGAAAGTGGCTGGAGCAATTGCAGCTGAAAAAAATGCACAAAAGGTAGAAAAATATCTCTTTATTTTGAATTTATTAATTGGAATATGTCAGCTCTGGTAAATGTGCATCATTAACATCTGCGCTTTGTTTAGTACAAGAGCAAATTAATGTATAGTTTTATTTCTACAGTGTTGTACATTCCAAGTTTGGCTTTTGGGATTCCCAGTTTAATTATTGTCTTCCTATTTCTAAATTGTGATTACTTGTTTGGTGATGGTCTATGTTCTACATGTGTAACTGAGCTGAGGTATTCTGTTTATGTAATTCCTATTTGACATTGCCACTTGTTCTCTTTCCCCAGTAGGTCATGTATTGTTATTCTCTGAAATGTATTGGTTTAATATTTGCAGTGTTGCCTTTTGATTGGTAGAGTATGGTGCTTTGTGAGTCCTGGTAGTGCTGTTAGGATACGGCGGGTTTACTATGGGCAGTGTTTGTAGTAGTTCCTAATGTGTCTGGCAGTTGGCACTGGATTATAGTAATGTAGAAATCTTTTAGTCTTTCTTTATCCATACACTCATTAAGAGGCACGTTTACTAAAAGTTAGTATATGGTAACATTATGCAAATATTTATGCAAATGAGGCCCCTTATGCAAATGAGGTCCGCACCCCCCTTGGGCCGCCCCTGCTGGGGGCCCACAATTTTTGTTGGCGTAGGGCCTCACTCAAGGTAAATCCGGCCCTGCCTGAAGGACTACCAAAAAAGTACTGCTATAACTAGAAAAATATCTATACTTGCAAGTATTTATTTTCTGGGAAATACTCTAAATCTTGGGGAAAAGGGAATTATTTGGGTGAAAGCTGATAAATCTGCATATTTTAGAAATTCCGTGTTTTTGCTGAGTCAGTCAGGTCTTGGTACCACCAGATAGCTTTTTATTTAAATCAAATCAGAGTATAACTTAGCATACAAAGTAAAATAGAGTTAATAGTCTTTAAATAGAAATAAATAAATTTGTTTCTAGAGATCTTTTTTATTTAAATCAGAATCTTCTTAGCATACAAAGTAAAATAGGGTAAATAGTTTCAGAGTAGAAAAAAATTGGTTTCTAGAGAGCTTTTTATTTAAATCAAAGTACAGCTTAGCATAGAAAGTAGAATAACGTAAATAGTCTCTGAGTAGAAAGAAATAGCTTTGTTTCTAGAGAACTTTTTATTTAAATCAAATCAGAATATACCTTAGCATACAAAGTAGAATAAATAGTCTCTGAGAAGAAAGAAATATTTGTTTCTAGAGCCTTTACAAAGAGGCCTTCCTGTTAGGAGGAAAAAGATCTGTGAAGTTCTCTTACATAGGTGTTAAAGCAAGTGACAGATCAAAGGGGAAATTTGAAAGGCCCCCTCTATCAAACTAAGGGTTGTGTGAATCACCCAGGAAATTGTTAAAACATTACCTTAGAAGCACAAGTATAAACAGGTCAGCCAGAGCTCTGTGATTCTCAGTCTTTAAAGACTACCAAAAGGGACTAATACAGCTGGAAAAAAGATCTGCACTTGTAAGTATTTATTTTCTAGGAAATACTTTAAATCTTGGGGAAAAGGGAATTATTTGGATTAAAGCTGATAAATCTGTGTATTTTAGAATTCAGTGATTTTGCTGAGTCAGTCAGCTCTTAGTACCACCAGATAGCTTTTTATTTAAATCAAATCAGAGTATAGCTTAGCACATATATGATTTTCTACCAGTTGGTGAGGGGTCTTAGATGTGCACTGGGTGCAAGGAGCTCTTTGCCCTCAGGAACAAGTCCAATCTCTGGAGGCTAAAGTAGCAGACTTGGAGGACATTAAGGAAGACAGAGAGCTATATAGACAAGACTTAAGGGATGTAATACTGAAGTCCCACCTCCAGTCTATCATCTTCTCTGTTGCCATGGAGGAGAGAGGTCATGTGACAGGAGAGCCTCACCCTGGTGTGACAGGAAGTGATCATATTGCTAGGACCTGTCCTCCAGGTAATATAAAACCCTCTCGCACCAAGATGTTTCTTCAGGACTATGTGCCCATGAAGAAAGAGTTAGGACAGCCGTTATAGTGGTGATTTGATCATTAGGCATGTAGATAACTGGGTGGCTGCTGGACATGAGCATCGCCTGGTAACATGTCTGCCTGGTGTGAAGGCAGCAGACCTCATGCGCCACCTAAACAAAGTTTTAGATAGTGTTGGGATAGCATTCTCTGAAATGCTTCTCGTTACACATGCAGGACCCAAAAGGCAGGCAGAGCTCCAGAGTCTCAATGCGTTGATGAGACAATGGTGCAAGGAAGAGGGTTTTGGATTTGTTAGGAATTAGGCATCATTCTGGGGGAGGGAGGGGCTCTTCTTATGGGATGGGCTCCACCTTAACCGTGATGGAACCCAGCTGTTGGCATTAACATTTAAAAAGGAGAACAATTTTTAAACTAGATAATAGGGGAAAGCTGACAATTGCCCAAGAGAACATGGTTCAGAAAAACGTATCCTGGAAGGATACTAGCAAAAAAGGGAAGTTAGGACATCCCGACAGAGAGGTTCCAATAAAGATAAAAGTAATCCAGATGCCCTTATTTACAGAGCAGACAGAGCTGAAAGATTCCAAATCACTCCTGTTTACTGATAACCAGATTAATATGAATAAACTACAACCTCTAAAATGATTTTATGCAAATGCTAGAAATGAAAAAAATAAGATGGAAGAGTTAGAATATATAGCACTAAATGAGAGATTAGATATGATTGGTATCAGACATGGTGGACAACCAGTAGGACACTGTGATATGTGGGTACAAACTAAATTGAAATGATAGAGTAGATCAAATCTGTGGAGGGGTTGTGCTCTATATTAGAGAGGGCATTGAGTCACACAGGTTTAAAGTTTTGCAGGAAAAAAAATACACCGTAGAATCTCTATGGATAGAAATTCCATGTAAAAAGGGGAAGGCGATGGCAGTGGGGGTGTACTATCGACCGCCTGGCCAGAATGAACAAATGGATGTTGAAAAGCTCAAAGAAATCAGGGAAGCTAACAAAAGTTACAGCACAGTAATAATAATGGATGATTTCAATTACCACGGTATCGACTGGGTCAGTGTCACAGCAGGACATGCTAGGGAGATAAAGTTCCTAGATGAAATAAATGACTGCTTCTTGGAGCAACTGGTTCATGAACCAACAAGGGAAAGCTATTTTGGACCTAGTCCTTAGTGGAACACAAGATCTGGTGCAAGAGATAAGGGTGTTGGGGACACTTGGCAATAGTGATCACAGCATGATCGCTTTTGATTTAACACATGGAGGAAGGACGGTAAGGAGAGCCACAGTACTACCTTTTAACTTTCAAAAGGGAAACTATGATAAAATGAGGAAAATCGTTAAGAAAAAACTAAAAGGAGCAGCTGCAAAGGTTAAAGATTTACATCAACCATGGGCATTGTTTAAAAATACTATCTTAGAAGCCCAGACCAGCTGTATTTCACACTTTAAGAAAAGAAGAAGGAAGGCCCAAAAGCTGCCAGCATGGTTTAAAGATGATGTCAGAGAGGCAGTGGTAGCCAAAAAAACATCTTTCGGGAAAAGAAAAGGAGCCAAATAACGAAAACTGGAAACAACATAAGCACTGGCAAGTTAGATGCAAGACATTGATAAGGAAGGCAAAGAGAGAATTTGAAAAACAGCTTGCTGTAGAAGCAAAAATGCATAATAACAATTTTTTCAAGTACATTTCAGTATAAAAATTGTGAGTCAGTTGGACCATTAGATAATAGAGGGGTAAAAGTGGTACTAAGAGGGGACAAGGCCATAGCGGAGAGACTGAATGAATTCTTTGCTTCGGTCTTTAATGAAGATGATGTAGAGAAATTACCCATGCCTGAAACTGTATTTTAAGGTGATGCACTGGAAGAATTGAAAGAAATATCAATAAACTGAGAAGATGTATTACAACTATTTGATAAACTAAAGAGTAGCAAATCACCTGGACGGGATGGTATACATCCAGGAGTATTGAAAGAACTGAAATATGAGATTTCAAACCTACTATTAGTAATCTGTGAACTATCATTACAATCATCTGCAGTACCAAAGATTGGCGAATGGCCAACGTCAATTTTTAGAAAAGGTTCCAGGTGTGATCCGGGAAACTATAGACAGTTGAGCCTGACATCAGTATCAGGCAAAATGGTAAAAACCACTATAAAGAACAAAATTACTGAACATTCAGATAGTCATGGTTTAATGAGAGAAAGTCAAAATCGATTTAGTCAAGGAAGATCTTGTCTTACTAACCCTGTTATATTTTTTAAGGTGTGAATAAATAGATGGACAAAGGTGAGCTGGTTGATATAGTGTATCTGGATTTTCAGAAAGCCTTTGACAAGGTCCCTCATGGCAGACTTGACAAAATTAAAAAAATCAAGGATTGCTGTGTAATATTGTGGATCAGAAACTGGTTATAAGATAGAAAGCAGAAAGTAAGGCTAAATGGCCAATTTTCTCAATGGAAAGGTGAATAATGGAGTACCCCAGGGATCCGTGCCGGGTCCGCTGCTTTTTAACATCTTCATAAATGACCTGGAATTGGGAATAATGAGTGAAATGATCCAATTCGCAGATGACACAAAATTATTTGAAGTTGTTAAAACACAAGAAGATTGTGAAAAATTGCAAGAGGTCCTTGATAAATTGGAAGACTGGACGTTCAAATGGCAGATGAAATTTAATGTTGACAAATGCATAGTTATGCACCTAGGAAAGAACAACCCCATTATGGATCACAATGCAAGGTTCCACATTAGGAACCACCACCCAGGAAAAAGATTTAGGCGCCATCGTGGATAACACGTTGAAACCCTCCACCCCACTGTGCAGCGGCGGCCAAGAAAGCAAATAGAATGCTAGGAATCATAAGGAAAGGAATGGAGAATTAAAGCAAGGATATTATAATGCCTCTGTATCGTTCCATAGTGCGACTGCACCTTGAATATTGTGTGTAATTCGGTAGCTGTATCTTAAAAAGGATATAACAGAATTAGAAAAGGTACAAAGAAGAGCCCCCAAAATGGTAAAGGGAATGGAAGGATACCCCTATGAGGAAAGGCTTAAAAGGTTAGAGTTCTTCACCCTGGAAAAGAGAAGGTTGAGGGGAGATATGATAGAGGTCTATAAATAAATGAATGGAGTGGAACGGGTAAATGCAGATTGGTTGTTTACTCCATCAAAAAAGTAGAAAGAATAGGGAACATGCAATGAAGCTACAATGTAACCCATTTAGGACTACTACGGATAATCAAACTCTGGAATTCTTTACCGGAGGATGTAGTAAAAGCTGTTTGGACAAGTTCCTGGAGGAAAGGCCCATAAACCATTATTAAAGAGGACCTGGGAAATCCACTGCTTGCCCCAAGCCAAGCACTGTGGAATCTGTCTGCCTTTTTGGGAACCTGCAAGGTACTTGCGACCTGGATTGGCCACTGTTGGAAACAGGATACTGGGCTTGATAGACGTTGGTCTGACCCAGTATGGCATATCTTATGTTCTTAAGGCAAAAGGGAATTTGAAAGGAACCTTGCTATAGAGACAAAAATTCCCAATAAAAACGTTTTCAGGTATATTCAAAGCAAGAAGCTGATCGAACTGGTCCAACTGGAAGGAGTCAGTTGGATCATTAGATAATCAAGGGATAAAAGGGGCAGTCAGGGAGGACAAGATCATAGCTGAGGCTAAATAAATTCTTTGCTTCGGTCTTTACTGAGGAAGATGTGAGGAAGCTACCTATGCTTAAAGATGAATCAAATCTCAGTGAACTTGGAAGATGTAGTAAAACAAATTGAGAAGCTAAAGAGAAGCAAATCACCTGAACCACATGGTACACACCCAAGCGTGCTGAAAGAAATCAAAGATGAAACTGCAGAACTGCTATAAATAATTGTCAACCTATCATTACAATTGTCTGTGGTACTAGAAGACTGGAGGGTGGTCAATGCAATGCCAGTTTTTAAAAAGGGCTCCAGCAGAGATCCAGGAAACTACAGACCAGTGAGCCTGTCAGTGCTGGGCACAATGGTGAAAACTATTATAAAGATCAAATTTGCTGAATACATGGACAGACATGGCTTAATGAGGGAAATCTTATCTCACCAATCCACCCCATTTCTTTGAAGGTGTGAATAAACATGTGGATAAAGGGTGAGTCAATTGATAAAGTGTATTTAGACTTTCAGAATGTTTGGCAAAATCCCGTGTAAGAGACTCCTGAGAAAATTAAAAAGTCAGACAGGAGGCAATGTTCTATTGTGGATTGAAAACTGGTTGAGAGAAAAAAAATAGAATAGGGATAAATAGTCCATTTTCTCCATAGAGGAAGGTGCATAGTGAAGTACCCAAGGGTTTTGTGCAGGAACAGTGTTTTTGAACATATTTATAAATAACCTGGATTTGGGAACAAAAAGCCAGTTAATTAACTTTGCAGAGAATCACTGCCTATCCCTGGGGAACTGGCTACCTTTGAAAAATGCCAGGTACTTGTAACCTGGATTGGCCACCTTTGGAAACAGGATACTGGGCTTGATTGACCTTTGGTCTGACCCAGTATGTCAGTTCTTATGCTCTAAATGAAATGCCACTATCCTGGAAACCCTCCCAGTCATGAATATAATTTGTGTTAGAGCACCTTATTCTTTCACCACCATTTTTATAAGATAAACAAGGGTGGTAGGATCTCAAAAATCCAAGAATCCGAAGTTTTCTTCTAGTTCCCCCAGATTATACAGAATTGTTTATTCTTTTGTGGGTCTTTGATTTTCTCTGTCAGCTTTAGGAAGTGAATTTCTGATGTCTTTGTAGTTTGCACAGCGCAAGAGGACATGCACGTCTGTTTCTATTTCTCTAGGCAGTCTGGCTTCTTAAGAGTTCAGTTTTTGTCTGCTTCTTTCTGTTTCTAATCTGTGGTCATTGGTTCTGTATTTGGCGAGAGTTTGTGTTTTGCATGTGTGACCAAGGTCAGTTATTCTGCTAGCTTTGTTTTTCTATCTGCAGCTCTCAATAGGAGGTGCAACGGTGTCCTAGGATGTGATGTAGTGTTTGGATTGCCTATTTTTCAAAGGCAGGGTCATACTTATTTGGGTTCTGGGTGTTGCTATTGGTTTGGTAGAGCAAATTTGCTATATATGTACTGAGGATGTTTTTTCCAGAGTTTTGTATTACTTCACAGAATGCATCATAGTGGAAGAAATTTTTGTCACTGTTAAAATGGCATAATTTGTATATTTCCTTCTGTATGGTGAGTAGTAAAAGGAAACATCCTAAATCTGCTCTGCATCCATTACTGGAAGTGTTTCTGTGTAAATGTTAGAAGTGCTGGATTTCTATGATGGTTCTGTTCCATTTTTACACTTTTGTGTTAATGTTGGACTCTAGGCCTCACTCCCATAAAATAGGATGGGTTGTACTGGGAGATTGCATCTGTTCAAGGCATACGGGGTTCAAAGGGTTTTTTACACACAGGTAAAGAGGTGGTAAAGAATTCCATAAACCATGCTTCGCATTCTCGTTTTGTTTTTACAGTTTAAAAGTCCCTGTTGCACTTAATCTCAGACCAAGATACAGATATTCTAAAGCATCTTCAGCTTGAAGTGTGTTGAAGGGTTTTTTTGTTAATCTTGTCTGGAAAATCATAATCTGTCTTTATCAGCTTTATTTCTAGGGCCCAGGATTTGCAGATCTCTAGTAGGTTTAGCTTATAGCTTGTAGGTCATTTAAAACTTGACACACTGCCATATCACATTGTATCCGAGAGGTTTACAGATAAAAGAAAATCTTAAAATGTATTTTATTTATTTAAAATGTCTTAGATACCGCCTCTCAGTGGTATCAAGGCGGTTTACATCAAAACAAAAACAACAAAAGTTGCATAGCACCTAACAACTAACAAGGTACATCCCAGTGCAGTTAACTATTTACAGTTTAACCGATAAACAGTTAAGAATTTACTATCTGATCAGTGGGCTAATAACTATTTACATTTGAATGGTATAGAGTCCATACTTTTTGTGTTTCAGTCATTTAGGTTTGTTTCAGTTTTGGATGTGAGTGAGATTAGCAGTCTGTCCCATAACATTTATGGAATATACACATTTTTAGCATCTTTCTTAAGTCCTTTAGGTCAGTAGTTGCTCTGAGATTATCTGGAAGGGAGGTCCATGTATGGCGAAGGTGTGATGGCATGTTTTTTGTGTACTGGTTCATTAAAAATATCATTAAAGGGAATTTAAGGAAGAAAAAGAGCAGAGGAAATAGAAAAGGGAAGACTACAATGACAGAACAAAGGGAGAGGGAGGATACAGCTGCTCTCACCCATAGGCCAAACTTAAAGGATTAGGGGTCAAGTGATTGAAGGCGAGTTTTAAAAAGTAGGCCTTCCTTGAACTTCTTGTACACTTGCATACTGGGTTCAAAGGGTTTTTTACACGCATGCTTCTTTTCCCTTTATAGTTTAAAAGTCCCTGTTGTTGTTTTTTTAATCTTTTCTGAAAAATCATAATCTGTCTTTCCCAGCTTTATTTCTAGGGCCGAGGATTTGCAGATCTCTAGTAGGTTTAGCTTGTAGTTTATTTGAAACTTGATCCACTGCCATATCACATCGCCTCTGAGCGACAGATAAAAAGCAAATCAAAGTATCACTAAAAGAAATTTTAAGGAAGAAACAAGAGAGCAGAAGGAATAAAAAGGCTCCAATAACAGGGCAAGGAGGGTGCAGCTGCTGCCTCATCCCTGGGAGGGAGAAGAGAGAACAGCTGAGCCTGAGGGGGTGGTGAGAGAGGAACTAATGTATCACACACGAGTATCATCTGTCAGGAGTGTCACGACTGGAGAAAGATTGAGACGGTGGGGCTCAAGCTAACTCCGTTTTTCTGAAGCTATCTGCACGTTCATAACAAAGTATAGAACCGAAGGCGTTTGTAAAGTCAGCAAACTAATACTAATATTACGTTTCTCCCACGCCTGCTTCTCGCTAAAGCCGGAAGTTTCCCCCGAGAACGGCCAATCAGCAGACAAAAAAAGGGCGCCGAAGCCGGAAATCTCCTGAGCACGGCCAATCGGCAGATAGAAAGCGCCGACCAATCAGAAAGCTCAGGAAGGAAAACCCCCCTCCTCTTTTCTATCCCTCCTCCGTCATATCTGGCCAATCAAGAGCAACCAATCAGAAAGCCGCGTACGTTGCGGAAAAAAAGATTCCTCCGACGTGAAAGACCTATCAGCATGGAGGGAGGGTGTCACCCATACGTTGGTCTCCCAGAATGCAAAGCGGGCCGGCCGCCCGGGGTCTGTCGGGCTTCATTGCCCATTTCCCTTCTGGTCTGCGCCTGCGGGCTAAGAAACCCCACCCCCTTCCTCCATTCTCCCAGAATGCACAGTGCTCCCTTCTACGGCGTGATATCATCCTCGGCTGCGTGACGTCATTAATTCACCTTCTTAAAGAGGCAGCAAAGAAGGGTGGGGTAGGGTGAGACGTTTTAATTTGGGGGTTTTTTTTGGGTGGGGGTGCATGAGAGGAGAGGCTTGAACTCCTCGCCCCTCCACGGAAAACCTCAGATTTAGGGAGACCTAAGAACATTTCTCAAGCGGTAAGTACTTACCTTAATGTTACGTTCTCCGGAGAGCTGACTTACTGATTTTTTGTTGATTTGTTGATCGGAGTCAGAGGGGGAAGGGTATCGATATGACAGACCCAAAATGCCTTGTTTATAGCTGCCAAGTAGGTGGGGATGGGGTATGAAGCTGTTAAGCTCCTCGGTCCCGACCCACCACCACCTTAGTTCATTCAATTCTGTTTTCATTTTGTGAGCCATCACCAGAACTTAGTGGCAGACTTCAAGTTCCAGCATGCACCGAATAGTGGGACAAATGAAACCCTGAACTGGATCCTCCTATGGATCATCAGGCCCCCCTTGTCCCCCTTACACTTTCTTCTGATCTGGAGCAGTAGGTGTTGGATCCTGGTCACTGTGGGCCACTAAGGTTGGTGCTTATTTCTAATGCAGGATACTGCATGTTACCTTATTTTTCTGGTCCCAACTCTGTGTCCTCTTTCCATTTTCTACATCCATGTTTCTTTTCCAACACTGTGCCCTTTGTCTTGTGGTTGTTAAGTGCCATCGAGTCGGAGTCGACTCATGGCGACCCTCTGGATAGCTATCCTAAATTGTGTTTGGTCTTCAGTCAGGCAGCTCATTGTTGGCAGCCTGGTACCAGTAGCTGCTGTTATTGTATAGATCCATCTGATTGCTGGCCTTCCTCTTTTGCGTTGGCCTTCTATTTTGCCAAGCATGATGTCTTTCTCTAATGATCTCTCTCTTCGCATGATGTGTCCAAAGTATGAAAGTCTTGTCATCTGAGCTTCTAAAGAAAGCTTGGGTTTGATCTCTTCTAGTACCGACTGGTTTGTTCTTCGGGCAGTCCATGGTATACACAGTATTTGCCGCCAGCACCATAATTCAAAGGCATCAATTTTCTTCCTGTCTATCTTTTTCACTGTCCAGCTTTCACATCCATACGATGTTATTGAAAATACCATGGCTTGAACAAGTCAAATCTTTGTATGGAGAGAGACGTCTCTGCTCTTGAGAATCTTATCTAGGTCTTTCATAGCCATTCTGCCAAGAGCAATGCGTCGTTGGATTTCTTGACTGCTTGTTGCTTCTTTATTGATAGTTGATCCAAGTAGGTTAAAGTTGTTCACGATTCCAATTTCTTCTCCTTCAGTGATGAACCTGTTGATTATGCCAATTGTCATGATCATTGTCTTCTTTACATTAAGGTGCAGGCCCATTTTGAGACTGTTCTTTGATTGTGAGAAGCAGATCATCTTCACTTTCAGCCAGTAATGTGGTATCATCAGCATAGCGAAGGTTGTTGATGACTCTTCCACCAATCTTCACACCTCTGTTGTCTTCATACAATCCTGCTTCTCTGATGATTTGTTCTGCATATAAATTAAACAGGTAGGGAAAAAGTATGCAGCCTTGTCTTACACCTTTGCTTATTTTAAACCATTCTGTTTCTCCTTGTTCCGTTCGAACTGCTGCTTCTTGATCAATGTACAGATTGTGCAAGAGTACGATCAGGTGTTCTGGTATACCCATGCTTCTTAATTTGGCCCAGAGTTTCCCATGGTTTACCTTTGTCTTATGTCTCTGTTAACTGCAGCTTCAGGATTCTAGAATACTGACTGGCTCCAGGTTTGTCTAGAATAGTCGATCCACGCCTGGGTTTACTCCGTTGCATGCAGGAATTTGTAATTTTGATTATGTTTGTTTATTTGATATACCGCTTCTCCAAAAAGATCAGAGCGGTTTACAATATTCGAAAATATACAGAGAGCCAATTTGGTGGAAACAGAAAGGAGGTTACAATATGTGATAGAAAAGCACACGGTACAATCATACGACAGGACAGAGGAGAGAGGGGAAGGAGAGTAGTATCACACGAGAGGGGAGGGGAGGTCAAAAGCGGAGGAGAACTGGTGGGTCTTCGGGGATTTCTTAAAGGTGTGATAATTTTGCTCGAGCCTGAGGGTAGTGGGTAGAGAATTCCATAGGGCAGGGCCAATGAAGAAAAAGGCGGAAGAGCGGGTAGACTGCAAGTGAGCACGGGAAGGAGAAGGAAGGTGCAAGCGGTTGATGTGTAAAGAACGGGTGGAAATGTGAAATTGGATAAGGTCTGCCAGGTACTAAGGTGATTGAGTGTAGAGGACTTGATGAACCAATGAGAGACGTTTGTACCGGATACGGAAATCAATAGGGAGCCAGTGGAGATGGATGAGAAGAGGGGTGACGTGATCCCATTGTGAAGAGTGAGAGATGAGGTGCGCAGCTGTGTTTTGAATTCTTTGGAGATGGTGTAGCTGTGACATAGGAAGACCGACCAAGATAGAATTACAAAATCAATACGAGACATAAGGGAAAGAAGGAGAGTAGTGAGGGCTTGTGGGGTGAGAAAAGGTCGGATAGCACGAACTTGATGTAGAAAGAAAAAAGAAGTCCTTGAAACATGTGATATGTGGTCCCGAAAGGTGAGATCAGAATAAAAAAAGAACACCTAAATAACGAAAGCAAGATACTAAGGGAATGGGGGAACCAGAAAGAGAAGGTGTCAGCGAAGGGGAGGGGCTACCATAAGTAAACCAGATAGCAAGAGTCTTTGTTTAAATTTAAGTGCAAACAGTGGGTAAGAAGCCAATCGGCGACAGCGGAAAGACAAGAGTTAAGTGGGGAAAGATCAGGATGTACAGGAGAGGTGTGGAAAAGGAGTAGATCGTCAGCGTAGAAAAAGGTGGAGATGCTGAACTAGAAGTGCTAAGGGGGCAAGAAAGACATTAAAAAGGAGAGGGGCTAATACTGAACCTTGAGGTACACCACAGGGGAGAGGAAAGGGCTCAGAAGATACTGCTGGAGAAGACGAGGATAGAACAGTACAGGACTTCGAGGAGAGAGAAGAATGAAGCCAGTGATAGACTGTGCTACAGAGACCAGCTTCCCGCAAATGAGAGAGAAGAGAGTGATCAACCAGATCAAAAGCAGCAGAGAGGTCTAAGGAAACCGCCACTGAAAAATCACCACGATCGCATACCACGTGAAGTTCATTATGAAAAGCGAGAAGTACCGTTTCTACACTGTGACCCGGCCCAAAGCCCGACTAACGAGGGTGAAGGAAGTGAGTAGAGTCTCTAAATGGTGAGATAGTGGTGCAAATACCGCTTTCTCCAGGATTTTAGAAAGAAAAGGAAGATTAGATACTGGACGGTAGTGAGCAACTGTCGGATCAAGTGAAGGTTTCTTTAGAATGGGACGGATGAGAGCATGCTTCCGGGTATGGGGGAAAATACCGGTGGAAAGACTGGTATTGGCCAGAGTGAGAATAGAAGGAACAAGGGTTAAAGAGGGAAGAAGTAGCCAGGAAGAGGGGATAGGGTCCAATGCACAGAAGGTTTTCTTGGAAGAGGAGATGTAGTGATAGGATAGAATGAAGACCAGACATGAGATAGCTGTGAAGCAGGAGGAGAGGGATCAGAAATAGGAGGGGGGGGGGGGCAATGGGACAAAGAAAGCCGGAGATCAAGAATCTTATTGTTGAAATAGGTAGCCAACTGATGAACTAATAGCGTGTATTAAAAAAAGCAAGACTATGTACACACAGAAGAAAACCCAAGATTGAATTAATCCTGTGGGGAAAATCTGGATGAAAGGGATTGTACGTACACAGGTGTCCGGATTCCATTTATCCATGGAGCAGAAGTCCAACCTGGATTTTGAAAGCACATGGCATTTGCCTCTCCCAGAAAACTCTGAACCAAATGCAGTCGGCAATGGACAGTATATGTTGTGCATCTTCCCCTGACAGTTTAGGACAGCAGAGAAAGAAGTGAGCACGTTGTAAAAACTACAGGTGTTAACCTAAGAACTACCATAATGGGTCAGATCTAAGGTCCATCAAGGCCAGGCTTATCCCAGAAGTAGCCAGTTCCATGCTCCTTTTCCCCAGGAGTAAGCACTGGTTCCTCCAGGAATTTGTCCAAAACATTTATAAACCCAGCTACAGTACCTGCTTTTACCACATCCTCTGAGTTCCAAAGTTATATGTTGAGAGAAAAAATATTTTCACCTATCCTAACCTATCATGGCTCAGTTATCAGGGTGTATGTTCTGCAACTTATCCCAGGAAAAGGAAGAACCGCAGCTTAAGAACCTCAAAGATACATTATCAGTCACCACAAGGAAGAGAAGGGTAGTGGTGGTTGGTGACTCCCTTCTGATGGGTACTGAAGAGTCCATCTGCCAACCAGATTTGATATCCAGAGAGGTGTGCTGTCTGCCAAGTGCCAAAATCCAAGATGTTGCTGAGACTCATCAAGTCTACTGGTTATTATCCAATGTTGCTCATCTATGTTGGCACAAATGATACTGCTGGGTACCCCTCCAAGCGTATCAAAAGTGACTTCATGGCTCTGGGACAGAGGGTGAAGCACGTAGGTGCGCAGGTGGTGTTCTCTTCAATCCTCCCTGTTGATGGTAAAGGCCAAGGCAGAGTAGCTTGCATCCTGGAGGTGGATGGTGCCATCGAGAGTGTTTTGGTTTTCTGGACCATGGGATGATGTTTCAAGGGCTGCAGAACCGAGATGGGGACCATCTGTCCAAGAAGGGTTGAAGTGTCTTCAGCAGCAGACTGGCTAACCTACTGAAGAGGGCTTTAAACTAGATTTGTTGGGGATGGGTGAAGAAAGCCCCCAGGAAAGTGAAACATTAAATACCTCTGTAGAAATGGGTAAAAGGGACAACATCTGGAAAGCAGTGTGTCTAAATGAAAAATTTCTCTCTGTAATCAAAACAATCCTAATGAATTTTCTCTGCATTTACTAGCTGGATTAAGCTCTCTTAACTGTTATGTGCCTTCGAGTCGGTGTCAGCTCATGGCGACCTTCTGGATAGTTCTAATCTGTGTTCGGCCTTCAGTCAGGCGGCTCACTGACAGAGCAGCACCCATAGCTGCTATTATTGTATCGATCTATCTCATTGCTGGCCTTCTACCTTGCTAAGCATGATGTCTTTCTCTAATGATCTCTCTCTTCACATGATGTGTCCAAAGTATGAAAATCAAAGTCTTGTCATCTGAGCTTCTAAAGAAAGGTTAGGTTTCATCTCTAGTACTGACTGGTTTGTTCTTTGGGCAGTCCATGGTATACACAGTATTCGCCGCCAGCACCATAATTCAAAGGCATCTATTTTCTTCCTGTCTATCTTTTTATTTATTTATTCTTTTCTTTTTCACTTTCCAACTTTTGCATCCATATCATATTGAAAATATCATGGCCTGGACAAGTCGAATCTTTGTATGGAGAGAGACATCTCTGCTCTTGAGAATCTTATCTAGGTCCTTCATAGCCATTCTGCCAAGAGCAATGTGTCTGATTTCTTGATTACTTGTTGCTTCTTTATTGATAGTAGACAACTTTAACCTACTTGGATCAACTATTTCAGTTTCTTCTCCAACGATGAACTTATTGATTTTGCCAGTTGTCAGGATGTTTGTCTTCTTTACATTAAGGTGCATGCCCATTTTAAGACTATGCTCCTTGATCTTGAGAAGCAAATGTTTCAGATCGTCTTCACTTTCAGCCAGTAATGTGGTATCATCAGCATAGAGAAGGTTGTTGATGAGTCTTCACCAATCTTCACACCTTGGTTGTCTTCATACAATCCTGCTTCTCTGATGATTTGTTCTGCATATAAATTAAACAGGTAAGGGGAAAGTATGCAGCCTTGTCGTACACCTTTGCTGATTTTAAACCATTCTGTTTCTCCTTGTTCTGTTTGAACTGTTGCTTCTTGATCAATATATAGATTGTGCAAGAGAATGATCAGGTGTTCTGGTATAACCCATGCTTCTTAATGTGGCCCAGAGTTTTTCTCATGGTTTACACAGTAAAAAGCCTTGCTTTAGTCAATAAAATACATAGATATCCTTTTGGTATTCTTTAGTCTTTTCAAGGATCCATCTCACATCCGCAATGATGTCTCTCGTTCCTCGCCCTTTCCTGAACCCTGCTTGCACTTCAGGTAGTTCTTGTTCCAGGTATTGTTGTAGTCTCTGTTGAATAATCTTCAGTAGAATCTTGGTGGCATGTGGGATCAGAGTGATTGTGCGATAATTTCCACAGTTAGTTGAATCACCGTTCTTTAGTATTGGTATAAACAGATCTTTTCCAGTCAGTTGGCCATGATGTTGTCTTCCAAATTTCCTGGCAGATCCTTGTAAATATGGTAACAGCTGCATCAGGTTGCTGTAATACTTCTATGGGAATGCTATCAATGCCTGGTGCTTTGTTCTTTGATAAGGCTTTCAATGCTGCTTTGACTTCTAATTTCATCACCAATGGTTCCGGATCGTATGGTACAGGTTGAAATTGCTGTTGGTCCACTTGATCTTTATGGTATAATGACTCTGTGTATACTTTCCACCTTTTCTTGATCTTCTCAGCATTATTCAACATAGATCCTTGAGCATCTTGTAATATTCCAATTCAAGGCTAGAATTTTTTTCTTTAACTCTCGTAGCTTTAGAAAAGCCGATCTTGTTGTTCCTCTAATAGTTTCTGGTTCTATTTCCTTGCACACGTCATTGTAGTACTTCTCCTTGTCTTGTCTTGCTGCACGTTGGAAATTTTTATTGAGTTCTGCGATTGCCTCTCTTTCTCCTCTGGCTTTAGCTTCTCTGGGTTTCTGAGCAATTTTCAGAGTTTCTTCCGTCATCCATTTTGGCTGTTTTTGCTTTTTCACCTTTTGTTGAGACTTCTCGCTTTCTTCCAACACAACCTTCTTGATGTCATCCCGTAACTCTTCTGGAGCTCTGTCATTTGTATCTAAAGCGGCAAATCGATTTTGCAGGCAGTCTTTATATTCCGGTGGTATATTCTCAAGGTCATATTTTACTACATTCATGAATGGCTTGCTCTTTTTCAGCTTTAGCTCGAGTTTGCATACTAGTAGTTGGTGATCTGTACCACAGTCAGCTCCAGGCTTTCTTTGTTGATGTTATTGAGCTTTTTCATCATTGACATCCACGGATGTAGTCAATTTGATTTCTGTACAATCCATTGGGTGAAGTCCATGTGTACAGTCGCTGCTTGTGTTGCTGGAAGAAGGTGTTTGAGATGAATAGATCGTTGGTCTTGCAGAATTCTATCAGTCTTTCTCCAGCTTCATTTCTGTTGCCAAGTCCATATTTTCCAACCATTTTGCCTTCTTTTTTGGTGCCAACTTTTCCGTTCCAGTCACCCATGACTATCAGGATATTCTGTTTGACAGAACATGCAATTTCAGCTTGTACTTGTTCATATAACTCATCAACCTCATCCTTTTCTGCAGCTGTTGTTGGGGCATATACTTGAATTATAGTTGTGTTGATGGGCATTCCTCGTAGACGAATAAAAGTTAAGCGTTCGCTGTTTGCATTGTATTTCATTACAGTTCTTGCAGGTTTCTTCTTAATTATAAATGCAACACCATTTCTTCTGTCTTTCATTTCCAGCATAGTAAACCATATGATCATCAGATGCAAAGTGCCCAAAGCCAGTCCATTTCAGTTCACTGACACGCAACAGATCAAGATGTACACGTTTCATTTCATTCTTTTTTTTTATGTTTAACAATTTTATTAATTTCTCAACATCCAAGTAGGACAAGAATGATTAGAAACAAAATGACACAGCAAATAAGTAACATAACAAAGGAATTTAAACACAGGAAAAAGTTGTCGTCAGTTTTAGACCACAATATTAGGAAATCGCCAGGGGCTCCAGGAAAAAATATAAACATAAAGGAAATAAAATAAAACAAACATAAGCAGGGATGGAACTTGTGTCAGCCATGTTAAGTGCAGTGTTCCCGACTATTCCTTCCCTAGCTACCAGAAAATCCAATAACTGACTAGGCTCAAAAAATAGAAAACCTTTTTCTTGATAGGTAATTATACAACAAGAGGGAAACAGTAAAACAAAACTCCCCCTTAGGGAAAGGACCCTAGCTCTAAGACCCAGGACTGAGTTCCTTCCTCAACTGGGTGGCACGTGAAAGATCAGGAAACATATAAACTTCAGAGCCCAAGAAAGGTACATTGAAATTTCTATAAAAAGCCCGAAGAACCAAAGACTTATCTGGCTCCAGAGCCAGGATTACTAGCAAAGTCGTCCTGCCAGTTACTGCGTTCTTGGAAGATTCTCTGGAAGTGGTAAGGTCCCCGGTTCCCTGAAGCGGAATCTCGGAGGCGGAACCACGAGAGCTAGGGCCCAAAGACAAATACTGTGCTCTCACAATGGGAGGCAAATTATCTCCAGGAAGCTTAAGCACCTCCTGGAAATATTTGCGAGCCATCTCTATAGCAGACATAAGAGGAGATTTGGGAAAATTCAATAATCTCAAATTGTTTCTGCGAACTTTATTCTCCAAGATAGCAAAGTTTTCTTTAACTTGGGCTACACACAACCCTCGAAGTTGCTCCAGCTCCGCCTCTACTCTGGTCAAACGTCCAGCCTGTTCCTTCTGGATTCTTTTGGCCTCAGAAACAGAGTTTCTTAAAGAAAGCACTTACAGCACCCACAACAGTCTGTAGGGAAGCATTCATCGTCACCACCGCATCCCACAGTGCATCTAAACTTACTACAGCAGGTTTAACCAAGCCTCCCAGGCCTGGAATCGATCCAAGTCCCGCAACTGCATCTGCTTCATCCCCTATACGGGGAACCGATCTTTTGTGACCTCCAATGGCCACCGCAGCCAGAGCAGAAGAGGAAAATGCATCTATCGCCGCTTTGGAGCCCTCTTCACTCCTTTCAACCAGTGAGCTTGACGGCAAACCGAGAGGTACCTCTCCATCAGCCGGCAATCTACTTCCAGGTTGAGGTGAGGGGGCTCGCTGTTGAGGGGACAGCCAAATCCCGGAAGCACTCGGAGCCGACAAAACCTCAGCCGGAGACGACTCCTGAAACACTGATGAAGACACCGCTCCAACTGCAGTTGAGGCAAACCCACACGCCGCCAAAGTCAGCTGTCCGGCAATGTTGCCTGGGGCCAAGCCCAAGGATAGGCTGGCCTGCTTGCGTTTTCGCCATCCCATCACCTCCAAGGAACCACTAAAACTGCCGGATAGAAGAGGTAGGTGTGGAGCGTCTCAATCGCAGAAACACCCTGCCGCCATCTTGCCCCTGGCAGGTCCCACCATTTCATTCTTGACCACCTTCACCTTCCCTTGGTTCATGCTTCGTATGCTCCATGTCCCAATATGCAAGACATCTTTGCAGCTTCTGACTCTCATTTCATGCACAGCTACATCAGCAGTCGGACGTCCTGAGGGCTTTGATCCAACCACATCATAAATGCTGGCTTTGCTCTGAAAAGTCTTCAGCTCCTTCCCAGTAACCAGTTGAGTTTCTTTGGACCTGGGGGTCTCATCTTTCAGCACTATAGTGCAATTTGTTTTGTTGTGACTATCTATCGGGTTTTCGTGGGAGGATACGGAAGTAGATTGCCAGGCCTTTCTTCTGTACAGTTTAATTCTAGTGTGTTGCCATTGTCACAGAAATGTGTTCCTCCGTTGCCAACACCGTCCCATTCTGCTGCTGCCCAAAAATAAAAACAGTAGTATCTGTAACTCTTCAAGGAACTATTAGTCTAACTTTGGAGTGTCACTGGTGGACTCGGAGATTAAAGTTTTCTAATAATCATGTGCCAGTCTGAGCAACATCTACCTGCCTCAGGGTTGTAAATGCTGGAGCATGAGCTAAACTGAAATCTAGTCACTGACAAAACAACTCGCACTCAAGTGATCCGATTATCTACGTCAGAGGTGTTCTGCATTGTCCGACTTAGAGAGGATGAGTTATCTGATGTTGTGGTTCTATCACATAATTTTGCTCCATCATAAAATGTCAGCAGCAAAGATATTTCTAGTAGTTAAAATTAATCAAAAACAGTTCAATCTGAGAACTTCATAACAAGGGACTAATTGTATAAACCTTTTCCACAGAAAACAGACACTGATTTACATGCAAAAAGAGCTTCTTAAGGAATTAGCTTATGCCTAAATATACAGTACAAGCTAGTGTGCTTATTGCCCTTATTCTTCTTATATTATTTTGTCCTGTATGTTAGTCCCTGCTCAAAGAGCTTACAGTCTAGAAGACAATCTTTTTTTGTGTCTGTACAACACTGCGTATGCTTGGTAGCGCTTTATAAATGCTTAACAATATTATTAGTAATAATAAATGCCCGTGGCATGGAGAATGAGATCTCAGATGTTGAGGCTTTAATGGAAGAGGCTGACTTGGATTTAGTGGTGGTTACAGAAACATGGTTCATAGACAACCATGATTGGGATGTAATAATACCAGGCTATACTTTATTCAGGAAGCGTAGGGTAGGAAGGGGGGAGGGGGTGGCGAGTGGCTCTGTATGTTAAAAATTATATTAAAGCTACAGGGCTTAAAAGGAAGAGAGGAGGCCCTGATCCCCCTCACGTGGTAGAAGTGGACAAAGATTTAATGGAAGACATACAGGAAAGGAGAAGTGCTACTGATAGGTGATTTCCATATGCCTGATGTGGATTGGCACATCCCTGCTGCGGTGTCATCCAGAAGTAAGGAGATAATGGATTCTCTACAGGAAGGACTATTCAGGAAACTGGTAACAGAACCCGCCCGTGATGGGGCCATACTGGACTTGGTGCTTAGCAATGGGGAACGTGTTTCCGATCTTGCAGTAGATCATCTCTCATCCAGTGATCACCAGATGGTGTGGTTCAGTATTAGGACTAGGGCTGACAAAATCCATTCAAAAGCGAGGGTCTTAGACTTTAGGAAAAGCAAATTTGCCAAGATGTGACAAAATCTCAAGGAGTCGTTAGCAGGATGGGAAAAACCTGGGGGATGTAGAAAAACAGTGGGCAAAACTGAAAAGGGATATTTTTAAGGACCATGTTTGTTAGAAAGATAAGGAAAAAGGTCGCTATGGTTCTCAAAAGAAGTTGCTGAAAAGGTGAAGAAAGAGAGGGAGACCTTTAGCAAATACAAGAGATCACAAAGAGAGGAAGACAGGCATCTATATTTATATTAGAGAAGATATAAAAAGAAGACGAAATAGCCAATGCGGTAAAATGGGGGGGGGGGGGGGGGATAAGACATTTTTCAAATATGTTAGTGAGAAGAGGAAGGGCAAAAGTGGTATTGTCAGACTCAAGGGTGAAGGGGAGGAATATGTAGAAATTGATGAGGATAAAGCGGAATTGCTTAACAAATATTTCTGTTCTGTGTTAAGATGAAGGGCTGGGAGCAAGACCTCAGAAAACACCCACCAATAGGAACTGAAGTGACGGAGATCTCAAAAGATTTTCAGAAGATTGTGTTCGTGAGGAACTAGCTAAACTAAAAGTAGACAAAGCAATGCGTTCGGATGGGATACACCCTAGAATACTGAAGGAACTTGGGGACCTTCTAGCGGCTTCACTATCTGATCTTTTCAATGCTTCTTTAGAGTAGGTAGTGGTGCCAGAGGACCGGAGAAAGGCGCATGTGGCCCCTTTGACATTGAGAACTACAGGCCAGTTAGTCTAACCTCTGTGGTTAGTAAATTATTGGAAAGGCTACTAAAAGAGGAACTCGCAGGCCTCCTAGCAAGTAAGGCAATGGAGCCCATCCCTGTCTACCTCAGGGGCAGGGGATTCTATTCCCATTATTTCCTGGTCCCCAAATTTTCGTTCCATCCTAGACCTGTGGAACCTCAACCAGTTCCTGGTGAGGAAGAAGTTCAAGATTCTCTCCTTTGGTACATTGCTGCCATGTCTCCAGCAGGGAGACTGGCTGTGCACCTTGGACTTAAAGGATGAATATACGCACATACTTATCCACCCCTTCCACAGGCTGTACCTTCGCTTTGTGTTTGGCGGAGGACATTGCCAGTACAGCGTGCTCCCCTTTGGGCTGGCCACAGCCCTGTGGGTATTCACCAAGTGCCTGGCAGCCATCACAGCCCACTTCAGGCTCCAGGGGGTCTTCGTCTCACCTATCTGGACGACTGGTTAGTAAAGGGCAGCACCGCCGCGGAAGTGCAACGGGCTGCACAATTCTTGTCCTAAAGCACTTGGGGTTCGTGGTTATCTACTCAAAGTCTCATCTCCAGCCAACTCAAAACCTGGAGTTCATAGGGGCACAGCTGGACATGGTCCAAGCTAGGGCTTTGTGCATGTCACCCCGGATGCCCGCTTGTGGACACGGGCGGCCCAGTGGGCACTCTGCTCTCCATGGTCACAGGGCACCTGTCGGACAAGGGGACTGTCACTGGTCCCCTGGTTGACTCTCAGTTGGTGGCAACACCTCCCGCACCTGCGGGCATGGATGCCTTTCCAGACCCCCACACCACAGAGGATCCTCATGACGAATGCCTCAAAATTGGGGTGGGGAGCCCACTGCGGCGACCTCTGCACTCAGGGCAGTTGGTTGCCGGTGGGGAGCCTCCAACAAATCATCCTCCTGGAGCTCTGGGCTGTTGCCTCAGCCCTCTGGACTTTTAGCCACCATCTACTGGACCAACCAGTACTGGTCCAATCAGATGGCGATGTTCTGTATAAACAAGCAAAGGGGCATGGGGTCATCCCTCCTTTGCCAGGAAGTGGTGAGCATCTGCATTTATGCCAGCAACAACGGGATGCTTCTGCAGGAAGTATACTTCCCCAGGCCAGAACAATGCCCTGGTGGACCGGCTCAGCTACCCACTGGTTATTCTGGTGCTGGAAGCTCCCAAAAATGGATCTCTTTGCCAGCCCAGCTGCCCCTTTTCTGTTCTTGGCAGGCACACCCTGCCAGGGTGGCGGTGGATGCCTTCCTGATCTCATGGGTGGAGGGCCTCCTTTACGTCTTCCCACCCACGCCCCTGATTGCCAAGACCTTCTTCAAGGTCCATTGACAGGGCCACAGTGATCCCAATAGCTCCACAGTGGGCCAGGCAGCCATGGTTTCCCCTACTTCTCCACCTGTCCATGGCACCCCAGGTTCCCCAGGGGTGTGACCCAGGCCTACTGACACAGGTGTTCTTGATGCGCACGGTTGGGCTGCTGAGCAGTTAGCCCTGGTTCCGTTCGTTTTATTTACAGAGGCGGAGGAGGTGCTTCTGGCCTCCCATAAGATCTCCACTCCACGGGCGTACACCTTCAACTGGAGAAGGTTCTCTTTCTGATGCGTGGAGAGGTGGATCAGCCCCTTCTCCTGCTCTGTCCAGCTGGTGCTGGAGTTTCTGCTTCACTTGTCTCAGACAGGTTTGAAGTCTAACTCCGTAAGGTGCACCTCAGTGTGCTGGTGGCGCACCACCATCTAATCGAGGGCAGACCCTTTTCTGAAAAGAAGTGTCTCACTTACTGAGAGATCTCCTCTCGAAGCCCAGTCCGTCCCCCGGTGGCGGAGTGGGACTTGAACATGGAACTCTCAAAGCTTACTGCACCACCATTGAGCCTCTCAGCTCCTGCCACCTTAGGTTTCTCACTTGAAAGGTGGTGTTCCTTATGACGTTCATGTCAGCTCGCCGTGTCAGAAAGCTTCAAGCATTGATGGCGGACACACCATACACTAGGTTCTATAGAAAGAGCGTCTGCTCTGAATTCACCCCAAATTCCTGCCCAAGGTGGTGTCTCTGTTCCACCTTAACCAGTAAGTGTTGCTACTCACCTTCTTTCTGCGACCCCCACGCCAACAGGACGTAGGCTGTCTCCATACACTGGACTGTAAGCGGGTACTTTACTTCTACC
Source organism: Ichthyophis bannanicus (assembly GCA_033557465.1). Classification (NCBI taxonomy): domain Eukaryota; kingdom Metazoa; phylum Chordata; class Amphibia; order Gymnophiona; family Ichthyophiidae; genus Ichthyophis; species Ichthyophis bannanicus. Next base: position 39,660,850 of record CM066051.1, on the reverse strand, counting down.
TGCAGCGCACCCAGGGCCACCACCAGGCTTCTCGGCTCTTTGTCTCCTTTGACCCAGGTCAGATGGGGACAGCGGTCTCTAAACGCACTCTGTCCATCTGGGCAGCAGACTGCATCACCTTTGTTTATGAGCAGGCTGAGCTCTCGCTGGAGCAGCACTATGTCACGGTGCACAGTGTTTGGGCCATGATGGCTTCTGTGTACAAACCTGTGTTCTGTTCTCTTATTGGAAATCTGCCGGGCCGCCACCTGGTCCTTAGTCCATACCTTCGCAGCTCATTACTGCTTGGAGAGGGAGTCCCGTCAGGACAGTGCCTTCGGCCAGGTAGTACTCTGTCATTTTGTTTGGGGTGTAGGCAACTCCTGCCCTCTGGCCCTTGCTCTGTGCTGGCTACCAGTGAACTGGTTCCTCACTGGACACTTGGGTTGCTTGTGGTCCGTTGTCTTCCAACTCAGTTGCTGCTGCCCAAGGCTCACCTTTTTCTGGTCACCCGTGGCTTTTTACAGGTTTTTTCAGTAGTCTGTAGCTGGGGAGTCACATATGTGAGGACTGACTTCCTGCTTGTTCCCGGAGAAAGCATAGTTACTCACCTGTAACACGTGTTCTCTGGGGACAGCAGGAATCAGTCCTCACAACACTCGCTCCTCCCCATGGAGTTGCTTCTTGCTGTTTTTTGCCGTCTTGTGCTATGATAACAAATTGAGGCAAGATGACACTCTTTGGCAGGAAGAGGACATGCGCGGTGTATCTCCCAAAAGCTTTCTTTGAAAGCTGGGGAGAGATTACCACACAGGCGCCGATGTCACCCATATTTATTTCAACAATGTGTCCTATATGGTCTACTTACAGAGCAAAATAATTCCCTAATTGTTAATAAAACGCTCTATTATATCTCTTAGAGCGTGATATTATCTAATCTCAATCGTTGATCTTATTATTCCTTAATGTCTATCTTTTCACTATTGAAATAGTGAATTTAAATTATTTATATCTATAGACGAGATCTCAGACTTTTAAAGACGCCAACTTTCAGACTTATAACATGTCTAGTGATTGTGCGTCGTTTCGCATCAATGATCTCTGTCCTTAAACATTCTTTATATCAAAATTCCTCTTTCTTTATCCAAATATTTTTTCTATTTTTTTTTCTTTTCTTTTACTATTGTTTGAAACGTACAGCAGTGCTTAGCTTATATGTGGCTTCCTCATGCAGTGCTTAGCTTTTATCTGGATTCCCAATGCCATGCCTCAGCGCCTCTCCTGCGTTTCAGGGTTTTTTTCCTTCTTGGCACACTAGCTATAAACACAATTGAAATTTTTAAAAAAATATAATCACGTCTATGCATACTTTAATGACCACTAATAACTGCTATCGATCTGGCAAAAACATCTCGCTACTCCAATGTACTTGTTGGAGTTAACTTTGTTGTTAATGTGCCGTATATGTTATCCGCTCCGTGTCCCACCACCTTTCTTTGAGCTCATCTGCTTCCCGGTTGTATCGCGCATGCGAACTACCGGCTGCATTTTGCCTTTTAAAGGGTGCTGACAATTTCATTACGTTCACCTGCGCGGTTTGAAACTTGCTCACCACCTATGCCTTTTGAAATGTTTTTCAATGTAATACACCTCTTCTAGTTCCCTTTTAACTTCATATACAAGCGCCCCAATCTATTTGGGCATTTAAACCTCCTGGGGTTACAGATTTTAAATTAAATATCCATTTTTGCTCATGGGTCAATAAAACTTGTTCTCTTGATTTACCATTGCCATCACTGATTTGATCTATACAAAAGCATAATAACTCTTCAAACTTATGATTTTGTTTCAAACAATGATCTACTATTGGCACTTCTCTTGTTTTACAATTCAATCAGCTACAATGTTCATTCATTCTTACTTTAAAAGGCCTGATTGTTTCACCTACGTAAATCAATCCACAAGGACATTGGATACAATATACCACATGTTTGGAGTTGCAAGACGTGTTTTTTTTTTTTTCTAAGCTGGTATATTCTGCCATGATATTGGAAATTCATTACTTCCAAAGTGATATCACAAATTCTACAATCTCCACATTTACTATGTCCTGTTGAATCTCCATTTGGTGGAATTGTTAAAGGTCGTAAAGCCACCGGGTTTAATCTTTCTTTTAAATTTTTGTGTTGTTGCCGTACACATCAAATGTTTTTATTTTCCAGACCTGGAATTATTTTCAAAACATTCATATGTTTCTTTATGCTATGTTTAATTTGATAACTATAAGGTGAGTACTTTGTAATTACGTTTACAGTAGTGTCATCCAACCTCTCTCTTCTTTGAGGTTGCAAAAGTAAAAGTAAAGCTTGATTATCAAAAAGTGCCCTTTTATAGGCTTGTCGTATCACACTTTCTGGATAGCCCCTTTTCCGTAAGTTGTTCTTCAGAATTTTTGATTGATTTTTAAAATCTCTATCCTCTGAACAATTCCTCCTGTATCTGATGAATTGGGAAAATGGTAAACTATCCTTTAATTGTGCAGGATGAGCACTGTCATAGTGTAAAAAAGTAGTCCGATCCGTAGCCTTTCTATGGATGGACGTGATCCATCCTGTGTTACTTTTGTTAACCAAAACGTCCAAAAAATACTATGCTACTATTGTTATATGAATGAGTGAATTGTATGTTGGTATCCCTGGTATTTAACCAATCTATAAATTCCATAACATGTCATCTATAAAACGGCACCACATTTTTAAATAAGATTCATAAGGTGATGATGTTATCCACTTTTCTTCATAAGAACTCATAAAAAGATTTGCAATAGACGGTGCACAAGTAGCCCCCATTGCTACCCCTGATATTTGATGATAAATTTCATTGTCAAAACATGAAATAGTTTTGATATACCGCCACCTAGATAAGGTCTTCGTGCTGGGGAGGAGTCTGCTGTCTTGGTACATGTCGGTACCAATGACATAGGAAAATGTGGTAGGGAGGTTCTGGAGGCTAAATTTAGGCTTTTAGGTAGGAAGTTGAAATCCAGAACTTCCAGGGTAGCGTTCTCCGAAATGCTTCCTGTTCCACGCGCAGGACCCAAAAGGCAGGCAGAGCTCCGGAGTCTCAATGCGTGGATGAGACAATGGTGCAGAGATGAGGGTTTTGGATTTGTTAGGCACTGGGGAACATTCTGGGGAAAGGAGGGGCTCTTCCGAAGGGATGGGCCTCAGCTTAACCGGGATGGAACCAGGCTGCTGGCATTAACCTTTAAAAAGGAGATAGAGCAGCTTTTAAACTAGATATTAGGGGAAAGCCGACAGTCGCCCAAGAGTGGATGGTTCGGAAGAATGTATCTTTGAAGGATACTACCAAAAGCAGAGAGGTTCCACAAAAGGGTAAAGTAGCCCAAGTAGACAGAGCTTAAAGATCCTAAATTACCCATGTCTAACAATAGCCAAATTAATATGAATAAAATACATTCTCTAAAATGCTTGTATGCAAATGCTAGAAGTCTAAAAAATAAGATGGGAGAGTTAGAATATATAGCACTAAATGAAAGGTTAGATATGATTGGAATATCAGAGACATGGTGGAAGGAGGACAACCAGTGGGACACTGTGATACCTGGGTACAAACTATATCGTAATGATAGAGCTGATCAAATTGGTGGAGGGGTTGCTCTCTATGTTAGAGAGGGCATTGAGTCAGAAAGGATTAAAGATTTTTGCAGGAAACAAAATCTGCTGTAGAATCTATATGGATTGAAATTCCATGTAAAAGGGGGAAGGCAATGGCAGTGGGGGTGTACTATCGAACACCTGGCCAGAAAGACCAAATGGATGATGAAATGCTCAAAGAAATCAAGGAAGCTAACAAAAGTTACAGCGCAGTAATAATAATGGGTGATTTCAACTACCCCGGTATCGACTGGGTCAGTGTCACGTCAGGACATGCTAGGGAGATAAAGTTCCTAGATGAAATAAATGACTGCTTCTTGGAGCAGCTGGGTCATGAACCAACCAGAGGGGAAGCTATATTAGACCTAATCCTTAGTGGAACACCAGATCTAGTGCAAGAGATAAGGTTGTTGGGGCCACTTGGCAATAGTGATCATAGCATGATCGCCTTTGATTTAATTAGTGGAGGAGGGATAGTAAGGAAATCCACAGTACTACCTTTTAACTTTCGAAAGGGAGACTATGATAAAATAAGGAAAACAGTTAAGAAAAAACTAAAAGGAGCAGTTGCAAAGGTTAAAGACGTACATCAGGCTTGGCTGTTGAAAAATACTATCTTGGAAGCCCAGACCAGCTGTATTCCACGCTTTAAGAAAGGTGGAAGGAAGTCCAAAAAACTGCCAGCATGGTTTAAAGGTGAGGTCAGAGAGGCTGTTGCCAAAAAAGCATCTTTCAGGAAATGGAAAAAAGAGCCAAACGACGAAACCTGGAAACAGCACAAGCACTGGCAAGTCAAATGCAAGGCATTGATAAGGCAGGCAAAGGAAGAATTTGAGAAGAAGCTTGCTGCGGAAGCAAAAAAGGCAAAGTAAAGACCTTTTCAAGTACATTCGTAGCAAAAAACCTCAGAGTCAGTTGGTCCATTAGATGATAAAGGGGTTAAAGGAGCACTAAGAGGCGACAAGGCGATAGCGGAGAGACTGAATGAATTCTTTGCTTCAGTCTTATCTGAGGAAGATGTAGGGATGTTACCCATGACTGAAGTGGTATTTAAAGATACAGAAGAATTGAAGGAAATATCGATACATCGGGAAGATGTATTACAACTATTAGATAAACTGAAGAGTAGCACATCACCTGGGCCAGATGGTATACATCTAAGGGTGTTGAAAGAACTGAAATATGAGATTGCAGACCTGCTATTAGTAATCTGTGAACTTTCATTAAAATCATCTCTAATACCTGAAGATTGGAGGATCGCCAATGTAACACCAATTTTTAAAAAGGGTTCCAGGGGTGATCCGGGAAACTACAGACCGGTGAGCCTGACATCAGTACCGGGAAAAATGGTAGAAACCATCAAAGAATAAAATTACTCAGCATGTAGATAGTCATGACCTAATGGGAGACAGCCAACATGGCTTTAGACAAGGAAGATCTTGTCTTACTAATCTGTTATGTTTTTTTGAAGGAGTGAATAATCAGGTGGACAAAGGTGAGTCGGTTGATATTGTGTATCTGGACTTTCAGAAAGCCTTTGACAAGGTCCCTCATCAGAGACTTTTGGCAAAACTAAAGAGTCATGGGATAGGAGGCATTGTGCTATTGTGGATCAGGAACTGGTTAAAAGGTAAAAAGCAGAGGGTAGGGCTAAATGGCCAATTTTCCCAATGGAGAAAGGTGAATAGTGGTGTACCCCAGGGATCTGTGCTGGGTCTGCTGCTTTTTGACATATTCATAAATGACCTGGAAAGTGGAATAACGAGTGAGGTTATCAAATTTGCAGATGACATAAAACTATTTAAAGTTGTTAAAACCCAAGAGGATTGTGGAAAATTGCAAGAGGATCTTGATAAATTGGAAGACTGGGAATCAAAATGGCAGATGAAATTTAATGTGGACAAGTGCAAGGTTATGCACCTAGGGAAGAACAACCCAAACTATGGTTACACGATGCAAGGTTCCACATTAGGAACCACCACCGAGGAAAAAGATTTAGGCGTCATTGTGGATAACATGTTAAAGCCCTCGGCGCAGTGTGCAGCAGCGGCCAAGAGAGCAAATAGAATGCTAGTTATGATAAGGAAAGGAATGGAAAATAAAACAAAAGATATTATAATGCCTCTATATCGTTCCATGGTGAGACAGCACCTTGAATATTGTGTGCAATTCTGGTCGCCGTATCTTAAAAAGGATATAGCGATTTTAGAAAAGGTTCAGAGAAGAGCCACCAAAATGGTAAAGGGGATGGAAGGATACTCCTATGAAAGGCTAAAAAGGTTAGGACTCTTTAACCTGGAAAAGAGACGGCTGAGGGGAGATATGATAGTCTATAAATTAATGAATGGAGTGGAACGTGTAAACGTAGATCGATTGTTTTACCTTATCAGAATATAGAAAGACTAGGGGACATGCAATGAAGCTACAGGGTAAACTATTTAAGACTAATAAAAGAAAATATTTTTTCACTCAACGTGTAATCAAACTCTGGAATTTGTTACCGGAGGATGTAGTAAAGGCTGTTAGTGTAGCTGGGTTTAAAGGTTTGGACAAGTTCCTGGAGGAAAGGTCCATAAACCATTATTAAGAAGGGACCCAGGATATCAATGCTTGAACCAATACAAGCATTGTGGAACCTGTGTCCCTTGGGGAAACTGCTAGGTACATATGACCTAGATTGGCCACTGTTGAAAACAGAATACTGAGCTTGATGGACCTTGGTCTGACCCAGTATGGCATATCTTATGTTCTTATGTAATTTTGGTTAATTCCAATATAAATGATATATGCTGCGTTGATAGATCTCCCCTACCATTTAAAGATGAAGCCATAATATCATAGATGGCTGCTTGAGGTATACTGGTGTATAAGGCAGTTACGTCTAGCGTAACCAAAATAATATCTACTTCCATTGCACTTGTTTGGTTAATTTCTGTTAAAAAAAAATAATAGGGAAGGTCGTAGGGGAACCTTTCAAGATGGCGGCAGCAGTCTTAGCGGTTTGAGGACGCTTTTCTTCTATGGGCAGGAAACGTAAAGGCAAAACGGGGCCGTTGCCCTCATTGCCCCTGGGAGCCTCGACGCCTGCTACCGCAGTGACTGGTCCTATTGATGCTTACTTACAGCGTTCCGCTCCAAATTCAGTTCCGGGTGGAGAGTGCCGAGCTGCAGTTTCGCCGGAATCGGGTGGTTTGGCATCTGCTTTGGTGACATCTTTCTCCCCTGTGTTGAGTCCTGCGCCGAAGGTCCCACGCAGCTCTCTATTGCCGGAAGGCTTCCTGGAAGTGCTCTCTTCTGCGACGACAGGAGACGGTGTTTCTTCACGAGGGCCAGGAGAGGGAGGGCTGGTGGAGTGCAATCAGCAATCTGGTGGCTTGAGTGTTTCCTTATCAACCTCTGCGAGAATTGGAGGTGTCTCGGCAGAGGGAACAGCTGTTTCTGCGGGACGAGTCGACTTGCTGGTGCCTATGGAGGCTGAAAGTTTGCCTGCTGATTCAGGGTTGACTTTTATATTACAGCGTCCTACTGACTTTACTTTAGAATCAATATGGAATGCTATAGCCTCGTTGGGTGAAGCTTTACTCCCTCAATTTTCTTCTTTGGTTTCTCAGGTGAAATCTGTGACGACCTCTGTTATGGACTTAGAAAGGAGACTTTCAGAAGTTACTGTGACTGTGGGGGGTATACAAAATAGAGTTGTTAATGTGGAGGATCAAGTTGATGTTTTCAAGAGGAATTTTCTGTCAGTACAATATAGAATGGAGCATTTGGATAATCTTTCTCGGGCACATAACTTGCGTGTTGTAAATTTTCCTAGAGTTTCTTCCGTTTCTCCAAGAGATATGTTTCAGGAATATTTGCGTGAAATATTGGGGGTTTCTCCTGAATTAATGCCCCCTTTGGTTAAGATTTATTACCTCCCTAAGGGGAAGAGAATACCTGGTGGGGCCCTAGGGGTTGGCTTGGGTCAAGAGGAAGACCTGAATATTACGGATCTGATAGAGAATTCTGGGCTTAACTCTCAGGAATCTTCCACTTTACTTATTACATTTGCTCTATTGTCGGATAAAGAGTGGATGTTGAGGTTATTTTTTAGGAAAAGGAAGCTTCCCTTTAGGGGCATGGCTGTCCGTATGTACCCTGATTTGGCTCGTGACACTCAAAGACGCAGGGAGTTCCTCCTGCTTCGGTCTGGAGTCTTACAGCTGGGAGGGCTTTTCTTCCTTAAACACCCTTGTAAATGCCTGGTGAGATACCAGGCGGTTTCCTATATTTTTTATGAACCCTCTCAGCTGGTAGCCTTCATTAGTGCTAAGCGGCCAGACTCTATAAGTGACCCTCCTTAAACTCACAATATAAATTGTTCTGAATTTGACTGCTGTCTTGTTTCTTACACATTTGGTTTAGTTTAATGTTAATAAGAGTTCCCCTTGTATGTTGGGCTAGTGGGGTTGGCATTCATGTATTAATTTCTTATTGGTCACGGGACTTGTAGTAGAGCCGTGTATATTTTCTATTTTGTTATTTGTTCTGTTTTTCTTTTTGTCAACCTGTTTCCGCAGGAAAGAATTATTTTTTCTTTCTTGATTATATTGTAAAATTTCATAAATAAAAAAAAATAAATAAATAATAGGTAGTATCCCTGATGTATGATGGTATCTCTTTTATTAACGGTCTTAAATATGAATCTATGTATATTGACAAAGGTTCCAAAATTGTGCCTCTTTTGGACACTATAGGTCTATCTGGTGGATCAGATGTATTCTTGTGTATTTTTGGCACCAAATATAATTTGGCTACTGTTGGTCCTGGTTCGTTCAAAAAATTCCATTCTTTCTTTGTAATCAATTTTTCTACTAAATGTGGAAATTGTAGAATTTGTGATATCACTTTGGAAGTAATGAATTTCCAATATCATGGCAGAATGTACCAGCTTAGAAAAAAAATGTCTTGCAACTCCGACCATGTGGTATATTGTATCCAATGCCCTTGTGGATTGATTTACGTAGGTAAAACAATCAGACCTTTTAAAGTAAGAATGAATGAACATCGTAGCCGACTGAATTGTAAAACAAGAGAAGCGCCAATAGTAGATCATTGTTTGAAACAAAATCATAAATTTGAAGAGTTATTATGCTTTTGTATAGATCAAATCAGTGATGGCAATAATAGTAAATCAAGAGAACAGGTTTTGACCTTTTGAGCAAAAATGGATATTTAATTTACAATCTGTAACCCCAGGAGGTTTAAATGCCCAAATAGATTGGGGCGTTTGTATATGAAGTTAAAAGGGAACTAGAAGAGGTGTATTACATTGAAAAACATTTCAAAAGGCATAGGTGGTGAGCAAGTTTCAAACCGCGCAGGTGAACGTGATGGATTTGTCAGCACCCTTTAAAAAGCAAAATGCAGCCGGTAGTTTGCATGCGCGATACAACCGGGAAGCAGATGAGCTCAAAGAAATGTGGTGGGACACGGAGCGGATAACATATACGGCACATTAACAACAAAGGTAACTCCAACAAGTACATTGGAGTAGCGAGATGTTTTTGCCAGATCGATAGCAGTTATTAGTAGTCATTAAAGTATGCATAGACGTGATTACATTTTTTAAAGTTTTCAGTTGTATTTATAGCTAGTGTGCCAAGAAGGGAAAAAACCCCTGAAACGCAGGAGAGGCGCTGAGGCATGGCGTCGGGGAATCCGGATAAAAGCTAAGCACTGCATGAGGAAGCCACATATAAGCTAAGCACTGCTGTACGTTTCAAACAATAGTAAAAGAAAAGAAAACAAAATAGAAAAAATATTTGGATAAAGAAACATGAATTTTGATATAAAGAATGTTTAAGGACAGAGATCATTGATGCGAAACGACGCACAATCACTAGACATGGTATAAGTCTGAAAGTTGGCGTCTTTAAAAGTTTGAGATCTCGTCTATAGATATAAATATTTAAAATTCATTATTTCAATAGTGAAAAGATAGACATTAAGGAATAATAAGATCAACGATTGATATTGAGATTAGATAACATCACGCTCTAAGAGATATAATAGAGCGTTTTATTAACAATTAGACCCATATTTATTTAGCAAGTTTTCTATACTGCCACAGAAGTTTACATATAACAGAACATGATCTTACATTGAACAAGGGATTATAACCTAGAGGGTTATATGGCGAATTCTATTTGTGTAACACGTTAATATTTACAAGGGATTCAGTATTTACACTGTGAGGACTGATTCCTGCTGTCCCTAGAGAACACCTGTTACAGGTGAGTAACAACGCTGTCTTGTCTTCCTAAGATGTTTGTGGTGGGTTTTTTGTTGTTTTTTTAAAGTTGTGTATAAACAGGTAGTCAGAGGTGAGCCGGTAGATACAGTGTACCTGGATTTTCAGAAAGCCTTTGATAAGGCTTTCCCTCATGAGAGACTCTTGGCCAAATTAAAAAGTCGTGGGATAAGAGGCAGTGTACTACTGTGGATCAGGAACTGGTTAAAAGATAGAAAGCAGGGCTAAATGGCCAATTTTCTCCATGGAGAAAGGTGAATAGTGGAGCACCCCAGGGATCTGTGCTGAGTCTGCTGCTTTTTGATGTATTCATAAATGACCTGGAAAGGGGAATAACAAGTGAGGTGATCAAATATGCAGGTGACTCAAAATTATTCATAGTTGTTAAGACGCAAGAGGATTGTGAAAAATTGCAAGAGGACCTTGATAAATTTGAAGACTGGATTTTCATATAGCAGATGAAATTTAATATGGACAAGTGTAAAGTTATGCACCTAGGAAAGAACAACCCAAACTACGGTTACATGATCCAAGGATCTACATTAGTTACCATCACCTAGGAAAAAGATGTAGGTGTCGTCATGGATAATATGTTGAAAGCCTTTGTCCAGTGTGCAGGGTTGGCCAATAAAGCAAATAGAATGCTAGGTATCATAAGGAAAGGAATGGAAAATAAAACAAAGGATATTTATAATGCTTCTGTATCGTTCCATGGTGCGACCGCACCTTGAATATTGTGTGCAATTCTGGTCCCCGTATCTTAAAAAGGATATAGCGTTATTAGAAAAGGTACAGAGAAGAGCTACCAAAATGGTAAAGGGGATGGAAGCATAAGCCTATGAGGAAAAGCTTACAGTAAAAGGTTTGGGTTTTTCAACTCTGAAAAGAGACGGCTGAGTGGAGACGATAAAGGGCTATAAATTAATGAATGGAATGGAACGGGTAAATGTTTGCACCATCAAAAAGTAGAAAGACTAGAGGATATGCAGTCAAGCTACATAACCCTTTTAAGACTAATAAGAGAAAATATTTTTTCACACAACGGGTAATCAAACTCTGCAATTCGTTACAGGAGGATGTAGTAAAAACTGTTAGTGTAGCTGGATTTAAAAAAGTTTGGACAAGTTCCTGGAGGAAAAGTCCATAAACCATTATTAAAAAGGACCCATGAAATCCACTGCTTGCCCCAGGGCGAGCTTTGTGAAAGCTGTGGACTTTGGGTACCTGTAAGGTACTTGTAACCTGGATTGGAAACAGGATACTGGGCTTGATGGACCTTGGTCTGACCCAGTATGGCATTTCTTATGTTCTTAACTTTTCATCACAGTATCTATTCATCCTGTCCAGGCAGATAATAGTTTATCCCAACCTCTATTTTCTTCCACTGCACACATGGAATTTCTAGCCATAAAAATTCAGTGACACGTTTTTGTTTCGTGCAGAACCTTTATCCCCTTTGACTCAATGCTCTCTTTAATATATAGCACCACCCTTCCACCAATCTGACCCATCCTATCATTGTAATATAATTTATACTCTGGTATCACAATGTCCCATAGGTTATAATTATCCTTCTTCCATCAGATCTCTGAGATGCCTATCATATCTAACACTCCCATCTTATTTCTTTATATGTTTTGCATTTATATAGAGACATTTCCTGGCATGTTTGTTTACAACCTTCATAGCAGTTAACTTGTTCTGCTCCTTATTTAAAGGCATTGGGGCTACTTTAGCCATTATTGCAACCTTTTGGGATGTCTTAACTTCACTGTTTTGATGGTATCCTTCAAAGATGCTTTACTCTGCGCTCCTGAGCAATTGTCTATTTTCCCCCAGGTTCTACCTTAAAAGCTGCTCTTTCTACTTTCTAAACATTAACATTAGCATCCTGGTATCACCTGGTTAAGGTGAAACCCATCTTTATGGAATAGATTTCCCCCTTCCCCAGGACGTAGTCCAGTTTCTAACAAATCTAAAACCCTTGTCTCTGTACCATCATCTCATCCACACATTGAGACTCCGGAGCTCTACCTGGCTTTTGTTTCCTGCATGTAGAATAGCAAGCATTCTTGAGGCTGCCAACTTGGAGGTCCTGGATTTCAGCTTTCTACTTAAAAGCCTAAATTTGGCTTCAGAACCTCCCTCCCATATTTTTCTATGTCGTTAGTACCAGTATATCCTAGGACAGCAGGCTCTTTCCCCAGTACTGTCTAAAATCCTGTCTAATTTATGTATAAGTTGTACCAGCTTTGCACCAGGCAGGCAAGTGACCAAGCGATCTTCTCGCCCACTAGCTACCCAGCTATCTGCATGCCTAATGATCAACTCACAAACTAAAATAGTTGTCTTAATCTTTTCCTCGTGGGCAAGAGCTCTTGGTGACGCATCCTCAGTGTGATAGGATGTTGCATCCTCTGGAATGCAAGTCTGGCTACAAGATCACTTCCTGCCACATCAAGGATAAGCTCACCTTCCAGGTAAATATTTCCTCCAAGACAGCACAGAGGCTGCCAGATTGTAGGTGGAACTTCTCTACTATGTCCTTTAAGGTTTCCTTTGTGTACTTCCCTATCTGCTTTATCTCTTTCAAGATGGCTATTCTAGCCTCCAGAGATCAGACTCGTTCTCTGAGATCCAGGAGCTTTTTGCACTGAGTGCACACATATGACTGACCTCTCACCAGCTGGAAGATAATCGTACATATCACATTTCATGCAAAAACTGGATAGCCACCCCCCCCCCCCCCCCCTTTTCACTTACTGGAGTGCTGTCTGCATCTTTGTAGTTATGAGTTGTTTAGAGTTGTGAAGGGAGTAGGAATACTCAGACTAAAATGAAGGCTTTCAGAATATTTTTTGTATATTATCTGCTTATCTGCTAATATTTTGTGTGTTCTCCCCATGGAACTGCTAATGTATTAAGGGTTACAATATCTCATGATGACATATTTCCTCTTTCTTCTCTTTTCTATTCAGGCATTCACTGAGGCAGGAGGTTGTGCATTGTGATTCTCCACGGTTATTCCCGCCCCAGGTGGAAGCTTTCACAGTAAAGCAGAGGCACAGACTTAGAGTCCAAGAAACCTGTCAGGAAAATGGCTGCTCGTATTTCTTATCAAGTAAGATGTTTACTGGTTCTCTTCCTCCTTCCCCCTCACAATGACTGGTCTTGCCTGTGATGCAGGTAGGACTCGCTGTGCAGTGTCTTTCTGTTTCATTTCAGGCCTCGGTGACCTTCAACGATGTGGCAGTTTATTTCTCCCAGGAAGAGTGGCACTTGCTGGATGAGTGGCAGAAGAGGCTTTACAAGGAGGTCATGAAGGAGATTCATAACGTCTTAATTTCATTAGGTAAGGAACCTTTGCTTTTGAACTTTACTTGTGTTGAGTTAGATTTTTCTGTCACTTAACTTCTTTCCTTCTTCCAGGGTACACCATCATCAATCCGAATGTTTTATTCCGAATTAAAGATGGCGACCGGCCTTCCAAGGAAGGAAGACGGGAGAGAATCCATCGAAGGGACAAACTGAATGGAGCAGCAGGAGGTAAGTACAGATGCCATAAAACGTTGGTTGTGACCACCCATTTCCCTTTTGCATATGCCACATGCAGGCATGGGTGGGGAGGGAATAATGCAGAGACATGGTAACATAAATATCATGCCCCAAGGGACATGGTAACATAGCCCAAGATTGACTCTTTCCGTACCATGGAACAGCACTTGCCCATGGCGCCATTTGGCTCCATGGCATTATTAGGATGGTAGAGCATGTTTTTGGAAAGAAAGCCTTCCATATCGTCCCTCCAGTCAACATGTGTGGGTTATCTCCCTTCACCAGCAGCTGGAGACTGAGCATGCCATGTCTTGATGCCACATAGGCACTCTGCCCGCCCACCAAGACCTCAGTATACTCTGTCTCCAGCAGCTGGTAAGCTTGTCTGTGTAGTCTGGACTCCACTGAAGGGCTTTTGAAAAAATAAGAGGAAAGGATATATAAACCAAAGATCAGAACAGTTAAACTACAGGCATAGCTACTGCAAAAAAGAGAAAAAAAAAAGACCAAAGGCGAGCTGTCTGGCTAGTGAAACACTGATCCTTTGAATAGAAGGTACATTCCTGCCAGCATAACAAACCCTGTGTCGGGGCCTTAGGAGACCGGGATCATTAAGTTGGTCTGGTCTGGCCTTTGGGGAGCTACCTGGTGGTTTCAGGTCCCTCTCCCTTAGTGCTGCCTACATTGGTCTGAACGATTAGTCTCCTCTCAGCGATTCAGGTCTGTGTACCTTTTTCTTTCAAGCCACATGAAAAAACGAAAATAAACAAAATCAAACTTAGACAGAGCGCACTCTTTTCTTCTTGTCTTCTGTTTTGGACTGGTTTTCTCGGGGCAAGCAAGTTGTTAGGGAACTCAATCGCTTCTTCGGCAGCTCCTACCCTCTGTCTCCTGTCATTTTCAGGGTTTTGACATGCCGGTGGGGAAACAGCCTTGTGCGGCAGCCATAGAGGCATGCTATCCTCAAAGGGGTTTTACCGAGGATGCAAGCGGAGACTCACTCTGCCAAAGAATCCTTTTCTTGGCAAACTGTTTCGGGGGGATGATTCGGTGGCAAAAGCAGAGGCGCTGCAAACATTACAGGCTTCCTCCTCAATCCTCGAGCCCATGGTTTTGGCGAGAACAGCAGCCATTTCACAATGCTCCCACCTCGCAGCTCCTTCAGCGACAGCTAGGCAAGACTCCCTTTTCAATCTCCTAATGCTTTGGGGAGTCAGGAGGGGTTGTTTTCTCCTCCTCCGTTGCCTTTTTCCCTGGATTTTATCCTGCTCCTCCATCATGCTTACTGCCTGAAAGTAAGGGGTGGGGGATGCAGGATGCAGGCAGGCAGAGGCAGCTCAGAAGAGGGGGCCCCTAGAATCACAGCAGACTGGACTTGGGGAAACCCTCTGACAAAATGCAGACACCCGGAGGATGACCTCTGGGATAAAGCCAGAAGACCTCTCAAACAAGCCATTATATGACCAATAGTCAAAGATGCATCTCTCAACCTGAACGACCCAGCTGCCTATAGGCCAATCTCCAGCTTACCCTTCATCTCTAAAATAATAAAAAAAACTAATTAAAGACAACTTCAGGGCCACCTCGATCAACATGCTCCATTAGACCAACATCAACATGGATTCAGACCCAACCATGGCAGTGAAACGCTTCTATTATCACTACTCAACAGCATTATAAAAGGGATAGACAATACAGGAACAGGATATATCCTCATCTTTATGAAATGTGGTACAGTCAAATCAAAGTCCTTCCCTATAAACCAAGGAGTCCCTCAAGGATCATCACTCTATGCAATTCTGTTTAACATCTACATAAAACCAATATACGAAGTGATAAAAAAACCCACAAAATACAATATAAAATATATGCTGATGACATCATGGTATAAGCTCCTATAGAAATACTCAACCCAGACCTCCTCGAATATAACAGCATGCGTAGAAGACATGATCAACTGGCTTAATAACAACCTAACAATAAATTACAAAAAGACAGAGGCACTCTTCATTACTAGGGACACAACATTTACCCCAGTACAATCAATCAAAATACAACAAAAACATATAACAGTGAGAAAAGAAGTTAAATACCTGGGAGTCATAATAGATCAAAGCTTAAACATGCAACCACACATTGCAAAAACAGCAAATGCCTACTACAAGATGAAGACAATAAGAAGACTAAAACCATTTCTAGACCATGATCACTTCGGACCATCTGCCAAGCAATAATCACTCCAACGCTCGACTATTGCAATTCTTTATATCAAGGTCTCCCAAAGCAAACTACACTACCACTCCAACTGGTGCAGAGCACTGCAGCTCGCCTAATCACAGGAACAGATATACACGACCACATCACACCAATGCTTAATAAAATACACTGGCTTCCAATCCAATCCCGTATTAGATACAAATCAACCTTAATCATATTGAAGATCATTCACCAACTATCAGCATACACCTTACAAGACACTATAACAAGAGACACAATGAAGCGAAGGGGATCCTGGAGGGATTTGTGCTATGCCCTAGAGTTGGCGCGGCCCCTTGCGGATGTGTTTGTCCCCTTGCAAGGCTCCAACCAAGGTAATGGCATTGCACGAGGCGCTACAACAGCTTCAGCAGTTAGAGGTGCCATCTGACCGATGCAAGTTAGATCAATGCTCCATCTACTTCATGGTTCCCAAAAAGGAGGGCATGTTCTGCCCCATATTGGATCTAAATCATGTAAACAGAGCGTTGCCAGTTCTACGCTTCAATATGGAAACTCTCTGCTCATTGTGTGGTGGTGGTGGTCAGGAAAGGTGAGTTCCTCAAGGCACTTGGTCTCATGGAAGCGTATCTGCATATCCCGATCCACCCAGAACATTAAATATTTATGCGCTTTGCGATCCCCATAGACCATTTTCAATTCAGGGCACTGCCTTTCAGATTGGTCATGGCCCCACGAATATTCACCATAGTCATGTCTGGTAGTGGTGTGGCCCTGCGACGCAAAGGGGTTCTGGTGCATCCGTACCTAGACAACTGGTTGATGCATGCAAAGTCAGCCGAGAAAAGCCACAGAGCAACCTAAAGAGTAGTCAACTGTCTCCAAAACCTGGGTTGGGTAGTTAATTTGGCAAAAAACTGTTTACATCCATCCCAGGATCCAGTATATCTGGGGGCTTGGTTCTGAACAGACAAGGGTCTGGTCCCCTTGCCCAGCAACATGGTGCAGAAGTTGCAGAGCCAGATAAGTCACGTTCTACCAATGATAGTGTCAGGCCGTAGGTACTATCTTCAGATCGTGGGGTCGATGGCAGCCATGATCGAGCTGATCCCTTGAATGAGAACTCGCATGCAGCCCTTGCAGAGAGCACTCCTATCGCATTGGTCTCCGGAGAGGCATGAACTGTCAAAGAGGCTAGTCTGCCTGTTGATTTACCAGAGTAGCACTGCAGTGATGGCTAGTATCGCAGAACCTCTTGGCGGGCATGCTGCTGGAACCGCCCATGTAGGTGCCGCTGACAATGGATGCAAGACTCGCCAGGTGGGGAGCGCACTGCAAAGTTCAGGTCATGCAGGATCATTGGAACCAGGAGAACTCATGATCCATCAACTGTTTGGAGATGAGGGCGGGGTTTTGTAGCCCTACGATATTTTCAACCCCGTCTACAAGGGAGAGCAGTGAAGGTGTTCTCAGACAACGCCACCAGGCTGCACAAGCAGTGTCATCTTAGAGGACAAGGTTGGAGCTATCCTTGTCTGGGCGGAGGCAAATCTCCAGGCCCTCTTGGCAGCTCACATAGCCAAAAATGAAAAGTGCATGCCAACTTTCTCAGTCACTATCAGCTGGATCTGGGGGAGTGGTCCCTTGATCCAGCGATCTTTGACCACATAGTCTGGCGCTGGGGCGACCCAGTCATGGATCTGATGGCGACAACCCACAACACAAGGTGTCCCGCTTCTTCAGCAGGAGGAGAGAATGGATGTCCGAGGGTCTGTAGGCCCTGGTCCAAGTTTGACCCATGGATGGGATCCTATATGTTTCTACCTTGGGCCCTCATTTCATTCCAGATGGGTCATTCTGATCGTGCCAGACTGGCCGCACAGACCATGGTATGCGGATCTGATCCAGCTAACGGTGGACACGCCTTGCGCCTGCTTGCGCAGACAACTCTGCTATTCCCAAGGGCTTATTCTCATGCCTCAGGTGGAACGATTCTTGCTTATGGCCTGACTCTTGAATGGGCTCGGCTGAGGAAGAAGCTTTATTCACCTTCGGTGACTGCAACCTTGTTGAAGGCGCGTAGGCGCTCCACTTTGCTATCTTATATACAAGTCTGGCGAGTTTTTGATGTTCAGAGGGACCGCCGGCTTTTGTCGGTGTCTTTACCTGAGATCCTTGCCTTTTCTGTAGGCCAGACTGGAGAAGGGCCTGGCTTACAATTCATTGTGGGTCCAAGTACCGACTCTCACCTGCTATCAAGGGTGGGTAAATGGTGCATCGCTGGCTGCCCATCTAGACATCATTTGTTTCCTCTGGGTGGTCAAACAGGTTAGGACCCAGTACATGCTCTGGTTCCACCATGGGACCTGAAACTGGTGCTCTCGACTCTGATGGAACCACCCTTTTGAGCCTTTGGGTACTTCTAGCTGAAGGATTTGATGCCAAAGACAGTCTTTCTGGTGGCCATCTGTTCTGCCAGACAGATTTCAAAATTTCAGGCCTTATCCTGTCGGGAGCTCTTTTTGATGTTAGCACGGGAGAAAGTGGTTTTGAGGCCTGTTCCATCTTTTCTACCAAAGGCGGTTTTGGTATTTCATCTTAATCAGCCGGTCACACTCCTGGTTTTTCTGAACCACAGGAATACAGTTGAGGATCTTCAGCTACATTTGCTGGACATCCAGAGGGTGCTCCACAAGTATCTGAAGAGAGCCATTTCCTTTCGTAAATTGGATCATTTGTTTGTCCTTTCCGGCCTGCCTCGTAAAGGGGAGACAGCATTGAAGGCCTCGGTGGCCCGCTTGCTCCGGGAGGCCATTACCTCTGCCTACTTGCTCTGCTGCAAGCCCCTGCAAAGGCTTGCGTGCCCACTCCACTAGGGCTCAAGCGGCTTCTCGGGCAGAATGTGCGCTTGTGCCTTCCATGGATATTTGTAGGGTGGTGGCATGGTCCTCGATACATACCTTTGTGCACCACTACCGGTTGGACGTTTAAGCCACAGATGATGTGCAGTTTGGTTCCGCGGTGGTGTGCTAGCTATGCTCACAGGACCCTCCCGTGTTTAGTACTGCTATGGTACATCCCTCATGCCTGGACTGGACTGGAGGGACAATATGGAAGGTGAAATTAGAAATTACCTTCTGATTTGCTTTTCTTGAGTCCCTCCAGTCCAGTCCAGGACTCTCCCTTCTGCTTCAGCATTTTTCGTCTCGAGCCAAGATAAAGAAGAATAGCTTCTACCGTTCGGTACCGGGTCGTTCTCAGTGCAGTTCTGGTGATTCGGGACTCTTGGGCCTTTCAAGGGTGTAACTCACAAGGATGGGTTGTGTAGACCATTAAAAAAACCAAACAAAGAAAACGGATTGTTGATTATGGGGGCTAACAGCTTACATGTGTTAATGTTTTGGTTGATGCAGATGACTGTTTTTAATTGTTGCTCTTGGAGTCTGCTTTGTCAATAGTATACTTGTCTTAGTGGGCGGGCAGAGTGCCTATGTAGTGTGACATAATCAAGACCTGACATGCTTAGTCTCCAGCTGCTTGTGAGGGGAGAGAACCCACGTGCCTGGACAGGACTGGAGGGACTCAAGGAAAGTAAATTAGCAGGTAAGGTCTAATTTCACTATATGCCCTGGGTGCTGTGCAGGATTTCCAAAAATACACATGACAGATGGAAATGATTGTCAAAGTAACCTAATGTAAGTCTGTGGTAGTGTGTTTAAACATGCAAATCCTCTGGTCCTCTAGCCATATCTTATGGCAGCTTTGTGCCGTAGACATGGCAGATATATATATATTTTTTTTCACCTCTCTTAAAGTAGGAGTGACCAGCCAGCTCCATTTTTCCATGAGAGGTGATCCAGTCCTGGTTGCCTCCCTCTTTCTTCCCTCCCCCCTCCCCTTTTCAGATTTTCCACGTCAGCGACGAGATGGCTTTATGCGCGTCTTTCTGAAGTTTCGACCCTGCGCAGAGAATCTGGGTAGTGTTTGACTAAAGGGCCGTGTTTCATCCTTCCTTTTTGTCATTTGCCCGTGTTCTGACAGGATGCAGCTTTCTGAACCCTGACCTTTTACTTCGAGTTGGGCAGAATACAGAGCAGCACCCCTTGGATTATCGGGCCACCGTGGAGGCGCAGAACGGCAAGAATCCCACCGAAGGTAGGACGTGAAAACCCTTATGAGATTGTGATATTCAGATACTTGAAAGGGATGACCAATGCAGAAGCATTTTCCAATAGGAAGTTCTTGAACATGGGGTCCGGAGAAGAGACTCCAATTCCGAGTCACTGTTGGAGGTATTTCTTTGCGGAGAGGGTGGTGGGTACACAGAGCGTTCACCCAAGAGGAGGTTGTAAATATGGGGCTTGTGATGCTAAACCACCTCTTGGTTTTTAGCGGCCCCATGGCATGCAAGGAACTTAAGATCTGGTTTCCCCCTTAGGCAAAACCCAGAAGAGTAAAGGTCTCTGTATGCCACAGAGGTAAAAGCATTGAGGTGGGGGAGGGGAACGGAGCCCACCAGCAACCCAAGTGCAGGGCCGCAGGCTGTCTGTCCTCCTTGAAAGGGAATGAACAGGGAAATTCAGACGGCTTCCACCACACCTGCTTGCCTTGCCCCTCAAGAAAATGAAGTGGGCATGCAGTTTTGGGAAAACATCCAGAGGGTATCGTCTGCTCCCCATAAGTCCCCTCTTGTCTGTTGGAAAGTTGAAAGGAAAGTAACCAAAAAATGTGCGACTTTTCAAAAAAACAAATTCCGCTTCTGTTTTATGAGCAGTGGGCCCCTCACCCCACTTAGTGTGTCCAGCCAGGCGGTGCTCAGCTTTTTATGGAGATTTATTTATTTATTTATTTTTTATTTATTTAACGGTCTTTTCTATACCGCCCCTTCCAGAGATCAGGGGCGGTTTACATTGAACATTAAACAGAACAATTGTATACTTCTGTATACATTTACAAGGAACATTATGCTTTAACTATATACAGGTGAGCTTACAGGGAACATATTTTGAACATATTTTGAACAACATTTTGAACATATTTTGAACATTAACTATAACAGAGCTTTTCAAACTATTTACAAGTTATATACATGGAGCCAAATTCAATTCTCATTGGCCCGCTCTTTCTGCCTAGCACAAACTTGCCAGTGGCCCTCTGGCATGGGGCCCTTGGTGTCTCTCGTCTCCATCTTCCACTCCGGGTTTGCTTCTTTGGAAATTGAAGGCTCCTGCCCTCCATCTTCCACTGACCCTTGCACCCTCCCCTCCCTAGCAGCTCGTCTTACCTGCAGGAGGAGGAGTCCGTGAGGAGGATCGTGGCTGCTCCACGATCTGGCCCAGCTTCCTGCCTGTCTACCCAGAACCTCTAGAAGGGAAAAATTAGCCCTGCACTCTGCTCTTTCTCCCTACAGTAGCGTTCCCAGTCATCACGTCCATCCTCTCAGTAAATGTGAAGGAGGAACCCGACCCCCGAGCCATTGACCAGGCTGGCCCGCAGAAAATCCTGGACAGCGGCGATCCTCCAGAAGGTAAGTTGGAAGCATTTTGAAAGGCGCAGAAGGTGAGCCAATTTGCTTCTGTAGGCTAGGCCTGGTGTTTCGACAGATGCTGGGCGTGCTTACATATAGGAGCGCCTATGGGACTCTGCACTTTGTCTTAAGCTGGAACAGTGCTTCCCACTCCCATGCAGCCTTTCCTGATGGCTAGTGCCCTTTCTGGAGAAACCAAATGTGAATAAATGCCTATAAAGTGTGTTTCTATATTGTTTTGCTAGACAGTCCAGACAAGTGAGTTATGTTCTACCAGCAGACTGGTGGAGACAAAGAACCAATGAAAAGCCCGGGTTTCAATGACATCACTCCCGTGCCTCTATTCACCTCAGCCACCAGAGGTCCCTTCAGTATTTCTTTGTTTCCAGCAGATGATGGATGAATTTTCTCCTCTCTGAAGATTTGAGAGGAAAAGATTGATTTAAAACGCTTGTGAACAATAGCCTGCGGGTTGATCTTTCACTAGAGCGTGACGTACGAGGCTCCACAAGACTGCAATCTTTTTGGTAGCCATAGGAGGGGGGATAATTGGTTCAGCTCTGCACTCTTACCCTGGATAAGAGCCTGTTGAGTAGCCAGAAGTTGGAAGGATCTGGAAGAGTACAACTGCCTCACACAATCTCAGCGCCCCCTCCCTCCTCCTTTGTTTCCCCCCTGCTCTCTCTCGAAAATTGCAGAAGGCCCTTGGAGGGGTCTGCCTGTTAGCCACCTTAAACGCAGTGCTGTAAAGCCAGAGAAACACTTGGGGAGTAGAGCTGAGCACAGCACACGTTTTAGATCTGGGGCTCTCAGGGGGTTAGTACCAAGGCTTGACCTTGTCACTGTCCTTGTTGGGGGCTCCCTATTTCATCTAATTGGGATACAATCGGGATAGACCACTAGTGACCATTGGCGTGGTGTGGGGATTTCCCGCTGTTTTCTGCACGCGTTTGTCATGCACACAACAGGAAAGAAATACTATCGTGCGGTCCTAACGTGCATCTGCCCAAACAGCTCCAACGTGTTTTTCCTTATCGTTCCTCCAGTTCAATCCCATTACCTGAGGGTAATCATGCCCCACCAGCAGCTTGGAGACTGAGCATGTCATGTTTTCATGACATCACCCCATATAGGAATTTGGTACCTCCCAACAGCTTCTAGTAGCTCAGTCTCGAAGCAGCTGGAGTGGCTTGATTCCCTAGGATTCACTGAAGGAACAACTGGGAACTGCAACTATTAAAGGGTTTCTTCATTTATTTAGTTTTATTGGCCTTTATAGATTTGACTTGAATTGGTGGTGTTTGAGTGACCACAGAGCACAGACAGGAGGGAGGCTCAGTACCCGCTACTTAAGACAGCAAGAAGCTTGCCGGGGCCGGTAAGGAGCTGCCGACGACTACGGATCCCAGTAGCAGGGTGAGGAGGACTCTGCATACTACAGAGGGCCAGTCACTCTCCCACCTGATGCGTCAGCAGGGCTGGGCGGGCTGTGCATCGGAGTGGCGGTACAAGAATCAGGCGGCAGTGTTTTGTTTTCTTTGTTAAAGCGGCCGGCTTGCGTGAACTCGCTGAGGGTCGGGGTGTGGAGCTAGGGCAAGGACCATCAGAATTGCAGCGGTGTGTTGCCGCGTGGCGCGGCCTGGTTCCTCTCTCACCCGCAGAGTGCGGGAAGGGAAGCCATTTTGAAGGGAGCAAGGTGAGAGCACTAGCAGTCCCAGGCTTCCATTGGGGGTAGGGACAACCTTGCAGGCAATGGGGATTGCACCCGTTGCTTTTTCTTTTGCCCTAGAGCCCCTCCGTTTCTGGTGTTGAGTTAAAAAAAGAAAAAAAAAAAAAAGAAAAAGGGAACTTTGGAAACAGTAAGCGGATCAGACGGCCCAACATGCCCTCCAAGACAGTGTGTCTCGCTTGTGGGTTGTGAAGGGGTTCTGTTGCGGCTGTGAGGCCGAATCTCGATCGGCAGAGGCAGACTTGAAAGAGGAATGCTCTGATAAGGCACAGGTGGCTGGGGGTGGCATCGCGAAGCGTCTAGCCTTCTGCGGTGTACGTTTCGCCTGCACCTAGGGCAGGGAGCACAGCGATAGTGGAAGGCAGTGGCGCTCTGGTCCCTCCCATGAAGAGTCTTAAGAGTAAAGATAAGAGAGCAGGGAGAGATTTCTCCTCTAGGAGCGAACAACTAGAAGCCCTCTCGGGAGTTGTCTCGAATTCATTCTCCTCATGCATAAGTCATTTTGTTTGAGGCAGTGTGGGGGAGAGGAACCGCTGGATACTCCATCAAAGGCCCGAAAGCAGGTGGCTACAGGTAGACCCACGGAGGTAGAGCAGAGGGGGAGCCAGGACTGAGCTGGCTAAGATTGGAGGATGACCTGTGGGAGGAAATGGGGTCTCTCCCTTCTGAAGAGCCGAAGGACCAGGAGGCCGAAGCAGAGGCCGAATCTGACTTTGAGGAAGATGAGATCCCCCAGGGAGACGGCTCGCATATTGTCCGGGTCTTCCCTAGGGAGGAATTACCAGATCTGATAGCTCATTCCTCAAAGGCTCTTAATGTCCACACAGATGCCCCCTCAGAGGAGGAACCGCTGGAAGATCCACTATTTCAGGCAGTGAGGACAATGCAGAGGGGTTTTCCACTATACTGGGTCATCCAGCAGATGATTCAGGGTAAATGGGATGTTCCGGAGACCGCTCTCAAGCGTATGCCAACAATAGGCCGGCTTTACCCACTGCCAGGAGCCAGAGAAGTAGTTGTTGCGTGTACCCAAATTGGATGCGGCCTCCGCACTGACGAAAAAGACCATGATCCCCGTAGAAGGGGGGTCAGTGCTTAGGGATGTCCAAGACAGAAAGATGGAGACCCTCCTTTAGCAGGCGTTCAGTATTAATGCACTGTCCTTGCAGGCGTATATCTGTGGCACCTTTGTTGCCAGGGCATGCTTATGCTGGGCGCAAGGAATTTTGGAGACTTCAGGAGAGTCTCAGCCTCATCTGCCGGAGGCGGCCAAGTTGGAATCTGGTACCCTTTCTTGGCAGATGCCTTTTACAATCTGATCAGGTGCTTGTCTAAGGGCATGGCCTCGTTGGTCACTGCAAGGCACTATTTGTGGCTGCAAAACTGGTCTGCAGATGTATCCTCCAAGTCTCGGCTCAGTAAGCTCCCATTTCGAGGTAAGGTATTATTTGGAGAGGACCTTGAGAAGTTGGTGAAGGATCTGGGATAGTCCAAAGGAGGACTGCTTCCTGTGGATAAGCAGAAGTCAGTTAGGTCCTCGGGCCCCGGGGTGGGGACAACAGAGAGACTTTAGGCGATTCCAAACAGTGAGATTCATGCTGTACCAAAGAGGACTTTTTTCCCTCGAGGGGGCAGACTTTTTGTGGATTTAGAGGTTCTGGCAAAGGTTTCTACCCCTCTTCGGCCTCGGCCCCCAAGAAGCCTTAATGAAGGGCTGATGGGCTAGGCTGTTCTGGTGTTTGTAAGAGGTCAGCTGCAGTACTTTTATGCTGCCTGGACTCGGATCACTTCCAACCAGTGGGTACTCAAGATCGTCAGATGGCTACTCCTTGGAGCTTGCGAAGCCAATCCGGGAGGCCTTCATCAATGTGCCATGCAGGACACGCAGCAAGCGCCAGGCCATCCTACAAACTCGCCAACGGCTGCAGGCATTGTGGGCAGTATTGCAAGTGCCACCAGACCAAAGCAGAAGTGGTCGATACTCCATATACTTAGTGGTCCCCAAGAAGGAGGGGTCCTTCAGACCCATTTTGGCCCTAAAACACATGAATCTGTCTGCGGATGCTGCATTTCAGGATGGAAATGCTTCAGTTGGTCATAGTGGCGGTAAGAGCAGGGGCGTTAGTAATTTCTCTCGCGCTCACAGAGGCTTACCTTCATGTTGCCATTCATACAGAACATCAGCAGTACCTGTGGTTTGTGGTCCCAGTGGGCCACTTTTGTTTCAGGTGCTGCCCTTCGGGTTGGCCATGGCGCCTCGAACTTTCACCAAGGTAACAGTGGTAGTGGTGGTGGCACTCCGCCAGGAAAGCATTTTGGTACATCCCTATCTCGATGATTGGCTCGTTTGAGCGAAGTCCAGAGAGGAAAGCGAGCGGGCCATGGCATGACTCATCGAGTTTCTTCAGGAACTAGGATGGCTAGTCAATTTCGCCAAAAGTCATCTGCAACCGTTTCAGGACTTGGAGTACTTGGGGGCTCAGTTCCAGACCGACATAGGTTGGGTGTCGTTGCCAGTGAATCGTGTAGGCAAGGTGCAGGATCAGATACAAAAATTCCTTTGGATGAAAGCACCAACGGTGTGGCATTACCTGCATATCTTGGGTGACATGGCCATTGCAGAGGGCTTTGTTGCGGTGATGGTCACGCAGTACCATCTGTTCTCATGGCAGTTGCCCTGTCCGGGGGAGGTTTGAGAATCCCTTCAGTGGTGGCTTCAGCCCAGCAAACTGCTGGTGGGAATGCCCCTGGAGACACCTCGTTTTGTTCCACTGACAACAGGCTCCAGTTTGTTGGGCTGGGGTGCTCATTGTGAAGCTCAGATAGCACAGGGCCTCTGATCATCATAGAACACGTGGTCCATCAATCTCCTGGAGTTAAGGGCGGTATTTCTCGTCCTGCAGCAGTTTCTAACCTTTCTCACGGGAAAGGTGGTGAGAGTGTTTGCGAACAATGCCACCATGGTGGCTTACATCAGTCGGCAGGGTGGTACAGGTAATGCGGCTCTGGAGAGTGAGATTGGCCCATTGATGGTCAGGGCAGAGGACAACCTGGTAGCACTTTTGACACACATGGCGGGTAAGGAGAGTGCATCTGGACCCAGGAGAATGGATGCTAGATGCAGTGTTTGTGCAGTTGGTGTGGTGAGGTGGTTGGGACCCTTGATCATGGATTTGATGGAAACCTTCAAGTCAGTGAAGGTGTCCTGGTTTTACAGCAGACAAAGGGAACGCATGTCGGAAGGTCTCTATGCACTGGTGCAACCCTGGCCCTTGGAGGGGCTACTTTGTGTTCCCTCCCTGGGTGCTCATAGGTTGAGTGATGCAAAGCATTCCGGCCCACACGGGGCTGGTGATGCTCATTGCTCCGGATTGGCTGAGACGGCCCTGGTATGCCGATCTGGTTCTCCTGATAGTCGAGCGTCAATCTGCTCTTGCAGGGCCCCATTTTAATGCCTCAGGTGGATCGATTTTCGCTTACAGTATGGCTCTTGAGAGGACTCAGTTGAGTCAGCAGGGGTATTCGGCTCCCGAGGTGGCAAAGTTGCTGAAGGCTCAGCAGAAATCAACGTCACTGGCGTATATCCAGGTCTGGAGAGATTTCGAGGGTTGGTGCCTGGATAGAAAGAGTTCACCCTGAAGGCAACAATTCCGGAGATCCTGGCTTTTTTGCAGACTGATCTGGACAAGGAGTAGGTATGTAGTTCCTTATGGGTACAGCTGGCAGCCATCTCCTGTTATCAGGGCAGAGTCAAAGGGATCCCTCTGGGGACTCTCCCAGATATCATGCATTTTCTTAGGGCGGTGAAACACATTCGCGTCCCACCCACCATATGGTCAGTGGTGCCATCTTGGGATCTGAATCAATTGTCTGCTGACGCAGGTCCCCTTTGAACCCTTGAGTGGCTATTCCTTGAAGGACCTAATGATAAAAAACTTCTTTTTGATGGCTATTTGCTTCGCAAGGAGAATCTCGGAGCTGCAAGCACTGTCCTGCCAAGCTCCCTTTCTGATCATGTCGAGAGAAAGAGTGGTGGTGTGCCTTGTGCCATCCTTTCTGCCCAAGGTCCTCTCAGTTTTTCACCTTTAATCAGTCCGTGACACTTCCGGTATTCTCGGGAGCTAGGGGAACGGTGGATGACCCCCTTCTGCATCAGCTGGATGTTCAGTGAGTTCTGCGCAGGTACTTAGACGACTGTGCCCTTTAAAAAATCAGATTGTTTGTGCTATTTGATGGACCACACAAATACAAATCCAGCCGCAAATAAGATATCTAGGCGTCATCATTGATCAAGCTCTCACCTTCAAACAACAAATCAACAAAACCGCTGGGATAATATTCCACAAAGCTAAAACTATCCAACGACTCAGGCCCCTCCTAGAACCTCACGACTTTAGGACAGTGATGCAAGCTGTGACACTCCCTCATCTAGATTTCTGCAACATAATCTATCATGGACTTCCTGCCTCGCACACCAACCCACTCCGTACTGCCTTAAACACCACAGCAAGGATTATTCAAAATAAAAAAAAACGGGAGCACATCACCCCAATCCTAAGAGACCTTCACCTCCTTCCACTGCAAGCAAGAATCAAGTACAAAGCCATCTTACTCATCCACAAAACTATCCACCAAACACGGAACACCTCACTACACTCATTACTACCTCGACCATCCCACAACAGACCAACCAGACATTCCTCCAATAACTCTATCGTTGTCCCCCACAAAAGAACCAAATCTACACAACGGACCTGCAACAGAGCATTCGAACTTTATGCTCCATCCCTCTGGAACTCTCTACCAAACCACATCAAGAACAACAACGACATCACATCATTTAAGAAACAGCTAAAGACAATCCTATTCCGTGAACATCTTTCAACGGAAACACCACCATGACCTCGCACTTAGATTTTAGCAGAAGTAAATCATGTCCATGTCCACCCATAATCATTAATTGTTGACCCTGGTGATGGCCCCATCCTAAAAGAAATTACCCCTCCCTATGTTACATGTTACACCGCTTTGACCCGGTGAAAAGCGGGATATAAATGCAGTTAAATAAATGCAGTTAAATAAGGGGGAAGCACCTTCCAAGACCTCTTATTTTGTGTTTGGTGAAGGAGGTGATCTCCTCGGCCTACCTCCTAAGGTGGAGGAGCTTGCCCCAAGGTTTACAAGCTCATTCTATCATGGCGCAAGCAGCATCCTGGGAGGAGTTTAGTTTGGTGCCATCTCTGAATATTTGTAGGGCGGCGACTTGGTCCTCTCTGCACTCATTTGTGAAGCATTACTGTCTGGATGTACAGGCAGCGTCTGACTCACGACTTGGCTTGGCGGTGCATCAGGCTAGGTTTGCAGGCCCCTCCCAAAGTTAGTACTGCTATGATACATCCCTCAGGTAACGGAACTGGACTGGAGGAATGATAAGGAAGGTGAAATTACTTACCTGCTAATTGATGTTCCTTGAGTTACTCCAATCCATTCCCATACCCTCCCTGGTTGGGGTGCCAAATTCTTTAGCATTCCTGACCCTGAAGAATATCATCTATAAAGTTGTGGTACAGAGTCGGGTGCAGCAGTAAAAGTAAACTTCAGCAGAAGAATGCAAAAAAACCCAAAACAAATGAAAGAAGATAAGCAGAGCGCATGCATGTATTTGAGCATGGCTAGGAAACCTAGGAGGGTAGCCAGAGTGACGGGTCTCCTGTGGATCTCCTTGCCAGTGGTTGTGACAGGTGAGGATTTCTGTCCCCCTCTTGGGGGGAGGGGGGGGGGGTTGTAGCTGCCTCCTTAAAGAGTTTTTTTCGTTTGAATATAAACATGTTCTTATTTGTTGCTCCTGCGAGTTTGCTTTGTCAATAGGTTACTGGAGATGTACAAAGCAGATTACAAAAATTAATTTAAAAAACAATTCAATCACGTATAGATGAAAAATTTGCTCTACAATCATGTCTTTAGAGCTTTTCGAAAATGGACATAATCCACAAGATCCCTAATCACAAAAGGTAACTCATTCCACAGTTTTGGTACTGCACCAGAAAAACATCTATCTCTAATCCTCTTTTGCTGAAGGCCGAGGGCAATACTAATGTACAGTGAGTCGCAGAATGTCAAGATCTAGCCAAAGAATAGAGTATCAACCTATTGGATAAATAAATAGGGCCTAACTTATGAATAACTTTAAAAACCAAGGATAGAACCTTAAACAAAACTCGTGTTTCTGTTGACAACCAATGAAGGTTTAACAATAAAGGGGTAACTCTCTCCTTTGTGTGATCAACTTTGCAAAAATATTTTGAATCTGTTGTAATTTATGTAGTAATGGTTTAGGCATTCTCAAAAATAATCAAATTACAATAGTCCAGATGACTCAGGACTATTGGCTGGACCACCATCCGAAAATCTTGTGGCCTTAACACTGATCGCAGTTGCCTCACCAACTTCAACTTAAACCACAGCTTATTTTGTATATATTGTACATATGATTCAAGAGTCAAATCAGAATCTATAATAACGCCCAGAGTATGCACCTCAGATGATATCTCAACTCTTTGTCCCATAAGTTGAACAAACTTAATTTCATCTGCAATCCTAGTTTTCCCCAATCATAAAACCTCAGTTTTCCCTAACTTCAAGCTTAATTTAGAGTGTTTTTCCTGTAATCAGTTCCTCAAAACACAAAGAACAGATCCGAATTGGGCCAACAAAACCTGGGAAGAATAGAATAGAGCATCATCAACATATATACCTCTGGGGAAAACACAGCTTCCTAATATGCTGTGCTAAAGGATTGAAATAGATATTAAATAACAAGGGAGATAACGGCGACCCCTGAGGCATGCCTGTTATACAGGAAAAAACTTTAGAAACTTTCCCATTAAACTCCACTTTAGTCAAAAAGAATCGCACCATCCTCCAGGAACAAGCAGGAAGTCAGTCCTCACATATGCGCGACGGCACCAACTGAGCCTGTGCGGATCCTCTACCCAGCTTTCAAAGAAAGCCATTGGGAGTTACACCATGCATGCATGATCACCTTCCTGCCCAAAGGTGCCATCTCGCCTCTGTCTTTTTTCCGTGGAGCCCTGCAGATGTGCTATCTGTGCACTCCGGACATAATTGATTTTTTTTCAGACCGTTCTTCGGTGTTTTTCTTCTCTCGATTGCATCGGTTCAATCACCTTCCTCAGCCCGAGTCTTCTGCCTCTTATTGTAGTTTTCATTTGGGTAATTTTTTTTAATTTTCGTCTTTTCTTGTTTTGGCCCATGGGTTTTTCTGTTCGTGGCCTCGCTGGTGGAGATGTCGGAGTTTAATCTCACGGGTCTCGTTTTTCCCGCTATGTGTTCGACCAGAGGTTTCAAGCAGTGTGGTAAGAACTGCACTATATCCCATAGGAACCACCACAGTATCCACATCAAATACCTCGGGGCAGACCATGATGTGTCTTCCTGCCCACTTTGCCTCCTTCCAGGTCCTAGGCAACATCAGGAATGCGAAAGGCAGCAGGGGGAGCTGTTTTGTTGATCTGGCTTGGGTTTGGCATTGGGGGGCGGAATCCCTGCTTTCGATGCCGGCATCGGGTGACTCAACATTGTTTGCCCAGGCTCGATCAGAGCTTAAGAGGTCATCGGGTGTCAGAGTTGTCCTCGGAGGATTTCCCTCGTGCATCAAAGGCTTCATCGAAGCTGATGTCAAGGGCCGACCTGAGCACGGGGAGTAAGTTTGCTGTGATCCAGCCGCAGAGCCCTCAACTTGTCGCGGGGGATGACAAGCGAGAACAACCATTGAAGCAGCCCCAGATAGATGAGTCTCCTGTGGTGTTGAGGGATTGTTGCGGTTCCATTGACTCCATCTCCATTTGGGATTCCCCTGTCAGGGATCCAACACCAGCCTCGACTTCCTTGGGGCCGGTGCAGGCTGCAGAGCCGTCTGGCATTGAGGCCAATAGGGCAGCCCTGGAGCACGGTTTCTCTGCATTCCTAGAGGCGCAGCGGAGCCCAACTCCAGCTCGCTCTGGGTCGTCAGCGCCCCTCATGGGGACTTCTCTGAGGACTTCTCCTGAGGATTCTCCTCCCATCCTTGAGAGGTTGACTTGAAGTCGCTGCAGGACCTCTGATGCCAGGAGTCGTTAACGCTGGGTCGATCCAGTGACCATGAGGTGCTTGCTGATTCCTCTGACCCAGTTCCCTTCTCGCTTAGAGCTTGGCTCTTGTAAGGAGACAGCTAGCACATAAGAGTTATTCTCCAGAGGTGGTCCCAACTCTTCTCAGAGCCTAGAGGAGGTCTACCAAGCTAGCATACCTGCAGATCACTCCTGAGGCGTGCCATGCTGCCATCTCTGTTGGCCTTTCTACAGGATGGCCTGGAGAAGGGCCTTTCCTTTCCTTTAGCTCCCTGAATGTTCAGGTAGCAACTTTGGCCTGTTTCTGAGGTTTGGTGGCTGGTAAGTCTCTAACCTTGCACCCGGACGTCTCACACTTTCTACAGAGGGTTCGGCATCTGCATCCTCCCCTCGGGTCTGTGATCTGTTCCTGAGATCTATGTCTGGTGCTCAGGGTCCCGATGGTGGCACTCTTTAAGCTGTTAAAGCATGCTACTTTAAAGGCTTTGGCGCTCAACATGGTCTTCTTGGTTGCAGTATGATGTTCTGCAAGGCGGATTTTCAAGCTGTAGGTTCTGTCTTGCTGAGATCCTTTATCTTTCTTTTTCAAGGAGGCCATATTCATTTGGCCAGTGCCTTCCTTCCTTGCCTAAGGTGCTTTCTCTCTTTCACGTGAACCAGGTGGTATACCTGCCCTCCTTCTCTAAGGAGTAGTGTCTGTGGAAGGATAAGGATCTTCACCTTGTGATTGTACGAAGGGTGTCTCCGGTACTTGAAGGTTACTGCTTCCTTTCATAAGTTCAACCTTTTTTGTGCAGTTTGCTGGCCCACGCAAGGGTGACGCAGCGGCTAAGTCAACTCTGGGGTGCTGGATTAAGGAGGCCTTTGCCTCGGTGTATCTATTACGAAACTGTCTGGTTCTGTAGGGTTCAAACTTTGCCCACCCTTTCTACCCAAGCACAGTCGTCCTCATGGGAAGAGTGGAGCTCAGTAGCTCCAGCAAACTCTTGTCGGACAGCAACGTGGGCTTCACTTTCCCCTTTTGTCAATCATTGCTGCTTGGATATCCATGCAAGGGCAGACACTGCCTTTGACTCAATGGTTTTGCGAGCTGCTGTGTCATCTTCCCGCCCAATTCTAGCTTTGGTATATCCCACGTCTGGCAAGACGATCTGGAAGGTGACATTTTACTTACCAGTTAATGTCCTTTCCTTGAGCTCTGCTAGATCAGTCCAGAGGCTGCCTCTGGAATTTATTGCTCTCTTCTGCTGCAGTTCCCATGGGTTCACTCTGATTTTTATACTTGGCTCTGCAGGTTCATCATCTACTGTCAGCCTTATGTTTTTTATGTTTTCCTGTACGTAGTTCTTTATTGTTGATTACTCGTTGTTGCCCATGGTTGAGGTTATGTGAGGCTTGCCATGTTTTTCCCATATGCTTTGTGACGAATACTGAAGGGACATCTGGTGGCTGAGGCGAGTAGCAGCATGAAACTGATGTCATTGAAACCTGGGCTTTTCATTGGTTCTTTGTCTCAACCAATCTGCTGGTAGGGGAACACAACTAAGTTGTCTGGACTGGTCTAGCAGGACTCGAGGAAAGGACATTAACCGGTAAGTAAAATGTCACTACTTAAGGACAGCTGTGTTTTCTAATAGATAAAGAAGGAAACAGGGACATCACTTTTTTTTTTTTTTAAACAGAAGGCCTGGTTTTCAATCCAGAACTGTCCCTCTGGATTAAGCAGGAAGACGAGGAATGTTTCAATATGGGTGATTTGGAAAGGAGGGAAATGGTTAAGAACCCAGCAGTTACTCAACTGAGAACAGGTAATGATACTTTGACCCTCTGGGTGATGTGTAGACAGGAGCCCTGCACTTTCCAGGCCCTGTGCAGCTTCATTTGTTCCCCCCTCCCCTTCTCCAGATCTTTTGATTTCTTCCCGAGTCCATTTCCATGACCGTTGTGGATCCCCACTGAGGGAAACAGCCAACCGTCTCCCACATCCTTCCTGGTAGTACTCGTTGCAGTTACCCAGCATCAGAGTTGCCAGGAGGCACTTGCTGCCCTAAGCCAATACTGTCCCAGTGTCCCAGCATGGTGTTAGGGATGCTTCTCTCGGTCACTGTTCCATTTTAACTGTACTTCTCTTCATGATACCATACCTAAGACTTCTAGTTGAAGGCCTGGGAGCACTGACTGATGCCATTTTTTAATATGCTACTACGAAAATCCAACTAGAGTCCATTGGGAACCCATATTTTTCATGTTTATCTTTCTTCACAACCTGAACTAGAACTAATACCGAGATTCTCCATTCGTTTTGCAACAGATTATGCACCCAACCATGAAACAATGCTGCAGGAATCGTCGAAACCCTGCATGGACAGATCCAGCTGGAACACGTCTTCCCCAGCACTCCCAATGCCACGGTTTTTCCCATCAGTGCAAAATCGAACTGCGGTCGGCATCCCTCGTCGCCCGTCCTGGAGGCAGACTAACCTCGCCAGGCGCAGAGCGGCCCCACCGGGTGACGGTCTGCTGACTATCGACAAGCTCCAGTACTCCTGGTCCTCGCAGAGGGGCTACAAGGGGGATCGGCCGCATAAGTGCATGGAATGCGAGAAGAGCTTCGGCAAGCACTCGCATCTCATCCAGCACCAGCGCACGCACACGGGCGAACGGCCCTACAAGTGCAGGGAGTGCGCCAAGTGTTTCAGCCATAGCTCTAACCTCTTCCGCCACCAGCGGCTTCACGCCAGGGACACCAACAAGCTCCTGATGGCTGCCCAGTTGGCAGGCGTGGCAAATCCACTGAGATGTCTATAGGGGACGAGCCCTCCCCTCCCTGATTTCAGATTTTTGTAAAAGTTTGTTTTTAACTGTTGCCATATTTCCAAGTGGTCCTTTGAGTGGGGGGAAGAGGAGGAAGGGGAGGGCAGATTCTGCTTTCATTATGAGACATCCTGCGTTTTGTGAGAAACAGGAGAGAGATGTATTTGCAACCAAATCAAACAGCACATCAGAGAACATGTTAGCAGAAAGTTAACCCCACCAACTTCTTTGAGTAACTTTTAACCTTATGGACTTCAGCCTGAGATCCTTCTTTTGAATTTGAACTTTTTATCTCCCTTCTGCCATCCTTACCTGGCCGAAGAGTGGACGGGGCTGGGCATCCTTTTAGCACTTTTACATAGGGGGATATCTGTTGAGCACCTCTTAGTCACTGCGCTATCCCTTTCTAATGATGCATTAAGGAAAATGAGTGTATCTACAGCCTGTATTCACAGTTTGCTGTAGTTCAGGACCTTCTGTAGCCGGACTGTGGGTGTGAAGAAGTATCCTGGGCTGTCCTGAAAGTGTAAATCATTATCTTTATAAAAGCTGTCATCAGGCTTACCCATCCGTTTTTTAATTTTTGGCTGCAAACTCAGCTCAGGTTTGTAAGTTCATTCAGTCACTTCACCAAAAATTGTTATTAAAAATGGCCTTGGAGAGAAGTTTGAAAGGGTTTGGGGAGGGGGTTAGGATTAGTTCTATTCTTTTTGGGTACTGAAAGAGAAAACCCTTCTAACTCTATTTGTTTTCCAGAGATTGGAGAGAGTGCATCCATTGCTCCAAGATTTAATTTCGTACAATTTGAAGTGTAGAGATGGGGAATAGGATTTCACAGAAGCAGATCTGTGTACATTTGTCCAGTAATAGCCTGCAGTACCAGTACTACCCACAGAGTGTCAATATTAAATATTAATTAAGAAGCTTCAATACCCAACAGTGGCCACACAGTCTGTAAATATAATGGATGTAGCTAACACTACTTATTCCCAGGATTGCTGTAGTCCTGCAATGTTATGCCTGTGACAAGAGCCACAAAATTCCTTCCTTGCTGGTTCCCCCTGGGGGATGAAAGGACATAGGAGCAGGCTTGGGGGAGCAGCAACTGATGAGAGCAGTTGATTGTTGTCGTGTGTGGATATTTGCTTCCCCTTTTCTGAATGGCCAGCGGAAGGGCTTAAAATGCCGCAGTGCTTTGAATAGTGTTCTCTCTCGCTACCTGAGACCCACGTCAGGGTTTGAGCTGTGTGGTGGAAATCTGGAGAGACATCTCAGGCAGCAGAGAATGTATTCATTCATCTAATAACTCAAATATAGCATCAGCAGCTGTCAGGTAACCTAAGCGGAGGAACTTACAGGGCCTGACAATGTCCTTTTTGTATCCGTAATCCCTAAAAGCATCTCGAACCAGGACTTGTAGCAAACAAGAGTTTTAAGAATCTGGTGGATTTTTACTTTTAAAAGCATTTCTTTTCTCAGAGATAGTGACAGTTTCTGTTCTCGGTGGATCCCTCGATTCCCAGATTGCTGCAAAAGCCATTCCTATATTTTAATGTGCCTTTTTGGCAGGAATTCAGTCATCCATTTCGTGTTTTATTTTATGACGCCTGGATCCTCTTCGCCAGTGGTTTCTCTCTCTGAGTTCATTACTTTTAGATGAGTTTGAACTTCATTTGTAGGACAAGGTATTTTGGGTAATGATCTTTCTTGATATTGAAATTGTGTTGAAGAGAATTTTGTTTTGGAGTTCATAGGTTATAATATGTGCAGGCAACATAGATTGGTGGACTTGCAAGTTCTTTCTAATTGGGCCAGTGATATCTAATACAACTGAGACGACTACTGTGTTTTGCCATCACATTTTTCTTTCGTCTCCAATTTGCATCTCTTCATGTTCTAGGGTCTTTTATCTCCTGCATTTGTACAGAATAGTCACATGGTACTAGAGTTGCAAATTGTCTCCAGATGCGCCCGATAGGCTTGATCTAGTCCTGGGTTTAACCCACTGCATGCAGGGATTTGTAGTCTTGCTTTTTTTATGCAGTGTACTAGAGAAATCAGAACTATATGATCCCTGCATGCAGTGGAGTAAATCCAGAACTGGATCAAGCTTGTTGGGCGCATCCGGAGCCAGTTGTCAGCCCTGCTTGGTACTGATATTTCTGTTACTAACCGCTTTTCTTGTGTTTTTATCCTTTTACCACTATTTCCCAGCATCGCGCTTTGTTATGGGTTAAAAAGGGAATGTCCCAGGTGATTGCAGCTTCATTTTATGCAATTCTTTTAGGGTCTCTGTTTTTCCCATACATGAAGTTGGTGTTTGCACAGTTTTCAGTGGATAAGCCTTACAAACTTATTGTGCCTTTCGGTCTACAGGCTTTCTCGCATCAGCAAGAACCGGCCGGCAATGAGATGTATACCCATTTCCAGTTCTGTGCTACACAATCCACATTTGTCAGTTTTTAACAGGTCTTTTTCTGTGCTAGCTGCAAACCATCTTCACTGTAGTCTACTGCTACGTGCTGTCATAATCTCTCATCTTTAGGTTTAAATGTTTCCATCTTCAAGCATTTTAGTGTCGGATTTTGGTTTATTTGTGGTTACGGAAGAAATTCTTTGTATTCTCCGGGAACAAGCAGGAAGTCACTCCTCACATATGGGTGACGTCGGCGCCAACGGAGCCTGTGCGGAAGCATCTCCCCAGCTTTCAAGGAAAGCCTTTGGGAGATGCACCTCGCATGCGTGGTCCCCTTCCCGCCCAAGGGTGCCATATTGCCTCGGTCTCCTTTTTTCCACGGAGCCCTTCGGACAATGTCCTTTTTTCCCCCCGAAAAAAGTTAGATTTTCTTTTATAGTTAAATTTTGTGAGGTTTGCATACCGGTTCCTTCCCTTCCCTGAACCAGCTCGCCTCTGCGTCGCTCCTCATGTTTATCTATCCATTTTCCTTTTTTCATTGAGGTCTGTTTCGACTGGTGTTTGCACCCTTTTTCAGCCAAAGGCCTCGGACCCCTGCTCGGAGGCAGGGACCCCCTTTTTCTGATGGCCTCAAGTGGCTTCAAAGAATGTGACCGATGTGGAAAAGTCATGTCACTTACCGATCCACATGACAGGCTCAGGGACAGGATGCACATGACCCATCAGCTGGCAGACTCCCTCGGATGGTATCAGAATTCAGGTCACCTTCAGGCTGAGATGCCCTTCCAGGCACCCATTCCCCAGAAAGTCCTCACCATGGATGCCTCACTAATGGGATGGGGGCGCATTGTGACAGCCTCCAGACACAAGGCTGCTGGTCCCAGAGGGAATCCGAAATGCAGATCAACCTTCTAGAAATCGGGGCCATATTCTGGCCCTCAAGACTTTCTGCCACCAGCTACAGCACCACACGGTGTTGATCTAGACCAACAATCGGGTCACAATGTTCTATGTGAACAAAGGGGGGAATGGGGTTGTACCCCCTCTGCCAGGAGGCGGTAGCCCTCTGCTGTTATGCCACATGCAGCGGGATGCTCCTGAGAGGGGTCTACCTCCTGGGTCAGGACAATATCTTGGCGGACAAGCAGAACAGTGTACTCCAGCCGCACAAGTGACACCTGGACCTAGCGGTGGTCTCAAGGCTGTTCTGGCTCTGGGGCGTCCCAGTGATGGACCTGTTCACCACCAGCCCAGACAACGCGCATTTGCCCCATTTCTGCTTCTGTCGACCTTGCTCGTCTTAGGTAGCGGTGGATGCATTTCTTATCCCATGGTTGGGAGGCGGCCTATACACCTTCCCCTCCCCCCCTCAACACCACTGATAGCCAAGACCCTGTTCAAGGCTCAACGCAACAGACTGTCGCTAGTGCTGATAGCCCCTCGGTGGCTCCTCTCCTTATTGACAGTACCACCAATTCCCCTGGACTGAGCCCCAGGACTGCTCTCGCAGGAGCAGGACACTCTCTCCTACACCCCAACCTGGGATCCATAAGATATGCCATACTGGGTCAGACCAAGGTCCATCAAGCCCAGTATTCTGTTTCCAACAGTGGCCAAACTAGGTCATATGTACCTAGCAGTTTCCCCAAGAGACACAAGTTCCACAATGCTTGTACTGGGTCAAGCATTGATATCTTCGGTCACTTCTTAATAATGGTTTATGGACCTTTCCTCCAGGAACTTGTCCAAACCTTTTTTAAACCCAGCTACACTAACAGCCTTTACTACATCCTCCGGTAACAAATTCCAGAGTTTGATTACACGTTGAGTGAAAAATATTTTCTTTTGTTGGTCTTAAATAGTTTACCCTGTAGCTTCATTGCATGTCCCCTAGTCTTTCTATATTCTGATAACGTAAACAATCGATCTACGTTTACCCGTTCCATTCCGTTCATTAATTTATAGACTTCTATCATATCTCCCCTCAGCCGTCTCTTTTCCAGTTTTAAAGAGCCCTAACCTTTTTAGCCTTTCTTCATAGGAGTATCCTTCCATCCCCTTTACCATTTTGGTGGCTCTTCTCTGAACCTTTTCTAAAATCGCTATATCCTTTTTAAGATACGGCGACCAGAATTGCACACAATATTCAAGGTGCGGTCTCACCATGGAACGATATAGAGGCATTATAATATCTTTTGTTTTATTTTCCATTCCTTTCCTTATCATACCTAGCATTCTATTTGCTCTCTTGGCCGCCGCTGCACACTGGGCCGAGGGTTTTAACATGGTATCCACAATGACGCCTAAATCTTTTTCCTGGGTGGTGGTTCCTAATGTGGAACCTTGCATCGTGTAACCATAGTTTGGGTTGTTCTTCCCTAGGTGCATAACCTTGCACTTGTCCACATTAAATTTCATCTGCCATTTTGATGCCCAGTCTTCCATTTTATCAAGATCCTCTTGCAATTTTTCACAATCCTCTTCGGTTTTAACAACTTTAAATAGTTTTGTGTCATCTGCAAATTTGATAACCTCACTCGTTATTCCACTTTCCAGGTCATTTATGAATATGTCAAAAAGCAGCGGACCCAGCACAGATCCCTGGGGTACACCACTATTCACCTTTCTCCATTGGGAAAATTGGCCATTTAGCCCTACCCTATCCCTCTCGCTCATGGCTTGACTGCTGAAAGGGTAGTGCTAGCCCCCTTCAACCTTCGATGGGATGTGGAAGACATCCTCCTGGCCTCTCAGAAGGCCTCCACAAGAAGGGTGTATGTCTTCAAGTGGTGATGTTTCTCACTGTGGCACACAGAGAACTGGATGAACCCATTCTCTTGCTCAGTGCAAGAGGTGCTCCAATACCTGCTCCACTATCGCAGGTGGGACTGAGGTTCTACAAGAATAGGGTGGTGCTCCACATACACCCTAAGTTTCTGCCAAAGGTGATATCCTCATTCCACCTCAATCGTGAGGTGGTGCTCCCCACCTTCTTTCTCAGGCCTCACGCTGGCAGGGCAGAGACCATTCTCCATACTCTGGATTGCAAGAGAGCCCTGTCCTACCTGCAACAGACCCAGGGCCACCGCAGAACTCAACAGCTTTTCCGTATCCTATGGCCCCAGCGTCTGGGTTTCCCAGTAACTAAGCAAACTCTGTTCACAAGGGTGGTGGACTGCATTACCCTTGCCTTTGAGCAAGCAGGGATCCCACTAGACCAGAGTCACAGCACACCACATCAGAGCCATGGCTACTTCTGTGGCCAATCTGTGTTCTGTTCTCATGATGGAAATTTGCTGGGCTACCACCTGGTCTTCGGTCCATACCTTTGCAGCTCACTACTGTCTGGAGAGGGAGTCCCAATGGGATAGCGCCTTTGGCTAGGCCGTACTCCAAAATCTTTTCGGGGTGTAGGCAACTCTTGCCCTCTGAGCCTTCTGCGTTCAGGCTACCAGAATGCTGGTGTTCACTGGACGCTTGGATCTTGCGAGAGTTTCTCCCTCGGAACTCAATTGCTGCTGGTCACGGTTCTCCCTTTGCTGGTTGCTGTGGCATTTTTCTTTTAGTTACAGGTTCTCTGTAGCCTGTAGCTGGGGAGTTCCATATGTGAGGACTAACTTCTTGCTTGTTCCCAGATAAAGCGTAGTTACTCA
Source organism: Ichthyophis bannanicus (assembly GCA_033557465.1). Lineage (NCBI taxonomy): Eukaryota > Metazoa > Chordata > Amphibia > Gymnophiona > Ichthyophiidae > Ichthyophis > Ichthyophis bannanicus. The sequence continues at coordinate 39,620,859 of CM066051.1, read as the reverse complement.
CCTGTAACAGGTGTTGTCCGGGGACATCAGGAATCAGTCCTCACAACCCTCCCTCCTCCCCATGTAGTTGCTTCTTTACTGTATTTTATTTTTTGCCATCTTAGCTATGTCATTAGATTGAGGCAAGATGGCACCCTTGGGCAGAAGGAGACCACGCATGCATGGTGCATCTCCCAAAGGCTTTCTTTGAAAGCTGGGGAGATGCTTCCACATGAGCTTCATCGGCACCAACGTCAGCCATATGTGAGGACTGATTCCTGCTAAAGTGTGAATTTGCTGCTTCTTTTACCTTGTTTGCTAGTCCAACTCTTAAAGGATTTTTTCCTTGCTTTGCAAATTTTGTTGCTTCTTTCCCTCTTTGCTGTTGGATTCTCACTCATTCCTTCAGTTCCTCAGAACACTTAACTAAGTTTAAGGATGAAGGCTCAGTGTGGATATTTTCGTATTCTTTCTTTTTTTGAATATTTGATTCTGTTGATACTAAGGGGTATGTTTACTAAACCAGGTTCATGTGTTAATCTGGGCTATCTGCAACTAGGTCTCATTGAATAACATGAGACCTAGCTGCAGCTAGCCTGGGTTAGGGATATGTTTATTAAACCAGGCTAATAGTTAAGTTACCTGGGGGTCTTGAAGCTTTGTATTTGCGATCTATTTCTATAAGATCTGTTTCTGCTTCAGCACCTAGAATGTATAGTCTTGGTACACGCTGGTCCTAATACATTAGCTGGTAGGCTTGGAGTAGTTTTTCTTTTTCTTATATCCAGTTAGTTGAGGTCTTTCTGGGACCATTCTTTGGTTCCAAAGCTGCGTGAAAATATAGGGATTGCATGTTAACAGCTTGTATCTTACTGAAGCATTAAAGCAGTGGCTCCCAAACTTGGGGTTGGGATCCCAAATGGGGTCACATCAGTGGATGGGGTCACAGAAATAGGCCATTTCCCCATCTCTCTGGACTTCTGTGACCTATGCCAAGTCATCAGCCAGCATGTGGCCTGTGAGATATTGAACATTCATAAACCCTTGCCCCTCCTGAGTAAGCTTCCTGTTGGGCTGGAAACCCATGCCAACTACTGGGGTCTTTGAGCGTACACTACACACTGACACAAGAGACCGTGTGCTGACTGCTGCTATTGCCACTCCTGTCTAAATAAATTGAGGGAGCGGAAGGAGCCTGGAGATCTGCCAGTTTGATTTCATCATCATCTGGGGTCACGTGAATTTTCAGTTGTTAAATCGGGGTCATATGGGATGACTATTTGAAAAGCACTGCGTTAAAGCATCATATCTTGGGGGCAACTTCTCCAAATGGGTTAATTTTGCGCATACCATGACAGTCATGAATATAGCTCCTAAGCCCGGTGTATATGGAATATGATCTCAGTCTCTCAAATTTACTGCTAATGCTCGCTGTAGTACTTGCATAGTGCCAAAGAGAGCTTCCTTCTGGAGTTCATAAGACGTTAACATGTATGGGTAGTTTGTCAAGAGGCGACTGGAAGTTCTTTATCAGGCCTGTGGCTCCCAATACAATGGGAAATATTTCTGTATCTTTCTGCCACATTTTCTTGGTCTCTGACTGCATTTCTTGGTACTTCATGATCTTCTTCCCCTCTATGCAATTCACAGAATAATTAATTGAAACTGACACCTCTATTATCAGTGCTGTCAGGTGTTTTTCTCCTTTACCACTGTGCTGGGTTTGCTCGCATCCAGTTTCTTATCCGTCGGAATGGGAATGTTCCAGGTGATCATAACCTCTTCATTCGCTATAATTATTTTAGGGTCATGATCCCAGTGCTTTTCAGGCACAGTGATGTTTTAGTCTTTACAGAGTTTCCAGTGGAGGAGGCATGCCACTTTGTTGTGCTCTTCTGCATAGAAATTCTCTGCCATTAGAACTTCACAGCCAGCTATGAGGTGAGTCACTGTTCAGCTCTTTCTTACAGAATCGACATATATGTCTGTTTTGCTAGTTTTTTCAATGCTTGCTCTAAATCATTCTGTCCATAATCCATTATTCTGGTCTGCAACTATCAACCTCTCATCCTTCGGTTTCAGTTCACCTTTCCTTAATCATTCATGCATGGATTCTTGCTTGACAAAGGGTTCCTGGAGTAACATTCTATAGTTCCCACTGTATCTGTGCATTTGCCACTTATTTTTCCTCGTTTGCTGATCTAATTTTTTGAAGAGGGTTTTTTTTCCTCTCATTTTGCAAATTCTGTTACTTCCTTTCCTATGTGTGCTTGTGGATCCTCGCTCATTCCTTCTAGTCATTGGAACGCTTGGCCAAGTTTGATGATGGAGACAAATTCTGGACATTTACTTTCATATTTCAGCACTTTTTGTGTATTTGGATCTGATGATGCGGTTAGGTAGGCCTAGAGGCCTATGATAGTAGCTCTGTATGTGTAATCGGTCTCTATGAGGGCTAATCCTCCTCCATTTCTAAGCGTGTACAGTCTTGGCGTACACTGATTCTTGTAAATTACCTCATGGGCATGGAGGAGTTTTCTTGTTCGCACATCCAGTTTTTCTTCACTGTGGCCAGCTTTATGTATTCTGAACTGTGACCTCTGGGCAAAATACTTTTCACATTCAGTACGTATTGAATGGTCTGTCTTGCTTGTACTGTTTCTGAGGTTGTATGAGATTTGGAATGCCAGAGGTTCTCGGGACACATCTGCTCGCTCTGTTATGAGTTTCTTTGCCCTCCCCACCCATAATGTACTGTCACCTCTCCTCCATCATCAACACAGGGTTCTTGGCTGTCTCTGGAGGGAGCTCTGTGTTTCACATCCTCCCTCTGCTGCTTGTCACACACTCTCTGTATCTCACTTTTCTTCCTCGAGCCATCCTCTGCTGAATAGAAATAAGAATTTGTTCATTAGCTTTATAGCTATGGAGAAAGACAAGAGCCTTTAACCCCATGGGATTCGTTAAAGGCCTGTGCTTGGCTCAGATTCCATATGTCATAATAGTAAGGGTTATTTGCTGACAGAGAGGTGTACGGGAGGGTAATAGCACAGGACCAGAAGGAAGCCGATCATGTCTAAGGTCATCCTGCTGGGTCTGGACATTTCATCACCGCTCCCCAAAGCTGCAGCATTTCAGCCCGTCCCTGCTTTCGTATCGGGGGCACTAACTGGAAATTCTCAAGAGTCGATGCCGGAGACCCAAAGCTGATGCTGCCCCAGGGCTCCTAACCTTGGGCAGCCCACTTAAAGAACACGGTCAAGAAATGATATAATACTCTATATTTATAAAATACAGTAATATTTGCTATGGGGTCACTTTTCAAAAAGTGCTCAGCGCTTCACTTAGATGCATTCGTTTGAGTTAGTTTTAGGAACCCAAGCTAGGTGCTTATTGCTGAAAAACAGTGCTAAGCACCTAGGTTTTTCTCATAGTTTGAAGCACCTAAATTAAGGCACCCAGCCCTTAACAATTCAAGCTTCCCTATCTGAAAAGTGATCAATAGGGGTAATATCTGAACTACATCAGACACACACTAAGTTTTTGAAGAAAGGATTTTGATCTTAACTCACCTACAGTAGTCTCATCCTTTTTTTCCATCCAGCGAGTCACTGAAATATGATTCTTCCAATTTTTAGGATTGGTACCCAGGAGTGTGGGTTCTATCCTGAGTTGCCTGTTAGAAATAAACCCAGCAAGATGCCTTTATGACTCTCAGGCTCTGACTTAAAACATCTAACCTTTAGCGAGAAGAGAGAGATTCTTATTGTTCTTAACGCCTTCCACTGGGAACGTTCACTTTTAGCTGTCACAAAACTGGTTCGACTCTCCTATTCAAATGTGCCATTATAATGATGAACTAATTTGAATAGGAGAGATGCTCTTTCTTTCCATTTGGGCCATTCCTTTATTATACTGATCTTTCTATCCTTCCAGCAACAGTCTTCCTCAGTTTCTTACCTATTTTCAAACGGTCTTAAGCTGTAATTGTTCAGTTGTCTTCCACCAAGCCATTTGTGTTGGCCTGGAGAGAGAGACAGCAATACCAGTAGCTTCCATATGAGGTCAGTATAATAGATTAAGCAGAGATTGCAGTACCAGCAGCAGCCATGTGGTTTCATTTTCTTATAATCAGATATAATGAGAAGTTGTAACTTTGCCCTATATTAGGTCAGCCCTATCCCCAGAAGCATATTTTTCTAAATTTTAAGCCAGCCTTTCTACATAATGCTGAAGACTACTTATAGCATTTTTAGAATTCCTGTACAATTAGTCCCTACTGCAAAGAGCTTAAAATCTAGGTGGGTACTAGAGGTAGTGAGAGAGAAAGTGATTTGCCCAAGATCACAAGAGAGCATCAGTGGAAGACGTGGGGTTTGAACCCTGGTTTCCATAGTTTTCAGCTCGGTGTTCTAGCCATTAGGCTTCTCATTGTCATGTCAATGTACTCCCACCGGCTCCGATTCTGCAGTTTTTTTTGTCCAATAACTTAAACTGTTTCTTGCTAAATGATAAAATGTAAACAGGCCTCCAGTGTTTAAAACTCAGATCTCTTATTTAAAAAAAGAGGGGCTTTTTTGTTAACCTTGAAATAGACAAATCGTTGAGGACTGTGGATTGAGCCAAACTTTCCTCATTTAATTTTGGCTTTTCAAAACGATTTTGATCTTTTCCAAGGTATTTTAGATACTCCCATCCTTCCATTCATTTTCAAATGTGAGGCCTCAAGGTTTTGCAATTAGGGTGTCCATCTTCCTGACACTTGCCAATTTCAAATGGGTCATGGGGCACCAGTGATTTCTAAGGTGATTATTTAGGAGCTGAATCATCAGACTCCCCGGCCTACTGGCACTTTCTTGAGAGAGTCTGTATTATGTATTTTCATTTCTTGTTGGTTTTGATTGTAATCTGTATTAGTACAGTTAATTCTGCTAAAGGGTAGAATATCATGTGAAATAAATCAAGTGAAATCATGGGGGTGAGAGGGATGGAGGAGAATGCTTGATTTTCAGATTGCAGTAGACGCCTTCTATGAGCAGCAAAGAAATAAGCCCAACATAGAAAAATCTTTTTCTTGTCACACACTCCCCCCCCCATCAGATGGGCTTAGCAGTGTCCCCCTCAACAGCGTCAAGCCTCCCGGTACCACTGTGCTAATTTTGTTCATCTCTGGGGTTCAGAACGGTAATCCAAGCTCCAATATCCTTCCTACTGGTGTTGGCTGAGGCCTAAGAATCTAAAGTGATGGCAGCAAAGTCAACCACGCAAGTCTCATGCCAACCACTCCCTCTTCCAGCCAAGATGTCAAGGAAGGAGGTGTCTTGAGGCAATCCCAAGGTCCTAGGATGGAGTGTCACGGTGAAATACAACTGCAGCAACTGATATGGAAAACCTTTAAAGTGGGCCACTTGCTTCCCACAGTTACTCACATACACGTGTGAGGTGTGAGTTTCCTCTTCCCTCATATCCTTAGGGCTCATTTGAAAATTCCTCTTGCTTAATTTGGTTTAAAATGTTGGGTTTGACGGTGGAACAATCTGCTATAGGAAAGAAGGATGAAAGGTTTAGAAATGTAACCATAGACCCTATAATGCCATTGCTGCTGAGGTCAGAAAGTTCCTGTTTTCACAGCTGCTTTCACCATTGTAGAGCTTGGAAAAGAGAGGTACTGTGAGCTGATCAGCATCAGAAATCCATCTTGAAGGAGCCCTGGTGGTTTTAAAGCATTAATGCCATTAAGGAAGCAAAATAGTAAATCTTGAAGATAACATGTTAAATAAAAGCAGAGGGTGCAGAGTACAAGGCCTACAGTTAGAATGTTTTTTTTTGTTGTTGTTTATTCTATTTATTTAAAAGGATTTATATCCTGCACAATCGCTGAGGTGGGTTACAAAAAATACATACACGATAAGTCATCATGTACAACAAGGACAAATACAAATAGCCATTAAAAATACACTGCTATATTGTATCAAAATTGCCATTGGAGGCTCAACATAGGTTATAAATGCCCACATACCACACTTGCCCATCGGACAAATTCAAGAAAAGTCTGTTTAAATAAATGACACTTCAGTTTGTTTCGAAAAGTCATCGGTTCTACTTCATCACGCAAATCAATTGGCAGAGTTCCAAATAGATGGAGCAGTCATGGAGAAAATTCTCTTGCGTATGGACTGAAGATAAATTGATTCAAAAGAAGGAACATCTAGTAAATGTGTCTCCTGAGAGCGCAAAGTGTGAGAAGGACAGTATGGTTTAAGCAGAGGTGACAAACGAATAGGAACCATTTTGTGCAAACATTTAAAGGTAATCATAATCACCTTGTATAACACCCGAAATTCAACTGGCAACCAATATAGAGCAAACGACTGAGATCTAATATTCTCAAATCGTTTGCAGCCAGTTAGAGAAGATGTGTGGCAGCATTTTGAGTTGACTGTAAAGGAGACATACTGTAGTAGCTTTTGAGAGACCTAAAAAAAAAGATTACAGTAGTCCAGGAGTGAAAGTACTACAACTTCTAATACAGAACAAAAGTTACTACATGAAAGATATGGCTTCAGTTGACAAAGAAGATATAATTTATAGTAAGCAGCTTTAACCATCCTTTGAATGTAGTCATGTAGATTCAATTGAGTATCCAACCAAACACCCAGATCTCTCACAACATCACAAATCATAAGAGATGAAGACCTAGGTTTTTATTTATTTATTTAGCTGTATTTATATCCCGCTTTTCACCGGGTCAAAGCGGCGTTACATAAAAAGGGGGGGGGGGGGGGAATTTATGTGTAGGGGTGGGGCCGTCACCGGGGAGGCTACATTGATGATTTCAACATAAGACATAGGACAGACTTTGGACTTGGACAGATTTTTGGACATGGTTGTGTTAGTATAGTTTGAGTTGGGTGGTTATGGTGGGAGAGATCAGAGGTTATTTTGCTTTTTGGTGGGAGTCATGTTGAGGTATTCCTGAAACAGGATGGTTTTCAGCTGCTTTCTAAAAGATAGTAAATCGGTGTTATTTCGGAGACAGTTCGGTAGAGAGTTCCATAAGGATGGAGCATACAGTTCAAAGGCTCGATTGCAGGTCCGTTGCGAGCATTTGGTTCTTTTGTGAGGGATGGTGAGGGAGTTGCTGGAGGCTTGTCTGGTGGTTCTGCCGTGAGCTGGTCGAGACAGTAGGGTGTGAAGTTGGGAGTTTTGCGTTTGATGTATGGCTTTGTGGGTGAGTAGGATGGCTTTGTATTTAGTCCTTGCTTCGAGGGGGAGTATGTGTAGGTCTTTCAAAATCGGGGTGATGTGGTCGGTCTTCTTTGCTCCCTGAATGATTCTCGCCGTGGTGTTCAATGCTGTTCGGAGGGGGTTCGTCTGTGTGGCTGGAAGTCCATGGTATAATATATTACAGTAGTCCAGATGTGGGAGCGTCATGGCTTGCATTACAGTTCGGAAGTCTTGATGTTCATGAAGGGGTCTGAGACGTTGGACTGTCCTTGCTTTGTGGAATATAGTTCCGGAGGTTTTGGTGATTTGTTGCTTTAAGGTGAGTGCTTGGTCGATGATAATGCCCAGGTACCTTATTTGTGGTTGTATTTGAATGTTTGTGGTGCCTATGTTGAGGTGTGTAGGTGGTGTAAAGTCTGGGTCTTTTGTGACTATGAGGGCTTCTGTCTTTATGTTGATGGAGAGGTTGTTTGCTTGTAACCAGTTGGACACCTCTGTGAAGCATGTTGATAGGTGGGTGTTTGTTGGGTTTGTGGTTGTAATGGGGGCATAGAGCATGATATCGTCTGTATAAATGTGAAAGCCAATGTTGTGAGTGCGTATGACTGAGCAGAGTGGTTGGAGGTAAATGTTGAAAAGCATGGCTGATAGTGTGGATCCTTGGGGGACTCCTTGGTGTTGTTGGAACGGGGGGGATGTCGTGTTGCTGGTGCGGATTAGTTGCTTTCTGTTAGTTAGATATGATTGGAACCATTGTAGTACAGTGTCTTTGATCCCAATTGTCCGTAGTCTGTGTATGAGGATGTTGTGGGAGATGGTGTCAAAAGCTGCAGATATGTCAAGGAAGATCATGGCATATCCAGAGTGTTTTTCTTGCGTTCCTATGAGGAGAGTGTTCATCAGTGTAGTCATGAGGGTCTCAACTCCATGTAGAGGGCGGAATCCGTGTTGTTGTGGATCGAGTATGTTGTTGAGATCAAGGTGTTCCTGTAGTTGCTGCTGGACGATCTTCTCGATTATCTTGGCAGTGAAGGGTAGGCTTGCTATGGGTCTGTAAGATGCTGGGTCTAGTGTGTCCAGGTTTTGTTTTTTTAATGATGGTCGGATGATTGTGGTTTTGAGGGCATCTGGCATGCGTCCTTGGGAGAAGGATTCCTTGACGATATGGGCTAGTGGTATGCTCAGTTCGTTTCGAGTTTTCTTTATTCAGTCGGTGGGGCACGGGTCTAGCGGAGAGGTGGTGGTGTTGAGGCATGCAATGGTGGTTGATATTTCATCTGGTGAGATTTCTTTGAATGTGGTCCAGTCATTGTGTAGGTTAGGATGGAGGTCTTTTGTGGTTGTCTCACTGTTCAGCTGTGAGTTCTGTTGAGAGTTCAGTGGAGGTTGTAGTTTGTATTGTCGGGCCAGTAGCTCTGGTGGGATCTTTGGTAGTTGGTCCGAGTTCTGGGGTGTTTTTGTCAGTTGTTTGACATCCGAAAAAGTTCACGTGGTTTGTTTATGGAGGTGTTTATGATTTTCATGTGGTAAATTTTCTTTGCTTTGTCGGTCTCATGGTGATACGTATTGCACATTTTAAACCCATAGAAGCTGAAAGATTCGAGGACAAATACAAAATTTCTGTCTTTTAGCATTTAGTTGTGATTTGTTTTGAAACATCCATGATCCAACAGACTTAAGACAATTCTTCACATATTTCAGGGAATTTTCCAGTGATGAGGAGATAGGTATGATAAACTGTACATCATCAGCATACACCCGAAATTTGACATTCAGACTCTCAAACACATTTGAATTGGGGCAATGTAGAGATTAAACATGGCCAAAGTGCAGAGCCTTGTGGCACCCCCACATCAATACATTTCCATGATGACATTTGTCCAGAGGACCGAACTTGGATAAATTTGTCCTGTACAAAAGATATAAACCAAGAAAGCACTTTACCACATATCCCTAGTTCTTGAAGTCAAGTTAACAATAAGGAATGGTTGACAATATCGAAGATGGCAGATATATCAAGTAGAACTAACAAATATGAATTAAAGGTTTTCAGTAAAGATCAATAATAATGTTTCAGTCCCAATCTTGGGATAAACCCAAATTGCAATTCAGACATCAAATTATGCTTAATTCTGTAATTGTAAAAGCACCAATGTCACCAAGACCTGGGCTAGGCATGACAATGAGGAAATGGACCGATAGTTCAAAGGGTCAAGTTTATCCAATGACACCCCCTTTAATAACGGGAAAACTGAAGCCTTTTTTCAATACCATAGGAACCAGTCCCTGCACAAAAGAGGCATTGACTATAGCGCTAATAGATTCTCCAATTGATTCCTTCAGCTTCTTAAACAGTTGAATCGCACAGTCATCCAAAGGGCTAAAAGTAAGAGAGAGATAAAGAGCAACACTGGCACAAAATGGCCGCTCTGTGTGTTCTAGAAAATGGCTGCCTCATGCAGCACCAGCAAGAACCTCCCAGTTGTGGTCTGAGTGTTGGAGGTCCCCTGTGTCTCATACTTGCTGCACAGCCAGGTAAGCAACCAGGCTGGGCCCATAAATCTGTCACTGCAGCCTGGCTATTTATTTGCAGCCTAATGGTGGCCTAGGTAAACTTTGGAAGCCTGTATTGTCCATAAAATTATAGCCTTTATGAACTTTGGTTCAAACAGCCTTTTTTCATACAAGACGTGGGCCTTGTAGAAGTAACACATCTACAGTATCTTCACTGTGGTCTGAATTTGCTTGCAGCTTGCCCAGTACTTTGGACTTTGCCTTAAAAAGCAGGAAGATGCTTCTGTAAGAAGCTGTACCCGTGTCTGTTTCTAAGTCTCCAGCAGGCAACAGGACTGCACTGGACCATGCCATTCCTGAGGGCCTTCAGATAAACCTTGGAACTGATCTTCCTTTTGATTCTGTGTTATTTATTGGTTCTTTTTATTAACTTTTCTGCTATCGGCAGTCTTTGTCCAAATGATAGCTTGAATATGGGGGCCTTCAAATTTGGCCTTCTTAAAATGTTTCTGAAACTAACCTGACATTGGTGAACAGTGAGAAGGACACTAGTAATAAGTGCATAATGTCTTTGGAGATAGACTCGGACCCAATGTCAGGCTCCTGCTTTGTATAAGGCCTGAAGTAGATCCAAAATGGGGGGGGAAATACTTTAGTGCATTTGGTCTATAGCAAAGTCTAAAAGGTTCTTTGCATGCGTGATCTTTGGTATGTGAATGAACAAGGGCAGGTAGTATCCACCTCAAAGCCGAACCTGTGATTGCAGATATTATGGAAATTAGCAATGGTCCCCTCAATCAGATCCGGTAGAACACTTCTTGTCTGTGCTTTCTTAAGCTAGCTCCCTTTCAGTCTCTCTCTTTACATGATTTTATGTTTCCATGTAGTGGAGGAGTAGCCTAGTGGTTAGAACACTGGCTTGGTAACCAAGCAACCAGGGTTCAATTCCCACTAGCACTCCTTATGGCCTTGGGCAAGTCACTTAACCCTCCATTGCCTTGGAAGAAAGGCCTGGCAATCTACTTCCAGTGACACTGCCAAGAAAACCCAGGAGCTTCTGGGTCGCCAGGAGTCGGGACTGACTTGAAGGCACACATTGCATTGCATGTTTCCATGTGCTCGTCTCTGGTTTTCTTGAAAGTGGGGTCTGCCCCCTACTAACTGTCTTAATCAATATCCGTAAGGCTATTCTCACTTACAGTGGAAAAGGATTCTCTACTGATACTGGAAGGGCAGGGGTATAAACACTTTCTGGAAAATTACTTTATTTCCTTTAAGCCTTGAGTCCTCGTCCATGAAGGTAAGCTTCACACATGAGTGGAGGAGCAAGCCCTCCTATGAAATATAAACCAAAAATTAACCACCCCTCACTCACTTCAATAAACCTATACCCAGCTAACAAGTGATTCAGTAGTGACTGATGTACAATACCTTATACTATTTTTTTGTCGGAAGTTATTGCCATGAGAGATTTCTCCCTCATGAAGCGTGACTTCCCTTTTAATTACTTTTATGGTAACTAAACCACCGTATAAAACTCATGAAGCAATTGCATTACTCAATGCTACTTCATAACCAATTATAATTCCAACCGTTGCATTTCAACTTTAAAAATGTCATTCTATGCAGATTTTCAACGGACACAGTACTGCGTTTAGATCCGTACTCTTTTTCCGGCTCTGTTTCAACGCTTAATATCTGCTCAGTATACTCATCTGAATTAGTGAGTTAGATAGTTCCTTCTTTCAGTTCGAATGAAGTCTTCTCATATAAACTGGATCATTCTGTTGGTGCAGCCTTACTTGTGTGAGTAGCAAGGCTAAGTGAAAAGATATTTAAAGCTGTTAAGAGCCGCCCTTGATGATGTCACCATCAGATTGGTCTCTTGATCTATAATGTTTAAACTAAGCTAAGCCAATCCTGTTCTGCATTCAACCCATGGGGTTCCAAACAGCCAATCCGAAAAATCCATGGGGTTCCAAACAGCCAATCCGAAAAATCCAATCCGTGCACTAAAGTATACGTAGGTCGAACGATTAGAAAAGTGAAGGTTCGTCTTCAGGAGCATGCATCCCGAATACGGAATGGAGTTATTACAGCTCCATTAGTGCAGCACTGTATGGAATTTGGACACTCCTTTACGGATTTTCAATGGTGAATTATTGATCAAGTGCCTCCTAGTTCAAGAGGGGGAAATAGAGAGCAACGGCTCCAATGGATTGAACAACATTGGATTTTTCGGATTGGCTGTTTGGAACCCCATGGGTTGAATGCAGAACAGGATTGGCTTAGCTTAGTTTAAACATTATAGATCAAGAGACCAATCTAACTGATGGTGACATCATCAAGGGCGGCTCTTAACAGCTTTAAATATCTTTTCACTTAGCCTTGCTACTCACACAAGTAAGGCTGCACCAACAGAATGATCCAGTTTATATGAGAAGACTTCATTCGAACTGAAAGAAGGAACTATCTAACTCACTAATTCAGATGAGTATACTGAGCAGATATTAAGCATTGAAACAGAGCCGGAAAAAGAGTACGGATCTAAACGCAGTACTGTGTCCGTTGAAAATCTGCATAGAATGACATTTTTAAAGTTGAAATGCAACGGTTGGAATTATAATTGGTTATGAAGTAGCATTGAGTAATGCAATTGCTTCATGAGTTTTATACGGTGGTTTAGTTACCATAAAAGTAATTAAAAGGGAAGTCACGCTTCATGAGGGAGAAATCTCTCACGGCAATAACTTCCGACAAAAAAATAGTATAAGGTATTGTACATCAGTCACTATTGAATCACTTGTTAGCTGTGTATAGGCTCCTATGAAATATGACTATTATCTTTTCATGGAAATGTGTTAGGTGTGTTGCTAAATTATGGGCCCTCTACATTGTGTGTTTGGGGTGGGGAGGGTCAACTATTAAATTGTAACTGTCAGATTCCTCTCTAGGGCCCCCGAGTCATCCCATATTTCCTTTTCCACCTGTTGGTATTGAGTTGGCCAAGATATTGCAAAGAGCATCTGGTTTAACTTGTGACAAACATTTTTGATCATCATCTTTTACGGAGCACTGGCAGGGCAGGTAGCACTATGCAAGACGGATAACTGCAGGAGCGGCATTGCACACTCCCGTGGATTCGTTTGAATTGGGGTTTGTTCCTCATAAGTCCAAAATGTGACTGACTTACGCTACGAGTTAGCACACGGAAACGGCGACTGATTGATATTTATCCCTAGAGGAGAGGAGAGACATGGTACAGACGTTTAAATTCTTGAAAGGAATTAATGCACAGTTAATTAACCCTTTCCAAAAGAAGGGGAGCTATAGAACTAGTGGATATGATATGAGGCTGCAGGGTGGTAGATTTGGGAGCAAGACTGGGAGAGTGGATGCTGGGAATGTGTTCCCAGAAAAGATGTGGAGACAAAAGAGTAGGATGTTTAAATGGCAAGAGGAAGCCAACTGGGCATTGAGTATTTCAGCTCAAAATAGCTGTGACATGGCTTCTTAAATAAGCCATGAGGGTGGGGAGTTACTACCTTAACTATGTTATTGGGCACTGTGATTTTTATCTGCTTTCATTTACAAACATGAAAGGTACAGTAGGTGATAGAGATCCCTTGCCCTCTAGAGCTTATCATCTGAACTAAAAAGGTTCTGGATGAATCTTATACTTGCCAGTTACGGAAGGATGAATCAGTTCTGTTTCTGGCTCCAGGTGCCCCATAAAATGTGTTTGTTTTCCTCCTGTTTAGCATTGAGCATGAACGCAGACATTACAATTGGATGACCTGCTACAAGAAAACACATGTGTCTGGAAGGATTCAGCAGGGATCAGCTAATTATATATTTGAAAATGGATTTTACACCTCCAAACATGTGCTCTTAATGACCCATCTCCTGGGTTCTGAAAAGCAGAGCTGATGGTAGGGGGCAACAAGTAACGGACTTGCCCGGGACCCTGAAGCCAAGGGGGTCCCATGAAACAGTACCATTGTATCTTCTGAATCACTGTTGGTAAAACAGGGTGAGAGAAATCCAGAGCATTGAGGCACCAGGACATCTAGGAACTCCACAGAGGTGCTCGGGATTTGCCACTGCTCACCTCCTCTCTTCTCCCTCCCCCCCCCCCCCCCAACATTTATTTATTTTATTTATTTAACAATCTCTTATATACCGCAGCTTCCTAAGATCAGCTGCGGTTCACAAATAACAACAGGCAACAAATCATGGATTTGTTTTACATATAACGTCATATAACTATAACCAATGTACAGTAAACAGAAATGTTGAACAGATAGCACTGAACAGTGCAACACTATATACATTATGTACATATCACATATCACACCCTTCCTCCCTGTGCCCTTATCATGGTACTTTGCATCTCCTATCCACCTTCCTTCCATGCTGATGCTGCCCTCACTACCTCCCAATGCTGCCACAGCTGCTGGCTCCAGCCAAGTTTCCACCCCAACTTACCTCCCCCTCCCTCCCCACCCCAAAGCTGTTGCCCACCTACACAAGAAATGCCATACTGGGTCAGACCAAGGTCCATCAAGTCCAGTATCCAACAGTGGTCAATCCAGGTCACAAGTACCTGAAAGGTTCTCAAAAAAAGGCACACAGCTTCCACAGTGCACAGCCCGGGGTAAGCAGTGGATTTCCCGGGTCCTCTTTAATAATGGTTTATGGGCCTTTCTTCCAGAAACTTGTCCAAATCTTTTTTAAACAGAGCTACGCTAACAGCTTTTACCACATCCTCCGGTAATGAATTGCAGAGTTTGATTATGCGTTGAGTAAAAACAATATGTTCTCTTTTTAGTCTTAACCCCCTCCCAGTACTGTTGCCAGTCAGCTCTGCATTCCCCTCCCTGCCTGGCAAGAGGAAAGCCATGCTGCATACCTGTGTCAGCCCTCTCTGCTAGTCTTGGACGCTCTTGTGATGTGAGATGTATTGTGCCCTTTCACTCTGCAAGACTGAAGCTTGCTGACAAAGCTTTGAAGCATCCATCTCCTCCTGCCAGCTGGGGGGGGGGGGGAGACAATGTGGAAGCCCCATCGTCCTTACCATGGGCAGGCTCCTTAATGTTTTCTGTTTCTTCCTAGTCATGATTCTGGACATGAATTAACATGTCAAGAAAAGGATCCTTAGAATTTAATATTAAACCATTTTAGGCACCTTGGGAGGATGGAGGGACTGGGAGAGGAGGGGGGATTCTCATCTATGTTCCATTCTCACCAAGCAATGTATGTATCCATGTGGATGTGGATCTCTTTGACAGAGGTTTGTGAGCAGAGGTGACAGCAGCTGCCCTCTGCTCATTCACTCCTGAACCCTGATGGATAGCAGATGTCCATGGCTAGCTGTGCAACAACATCCCCAGAGAATACGCCATGCAATATAAATAACAGTCAATAGGAGGTGCTCTCTCACGATAAGCTCGAAAAACCTTGTGAAGGAGCCAGGACGCACCCTGGGGATGGGAATCGGAGGAAGGACTGCTTAAAACCAAGCCACAGAGTTGTCCCTCATGTTCAGCACTGCTCTCCTCACTGGAGCAGGCCTGAAACACATCTGGATCCATAGAACAGCTGCTGCTGGTACCTATCTCCAACAACCACCTGCGACCTTCTTCTCAGAGGAAAGCATCAAGATGGAGGAATGGCGTTTTCATGCTTAAGAAAGTGGGTGGAAGGACAGGTTGGCGTTTCAGTATTTGACCTATGGTTCTACCAATACTTATTTCCCCCTGTTTCTCTCAGCGTCATAGAATGCACATCACTGTGTTTACCTAAATATTTTGTATTTGATGGGCTTAAATACAGTAGAGGATTGTTTGAAACACATAATACGGTGTTTCCCAGCTTGTTCAGTCTTTGAGGGAGGGCGTTATAATAATCCAATTGATTTATTACTAAGGAGACTACAAGAGTATACATCTCCTCCTCAGTGCCAAGGATGGATCTAACGGAGTAAAGAAAGAAGTCTCCATGACGTTGGAAATACGGGCTTGATAGATGAATTCATCGTCTAGGAATGCTCCTAGAATTCTGGTTGAGGATACAATAGCGATGAACTTATCTGCAAGACTAATGGTAGTAGGAAAGGTAGAGGACCAATGAGGGATATGGATAAGGAGCGATACCCTAGATTGAGTGGTGTAGACCAGAGGGCAACTGGGTGGGCCAAATGACCCTTATCTGCCATTATCGTTTGTGCTAGTAGCTACAGCAATGTTATTTTCCACAAGATCAGTGTCCTGGGGTTTTCCTTAGTAACTACATTGAGATTAAGTAATTTGCTGAAGATCACAGAGTGCATGAGGAGAAACCAGGGTCTTCAGGTCTCGGCTCTGTTCTCTACACCCTCCCCAACTCATGTGACACCCCCTCCTTCCCCCCAGTGCTCCAACAGATCTACAGGTGATAAATAACAGGAAAGACAGCTTTTCCCGGGGACATCATGCCACCATGAATCTCCTTAACGACCTTCCTGTACAACTCTTTTTAGCCTTCTCCCAGGACGTCCCACTCTGCCTCCCAGAAATAAACAGCGACGTTGCTGAACATGATGGATGCCTGTAATAAAGCAAAATAAAACGGCTCAGCCTCTCTCCCTCCAGTGTCATTGAAACGGATGTATACTACTCTGCGTTCTATTGCCTCTGTGAATGAAATTGGCTGTCCAGCCGATCATGGCATGGGGAAAACTGTTCTCTCATATATCTTTGCACCATACTGTGAGGAAGAAAGGTTGGAAGAGCTGCACAGGAAATGTGTTTCCTTTTAAGCTCTAGCAAACTGAACAGAAGTCAGAGCAGTATTTCTCACCAGATCAGACATTTCCCTTTTTGAGGCCTGCAGCAACCAGGGAGGGATTTGGGCTCTAGATGTCCCATCTCCTAGTCTGATGCTGAGCAAGATAAATAAGACAGGAGGAGGCTGGAGTGATTCCTGGACATCTCAAACAAAGTCTGTCTGCAGAGTGCAAGGGGAAGATCTGGGGCTTGCCGGGATTTCCTGTCCTGAAAGAGACAAGAAGTTTCTGCATTGCTCCCAAAGCTTTCCTGACCTTTACAGTCCTGCAGCCCCAAAGGAAGAGGAAACAGGAGAAACAAATACACAAAGCTCCCCAGCTGAGGCCATACTGTTCTCCCTCCCCTCTGATGCATGCGGGACGGGGTTGGGAGTGAAATGGCTGCTTAAGGAGGAGCAGACTGTTACCAAGCCTCCAGGAATGCCTTTCAAAGCAAGACCAAAATCCCTTGCAAAAGGAAGCATAAAATCGTCTCTGACAAAGCTGACAGTTCCAAAAGGAAGACTTCAGACCAGTCCAGGATTTCTGACAGCCCCAGCCTGATGCATCATGGGACCTACAGCACTGATTTCAAGGAGTAAAATCAGGGACTACAAAGACCATACTGCACTTTAATGCAACTTTAAAACCAGAACTGGCAAACAAACAATCTCACTTCTGGAAGCGGATAACTCTGCAGATGAATGCTTTTAATACATAAGGGATAATAAAGCAGCAGAACAGCCAAGTTACCCCAGATCCAAGAGGGAGATTTTCAGCCAGTCCTGGATTTCTAACATGCCCCTTATAAAGCACTGAGCTCAATGGGTTGAATCAGAAACTACAAATCCCATGCTGCTTTGGAATGTAAGCTCTGTAACTGTTGATTCAGGGGTGGTTGAGGGAAGAGATGGAAAGCACAGTTACCACCTTTCTACTCTTTTCAGTGCTTACAAATTACCCAGTTTCAGCAGCGAGACTTTTTGTCCAGTCCTGGTTTTGAACTTTCATCTTAAAGCAGTGTGGGATTTGTAGTTTCATGTCAATCAGTGCTTCAAGTTGCGTAATGCACCCATGAGTGGGATGTTAAAAATCCAGGACTGGCTCAAGATCTCCATCTTGGATCTTGATATTTTGGCAACTCGGGGGGGGGGGGGGGCAGCTGCTCCTTTTCTGCTATCTACATTAGGCTGGCTAGTATATGTCCAGCCCAAGGGTTTCTGCTGCCCTAGACAGGCCCACCACCCACTCTCCTGTGCCGTGCTGTACCGCCACCCTCATCTCACCTGGGGGAAGGGGGCAGCACGGCAATTCTCTCCATGCTTTTTCGCTGTGGCGGGCCTTTGAGCACCTGCACACATACGCACATTCATGGCCTGTCCCCCCACCCGACAAAACTTCCTTTTGGAGGGGGCAGGGGCTGTAGGCTGGGACTGCACGCGTGCTCTAAGGCCCACCACAGCAGAATCCTGAAAAGGCGGCAGAAAGCATGGAGGGGGTCGCCGTGTCATCCACTGGGGTCTGCAGCCCTAGAGGCCCTGGCCAGCGTGCTGGCTTAGCCTAGCTGATTTTCTTAAAAGGAAGCCCAGTGACCTGCAGAACCAAACGCTGGCCCAGTGTACTGTAAGACATGCCTCTCTACAGATGCCAAAAGGGAGTCATTTTTGAGCAGATTTTGGTCTCGCCTCCCACTCAACTCACGCCCTGTCCCCTTCTGCCAGTTCCCCTCCCCCCACCTATTCCACCCTCTCTGCAACCCTTCTCTGCTGCATTGCAACCCTGCACAGCTTGAAATCTTACAGCATACATTTCCTGCCTGTGAATCTCACAGCAGGAAGTGTCAGCCATGAGATTTACATTGAAAGGTTGACCGCAAATAAAGACCATACCGCCTATGCAGTCTGCCCAAGCCCATCCATATATACAATCCCTCCCTCAGAGATCCTCTGGTTTTGTCCCATGCATTTTTTAATTCAGATACAGTTCTCATCTTCACTATCCACCACCCTTTCTGTAAAGAAATATTTATTTAGATTTCTTCGGAATCGAACCCCTTTCACATTCATCCTATGACCCTTGGTTCCAGAGCTCTCTTTCATCTGCAAAAGGGCCTCAATCTGTGCATTTATCCACAGAGGTATTTAAGTATCTCTATTATATCACCCTGCTTCCGCCTTTCTTCCAAAATGTACATATTGAGAGCTTTAAGCCTATCTCCATATGCCTTATGATGAAGACCACTGACCATTTTAATAGCTGCCCTCTGGACTAATTCCATCCTGTTTACATTCTTTTGCTGGTGCGGTCTCTAGAATTATATACAGTACTGCAAATGAGGTCTAAGTAGAGACTTGTACAAAAGCACTATCACCTCCTTTTTCTTGCTGGCTATCCCTCTCCCTAAGCACAGGGTTACCAGATTTTTGGAGAGCAAAATCTGGGACACCTAGGCAGAGCTGAGCTGGGAGGGGCAGGGCATCTTTTCCCCAAATATATTTCGAAATGACCATTCTAGGTAGCATTCGGTCATTTCAAAAGTTTAAAAAAGCCAAAAGCAGCCCTTCTTGAGTTATAAGCGCACATACATAACATATGGGCTTACCTTTTATTTAATATATAGAGATAAATATTCTCTACATTTCTAAAATTCCATTTCTTTTTCAGATGAAAAGTTCATTTTGCATGTTCTCCTACCAGAATCGAGAAGACTACATCCGAGGGTAGGCAGGAGACCCAAAGTCCTTTGCCTCTGTCCTCACCGAAATCAGGGACAGGACGTTGTTATAGTCCATGGAGTCAGAGACACTATTTCAAAATCAGGGACAATCCCCGAAAATCAGGGATGTCTGGTAAACTTACCTATGCACCCAGGCATCCTTCTGGCTTTTGCCATCACTTTTTCTACCTGTTTGACCACTTTAAGATCATCCAATATGATACTCCCAGGTCTCAATCTTCTTTTGTGCATTTAAGTACTTCACCCCTCCCCCCCCACACACACACACACTGCACCTCTCCTTGAGATTTTGATGCTCAAATGTATAACCTTGCACTTTTTAGCATTAAATCTTAGCCATCAAATTCTCGACCATTCTTCAAGCTTTGTAAAATCCTTCCTTCCAGGAGGTCTATCCTCTTGCAGATTTTGATATCATCCACAAAGCGGCACAACTCTTACGACAGACCTTTCGCAATGTCGCTGACAAAGATGTTAGAAAGAAAAGGACGAAGGGCCGATCTCTGAGAGACACCACTCGTAATGCCTCTGTCTTCACAGTGAATTCCATGTACTGCTACCCTCTGGCGCCTTCCACTAAACCAGTTTCTTACTCAATCAGGCACTTTTGGATCCATACCAAGGGCATTCAGTTTATTTCTATATCACCGATGCGGAATGGTGCCAAAGGTCTTGCTGAAACCTAAAGTATATTTATTTATTTAACAGGTTTTCTATACCGCCTTCTCCTTCAATCAAAGCAGTTTACAGTTAACACAATCTTATTACAATGCAATATAGGTGGGGTCGGCTTATTTACAACAACCTATCTACAGAATCCAGTGGAAGAGGCATGAGCAGGGGAAGGCGGTGCTTGGTAGTTCAGTAAATGGGCTGCAGTGTGACTTCCCAAAGTGGTCCGTGTAGAGGAAGGTTTTCAGCTTCTTTCAAAAGTCTTTTGCATCCGTGGTGGCTCTTAGGGTATCTGGTAGGGTGTTCCAGAGGGCCGGTGCTGCTAGGGATAAAGTTCTCACAGTGGTAGATTGGTTGGACTTCGTGAAGGTGCTGGGGGTTGGGATGGTGTCCATTGTGCTGCTTCGCCTCGGTCTGGTGCTTGGGTATATCACATCTAGCACTCTCCCCCTATTCAAGTCTCTGGTCTCCCATCAAAGAAATCAATCAGATTAATCCTACAACACCTACTTCAAGTGAAGTCATGCTGTCTCGGATCCTGTAATCCCTTGGAGTCCAGAAACGGCACCATTCACTGCTTTAGCAAGGTTTCCGTTAATTTACTCACCACAAACTAACCAGTCAGACTAACAGGTTTATAGTTACCAAACTCTTCCTTATTTCCACTTTTGTGAACAGGAACAACATTCACCCATCTCCAGTCCTAAGAACATAAGAAATGCCATTCTCGGTCAGCCCAAGGTCCATCGAACCCATTATCCTGTTTCCAACAGTTGCCAATCCAGGTCACAAGTACCGGGCAGGCTCTCAAAAGTCACACAGGTTCCACAGTCCTCTGGGATCACTCCTGACTCTAAAGAGGCATTGAAAAAGTCAGCGAGCAGAACCATCAGTACTTCCTGACGTTCTTTCAATATCTTCGGATAAATCCCATCCGGCCCCATCCGTTTTGTCCACTTTCAGTTTTGCTAACCGTTCACAAAATTGGTCTTCTGAAAACCATTCAAAGTCTGTCTCGCTTCCATTCCTACTTGTGGGTGCTTTCTGAGATCCGATTCCCGGCCCTTCATCTGCAGAGATGCCGAGGGTGGCCCATCCCAATGAGTGAGATTTGAGGCTAATGAGTGAGGTTTTTCTCACGGTGCATTCACACTATAAATTTGAAAAGATCTGTATGTTGTTTGCTTTGCAAATGAAAGGAGTACCAGAAAATGATATTTAGCTTTCTTTGCTTTGATGTAAAAAAAAATTCCAACAGAACTAGGACATTTATTTTATTTATTTATTTATTTATTTATACATCTCTTCTATACCGCCACTTCCAGCGATCAGTGGCGGTTTACAAGTAAACAAAGTTTAATAATAGAATGCTATTATTTTACATAGAACAGGTTTAGAAACTAATTTACATAGAACAGGTTTAGAACTATTTTACATAGAACAGGTTTTTACATAGAACAAATTTATAAAAGTAAACATTCAACTATTAAATTGCAACTCAATAATACAATTTCCCTGTAGAACCCACATTTCCCTGTAGAACCCACCATACCAAAAAAAAAAATCTGATTCTGGTTTCATCTCGGTAACATAATCCCTCTCCAGTACCAGGCATATTATGACTTAATAGAAAACCCTACAAAAGCCGCTCAGGAGCGAACAAATCCTAACATTCCATAACAGCACCAGTGAAGACCTACGTAGGAAAAGGCAGCACTGTAAATATTGTGCCTCCGCCTCTGACCCCTCCCTCCCTTTCTGGCTGACTATTTCCATGACAAAATCCACAAGATCACCCTCCAATTCCCCACAAAGTCAGCTACTTCCCCTCCTCCCCCTCTTCACTCCCAACTTTCTCCCTCTACCTCTGCCACCCTCTCTTCCTTTCCTGTGATCTCTGAAGAGGAAACTGCCCACCTTCTTTCTTCCTCTAAACTCACCACCTGCTCCTCTGATCCTCTCCCCACCCGTCTCCTAAGCCCCATCTCCTCCACTGTTGTCCCTTCCATCTCTCATATTCTCAACCTATCGCTCTCCACTGTAACTGTCCCTGCAGTCTTCCAGCATGCTGTAGTTACACCTCTCCTCAAAAAACCTTCACTTGATCCCACCTGTCCTAATTATCGACCCATCTCCCTCCTCCCTTTCGTCTCTAAACTACTTGAATGTGTGGTTTATCACCACTGCCTTGACTTCCTTTCCTCTCATGCTCTCCTGTATCCTTTACAATCTGGCTTTCGTCCTTTACATTCTACTGAAACAGCTCTTGCCAATGTCTCCAGTGACTTGTTCCTGGCAAAATCCAAGGGCCTTTACTCTGTCCTCATCCTTCTTGACCTCTCTGCTGCTTTTAACACTGTTGACCACAACCTTCTCCTCGATACCCTGTCCTCGCTTGGTTTTAAGGGCTCTGTACTATCCTGGTTCTCCTCTTATTTCTCCCATTGCTCTTTCAGTGTTTGTTCTGGTGGATCCTCCTCTGCTGCTATCCCACTCTCAGTTGGTGTACCCCAAGGATCTGTCTTGGGTCCACTCCTTTTCTCTCTCTATACCCGGTCCCTTGGTGCGCTCATCTCTTCTCATGGCTTTCAGTACTATCTTTATGCCAATGACTCTCAGATCTACCTCTCTATGCCTGAAATCCCTCCAGCAATCCAGACCCGGATCTCTGCCTGCCTTTCTGACATTACTGCCTGGATGTCTCTCCGCCACTTGAAATTGAACATGGCCAAGACTGAGCTTCTTATTTTTCCCCCTAAAACCTCCTCTCCTCTTCCTCCTTTTACAGTCTCTGTGGATAACTCTCTACTCCTTCCTGTTTCCTCGCCTCGCAACCTTGGGGTTGTCTTTGACTCCTCTCTCTCCTTATCCACACATATCCATCTGATAGCTAAGACGTGCCATTTCTTTCTCTTTATCATCAACAAAATCTGCCCATTCCTTTCTGAACACACTACTAAGACGCTCATACACTCCTTAATCACCTCCTGCCTTGACTACTGTAACCTACTCCTTGCTGGTCTCCCTTTGAATCATCCCTCTCCCCTTCAATTTATTCAACACTCCGCTGCGCGGCTAATCTTCCGCCAGCTTCATCATGCCAATATTACCCTCTTCTCAGGTCACTTCACTGATTCCCTATCCGTTTCCGCATCCAGTTTAAACTTCTCCTGCTGACCTATAAATGCATTTACTCTGCAGCTCCTCACTACCTTTCTTCTCATCCTCCTTACACCCCCCCTCGGGAACTCTGCTCTTCTGGAAAATTGCTTCTATCTGTGCCCTTCTCTTCTACTGCTAATTCCAGACTTCGCTCCTTTCACCATGCTGCTCCTTACGCCTGGAACAAACTACCTGTACACCAGGCACCTTCTCTGACCCTTTTCAAATCCAGGCTGAAAACTCACCTTTTCCCTGCTGCTTTTGGATTTTGACTCACCTGTTCTCCTTGTTTCTCCAGGAACAAGCAGGAAGTCAGTCCTCACACATGGGTGATGTCGACGGAGCAACCATGCGGAGCAAATCCCCAGCTTTCGAAGAAAGCCTTTGGGACTGCATCAACATGCGCGGTCCCCTTCACGCCCAAGGGTGCCATCTTCGTCAGTCTTCTTTTTTTCCGCGGAGCCCAAAGGACGTTGTCCTTGTTTCCCCTTGGAAAAAGTGATAAAAGTTGAAAAATTGTATTTTTCTGCTTGCCGGTTCCCCTTCCCGTCTCGGCTCGGTACACCAGTTTCGAGTCCGGTCTATTTTTTTCGTTTTTATCCTTAGTGACCAGCGTTTGTGATCTTTTTGTTCTTTTTAGCTGGCAGCCCAGTCCTTCAACCTTGCAGGGGCCCTTTTTCCACCGATGGCTGCCAGCGGGTTTAAAAAGTGTGATCGGTGCACGAAACTAATGTCTCTCACCGACACACACGACTGCTGCCTTGGGCCCGACCATGACCCCATGGTCTGTCCAGTGCAAAAAGATGTCTTCCAAGTCATTGAGGAGCAGGCAGCGGCAACATGACAGGATTTTTCCCAAGTCCACAACTGCCTGGGCCCAGACCTCGTCAGAGGCCTCGACCTCTCAGGAGCTGTCTGATCCCGAGCAGCATTGGGTGTCCTCTGAAAGGGGGTCTCCCTTGCGGGAACACCGTAGGAAGAAAAAATCCGTGAGGGCAATGTCGTCTGAGAGCTCCGAACGGCCTGGTCCCTCATGGGCTCGGTCGCGGAGCCCGGCTCATCGCCCCGGATCCTCAGAGTCAGAGAGGCCCGCCAAACTCCCTCGAAAGCACCCAGAGACGCCGAGGAAGGTAAGCACTGTCCTTGTTGTTGACTCTCCCCCGGGAGAACCAGCGTCGGGACCCGAGTCGGGGGCTGCGGAGCCTCCTGAGCTCGGTCTCAGGTTGGCAGCCTTGGAGTGCAGCGTGTCTGCTTTCATGGCCAAGCAGCGGGCGCTGATGGCCGATCTCACACGTCTGTCCACCCCGACCACCGGGACTTCGACGTACTAGTCGACCCCGGAGGCTGAGCCGATCCTCGACACAATAAGGTCTTGAGTCGATCCTCGGCCGAGGTCCCCCTCGACCTCCCGTTCGGGACCGAGGTCGTCGACGCCGATTCCCTCGACATCGGGACGGTAGAGTCCGAAGCCCTCGAGGCCGGAGCCGATCGACTCCTCCTCGAAGTCCGGTTGGGAGACGGAGGACGAGGAGTCCCCAGGCACGCACCATACCAAGTACGTCCCATCAGACTCCCCGGGATCTGAACCTCGGAGACGGTCACCCCCGGAGGACACCCGGTTCTTGGACTTCGTCTGGGACACGGCAAAGGCTTTGTCATTCCTGGCAGATGCCGAGGAGGAACCTTGAGTTGAGGAGCTCAAGGTCCTCCAGTATGACTTTCCTGCAAAGGAAGCCCTTACTATACTGGTGCCCCCCATTCTGGAACGGCTGATGCTCCGAATGTGAGAGACACCGGCCTGGATGCCGGTCCTCAGCAGGCAAATCGATTCCATCTATCGAGTTTGCAAGAGCCCTGGGTTCCAAAAGGCACAGCTGCCGCACAACTCCATGGTTGTGGAATTGGCCATGCGCCAGCTCAAGAGCCAGAAGACGCACTCCTTGGTGCCTTCTGGCCGGGAGGCCTGCAACATGGATGCTCTCGGCAGAAAGTGCTACCAGGGTTCGATGCTGTCATGCCGAATCCAGACGTACCAGCTGTACATGGACCTGTACCTGCGAGACCTGGCAAAGGAGATTGCCGGGTTCTCCACTGGTCTCTCAAAGGGACCTTTGCAGCACTTCCAGGTTTTGTCCATTGGGATCCGAGAGTGCTCAAAGTTTATGACTCGAGCAGCCTATGATGGCTTCGAGGCTTCGGCCCGGGTAGCGGGGGCCGGCATTGGTGCACGACGCCAGGCATGGTTACAGTCGTCAGACCTGGAGCCATGGGTTCAGGACAAATTGGTCGATGTCCCTTGCCGAGATGAAAACCTCTTTGGCAAGCCCATGACTGAGAAGGCTGCTGAGATCGAGATTGAGTCTGAGTACCTGACCCGGACAAGACTCGAGAAGAAGACTTCTGCCCCTTCTAAGATCAACTACCCAAAGTCCACTCTGGTTCCCTCTCAGGGACTGGAGTTCATAGGGGCAAGGTTAGACACCCTTCAGGCAAGGGCTTATCTGCCAGAGGAAAGGGCTCAAAGACTGGTAGCCCTAGTGCAGCAAGTGAGTCGCCGATCTAGCATCTCAGCAAGATGCTTTCTGCGTCTTCTTGGTCACATGGCCTCCACAGTGCATGTGACACCCAATGCTCGATTTTACATGAGAACAGCTCAGTGGTGCCTCAGGGACCAGTGGACACAAGCTACAGACAGACTCAGACAACATCAAGGTGTCCCATCGCCTGATACAGTCTTTGAAATGGTGGCTGCAACCTCACAACCTTCTGGAGGGAGTACCTTTCCAGCCTCCCACGCACTCAAGGATGCTGACTACGGATGCATCCCTGCTGGGATGGGGTGCTCATTGCCAGCAGGTCTGCACTCAAGGTGTGTGGTCTCCATGGGAGAGCACACAACAAATCAATCTCCTAGAGCTTCGAGCAATCCGCCTAGCTCTTCGGACCTTCTGCCAAACCCTGGCTCATCAATCTGTCTTGATTCAGACAGACAACCAAGTAGTGATGTTCTATGTGAACAAACAGGGAGGCACAGGCTTTCGCATCCTGTGTCAGGAAACCCTGGACCTATGCTCTTTCTCAGTCAGCCAGGGTATGTTCCTCAAGGCGGTTTACTTACCAAGTCAGGAGAACTTCCTAGCAGACAAGCTAAGCAGAATTCTCCAGCCGCACGAGTGGCAACTGGATCCCAATGTAGCCCAGCAACTTTTCCAGTGTTGGGGGCGACTATCCATAGATTTGTTTATGAGCCCTCAAAATCACCAGTTGCCCCGCTTCTGTTCCAGACAGCTGCACCCACACAGGGTAGCTGCAGATGCTTTCCTAATATCATGGTCTGTGGGCCTCCTATATGTGTTTCCTCCCACGCCACTCGTAGCTCGTACCTTATTCAAGATCCTTCAGGACAAGGCCTCGTTCATCCTGGTGGCCCCCAGGTGGCCGAGACAGCCTTGGTTTCCACTCCTCCTGCAGCTGGCGGAGGAGACTCCAATTCCTCTGGGATTTCCACCCAATCTCCTGTTGCAGGACGGGGGCTCACTTCTGCATCCCAACCTCAGGTCCCTCAACCTGATGGCATGGCTGCTGAAAGGGTAGTCCTTGCACCACTTCTCCTCCCAAAAAAGATAGAGGATGTGTTGCTAGCCTCTGGAAGGCAATCGACTAGGAAAACCTACGCATTTAATTGGCGTAGGTTTGAGGTATGGTGTACTCAGCAGAGTAGAACCCATTCTCCTGCCAGGTGGCGGTGGTGCTGCAGTATCTGCTTCACCTTTCCGATTTAGGCCTCAAGTCAAACTCGGTCCGAGTTCACCTTAGTGCTTTATCAGCACACCACTCTCCAGTGGAAGGGTAACCTCTCTCTGTACACCCCTTGGTGTCCAGGTTCCTGAGAGGTCTGCTTCTGCTGAAACCCCTGGTTCGCCCCCCCCGGCGACCGAATGGGATCTGAATGTGGTCTTGCAGCAGCTTACTCGCCCACCCTTTGAGCCGATGGCTACCTGCCATCTCCGCTTCCTTTCTTGGTGGCACTCACTTCGGCTAGACGAGTGAGTGAGCTGCAAGCTCTGGTGTCCGATAAACTGTTCACACGGTTCTATAGGAACAGGGTGGTACTTCGCACACACCCCAAGTTCCTGATGAAAGTGGTCTCCTCTTTCCATCTCAACCAGGAGGTGGTGCTTCCGAATTTCTTTCCCAGGCACCATGCCAGCCGGGCAGAAGCAGTTCTGCATACCCTGGACTGTAAGAGGGCGTTGGCCTTCTACTTGGAGCGTACGTGGGGACATCGAAGAGCTCCTCAGCTCTTCGTCTCTTATGACCCCAGTAAGCTGGAGATGCCTGTCTCCAAACATACGTTGTCCACCTGGGTGGCGGATTGCATTGCCTGGGCATACAGGGCGGCTGATCTCCCATTGCAGGGTCGAGTCACGGCCCACCGGGTCAGGGCTAAGGCCGCATCAGTGGCCACTTCCGCTCTGTTCTGCTGGCAGACATATGCCGGGCCGCAACCTGGTCTTCAAGCCAGACCTTTGCAGCCCATTACTGCCTGGATAGAGAGTCCCAACAGGACAGTGCTTTCAGCCAAGCTGTACTCCGTAATCTGTTTAGGCAACTCCTACCTTCCGACCCTTTGGTGTCAGGCTACCGGAGTGTTACGTTCTCAGTTGAACTCCTATCATGGCTGCTGCGGCTCTTCTAGAGGGAGCCTATTTTTCAGTTATGGGTTCTCGGTAGCCTATAGCTAGGGAGTCCCATATGTGAGGACTGACTTCCTGCTTGTTCTTGGAGAAAGCGTAGTTACTCACCTGTAACAGGTGTTCTCCAGGGACAGCAGGAATCAGTCCTCATGACCCTCCCTCCTCCCTTGGAGTTGCAGTCCTTTGATTAATTTTTATCCTTTTGCCGTCTTTTTAGCTATGTCATTTGACTGAGCAAGATGGCACCCTTGGGCGGGAAGGGGACTGCGCATGCGTGATGCAGTCCCAAAGGCTTTCTTCAAAAGCTGGGGATTTGCTCCGCATGGAGGCTACGTCAACGTCACCCATATGTGAGGACTGATTCCTGCTGTCCCTGGAGAACACCTGTTACAGGTGAGTAACTATGCTTTCTTTACCTTTCCCCCTTGTTTTATCCCTGCCTACACCTTCTGTGTTGTCTGTCTTGACTAGATTGTAAGCTCTGATGAGCAGGGACTGTCTCTTACATGTCTGTGCAGCACTGCGTATGATTTGTAGTGCTGTACAAATGCATAGTAGTAGAAGTAGTAGTAGTAATATTGCAGTGAGCCTGATAAAATCGATACCACCTATTGGGAAAATGGAACAAGCCAGATTACTGCAGATCCCCACACAGAAATTGAGTGCTAACAAAAATACCTAGCCACAATTACGTATAGATAGACCCTCACCAAGTACAGAACAAATGACCACAAACTGGAAATAGAAATATGTAGACAAAAATTGAACTGAAACCTCAAAAAATCTAGACTGTGCAAACAGTGCAATACCAGAGAAATAGCAACAGGGACGCATTTCCCCCACTACTGTGCTAACTATTAACACAGCAGATATATAATTCCAAAAACTGACATATTCCACTCACTAAATGAAAAATTAAAATTGTTATTCTACCTTTGCTGTCTGACCAATTCGTGTTTCTAATCGTTTTGGTTCCATTCTCTGGTTTCTGCTTTCCTCCATTTTCTCCTCTCTCTCTCTCCAGGATCTCCAGGCCATTTGCCCACTTCTCTTTTCTCCTGTATTCTTCACTTCTTCCCCTACATCCATCTCTTTCAGCTTTTAGAAACATGATGGTAGTAAAAGACAATATGGCCTATCTAGTCTGCCATTCCATATCAACTACTTAGTCCTTTTTTTTCCCTTTAGATACCTTCTGTGTTTGTCCCATGCTTTCTTGAATTCAGATACTGTCCTTGTTTCTAGTACCTCCACTGGGATACTATTCCACACATCTACCACTCTTTCCATAAAGAATTATTTCTGCATATTACTCCTGTCTATCCCCTTTCACCCTCTTCCTATGTCCCCTCATAGCAGAGCTTGCTTTCATTCAAAAGAGGCTCTCTCTCTTGTGCATTTATGCCTCGGAGGTATTTAAACGTCTCTAACATATCTCCTCTATCCCGCCTTTTCCTCTAAAGTATACATATTAAGATCTTTAAGTCTGTCCCCATATGCTTTATAACGGAAACCCATCCTGTTTATGACCTTTTGAAGATGTCCTCTCCAGAATTGCACACAATGCTCCAAATGAGGTTGCACCAGAGATGTATACAGAGGCACTATCACCTCCTTTTTTCTGCTGGCCATTCCTCTCCATATGCACCCAAGCATCCTTCTAGTTTTCGCCATCGCCTTTTCTACCTGTCTAGACACCTCAAGATCATCAGAAATAATCACGTCCAGGTCCCGCTCTTCTTTCATGGACAGAAGTACTTCGCCCCCTACACTGTGCTGCTTCCTTGGATTTTTGCAGGCCAAATGCATGGTCCTGTATTTTTTATTATTTATTTATTTAGCTGTATTTATATCCCGCTTTTCACTGGGTCAAAGCGGTGGAACATACAATAATCAATTAGAAGGGTTTGGGGCCGTCACCAGGTGGCCAACAATAATGATTTTTTGACAGTTAGTTGGGACATAGACATAGACATTGTGTTATGGTTACATAGGACATATGTTCAGGGGATGAGACATGGTGATTGGGAGGGAGTCAGTGGTGGGTGCTTGTTTCTGGTCCGAGGTATTCTTGGAATAGTGCAGTTTTAAGTTGTTTTCTGAAAGATGCTGGGTCTGGGTTGCTTCTGAAGTGATTTGGTAGAGAGTTCCAGAGGGATGGTGCATATAGTTCGAAGGCTCTGTTGCAGGTCCGTTGATTGTATTTCGTTCTTTTGTGAGGGATGGTGAGGGAGTTGTTGGTGGTTTGTCTGGTTGTTTAGCATTAAATTTCAGTTGCCAAATTCAAGCTTCCAGCTTAGCTAGATCCCTCCTCATGTTGTCTACTCCTTCCTTGGTGTCTACTCTATTGCAGATTTTAGTATCATCTGCAAAGAGGCAAACCTTACCCAACAGCCCTTCCGCTATATCACTAACAAAGATGTTAAAAAGAAATGGACCAAGGACAGATTCCTGGGGCACACCACTGGTAACTTCATTCTCCTCAGAGTGAGCTTCATTTACCTGTATCCTTTGTTGCCTCCCACCCAACCAATTTCTAACCCAATCAGTAATTATAAGGTCCATCCCTAGGGTACTCAATTTATGAGTGGCCTATGAGGAACGGTGTCAAAGGCTTTATTGAAATCTAAGTACACCACATCTAGGGCTCTCCCTCAGTCCAACTCTCTGGTCACCTAGTCAAAGAAATTAATCAGATTTGTCTAGCAAGACCTGCCTCTAGTAAAACCTGCTGCCTCGGATCCTGCAATCCATTGGTCTCCAGAAACCTCACTATCCTCTGTTTTAGGAGTGTTTCCATTAACTAACTTACTACAGAGTTCAGGTTAACCGGCCTGTTGTTCTCAAACTCATCCTTGCTTCCACTTTTATTTCTCTACCCACTTATATTTCACTTCTTCTTATTATCCAGTCTTCAGTCTCCTACTTTTTATTACTTTCCATATTTTTCCTTCACCCTGGTCTTCCCATTCCCCGTGCCCTTATTTCCAGTCTCTCCCCACCATCCAGCATCTCCTCTCTCTCTCTCTTTCCCCCTCCTTCCACATCTCATCTCATTCTCCCCTCTTTGTTCAGCATCTCTCTCTATTCACCCCTCCATCTAGCTTCTCCTACTTCCCCCCATGTCCAGCATTACTTCCTACTCTCTCCCTTTATCCCTTTTCCCCAGTGTCCCGTATTCCCCTCTGTCCCAGTATCTCTCCTTTATATCCAGCTTCTTCCTTCTGTCTTCATACCCCCCCTTGTGTCCAGTATCTCCCTTGTCACCTCCCCCCCCCATGTGCAGCATCTTTCCCCCACTCAGTATCCACCATCTGCCCTCTAACCTCTTATGTCCCCCACCCTGCGTCAGCTCTCTACCCTTCCATCATATGTCCAGAATCTTCCCTCCAACTCCTTTTTATGTCCAACATTCACCCTCCAATCCCCCTTTTTGTTCAGAATCCGACCTCTACCCCCTCTTTTGGGTCCAGCATCTATCTTTTGCCCCCCCCCCCCTCGCCCTTATAGCTATCATCTGGCCTCTGACCCTAATTGCGCTCCTTCACAACCCCTCCCCCGTGCCACTCATTCACCACTGCTACTGATTTTTCAGTGTAGCCAACAGAAACAGGGGTAGAGGACACAGCAACTATGCAACAGGGCTAGAGGGAGTAATCAGTCGGCGCACAAACCAACCACATTTGCCAAGGTTGGAGAAACGTTCCACACATTCATCACCCGGCTCCCCTGCCAAAGTCCTTTTTAAACTTATTCTTTTTTGTTCTTAAATAAACACTAAGGGGCTTGTTTACAAAGCCGTGGTAGTGGTTTCCGATCGTTATCGGAGCCGCGGCCCCATTGATTTCAGATAACGATCGGAAACCGCTACCGCGGCTTTGTAAACAAGCCCCTAAAACTTAAGTCCAAAATGTGATCATAGCCACTATAGCATCAGCTTCCTCAACAGGAACCCCAACACACACCCCACTGATTCAAACAACTTATCTGGGGAGGGTTCCAAAATAGCAGCATCTCTGATTCCAGTTCATAGTAGAAACTGAATCCCCAACATCAATGTTTCAGCGTCTTATCCAAAAGCTTGCTTCAGGGGCTGTCTCCAACCTGCATTTTCTCCATCACAAAAGCCACATCAACAGAAATCCTGAAAGGAGCACAAGATGCTATAAACACTTCTTAGATTTGCGCCCATATATATCCCATAACTGCCAGTCCCACAATGATGTTGACACACATCCACACACAAGTCTATTCACGTATTCTCAATAAAAGACATTCCACTCAACGCTGGTGTTAAAGCCAGAAGGAACAGCGGTATGTAATTGATAAATCCAATACTGTTCATGTTGCAATAAATGACGATCCACATCACTCCTACATCTTTAGAAATTTGCACAACCGCACACCGAAGTTGACAAAACGAGTGTGGGACAGACTGACAATGTTGTATCAAAGGGATAATAGGAGCCCCAGTCAAAACTCTGTTTTTAACACTGTTCTTAAATTATATTTTCGTAAATTGTCTGTTACGCAGTTTATGCGCTCGAAAATTTTGATTTTTCCTGATTTAGCTAGAGATACGCAGAAGAGGCGAAAGGCGTTCCTGGCTTTACGCCAGAGATCGGAAGCCTTGGGTGCGCAGTTTAAGTTGAGGTATCCATGCAAGTGTATGGTTAATTTTCAATCTAGGCAGTGTATTTTTTTTGAGCCCAGACAACTCTTAACAATTTCTTGAGGCTAGAGAAGAGGGTGGGGGTGGGGGTCGGGGAGCTCCCATACCGGCTGCCATGTAATACATCTTTTTGCTCCTTTGATGTTCACTTTATTTCTTGAGTGTTGTACACTATGTATTTATTTCATTTCTTGGATCATATGGTGGGTTTGGTATTGTGGTCTATGCCAGTTTATTTGCTTTTTCTTCCTGTAGAGGACAGTTTTGACGGTTCTCTATAGTGGGGGTTTTTCTTTTTTGTTAATTCTGATTCAGATTCAGAGTTGTATTTTCTGGATTATATTGTAAAATCTATAAATAAAAAATAAAAAAACAACAACTCAGTTTTTATGTTCTGTTAGGCAAATTCTTAAAGAATGTAATGCCTTGTCCACATACATCATAATTACATGGGCAAATCAAAAGATAAACAAGTTTTCAAAGCCCAGTCACTTGAAAACTTAAAAGGAATAGGAGGGTTACCAAGCAAGACGAACAGGTTCCCACACCAGATCAAACTACAAAACTAACCTCAACACACCTCGACGTGATCACCATAGCCAACAACTATAATACTATCAACCTTATATACAGATCCCCATCGTCACCCCATGAAGACCTTGCAACGATAATCGACCTAGCCTCTAACCCTAAGAATACGTGAAAGCCAATCTAGGTACTGGGAGATTTTAACCTACCAGCCATGCAGGATACCCATTCCAAAGCTTTTGTGGAGGCACTCGACAGCCTGGAATATGAACAAATAGTTGACGCCCCCACACATCAAAAGGGCAACACACTAGATCTTATTTTCTCCTCCCGACCAGAAGCGAACTTAAACTACAACTTCAACGTACTTATATCCCCTGTCCCATGGTCGGACCATAATCTAATTAAGTTCCAGATACCTATGAACCAGGACAGCGAACGGACAATGAAAACAACTGATAAATCAGCAGCACCCTTCAGACACTACAGACCCTTCGACAAAGAAGCGATCATCACAGATGTCCTCCCCAATATTACGACAACATCACTAAACCTCGAAGAAACGTTGGCGTCATGGAACAACAGCCTGAGTTCCTTCGCTCACATACCTAACAAAGCCAAGCCACAGGCCCCAGGTATGCAACTTATGAGAAGAAAACCCGCACGATGGTACACCACCGAGTTGTGGACATCTCTACAAATGCTCAGAAAACCTGAAAGAAAGTGGAGATGCACACGGACCCCGATAGACCAGACAGCCTACAATTCCCACCTGCAGACACACCGGGACTTAATATCAACGAAAATTAAAGAGTATCACTCCAAGATCCTAAGCAGATCCCTGAACAAACCCCATGAGCTGTTCAATATAGTAAGGACCCTAACAAAGGAACCATCGCCCTCACAACCAACAAGGATACAAGCCAAAACTAAAAACATCAGCAAAGCCATCCTATCCAGCCCCACAAGCAACCCACCTAAGCCACTTACCTCTCTTACGACACCATCAGACTCAGATATTGAGGACATCATCACCAGCGTCAACGCCACCAATGCACCCAACAACCCTTATCCAGCCTTCTGGATAAGAGCACTACATAAGGAGATCAGCCCTATAATAGCCAAGATCATCAACCTATCCTTCTCTACAGGACAATTCCCACTATGCCTCAAGCAGACGTCAATTCGACCCCTCCTGAAGAACACCAAACTAAATCCCCAGATGGTTGAATCCTACAGACCAATATCAAGCATCCCGCTGCTGGCAAAGATAATTGAGAAGGTCGCTCAGTGTCAAATACAAGACCACATTGATGCTACAGCTCTCCTCGACCCTTGCCAACATGGTTTTAGGGAAGCACATAGCGTGGAAACGCTCCTTGCCACACTTATGAACACACTGATCACAGGGATTGATAACATCAAGCTCGGATACGCCTTAATTTTTCTAGACATTGCTGCCGCATTCGACTCTGTAAACCACGAGCAACTCATGATATGGCTTCATGACAAGGGAATTAATGGCTTAGCACTGAATTGGTGTAAATCCTACCTAACGGACAGACGGCAACAGGTACAGATAGGATCCACAACTTCCGACTCGTTCCGACAAGTACATGGGGTACCTCAAGGTTCCTCACTATCTGCCCTCTTATTCAACATATACATGCAACCTATATGTGAATTAATCCGTTCATTCAACATATCATGCCTGGTCTACGCAGACGATGTACTACTATTCACCCCATTCATGAATGATCAGCCAGACTTATCCCAACTAGTAAAATGCTTCGATGCTGTAACAGACTGGCTACACTCACAGAGCCTCAAAATAAATTTCAACAAGACGGACGTTCTGTTCATAACCAGAAATCAAGCTTTCTTACCACCACCGTCTCTAAAGACAAGGGATGCAGAACTCCCAATTAAACCTAGCATCTGCTACTTAGGTGTGACATTAGACCAACAACACAACTTCAAAGCACATATCAGCAACAACACCAAACAAGTCTACCACAAACTACGGACACTACGACACCTCCAACCCTTGCTGCAACCAGATGATTTTAGATCAGTTTTTCAGGCAATGGTGACCCCTCACTTTGATTATGCTAATGTGATCCTACAAGGCCTACCCAAAAACACATTAAACCCACTACAGCTTGCAATGAACACGGCCGCCCATTTCTTACACAGAGCCTCCAGGAGGGACCACATCACCCCAATATTAAAGGACTTACACTGGCTACCAAATCTACTACCGTATCACATATAAAGTAGTCCTGATGACCTTCAAAGCCATCAACAAAATATCCCCTACTGCACTAACAGACCTTCTCCACCCTACCCCAGCAAACAGGGCAAGGAGAGCATTCACCTCTAATACTCTACAGGTCCCCAATGAGATAACAAAATGCAACCAGGCAACAAAGAACCGAGCCTTCAAGTTCTACACTCCCAGAGTCTGGAACGCACTCCCAACTACCATCCGAGCAATCACAGACCTTGCTCAGTTTAGAAAAGCACTAAAACATCACCTCTTTCTCCTACACTACTCCAAACCCAGTATCTCAGCCACATCCACCATACACCTAGCCAGGAATCAATAAGTCTCAATCTCCTTGTAAATGTTGCAGATAAATGTAGATAGATGTAGATAGTTTCCCCAGTTGAAGTCCAAGTTATATCTTCCTGTTTTACTGTAAATGCTTAGCAGGCGACTGTTATGCACAATTCTGTTGTATGTAAACCGCACTGATTTTAAATAGCGTGGTATATAAAAGCAATAAAATAAATAAATGAACAAGGAAGAAGGCCATCGTAATTTGTCAAGGAAGAGGTTGTTCGTACAAAAGACGGTACCAAAATTCATACCCCGCTTGTAAGAAAAACGAGGAGGCTCCAAAAATACTAAGTGTGCCCCTTAAATAAACCAAAAATGCTTGATGATCTGCTGAGCCTGATAAACACAATCAAAAAAAAGTAAGACACACACACTCTTGGGTACACCCCTGATGTGCCTCTCGAGATTTTGGTTGTAAAAGTAAAGCACAATCAGTGAAATAGGCTCTCAGATAGGCAGTATGCACATAAGTCTTTGGGTATTCCTGATCTAAAAAACGTTTAGTCATCAAAATAGACTGAGCCTGAAACTCCTGTAAAGAGGAGCACAATTGCTACAACCAAAAAAATTGGTTAACGGGTAATGCCCATTTCAAATGTTCAAGGTGTGCACTCTGATATTGTAACAAAATGTTACAATCAGTCAACTTTCGGAAAATAGAAAACTCAAAACAATCATAGCACCATGAAATTTGCAAATCTAAAAATGAAATAGTACTAGAATGAAAAACATAGGAAAAATGAAGGTTCGAATCTAAAGAATTCAACCACTCAAAAAACTGAGCCAAAGCAACTGGGCTCCCAGACTAAAGCATGAAAACATCATCGATGTAACGCTGCCAGAAAAGAATATAAGACGCAAAGGGAGAATGCCCCATCCGAGACCGTTCAACATGATCGACATAAATTGATCACATTGGGCGCCATTGTGGTGCCCTTGACTTTGTAAGTTCAAAAATTTTTGATCAATGCAAGTTGTGTCAGATCTGTCAAAAAGCTAGTTGGAACTCGTTTGCCCATATGACTCTCCAAACCTGAGCCACCATTTCAGTGGCTGCTTGTTGTGGTATGTTGGTGTATAAAGTTTAAATATCAGCTGTCATCAACAAAAACTGAGAAGTCGGGACATCCAACTGTTCTAACAAACAAATGACATGCATAAAGTCCTTCCAAAAAGTCTTACCTAAGGGCACAAATGATCAAGGAAATTATCCACAAAATGAGCCAATGGTTCCAACAAAGAACCCATTGATGAAACGATGGGACATCCAGGTGGCTGATATAAATCGTTAGGAATCTTAGGCAGGATATACAAAACGGAGGTCTGGGGTTTAGCAACTGTCAAAACCGCCAATTCGTGCGGGTTGATCCAACTGTATGACAATGCGTTGGAAACAACCACATCAACTTCCTGCTTGAAGGTTTTCGTAGGATCCTCCATCAAAGGGAATAAAAAGACTGATCGGAAAGCTGTCGCAAAATCTTTGCTTTGTACTGCAACATGTCCATCACCACAATCACACTATCCTTATTGGTGGGTTTGATCGTGATGTTCCTATTATGTTGCAAATGACAGAGGGCTTTGTGCTCCAAACCGGGCAAATTTGACCAATGCATCTGATGAGGTAGATGTTCAACAGCCTCCGTAACCAGGCGCTGAAATACTGCTATACTCGGATTCACCACTCCTGGTGGTAACCAGCGCGAGGGAGGAAAAAGCCCTGTATCGCTGGACACTGAATCACTCACATCTGAAAAAAAGAGATGTAAATGAAGTAATCGAAAAAAAAAGGAGCTAAACCATCTTGTACAGAAAATTTATCGAACTGGGGAGAAGGCACAAAAGACAGCCCCTGCTGTAGAAGACACACCTGTGCTGCTCCAACTTAAAAAAAACGTAGAAACATGATGGCAGAAAAAGACCATATGGCCTAGCTAATCTGCCCTTTCATACCAACTACTATAGCCTAGTCTTTGAACTAGGAAGGCAGGTTTGGTCCCACCTCCTCTCAGGTGAAGCGTGCGTCAAAGGGAGGTGGAACCAGACTAGCCTTCTCAGTGCAGGAGTTAAATACCCCATGTTTCTTTCTTATTTTTTTAATTTAGAGGCTTGCCACACAAGAAAAGCAGTAACAATGTGCGGACGAGTGGTGAGTGTCGGGGGGCAAGGAGGCTGCCACTGAATTGGCAGTCAGATTCTTGGAATTGGTCCTGTCCGGTGGTGAGCAGAGCCCATTGGCAGCACCAACACAGCTTGGCAGCATGTGTGAGAGAAGAGGGGCAAAGCATGTGAGCGTGAGGGTCGGGATGAAAGCATGTGTCACACGCCTAATGCGTGTGACTTGGCATGTCTGTATCTGTGAGCACAAAACAGAAATATTTCTTAATCAATTCTGCTTTATCCTATCGGCCTCTACATATTCTTCCCTTTCACACTTGAGTCTCACAGTACCACCTCCACACTTCCTCCTGTGACTAACATACCTAAAAAAGTTTGGGATTTAGCTCATGTCTTTTTCAAGAATAGATCAAGGTGAGTTACATTTAGGTGCAGTAGACAGGGCTGGCCCAAATACTAAGCAAACTAGGCCATTGCCTAGGACAGCAACCTCCAGCGAGTAGCAAAAGCAGGGCATTCAAAGCTAAATAATAGATTTTGACAGTGAGAGGCGATGTAAAGCTTGGGTTTGCCTAGGGCACCTCTGAACAAACTCTAGGGCTGGCCCTGGTAGTAGGCAGTTTCCTGTCCCCTGGAAGGCCTACAATCTGAAGCAATGGAGGGTTAAGTGACTTACCCAAAATCACAAGGAACAGCAGTGGAATTTGAACTGGCCTTCCCTGGTACTCAGTCTATTGCTCTAGTCATTAGATTACTCCTCCACGTCAGGCAGGGCAGAAGAATTTGGGAGAAGGGATTTATTGGTTGTGGTGGATATCCTTATGTGGGCAGAGCTGGGCCAGAAGATGGGGCATTTATTTTTTCATGTAGTGAAGTTGACAACCCTATCTTACGTAGATGTGGAAAATGCTTCAGACTCTTTTATCTCTTCCATCTGACACTCAAAGTCACAGTGGCATAAATTCCACCCTAGCAGCCCATGCAGAACAGAGGGGACCCACTTATAAACACTCCCATAGCTTCTGAGATGGATCTAACCTACTCTGAAGGCCCTTACAGTAGTAGAAGTTCAAATTATTAGAAACCCTCCCAGAGTAGAAGAGACCCATCTCAGAAGATACCAGAGCAGCTATAAGTAGGCCCCCACCCTTCCCCCTGGACCCCCTTGCCCTCCACAGGCTGCTTGGGTAGAATAAATGCTATTAGGTCCTTCCTTTGAATCTCAGTCATTGTCTTGTGAAGTGTAGGATAGACTATTAAAGATATTGAATGTTATCTTTATATATTTATATTTTCTGAATGATTGAAAACTCTTTCAGTGTTCTCCTAAATTATATTAATTTCACAATTTGTAAAACAAATGTAGCCTGAACAGCCAGCACTGTAAATACATCAATTATTGAATTAATCATGGTAGGACAAAGCAATATGACTCCTAGTCACATGATCCAATTGGCAGGTGGTCACATGGCATTACATCTTCATGGCAACAGGGAAAGCCATGAGATTGCCAGTCATATGGTACAGTGTCTCTCTTAGGCTGCTGATCACATGGTAGAGCACGGCACATTCAGATAACTTTATTGGCACAACAATTTTACATATGTTGCCAAAGTGATGCATTTAGTAGTAAAGTTAGAAACAAAGATAAAAGGAAACAATTTAGAAATTAATACTATCAACAGTAAAATAGAATGTCTGAAGAATGAGGCAGCTGGTCACATGATACAGCAACCTTAGTGATCATGGGAGTGCCCAGGCCATTCAAAATGGCCACCCCATGCCCTTAGGCACTGAGGAGACAGCTGCAGAGAAAAAAAAAATCAGTTAAGCACAAGGGATCAGAAACCGGAGGGGGGGGGGGGGGCAGAATTTATCATCAGGCATTTCTAATTATTTTCACCACTGCTTTGCACAGCATTGAACTGCCCAGACATAGTACTGGCAAGAAACAAACCCGATGCCTTGTGGCTGTTAGGGTTACCATCTGGCTCCAGATGCAGCCGACAGGCTTGATCCAGTGGTGGATCTACCCCATTGCATGCAAGGACTTGCAGTCTTGCTTTTCTTATGGAGTGCAATCGAGAAATCAGAACTACATCTCCTTCAGAGAGAGGTACAGTCCTTCAATACATGCCCAAGAAAAGCAGAACTACAAGTTCCAAGATGCATTGCTACTATCCTAGTTTTGAATTCACATCACAGTGCAGTGTGGGATTTGTAGTTCCTGATTCTGCCCGTTCAAATTACCTCCCACAATGCACCAGGGTAGGGTGGTCAGAAATCCA
Source organism: Ichthyophis bannanicus (assembly GCA_033557465.1). Taxonomy (NCBI): domain Eukaryota; kingdom Metazoa; phylum Chordata; class Amphibia; order Gymnophiona; family Ichthyophiidae; genus Ichthyophis; species Ichthyophis bannanicus. Next base: position 39,580,837 of record CM066051.1, on the reverse strand, counting down.
GGAACTGTCCCAAAATCTCCATCTTGGAATGGGGCAACTTGCATAGCTCTGCTGTCCCCACTTTCTCCTTTCTGTGGCTTGATGAGATCCACACAGCGCCACCTTAAAGCAGGCGGTCTCAGCCCAGCATGCACTGGAGGGGAAACAGCATGGCCTCAGCTCAGGGGCTTTGCACATGCTCAGCACAGGGGCTTTTTTGCCTCTGTTTTCTTTCCCTTTAGGGTCTGCAGGGCTGTAAAGAGCAGAAAAGCTTCTGAAACAAAGCAGAGACTTCCTGCTTCCTCCAAGACTCAAAATCCCTGCAAGCCCCAGCCCCAGATCCGCTCCTTTCGCCCTGCAGAGGGGGAGGCTTTCTCCGAGATCCCCAGGAATCACTCCATCCCCCTTCACTTTTATTCATCTTTCTCTTCATCTGCCCTGCAGAAAGCACATTGCCAGCAAGCATCCGCAATCCAGAAGGGAAATGTCTGGTCTGGTTTCTGAGCAGGTGAGAAATTCTTTTCTAATCTCTTTTATTTAGAGCAGCAGAGCTTAGAGGGGAACTGTTTCCTGTGGGGCTCTTCAAACTTTCCTCCAGCACAGTGCAAAAAGGTATGGGAGAGAAAAGAGCTGCCTTTATCCACTGAAGCGGCACCTCTCTCTGAAGGAGTTGTGTCTCACCGCCGCTTGAAATTGAACATGGCCAAAACTGAGCTGCATATTTTTCCCCCTAAATCCTCCTCTCCCCCTTCCTCCTTTGTCTCTGTGGATAACTCTTTACTCCTCCCTGTCTCCTCAGTTTGCAACCTTGGGGTCATCTTTGACTCCTTGTTCTCCTTCTCCACACACAACCGATTGCTAAAACCTGCTGTTTCTTTCTCTATAACAACAAAATCTGCTCATTCCTTTCTGAAAACACTAGTAAGACGCTCATCCACTCTTTAGTCACCTCCCATCTAGACCATTGTAACCTATTCCTTGCTGGTTTCCCTCTGAATCACCTCTCTCCCCTTCAGCAATCTGCTGCGCGGCTGATCTTCTGCCAGCCTCGTCATGCTCATATTACTCCTCTTCCCAAGTCGCTTCATTGGCTCCCTATCCGTTTCCGCATCCAGTTCAAACTTCTCCTGCTGATCTATAAGTGCATTCACTCTGCAGCTCCTCACTACCTTTCCTCTCTTATCTCTCCCTGCACCCCTCCTCAAGAACTCTGCTCTTGTGGCAAATCACTTCTATCTGTGCCCTTTTCTTCTATTGCTAACTCCAGACTTCACTCCTTTCACCTTGCTGCTCCTTATGCCTGGAACAAACTACCTGAGTCTGTATGTCAGGTGCCTTCTCTGGCCCTTTTCAGATTCAGGCTGAAAACTCACCTCTACACTACCACTTTTGGATCTTGACACATCTGGTCTTCTTTGTGTTTCCTTACTATTCCCCCTAGATATATCCCTGTCTACAGCTACTGTGTTGCTGGCTTGACAAGATTGTAAGCTCTGATGAACAGGGTGCCGTCTTTTATATGTGTCTGTGCAGCGCTGCGTATGTCTTGTAGTGCTATACAAATGTTCAGTCGTTGTAGCAGCCCCGTAAGCAGGGGACAAACACAAACAAGGTCAGTTCAAGGATCCTGGTGCAATGGGAGAAGGCAGACCTAAGCCGACGTGAATAAAACACATTCATTGGTAATTCCTAAAAGTAATTGTGTCTCATGCAAAACAGGCTCAAATTTAATAAGAGAATAAACAATTCTAAGTTACTAAAAGTCCTCTACAGAGTCAGTAGTTGAAGTCCTGAGATATGAAGTAGGTCCTCACGTTCCCTTCTATTCATGGAGTTTCAGAACTCATCCAGTCTCCAGTCTCTGCAAAATAGTAATAAAGGAAAAAATACAACCTCAGAGTTGCCAAGTTACACTGTTGCAGGAGTGAGATTTTAAAGCCAGTCTTGGATTTCTGACAATCTCATTCTGATGCATTTTGCTACCTGCAGCACTGATTCCAATGGGTAAAGTCAGGGACTACAAATCCCACACTGCATTGCAAGGCAAATTAAAAACCAGAACTGGCAAAAAAATTTCACTCCTGGAACTGGGTAACTTGGCAACTCTGCAGTCTCCTGACTCTGTACCTTAAGAAGGTACAATCAGTGCTGCGTACTCTGGGCAATTATGCTAATTCCTCCCAAATCTTTCAGCTTTGCATCTCTTAAGGCCCATCCTCAGTACTGCAAAAATCTCAAAATGTTCCCGGAAGCTTGCACTAGGGTGACTGCCCCTGACGCCTTATGTTCTGGTTTTCGGTGGTTGGCATCTCATCGATCCCACTCACCATGCTTCTTGAAGAGGAAGTGGCCTGGTGGTTCAAAAGGGGACCGAGAATCAGAGTTCAAATCCCACATGGGCCACTGATAGTTTTTGGGAGCCTGCGCAATCACTTCATCTCCTGTTGCTTCAGGTACCCTATAGGTCCCTGGCCTCACATGCTTACACCACCAGGAACTGCAGAACTCCACAGAGCTTTACAAAAGAATTTTTATTAAAGCCCAACGTGGACGTGTTCTGACACAAATCGCCTGCATCAGGGGTAGTAAATTGGACAACAGTCTTTTAACTGATAATTTTGCCAATTGTTGGTTTTAAAATGGTTTCCAATGAATTGCCCCTGATACAGGCAATGTGCCAAAACACGGCTATGTCAGGTTTCAGTAAAAGCTTGTTTGTAAAGTTCTGGGGAGTTTTGCAGTTCCTGTGCTGTGCTTCTAGTTGTTCTTTTGGGTGGGGGGTTGTCCCTTTTCTATTATTATCCTAAGCTCAAGGCAGGGGACATATTATATCGGCATACTCAATCACTGCTGTACAGAGCTGTGTCCATTCAGAATGGTTTATTGAGGCCTTGCAGGGCGCGCAATGCAGTTTGCAATAAAATTAAAAACAAATAATAACACATCACAAACGGAAACAAAAGAGGGAACTCCATGTTAGCACAGGAAAGAGGGGTATAGAAAAGAAAGATAGTGAGGCATACTCTATGGACGTAGTGGTTGTTACTATCTGTTCCGCAGTTGAGGGGGGCAGGTCTACCTCAAAGGCTTGAGTAAAAGGTTAGGCCTTCAAGAATCATTTAAATCAAACTAAGGAAGACATAAATGGGCAGGAAGACAATTCTGGAGGGCCGTGGCTAGGTAGAAAAAGGCAGAACGTCATGTGGATTCGTATTTTACCCTTGTGGACGATGGGAGAACTAGTCAGTTGTCTTGCAAAGATCTTAAGCAGCTTTGTGGTACATAAGGGATAATGGAGGAAGATAAGTAGAGCAGAGCACAGTTATGTAAAGCTTTATGTACAAGGATAAGTATTTTAAACTGAATTCTCTGGGCAATAGGAAGCCGATTTTGTTGGATCAAAAGTGGTGATATACGATCATTCTTCTTAGCTTGGGTAAGGATACGGATAGTGACTTTTTGAATAGACTACAGGCATTTCAGTTGTAACTGAGGAAGGCCGGCAAAACAGACATTGCATTAGTCAATCCGTGAAATTACAGTACTAAGGAGGAGAGTGGTCACAGCTGATTTATCGAGGAAGGGGACGGAGATCCCTAGATCTGTGTAATGCAGCTAAGGTGGAACAGGAGAGATATGAGATGAAAAGGAGAGATCCATATCAAAGTGGACCCCAAGATATTTAAAGGGGGGCTGAACTAAGATGGGAAGAGAACCCAAGACAGGGGCTAAAGAGGGGGCAGTAAGGAAGAGCCAGTAAGCCAAGTGTGGTTGTTTGACTGGGGTTAAGTTTGAGTGAACGATCATGTAACCAGACTGCAATGGATTCTAGCACTGAATTAAGAAGGGAAAGATCAGGGGACAAGCTGTCTATACGAGCCAAGAGTAAAATGTTATCTGCATAAAAATAAAAGGAGAACCCCAAAGATTCAATAAGAGTAGCCAACGGAGCGAGGTAAGTATTAAAAAGAAGGGGACAGAGAGTAGAACCCTGAGGAACCCCACAAGGAAGTGAGAAGGGAGAGGAGAAGTTACCGTGCTGTAGCACTTGGAAGGATCCATCTAGAGGAAGGATGAAAACCATGAAAGAGTAGACTCCCGGAGACCTACTTCAAAGAGCTGAGACAAGAGATTATTATGATCTACTAGGTTAAAGGCAGTAAGATTAAGTGAGACGGTAAGACGTAGCATCCTTGATCCAGGACAGAATGGCTATCACTACGCATTGATGTAATAATCGTTTCTGTACTATGGGAGGGGAGAACACCTGATTGTCGTGGGTGGAGGATGAGGGAATATTCAATATGATCAGACAGTTGATGAAATGTAAAACTTTCCACACGTTTTGCCAAAAACATGAGATTGGAAACTGGGCGGTAGTTGGTGGGATCATTAGAATTCAGTTTAGGGTCTTTCAGCAGAGAGCAGATGAGGGCCTTCTTCCACTCTTTCAGGACAGAACCAGAAGAAAAGGAGGCATTAAGCGTAGAGCAGATAATGGGATGAAGCCTAGGGATGAGTCTGCAAGCCATCAATAAGTGAAATGGAATTCCAAGTGTGTGATACTGAAGGTGATGGCCGAGTAGGAGGAGGAGGGACGAAAGGCTTTGATGTAGGAAGACCTGCATGAGTAGTGTCAATTTTGGCCCTAAAGGTATTCGCTGAGACATTAGGAGATGGAGCGGTATGGGTGAAAGAGGAAGCGGATCCTGGAAGGGTAGAAAAACGAGAAGCAATTGCGAAGAGAGTTTTGGGGTCATGAGTAGAGGCTGTGATCAGAGAGGAATAATAGATTTTCTTGGCTGCTAAGCAGTAGTAGTAGTAATATATTAAGCTCCTGGATTCTTTTTGGGCTATTCCTTCAGCCTTTTCTCTTCGTACCTTCAGCTCAACTCTTGGATTAAGCCTAGCTGGTGTAGGGATAATAGCAATCCATATGGATGTATGATTAGCCAGTCCAGACTGCGCTTGAGCCCCCTTGGGCTCCGGCAGCCTCTCCTCCAACCCTGGACTCATAGGGAGGACACAGGAAGATGCCTGGTCCCTAGATACAGGGTCTTTTATCCTTCCCTCTTGTAGTAACGATGTAGATACTAGGGGTGTGCATGGGGAAAAAAAAACATTTTTGTTTTGTTTAGTTGGGGGTTTACACGTTTTTCATCTTTGTATTATTATTTTTTTAATACTGCATCCTATTGCACAATAAGTCACCCTGTTGCATTATAGCATGCACTGTTCATGCCTGTGTGAATAATGCGTGCTGTTTTGTAATAGTGCACCTTATTGCTCAATAGGGGCCACTATTTCTGCTTTTGTTTTAGAATGAAAGCACACCCCTAATAGATACCCCTGACCGTAGACTGACAGGCAGGCCCATCCTCCATTGCCTCACTTGATGAAGCAAGCACTGCGTGAGAACTCTGTGTTAAGCTCCATCACACAGTGTTCTAACGCAAGAGCTAAATCAAATGTTTATCCCAATGCTGTAAACTAATGACATGCCAATTACCATGGCGTTAAAAAGTGCATGCTGTCAGAAAGAACAGTGCACACCACTGCGGTAGATGCAGCTGTTTGTTGCTTCATGAGTATCCATCTTCCTCTCTGCACATGAACGGGGCCACTGACAGGAAGGGAGATTTTAAAAAGAATACAGGCTGATTTCCTGACTATTTTCCTGCACTTCAGTCTCCTCCCATATCCCTATTGCCTGACTCTACTCCCCCCCCCCCCAAAAAAAAGATCTCATTGATGATCTATTGATCCTGATCCTGTGCGGTGTTTTAGGATGCACCATGCGGGGTCAGTCCCCACTTCCTTTTGATCCCTTTTTGGGTCTTCCTCCTCCACCTATGGCCATTTCTCGGCCCCTCTCCTTACACCCTTCTATCCCATCCTTTTATAAGGTTAACAGATTTTTTTGCAGGCAAATCTGGGACACCTACCAAAGTGTGGTGGGAGGGGAGAGAAAGGGGCAACTTAGTTCCAGATTTCAGCAAGGCATGGAGGAGGGAAGAGGAGTCATTACTGTGCCCTCCCCCTCCCCCCGCACATGTCCATCCCATGACAGCAATAATATCAATTCGAAGCAAACAAATCCACAGAGAAATAGAAATGGTGATGTGTTCCCCCGTACTGTGCAAAATATAAAGACAATGGATGTAAATTCTAACAACTGACATATATTCAAATCACTCAATTGAAAATAAACATTTTTTTTCTAGCCTCTGTGTCTCCCCTGCTGGAATCTACTACTATTATTACTACGACTACTATCGAACATTTGTATAGCGCTACGAGACGTATGCAGCACTGCGCAGACACATGGAATCGGGGACAGGAGGCTGCCAAACAGTCTTCTGAGTTTTCTCCCGTGGACCCCTTCGTGAGTCCTTTCCATCCTTCACTTCACTCAGGCCCAGTGTCTGCTATCAGCGAAGAGCCTATGAGCCCCTGGGGTAACGGGCAGCCTGCGCACAGGTTTCCCTAACAGGACCTGTAAGCGCACGTCGGCTTACAGGCCTCGCGCGCATTATGATTGCTATTGTTGCCGCAGCCAGACTGAAGAGCAGGCTCGGTCTCTTTCATCTGTGGACAGACGCAAAGCACGGCTTGATGTCCCAGGGCAATGACTCTGTTTACCACCCAAAACTGTGGCCCTAGTGAGCGTATCTTATTTGCTTTTTGCAGGCACCTGTCACATTCAGCGACGTTGCTGCTTATTTTTGGGAGGCAGAGTGGGACGTTCTGGGAGAATGGCAGAAGGAGCTGTACAGACAAGTCATCAAAGGAATTCATGGTGTCCTTATCTCATGGGGTAAAAATATTTTTTCTGTTGTCTGGTAACTTTAGATACCCTGGATTGCCATTATAGACTCTCCCACACCGTCTTATTGGGACAAACTGTAGTAGTGGTGTGCGAGCGAGTACAGTAAATAGCAGAGGTCAGGCTTGAAAATTCTGGTTTCTGTCCATGCCTTTGGTGACCTTCAACAAGCTGTAAGGCCACACCAAAATGGAATTATTTATCCATCTGCCCACAGTTCTTCCAACATGTTCCAGGTCCTCTTTTCAAATTCAGTTCAGTTAGTGACACAAATTTATATAGAACTGAAACAGCGAATCCCACTAGGGGTAGGTGAACTTTAAGAGAAGCAGGAAGATTAAGAACTGATGTAACAGTACAACACCAACTGGTGTGAGACTTCTACCTGTCTTCCCACCTTTAATAATAACATGAAAATACAGAGCCTTCCTCCCAACGCCTTCTCTGAGAGGAAGGTTACAAGTGGTTGGTGGGGGAGGATATCTCTGTGTTACTAATCCTCAACCTCTGAGGTCTGTTCTGGCTCAGGAGAAAAGGGCATACTGCTATCATTTCTTCTCAGAAAACTTATTTAGAGAAATAAATACACATGCACAGATAGATACTGGGCATATGTTCATACAAACACCACTCTGTCAGAATGGGACACAGATAAGACATCCTCCCACCCTGCCAAGGTGTCTGTAAATAAAAAGTTTAATCTCTAATAATAATGTTTCTTGTATTGACAGGTTATTCGATTGTTAATCCTGACGTCGTATTCAGGATTAAACAGCGAGAGGAGAAATGCTTCACCCAATACCATGACTGGGAGGAAACAAGAGACATTAACAAGCCTGCCCTTAGTAAGTAAAAGTGAAGGATTTAAGAGGGTTTGAGTTTGAGATCCCAGGAGGTCGATCATTGAAGCCAAATGTTTGGCAGTTTGAAATACTGGAGGTGAGTCCTCAGGGATCTGTGTGTTTTCTCCTAACAGATCCTCCAATTGTAACATCTGTGTTATCGCCGAACGTCAAACAGGAAGAGGAACCATCTTTCACGGGCCGTCCTGAGTCGTGGACGGAATCGATTCACCCTCCCATAACTGGCAAGTTAAAAAAAAAATTCTTCACGGACACTCCGGGGAAGGGACCTCCCTCACTGTCAACACCCTTTCTAACCTGTCAAATATATTCCTGTGGAGACCTTTTGGGTTCTTTATGAGACTGAAGAGAGTTTCCAATGTATTTCAGAGAGAGTTAAATGATGACCATACTGCTCTTTAGTGACTCACCGATTAGTGTATTGGCACAGTGTATGTGGTTTTTCGGAAGGCATTTGATACGTTCCTCATGAGAGACTCCTGAGCAGGCCGTGCTCCTGAGGAAAGTGAAAAGTCATAGGATAGGAGGCAGTGTACTACTGTGGACTGGGAACTAATTAAAAGATAGAAAGCAGAGAGTAGGACTAAATGGTCAGTTTTCTCGATGGAGAAATAGGGGTGTGCCCCGAGATCTGTACTGGGAGTAATGCTTTTTAGTCTCTTTTCTTTTTTTTTTTTTTAAATGACCTTGAAATGGGAACAACAAGTGAGGCGATCAAATGCGTAGATGAGACAAAATTGGTCAAGGTTGTTGGATTCTGAGCGGATTATGAGAAATTAAAGGAGGATCTGGGGATCTCAATGGCAAATGAAATTTAATGTGGGCAAGTGCAAAGGGACGCACATAGAGAAAAAGCCCAATTATAGGTACATGATGCTGGGTTCTTCGTTAGGAGTTGGCACCCAGGAGAAGTATTTCGGAGTCTTGATGGACGATATGTGACGGTGGCCAAAAATCAGCAAATAGAACGTTAAGGATTATTAGGAAAAGAGAATACAAATGAGACTGTCATAATGTCTCTGCATCGATTCATGGTGCGACCACATCTTGAGTATTCTGTGCAATTGTGGTCTCCCCAACTCAGAAAGGAAATGGCAGAACAAGAAAGGGTTTGGAGAAGGGGAAAACAAAATGATAGAGGGGATGAAACAATTTCTCTATGAGTTAAGGCTAAAGAGGTTAGGGTCTTCTGCATGGAGAGGAGGCGGATGAGAGGGAGATAGGACAGAAGGCTATAAAATCATGAGTGGAGTGGAATGGTTGAGTAGAGAGCAGGAGTTTAACCTTTCAAGCAACACAAGAACAAGAGGTCCATGAAACGAATGACCAGCAAATTTTGAAAACAAATTGTAAAGAGTCGTTTTTCCTACAGCACACTGTGGAATTTGTTGTCGGAGAATATTGTGATAGCTGGGTTTAGAAAGGCGTTTTAGATAAGTTCCTGGTAGAAAGCTCAATAAACCATCGTTAGCTAGATAGACTTGGGAAAGTCGCTGCTTATTCCAGGGTGTAAGTAACAAGTAATTGACTGATTATTTAGGATCCTGCAAGCTGCATGTGACCTGGGTTGCCAACAGGATGCTAGGCTTGATGGACCATTGGTCTGACACAGTAGGAGGTACGACCTTTCTTCCATGGATAAGCCCTATTTTACCCATGCAAAAGGGCTTTAATAAAATTACCCCTGCTGTATAAAGTACATAAGAAATGCCATACTAAGTCAGACCAAGGGTCCATCAAGCCCAGTAACCTGTTTCCAGTGGCCAATCCAGGTCACAAGTACCTGTCAGGTTCCCAAAAGATAGACAGATTCCATATGCTGGTCCAATGGTTTATGGACTTTTCCTCCAGAAACTTGTCCAAACCTCTCTTAAATCCCACTACACTAAAAGCTTTTACTACATCCTCTGGTAACGAATTCTAGAGTTTGATTACACGTTGAGTGAAAAAAATATCTTATCGATTAGTCTTAAATGTGCTACATTGTAACTATGATACATTGCATGTTCCCTAGACTTTCTGCTTTTTTGAAGGGATAAACAACTGATTTACATTTACCGTTTTCACTCCATTCAGTATTTTATAGACCTCTATCATATCTCCCTTCAGCCGTCTCTTCCAAGTAGGCGCAGAGAATATTAATGCCTAGTTTTAAGTGACCTGAGAGGTTGTGTGTTCACGGGAGGGCTTTGGGCATTGCATAGACAGAATCACAAGCATAGATTTAGACCAAATCTTGAACAGGTGTCAGTGCATATGGGTGCATTTGCCTGCAATTATTACAGGTTTTGTGAGGATAAAAACACAGAGGGACCTTTTAGGCCTTTATAAAATAGCCTCAAAATAGCTACCTTCTTGGACTTCCTTCCTGTTTATAAAATTATCCTCCACAACATTTATGTTCTTCTATTACAGCGTATATAATTTTAAATAATCATTGTACTGCTCTGTAAATCTAGAATGGCAATCACAAACTTTCCTAATAAATTAAGTGAAGGTCCATTCAGCTGACAGTGCCTGCCTGTGCATTAAGGTCCAGATCTAGCTCTTCTGAAGTATGTTTACCTTTAAATAAAGCAGGGGCGGCCATTTTTTGGCACAAAGAGCAGCCATTTTGTGTCATTGCTATTTCCTCACCATCTCCACAGATTCCTTGAGTTTAGCTGTACTTAGGGCCTAAAAGTTTCAGGGTATTGCCAGGATGGATTTCCGATGATGATCAACCTAGCCGCCTCTGTTTTCTGAGCTCTGTTCAGGCAGTAGGGACTATTAAAAAAAAGTGATTTTTTTTTTCTGTCTACACTTGCCATGGTAATATCCACCCTACATTAATATTTCTAAACATATTGTAATTATCCTTTCCTGTAATAGATTGTTCCAGTGTCAGACCTGACATTTTAATCCGAATTAAGCAAGAAGGATTTTGGACTGAGTCCTGGGGATCTGAGGGAACGGGAACTCTACCCATGGCTGGCATATGTGAGTAACTGTCATCAGAAGATGGATTAAAAGCAGTGTTAGATTGACTCATGTGGTGATTTATTATAATTCTTGTCATTTCTATAGTGCTACTGTACATATGAAGCGCTATACAGAGATGACAATATGTCCCCGTCGCAAAGAGCTTATAATCTGAGTGGGTATCTGAGGCAATGGAAAATAAGTGACTTGCCCAAGGTCATAAGGAGTGATGGTAGATAGATTTGAACTCTGGTTTCTGTGGTTCTCAACCCAGTGTTCTAACCACTAGGTTCCTTCCTTTATACAAACACACTTGATGCCCTACTCGTGGCTAATCAAGAACATGATCCACAACAAAAAAAACCCCAAACCAAAGGGGACCCAACCAAACAATACTATAATATGAAAAAAAGGCAGACCCCAAACAGCGTGAACCAAAAAACATTTTTTTTGTCGGACTCATCAAAGTGAGGAACAAACCTCTACACTTGAAACGTCCATTTTACTCAATGTATTGCAGAAAAAGCAGCAAAGGTAATTTAAAGAAAGAATCCAAAAGACTTAGCTGAGGTTTTGACGGATGATCTCCAAATATGAATTCAAATACAGGGATATCACGACGCAATACCACGTTTTGGGTCTATTATGTTTCAAAGACCCTGTGCCAGGTATATAATCCCTCCACAAGCAATGTGAAAACGACAGGAGTATATTCGTCCTCGAATAATTGCAAATTATAAAAGGATCATTCTTTATAAACCCAGCATCTGAGGAAAAAACAATGTAATCACGCCTGCAAAACAGCAAAGGTTCTTTAAAAACCATACTCAATAAGCAGATTACAGAACACTATGCCAATCCAACTCAAGATTGATTCCTTGTGGGGATAATGAATCTAATGTGAAAGTCCATTCCTGTTCACAAAAATTGTAAATGTGCCTCGCAATCTCCTCCTTTGGCTAACGGAGGAATCCAGTCAAGTACTCTCCAAGAATACTTTTAGAGATAAAGATTGAACATTTAATAATCCCATATGAACCTCTTCACATTTCCCATCCATCCCACATCCAACAGAATGTACCATATGTTCCTGCAAAACCCTACCACCCCTGTTCCATGCACCCCTTCCGCCCAACACAACAGCAATACTATTATCAACCGTTACCCCCAGGCTTACTCCTCATATCTCGCCCACTGTCCAATCCCCACAAACATCCAATCAATTAACACCACCTCAGCCCACCTTACAGATCCACCCAATCCCAAGCCCCCTTTCATCCCATACCGAAAACACCTCTAAAAACAACCCCTTTCCCCAAGACAAAAAAAAAAGCAATAATAAACTCCTATGGCCCATTCTAAGGGCCACACTAAGGGCCCTTTGGCAGAACCCAGTGGTAGGCCAGGCTCACCTAAGAACCTGCCTTTTTGTAGAGGTGGTTATGGCCCAAACTGATAATGTTCCCCAGCAAAGGGGTGGGGCCTGCCAACAGGATAGACACACCTAAGGGCCTCTTTTCTTCTAGAAGTGGGGTTATGGTTTGTACTGGCGACATTCCCCAAAAGGAGAGCGGGACCTATTGAACTGCGGTTCATCATCGGTAGCAACAGTCCAAACAACAACAGCAGCAGTCAAACGCACCGCTGAATTAAATTGCACTATCCAGGTCTTCTTCCAGCAACACTGTCGGTATTTTGCCATCTTGCAGAGGTGACTCTGGCCCGTACTGGTGACATCCCACTTATTGATCTGAAAAAGTCTTCCTTTATAATTGGTTTGTTTTTGTGTTAGTGCTGTAACAGTCCCTGTTTCTTTCCATCAAGATATTTATGTTATCAGGTCTCGTAGAATTACAGGAACATGTTCCTTCTATATAGGAGTCGCTTGCCTTTTATTCTTTGTCTTTTGAGTCTGTGTTTGAGAGTGGTTAACATCTGAAGGCATTTTCCTGTTCTTTGAACAGGTAACCCAGGCTACAGTATGGACCCCTGGGTACCGACCCTGACCACAGAAGAGCCGACTGTCAGTGATCCAGCAGAGGGAGAGGGTGACATTATTAAGGTCATTGTAGGTGAGTCCAAGGCAAAATCCTTTACAAAAAAATATTCCTCAAGATCTGCGGCTGTCTTTTATGGAGACAATTTGTTTGTCTCGCAGTGGGCCTTGTCCTGTTGGGATCCTTATTTGACCTTTTATGCAGAGGTGGCGACCTTGCATCCAGTCCCTTTTTGGTTGGCCTGAGGGTCAGGTTCCTAGATATAAAATGAATGGCAAAGTTTCTGATTGGTCAGGAACAGTCTGACCATGAAGCCAACAAGACAGCCGTTTAGGGCAGCAGCTTTTGTGGAGCGGCAAGGAACAGTGCCTTCAAAGCTAAACAATAGATTCTGACAGCTAGGGGGCATAAGGTTTTCCTAGGTGCAAGACCTTGAACCAACTCTGGGACTGGTCCGTGGTATGTGCCCGCGATCCAAGTGCGGTAAAACCCTATGGACTCTGGAGCTGAGGATGGGATGCCTAGATCCAGCAGAATGAAAATGTATATCTTTTTGTATATGAATAATGTTAATTTTATATTACATTGTAAAAGTAAAGTAGTTTTCCAACCTTTCCTGCACCTGTCTCCCCTATCCTATGAATCCTGAGCCAATGTTTCCTGAAGTCTGGTCGTCTCCATTGCTGTCAAACTAATGCGCAAACTCTCCTTTTTATCCCACAGAGGACGGCTCCAGGAATGACAGTGAGATGCAGAGTGTGCGTGACGGGCAGCCGCGAGGGGAATGGAAACGCCGCGGCCCCTCCAGAGCCAGCCCCCAGCCTGACTGCGAAGGAGTTTTCAGTAGCGTAATATCACCCATGGTAGAAGATCAAGGCTCAGACAAAGAAAAACCAGACATATGTACTGAGGTTGAGAGTTACTTCAGTTACAGCCCGAGTCTAGTCCAACCTCAGCCCCTGTACAAAAGAGAGAGACCGTTTAAATGCAGTGAATGTGAAAAGTGTTTTGCCCAAAGGTCACAGCTGAAAATGCATAAAACGACCCACACGGGGGAAAAGCCCTTTAAATGTATGGAATGCGAGAAAAGATTTACTAGGAAATCAAACCTTTTGGTCCATACGAAACTTCATCGAGGGGAGAAACCTTACAAGTGCAACGAATGCGAGAAACGTTTTAAGTGCCGATCGCAGCTGAAAATTCATGAAATATTCCACACGGGATGGAAACCGTTTAAATGTGTGGAATGCGAAAAATGCTTCGCCTGGAGATGTGAGCTCGTGAGGCACCTGCAAAGTCACACAGGGGAGAGACCATTTCAATGTACTGAGTGTAACAGAAAGTTTGGCAGGAAGTCCACCCTGACGGCTCACACGAAGCGTCACCGAGGAGAAAAGCCGCCTTTTCAGTGCACGGAATGTGAAAAGGTTTTCAGCTGTGGATCCCAACTCAAAAGGCATCTAAGCTATCACATAGGCGAGCAATGCAGGCAAATGCAGATTCTATAACAGAACTTAGAGATTACAAGGCTTTTTCCGGGCTGTGATCTTCTGATGTCAGTCGGCCTGCCTACGGAAATGTAGAATAAAGACAATTCAGCTCATCCACTAGAAACTGTGTAAACGCTATAACATCACTGTGCCAGAAAAACATTAGGATCGTAACTCTCTTAAGAAAGCTGTGGAGAGTGGAAGGGGTGGTGATCACCTGGCTTATTCCAATTCTAACCTGAAGCTTGATATTAAGAAAACTGGATGTAGTGATAAAGAAAAAAAAAAACCACAACACTTTTGCTAATAGACGTGTCTTTTCTATGTGATTATTCTATATCGTGCATGGAGCAAGACAGAATACCTTTGAGGACCAAGAAAAGATGGCAGAAAGGTGTAGAAATAGTCCTATTTTTCTCTTGGACACCACTACTACCCTGACTAAAAAGAATTCCGGGCACATATCATATGATCTGTGGAAGGAAGCTGTCTTTGGCATAATATAAGCATCAAGACAAGCCTTAATAGTAAATTTAAGAGACTGAGATCGTATCAAACATATTCTAGCTAAGTGAGATTCATTCCTCTCTTGTCCAAAACAATTCCATGTGTAGATGCTTTCCCCAAGAGAAATAATTTACGTTTTAAGTATGGTAAAATTTTAATCCTGATATGGTGCTTTAACACTGTGGAATAAGACCTGCCTTCCATGCATTTCATACAGCTTTGAAACCATAGACTGACCCCAGAAAATCTCAACCAGTTGGATATAAGAATAAGAAAACTCCTCCCTGCCCCCAGCTAGTCTGTAAGAACTACTGTAGGCTGAGATTGTACATGGCCATAGGAAGAATTGGTATTTTTTTGGATGACACATACAGAGCTACTGTCACAGGCCTCCAGACATTCTTATCTTTACTAACGGTCCCAAATACTCAAAATGTGCTGAAGTTGGAAAGCAGTCAGATTGTCCACTATCCTTAAATCTTGGGAAGCTTTCTGACAAACAGAAGGAAAGCATGAGAATCGACCAGCACATGTGGAGAGGGAAGAAACAGAAATTGCAAAATGAGGAAAAAAAATAGTTTAAAGAACTGAACCAATTAAGAAGGAAAAACAAAGAATGAATATACAGAGTCGGTGGGGAAATAGAAAGATCTACGTCAGTAATCCTGTATTGATCAGAAATTGACATAATTGGTTAAGGAGAGGTGAATTTAGCTCCAAAGAAGTGAAGTGAATAGTTGCAGAAAAGGACAGCAGAGATGGACAACATGGTTTATAGTATGGTTGTCCAGTGTTCCATTTTTCTCATACTCATGGGTGCTGATGAGCATTGTTCAAAAAATACATTAATTAAAACAACCCATAATGTATATCTTTTTGTATATTAAATAATGTTAATTTTATATTACATTGTAAAAGTAAAGTAGTTTTCCAATCTTGTCTGTGTCTAATTGATGTGTTTTTCGTGGGTGGGAACAGGGAATCTCGGGTTTAATGTGGGGCAAAGAAAAGGATGGGAAGAAGAGAGCGTGAGAGTCGGGGACTGTGAATAGAGGGAAAAGAGGAAGAAAGGACTGTGGGTGGAGAGAAAGAGGGGTGAGGAGAGGGAGACTGGACAGTTGCTGAAGAGAAGTGGGGATCTGACATAGAGGAAGAGATTCCAAGCTTAGAGGAACAAGATGTAGGCTCAAGTGGAACGGCACTGAGTATGGAGAGAGAGGTTTCTCTACCCGTAGTCTGGTCCTGTGCCCTTCATTTACCCTCCACTTCTGTCTTCCTTCTCACCTCCCCATCCTACTGTATATATCCATTGTCTCGCACAGCAACACTCATGCACAGCTGGCTGCCTGTCCCATCTCTCCCAGCCTGCTCTCTAGTTATTTCCCCCCAAAAATCAGCTTGCCCTCTCAATCGTCCATTCTTCTTGTCTTCCCCTAGTCTGTTCACAACCAGTTATTCCCTCTCTTGCAGCCATCCTGTTTCCGCTTATGCCCGCTTTCCTCCCTGCTGATGCCGAACCACATAGCTCAAACTCACAAGAGAAGCACAGGGTGAAAGCATCAACTGATTCAGGAACAGGCGCACTCTACCGATTCTCCAATGGATGCAGGTTTGGGAAGCACTGGCCTAATGGTTAAGCTGGCTCTGTTTAAGACCATGACCCCGGCAGGACTGCAGTGAATGTTGACATTGCGATCAGCTGGGACATTCCCGGGAGAACAGTGCAAGAACGGCACTGTTGCAATAATAATAATAATCATTCTCCAGGAACAAGCAGGAAGTCGGTACTCACGTATGGGTGACGGCACCGACGGAGCCTGCACGGAGAATTTCCCCAGCTTTCAAAGAAAGCCTTTGGGAATGGCAGCACGCATGAGTGGTCCCCTTCCCGCCAAAGGATGCCATCTTGCTCAATCTCCTTTTTTCTGTGGAGCCCAACGGATGTAGTCCTCTCTTCCCCGGAAAAAGCACCAAACCTCTCTCTCCCTCTGGTACTGCACCGGTCTCCTTCCCGCCTTGAGGTGTGTCAGACGGCTGCCTAGGGTGAGAACTTACACAATCTTGACGATGCATATATTCATATGATTCTTGCAAGGTATTGTGGGTAATGTAGTTCTTTCACTCCAAACACAGCTGAAGACAATAATTGAGTTGTGAAACCAGTGGTTAAAGCCAATAAAATACTTCTTTTATTGATGGGGTTTAATTCACCCAGCACAAGTATGCTTGTTAGCAATATAAATGAGGTTACTTGCTTGCAGTGTTTAAATGGATAACATAAAGTCACAAAGCAAATCAGAAAACAACCTTCAACTTGTCAGGCAATTAGCTAATGTTTTCTTAGCAAATAATTACCAAAGGAAAAGGCACAAAGAAATGAATGAACTTTGCTTGTTAGGTTAACTTCTGCTTATTTTCCACACAGATCCTAGCAGTGATTCTCCCTTGCTCACACACACAATCAGGTGCAGCTTTAATTACTATCAATTGACCAGCTGAAAGCCTTTAGCTGGCTGGCTGCTACTGTGTGAACCCAAATCCTGCTTTAAGAGCTGTTTGCAGTGGAAATAAAGAACAAAGTTAGGTTTCTTTGTGATGGTTGAGGTGTTTGCTCACAGAAAGCTAGCAATAGCATTTAGATAGAGAACAGTCCATGTAATGAATAGTTTCATCTGCTGTATCTCCCCCTTCATCAATCAGCATAGGGTCACTATCATACATTGGCACAGACGAGTCTTTCCATAAGGCACTATCATGAGAATGCTTATTCCCTTGCTGCCATTCACTATTATAGATAGGGTCTGGATCAGTGTTCATATCTGAGCCTCTCCTGCTATCATAATTCCTCTCTGTATATCCTGGCCAGTATGTAATCCAGTTCTGATGTCCAGCCTTCCAATCTTGATCCCTGGACACTGGATCTTCCCTCACATACCTTTTGGCATAGGTCTGAAAGTCCCTTCCACGTGCAGTCTTCTCTCTCCCAGGTAGCCACTGGTGATTCCTATCTCTGCCATTCCATTCCTCTGGCTGACTCCAGTCCAATGGACTCTGCTGGCACTTGGAATACCTCCCAGTATGGGTACTGCCTTGGACTCTCCCAGACCTTCCAATGGGCTTTCTTCTCTTCCTTCCAGAGAGTTTCCTTCTCTCTCTATCCGCTTGGCTTGGCTTCTGCCTCTCGAGATGATGTTGGTGCTTGAGCTTAAAGCTGTTGCTGTATCTCTCTCTGTAGCTGTCTCTGTCTTTGAAGCTCTTTCTCTAGCTGTTATCTGAAGAAGAAGCTCTATTCTTATTCTGTCCTAATGTGTGCTCCTCCCTAACACAGCGCAGCTGTGTTGAATCAGGCCCTGCCCTTTGAGATGAGTGCTTAGGGATTACCTCATAGCTCTCTTGATTGCACACAGGTTTTCTCACTTCAGCCCCTCTCATGGCTGCTGGAAACCTGGTGCATTCTGGGACTGGTAGTCTTTTATGTGAAAACTCTGTTTTCTTACTTCTACCAGAACTGACAGGTTGCTTGTTCAGAGTCACATCATCTTTTCTATAGCTTCTACCTGAGCTATGATAAGCTTCCTTATCACAGGTGGCACCTATGGTGCTGGTCTCAGCTCCTCGTTTTTCTTTTTTCGAGGGTTTTCCCTCGACCAGCCTTCGTGCCATTTTTCACCTGGGGGTCCCTGACCCTGGCTGGGTGTTCTCCCACCATGTCTCCTGGTGGGTTTAAGAAATGCGACCGCTGCAGTCAGACTATTTCAGTCACTGATACTTATGACTGCTGCATCTGCTGCCTGGGCCTGGACCATGACAGTTCCATCTGCGACCGGTGCCAGGCCATGACCCCTAAAATGAATAGGAGGTGGTCTGAGTTTTAGGGGAAGCTATTTCCAAGATCTGACTCTGCCCCAGTTTCCCCATCGCCGAGCCCCGAAGCCGGCCTTTCACGAGAGGTCTGGGCATCTTCGAAATCCCACAGCAGCAGCTTCTCTGGTGCAGTCCCGGCTCCTCCTATAAAGAAGAAGAAGATCCTGAAAGAGATGCCTCCAAGCAAACCTGGCAAGGTCCCCTGCAGGGACTTAGCGACTCCGAGCACCCTCAGAAAGTCTCAAGACAAGAGTTCTCACCTGGTGGAGACCGTGCCAGGACCCACGAGCGTATAGTCCTCCTCAAGGATGCACTCTCTGGAGTGCCGGCGCCAGACCCGAGGGCCTCTGTGTCCATGCCAGGAGCTACACGGTCATTGGGCCTCGAGTCCCGCATGTTGGTCATGGAGCAGAGCCTCTCTTCCATCTTGGCCTTGCAGCAGGTGTTGATATCCGGCATCATCGGCCCTGACACCGAGCTCCCCAGCTTTGGGGGATCCTCCAGGCGTCAAACTTGGCACTGAGCACCACCAGTCTCGGGTAAGTCCTTCCCCAACAAGTTTCCGGGAGTCTGATCCCAGGTACTCCGGGGGGGCCCAATTCTTCATAGCTGCCCCAGGAGCTGACTCCTTAATGCCCTCAGGCTCCAAATGGGAGACTGAGGATGAGGCCTCACCAGAGACCTCCCGGCCCCGGGATGTTCCCTCCGAGCTGTCTCCCCCAGAGCCTCGGCAATACTCCCCACCTAAGGATGTGGCCTTTCATGACTTTGTTCATGACGTGGCCCAGACTCTCTCGGTCCAGATGGAGTTGGATGAGGACCTGCGCACTGAGGAGCTCAAGATACTACAATATGTGTCCCTTCCCAAGGAGACTCTCACAGTGCCAGTTTCACCCATCCTCAAAAGACTGCTCCTCCAGATGTGGGAGTCCCATGTTTTGGTGCTGGTGGTCAGTCGGAGCCTGGATGCCATCTACCATGTCCGGAAGGGCCCCAGGTTCCATAAGCCACAACTCCATGGTGGTGGAATCCTCCATGCAAAAACTGAAGAGTCAAAAGACCTACTCCTCAGTTCCCCCTGGCAGGGAAGCCCAGAATCTTGACACCATGGGGTGCAAGTGCTACCAGGGGCCAGGCTTGGGTGACGAATACAGGCATATGAATTGTACATTGGAATGTACCTTAAGTGCCTAATACAGTGGTTCTCGGTGGGTCTTGCTGGGGAACCTCTGCAACAGTTCTAGTTCCTAGCAGCAGGCATCCGGGACTGCTCCAAATTCCTCTCCCGTGCCAATGATGGGTTTGAGTCTGTAGCCAGGGTTTCAACTGCCGGCATTGGCCCCGGCGCCAGGCATGGTTATAGACCTCGGACCTAGAGCAGTGAGTACAGGAAAAATGGCTGAATGTCTCCTGTAATGGTGAGAACCTATTCAGGAAACCGATGTCCGATAAGGGTGCGGAGACTGAGGCCGAGGTAGTGATCCACCAGAGGCTGTCCAAAAAGACTTCGACCCTCCCCAGGAAAAAATCCTCAGGGAAAAAGGGCTACCCCCACACCGGACACTATCAGCCTTACTCAGGGCAGCCTCACCAGGCCTCACAACCGAAGATCCAGGGACATGGGCCCAAGAAGCCCAAGGCTCCCAGGCACTAGCTCCTACATAACCGAGGGGAAGCTTTTAACTCCCTGAGCTGGACCTCCCCTCCCCTGTGAGTCCCATCTCAGCCCGACTGGCCTCTTTCGCCCACAGATGGGCCAGCATCACCACAGACCAGTGGGTTGTGCAGGAGGGGTACTTCCTCCATCTACAGCAGACCCTCCAGACTTCTTCCTGGGAGAGCCACAAAAGCCTCTCCTCCATCAGGCCTTGCTCACCACAAAACTCACAGGCTTGCTCAGGGACAGGGTGGTGAAGACTGTCCCACAACACCTCTGGGGAAAGGAGTTCTACTCAAGGTATTTCCTTGTCCCAAAAAGAACAGGGGGCCTCTGGCCCATCCTGGACCTGCGCAACTTGAACAAGTTCCTGTTGAGGGAGAAGTTCAAGATGCTCTTCCTTGGAACACTGCTACCCTACCTCCACCAGGGAGACTGGCTCTGCTCCTTGGATCTCAAGGATGCTTACACCCACATCCTGATCCACCCCTCCCACAGGCATTATCTAAGATTCGTGGTGAGGGGCAGCACTATCAGTATAGGTTGCTGCTGTTCAGTCTCGCCTCCTCTCCAAGAGTCTTTACAAAATGCCTGGCAGTCATCTTCCCTTACCTGGATGACTGGTTCATCAGGGGCAACACACCTCTTAAAGCCAGTCGAGCCACAAGGCTCACTATCTGTACCCTGCAGCATTTGGGTTTCATCATCAACTACCCCAAGTCCAGCCTCTCCCTGGTCCAAGACCTGGAATTCATAGGGGCTCATCTGGACATTCTGTGGGTCAAGGCCTTTCTCCCAGTGGAAAGAGCCCACCGCCTGATCCAGCTGGCATAGGATGTACAGAGCTGCAGCTCCATCCCAGCTCGCCTACTCCTCCACCTGTTAGGCCACATGGCCTTTACAGTTCACGTTACACCTCTGGCTCACCTGCACATATGAGCAACCCAGTGGTGCCTCAGATCCCAATGGACACAAGCTACAGGCAGGCTGAGGGACAGGGTAAAGGTCACCCACCAGCTGGTGGCAGTCCCCGCATCATCTCAGAGCAGGGATGACCTTCCATGCACCGACCCCTCAGAGGGTCCTGATGACAGCCACCTCCCTTGTGGGCTGGGGCGCACATTGTGAGGGCCAGGGCACCTGGTCCAAAGAAGAATCCCTCCTGCAAATCAATCTCCTTGAGCTCAAGGCCATCTTCTTGGCCCTTCAGGCCTTCTGACACCTCTTGAGCAACCTCCTGGTCCTCATACAGACAGACAATCGGGTTGCCATGTTCTATGTGAACAAGCAGGGGGGCACAGGATCATACTCCCTCTGTCAGGAGGCAGTGGACCTCCACTCCTTTGCAGTGCACAACCATATGCCCCTGAGGGGGTGTACTTACCAGGCCAGGTGGAGGGTCTTTTGGCCTCATGAGTGATGCCTGGACCACCCTAAACTGCCCATTCACTACCTCAACGTACGATTGGCAGCGTGCAAATCAGCGCACGGTAATTGTCATGCCCCAGCGGTAACAGTTACCCCAGGCCCTTGCGCAGAGCTACTGTGCACTTCAGTAAAAAGTCCCCTGAGTTTGTACCTAAGGCAACAGAGGGTGAAGGGACTTCCTCAAGATCACAAAGAATAGCCTGTGCTTTGAATCTGGTTTCCATAGTTCTCTGCCTGCTGTTCGAAGTTTTTTAGCCTTTTTTATAACCGCACTTAGGCAGCTATGTGTCTTTGTAAGCTACTAGCACAAATCTGATAGAAACCAAGATTAGATTGACGCCAAAGATATTTATGTGCACTTGGCTGCAGGCATAAATGTTAGCAAATAAATTTCAACTTTGACTGCGCTCCGCTCAAGCCAGTTGGGATTTCGGCTAGTCTTAATGAATCTGTATGGGATAGATTTGCCTGCCCAGTAATACCCTTTTATGCATATTCGTCTCAGGAAGATGTATTAAGGATATCCTGAAAACCTGACCTGCTTAAGAGCCCTGGTATAGAGGATGGAGTCAGGGAGAGGTTTTGGTCCTATTGCATCTTGGGACTTGTAGTTCTGCCTTTCACTAAGGAATCATTCACAGGCACAGGTCCATCTATTAGGTGAGGTGGAGGGGCTTCCTGAAACTTTGAAATCATGATAAGGAGTAAGCCTAGTGGTTAGAACATCAGCAGAATTTGCCCCTTACATTTTGAACACACTACTAAGACCCTTATCCACTCTTTAGTCACCTCCCATCTAGACTATTGCAATCAGCTCCTTGCTGGTCTCCCTCTGAATCATCTCTCCTCACTTCTGTCTGTTAAGAATTCAGCTGCTCAGCTAATCTTCCACCAGTGTTACTATGATCATGTAACCCTTCTTCTCAAGTCACTACCTTTCCTCTCTTATCTCATTCTACACCCTTCCTTGGGAACTCCTCATGTTCTGCACTCCCTCGGGGGAGACCACTCCATTGCAAATGTTTGTGCCATCTGCAAAAAGACAGACTTTTCAATTCAGTCCTTCAGCAATATCACTCACAAATACATTGAACAGTGCCAGGCCAGGATTGCGGGATATAAGACGTTTTCCTCTTTTGGGGTGGCTGGAGGTTCAGCTCTTCCCCAGTTCTCTCTTATTTTTGGCGAGGTGGCTTGTTTGGTTTATGAGAAAGAGCTGGTTTTCTTGTATTTCACATTACTTTATTTATGATGGGATGTGTATTTTCAGTTTTTGTAAACTTGAAAAATTTAAGAAATATTAAATGCAGCTAAATAGGTATATGTCTAGGATAAGAAATGTAGCAGGCATTGACCAGTAGCCAGGATTTACTGTAGAAAGTGAATGAAGAAAATGATGATACTGGCATCTTGTGGACACTTTTGGTATTGCAGCCTCTGATTAATCTTACTGAAAATCAGCTTTTCAGCTGTCTGTGCTGTATTCGTGCTTTGTATGTATCAGCATAATGCCTACGTGGGGCTTTGATGAAGATCCTCTCTTCAGCTGTCCATGCTGTCTTCATGCTTTAGGTGTATCTGCAGGAATATGCGTGGGACTCATAGAGCTCCACTCTTCCGCTGTCTGTAGTATATTCATGTTTTATGCGCATCAGTGTGATACCTGCTTGGGGATTTTCATCTGTCTGTGCTGTCTTCATGCTTCTCATATGTCCGTATGATGTATTAGCATTCTGGATTGGCAATTAGACGCTATTCCTAAACTGCAGTTTCCATCAGGACAAGGTATGGAATGCGCGTTTGCTTTGGAAAGCCTAATTGAGCATTACTTGTCCCGAGCCCTGCTTCTTCTTCTCTCGGTCATTCCCAGGAGGATTCTGTCACTACGGGAGTCTTGTACTAAAGGGTGCTAGCGGTCAATAGGTGTGCTGAGACACACTGGGATACGCACTGGGGCCATGACAGCGCAGACCGATTTCCACGTTAATTGTAAATCACGTGTCGGGGTGGTAAGGGAGTGGATTAGGGGCGGAGAGCAGGTGTGGCAACAACGGCACAGTTATAATGGGGGTAAACACCACATGCTAACTGTGACTCTTGCAATTAACACGGGTTCATTTAACGCCACCTCAATGGGTAGAGCTCAGTGCACCCACACTATTTGTATGCCATGTTAGGGCACAGAGTTCCATGTTAGCTGCCAGGAAAATGTGGTCCGCACCCTCGACAGTTAACGCGGTGATGTTTCACCGAATGCACCATAGTTGTGGCGCTATTGGCACACGAGGTGCAACACCTTAGCACCCTTTAGTTAAAGATCCCCTACGTTTCCCAGCATCTCCACTCAGGCTACAGGGTTCGTATGTGTGTTATTTCCCTTTGCTGGCGCTGAAAGTAGACTGCTCTCCAAATTGCTCATTGATTACAGATTTCAATTCATTTTTAACATATATCAATTTTTAGGGACCAATACTGAAAAGAATCCAAATAAGCACTGCTAATCAGATGAGTGCCAGCCAGCATGATATTCAGTGGAGCTGCCCAGATAACGCCGCTGATTGGTGTCATTGAAAACCCTGTGATGAGCATCAAATGTTGTCGATTGCAGGTATTTATAGCAACAACTAAGTTATGAGCAATGTCTTTTTGCATTGCTGCTCATGGTGCCCAGAGCGCAGAAAATTATGCATCTACTGTGCGCACCTTTAGGCCTTAGGTAATTTTATGTGTGCTAAAATGATTTTGTAGAATTTTCTCCAGTGTGTCTGTGATAGCTTGGTCAATGGGTGTGCATTTGCGGTGACATGCGTGTTGTGATGTCAGCACGTGGGTTGCAATTTATGCACCTCCGATGCAGACGTAAGCGTGAATGCATGTCCTTTGAGTTTGTGACCGTGTGGTTCAGAGTTTGTGTGTTGCTGATGTAGATGTCTTTCTTGGGGAAGACGATTTTACGGGTGCTTTGTTGCTGAGAGTGTGGGCGCGACCACATGTGAGCTTCAGGTAAATCGTGCGCAGGAAGCAAACCTTCCCCACCCTCTTTTCACTATTCCAATGTCTAGCAGGCCAGAAAAAAAATTTATACAGCTCAATAGTGGCAGAAATTCTAATGAGGGCCTCCCCACTGTTGTGGCAGCAAGCTTACTTTAAAACGTTAGCTGGGCTGCCTCCTCTCTTTTAAGCTCCCACCAGCTGTTACTGTACCTCCCAGGTCAAGGTCTGGCAGTGTGGCTGTAATTGCCAGACTTGGGCCCCAGAGGTAACCGCTACCGGGTCTTGTGGGAGCAGCAGGGTAAAAATCTGTTAAAGCAAGTTTGCCGCTGGGTGACTCCACTTCCAGCTTGGGCCTCTCCCCACCCGCACATGGGGGCAGCTTCTTGGGCGTAATTTACACCATTGCAGTCCCACCAAAGAAGGAAAGAGTTTTAAATCTGATGGCTTTGTTCATAAATACTCCAGTCATATGATTTTTAATGAATATGTCCTGAATTCGAGGACAGATGCGTTATCTTATATTGTCCACCTGGAAGTTTTCGTTACATAAATATGGCAAACCTCCGAGCACGATCATAGAAACATAGAAACATAGAAAAATGACGACAGAAAAAGAGCACATGAACATAAGAACATAAGATATGCCATACTGGGTCAGACCAAGGTCCATCAAGCCCAGTATTCTGTTTCCAACAGTGGCCAATCTAGGTCATACATACCTAGCAGTTTCCCTAAAAGACACAGGTTCCACAATGCTCGTACTGGGTCAAGCATTGATATCCTGGGTCCCGTCTTAATAATGGTTTATGGACCTTTCCTCCAGGAACTTATCCAAACCTTTTTTAAACCCAGCTACACTAACAGCCTTTACTACATCCTCCGGTAGCAAATTCCACAGTTTGATTACACGTTGAGTGAAAAAATATTTTCTTTTATTAGTCTTAAATAGTTTACCCTGTAACTTCATTGCATGTCCCCTAGTCTTTCTATATTCTGATAACGTAAACAATCGATCTACGTTTACCCATTCCACTCCGTTCATTAATTTATAGAGTTCTATCAGATCTCCCCTCAGCCGTCTCTTTTCCAGGTTAAAGAGCCCTAACCTTTTTAGCCTTTCTTCATAGGAGTATCCTTCCATCCCCTTTACCATTTTGGTGGCTCTTCTCTGAACCTTTTCTAATAATGCTATATCCTTTTTAAGATATGGCGACCAGAATTGCACACAATATTCAAGGTGCGGTCTCACCATGGAACGATATAGAGGCATTATAATATCCTTTTTTATTTTCCATTCCTTTCCTTATGATACCTAGCATTCTATTTGCTCTCTTGGCCGCTGCTGCACACTGGTCCGAGGGTTTTAACGTGTTATCCACAATGACGCCTAAATCTTTTTCCTGGGTGGTGGTTCCTAATGTGGAACCTTGCATCGTGTAACCATAGTTTGGGTTGTTCTTTCCTAGGTGCATAACTTTGCACTTGTCCACATTAAATTTCTTCTGCCATTTTGATGCCCAGTCTTCCAATTTATTAAGATCCTCTTGCAATTTTCTACAATTTTATTTTTATTTTAGACAGTTTTTGTATACCACCTTATCCTTCAATCAAAGTGGTCATGACACAATTGGGGGATACATTTAACACACAGGGATATGAGACACATACACTAATACTTACAGGGAACATGGGCTATGAAGGGTTAAGTGGCTTGCCCAAGACCACAAGGAGCATCTGTGGGACTAGAAACCCTGGTCCTTCCGGCCCAAGGCTGCTGTCCTCTAGTGGGATTTGAACCCCCGACTTTCCGGCCTGAAGTACCTTGCCCCAACCACTAGGCTACTCCTCCCTTGTATTGGTTCAAGCATTGATATCCTGGGTCCCTTCTTAATAATGGTTTATGGACCTTTCCTCCAGGAACTTGTCCAAACCTTTTTTAAACCCAGCTACACTAACAGCCTTTACTACATCCTCCGGTAACAAATTCCAGATTAGATCAGAGAAATTTTTCCAGTGTATCATGATAGCTTTTATCGCTAAGCTTATCATTATTTGATGGTCTTCTTTTTACAAGCTAGGCATTTCTGCTAAGGATTTGTAGATTATTATCCGATATGTCAGTGGCTCTTGAATATCCAACAGCTTAGTTATTCGTTGCCACATTTGGTGCCAAAGGTTCTGTAGATTCGCACATTGGTATATCATATGCGACAGCGTTCCAACATCCAATCTACAAGACCAACATCAATTCCCCGCCTCAGGATTCCATTTGTATACTTTTAGTGGAGTCAGGTATGCTCTATGCACCAGGAAGTACAGTGTTTGTGTAAGAGAGGCTGCATGAGTAATCCTTATTTGGGATCCCCAAAACGTTTCCCACATTTTTGGACACTCTAGTTCCCCTGCTTCAGTTTCCCATACAAGTTGTGTTCCAATACTTTTATCATTTAGCTTTGATCTTATGAGTTTGAGGAACTTTGATATTGGCTGGGAGCCGACCTGGATTTCTTGCCTCTTTTGATATAGCAGACACCCAGACTTTATCAAAATCGGAGACACCCCTGCTTTGTTTAAACATTGACGGAGCTGACACCATTGGTAAAGACGCTTATCTGACAGTCCAAACTCTTGTTGCATCTCTTGAAAGGACTTAAAGGCGTCTTTGTGCATTAACTGACCTAATTTCCAAACACCACATCGAATCCACTCCATCCACGTGAAATAGTTCCCTGCTATTGTTAAATCCGGATTTAACCAAATTGGTTCATCTTTAGCGTATTTCCCTTCATCCTTGACACATTGCTTTATCTTTTGACATGTCAGTTGCGTGTCCCGCATTATCTCATTATACAGCTTCCGTTGACTCCATCCCGCTCCTACACGCAATTGTATTGGTATTGGGCCGCTGATAGCTTGCTCTACTTGTAGCCATCTAGGGCCATTCTTCTTATCCTCTTCTCTTGTCCACTGTGCCCCTTGTTTTAACAAGGAGGCTAGGTGATACCAATAAAAATCTGGAAAATGTACACCACCATTTGTTTTGGGTTGTTTTAATTTATTTTCCGATATCCTGGGAGTTTTATTTTGCCATAGAAATTTTAACAGGAGACTTCCTAATTTTTTGTAGAATTTTTGCTGAAATAGGACAGGAATCATACTTAGAATATAATTAATTTTAGGGACCATTACCATTTTTATGGTTTCTAGTCTTCCCCACCAAGTTAAATATAACGGCTTCCATTTAGTCATGTATTCCTTAATAATGTTTTTGCACTGTTCCATATTTTGCTCCATTGTTCTCTGCATCGTGATCCCGTATGTAATTCCTAGATATTTAAAAGACGATTGCGCCTTTTGGAATGGATAGTCCTGTACTGTTAATTCTGACGCTTGCGCGTTTAGGGGTATTATTGTGGTCTTGGTTAAGTTTACTTTATATCCTGAATTAGCAGAATATGCTTCTATAATTTGTAAAACTGAGGCTAATGAGCAAGGCTTCAGAAAGAGGAGAAAGTCGTCTGCATATGCCGATAATTTACACTGACATCCTTTAATATTTATCCCCTCTACACTCTTATGCTGTCGAATCATGATAGCTAGTGGTTCTATCACCAGGTTAAATAGGAGCAGTGAGAGAGGGCATCCCTGTCTCTTTCTTTACATTCTCTTATATACTGTGCTATTCTGCATCAGTGCGGTTTACATTGAACAAACTGAAATTACATTGAACAGGGCATTATAACTTGGAGATACCTATTTTACAAGGAACATGGGCTATGGAGGGTTAAGTGACTTGCCCAAGACCACAAGGAGCACCTGTGGGACTAGAAACGCCAGTCCTTCTGGCCCAAGGTTGCTGTCCTCTAGTGGGATTTGAACCCCTGACCTTCTGGCCTGAAGTACCTTGCCCCAACCACTAGGCCACTACTCCACTTGCCTTGTGCCTCTGAATGGTATAAAGGATGCCGAGAGCATTCCATTCGCTGCAATCCGCGTTGTGGGGTTTGCATATAGTGTTTCAATTCCTTTTATTATTCCATCTTTCATTCCGAACCATCTCAACACTTGAAAAAGGTATAGCCACTCTACTCTCTCGAATGCCTTTTCAGCGTCTAGTGCTAGGCCAATTATTGGTTCCGAAACTTGCTGAGCTTGTATCAGCACTTGTGCAAGTAGTCTTCCATTGTCTGTGGTAGATCTGTCAGCCATGAAACCACATTGATCTGGATGTATTAACATGGTAAGAACTTTACTCAATCTGTTGGCCAATACTTTAGCATATATCTTGTAGTTGGCATTTAAAAGAGAGATGGGTCTGTAGTTTTCTATCTTCTGTGGATCTCTGCCTGGTTTGGGATGTATGACAATAGTGGCTTCGGCAATGGCTCCCACCGCAGGACATTCCTCGCTTAGTCTAGAATAGTATACCTGCAAGTTAGGCACTATGCACTTCGCAAACATTGAATAAAATTCTAGTGGGAGTCCATCTGGTCCACATGCTTTACCCTTAGCCAGTTGATTGATAGCTAAATTGATCTCCTCCTCATCAATATCTTCCTCCAGCGCTTCTGCCTGGACCTTGGAACGTTTCGGTCTAGTTATGTTAGAGACCATCTTATCAAATGCTCCTTTATCCCATTCTATTTCTGACTGATATAGCTTAGCATAGAACCTTCTACCATGTTCCAGTATATGCTCATCTTTAGTAAGTAGCTCTCCTTCACCATTCTGCAGTGCAGTGATACGTGTTGCCGCTCCTTTGGCTTTTAGTGTGTTAGCCAATAGGGTACCCGCTCTTTTGTTGTATATTATTGTGTTGTTGTGCCTCTACACTAAGGACTGAGTTATATTAATATCGCAATTTCTGTAGACGTTGTAGAATCATCAGATCCATTCTCTTAGTTAGTATTTTCTCTCCTGTGTGAATTTGCATCTCTAGCTCTGTCAGGGTTTCCTTTTTTTCCCTCCTAGATTATATGGCGTATGATGTTATATGCGCTCGCATATTGGCTTTGAACGCTTCCCACCAGGCCCAGGTTGAGGTTTCTGTGACTAAATTTAACTGAAAGTAGCCAGCTATTTCTTTACTAGGTCACAAATGCGCTATCTGCTAGTAATGCTTTGTCCATTCTCCATCCTACTTGACTTTTCTTTTCCTCCTTTGCATCCAATGTACACACTGTTGCAGCGTGATCTGAAACAGTAGTCGCGCATATCTCTGACGATATTATATGTGGGATTAGAGTACTTGACATTAAATAAAAATCAATTCTTGTTTGAGAACTGTGTGGTAGAGAATAGAATGTATACTCTCTATCTTTTGGATGTAATAGTCTCCATGGGTTCACCAGACCTAGATCTTCAATCATACCCAGAATCGCTGCTTGAGCCTTAGGCTTACTTTGTGGCTTGTGTGGGGTTCTGTCAATTAAAGGATCCTGCACTATGTTAAAGTCCCCTCCAAGATTATTTGAGTAGCTGCAGCATCAGCAAGTTCTATTGCAACTTCCATAAAAAATTTTGGATCATCCTGATTAGGGGCATATATTGTCATAAGCGTGTACGTTCTTTGATTTAGTAGAACTATTGCCTTGGCCCATCTACCATTAAGGTCAACCTTGGTCTCTTTAATAGCCGGTGCAAGGCCTCTCCGAACCAATATTATCACCCCTCCTTTCTTTCTCAATGCTGGCGCTGCCAAGATGTTCTGGTAAAAGTTTGATCCTACCTTACTTGATTCACCTGCAGTTAGGTGCGTTTCTTGTAAATATACTATGTCCGCCTTCTGTTTTTGACAGTATAGTAAGATTTTGTTAAGTTTTATCGGATTTGTAACGCCCTTCACATTTAAGGTTAACACCTTCACAATATGACTAGCCATGTCTCAACTTCATTCCTTGTTCATCAATATACACTATGTAAACTCTTTTGACTGTTTGCATACTTCATTCACTAATAGATTGATATAGCCAGCATTCTACATCCCTTTTAACTATTAACACTTGTCTGGTGAAGTTGTTCCCACCCATTGTGCTGATAGAGCCCCAAAGAGTCCACCATTGCTAGTATGCTTTACAGTATCTACTACCGTTCCCTTCCATTCCCAAGCCAGACCTTATACCTTTCTACATTTTGTACAACAATATTCACAGTCTATTTATACTTGCTATTGTACAATCCGCAGCTATAATAATCGACATAGTTCTACCATATACACAGCATTCCAGCGGATTTCATCTTTCTGTCTCCATTTGCTCCTGATCTTGAAGAAACGTGCGCAATGCTGTAGGATCTTCAAAAGTGCGCGTAGTATTATGCAGCGTTATTTGCATTTTTGCTGGATATAGCAAGCCATACCTCGCTTGCAGTTTCTGCATCTCCGGACGGCAAGCTAATAGCTCCTTCCTTCGCTCCATGGTTCTTTTGCTTAAATCTGGATAAAAGCGGGGCTTTCTGCTTGGCAATTTGTAGAATCTGAAGAGTTTGTGGATATCGCAGTACCTTTGCCACAAATAGCCTTGGATATTTACTGCTGTTTGCTCTATGCGAGGGAGTTCTATGAGCGCGCTCCAACTCCAAAGGTTCTGTGAAATGTAGTTTGCAAAAGTTCTGGAATCAATTTTTCAAGGTACCCGATAGGATCTGTTCCTTCTACTCCTTCTGGAATTCCAATTATTAGAATATTGTTCCTTCTTGCTCGATTACCTTGGTCCTCAACCTGTGCTTCCAACACTGAAATACGTCTATTGGACCAATTTGGAGCAATAAGTTGTCATGTTTTTGCTCTTGCATTTCCACTTTAGTTAATCGATTGTTCACATCAGTTAGTTTATCTTTAACTTCCGCTAAGTCTTCTTGCACTTGCCGCAGAGTTTCAGTGTTGTCTGTTATTAGCTCTCTGACTAATTTTATTTCCGCAAGGATTTCTCTTAGGCCATCCGTCGCCTCCTTTTCCGACGCCATTTTCTGTGGTGACGCAGCTTCTTGTTTCACTGTTTTTGCTGCCGTTCCAGTTGCTTGTTGGAAATCTAACTTTGCTGGTTTTAATGTTGACATCTTCCCGGTTCAGTATTAATTAATCTGACCAGTCACGCTTCTCATTGAAGGGAAGGGGATTCAGTATTCTTGGTATGCAATAGGAGCTGATCTTCTAGGCTGCCATTTCGCACCGTGGCAAGCTCCGCCCCCATCCCATGCTTTTTTGAATTCAGATACTGTCCTCATCTCTACCACGTGGGTGGAAATGGAAACTGGGGTAGGCTAAGATTAAAGGTCCCTTCCTCAGATTGTGCCAAGCATAGGAAGAAGAGGGTTTTGCAAACCTTTTTCATTTCTAAAAACCTCCTGTTATTTAATGAAAAGGGGCTCCCCTCCCCCCAGAAAAGAACTACAGACAAAAAGGAAGAGGAACAAGGAATAAGACCAGCAAAAGGCGCAGGGTGAAAATCACAGAGCATAGACATTGCTTCTGTTTACAGGCTGCGAGAGGGAAGAGAAAGGAGATGTCACCTTATCCTGGAAAGAGGCACTGCGTGCCGCAAGACTAGCCTGAGCTGGAATTGACCAGATGGACTCAGAGAGACCTCGGAGCAGGAGAGGGCAT
This sequence comes from Ichthyophis bannanicus, assembly GCA_033557465.1. NCBI lineage: Eukaryota > Metazoa > Chordata > Amphibia > Gymnophiona > Ichthyophiidae > Ichthyophis > Ichthyophis bannanicus. The sequence goes on along the minus strand of CM066051.1, from coordinate 39,548,668 downwards.
CCTGACCTCCCTCACACTGGCGCAGGGCAATTAGTGGGAAACCATCATGAATCATTTACACTGTGCATAGGGCGAGTCACTTTATCTCTCTTTCCCTCAGTTCTGTTCCACAGCTCTGTCAAAGATTTTTTGTATGTGACCCCAGGGGAAATCACTTTCCTGTTTATTCCCGTTGCATGCCTGGAATTGTAGTTTGGATTTTCCCTGGAGAAAACATAGGAACTGCTTCTCCCTGCATGCAATAGAGGAAGGGAAGGAAAAAAAACAGGAATGGATTGACCCCTCCGGGCTGACCTGTTTGAAGCAGCCCCCCCCCCCCCCACTGCTGCAGAGTTGCCAAGTTCCCTAGTTCCAGGAGTGAGATTTTTTTGCTAGTTCTGGTTTTAAATTCACATCACAATGCGGCGTGGATGAGTAGCCACAAGACTAGCGTTTGATTCCCTCTAGCACTGCTTATGACCTTGGGCAAGTCACTTAACCCTCTACTGCCTTGGAAGAAAGCCCTGGCAATCTGCTTCTGGTTACACTGCCATGAAAACTCAGAAGCTGCTGGGTCGCCAGGAGGCAGCAATGATTTGAAGGCGTGCATTGCAGTATGGTATTTGTAGTCCCTGATTTTACCCCTGAGACTGTCGGAAATCCAGGACTGGCTTAAAATCTCACTCCTGGAAATGGGGAACCTGGCAACTCTGCTGGTGCCGGCTCTTCCTTTCCAAGCTGCTGCCTCCCTCCCCATCCCCCCAGCAACGTCAGCTGATTTCACCTTTAAAGATCTTCTCTCCCCTGACACACGTTTTCCCACAGGGACACAGGGAGGGGGTGGGGAAGGGAATGAAGAAATAGATTAAGCATCCTGAACTCCACACAGTTCCAGCTGGAAATGCATGCACTGGGATTGGTTTCGGATCTTGGCATGAACTCTCCCTTCCCCTAGCTTGGGAGTTGAGAAGAAGGGGAATTTCAATCCAAAATTACAGATCATATAGGCCAATGCAGAAAGCTGGTGCTAGACCCACACTGGATCGATTGTTTAACGTTCCAGACAGCGCACGCATGCTAACGTGCGATGCAGGAAGGTTAGAATATAAAAATGCCCACCGCAGTAACCCTGCCCATGCAAATGAGCCACCACAGCGTTAAACTGGGAGAGCAAGCCAAACACATGCGCACAAGACGTTTGCGCTAGTTTGGCTTGCTCTCCAAGCACCGGTGCCTAATTTGCATTTTTTTCTTTCGGTCATTCCACTGCTTCCTGACTACTTAAAAACAGTAGCGTTACCTGCACACAGCAACTTCTTATCTAACCCGTTGACAGACTGATGAACCTCACGGTACTGGAACACCAGAAATCCGGTTTCACTTCAGCTTTATCTTTTCTTTTGTTGGCACGGCTAAAGTGCTTTGATGTGGAGAGGATGATCTAGTATCGGGAAAGCACCCAGCGCTATCAAAATACTGTCGGTGGCAGTGTTAGAGGTTGATCTCTACTCAGGCCCTGCAGTTAAAATTTTGGCGCTCTGGCTGGTTGCGAAATCACCTCCGCCTGTCTCTGCATCAGGAGTAGCCATGATTTGCATACCGGCCCAGCAGATTTTAATAGGGAGTAGTCATATGCATGGCGTTAATTGGGCGTTAGTTTTTTCCACCAGTGTTTAAGTCTATTTCCTGCATGGGGAGGATTGTAAAAATATGCTTAAACGTGCTTAAATGTGGCATTATGGGCTTGTAAAGCCGGCGTTAGCTTTCTGCATTGGCCTGATAGACAGCAGGACCAGAGGCTGCGCACTCCAGTTTTCCTCTGGTAAGATGACCCTAATACAAAAACAAAACAGGCTGTAATGATCTTCTAGGGGATGTTTTTCCTCGCTCAGCAAAGCATCCCTGAGCTGTATTAATCTGCTCACTTTTTCTGGCAGTTTCTTGGTTGGCATTGCCCAAGGTTTGAAATCCCATGTCTGCAGTGTCAGGCCAGAGAAAAGCTGGCCCTAGCTTTTGTATTTCAACAGTAGCAGAAACCTTTCATCTTTTTTCCTCTAAACTCCTCCTTCGTCATCCGCATTCTCAACCTATCGCGCTCCATTGCTACTGTCCCTGCAGCCTTCAAGCAACCTTCTCTTGACCCTACTTGTCCTTCTAATTATCAAACCATCTCCCTTCTTCCCTTCATCTCCATACTTCTTGAATGTGCAATTTTCCACCCTTACATCAAATTTCTCTCATCTCAAGCCCTGCTGGATCCATTTCAATCTGGATTTTGTCTCTTACATTAGATAGAAACGGCTCTTGCCAAAGTCTCCAGTGACTTGTTCCTAGCTAAATCCAAGAACCTTTACTGTGTCCTCATTCTTCTTGACCTTTCTGCTGCTTTTGACACTGTTGACTACGACCTTCTCCTTGATACATTGACCTCACTTGGTTTTAGGAACTCTGTCCTGTCCTGGTTCTCCTCTTATTTCTCCCATTGCTCTTTCAGTGTTTGTTCTGGTGGTTCCTCCTCTACTGTTATCCCACTCTCAGTTAGTGTATCTCAAGGGTCTGTTCTGGGCCCTCTCCTCTTCTCTCTCTATACCCAGTCCCTTGGTGCTCTGATCTCCTCCCATGGTTTTCAGTATCATTTTTATGCCAATGACTCTCAGATCTATCTATCTACACCTGATATTTCTCTGACACTCCAGGCCCACATCTCCGCCTGCCTATCTGACATCGCTGCCTGGATATCTCACTACCGTTTGAAGTTGAACATGGCCACAACTGAACTTCTTATTTTTCCCCTAAACTAGGGTTGCCAACTGACTCCAGATGTGCCCGACAGGCTTGATCCAGTCCTGGGTTTATCCCACTGCATGCAGGGACATGTAGTCTTGTTTTTCTTATGGAGTAGAGTGGAGAAATCACAACTACATGTCCCTGCATGCAATGGAGTAAACCTAGGACTGGATCAAGCCTGTTGGGCACATCTGGAGCCAGTTGGCAACCCTACCCTAAACCCTTCTCCCTTTCCTCCTTTCTCTATCTCTGTAGTTAACACTCTTCTTCCTGTTTTCTCAGCCCGCAACCTTGGAGTCGTCTTTGACTCCTCCCTCTAGTTCTCCACACATATCCAACAGATAGCTAAAACCTGTTGTTTCTTTCTCTATAACATTAACACAATTCACCCCTTCCTTTCTGAACATACTACTAAAACACTTATTCACTCTTTAATCACCACCCATGGCCTCTGAGTGTATGATGGAAGAGTTGCCAAGTTACTCAGTTTCAGGAGTGAGATTGTAAACCAGTCCTGGATTTCCGACAATCTCATCATGATGCACTATGGGGCCTGTAGCACTCATTCCAATGGGTAAAATCAGGAACTACAAATACCATACTGCATTGCAATGCAAATTAAAAACCAGAACTGGTAAAAAAAAATCTGATTACTGCAACTGGATGACTTGGCAACTCTGCAGAGGTGACTGCAGAGGTGAAAGTGAAGAGGACATTTTGTTAATATTATATGCAATAATTCATTATTGATGTTCTCTGTAGGCTGCAGCAAAGGGCAGGACAAAAATCAGCCACTCTCTTTGCCTGTCCAACCCTGCCCTCTCAGATCACCATGATGGAGCCTATATGCCCTCGGGTAGGATCCTTTCTCTCTGGAGAACTGTGGTACCATTGGTTCATCTTGGACTTCTGCTACAGTTGCCAAGTGGCTCCAGATTTGCCCTACAGTTTGGATCCAATCTCAAGTTTACCCCATTGCACGCAAGGACTTGTAGTTTTGATTTCTGCATTATATTCATGGTAACCAATTGCACATTCTCCTCTCCCCCACCCCCAAAGGTAAATACTAGACCACCAGACATTCTGCATTCTTTTTCATTGTCCTGTCATTATAGAATAGTTTACTTACCCACATTCATCGTGAGCCGATTTTCAAAAAAAATGTACAACTTCTCTCTTTGAGCAGATGGTCGGGGTCAGGCTCAGCCTCGTGGCCGAATGAAATAGATTTATCTGGCTTCTCTCCTCTTCCCCTTTACGTTTGTAACTATGGACTTCTCTTTCCTGTTCATTTCTTTGATTACTAATTTTTTTGCAAACCGCTCCGAGTGCTCGCCAAGAACGGTATATCAAATCAAATAAACCATAGATCCCGTTGGCAACCCTAGTTTCTGCAAGGAGCTGCTGGGTAGTCCAGCTCCTTGGCAGGAGAATCTCTTTGACCAAGTTCTGGCTTAGCAATATGCATTCTGATACATCATAGGATTTGTGGTCTGTGCCTAGAATACCTTGAGGAAAAAACCTAGGCTGGCCTCCTGGTAGCTCTCAGGGAATCAGAGTTTGGATGTTAACACAAGGTATTTCTGCCTTGAGGTAGCCAAGATTCCCTTTTCTGGGAGGAGGTACGGTGGACTGCTACCTCTGCAGAGCCATCCGAGGAACAGAAGCTGGGCCTAGACCACTCTGCTTTTTTATTGGCCACCTGCTGGTCCAGAAAGCTGAGCCTTTCATGCCCCAAGAAATGGATAAGACATATTCCCAGAATCCAGACCAGAGTTCCCAAGTTACCCAGTTCCAGGAGTAGGATTTTAAGCCAGTCCTGGATATTTGATACTATTCTGATGCATTGTGGGACCTGTGGTACTGATTCCAATGGATAAAATCAGGGACTACAAATACCATACTGCACTGCAAAACTGGCAAAAACTCTCACTCCATAACTTGGCAACTCTGCCAGATATGGGTTAGCTCTATACCAGCATATGGTCAGCATTTCTTTGTTGATCTCATCTCAGCATTGGACATAAGCCCTCACTTCGTTTGCAGCTTGTCATGCTGTGAGGGCTTGTGTGTATCAGTGAGGCTGAGAGCTAAGCAATCAGTAGTTTAACTATTGGCTGGGTCTCAGCCGAGGTGCCAGACTAAGATGAACCACCCATCTGGGCAGTAGCCCCTTTCCACATGCCTCTCACCTCTGGAGTTAACAGGGTCCTTGCAGGGAACACAGTCAGTGGTATCCTTCTCAGTTGAGGCGGCACACTCTCCTCTCTTTCACTGATATTTTTTGCATCGCCGCACATCTCCAGCTCTCCTCCAGCTCTCCCAGTGGGGATAGAGCGTGCCGGAGCAACGCACCGCCCCCACCTGGACCATCTGCCCAATCAGGGCCTCTTCAGTGGCAAATTTAAAGCAGCGTTACTCGGGCGCGCTCGCGCCTTGCGGGCCCGCGCCTGAGGGCCGCGCAAGAGGGCCCTTTGGCGTGGCCCTTAGGTGGGGCACTGATACCAGGTCTCTCTAAGTCTTCCCAATACCCCCGCCAGCTGAAGTAGCAGCCTTGGACCCACCCCTCTTCCAACACCTCAGTATCTGCTGATATGTTTCTGATCACCTACTTCGCTAAGTTTCGAGGACTTCTTTTTTTTTTTTGCTCTCTAACTATTATTTATTGAATCTAGCCAGAATAATTGTTATTTCATTGCTTGCCGATAACACATATCATTTATTGATTTGTGATCAACACTTCTGCTTACTTTGTCTTATAATATTTTAATATCATAGTATACTATACTAATTGCTGCTGCTATATACCATAGTATAATTATTCTACTTGATACATTGAATATATACACTACTTGTTACATTGAATCTATACTATTTGTTACTACACTATTTGTTACATTGAATCTCCCTAATCCAAAAGCCTTAAAACATCTCCTACTAACTAACAATGGAACTTAGAACATTGTTAACAATCACTCTAAACATTCTAATTTGTACACTAGTATTCTTACTTATCAACACACCCCTCATTCTCTCTCTAACCTCAGCTATAATTAATCCTACAGTGACATACATTCACATCATCCCTTACAAGCCCAGACATGATACTCAAAAATACGATCTCAGACATCCAGCAATAGGGAATCCACACACTCACCAGAGTACTCATACTCGAAGGTTGATCCAATTGAATCCTACTCCAATTGACTACCTCAAAAAAAGCACTACCCAGTCAACACAACTAAAATGTATACTCATCAATGCCAGGTCAATTAGAAATAAAATCCCGATTCTAATTGACCTCATTCTTGATGAAGAACCTCATCTACTTTGCATAACGGAAACCTGGCTAAATGAATCTGATACAGTTCTTCTTAATCAACTAAGAATGCATGACTATACTGTTCTTAGCTCTAACAGGGACAGAAAAAGAGATGGAGGTGTACTTATAATAGCTAAAGCTAACCTCAATCTCTCATCCACGTTACTTGATAAGCATGATGGAATAGATTTCCTCAAAATAGAAAGTCACACCATGGCTATATGCCTTATATATAGACCACCAACAAATGATTTTCAGACCTTAGACACTATCCTTGAGGTTGCATGTAACTCTTCTTGAGGAAACCTTATGTTATCTTAGTAGATCTTAACCTTGCTTCCCTATCAAACATTCAGGAACAATCCTTCCTCGAAGCAATGGGTGAAATGGGTTTTACACAAATAATTACCCACCCTATGCACTGCAAAGGTAACATTCTAGATCTAATATTCCTCCCTTCACACTATACACAATTACCACAATTTACTCCACCTACTATGACTCAGGTTCCATGGTCCGATCATTTCTTGATACATTTCTCGCTCCCTTTCCAACACACCATTTCAGCACATACCAATAACAAACCCATAGAGCAAAGATTCCATCAGTTTAGCAAGGAAAACTTTATTGAATCACTCATTACGAAACTAGACAATGACTCAAACAATCTCAATGATCTTGTATCAACTTGGAACTCTGTTATAGGAGCGGAAGCTAAAGCTAAATCTTTGCCTTCAAATAAAAGACTAAGAAAAAACGTATCTGAGAAATGGTTCACTTCAGAACTTTCTACACTAAAGAAAGATCTCAGGAAATTGGAAGCTAAATGGTGCAAATCAAAAACACCTGAACTCAGAACACAATACTTCACAAACCTCAAAACATATAAGGAAGCTATAAATACCGCCAAAAGACTATACCACACTAGAACATTATCAAAAGCTATCAACCGGCCAAGAGAGCTTTTCCAGATTATTAAATCACTATCCAAAGTTCCAGATCCCACCGTGAACAAAACACTAATAGACCCCCAACTCCTAGCAAACCATTTTGCTAGCAAGCTTAAACACGATATTCATCCAGGTTCTATCATGATACCTACCACAGCAAATATCTAGTCTCAAGCAAACAACTTCTAGAGATAATATCAAATCTCAATACCACCACCTCACTACTTGATCCTTGCCCAGTACATTGGATTAAGGCAGCAAAAGCTGAACTTGCTCCATACATTCTTAAAATAGTAAACCAATCCCTACTACAAGGCTTCATGCCTGATGACCTTAAATACACAGCAATTCGCCCGCTTCTAAAAAATAAATCTAACAGCAACAACCCCTCTTCCTACCGTCCTATAGCCAGTATATCTTTCATAGCTAAAATCATTGAGAAAGTAATTCAAATACAGTTGCAAGACCATATTGACACTAACTTTCCTTTAGATGAACATCAGTACGGTTTCCGCCCTTATCATGGGGTGGAAACGCTACTTGTATCCTTATTTGACTCATTAATCCAGGGCATGGATGATTCCAAGCAGGCTTTCTTGCTAATTTTCCTTGACATTTCATCAGCTTTTGACAGTGTAAATCACAACATCCTCTTAGCCAGGCTATCGCAATTAGGTTTAAAAGATAAAACACTTGGCTGGTTTAAATCCTACATCTCTAACCGTTTCCAATATGTCCAAATTGATCATTCCTCTTCTCTACCATTCCCACAAGAGCGAGGTATCCCACAAGGATCTTCTCTCTCGGCTTTACTTTTTAACATTTATCTCCAACCCATCTGCTCAATCTTCAAACGCCACAATCTAAAATACTTCATCTATGCCAGGGGTCACCAACCTGCGGCCCGCGAGGTCCCTCCGTGCGGCCCGCGAGACTCTACCCCGGTGCGGCCCGCCAAGGCAAACTCACCAACTCCTTCTTCTGCAGCCGCGGCTCCCTGCCTCTTAGGGAACCGCGGCTGTGCTTGTAAAATCATCGCGGAGCCCTTCCTGTCTTGACGGGCTCCGTGCAGCATTGTCCCGCCTCTAAAGGAAGTGGTAAACAACTTCCTTTAGAGGCGGGACAATGCTGCACGGAGCCCGTCAAGACAGGAAGGGCTCCGCGATGATTTTACAAGCACAGCTGCGGTTCCCTAAGAGGCAGGGAGCCGCGGCTGCAGAAGAAGGGAGGGAGCTGACATGGAAAAATAAAAGTACAGGTATGAGCAGGTTTTTTTTCGCGCGGGGGGGGGGGGGGGTGCGGCCCGCGAGTCTGCCGGTAGTCGGCTGTGCGGCCCGCGGCCCTCTGGAGGTTGGTGATCCCTGATCTATGCAGATGATATCATGTTGTTCGCCCCCTGTGATGTAGCTAACCCTAATTACGATGTAATCGCAACTTGTATCATTGAAGCTGAACAATGGCTGCGCTCAATTCATATGGATATAAATTTCAAAAAGACTGAAGCACTTTTTGTATCCAGAAGCGCTAATTTTACCCCCCCCCCCCCCCATCTGTTGTCAATCTATTAGACATTAATCTCCCAGTTAAGTCCGAAGTAAAATACCTAGGAGTCACTCTGGACAAAACCCTAAGCATGACACAGCACATAAAACAGACTGCCAAAACTATTTTCTTTAAACTCAGAACTATCCAACATCTCAGACCACTTATCGACATTAGTGACTTTAGATCAATTGTTCAGGCCTTGATAATGCCACACATAGATTTCTGTAATGGCTTACTACAGGGTACATCCAAGAAGAATCTACTCATCCTTCAAAGGGCCCAGAATGTAACTGCCCAGATTATTTTTAAAGCCAAATTATCTGCCACATCACTCCAATTTTATACGCCCTCCACTGGCTACCTATTCATAGCAGGATTCAATACAAAACACTAGTCACCATTTTTAAGCTCGTCAATGATATAGCCCCTTCACATCTATCAACATTAATTAAGTCCCCCTCAGAAACTAGACTAAGAAGAAGAGCAAACCTCAATACATTGCTAATTCCCAACTCTATGAAAAAGCTTAAACAGATAACAACTAATACTGCCTTTTCTTTCTACGCCCCCAGTCAATGGAACAAATTACCCTACAATCTGAGAGAGATTAAAGACCTTAGTTCCTTCAGGAAGGAACTAAAAACACACTTGTTCACCCAACACTTTCATGACTTACAACCTACACTCAAACAAAAGGCACAAGATTATGCAACTCTAATATCACAAGCATACCCAACCTAACCCAAAACACACTTTTTCATTTGTCAATCATACCGAATGTTAGTCAGTCCTAGTAGGACTGTTGTAAATAATCTCTTTGCTGTAGAATTTACATACCTCACTATGATTAATTTCTCTCAAGCAAATTGTAAACAATTAAACTAGATAATCTCTATGGCTGTCATTAAACTACATGCATCAGTATGATTAAGCTTTTTCAACCAATGTAAATAGTTAATACGTTTATAATTATATTTTTAGTTTCCTATGTAACTAATTTTTACACTGTTAATGTTCCATGTAATGTTAATGTTATATTTTGACATGTTCTCTGTAAACCGCTCCTGATCTCTGGAAGGGGCGGTATAGAAAAACACACAAATAAATAAATAAAATAAATATTTAATTCAGATATTTAAAGAAAGAGAATTGGTGTGCGAGATGAAGGAGGCATGTTAAACAGAAGGAGCACTAAAGGATGCTGGGAGTCTGAAGAAATGGCCGGATGGCCACGGGAACAGGTAGCACACCCATAGTGTAAATCAGGGGTTTCAAACTCCAGTCCTGGAGGGCTGCAAACCAGTCAGGTTTTCAGGGTGTCCCTCATGAATATGCATGAGATATATTTGCATGCACTGTCCCATTGTATGCAAATATGTTTCATATATATTCTTCAATATGGCGGCACAGGAAACTGAGGTTGTGAAAAGGAGGAAGCGTTCGGTGTTTGTCTACCTATTTGTTCCTAGGGCTGTACGGACTCCTTACCTGCAGGCCGACCACCCGCTTCTTCTGTCTGTTGTTGTGTACATCATTATGGGAGGTCGGAGTCCACACAAACTCCATTGCAGTGTATGATCAAGAATTTTAAGAAGGGATTTGACGGTGACTATGGAGTAAAAATGTCTCCGTCCCAATTAGGAATACTTTGTGACAGGGAGTGGCTGGTGCTGGTCACCGTGTGGCCCCCTGGTGGTACCTTTGCTGTTAGAATTATATCCCGAGTACATCAGATTGTATGTAGAGAACACCCTGACCAGTTCCCCTATATAGATTCCTGGTTAAATATTTGTGAAAAAGAGCCCTCCTGGATGAAGCGTTGCCACGAGGAACAGTGTAGGATAATGGTAGCGACCACAAGGGGAGCCCAGAAGTCTGGAGAAGAGAAGCTGCCTGTTTATTCTGTCCCGGAATCTCCAGATATTCTGACCCATCCGCCCAAGTTCCTCTATAGGCCAGTCCCCTCAGCTCTGCCATGACCCCAGGCCAAGCCCGGCACAGGGGAACCCCCTCCCACCGATTTACCCCTAGCCCACCAGCCACCTCCGCAACAGGGGGAGGCACACCCCCTCCCGAGCGGGAGCCCCAGCTCCGTCCAGAGCGCCTCGGAAGGGCCGCAGTCCACTGATGATACTGCAAGCAGGGATTCATTTGCTAGTTCGGGGTCACCTACTGCCAAAGACCAAAGCAGGGGAGCTGAATTCCAACAAGCCAGACTACATTATGCCCTCAGAAGTGCAAGGACAAGTCAGAGGGATGGTCACTTCATGCCATTACGCCAGGTCCCGGGGTTGCCTATCCTTAACGAACAGGACCAGGTTGTGGTGGGGCCAACCAGTCTCGTTTATGTGCCCTTCTCCACCACAGATTTATTGAACTGGAAGATGCATTATGCGTCCTATACTGCGAAGCCCCAAGAATTGACAGAATTAATGTCCAGTATTATGCAAACCCATCGGCCTACCTGGTCTGATTGCCGCCAGCTCCTGTCTACCCTCTTCACTACTGAAGAACGAGCACAGATCGTGCAAGCATCCACCCGATGGTTAGAGGAAAATCCCGTCGAAGATGCAGGCCTAGATCCCTGGCAAGCAGCTGCCGCGGATTTTCCAAATGACGATCCCAAGTGGGATCCAAACAGTGCAACCGGGGCGACGGCCCTCACCCGGTTCCGCCAGGCCCTACTGCAAGGCCTGAAGAGAGGAGGCCAGAGGGCCATGAATATCGGAAAGGTAGCGGAAGTCATCCAGCATCCAGATGAGAGCCCAGCAGCCTTTTATGAACGCTTATCTGAAGCTTACAGACTTTATACCCCATATGATCCAGCAGCCCAGGAAAATTTGCGCATGGTGAATGCAGCTTTTGTGAGTCAGTCCCAGGGAAACATAAAATGGAAACTGCAGAAGTTGGAAGGATTTGTGGGCATGAATGCGGCCCAGCTAATGGAAGATGCTCAGAAGGTGTTTGTGAATTGTGATCAAGAACGTCAGAAGGAAAGTGAACGTAGGATGAAGATGAAAGCTGATTTTCTTGCTGCAGCTTTAGTTGAACGACGCGGAGGAAGTTTCTCTAACCGAAGGACTTGAGGACGTGGAAGGGGTCGAGGAGATGGTCGGTCCCCATTGGGCGCAAATCAGTGCGCCCATTGTAGAGAAGAAGGACATTGGAGGAATGAATGCCCGCACTTTGGCCCCGCCTCCTGGAGGGGAGGAGGGAGCATGCGGAGAGCAGGAGGAAGATTCCAGCATCGGGGAGGAATGAATCACACACAGTTCCAACAGGGAGAAGCAGCTGTGGAGGGAGTGGCAGATGAAGAGAGCTATAGCATGGATGAAGACTAGGCCAGACCGGGCTCCAAGTTTCCCCTAGGTCCTCAGGAGCCTATGGTCAGTTTGAAGATTGGGGACCAATATATCGACTTTATGGTGGATACGGGGGCTGAACATTCAGTAGTAGCAAAACCAGTGGCCCCTCTGTCTTCTCGATCCATCACCATTGTCGGAGCTACTGGAGCTAGGGCCACGAAGCCTTTCTTGCAGAACTGCACTTGTGAACTAGGGGGATGGAAGATAACGCACCAGTTCCTATACATGTCCGATTGCCCAATTCCCCTTTTGGGCCGAGCTATGCTTGCTAAGCTGCAGGCGCAGATATCCTTTGTTGAAGGAGGAAAAATGGAAATGACTGTGAACTCAAAATCTGCTGGCCTGATGGTGCTGACTGTCCCCCGGGAAGAAGAATGGCGGTTCTATAGTGCATCTCCGACCAAGGCAGCCAGTCCCCGTATGCCCATCAGAATCTCAGCTCCGCCTGAGGTATGGGCGGAGGATAATCCTCCAGGCCTAGCAAAGAATATAGCCCCTGTGCTTGTCACCCTCAAACCAGGAGTGGAACCAGTGCACGTGAGACAATATCCTCTCCCGCGACCAGCAATTGAAGGAATTCACTGTCATCTAATGAAATTACTGAAATACGGACTTCTCAGAGAATGCCAATCGCCATGGAATACCCCCCTCCTCCCAGTCAAGAAGCCTGGGACAGGTGACTACCGCCCAGTGCAGGACTTGAGACGAGTAAATAATGCAGTTGAAACCATACATCCTGTAGTACCAAACCCCTATACTCTCCTGGGACTGATCCCCGCTGAAGCTACTCACTTTACCGTCTTGGATTTGAAGGATGCCTTTTTCTGCATACGTTTAGCACCAACCAGTCAACTCCTGTTTGCATTTGAATGGGAAGACCCTACCACAGGAAGGCGAGGCCAACTTACCTGGACTCGATTACCCCAAGGATTCAAGAACTCACCTACTCTCTTCAGTGCTGCCCTCAATCAGGATCTTTCAAGTTATCCTGTGACTCCAGGGAAGAGAGTCCTTCTTCAGTATGTGGATGATCTGCTAGTAGCCACCAACTCCAAAATCGAATGCGTGCATGGCACCAGTGATCTCTTGCACCTCCTGAACGAAGCCGGATACAAGATCTCAAGAGCCAAGGCGCAGTTGTGCCAAACTGAGGTAAAATATCTGGGATTCCATCTGTCCAAAGGGATCCGGAGATTGGGACCAGAACGAAAGGAAGCAGTGTGCCGCATCCTTACTCCACCACCAGAAAGCAGGTGAGGGCCTTCCTGGGAGCTGCAGGCTATTGTTGGATATGGATACCCAATTTTGCGCTGTTGGCAAAGCCATTGTATCAGGCCACCAAAGGAATGGAGTGATCTCCCCTGGAATGGGGCCCAGAACAGGATATGGCATTCCGATCATTGAAAGCAGCCTTGATGTCATCACCAGCCTTGGGCCTGCCAGATGTACAGAAACCATTTTGCCTCTATGTCCATGAGTCAAGTGGAAATGCTTTGGGAGTATTGACTCAATCCCTCGGATCTTGGCAGCGACCTGTGGTTTACCTATCAAAACAACTGGATACCATCGCTAAAGGATGGCCACCCTGCCTGAGAGCCATTGCAGCTACAGCCCTCCTGGCGGATGAGGCCGACAAGCTCACTCTGGGTCAGAATCTCCAAGTTACAGTACCACACTCTGTCCTAACCCTCATGGAACACAAAGGAAATTACTGGTTCACGAATTCACGGATGCTGAAATACCAGAGCATGTTATGTGAGAACCCCCGATTGCAATTGATCATCAGTCAAGCTCTGAACCCTGCTACGCTGTTTACAACTGGTCCAGGTCCACCCGATCATGATTGCTTGGAAGTCATGGACACTGTATTCTCAAGTCGCCCTGATCTAACTGATGTCCCATTGGACGACCCTGAATGAACTTTCTTTGTGGATGGAAGTAGCCTTGTCATCAACGGATGACGATGTGCTGGTTATGCAGTGGTGACCCTGGACATGGTAATAGAATCCTCAGCTTTAGCCCCGGGGACTTCGGCGCAGAAAGCTGAACTGATAGCCCTCACCAGGGCACTGATAATAGGAACAGGGCTCCGTTTAAATGTGTACACAGATTCTAAGTATGCCTTCACATCGTTGCACGCGCATGGAGCCCTGTACAAAGAACGAGGGTTAATAACCTCGGGAGGCAAGTCCATCAAGTACGGCCTTGAAATATTGACATTGCTAGATGCTGTATGGGCCCCCAAACAAGTCGCAGTGATGCACTGCCGAGGTCATCGGGTAGGGGAAGGAGAAGTTTCACGAGGAAATAGATTTGCTGACATTGTGGCTCGAGAAGCAGCCACCACAGGGCAAATTCCTGCCTCTAGCACTACAGTCCAGGCAGCCATATTTCCAGTACCCCTCAGTGCATGGACCCCCCGATACACTTCTAGAGTTAGACTATTATTGCCAAAAAGAAGGGGGAGTGTTATCAGAGACTGGATGGATAGTGCTACCACCGCCAGCAGGTGGTCCTCCTCCTGGCCCAACTGTGATACCTGAAACATTGGGTCCTGCCTTTGTCCAAGCTTTCCACCAAGCCACACATTATGGGAAGACTGCGATGGAGAAAGCTCTCAAACCTCACTTTTGCATCTCACTGTTAAAACCCCTGACAGCCTCAGTAGGACCTGTGCAAAGAACAATGCCCGGCAGGGTCCTAACCTACCCCCAAGAGTTCAGTCAGTAGGAGTGACCCCCATGGCAAATATCCAGGTGGACTTTGCAGAAATGCCACGAGCGAATGGATACCATTACCTGTTAGTCCTGGTTTGTACATTCTCTGGGTGGGTGGAGGCTTTCCCCACCAGAACTGAGAAAGCCAGGGAAGTTACCAAAATTCTGCTCCATGAGATCATTCCCCGGTTTGGAATACCATTAGTTATAGGGTCAGATAATGGGCCCTCATTTGTATCTCAAGTAACTCAGCAGTTGGCCCAGGCCCTACAGGTGCAGTGGAAGTTACACACAGCTTACAGACCCCAAAGTTCAGGAAAAGTAGAGCGAATGAATCGGACCCTAAAGTCCCAGCTGTCCAAACTCTGTCAGGAAGCTCACCTGAAGTGGCCCCAGGCTCTCCCTATAGCCCTCCTCAGGATACGCTCAGCCACCACCAAGTCATTAGGAGTTTCCCCTTTTGAGGTCTTGTATAGGTGACCTCTGCCCATTGTCCAAGGGATAAAAGGGGATATGAGTCAAATTGGGTCCGAAATCACCAGGCAAGAACTAGTGGCTCTAGGTTCTGTTTTGCAGAGTCTCCATACATGGGTACAAGATCAGCTGCCCATCAACCTGACCAAACCACTGCATCCCTATAAGCCTGGAGCTTCGGTGTGGATCAAGGAGTGGAGAAAGACACTGCTAGCACCTCACTGGAAAGGACCCTATGTCATCATATTGTCGACCCCTACAGCAGTCAAAGTTGCGGAATTAGAACCTTGGATCCAACACCGTCGAGTGAAGCCGGCGGCGACTACCAAACTTCGTCCCTGGACTTCAACCACCAATCCAGCGTCACCATTGTGACTCACGCTGCGACGACAACCGCTGCTGTGAGAATCTACAGCCCTACTCCTGCCACCACCCGGAAGCTGGCAGGTCTACGTACGGCAGAAGCTTGAGGAATCTGCAAACCTACTCCTGCCACCACCCGGAAGCTGACAGGTCTACGTACGGTGGAAACTGTGGAAAAAGAGAACTTCAGTAAAGACTTTTCAATTTCTAGACAAACTCATTGAGACATTGTAATCATGTTTCCTCTATATGTTTATATTGTACTTGCGGTAGCCCTGGGGCCCCTTGAAATGACTTTTGCCTTACCTCCCTGTGCGGCCTGTATAACCACCACCCGAGTCAGGACAAAGATTACCCAAACTTTACTCTATCACTCCTTCTACACCTGTACTGGTGTGACTAGCCGATGTGTATATAATGGTACGGAATTAAGTATCTGTACTAAAGGGAAGGTGAGAACTTGTTTTAACCCCCGACAGAACCCCTCATATCATGTTCTAGAGTTGCGATGGAACAACGAGGATGGGGCCCTCCTAAATGCTACACGACAGCTCGCAGATCCCACCAGACCAGCCCCTCTTTACTTTGATGTTTGTGAGGCCATCAACAGAAACGGCTACTATAGCTGTGGGTCTGTTGACCAAGAGCACACTTATTACCATGATGATAAATACATGTGCCCCGAAGGAGCATACAAGTGGGGAAAATGCACCGGGACACATACCTCGAATTATGTCAAAGCATCTGAAGATGCCTACTTCTGCCCCAAGTGGGAGTGTGTATACTATGCCACCTGGTCTGACGGGCCTCAGGGGCAAGATGGGGATCATTGCAGAGCTAATTTAGAGAGACTACCCTTGCTGACACCCCTCAAGTGCTTGAAAGGTACTTGTAACCCCTTAAAGCTCCTTGTGTTTGACCCTAGCCAGTGGAGGCTAGGATATAGATTTGGCTTACGTATAGCGGGTAGGGGAGTAGACCCTGGAACCTATGTATACATACAGCTTAACACCAAGACCCGCATTTCCTCACCTTATCAAATACACCATACCTTCTACGAAGCCATGCAGACGGAGATAGAGCTTCCGCAGACTACACAGAATTTATTCATTGAACTGGCTGTGGCTGTAGCTTCTAGTCTCCACATTTCTAATTGTTTCTTCTGTGGAGGTACTAAGATGGGAGACCAATGGCCCTGGGAAGCAAGAGAATTGAACTACTCCGTCCCATATAACCAGACTGCCCTGAACAAGACCGCTAGTGAATGGGTATTGGCCAACACCATTGTCGGCCATCTCTGTTTTGTCCGCATGGGACCACAGTTCCCCATACAGGTGGGACAACTGGTCTGCCTGAGCCAACGGATTTATAATGCCACCACAAAGAAGACATCCTGGTGGTCAGGTGTTAATGCTACTGAACCCTCCAACCCTTTAATCACTTTCCCTCATCTTGCTAAGTTATAGACTGACCTCACCTCCTCCAATACTTGGGAAGCCCCTCCTGGGCTTTATTGGATTTGTGGCTCTCGAGCATATGCACGACTCCCTAACAACTGGGGAGGGGCATGTGTCTTGGGAACAATACGACCTTCTTTCTTTCTTATTCCCATCTCTCAAGGGGAGCAGTTAGGCTTCCCCATCTACAATAGTCGACAGAAGCGAAGCCCTCTAAAGATAGGTCAATGGGATAAGTGGGATGGTGAAGAGTGGCCCCCTGAGCAAATTATCTCATATTATGGCCCAGCTACTTGGACGCAAGATGGGACCTGGGGATACCGCACTCCTGTTTATATGCTGAATCGTATTATACGCTTACAAGCTGTTGTGGAAATTATAACTAATGAAACCAGTAAAGCACTAACTCTTTTAGCCAAGCAAAGTACCCAAATGCGTACAGCTATTTACCAGAACCACTTAGCACTTGATTATTTATTAGCATTTGAGGGTGGTGTTTGTGGAAAGTTTAATCTAACTAACTGTTGTTTGCAAATTGATGATCAAGGTCAGGTTGTTGAAGAAATAGCTGACAATATGCGTAAGCAAGCATATGTATCAGTTCAGACTTGGAATGGACTAGACCTCAGTGGATGGTCTGGAACCCTATTTTCAGGCCTAGGAGGATTGAAGACTTTCATGTTTGCAGTTCTAGTCCTGATAGCTATGTGTTTGCTTCTCCCATGCTTTCTGCCTCTTTGCTTGCGTATGTTCACCTCAATCATTGACAGTACCGTAGAACGAAAGACAGCAACCCGGGTACTAGCCATGTGGCAGTATCAGGCTATACCCCGAGAAGAAGCCTCAGTTTGAAAAAGCATTCAATATGTGATTATTTTCTCACCCTCTTTTATTCGGGCTGAGAAAAACCAAAGGGGGGAATGTGGTAGGCTATGGCCTGTAAACTAGGCCTAGACCCCAACCCCCATCTGCAACTAGTGCTGAGAAGAACCAGCGTCTGAGAAACTGCTTTAGACTGCTTCAAACTGCTTTTGAAGAGTTTGTATGATTCCTTTATTAAATTCCTCTATGCTGATGATAGAAATGTTCCTGCATTCTCTGAGCTAGAAGTGGCCTTGAAGTAGAAATGTATCAATGTCTAAAACTGTGCCTTTGTTAGAACAGCCTGAGAAGGGGGGACAGGGAGCTAGGCCCAGAGAGGGTCCCCGATTGGACAGGTGCAAGGGGCGTTGGGACCAATAGAAAGTTTGCCTGTATCAAACTGTAAAAATTGTATATAAGGAATTTGCTCCTGTACTCCATTGCTCAGTCACATTTTGGACACTCTCCTGTCTGAGCCTGTGCACAATAAATTGGCTTGGAACCTGCAATTGACTCCTGGTTTTATTCATTGTGTGCACTTCGCTGCTACAATGTCAGTGAACACCACTTTGCAAACTGTTTTATTCCCATTCACTTAGTTCAGTCCTAGGTTTTGGTTTTCTTGCTACCCCAGTATTTAATGGGTTTAAAACAAGTCTTGTTCTCAAAGTAACAAGCTGCAGCTCAAATTCCCCAGTCACCTCATTAACCATTTTCAGGCTGAAGTAAAACAGCGTTTTACAAAATTTGGGTTCAAGTCCTACTCAGGTTCACAAATCTCCTTCGGGGATTATTTTAAATCCAAACTGTTCAGGGAATACATTTCTCGGATCAATAAAACTCAGATTCTCTGGGCGCCAGTATCTTTTTTTAAATTAATTTTGCCAAGTTTATACTCAGCTACTGGCCTCCTTTCAAAAACATTCAGGTTTTATCTACAACCTGAATAAAAACCTGTACACAGGAGCACTAGAATTTTTGTTCCTTTTCTGAGGTGATTATGTAACATTCAATCTCTTTCAGAGGCACCGTTTATTTAAAGCGATTCGCTTGCCTGAAAAAATATATTCATTATTTTCTAGAGAAAGAATGAAAAATATGTTTTTTCCTGCTCCCCTCTAATTTTCTTATACAAGTAATATTTCCTAATCTCTTTCTCACAGACACACTTGTGAGCATTAAAACCACCTTGAGTTGCCGACACTAGTTTTAAAACACACTCTCCAGATAAAACTCTTCAGAGTATTCCTGAGTGCACTTCACTTTCCTAACTTCATAAAGCATTTCTTTATAAAAAGGCTCAAAAGTGAGGTATTCTCTCAGCGGCTCAGCAGATCTTTACGTCCGCTCCCCACTCAGACACCGCCCAAACTGAACTAACCGACTTGTGTCACGCACACACTGGTTTAATTGGTTGCCTGGCAACCTCAGAATGAGACTCTGTTCTCCTACCATTCTCTCTCTCTCACACACACACATATGCACCAGTTTAATTGGTTGCTTGGCAACCGCAGGATGAGCCTATTACTACTACTACTACTACTATTACTAGGGACTAGGGTATATGGAGGGGGATGATAAGGAAGGTGAACAGGAGGCTGAGGGGAACAGGATCCAAATACAGCCTCAAAGAAGTGAGTTTTTAGCCTGGATTTGAACAGGGCCACAGATGAAGCCTGACTCAAATAATTTGTTCCAGGCATAAGGAGCAGCAAGGTGAAACGATCGAAGTCTGGATTTGACCGTGGAAGAGAAGGGCACAAATAGAAGGGATCTGCCAGAAGAGCGGAGTTCCCTAGGAGAGGAGGGGCGTAGGGAGAGATAAGAGAGGAAAGGTAACGAGGAGCTGCAGAGTGAATGCACTTATAGGTCAGCAGGAGAAGTTTGAACTGGATGCGGAAACGGATAGGGAGCCAATGAAGAGACTTGGGAAGAGGGGTGACATTGTGGCAGGTGAAGGCCTGTGATCCACTTCGTCTGATATAAGCAAGCGAGCCTAGCTAGCTTGACCTGTAAATGAAGCTAGTGGAGAGGCCTATGGGAATTGCACATCCCCCAATATGCTCCTGTAGAGCTGGAACATAGCAAGAGTATTGAACTAGCTTAGATAAGCAGAACTGGAAGATGGAAAAATACAGAAAAATATGTTTAAAAGTCACTGATAAGAAAAGTACATCTGCAAGGGATTTAATTAGGACTTCTGACAGATAAGTTACAGAGCCCTGCTCCCCTACACGCACAAATTGGCTCAATGGCCTTGGAAGTATGAAAGTAACAAGTTGATGAACTGGCCATTGTAATTGGGACTAGAAGGGGGGTAAGCAGGTGCTGAGCCCACTCAAAGAACATAATTGGATAATCATATCAGTACCGGGACCAATAGAAGGGGTACGGGAGGTACGGGAGGTTACCGGGACCAATTAAATGTTTTTCTATACCTAGAATGGAGCAAAAGTCTATAAAGGTTGTTGTATTGCCAGAGAACATCGCTCAGCCATTTTGAAATTGACTTTGCTTGAGACTTGTGCACAAATAAATGATTTGGACCTTCTGAACAGACTCCTGGTATTATTGGTTTGTCTGCGCTCTGCTGCTATATATTCTTGGTGCGTTGGCCGGGAAGTTGTGGAATCAGAGTGTATATAGGGCAATATACCACGACTTTCCGCCTCTATAGGCTTGGTCCTGCCGGGATCGCGCCCTTCCGACGGGGGCTACTCCCTGGCGCCGCCGGTCCCTTGCATTGGAGGGAGCTGGTCAGACCTCGGCGGGTGCCGAGCCCGGCTGGAGCCAACGCCTCAAACCCAAGTGAGGGGAGTCCGAGGTCCAACTCATACGCCTGCTTGGGAAGTTTGAGGACCGGATCCGGTGAGTAGAGTTTTGATTTGTTATGTCTAGACAGATAAGAAAGAGCAGTGCTGCCATTTGAACTTGGAATTTGGAAATTGGTAAGAGAGCCTGATCACCTCTCCAAGACGGGCCGAGTAACCCCGCATGAGTATTCGCAGGGCGAAACCCCCATCTTCTTGTATTTTGGAAATTGAATAAGACTAGTCAGAATAGATAGAAACGAATGCATTCCGGGATACGTTGCTAGCATGATTGTGTGAATGAAGTGTGGATGAGAGGTCTGGCAGCATGGACCAAGTGAAGGCGGACCCCTGAGTAGCGCATTTCCTGACCGGGCGACCGCGTTCAGGTCGCGAAAAGGGGGAAGCGATTGTCGTCTTGTCTTGTTATTTGTTCTCCTTATACGTTTCCAGGGCCGTGAGGACCCCTTACCCACGGTCCGCCCTCCTTTTCCCTTTTGTTTGTCGTCGCCCGCACACATCGAAATGGGAGGGGCGGGGTCTACTAGGAACACTCCATTAGAATGTATGATCGCACATTTTAAAGAGGGATATTCTGGAGATTATGGTATTAAAATGACAGCAGGCCGTTTACAGATTTTGTGTACTAGGGAGTGGCCCGATCTAGACCCTACCTGGCCCCGAGAGGGAACTTTTAATGTAGAAATTATCCAGTTAGTACACCGTAGAGTGCGGATAGCGCACCCCGATCAGTACCCCTGTATAGATTCCTGGTTAAGTATTTGTGAAGATCCGCCCCCTTGGGCGCAGCGCTGTTATGAAGAACAGTGCAGAATAATGTTAGCTAAGACAGATTATAGTCAGAAAACAGAACAGCCTAGAACGAAAGGGCAGGATAAGAAGTCCAGGAAGAAGCCCATCCTGGTAGATCCTGATTCCCCAGAAATGGTTCCCCGACAGCCTCGAACCCCAGGCCCAGCAAGAGCTGCCCGGCGTCCCGCCCCAGAAACCCCAAGACAGTGGGAACGGGACCCCACCCCAGAGCTATCACCCAAAAAGCAGGAAGATGAACCCCCTTTACTTGAAGATGAATCGTCCGGGACAGAAAAAGGAGAGTCAGATACAGAAACAGAGCAATTAGACACTGAAACATCCATAAGTGATACTGACAGTGTAAAAATGGTTGCCAGCACTAGTTTGCCAGAAAAAAGTACATCCAAAGTGAAACATGTAGAAAAGAAGAAGGTGACCCCTGATAGGACAGTTACGAAAATATCCCTTAGATCCCAAAAGACATCTACTGCCAAGATGATGCCCTTACGGCAAGTTCCAGGGGTGCCCGTAAAGAATGATGATGATGAGGTGGTAGCGGGACCCCTAAGTTATGTGTATGTCCCTTTCTCTACAACTGATTTGTTAAATTGGAGGACACATTATGCCTCCTATACCAATAAACCCTTAGAGCTTACAGAATTAGTGAATACTATTATGGAAACCCACCAACCCACTTGGGCAGATTGCCGCCAGCTCCTGACCACTCTATTCACGACAGAGGAGCGGGCACGAATTAGAAAAGCAGCTATTGATTGGTTGGTGGATAACCCTGTAGCTCCGGGACAAGGGACGGGAAGAATAGATCATCGGGAAGCGGCCCAGAGAGAATTCCCGAATGAAGACCCCCGATGGGATCCAAACACAGAGTTAGGATCCACAGCCCTAGCCCGTTTTCGCCAAGGCTTTTTACAAGGTCTGAAAAGGGGGGGGGCCAGAAAGCTATGAACCTTTCCAAAGTTGCAGGAGTTATCCAAGGTATAGATGAGAGCCCCGCAGAATTTCATGAAAGATTAACTGAAGCATACAGAATGTATACTCCCTATGATCCCGAGGCACCAGGAAGTTTATGTATGGTGAATTCTGCTTTTGTAAACCAGTCTCAACCAGACATTAGACGTAAATTACAAAAATTAGAAGGGTTTGCGGGCATGAATACAACTCAGTTACTGGAAGTCGCTCATAAAGTGTATGTGAATCGTGATAATGAAAGGCAGAGAGAATGTGATCGAAAGATGAAGAAGAAAGCTGATTTTTGGCTGCGGCCATAGTTGAACAGAAAAGGGGAGGTACCCCTAGTCGACGGAGCAGAGGAAGGGGGCGGGGCCGAGGTGGAAGCCGGCCCCAGCAGCTAGGCGTAAACCAATGCGCCTATTGCAGAGAAGAAGGACATTGGAGAGATGCATGCCCGCAACTCGAAGACGCCCAGCAAGATGACGAAAATAATCATCAGTGGCGAGAAGAAAGACGAGGCCGTCCCCGAAACCGCGGAGGAGCCAATCGGGAACAATTCCAGCGAGAAAGAGGAGGAGCCATCCAAGCATTGACTACGACAGTCCATGATGAAAATGACGTGGACTAGGACAGACCGGGCTCCGAGTTTGCTTTAGGTCTCCAGGAGCCTATGGTCGGATTACAAATAGGAGACCAAGTTATGAACTTTATGGTTGATACTGGAGCAGAACATTCAGTAGTAGATAAAAAGATAGCCCCGTTTTCTACAAAAGCAGTCACCATTATAGGAGCAACTGGTGCCAAAGCTACAAAATCTTTTCTTCAGAATCGTATATGCAGTCTAGGAGGACAGCAAATAACTCATCAATTCCTTTACATGCCCGAATGTCCAGTGCCACTGCTGGGACGAGATATGTTAGCCAAACTTCAAGCACAAATATCTTTCTCTGAAAAAGGAGAAATGCAAATGACAGTAAATCCCCAAGTCAAACCAGCAGGAATAATGTTGCTGACAGTTCCCCGAGAAGAAGAATAGAGGTATTACATTGATGACTCTGTCCGAGACACTTATTTCGAACAAACTTTAAAGAACATTCATGCACCACCTGGAGTATGGGCAGAAGGCAGTCCTCCAGGCCTAGCCAAACATATAGCTCCAGTAATTGTAACCCTTAAGCCTAGTGCTACACCAGTACACGTCAAACAGTATCCTCTCCCAAGAGCTGCAATTGAAGGTATTCATCGCCACTTGCAAAGATTACTCGAATATGGCCTACTAAAAGTATGTCAATCCCCATGGAACACTCCACTTTTGCCAGTAAAGAAACCTGGTACAGATGATTATCGCCCAGTGCAAGACCTAAGGAGAGTGAATGATGCAGTTGAAACTATACATCCAGTTGTACCCAATCCTTACACTCTTCTAGGACTGATACCTGCTGAAGCTACCCATTTTACTGTACTAGATCTAAAAGATGCATTCTTTTGCATAAGATTAGCCCCTGTAAGTCAAATATTGTTTGCATTTGAATGGCAGGACCCCATCTCTGGAAGAGGGGGCCAACTCACATGGACACGATTACCCCAAGGATTCAAGAATTCGCCTACCATCTTTAGTGCTGCACTGAATCAAGACCTTTCAAGGTATCCAGTGGCCCCGGGGAAGAGAGTGCTTCTCCAATACGTGGACGATCTGCTGATAGCTGCCGTATCAGAACGTGAATGTATACAAGCCACCAAAGATCTCTTGCAATTACTAGATGAAGCTGGATACAAAGTTTCCAGAGCAAAAGCACAACTATGCCAAAAAGAAGTGAAATACTTGGGTTTTCGTATAACCCAAGGAAGCCGAAGATTAGGCAGAGAGAGAAAAGAAGCAGTATGTAGAATTCCAACCCCAACAACCAGAAAGCAAGTCAGAGCCTTTCTGGGAGCGGCAGGATATTGCCGGATCTGGATACCCAACTTCGCCCAAATTGCCAAACCATTATATGAAGCCACAAAAGGAGAGGAAAAGTCGCCACTGGAGTGGGGACTTGAGCAGGATACAGCCTTCAAGAAGTTAAAGGAAGAATTAATGTCATCACCAGCACTTGGACTACCAGATGTTCACAAGCCTTTCCACTTGTTTGTACATGAAGCACAAGGAAATGCCTTAGGCATGTTGACTCAGAAATTGGGAAATTGGGAGCGACCTGTAGCATACCTATCGAAACAGTTGGACACTGTGGCCAAAGGATGGCCACCTTGCCTGAGAGCAGTTGCAGCTACAGCATTATTAGTGAGTGAAGCAGACAAGCTCACATTAGGACAGAACATACGAGTCACTGTGCCACATGCAGTCCTTGCCCTCATGGAACAGAAAGCAAATTACTGGCTCACCAATTCCCGAATGTTGAAGTATCAGAGCATGTTATGTGAAAACCCACAGATACAACTGGAGGTGAGTCATGCCTTGAATCCAGCCACCTTGATACCCATTAGTGAAGAACTCCCAGAACATGACTGTATCGAAGTCATGGACACTGTATTCTCCAGTCGACCTGACTTGACAGATGTGCCCATAGACAACCCTGACCAAATCTATTATGTTGATGGGAGCAGTCTCATCCTCAGTGGACGACGCTGTGCTGGATATGCGGTTGTCACTCAACATGAAGTAGTTGAGTCATCAGCTCTAGCCTCAGGCACATCAGCCCAGAAAGCCGAATTGATAGCACTCACCAGAGCATTATTATTAGGAGCGAAACTTGTGTTAAATGTATATACAGATTCCAAATATGCCTTTACTACTCTACATGCCCATGGAGCTCTCTATAAAGAACGAGGGCTCATCACATCCGGGGGAAAATCAATCAAGTATGGCCCCGAGATACTGATGTTACTTGATGCAGTTTGGGCCCCAACTCGTGTAGCTGTCATGCATTGCAGAGGACATCAAGCAGGAAAAGGAGAAGTTGCCCGAGGAAATAGGTTTGCAGATGCCTCAGCACGACAAGCAGCTATGACGGGACAGATTACACCACAAGCTATGCCAATGCAAGCAGCATTGTTTCCAGTACCTTTAAATTTATGGACACCACGATATACCACCAAAGAATTAGATTACTATTGTAACAAGGAGGATGGAGTACTGAAAGATGGATGGATTGAGCTGCCACCAGCAGAGGGCAGTCAACCCCCTGGACGAATAGTAATTCCTGAACTGTTAGGACCATCTTTTGTCAAAGCCTTTCACGAAGCCACCCACTATGGGAAAAGTGCTATGGAGAAAGCACTCAAACCACATTTTTACATTACTCTATTGACAACCATATCAGCCTCAGTAGCACGTCAATGTCTAACTTGTGCCAAAAATAATGCCAAGCAAGGCCTTATAATGGCACCCCGAGTTCAGTCAGGAGGTGTAACCCCCATGCACAACCTCCAAATTGATTTTACCGAAATGCCAAGAGCCAATGGATATCATTACCTATTAGTATTAGTCTGTACTTTCTCTGGGTGGGTAGAAGCTTTCCCAACCAGAACTGAGAAAGCCCGAGAAGTTACCAAAGTCTTGATGAGAGAGATTGTCCCTAGGTTTGGAATTCCAGCAGTAATAGGGTCAGACAATGGACCCTCATTTGTCTCCCAGGTTACTCAACAGTTAGCAAAAGCTTTGCAGATACAATGGAAGCTCCACACTGCATATAGGCCCCAGAGTTCAGGGAAAGTTGAGCGAATGAATCGTACCCTAAAAACCCAAATGTCTAAGCTTTGTCAGGAGACACACCTAAAGTGGCCCCAAGTGCTCCCAATAGCTTTACTCAGAATACGCTCAGCTCCTGTAAAATCAACAGGATTTTCCCCTTTTGAAGTTCTGTATGGTAAACCCCCACCAATAGTGCAGGGAATTAAAGGCAGTTTAGCCCAAATTGGTTCAGAAATAACCAGGCAAGAACTCCTAGCTCTTAGTTTTGTTCTGCAGACTCTCCATGCGTGGATCCAGGACCAGTTGCCTATCAACTTGACGGAACCTCTGCATCCCTACCAGCCTGGTACCTCGGTGTGGATCAAAGATTGGAAGAAGACACCGTTGGAACCCCATTGGAAGGGACCATACACCGTCATCCTGTCTACCCCAACTGCAGTAAAG
The DNA here is from genome assembly GCA_033557465.1 of Ichthyophis bannanicus. Taxonomy (NCBI): domain Eukaryota; kingdom Metazoa; phylum Chordata; class Amphibia; order Gymnophiona; family Ichthyophiidae; genus Ichthyophis; species Ichthyophis bannanicus. The sequence goes on along the minus strand of CM066051.1, from coordinate 39,522,118 downwards.
GTAGCAGAGATCGACGCCTGGATCCACCACAGCAGAGTCAAGCCCGCCGCTGATCCTGAACCTGAGCAGTGGACAGCAGAGCAGCATCTTGATGCACCTTTGCGAGTTACTCTGAGACGGCAACCAGCAATTTAGACACTTTGTCACAGTGCCTTGCAGTAGCCAAGTCTTTCGAAGAGGATTGCTGTTTTCCATGCAGCAACAGTTTTGTTTCAACGAACCCAATCTGCGTGTGATTTTGCACACTACTTTGATACTACATTGATTAACCACACTTCAAAAGCCAACTGAAATTACTAAGTTGGTTGATGTGTGATGGACAACTTGAGGATCTTCAATCAACACTCAGCACCCGTTGAATTGCTTCATTAGCAAACGGGACGAAGAAAACGAACATCGTGGTCAAGATCTGCAAGCTGAGGATTCAGAAGAACTCCAATCAACATGTATCCGTACCTTTGCTTTGCCCTGGTTGCCTGCTTTGGAGGTTTTGAACTGACTTATGCTTTACCTCCATGCACTGCTTGCATTACTTCTACTCGAACTGGACTAAAAGTAACTCAGACTTTGATTTACCATTCTTATTATACCTGCACTGGAAAAGTGACTCGGTGTATTTATAACACCACTGAACTAAATGTTTGCGCTAATGGTAAAACTAGAGTATGCTATAATCCGCATCAGAATCCATCCTATTACACGTTGGAAATACGATGGAAGGATGCAGATGGACCTATAATAACTGCTACACAACCACTTAAAGATACTAGTAGACCTGTTGTTTTGAATTTCGATGCATGTAATGTCATAAACAGAGATAGTCGTTCCAACTGTGGTACCTGTGAAAAAGCGTATCGAAATGACCATAAGTATATGTGCCCAGAAGGTGCCACAGGATGGAGAAAGTGTACAGGTAAAAAAGAACCAGGCTATAGTACTGCCCCAGAAGCAGATTACTATTGCCCAAATTGGGAATGTGTTTTTTATGCTACATGGAATGATGGTATAGTTGATGAGAAGATAGATAAACGAATGGCCACTTTAACCAAGTCAACAACAAATGATAAATGTCAGAAAGATGCTTGTAACCCCTTACACTTACGGATACACAATCCCAATGCATGGAAGCAAGGATACAAGTTTGGTTTACGTATTGCTGGTGGAGCAGTAGATCCGGGAACCATTGTGTATATCAGATTGAATACCCAAGCCCACAAGTCATCTAAATATCATATCCATAATACCTTCTATGAGGCCATGCATGTAAATAAGTTTGAAATCCCTCATCCTTCTCAGAATTTATTTTTAGAATTAGCTGGAGCAGTAGTATCTAGTCTTAAAATCTCAGATTGTTATTTCTGTGGCGGAACCCAAATGGGTGACCAGTGGCCATGGGAAGCCCAAGAATTAAATTATTCTCTGACTTACAATCAGACTGAATTACACAAGACTACTAGCGAATGGGTGTTAGCGCACTCAATTGTTGGACGTCTTTGCTATACCAGAACTGGACCTCAGTTCACCCAACAGGTAGGACAGCTGGTCTGTCTTAGCCAGAAATTCTATAATGCCACTACCAAAAAGACGTCATGGTGGTCAGGAATCAAACACCCTGAACCTCCTAACCCATTAGCCAGATTTCCTGAACTTGCTGATTTATGGACTAATCTTGCCAAAACTCATGTCTGGCAAGCCCCACCTGGCTTATATTGGATCTGTGGAAACCGAGCGTATGCACGACTCCCGCCACAATGGGGAGGAGCATGTGTCTTAGGGACCATCAGACCTTCCTTCTTTCTTTTAAACACTGAACATGGAGAACAATTAGGATACCCAGTCTATACTACCCACCGACACAAAAGAGCACTGAGACAGAAGAGATCACCCCTCCAGGTAGGCAAGTGGGAGAAGTGGAAGGGTGATGATTGGCCACCAGAGAGAATCATTGAGTATTATGGGCCTGCCACTTGGAATGATGATGGTATGTATGGTTATCGAACCCCAGTCTATATGATTAATCGTATTATTCGCTTACAAGCAGTAGTTGAAATAATAACCAATGAAACTAGCCAAGCTCTTACACTTTTAGCTAGACAAAGTACTCAGATGCGCACTGCTATATATCAGAATCGCTTAGCACTTGATTATTTGTTAGCAGCTGAAGGAGGAGTATGTGGTAAGCTGAATTTAACTAATTGTTGTTTAAAAATAGATGATAAGGGTCAAGTAGTTGAAGAAATTGCTAAGGATATGCAAAGACATGCTTATGTGCCAGTACAGACTTGGCACTCACTGAAATTCCCTAACTGGTTTGCTAACCTTTTCTCATGGCTGGGAGGACTTAAAACTTTCCTTATATTAGTACTAATACTTGTTGCTGTTATTTTGTTATTACCATGTCTAATCCCATATTGTATGCGTTCTATTCATAATGCTATTGAAAGTACAGTGGAGCGGAAGACCGCAACTAAGATTATGGCCTTGTACCAACCGAAACCTCCTATATGTAGTCGGAATTCTATGATTACAACATAACTATTTTGAAGTGATTTAATCCTCACACCTTATTAAGTAATAGGGTGAGATTAATCAAAGGGGGGAATGTGGCAGGTGAAGGCCTGTGATCCACTTTGTCTGATATAAGCAAGCGAGCCTAGCTAGCTTGACCTGTAAATGAAGCTAGTGGAGAGGCCTATGGGAATTGCACATCCCCCAATATGCTCCTGTAGAGCTGGAACATAGCAAGAGTATTGAACTAGCTTAGATAAGCAGAACTGGAAGATGGAAAAATACAGAAAAATATGTTTAAAAGTCACTGATAAGAAAAGTACATCTGCAAGGGATTTAATTAGGACTGCTGACAGATAAGTTACAGAGCCCTGCTCCCCTACACGCACAAATTGGCTCAATGGCCTTGGAAGTATGAAAGTAACAAGTTGATGAACTGGCCATTGTAATTGGGACTAGAAGGGGGGTAAGCAGGTGCTGAGCCCACTCAAAGAACATAATTGGATAATCATATCAGTACCGGGACCAATAGAAGGGGTACGGGAGGTACGGGAAGTTACCGGGACCAATGAAATGTTTTTCTATACCTAGAATGGAGCAAAAGTCTATAAAAGTTGTTGTATTGCCAGAGAACATCGCTCAGCCATTTTGAAATTGACTTTGCTTGAGACTTGTGCACAAATAAATGATTTGGACCTTCTGAACAGACTCCTGGTATTATTGGTTTGTCTGCGCTCTGCTGCTGCAACATGAGCCTGGCGACGCTGGCGGAAGATTAGCTGTGCAGCTGAAGTTTGAACAGATTGAAGTCGGGAGAAATGATTCAGACGAAGACCAGCAAGGAGGAGGTTGCAATAGTCTAGATGGGAGGTGAGTAAAGAGTGATATTTATTTATTTATTTATTTACATTCTCTTATATACCGCGCTATTCTGCATCAGTGCGGTTTACATTGAACAAACTGAAATTACATTGAACAGGGCATTATAACTTGGAGATAACTATTTTACAGGAACATGGACAATGGAGGGTTAAGTGGCTTGCCCAAGACCACAAGGAGCACCTGTGGGACTAGAAACCCCAGTCCTTCCGGCCCAAGGTTGCTGTCCTCTAGTGGGATTTGAACCCCCGACCTTCCGGCCTGAAGTACCTTGCCCCAACCACTGAGTCTTAATAGTGTGTATAGAAAGGAAGGGATGAATGTTTCCAATGTTATAGAGAAAGAAGGGACAGGTTTTAGTTATCATTGAATGTGTGCAGAGAAGGAAAGGGAGGAGTCAAAGATGACCCCAAGGTTGAGAGCTGAGGAAACAGAGAGAAGCAGGGCCAGCCCAAGGGTTTCTGCTGAGCCAGGCATACTGCCCTGCTTGCGCCAAGTCGTGCCACCGCCCCCTGCTGCATTCAATTCCGTATTGGGGTGGGGGGAGGTGAGCAGAAGCGACTGCGGTAGCATTTTAAAAGTAGCAGCTTTATACCATTGCTTTATGGCCTGCGGCAGGCCATGTGCTTCAGTACACATGGCCTGCCACTTCTGACCCCCATCCGGCAGTTAATATGTGCCAAAGTACATGGCCTGCTGCAGGCAGCAAAGCGGCAGCACAAAGCCTGCCACCCAAATCGGCTGCCTTAGGCGGCTGCCTAATTTGCTTAGTGGATGGCCAGCCATGGAGAGAAATAGAGCATTATCCACAGAAATAGAGAAGGGAGAAAGGGGAGAGGTGGGTTTAGGGGGAAAGATAAGAAGCTTGGTTTTGGCCATGTTCAATTTCAGACTGTGGCAGGACATCCAGGCACCGATGCCAGATAAGCAGGCGGAGAATGGGGCCTGGATTCCTGGAGATATATCAGGTGCAGAGAGGTAGATCTGTGAGTCATCAGCATAGAGATGGCACCGAAAACCATGGGAGAAGATTAGTGCACCAAGGGACTGAGTATAAAGAGAAAAATGGAGAAGTCCCAAGACAGAGCCCTGGGGTACACCAACAGCCTCCGTTCTCTTAGCATTGTCTGATACACACATACACAGACACGCGCGTGCACACACACACACACACATTTAATTGGTTGCCTGGCAACCCCAGTAATAGCCTCTGTCCTCTTACCATTCACACATACACACACACACAACCGGTTTAATTGGTTGCCTGGCAACCACAGCGTGAGCCTCTGTTTCATTAGCATTCTCTGGTGGGCATGGAGAGCTTTTGCTATGGTCATCTATTGCTCATACTGCCCTGACCTGAAGAAGAAGGTTTTAACCTTCCATAGCTAGTCCAAGAATGTATCAGGTTAGTCCAATAAGAAGGTATCACCAGGGCTTTTTCTGAGGGGGTATGCAGTGAAATGGAGTACCGCCATCTTTTGTACTGCCTGCTAAAATTTACCCATGGTCCTCATGCATTAATGAAACAGCCCTGCATGAGTACCTGCACCATTTTTTTCTAGGAAAAAATGCACTCGGCATCTCCTTATTTTCCTTTTTGTTTCTCTTTTTTTCTACCGTTAAAGTGGACTATCATGGCAGTCATACTACAGTCCTCATTAAAACCTATAGGTGTCTCACTTTAAACACTCCTTCCCCCTTACTCATGCCAGTTTAATTGGTGCATGGCAATCCTAGCATGAACCTCTGCTCTCTTAGCCCCTCTCCTTCCCTGATGGCACATGCACCTGCGCCTTGTTCACCATGGTCACAGGTGTCATAGCTTTTGCTGCCGGACTCCATGATACCCTCATAGAAGGGGGAAATACCATCCAAGGACCGGTGCCCCATGGAACTGGCCCAAGGATAGGGGTAACTGTGTGTGGTGAGCCAACCAACAGTGGTGTGGGTATGTGCAGAGGCCCGCATTGTCATACCACTGGTGCCTGGGTGCAGAGGTGCAGGTGCACATGCTGCTGAAGATGCTGCACTTGTAGGAGATGCCCCACCATGCCTCTGCCTCTACCTTATGGGAGGCACACTGGAGTATGCATGGGACTGTGTAGGGATGGACCACCCAGGGACACAGCGCAGCTCCAGCAGGATCTCTACCATGGTTGCCTGGAGGGTTCTGGTAGCCATGGCCAGTTGCTCTGTGGCCACAACATGCCTCTCCTGCAATGCCGTAGACTGTCACAGCAGTTCCAGCTGTTGCTCAGACTGTGCCTGCTGGGCAGTGCTGTGTGCAAGCAGACGATCAGCACATCAACGCAGGTGCACCCCTCCTGGTCATCACTGTTGTCAATAGGCTGCTGTGGTGGAGGTGATGGGGATGGGATATGGAGCTCCAGATCATCTGGTCTAGGGAGATCATGCAGCTGCTGTAGTGTGATGGAATCAGCAGTGTATGACAGTGGGGCATCAGGCAGGGCCCCCCAATACTGTAAACCACCAAACAGTCTCCTTTTCTTGCGACACTTTTCATGTAAATAGTTTCCCCTGTTATCCAGGTTCTACTTCCTATTTATTGTAAGACCAGACATATGTAATTTTGTCAGATGTTTCTGTTCCATGTAAACCGCGCTGATGTCAAATAGTGTGGTATATAAGAAATGTTAATAAATAAATAATAATAAATGGCATCCTCCATAGACACTGTTGGAGGAGCAGGCACTGCTGCCTGTGGAGCTACAGCAGGGGCACATGCAAAGACACAGACAACAGTGAGAAGTCAGAATGCAACTACCAATGCAGACACCAACAGGGTGGCAGTGTCACAGCTATGCAGATCAGCCACTAGGCCACACAGGCATGGAAGGTCTGCTGACACACCCTGTCCCCCTGGGTGGAACAAGATGGGCACAGAGGCTTATGCACATACCTTGGTGCCGTGTGCACTCGGCCCTGCCACCATTAGCCGGTAGCCATGCTGTTAATGCCCCGACCCACAGCTCAACATTGGAGCAGCCACACGCACTGTGAGTGTGCTTGGTAGCGGCAGCATGGATGGGACACCATGGCAGCCAGTGGTGGTGACTGTGTGCAAGTGTGTACATGCACACAGCAGGAGGGGTGTACATGGGCTAAGGGACAGGGACACACATGCCACACATGTACCTTGCTCCCGGGCTGCCTCAGATATACTGAGTGGGCCTATATGGCAGGGTCAATTGTTGCGAGGATGCGCTGTTGGAGTTTGGTTAGCTTCTCCCCTGCACATCCCCTGCCCCTTGCTGTGCTTTCTGGGCAGTGTCATGGTATACCTGCCGCGACCTGTGCTTCACTTCCTCAATGTCCTGGTTCTGGATGGCATTGATACGGCGACACATCAAGCCACTGCCGCTGCTTCTCATAGGCACCCACACATGTGAATGTATCCCCCACAATTGTGGCAGTCACTGGAGGATCTCCTCCAGCATAAAGATCACCTCATCCTCAGAGAACCATGCCTTCCTGGTACTGATCTTAGGTGCCATTAAATGAACTGTCTGTGTCACAGAGGCAATGCCCATGGGGCTGGGATGACCCATCTTGGATGTGCATGCCGGGAGGTGCTAACATGTACATCATGGCATCGATGTGCTCACGCTCACATGCACACGTATCTGTACCCACATACACCCCCCTGCCCCCATGGTACTGTAGCTGCACAGAGTGGAGGGGATGGCATGTGCATGGGATGCAGAGGGTCAGTGGTTTGCCTCCCATAGCCAGCACAATGGAGGGGAATCTCCATGGACAGGCAGCAGTTCACAGAAAGTAAGCAGCCACAGTATATTTGTAGCTGATACAGGACATGTAGGGGGCTGCGCACAGGCAGCCAATTCTCAAGGTGCATCAATGTGAATATGTGCATGTGCCATGGACACGTTTGCGCACTGTAGGAGATATTGTCAGTAGCAGATAAATACAGATGTACAAATACTTGGCATGTCTAGGGAAAACTGCTGCTCTCAATTTTCCTAGGATTCCATAGGACTACCTGGCAAACAAACCACGTGATAAAACAAGAACCAACTCTGTGTTTGTATATAAATTAGACTTTATTACTGATAGAAAAATAGTGCCAAATTAGCATAAATTAGTTTTCTGAGGTAGTAAGTTATGCAGCCCTATGATTTCATTTACCAAGATATCTAATCACTGTTTTAGCAAACAACGTCACTGATTCGCTCTGCACTCAGACGTACAGTACATTATCTGTCTGTCTAAGCTAGCCCTAACCTCGGGGGAGGGGGTAATTAAAGACCAGTACCTTAGCTCTTGCTAGAATGCTTGTATAGCAGAGGTCTGTGGGAGAGATTCACTCCATCCCGAGGTTAGTTTTCATCCTTGAGACAGGCAGACAGCAGGGCTAAAAAACTCCCAGCAACAGTTTCAGAAAAAGAGTGTAGAAGCAGTCCAGGAAAAGTGCAGAAGTCATGTCTCTCCAGCGTATAATTCTTTGTTCTGCGGTGTTCACGGCACAGTGATTGGCTGGTCTCAGATACTATATGTTATCTTCAGCAAATCCTGTAACAATAGTTAGGTGGTCCTTCTCCAAACAAAGGTCCATGGTGCAGAAAAGATACTGGTTTGCAGGTTCATACAATGTTGCAAATCCTAGGCCCAGTGGCACAGTCTCTAGATGAGAGTGAGTTCTCTAGCTCATAGACATAAACAATAGCTCAGCTGTATGATACATAACCTTGTAGAATTGCTTGATTCGCAGATTTCAAGTTGAGTTATCGCAGAAAAACATCCATCTTGTTTAGTTCATGCTTTGGTTCAGAACAGGCCCCATCTTGTAACAGAAAACCATGCTGTTTGGTTCAGACATTAGTTTCTTAACAGGCACCAGCCCTACAGCACGCTTGGCCCTGAACTGTTTTGCGCCAGGACTGATATAGTGCGTGACAGTGACGGTGCCACCTGCAGCTTACTGTGACACTCCACAATGTGTGCAATGGGTGTCAATCGCTGTGCAGCCAGCTGGCTGGATGAGGATATCATGCAGGACATCCAAGGCTGGTACACACTGGCCTTGCTGCACACTTTTGACCATGGTGGACAGGACATGGAACGTAGGTGCCCCCATGCACATGTCCCATGGCAGAGGGTCCAGTACATGAACTTGAGTAATACAGCATGTGTGGCAAGGTACCGGCTCAACAGGGCTGCCATACATAACCTCTGCCAGCAGCTTGAGCCATGGCTTGAAAGCCCCACGCAGAGGGGGATCCGATAGTAGTGCACCTGAAGGTGACAACAGCGCTGGCCTTCCTAGTGATGGGCTTATTCCAGATGGTGCTGTCGGCTGATGGGGGACTCAGCCAGCCTGCAGTATCATGGTGCCTCACACAGTTTCTGTGTGCATACCTGCATTCCATGGCGCAGAACATCTGCTTCTCAGCAACAGAGCATTGGATCATGCAGGAATTCTATGCCATGGCAGGGTTCCCATTGGTCCTAGGTGTGGTAGACGGCACACACGTCACTCTCCGGCCCCTATGACAGAGTGAGGCTGTGTATTAGAACCACAAGGCCTTCCTCTCTGTCAATGTGCAAGTGGAGTGCAATGCAAATGGGGACATAACAGACATATGTGCCAAGTACCCTGGTTCCTGCCATTACACCTACATCCTGAGCTGGTCAGGCATCTATGCACACTTCAAGGGGCACCACATCAGTGGTGGATGGCTTTTAGGTGGGCATATGCACAGACCCTCTGGGACTGGGAGGCATGGAGCACTGTAAGGTGGTGTTCCCTCTGGGGAAGTGGTGTTGGCCCTCCCCCCATGATCACAGGGCCCTGTATGTGGGCCCCTTAGCCAAGGGGGAGCACTGGACACATACAGGGGTCAGCCTGACCACCTGCCACCATGGTGGGGGTATACATAGGGTGCCCCCCTGGGTATCCCCCCCATATATATGGGCATGGTAGACCCTGTCCCTGTCCATCTGAGGGTTGGCCCCACCTGCACCATACCCACCCTCCACCTGCATCTTACCCCAGTCCCCTGCAGCATGAACAGTGGCCCCATGCATGCAGCGGGGGATGGGGCAGGTGACCATGGTGGTGGTGGCAGCAGGCCTGTACATTGTGGCTGTCAGGCAGCCCTATCTGCCACCACCCAGGGGTTGCCTGATGTGGGCTAGGCACTGGGCAGGAGCCGATTTCATACACAGGTGCCTAGTCCCACCTCCCAGCAAGGACCCCTGCACCCTTGGGTGTGCCCATGCACATGTGGTGGGCTACAGACACACAGTGGCCCACTGGCACTCCTGGGACCATCCAGACAATATCCACAGCCTTGGATATACCAGGTCAGCTGTCCACAGCCCACTACATGTCAGAGGCACATGGCCCCTTCACTGGCATACCAGCTGATCAATGGTTTGCTATTCTGTCTCCCACTACAGGTGACTCAGGCTACCTCCTTCACAACTGGCTGATGACCTCCATACTCCACCCTAGCAGTCCAACTCAGCACCGATACAACCATGTGCACTGGACCACATGGGGGATCATAGAGCGGACCTTTGGCCAGTTGAAGTGCCACTTCCAATGCCTGGACCAGTCGGGGGGGGGGGGGGGAGCTGCTCTACAGGCCTCGCAAGGTGTGCCAGATCATCATGGCATGCTGCATACTCCATAATTACATCTTGCGGTGCAGGCAGCCACTGCCGGATGAGTTGGAACCAGCCATGGGTGACAGAGGTGAGCCATATGCCACTGCAGATGCGCACCTGGGTGCACTATCCAGACGAGGTGTGTTGGTGAGTGATAGCCTTGTCCAAGTATACTTTGCCTGACAGCCTGGGACATATGTACTCCACACATAACACCCAATGCACATGCCAGCGAATGGGGAGGGACTGGGGTACGTGTCACAGGTGCCACAGCTCTGTGCATTTCCACACTGTGCAGACATGTCTTATGTGTCTACGCCATGCCCCTATGCATCGTGCACATTGCCTGCCTGGGACATTGGTTACAGTGGTTTACCATGATGACCCGCTGGTTTGGGGACTGCCTCAGGGTTGTGGTTTTGTGGCCTGCCCCACCACTATTTTTTATGACATGTGCCAGGTGTGCAGTATCCACCCAGCCACATACCATGCCCCCCTGGGCCCCGTGTATGCCATGAAAAGTGTTCAGAGGCATCCCCCAATCGTGGTCTGCATGTGTGCCCCTGTGTCTGGACATGTGCATTCATGACATGGTGACCATGGCTGTCACAGCTGGGACACATACATCACATGGTCCACCAGTCCCTTGGCCATCTGTCACCTACCCATTGCCCACTGCAGCTGGCGCACACCTGGAGGCTGTCATGGGGGCATGGGTTAGGTGCATGGTGGGGCATATACACAAGGTACCCCCAGCATGCCACTGTCCATTCACAAAGGGGATGCATGGCAGCCAGTGGGCACCATAGATGCAGTCCCAGATCTGTTCCTGTCGCTATAGGGTGGCAGAGCTGCCGCACAGGGGGCCCCACACATGGGACATATGTATATGGCTGCATGTGCTCCTGCCCCCAGCCTACCCACACTGCTACCATATCAGATGATCCCCCTGTGGCACACTGACACCGACACCATACATGTGTCACATGCCTGGGACACCCATGAATCCAACTGCTGGCACCTACCATGCCTATTGTTCTGCCAGCACTGGTGGCCCATGTCTGAGCATCCCCACCCCACCCTCCCCTCTCCCATTCCCATCTGTTTCTCACTGCACAGTGCGGCTGGTCGGTTGCAGGCCCCGCCTTGCCCATCACTACACACCTTATGCAGCACATCCTGCTCCCACACTGATTCCACATCCAGGGCCACTGCTGCATGCAGCCCCCTCTGTGCGGTCTGCCTGCTGTGCCTCCCCAACCTCTCTGTCCTGGGTTATGCCACATGCCTCCTTAGGGATACATACACATCTGGCCTGCCCACGTGACCTGGGTCCACCACATCCATGGCCTACTCTGTGCTGTTGCACCCTCCCCATTCCACACCCTCAGCCTGCCACGCACTACTGGCATATGTGCTGCACTTACTACTGCTGTAGGCTATGGTGCCCCCATGGGCCACTGGCTGTGCTTCTGCCACATGTTCATGGCTCTCCACCCATGTGGCTCCTCCCCATTTACCCTGGCTCCTGTGGTAGTCAGTTTACCTGCCTATTTGCCTCAGACATGCATGGGCTACCATGAATGTGTGGCATGCGGCGCACCATCTCCACTGTGGCACTACACATATGACCGGGACCATTGGTGATCAAGGTTGCTGTGGGAGACAGACACATAGGCATACAAGGCACACATGTAGAACAGTGTAACACTTTATTTCCCAGCCACATGCATGGGACAAACACAGAATATGGGCAAACAGTGCCCACACACACTGGCAAACAGGAGTGACCCCCGGCACTCAGACCCCATCCTTGCTGCACCTACAGGGCCATTATCATTGCTAGCCAGTCCATCCTGGTGGCTGTCACTGCACCAACAGCCACTGGCATGGCCCATGAGGCTTGGTGTTACTGCTGCCCCTGCACTCCTCCCAGATGGTGGGGCCCCCTCAGTGCCCCGCAGGGCTGCCTGCTGTGCAACTGGGGAGTGATGTGTGGGCTGCAGATGGGCCTCCATCAGCAGTTGCAGGCCCCTGAACTCATTCCTCAGTACCTCACCCCGAGGCCCTCCACATGGCGCAAGAGGTGTGAGAGGGTTCTACATAGCCGTGCAAGGCTGTATGCTAGCACGTGCTTCAGGTGGGCCAGGGCTGGTATATCCTCGGGGCCTTCACCTGCCCCCTGGGCCCCCTCACTGGGCCCCACATCAGATAGGGGTGGGCTTCATGGCCCACCAATAGGGCTTACTGCTCCCACATGGACACGAATGATAGCACCTCTACAGCATCGCCACCCTCATTACTGACATGTCCTGCCACCACCATTGCTTCCTGGCAACCCCAGCTTCCATATCCTGGGCCCCCCACTGCCTCCTTGCCATCCACGTACCCCTCCAGCTGCACTGTCACATCCCTCCCCGCACTACCACTCGGAACTCCCATCTACTCTGCCCACAAACCCGCGCCCGCTCTCCCCCCTCCTGCCCTCCATCCCCTCACCTTCGATCCCCCCCTCCTGCCACTCACACACCCCACACGCTCCCCCTCCATCCATTCTGACCCCTTTCCCTTGCTCTCCCCTCCTGCCACTCACACATCCCTGCAAACTCCCCCTCCATGCACTCTGACCCCTCTCCCTCGCTCCCCCTCACACACTTCCATGCACTTGCCCAGCCTGCACACAGACACATCACCCTCACCGCCACCCTCCAGCCACTCACCATCCCCCATGCACTCACTGCCCCCCCCTCCACCCATGCCTGACCCCTCTGCCTGTGTTGCTACAGCCTCACCAACAACACTCCATGGGGCCTCCCTAGCTGCCCACCCTGTCACACCATACTCCCCCTCTACCAGGGGCTGAAGGATGAGGGTACAGAGGTTGCTCCCTGTCTCCAGGGTGTCTGCACATGGCACCTGTGGGATCTCTCCACCGCCTTGCTGCCCACTATCCCCCAGGTGTGCTGTGGGACATAGGGCCCCCTGTCCACTCTATCAGCTCTGCCCTCATCAGGGAAGATGGAGGGGGAGAATGATGCCTCCCATGCCAGGCTCTCCTTATCCTCCTCAACATCCACAGATGGTGTTGGGCTGGACAGGAGGATGGGGCTTTGCTGTGTGCTGCTGCTGCCCCTGCTGGTGGTCGTGCTGCTGCTCCCACTGGGACTATGGTGGCGCATCTGCAACAATCATCAGGGGTGGAGCCATCAGGGGATGGGGGTGGAGAGTCCTCCTCCTACTGTGCTGCTGCTGTGGGGGACAGAGGTTATGGTTAGCTGCACAACTGTAGTGTCTCTGCTGCATGTCTGACAGGTCATCCATGGCCAGATGTGGTCCTGGTGTGTCAGTGGCAGTGTGTGCTGTCATTCTTGGCCCTTGAGTGGACCACATCAGGTATATTTTTCCTGTGACAGGCTCTGGACAGACTCCTGTCACTGCCACTGTGGTGTGGCAGGCCTCTTTGTGACACCTTACCATGCTCAGTGCCCCTACTTCTCTATGGGACATCATGATGGCTGCGTCTCACATGTCCTCACCCTGTTCTTCCTGTTGCTGCACTACTGTGGTTGCTGGAGGGGGGCGTCCATACACACAGGATGTTCCAGCACATCCCAGCTCTGCAAGGGGTGGGGCAGTGTGGACCGGGACTATGCATTGGGGGACCCTGGGGTGGGGACATGCTGTTTCTGTAGTGTCCATGTCACAGTGGTGATTGCTGTTACACGTATTGATGACACGTGTTGGTGGCCCTGTCAGCCTGTTGCTCATACTGGGTATGTGCATGGATACTCACCCTGCTCCTCCTGCAGCTGCTGTCAGATATGCCGTATCAGCTGTGGGTATATGTGATGGATTGTGTGGTATCACATATGGTAGGCCTCCATGTCATGCAGGATCCATAAATGTCTATGGGATTGAGACATACCTCATCATTCCCCCGGGCCAGGGCACAGACCTGCCTACCCATGGGGGGATGCAGTTGGAGCTTTGCGCATGCCCATCATGTGCCCTGTCCCCATCTGCTATCAGTTGCACGTCACCCTGCCATGCCGGGAGTGGGGGAGGCTTCATCTGGTCACTGCATGTGGTATACATGCATAGGGGCTTGTTCCCTCACTTCCTAGGGCCTGCTCTGCTTCATTTTGCACCTGTACCATTCACGCTGTGCCTCCCCTCTGACTTGCTCTGCTGTCTCTTTTCCCAGGGCCTGGGCACACTGATAACTGTAGCCTGCTGGTTCTGGGCCTGATCCACAGTTCTTGGGGTGCTGGGTTCGCTTCCTGCTTGGGGGCGTGTACAGAGTCCTTTTTTTGGCCTCCTCAGAGGGCATCTGTGTGACCTGGGGATGTGGCTGACATTCTGGGACTGCTCTCTGCTATGTGTGTCCCTTCCATCTGTTCTGTATCCTCCCTGTACCCTGGGCCTACCTGCATCCTACTCTCCCTTATTTCCTGTGCCCCTGCTGTGGGGCTGCTCTGTCTGTGCTGTGCTGTCCTGTCACTGTGCAGCCTGCCTGCTTTCTGTCAGGGGCAGATCCTGACTCTCCCTGCCCTTCCTCTCCACCTTGGTGCATGCCTGTCTCTATGCCAAGTGTGCTGTTCCAACCTGCCTACTTCTCTCTGATTTTAGGTTTGTCTGTCTGTGTTGTGATGTACTTACTGGGTGAGGGTGGTCCTGATGTGTCTTTTCCCCTGCACACTGCTGTGTGGGCTGGTTGTCTCTGCCCAATGGGGAAGAGAGTCTCCTCCTGCTCGATGACCATGCTCACCAACAGCCTCATCTCTGCCTCGCTGAAGATGGGCTGCATAGTAGCCATGTTGATGTGTGCATCATGTTGGGGGGGGGGGACCTTCTTCCTGGATCCAGTCGCACGTGGTCTGTAGGACGTGGGGTTTATTTATTTATTTATTTGATTTTATATACCACACTATTTCTAAATCAGCGCAGTTTAATCAGAACAAGAATAAACGTTTTACATTGAACAGACATTAAATAACAGTACAATAAATGTCTAGCATTGCACAATAAACATTTTATATTAAACAGGGACATCAACTTGGGTAGCAATAGGGAAAACTAATTTACAAGCTGATATGTGGTCCATAAGCAGTAGGGTGGTCGGAGCTAAGGCTGGCAGGCAAAGTCTATAGCCTAGCTATGGTATATGGTCATAGTCCATTTCGAACAAATGCATCTTTATTGCTTTCCTGAAGGTTGAAAGGTCGGAGATGGACCGGATTGGGGCAGGGAGGGCGTTCCAAAGAGAAGGTGTTTCAAAGAGTTGGTGCATATAATGAGAAAGCTCGCTTCTTAACAGCTTGAAAAATCTTTCTTATTGCTGAAGGGGTGGTGAGTGTGTTTGTTCTGTTTGTTATTCTCATTCTATTATTTGGTGTCCATTGTATGATTTCCACAAGGGGGACTGCAGAGAAGTTATGCAGTACTTTAAATGTCATCAAAAGAGCTTTGTAATTGGGGGGTTGGGGATGTTTTCGGGGTTGCAGGTGCATGGGTGGCAGGGGCTATATGGACCATGTGCACATGGCCTACATGTGTGCATGGCTCAGGATAGGCTGATAGGCCACCAGTTCAGCATGCTTCACTGGGCACGGTCACATGCCGATTTTACAACCCCATGTGCGTGTCTACGCGGGGTTGTAAAATCGGACCTATGCGTGCACGTCTTCTCTGGAGACATGCATGGGGCCCAGACGTGCCCCTTCTGAATCAGGCTCCATGTCATCGCAATTACGTGATTTATGTATGTTAATAACATGTAACTGTATGCCGCCCAATATTAATTTTCCTCCTCAGTGTCTACAGAAACTTCTTTAAGCTCAGTTTCCAGAGGAACTTCTAAGAAAAAATGCATTGATTTGTTTCGTATGGGCTTCAATTCACCTACCATGAAAACAAATATAACTCATTTTCACTTGCTCACATTTCCACTCATTAGATTTTTGACTCAAATCATTACAGCTTTGTCAGGTGCTTCCTGCTGTTCCTTTCAGGTTTCAGTAGAATAATGTAGCACTTGGGGATAAAGATACAAGCCAACAGTCCAGCACTGGAAGCCAGGATAGCGAATATCTCCACTGCCACCATGTACTTGCCCCTCGTACTCAGATATGTTGGGATGAAGGAGATCCAGACACTGAAGAACATCAGCATGCTGAAGGTGATGTACTTGGCCTCATTGAAACTGTCAGGTAGATTTCTGGCCAGGAAAGCTACAATGAAGCTGACACCAGCCAGAAATCCCAAGTAACCCAGAACACAGTAAAATGCAACTACTGACCCTTCGTTACATTCAAAAAATATTGTTCCTGTTTCAGAATGCATGTTAAAATATGGGAATGGCGGAGAAGTGCCCAACCATACAAGGCAAAAAACAACTTGGAGAAGTGAACAGGAGAGGACTATAGAGATGGAGACCCTGGAACCCATCCATTTCCGGAGCTTGCTTCCTGGCTTCGTGGCTTGGAAGGCCATGACCACAGTTATTGTTTTTGCAAGTATAGAGGAGAGAGAGATAGAGAAAGTTATCCCAAAGGCAGTCTGTCGGAGAATACAAATCATCTCCCGAGGATGACCAATGAATATCAAGGAGCAGAGGAAGCAGAACATGAGGGAAATGAGAAGAATGTAGCTGAGGTCTCGGTTGTTGGCTCTCACAATGGGAGTATCTCGGTAGTTAATGAAGAGTCCCAAAATGAGAGCAGTGGCGAGGAAGAAGAAAACAGTTATTAAAGTCACAGCCATACCCAAAGGTTCTTCATAGGACAGGAAGTTGATAACTTTTGGGATACAGGCATCCCTCTTCTGATTGGACCACTCAAGATCTGGGCACTTCATACAGTCATCCATATCTGTAAAGGATGAAGTAAATCTCATTAGAACTTGGATAAACAGTGAAATTATCTCTTCCATGAACTGGTGTGTCATCTCTGCAGTTTTGAACACTTATTACTTGACCAGTATGAGAAGAGAAAAGGTGCAGTTTTCATTGTCTTTCATACTCTAGGCATATAACGGTGCCTCGGAACTGTTGAGTTAATTCCTAGTAGAAAGATTTATTTATTTATTTATTTATTTAAACAGATTTATATCCCGCTTTTTCATTCAATCAAAGCGGACACAGTACAGTACAATATAAAGTTAAACAGAGGTGGGCGAAACATATACCACTCTTCATAAAATCAGAGCGGTAATAACGGGATAACATAACACAGACTACATTACAGTATATACATAGAATAACTATACCAAATAAGTTACAACATGGGTTATAATACATAACATACCATCTGTAAGATGGAAGAGATGATGACCTACGGTATACAAAACATTGGCGGTGACCACATCTACAGTATTTTCTCAGCTCTGGATATTTTTATCTCTTAACGGATATAAGAGGAATGCAGAAAAGCGCTATCAAAATAGTACAGAATATATATATCAAAAACACCTATGTAATGAGCCCTGAAGACCTTAGAGAAGAAATGAGAAAATAATCATATCTTACAGGCACAATTTTGGGCAAAAGGAAAGCATTTGTCAGTGGAAAGAAAGTTATAGAAGAAAAGGTCAAGATATGTGGTTCAAAAAAGGGTAACATAAAAAAATGTTTCAGTTCAGGTAGGATGGTGGGAGTGAAAGAGTGGAAAGAGTGGAGGGGAGGAGTAACCTAGTGATTAGAGCAGCAGCCTGGAGACCGAAAGAGCAGCGTTCGATTTCCACTAGCACTCCTTATGGGCTTGGGCAAGCTGCTTACCCTCCATTACCTTGGAAGAAAGGCCTGGTAATCTATTTCTGGTCAGCCCTTGGCAAGTAAACCCAGGAGCTGCTGGGTTGCCTGGAGTCAGAATTGACTCAACAGGATGAGGTTGATAGATGTATGAAATGCTCTCCTAAATGACGTAGAAGAAGCAAAACAGTAAAAGAGCTGGAGAAAGCCTGAGATAAACCCAGAGGATCCTTATTTGTGAAAAAGGGAAGGGAAATCTGGGGATGAAGTGGAGTCTAAATGATTTTTCAACAAGAAGGGAGATTGGGCAGATAGGATAAACCATAACAAGCAGGAATTTTCATTTTGTTGCAACCATTTCCTAACCTGTGTCACTCACCAGTCTGGTTAGAGATCTCGCCATCAGGGCATGGGATACAGTCATAACAGCAGACTGGTTGTTCTCTCCTAGTTAATTTCCTGTATCCTGGAGGGCAGCTTGCACTGCACTTGGACTGTGGAGGTGTCTAAGCCATCAAGAAAAGAAACATGGAAGAAACACCATAAGGGCTGATAATGAGGGGAATTAGAAAAAATTAAAAAAAAAAAGTTTTTGTATTGATGCCTGCTTATTGATACCTTAGATATGCTTCTAGATTTTTCTCTAGGGAGATTTTTTTTTAAACATTAGGAGGTAATTGATAAAACCTTTTCCACACATGTACTGTATCATGATTTACATGCTCAGATTCTTATAAAACCACATGGCTGAATACTGTATGTGGATTTGTATCTGCAGCAAGGAGATGTCGCATCGCCATACATGCCTTGTGCGTAGGTGTTCCCTTAGAGGTTCTTTGGGCAGACTTGTAACAGGGTTGTAATAAACATGGGAGAGGGGGGCCATTTTCAAAGTGGTTTAGCCGGTTAGTAGACCTGTTAACTAGCTAAAACCCAGGGATTATGCTATTCAGCACCACTGCCTGGATAGTGTTTTATACAAGTACATAGGCACCTAGGCTCCCTTTATAGAATATATATATATATTTTTTTATTTTATTTATTGAACATTTTTATACCACATTTTTCTGATAGATCAGAAGCGGTTTACACTGAACAACAAGTTGAATATTACAGTACAGGTAGATATTCAATTACAAAGAACAGTTTCTTCTTAATTATGTACCATTAACATAATAAGTTTTCCTCTTAACTATTTACAGTAACATGTGTCGCTTTGCGCATCTTAACTCTAGCTATTTACAATTATGTGGAGTTTTCTGTGTTCTGTTTGTTACTTTGGATACGACGCACAGGTAAGTGGGCTTAGGTTCTGCATTCCTTTATGCTTTAGTGTGTGCCGAGGTGATGGACTGTGTGGTATTGATAGGGGGAGGGGCTGGATTTGAGGCGTTGTTTTTAATTTGAGTTTCAAAGTGGAAGGTAAATAGGAGCATTATTAGTTGTTTTCGGAACATTTTGAGATCTTTAATGTCTCTTATGTGATCTGGGAGCACATTCCAGAGGATAGGTGCGTTGTGGGAAATGCCTTGTTGCTTGTTGTTTTGATGCAATCAAAAAGTATCAAGACTTGTACAATGACACAACTGACAGTTATTGCACTCAGATTCCTTCAAAGTAGTCCCCTTCCGATAAAACGCTTCCTCCAGCGTTCCTGCCACTGCTGGAAACAGTTTGGAGATGCCTCTTACGTTATGCCGTGAAGCTGCTGTGTTGAATTTTGCTTAATGGTTTCCAAGTCATCAATCTCCTTCCTTTCAATGGTAATTTCAGTTTTGGAACAAAAAAAATCACAGGGTACGAAGTCAAGTATGGAAGCTGACGGACTTGCTCGATTTGGTATTTGGCCAAGAACTGCTGGACAAGATTTGATGCGTGAGCTGAGGCATTATCATGATGTAGCAACTATTCCTGTGCAACTCTGGCCTCTTACGATGAACTGCATCTCTCAAACGATTCCGAACTTGGACGTAGTACTCCTTATTGATGGTTTGGTCTTTTGGAGCATGCTCATGATGAACAATACCTTGGTAAGTAAAGAGAGCTGTGAGCATGACATTGCCATTGCTGCTCACCTGATGGCTTTCTTGGGTCTAGGAGAGTTTGGAGTATTGCACTCTGAGGATTCAGCCTTAGTTTCTGGGTCATAACCATAAGCCCATGATTCATCACCAGTAATAATCTTTGTGATGAAATCTTAGTCATTTTCAACGCATTCCAACAACTCCCTGGCTGCAGACAGATGATCTTTTTCATCAGTGGACAGGAGTTTCAGCGTGAATCTTGCAGACACTCATCTCATCCCCAAATTAACAGTATGAATGGACTGTACTGACCTGAAACTGATGTCCCTGTCCTCAGCAAGCTTCCTGACAGCCATTCAATGATTTGAGCATATTGTGGCACACACTTCTTCAACTTTGTCTTTATTCCTGCTCATGGATGGTCTTCCAGAACATTCGTCACTGTCAACACTTTGGTAGCCCTCTTGAGAACGTTTGCACCAGTCATAAACTCCAGCATGACTCATGCATTCATTGCCATACATTTGCTATAACTTGTCACAAGTCTCTTTGCATGAAACTCCAAGTTTCTGGCAGAATTTAAAGCAAATTCACGGTTCAATTATTTCACTCATTGTAAAACTGATGAACTGCATTTACACGATACGAAACATCACGTGATGATAAAAAGTACAGGTGTGCTGCAGCCACGCTACACTCTGCACATGCAGAGCACATAACTAGGTCACTGCGTGCTTAATAGCATCATGGTGCAAACATCCTGTAGTGTAAGCAGAAGGGTATCCTACATTCACAAAGAACAAACATACAGGCTTTTTCTGGTGAGGGGAGGTCAGTCTGTCCCACGCCATCCTGCAATACCAAATTCCTGTTTAAGCAAGACTAAGGGGTCTGTTTACTAAACATTCCTAATGTGCGGGGCCGCGGTAGTGTGCCTGTGCCATATAAGGAGTGGGCGGTTCAGGCAGAGAAAAGAAAAAAAACGGGAGTAAGCGATCGCACATTTGCGCGGGGCGCTACTGTGCGCCGCGCTATTGTGCGCCGTGCATAATAGTGCGTGGGAAGGCTAAGTGGCGTCCTGATGTGCACACACAAAGGAGCAGAGCCATAGTACAATGGTTAAGACACTGACTGTGGGTGCAGCTGCCATGGGTTCAATTCCCCATTGTGCACAACAAAAAGGGCTGGCTGAGGCATTAACTGTAATGGGTAAAAGTGCTTTAGGAGGCATATTAATTTTGGGCGGCATAAGGCGGTGCACTGTTAATTTTGGGCGGCATAAGGCAGTGCGCAGATGCCCAAGCATAGGAACAGAGCCACAGCACAATGGTTAAGACACTGACCAATGGTGCTGAGATCAGGGGTTCAATCCCCCACAGTGCCCAATGAAGAAGGCTCACTGAGGCAGTGTGTATTATGGGGATGAGTGCTGTAGGGGGCAATCTATTTTTATTTCAGTTATCACTACTAGCAAACGCACTCACAAAGCGTGTTAACATAAGGCGGCCCATAAGGCACATGTTAAAGTTCACTGTCCGCCAAGGCACCCTTGAATGTCCCCTATAGGGCACCATATATGTTGCGTCACAGGATAATGTATAGTGCACCTTATATGGACGGCAACCATAAGGTGCCCTATAGGGTGCCCTATAAAGCACCCTCAGAGGCACCTTATGGGTACAGTACACTGAGGGTGTGTTTGATGGCAGCAACATATGTACATTAAATCTAAAAAAAGCTTTGGACAACCCTATCAAATAACCCCACTGTGGGCTCGAACCCATTACCGCTGGCTCCACAGGCAGTGAAGTAACCATTGGGCTACAGCTATATAGCTGCCAGCAAGCCCCTGGCTGGCTGCAGAGAGCCTGCATGTCACCACACAGACAGTCTGCTGTGGGAACCAGGATAGGGTTAGGCCACCCATACCCATGATGCACTGCACATGCAAATCAGCTGTCCACAGATGAACACAAGATGGGGAATGCACCCCAACAGCTCCCCGGCCTGGTAGGGGGACGTGTCCGTGTGCACCCACACAGCACCTTGGCCTGGTAGGAGGTACTGACCGGGTGTTTAATTTGCACAGAGTAGCTACACACAGTCACACTGTGCGGGAACTGTGCTCACCCTGAGTGTGCGATGAGGCGCCCTGGACCAGGTCCACAGCACCCTCCATGGCTGAGAGAGGCCATGGCAGAGCTCCAAAACAGTCATAATCTGTGAGATAGGTAGTTTCTGCAGGAACACCTTGGATATCTCTGTCTGTCTCAGTCAGGGGGAACCCCACCGACCCCTAGGTGGGCCATGTACCACCAATCTTACAGGGCAGTCCAAGCAGCCCTACACACACACACACACCCCCAGACCCAGACCACAATATCAGACAGACAGTAGGCCTGGATATGCTAAGATGCACCCCACCACTATCTGATATTCCCCTGCATCAAGCCACCAGCCACTGCACCCTGCAAGGCACTCCAGCAGGGCACATACCAGCTGTGAACAGTCTGCTGGTTAGTCCCACTGGAAATGCATGCACCCACAACTGGGATGGCAGCACACACAAGCAGATACATCAGTGACTAGGCCCCAACAGGTGACCCATATATATCACATGAGGGAAATGCTATGAAGCACTATGGGGGTGCCTAGCCATGCTGCCATCACTGCACAGTCAGGGTGGAGTGAAAGCCCAGCAGCACATACAGAGGTCACCCTGTCTGTGGAGGTGGTGGACGGCCACTACAATGTCCCTGCCAGTGCCCTATGCCCTGTGCAGATGCATCCTGGCCAGCCCACCCTGTCTGAGCTATACCCATGGTACCTTGCTGCTCATTATGCACATCATCAGGCCAAAACTGTGGACAGTGTTTGCAGCCAACACACACTGTATAGACAGACACACACTCCCACACGTATGCCAGCATTGTGCTACTATAGAGGGGTTCAGAATCCTTGCCCACCACACCAGTCCTGGGCACAGTACAGGCATGGGTATGGTATGCAATACCGTTGGGGGTCCCTCCCTAGGGTGGTAAACACTGTCAGGGGCCAGACCTGACGCACACACCGCAAACATCAGATAGATTATTATGATGGAGCTCATAGAGCAGACTGTGCGTAACGTAGGGATATCTATCTGCCAGTACTCATAGCAAACGTTTGAGAGCTGTGTACCATATACCCTGGTGTAGGGTGACATTGCTAAGGTATGCAAGTGCTGGTATTGGGAGATGCACGCAGGGCCCAATGTCCTGCCTCACCAGGAGGCATTGGCCAATGGGGCCTGTGGGTGTGGGTGTGGGTGTGTCTGTCCCTGTTGGCTGCTGCTGTACGGCAGAGGTTCCCAAATCCAGTCCAGGTTTGCAATACACTGGTTGGGGTTTCCTGCTGTCCCTCATGAATATGCATGAGCTACATCTACATGCCATGGGGGTGGTGCATAGATATACAGCACGGTTATTTGTATGAGTGGCAGCATGGAACCTGAATGGTGTGTGGTCCTCCAGGACTGCATTTGTGAGACTCTGCTCTAGGTAATGCCCCTGGTCATGGTGTCTGTGCTTGGTGGTGTAAAAGATAGGCGTATGACCAATGCGTATATCCCCAGCAATAAAGGATTGCCCTTACTAACATGGTTTAGTTGTGGGGAAAATATGTGGACAGGAATGGCAGTAGCCCCAGCTGGGATTTGAACCTGTGACCTTTTGCTCCTGCACACACTGTCTGTGTGCACTGCACCACTGTGTTGCCACAGATGTGCTGAATTCTCTGGGAAGTCCGTGACTGTACATCCGACAGGGCCTATGTTGCAGTGGACGTGGCAGCCTGCACATGGCTCGGCCACTGTCTTCTGTGGCTAGCAGCCACTGCCCCCTCCACCACCTGTACCCTACCGCCAACATGCTGGCATGTCCGTATCTTGGAAAAGCATATGACCTGATTGAGTTGTGGCACTCCAGGACTGCATTTGGGGGACTCGGCTGTCGGTAATGCCCATTGTTATGGTGTGTGTGCGGTGTTGGGTACAAAATGGGTGTGTGAACCATGCTTATGTTCTCTGCAATAAAAGAGTGTCTTTGAACCTGTGACCCTCTGGTCCTAGAGGTACTGCCTCTGTCTGCTGCACCACACTGTGGCCACAGTGATAGTGCAGTCCCTGGGGGTGGGAAACCTGACCAAAGGAGTCAAAAACCCTGCTCTGCACATTTGTACTGTGGGCTCAGTCACCTTGTCTGGTGACAAAAGTGCAAATAAACCCCTCAACCGACCACGACGAACTGGGGATAAATATAACCAAGCTGGGCAACAGTGATATTAATGGGCAACCATAGCAAACACTCCCAGGAAGGCTCAGAAAAAAGGAAATGGTTTTTGGAAGGGTCTCCGCTCCGTAGCCCCTTCCATACGTCATTTCATTTTTTTGGAGCTTTCCTGGGTGTGTTTCTTATGTTTGCCCATTAATATCAGGGTTCCCCAGCTGACTTCCTATTTTTAATATGTTTGTTTGGGTCATTTTCTATCTTTATTTGCACTTTTGTTCTGTGCACATGTATCACACTGCTCACGTTTTGCAGGTTTCCCCGGTTTCCCTGTACATTGCTGATGGAAATGGTTTCTCTTCCCTTTAAATGCCCTCTACCGTGAGTGTTTCACTCGCGCTATTTTTAACCTGCAAATTCGTCCCCGATACTGTGCGGGGAGCCTCTCCCCTCCCCTTCCCCGCCCATTGACCCCGTCTCTCCGCCCCTCGGGAGCCTTCCTCCGCCCTCAGAATGCCTTTCCACGCCTCTATCGGACATTTGCGGGCCGGGTACTTGTGCGGGGCACGTTAGTGTGGCGCGCAATTGTGCGGGGCCCATGCGCACTTGTGCGGGGCGTTTAAGAGCGTTTCTGAGCGTTTGAGTGCCGCGTTTCCGTGCGCTATTGTGCGGCACGCAATTGTACGGCTTTTAGTAAACATGCCCCTAAGACTTAAAACCATTAGAAGTGTCTTGAAGATGGAGTTGGGAGGGTAAACTATTCCACAGTGCCCCCAACATTGAGTGCAGAGGTACTGTACTTAATCCATAGTTTTGATTGTTATCACATACTGGTAGTAATTTGATAAGTGGGGCTGAGTAAAGATACATATAATTTACATCCGTACGTCACTCTTTCCAAGGTCTCCAAGACGAATGAGCACTTATGTGCGTATTTAGCTGGTCACTGTTCCGTAAGTATGTGCGTAAGATTGACTGCACGTACTTAACTTACGCATGTGCCTATAAAATCTAAGTGCGGGCCTTTACACTTACTATAGGGCAAGCATAAGTGCTCACAACTACTTTGATGTGCATTTGTACACCACCAACACCCCTATTTTATAGATGAAATTTAGTGCATATTTCACTTTATAAAATAGACCTCAAATCTCCACATTGTAATGCACATTAATTCCGTGGGAGTTTACAAAATCACCCTCACTAGGTACAAAACCTATTTTGCTGCACCTCAGTCTTTGGTATTTGAATGGAAACCATAAAGATTCAATGAGTGGATAACCCCAAAGGTGCTGAGAAGGATGATCCAATCCCATGGTCTCCCTTTTCATATCCTGGACCCTTTGTCTGATAGAAACCCAATGATTCGAACTACACAACATTCTCTAACTATCAATGTTTTCTTCCTCATCCTTGAAGCTGCATCTTAGAATGGGACCCACTTGCTTTTGAAAGCATCTTAATCAAATTAGTCATCTCTTATTCAAGACTTGGATTTTCTCATCATGTGAAGACTTAGCCCAGTAGAAAACTTCTGTGCAGAGGCCATGGAGACTTAGATCAGTGGAAAGTTCCTGTGGAGAAGCAAAGAGGGCCATGTGGCTGAGATACAATGGGGGACTCAATGGCTTCCTTCAAAGGTGACCTTCAGGGCTGCACTTGCAGAAACGTTCCTATTTCTAGCACAAGAGCAGGAGAGAATGAAGCAAAAATGCAATACTCAGCTTCTCTGCTGGATGAATCTGGTGCTGTATTAAAAAACGTAAAAATTGTTTGCTATAGGGAAATTCCAGTGTTAATCTCCATTCAGATATTTCCAACATGCCTGCAACCTTCTACTTTAGTCTGCAAGTGGACTAGAACCATGGGAATGGAGGTCTGAGTAGAACCAGGTCAGATCACATGAGGTTAATTCTGTCCTGGCTCTACTCAACTGCATGCCAGAGATATAGAGTAGTTGTTATTCCGAAGAGAAGCACAAGGCAGTTTGATACACCTAGCTCCTGCCTTATTTGAAAATGTATCCCTAATTGCTCCTGATAGAACTCTGCAGCATTTCCTAAAGTCTCTTAATGCTGGCTCTGCAATGCCATTTCCACAAGCGAACTGACATGAAAAAAAAAGAGTTCCTAAATTTAGGAATCATAGGCATTTATTTTTCTCCAAACCTAGGAATCTCAGTGGACAATATTTAAATGATTTATCCAGTTAACTTTGGACATTTACCAAATACATTTACTGGGCTGTTCAAATTTAACTGGCTAGAGTTAGGAGGGGTGAGATGCATGTTGGTAGTGTGGTTATTATTTAATTTGGCTGCATCAATATTCACATCTCTTGGGTTATATTGGTCTGCAAAACTAGTTCTCATAAAGTTATCCAAATACCTAGAGACCTAAATGTTTGTATTTAAAAATTTGCTGGCTCAGAACTCCTAAACCAAATCACTTTAAACAACAAGGCTCCTACACCGAGGCACCTTAAGTCACTAGAAACCTTAAAAGGAAATGGAGCCAAAGGTGGAGCTAGGGTAGGGATATGACCTTAAGCTCTCAGTAATGACGTCTAGTAATGGCACCTCTCCTTAACTCATTTAAAATTTGCAACCTATAGCCAGAGATTTATTGATGCCTAATTTTGCTGCAACTATGGAACGCTATGGGTGAACCTCTTTGACTGTCAGTCTCTATGATCCACTCTTATCCACTTCCTTGTTAAACCTTGCATATTCTGTGGATTTCAATTCATTCCGACCTGGGTGAACGAGCTATCCCAGCTGATCGTCTTTTCATGGATGATGAAATCTTGTCCCGGGGGAGCATGAGGGTTATAGCTTCCAATGGTATTATATTTCATAGTCCCGTTAGGAAGATAAACTGGATTTATAATGTCATAGCCAATGGGAATGTTGCCGTGCTCATCAAAAAAAATATCTTCACCCAACAAGTTCTTAAAATGGACTTTCTTCAGGTAGTGGTGGAGCTGAAAAATGAGAGACAGATCAGTAGAGGAAAAAATATTTTTTTTGGCCAGGTGACTTTCTCTTGCTTATCTGAATTTCCAGCTGAGTGAGAACCAGGGCTAGTATGCTGGTATGATGAGCCTTCATTTGCTATTGCCCAAGGAATTTCCCCTATCTTATATCTTATAACTTCCCAACATCAGCATACCTACTGTGTTCATTGGAGTGGGAGTCGTTAGTTGGAGGTCATGCACCAGGCCTCCTTCCATGACCCTGCAATCTCGCTACTAGGTATCATCCTCCCTCCATCCCACCACCCAGGGTTATGCACATTTCTCTGCAAACAAAGTCACTTCTGATCTATTTTTGATCTATGAATTCTCTTCTGGTTAGCATATAGTTATCTAGCAATACTCTAGTCTAAGTGATGTCAAATAAAGGCATCTGGTCTATCCCGTCTGCCCAACTATTCTGGTCTATACAGCTAAGAATATATCCTCACTGCAAGTCTTGGATATTGCCTACAACAACTATAAAATAAAATTATCAAACAATGAAAAAAAAACCAAGATACTAAAGAATCTCCTCCTGCCGTCAGAAACAAGAAGAGTTTGCTCTATGCTTAACTGGACATTTTTACTAAGTAATGTCATATCCAGAAAAGAGTTTGTCAGGGTGTCCTTTTGTGTTCATATGAAATTTCTGAAGAGTGGAATAAAATGTACTTATGGTTTTTTTGGGGGGTGTTGGTGATTTTTCTTAGGTTTAAAGGCTGTCTCACATTCAGTGAGAGCCGAGGACATCACTGCTCATTATACTTAAGAGAGGAACCAGATCTGGCTTCACAAGTTGAGTAGATTTGATCTTTTTTCTACCCACCATGCATTTCTGAAACAACCCCTGTAGTTCTGTGTTCTTAGTGTGCTGGCCACTGGGATCACAATCAACGAGGAGGGCAGGATCACCTCCTACTGGCCGTTGCTAGTACTGCAGCATACAACAGAAAGGTTGCTACTCAGCTGTGGGCAGTGAAGCACTGGTTGAGAACTCTATTTGATTACAACCACTGAGGACCAGTGAGCCACGGCGATGGCACAGACATTGGCGGAGCGGTGATAGAGCACAGAGTTTACAGCATGGATAACAGCAGTGCTCCAGAGGTGAGGACAGCGGACTGGCAAAGATAAAGGCAAGGCGAACCGACGAGGATGGCTGGGAAGAACAAGGAGAACAGACACAAAAATAGTGGCAAGAAAACCAACATGGTCAGCAAGAAAGCCAGTGCTGGCAGGGCTTGTGTGAGGCAACCTGGCTCTTGACAGGCAACGGAGCCCGCAGGGGGGCAGGAAGGACAGTTTTGGGACTTATGACCAGCAACCTATCCTCATTGTGTGGCGGGGAGGAGCCGGTGACAGAGCTCTCAGGTATGCGTGACCTCGTGAATCAGATCAGGGCAATGGCTGCAGTCCATGGAGTGGGACGCGTGCAGGCTCTCCTGAGCTCACTTGACGGAACACAAACCTTGAGAGTATGGAAACAGATGAGGCAGGTGTGAGCTATACAGTCACACCCAGAGCACCAAGACTGAAGGGTGAGTATGAACAATCTAATTCGCTATACAATGATGCATGGGGTAGGAGGAAGGCAGGGCTTGCTGGGGGGAGGGGGTCATGGCAGCAGGGGACAGAGGGTGTAAGGGGGATGGGGTTGGGAGGAGAACACGGGAGAGAACTGATGTGGGGAAGTGAGTCATTTGCCGCTGCAGCTCAAGTGTGGAGGGATGGCTGAGAGTGAATTGCTGGGCGTTGATGTGCTGTTGCAGGCCCTGGCAGGGGTCATAGCTGGAACCAACAGGACCCAGACTGTGCAGGGCTCAGTGGGGGTGGTTAGTGCGGACCCACTTGCCTCCCAGCACCCCTTCCCATAAGCTCTGGAGGCATCATGGGAGAGGCGCAAGCTAGAGAAAGGGTTTTGGTGTCTGAGCTTAGGCCAGCGGAATACTTATGTACCACTAGCGCATTGGACAGTTACGTATCGGTCGCCAAGAAAGGAAAAATCTGGAAGGGAGTGTTGTGATAAGGAAGCTTATCATAGCTCAGGAAGGAGCTATAGAAAAGGTGAAGTGACTCTGAACAAGCAACCTGTCAGTTCTGGTAGAAATAAGAAAACAGAATTTGTCCATAAAAGACTACTAGTCCCAGAATGCACCAGGTTTCCAACAGCCATTAGAGGAGCTGAAGTGGGGAAACGTGTGTTCAATCAAGAGGGCTATGAGGTAATCCCCAAGCACTCATCTCAAAGGGCAGGGCCTGATTCAGCACAGCTGCGCTGTGCTAGGGTGGAGCACTCATCTAGGCAGAATAAAGGTAGAGTTTATTCTACAGAGAATTATCCTCATCTTGATCCTCATCCTCAGTTTCATCTGGGAGATCCTCATCTTGGACAGCTTCATTATCTGGAGGATCATCAGGAACAGAAGCCAGACCGGACGGACAGAGAGGGCAAGAAACCCTTTGGAAGAAAGAAGAGAAAAGCATTTGGGAGATCTAAAGGAGTCCAGAGCAGTACGTATACTGGAAGGTATTCCAAGGGCCAGCATACACCATTGGACTGGGGAAAGCCAGAGGAATGGTGCTGCAGAGCTAGGAATCTCCAGAGGGTACCTGTGAGGGAGACGGCTGCACTTGGAAGGGACCCTAGGACCCGTGGCAGAAGGTATGTGAAGAGAGATCCAGTGTCCAGGGAACTGGATTGGAAGGCTGGACATAAGAACTGGACTACATACTGGCCAGGCTATTTAGAGAGGAACTCTAACAGCAATGGAAGCTCAGGTATGAACACTGATCTATGCCCTAGCTATAACCTTGAAAGACAGCAGGGAAACAAGTATTCTCCTGAGAGTGCTACATTGAGAAATTCCTCTGTGCCAATCCATGATATTGAACCCATGATTGTTGAAGAAGGGGGAGCGGTCTTAGATACAGGCTGTGAATATATGGATTGCTCTCTGTCTAAACTCCTTTGGTAATTTTCTGTTACAAAGTACAACAACCATCACAAAGAAATACAAACTTGTTCTTTAATCTACTCAGAAAAGCTCCTGAAGTAGGATTTGAGCCACGCAGTAGAAAGCAAGCCAGCTAAGGGGTTTCAGCTGGGTAACTGCTAGCAATTGAGCCTTACCTAATTGCTTGTGAGCTCTGAGGGAATCACTTCTGAATCTATGTGTGAAGATATAAGAAGTTAACCTGAAAAGAACAGTTTTTCCCTTCTTTGTGGGTTTTGCTTGTTGTTTGAAACACTGCTAAGAAAATATTAGCTAAAGCCTACAGAAAAGACCAGTTTGTTACCAACCAGGTCTTTATTCTTTTCATTTGATTGCCTGACAAGTTCATCTGTTGTTTTCCTGATTTTGTTTTTCTAAGTTTAACACTGAAAGCAAGTATCCTGTTTTATGTGCTACCAAGCATATCTGTGTTGGGAGAAATAACCCCATAAATAAATATCTTATTGGCTTTACACTCAAGCACAACTAATTATTGTGAGCAGCTGTGTCTGGTGTGAATGGACTGCATTTCCCACAATCCCTTGCAAATCATATTGATATATGCACTTGCCAAGACTGTGAACATTCTCACCCAGGCAGCCGTCTGACAGAGTATGTGGACATCTTTTCACTGCTCATCTGGAGGAGCGTCGAGGCTTGCGAATATGCGGTCTGCCGCAACTGGTGCAAGCTAGACTTCAAGAAGGCCAACTCTGTCCCGCAGATGATTCCAAAATGGTGTGTGACTTTTCGGGTGCTGGCCAGTGTGGTTGGCAATAAACACCCAGAATAGTGCTGAGGGCTTCTCAAATATCAGGACAGCCTCTGTGAGGCCTACTGAGTTTTTGGGGGTAATGCCTGGCTGGAGTATGATGAGCAGTTTCGTTGGAACATGGCGGGCAACAGGGGGCTTAGCTGAGATAAATAGGACATCGACCTGTTGATACGGCTGATGACCCATGGCCAGTGGAACAGTCGATTGAGTGGGGCCACAACCGGGAGTTGGCCCACAGGTCTCCAGGAACACCATAACCTTTTCGGGGGGACAACAGGCCCAGCACGGGGGATAGCAGCAGCAGTGCCCAACCTTCCCTGCCTGGCTACCCTATGTGTCAGAGAGTGTGCAGGCTATTCAAAAGTGAAACCTGCAGGTTTAATAATACCTGCAAATATAGGCATGCATGCACCACGTGCGGTGAGTGACACCCACAGGTCCAATGTGGGAAGAGGCCGGGTAGGGACCCCCATTGCCTGCGTTGATGCCGCCTGGCTATGCCTGGCCCCTATGACCATTAAGGTCGGGGTGTTGTAAAGGAATTTGCAGGCTTAAGACCAGAGAAAAATGCAATGGTTGATTGAGGGTTTCACATGGGGTTTTAACATTCCTTACAGCGGACCCCTTGGTCCGCGGATGGTGGGGAACTTAAAATCCATTCTGGAACGGAGGGAGGTTGTCCGAATAAAACTCTGTGTGGAGCGGAGGCTGGGCAGGGTTGATAACTAGCTCCTGCCCAATCTGATCGTTTCCCTGCTGGTCAAGAAAGAGCTGGGGAAGTTCTGACTCATACTTATTTATGTAGAAAGGCTTATATATTGCTTTTCTATCAGTCAAAGCTATATACATTCAGGTACCTTATATATATTTTTCTCTTGTCCCTAAAGGGCTCACAATCTACGTTTTTATACCTGAGGCAACAGAGGGTTAAGTGGCTTGTCCAAGGCCACAAGGAGCACCTGTGGGACTAGAAACCCTAGTCCTTCCAGCCCAAGTTTGCTGTCTTCTAGCAGGATTTGGCCCTAACCACTAGACCACTCCTCCTTACATCAGCTGGCCTATCCAGATGGCGCATTGGTAAACGAGCACCTGGATCCCTCAGCTTGCTCGGTGAAGTATGCATCAACCTTGGGCCAGAAGGACTGGGGTTTCTAGTCCCACAGGTGCTCCTTGTGGTCTTGGGCAAGCCACTTAACCCTCCATAGCCCATGTTCCCTGTAAAATAGTTATCTCCAATTTATAATGCCCTGTTCAATGTAATTTCAGTTTGTTCAATGTAAACCGCACTGATGCAGAATAGCGCGGTATATAAGAGAATGTAAATAAATAAAATAAATAAATAAATAGACCAGGCCCTGGAGTTGCTCCAGGACTTGGGAGCAGGTGTATAGCTAGCAAAGATGGATGTGGAATCCGCATTCAGGTTGCTTCCGATAGATCTGGACAGCTTCCACTGGCTGGGGATGCATTTTGGGGGACAGTATTACATGGACAAGTGCCTCCCAATGGGCTGATCCATATCCTGCACCTATTTTGAGGACTTTAGATCCGCCCTCCAATGGATGGTCAAGTGGGAGACGGGCCAAAGCAGTATCTTACTCAACCTTTATGATTTTCTGCTCCTGGCGGAGACGGATTGGGTTGCCTGTGGATCCTAAGGACACGCCAAAGGAAGGTTGTTGAGTTAGGAGTACCATTGGCAGTGAATAAGACTGAGAGGCTGACACAGCACCTGTCATTTCTGGGGAGAGAGAAATTGACATTACAGAAATGGTGACATGCCTCCCAGAGCGGAAATTGGCAGCCATGAAGGCTGTAGTCCAGGTGACAGTAGCCACAAGGAAAGTCACGCTCAGAGAGGTACAATCCCTGATAGGGCATTTGAACTTCGCCTTTCTGGTGATGCCCATGGGGCGGCTATTCATCTGGCAACTGGTGGACGCTACGAAGAGGGTCCACAAGCGGCGCCATTTCATTAGGGTCAATGCCCAAATGTGGGAGGACCTGACAGTGTAGCAGCAGTTCCTGTAACGGTGCAATAGCAGGAACATCTGGAGGGTGCCAGCCATCAGCAGCAGGGATCTGGAATTATTCATGGATGCCGCGGTGGGGGATGCGGTGGATTTCCGCATTTATTTCAGAGGACAATTGTGCCAGGAGCGCTGGCCAATAGAGGGGCACCAAACCAGAGTAACCAAGGATATTACTTTACTTGTGATGTTCCCAATTGTGGTGGCTATGGTCCTATGGAAACACCAGTTCACTGATAGGAGAATAGTCTTCCACTTAGATAATGCAGTAGTCATGTTCCCCATCAGTAGGCAAACAGCGAAGGCGGGGAGGGTGATGCAGTTGGTTAGGAAGTTAGTGTTTCTGAGCCTGGAACTGAACGCCTTCATTACAGCCAGGCATGTCCTGGGAGAAAGCAATGAAATAGCTGACGCTCTTTCTCGTTTCCAGCTCCAGTGCTTCCAGCAGCTTGCCCCGAATGCGGAAACCAAGGCAGTTTACATGCCCGCGGAGAATGGACCTTTGGATGCAGGGTGTGGGCAGAATGCTGATGGCATCATTGTCAGCTGGTAGCTGGAAAGCCTATGGGAGATCCTGGGGGCAGCTGTAGAGCTTCATAGTATGGCGGGCAGCCAGTCAAGGGCAGAGAGTGTCAGCGGCCCTCCTGCTCGAATTCCTGATGCACTTATAGGCAGAAAGAACCTTGATTAGACAAGCTAAGCTGATGCTGGTGGGGGTGGCCTTCTTTCCAGAGTTGGAGAACATTGAGATGTGATGAGGGAGTTTCTGATGAGGAAAGTGATGGAAGGCTGGGCCAGGGAGGTTGCGCTGCAGCCAGACGGCCGACAGATGGTCACACTGCCCATGATGTATGCGGCCATGTGTCAAGCGACTACGATCACCAGAGATGGGTTTGAAAAGAAGCTGTTCAAACTAGCCACTCTGCTAATGTTCTTTTGGGCCTTCCGCATGAGCGAGGACCTGCCCCAGTCCATTGTGGACACAGCAGGAACTGCCATGCGCTTGGGGGATGTTGTGGTGGAGGGAAAAGGGTGTACCTCTTTCTGGCCCGGTCTAAGGCAGACTGGCGCGGGAAGGGATGGACGGTATGGCTTTACACTACAGCGGTCCGGGAGCTTTGCCTGGTTCAAGCCATGCGGGAGTATTTGAGCATGCGCCCGCCACTGAGGAGCCCTATGCTGTGCCATATGGACAGGTCCTGCCTCTCCCAGTACCAGTTCAGGACACTGTGGCTGCAGGCGGTAAAGGAGGCGTGGTTCGACATCAAAGGACTCATGCTGCACTCCTTTAGAATAGGTGTGGTGACCACGGCACACAGGTTTGCACCTGGGGCCAGGCAGAGCCAGGCTATCGGGAGATGGACATCTAACCACTATAAGCTGTATTTTAGGCTGTAAGGCCATTTGCCTATGATGATTTTCTCTCATCAGGGAGCGATATCAGTTTGGATCATAGGGCATTCTTATGGATATTGGGTGGGATGAAGGACTGCAAAGCAACACTCTGGCATACAGCTTGACTTCTACCCCAACAGCATCTGAATGCACTGGATGGGACAAAGGGGCATATGGTGGGACCTGTTGAGGCCTGCCCTTGCTGGTGGGAGTCACGTTTGCCACCCGCTGTACCTGGTAGTCCTGCACCTGGGGGGTAAAGATCTGGTGTCCAGGAAGAACATACAGTAGATCTTATCATTCAGATAAAGGCATACTTGGCCTGGATCTGTGATGACATGGGGGAGGAGATGATCTGTTTCCACATCATCCCATGGCAGAAGTGAAAGGGGGCGTTGTGCCCACCAGGCATCAAAAAAAGCAGGAGGAAGCTGAACAAAAAAGTCGGGACCTTCGTGCAGTTCTTGGGTGGAGTAGTAATGGAACACTAGGGTGTTATTGCGGGGTGGGGGGATGGTGTACTTGGGGGATGGTGTCCACATGAACAGCATTGGGAAGTAACTATTCACTGAGGGTTTGCGGTGGGCCATCGGTTCAGTACACACTGTGGGGTGAGTCGGACCGCGGCCCATTCTGGTGGCAGGACTTCACCAAGTAATAGGGGGGAGAGGAGGGGTACCACAAAAGGGGGTGGGGACCTGAGTACAGAGCTGGGAGTGCTGGGACCCGGTAAGAGGGGGGCCAGGTACCAGGGGCCAGGGATGCCTGGCTTCGGTTACCAGGAGCATAGGATGGAATGGGACACTCAGGTACCAACACGGAGCGATTGGTCATGGGGAGAAGTGGTAGGGGCCCTGGCCACGGGGTGGGCCGGTGTCACCGACCAGGCAACAGGAACGCTGGTATCCCTCCATGTGGACCTCCAGTATAGGGCCATTATTTACAGATTGTTTGCCTATGGTTTACTCAATGTTTATGTAATTTTTTGTACAGAAGTTACAATTGTTATTATTACCTTTTGATTGTAAAAGTACAGTATTGTTGTATCTGCAAACTGTGGCCTTTAAGATTCACTAATAAAAGCACTTGGCAAAACAATGGATCGGGCCGTCTTTATGTTGCTTGGGGGTTAGGGGAAAAGGGGGTGGGGGGTAGGTGGGGAACAGAGGAGGCCTGAAGCCATTCCGGTGTGCCCCGGGTTATATGTTCTCAGTGTGCAGGCCACTGGGATCACAATCAAGCACATTCAATTATATGTCTTTATATTTTCAGTTGTAACAGAAATGGCATTAGGGCCCAATGTTAAACAAAATGATGAAAAGTAAAGCACTTAATTTACTTGAAATTTCACAAAGTCCATCACACTGGCCATGGCCTTAGCACATGGGGAACTAGAAAGAGATTTCTGGCCTTTGGGGATATCTGGTACTTTGGAGCCTGTAGGTGTGAATGTGTGGCCCTTACCTCAAGGACAAACATATTTAACAGGGATGGAGAGAATGGAGTTGAGGTGCTCAACTGACCTATTAACTAGTGCTGCTCAACTCCCTTTATTTCTTTGCCGCTGTGCACTGCAGTTGTATACTGCAGCCCTGTCTGGTCCAGACAATATAAGGGCCATGCCTTCCCTTCCCTGGAACATGCCATTGCACCCCTGGGGAAAACCGCGACCAAGAAATAAAAAAAAAACCTTTCCGACTAGATCCACGACCCATACTGGTGGCAGCAGCCATAGAAGGAACCTGAAGCCATGCTAGCCTGGACTGTGCCTCCACGCTGACACTCCCACACCATCCAGAGCCAGTGGCTGAAGGGCCAGTATGGGAAGCATGCCAAGACCAACCACGCAGCGGGACCTGCTCTTTTGCACACTGCAGACAGAAGTAGCATGTCAGTACAGGCCGAACCCTCACGCTCTGAAGAACCCCCTCCCACATTCAAGCTCAAATCACTTCAGCATCTCCCAAAGCACTGCTGAGGCATGTAAAGTAGTTTGGGTAAGAGACTGAGCCTAGAGCACCACCCCGAAACAGCACAACATTTTCCACTGCCTCCTGCTGCTGCAACCAGTAATTCATATTTTATTAAAGTGCATGGCAGACACAACTCAATCAAAGTACGACTGAATGACATGTTGTGTTAGTATCACAAGGTGAACTGAATTAGTTTACTTCAAGTCACCCTGGATGCTAACGCAACTGGTATTTCAATTGTACTTTGATTCAATCATGCCTTCATTGGAATTCCTGCTTGCCTTTTGCTTTTTTGCTGCCCCTAAATTTGTGCTACCCCAGGCAGCCGCCTCATTCTAGGACCAGCCCTTGTCCCAAAAATGACATTTTGTAAATAAAGAAGGTTACCTTCCAGGGCAAATACTCTTGTAACCCCAGGCTATCTCTGCTCCCTGTGTTTTCACTTTCAATGCTGGACATGGTCATATCATGTAAGGCATGCGCCAGGGCATAAATGGCATTGTAAACACTATAGCTACGCCCAAAATGTTTTATGTCACAATAGTATGAAGACTCTACAGGCAGCGTTGTATTGTTCTTACAAGTTCGTCGAACACTCTTGGGGCAATTGCTCTCACACAGGTATCTCCACCAGTACTGAATGTAATTGGTGCTTGGAAACAGGTTTGGATTTGCTTCACGGACAAATTTTAAAAAACTTGGAAGACTCTTGTGGTGTTTTAGGAATCTCAGTGTGGTGATGCCCCAATCTGCATCCAATGGAACCATGGAAGGAAGGTCCCCTTCAACTGTGGTGATGAATATCTTGCCAGATATAAGATCTATGTTAATGATTTGCACATTGTCTCTGTTTCCGTATAAAATAATCACAGTAGATGATGAGGTTTTGATGCGTTGATTTATTTCATCTATCCTCTTTTTCGATACGACACCGACGTGATTGTAGATTTCTATGAATTCAATGCAGCCACCATTCTGCTCAATCTCTTCTTTCAGAATCTGGACGGCCCTCAGGCTGCTTTCATCGCTGGGTGCAACAATACTGGCCCAAGTCCAACCAAAATGTTTCAATAGCTTGACTATCCCAGCACAGAGGTGCCACTCACTGGGGCCAGTCCAGTAGAAATAAGGAAACTCAACTGTGTTGCTGAAAAAATGATTTTGTGAAGCATAGCTGATCTGTCGGCAAAAATAATGTATAAGTAATTGCCACTTAACAGCTGAGTCACATGGAGCATTATGGGAAGTACAAAAACTAACTAGATAAAGTTATGTGGAGTGGAGGAGTAGCCTAATGGTTAAGGTTAGAATTAGAGAAGCCAAGATTCAAATTCTATTGCTGCTCCTTGTGATCTTGGGCAACTCACTTAACGTTTTATTGCCTAAGATATAAACTTAAGTTGTACAGTTGTGGTCAATATATTGACACCCTTGCATTTTAGGTATGTTGTGTACAATATCTTGAGAAATAATTGGAAATATTCCAAGGTATACAACAAAAAAAAGATGTCTGTGCAAATTAGGTGTAGTAATTTTGGAGAACAAAAAACAAAATATGAGCTGGACAAGATTAATAGCACCCTTCACTAATATTTAGTTGTATAGCCCTTGGCAGTGATGACAGCCTCCAAACGTTTCTCGTAGCCATCTATAAGTTTCATACATCTGTCTTCTGATAGTTTCTCCCACGCTTCAGCTGTGATTTGTTCCAGCTCATGAATGTTTCCAGGATTCCTTTTAGCAATGGCCGATTTCAGCTCTTTCCAAAGGTTCTTGATTGGACTGAGATCAAGACTCATTGCTGGCCAGTTTAAAACAGTACATTTTTTCTTTTTTAACCATTCTTTTGTACTTTGGATGTATGCTTTGGGTCATTGTTCTGCTGGAGGACCCATGACCTTCGACCCAGATCTAGCTTTCTAACACTAGGTAGCACATTTCGCTCCAAAATACCTTGGTAGTCCTCTGACTTCATGATTCCTTTAATACATTTGAGGCCTCCAGTTCTTGAGGCAGCAATACAGCCCCACAACATTATGGAGCCTCCACCATATTTGACTGTAGGAAGGGTGTTTTTTTTTCCTTATAAGCTTCATTTCTTCGCCTGTAAATGTATCACTGGTCTGAATTATCAAAAAGCTCAAGTTAGGTTTCATCTGTCCATAAAATGTTTTCCTAGAAGGAATGTGGTTTCTCAAGGTGGATTTGGTCAAAGATCAGGCGTGCCTTTTTATTTCTATCTTCAAGCAGTGGAGTCATCCTTGGCCTTTGCCAATGAAGACCTTCTTTGTTTAGTGTGCAGCATATGGTGTGGGTTGAAACCACCACTCCAAATTGGTCCAGGTCAGCCTTAAGCTGTTTGAATGTTGTACATGATGTTTTTCTAACAGATCAGACTAACCTTCAAAGATTTCATGTATTCATTTTCAACTTCCCACCACATCCTGGGATGTTCTTGACAGTTCCATGAGCAGAAAACCTCTTAGAGACATTGCAAACTGTAGACACAGGAATTCCAAGGTCTTTAGATATGGCCTTGTACCCCTTTGATGTTTGGTGATAAAGGCTTTTCTGATGGTCTCAAGCAGCTCTCTTGCCTTCACATTGTGAAAATGGAAAAGGGGGTGTATGTGGACATTTTAAACATGAGAGCCATCTTTGATTGGTTGATTCAAGTCATGTGAGTACTGACAATTGATTATAGGTGCGTTTAATTTTACCGCAGTGGGAATGTGGTTCTTCTGTTCGAACTGATTTGAATTTTTTATAAGGGTGACAATAATCATGTCCTCAAAAAATAGGTTAGACTAAAAGTAACCCTTTGAATTAATCAAAATTGGAATTTTTGTTGGCGTGTTTGTCCTGAGAAGAAAAATCCTCTCCAGTAACAAACGTTCCCGTTTAATCGATTTTATTAAAAAGTAAATAAATAACCCAGCAAGTGTTCAATCACATATAGTGTGACACTAAGAGTGAATAATGAACTTAGCTTAAGAAGAGTGATCCTTCTTCTGGTTTTGCTTCCCTCACCGATATATAGAATGCTAGAGCGTCTAATCACCTTATTTCTATGGGCAGGAAGGTCACCCAGGATAGCGCAAAGAATTTGAAAACTAGTAAGAGCGTGGGGGGAGTACACTTCCCAGATTTCTGATGGTACCATCTCGCTTTTATACTTAAGCAGGGGGCATTTATTGGTATGTGACACCCGGACAAATCCAGGGTCAGATAGGTTGTTATCTCAACTCAGGATGCTTTCCAAGTTTACTTCCAGGGTAGGGTGCAGACAACCCACATTCAATGTTATTACCACTGTGGCACAACCCCTTATTCAAAATCAAGAAGGTATCTTTTGCTTGGAAAATTTGGCAGGAGAGTGGTATTTGGTCAGTGGGGCAATTGCTGGAGGGAACATCCGGAAATCCTATTCATTCCTTTAGAAGGAGTAGGGCCTTCCGACCTTTTGTTACTTTCAGTGGTTACAAGTATAACCATTGTATAACCTCCTCAAAAATGGATATAAGCAATCTATTTCAGAAATGGGGTCCTCGTCAGTTTGCTTGTGAAGTTACTAGCAGAAGCGGAGCAGTCTCCTCATTTTATGGCCTCTTCAGGGACTGGGTCCACTAATATTAATGGGCTGATGAAAGTTTGGGAAAGAAACGCCTCTCTTGCCTCGATCTTGGTCATTTTTTTGGGGGCCTCTTGTTCGAGTCTCTAAGTCGGTGGCAATCACTCAGTTGATGTGCTTTCTTACCCACTGTGCATACATCGCCACTGTTAAACTATCGAAATGGAATAGAAATAAAGATAACCAGTGCTGGTCATTCCAGGAGAATGTAGGCACTTTAGCCTACAAGGCTCTGGATTGCCCTAATGTTTAGGTATTTTGGATGCCGATATGGACTAGAATACAGAATATATTGAAATTTACAGCTTTTTTGATGAGGCGCATAGTCAGGTTGAGATCCCTGGCAGAGATTCCAGGAAAAACCCACAAATTGGATTGGCATATGTGGTGGAATCTCCTATGCCTATATGACAAATATGAAAAAGCACATGACAAGTACGCCAACCCAAGAACTATGAAAGTAAACAAACAGCGCTCTTGATGAGTATTCTGCTCAGGCTATGGTAGGGTTCTAAGTTGCCTTCAGGTGAGATTGGCAAGTTCTCTGTTTTCCTTCTGACTCTTGCCCCTGGAGCAATACCGCTGTTTAGACTATAAGGATAAAGGGACCAACAAAGAGTTGGGTTGGGGGGGATGGGACTTGGGATTTGTTCTGGATTATATAAGGTTGTAATTTGTGCTTTTGTTGATCTTTTGTAAAAATTCTAAATATTGTGACAATGAGAGCTGTGTGGAAGAGATGGAATGTGAGGAAAATGAGGAATACACCTTTAAGAGCAGAGATAGCCAAGGTTTCCATAGTGACCACAAGCTAGAGGAACATGCAGTAGCTGAAGCTGAGCCCCACCCAAGCCATGATATAGGAGCAAGCTAGAGCCCTAGTGAGATGAGATACACGTGCAGGAAGCAGGGTGTGGTTGCTGCAAAGCACTGTTTTAAACCTGCTTCAGTGAGTTGTAGAAAAGCGTGGCTGAGAGAGAAGCCGGTAGAGCAGCTGAAGGCATGGCCGAGAGAGCAGCCGAGGAATGCTGACTCAAGTTCAGGAAGAGCACTGGAACCAGAGGATTCAAAGGCGAAGCCTGGTTCAAAGCAGCTCAGAGAGGAGAAATCTGGAAAGTTTTACTCCACCGTGGGAAACAGTTCTGACAACAAGAAAAGCAGTTCTTACTTGGAAGGTACGTCTGCTTCAGTGCTTAGCAGAACTTTGGCTGAAGACGTTGTTAGAGAACTGAAACGAAGTGCAGAACAGAATGCTCAAGGGAACCGTGCAGGCAAGAGGACAGTGAAAGCTGCTACAAGCAAAGGTAATCAGAGTTCAAGTAAAGACAGAGAGACAGACCTGAACGCTGTTGAGTTATTGGAGAAGCTGTTTCAGAATAGGAAGGCTCATTCCCAAAGCACTGCTGGTTGTGACCAGAGGGAGCAGCTCTTAGGAGAGCTTCACAAGTTTCTGTATAACAGTAAGCTTGAACCTATTGCCAAAAGCCTGGAGAAAGATAAGCAAAGTGCAGCTTATGAAGATATGCAAGTTGATGTTTATGAGAGAGTTCCTGAGTGTGACGAAACAGAGATGGACTGTTCTTTTTGTAAAGCAGAAAGCTTAAACATGTGCTAGCCTTGAACTGTGGAAGGAAGTTTACATAGCATATTTGTTTAGCTAATGGAGAGCTGAGAGCGTCTGTGAGAAAGAAAGAATTTCCACTGAAACCTGAGGGTTAAAGGCATCAGCCTTGGATAAAAGAGAAAAAGAATTTATCGGTTGTAAATACCAGCAGTAGCTGTGAAACTGTTTGTGCTGAAGAATGCTATGAACAGCTACTGTGCAAAGAATCTAATTGAGTTCTGATGTTCCAGCCATATTTTTGTTCCTGGTGATTTTCATTTGGAGAAATAATCCTACTTTGCGTAGCGTTGTGAATTTTGATGCGAGAGGGGAAACCCAAAAATAAATATCTTTATTTTGCCTTAAAAACCCCGAGTGGTCATACTACTTTGTCTTCAAGTAAAATAAGAACTACAAGTCCCAGCAACCCCTGCTGGAAGAAACATCTTCTGACATTACTTAAGGGCAAATAAGGCAACCCTTTTGCCTATCAGCCTTTGGCCTAGGCAGGGGGTCAGGACAATATATTAACAAAAAAAAAAAAGAGTGATCCACCAGCTTCCAAACTACCGAGTTAATCCTCTACTAAAAGAACGTTGGCTGGATAAAGCGCCAATGATAGTAGTAAATGTAAGTCATTTGTCCAGGAAATCCCATGAAAATCCCACGGTCACAGAACTGTGTTTTGAGCCCCAGGTACTGGTCAAGGTTGTGTTCTATGTCATTCAGTGTGCTGGGAACTCTTTCTGAGGTTAACTCTTGAGGCAGAACTCACTTAATGATTTAGGGGCTCAAAACACAGTCCTGTGTACCTGCGGGAATTTCATGGGATTTCCTAGA
Source organism: Ichthyophis bannanicus (assembly GCA_033557465.1). NCBI lineage: Eukaryota > Metazoa > Chordata > Amphibia > Gymnophiona > Ichthyophiidae > Ichthyophis > Ichthyophis bannanicus. The sequence continues at coordinate 39,479,786 of CM066051.1, read as the reverse complement.
CGAACAAATTACATTTACTACTATCATTGGTGCTTTATCTAGCCCGTGTTCTTTTCGTAGAGGAACGACTTGGTAGTTTGGAAGCTAGAGGATCACTCTTGTTAAGCTAAGTCCATTATTCACACTTTATGTCACACCATTATAGTGATCGAACACTTGCTGGGTGATTTATTCACTTTTTAGTAAAAACGATTAAACAGGAATGTTTGTTACAGGAGAGGATTTTTCTTCTCAGGACAAACAGTCCAAAACATTTTTTAATTTTGATTAATTCAAAAGGGTCACTTCTAGTGTAACCTATTTTTTGAGGTTTATACTGTGATTATGACTTGCAGATTTTTTGTGAATTTGAATAATCATGTCCTGGCAAAGTCCCATTTATTATACTATTTCCTTTTTAAAATGGTCTTGTTTTATTTGATTTTTTCATGTGTCAAATGTGTGTGCATGTATAGTCCAAAGCCATTTCACTGGCCACGTTTTTTTTTAGGAGATATTGGACATTGAGGGGTTGCATGGCAAGAGTGCCGATAATGTTGACCACAACTGTAAGCCCTCTGGGGACAGGAAAATACTTCCTGTATCTGGTTGTAACTTGTCTTGAACTTCTGAGAAAAGGCATGAGCTAAATTCAGTTACTGTATGTGTTTGACTTTATTTGAATGTACCATGTAAGTTACACACACAAGTTTTCTGTTGAGTAGTGCATATGTTGAGCCCATCTTATAGGCAAAATATTTGCTAATGTGCCTTTATAAGATAGTCTGCGAAAATCTCCATCAGGAAAGTATCTGCTCTGAGAAAGCTGTAAGTGTGCATACATAAATTATTAAATTCAGGCCCAAGTTTCAGTTCCGCCCCTGCTCTGCCCATATTTTTCTTCAATTTACCAATTATGAGGTTCATTTTCCAAAATCATGTCTGCATGTCGTGCCCACATGTGCATATCAATGGCCTTATATAAAATATCAACTGGCTGAAAGTACAGGCTCGGACATACTGGCTCGGACATACTGGCAGGTACTTTTACTGTGGGCATGTAGGTGGGTGAAGTTTGGGTAGAGTAAATATGCTAATCTGCATGTGCACTTAAAAAGGATAGGCCTGTACATTTCAACCTGCTCTAGAACAGGCATAGATGTCAACGCCTTCAAAGTCGTATTTACACTAGTATTTTATAAAGAAAAGTAGATGCCTACTTTTCTTTATAAAGGAGTGCCTACACAATACCTTCTTGCCCTCTTAAACTAGCACTTGCCTATAAAATTATCCCCATGCCCAAACGCCCCGCTGGAGCTGATTTTTCCACCTTCGAGGAATAATCAGCACGTCCCCTCTGACTCGGCAGGACATACAGGGCTGTGACCTGAATCGGCCCTGTACATCCTACCAGCTCAGCCCACCCACGCTCCGCCCAGATCCCAACCCCGCCGGCTCTCCCTGTCCTGCAGCACGTGCAGGAGGGGGAATAGGGTCCGTACAGATTGCGGGGCTGCACGTCCCGCTGGGACATGTAGCCCCGCAACCCGCGGCTCTGAATTGGGCCCATAGCCCTGAATTCAAATTCTATGTAATTTCTCACTCACATTTTTTATTTGTTTAGTTTTGCTAATCTTACAGAGGCAACAATAGTCTTGTCTCCAGGAGGAAGTGAGGCTCTCAGTACTGCGTAGAAACGGGTAGCATTGATGATGCAATAGCGAATTAATGGTGAATTACTGAAGGTTATTAAGCTAGGAGGTAGAGAGAGGAGCAGACATTGTAAGGGACTGTGTTCTTTCTTGCTTCCGTTCTGTAAAATTCAGACTATCCTCCTTGAAATAACTGACTCTCTCCCCCATCCTCAATCAACCCAAATATTTGTTTTACAACATAGGAAAACACTGGAGATTGAACATCTCCATGCCGTAAAAATTTGCATAGTTTGATTCTGAGAGATACCTTTGAAAAGGTTAAACCAGTTAATGGGCTAGAAATGTTTCTTACTGATCGGCTAAATTTAACATGCTAAATAAGCAACGCACATGCATTTCATTAGTTGAAAAAAGAAGTGGAATTTAGCTAGCTAGCACTGATATTCAAGCCTGGCCGATTAGTTTAGTCAGTTAACCATACTCCAGTCCATAAATAGCAGACCTATATATAGCCAGGTTACATTTTTAAAGACAAGGATGCTTAAAAACTGATTTTTAGTGCCTGGTACATTAATTATTAGTTTGTTTGATTATAGTGAGGATAATAATGCAGCAAGGTATAAAGTGAAACTGAGAAGACCACCTGTGGATAGCGGTACATTCTGAACACTTCAGACAGGTGGATTGACAGCTCTGATGGAAGGCCTTCGATGACAGCGGCCAGTGTGCCAGAGGATTCACAGCTGTAATTAGGGATCAGGGCGTCCAGGCCTGAAAATATTTCCAAGGCGGCCATGAATGTGAGGACCGGATGATTCTGTGGATCATAAAGGTGGAACCCCAGCGTGATGTTGGGTAAGAGCTCCGAGCTGTTATTGATCTCCTCCACAGCAGAAACCAGCGCCAGGAAGTTGTAGTAATTTGTGAAGGGCATTCTGAAATAAAGTCAGAATTATGATAAACCAGATCTAACTACAGACAAACAGAAATATACCTATCATATTATGTGTTAAAAGAATTATCTAATACAAAAAAGTGTGAGATTTACCACTTACTCCCGGAATGTCATATTAAAAATTTCAAATCACTTTGTTGGTCTGTTGTTTTACAGAGTAAAAATCACTATAACCAAAAAAAACTCTGTACTCTAATCTGAAAGTAAGGTGTTCTAGACAAGGCTGTAAATGTTAGTAAATATGAGACATTAATTTTTCCGGCAACCAAGTGGTCTCAACATTTCGGGGTAGAAGTCTGAAACTTTAACTCAGCTGGAGTTTAGTGGTCGCTGATGTGAAAAGCGTGGGTAATGAGTTAAAGTTTCAGACTTCTACCTGGAGATAGCACAGTTACTTACCTGTAACAGGTGATCTCTGGGAACAGCAGGAATTAGTCCTCACAACCCACCCACCTCCCCTAGGAGTTGTATCTTTTATCTATCTACCTTCCTTTCCTCTCTCTATTGTCTCAGCTATAAACTCGAACTGAAGAGAGCTGGTAAGGAAGGCGGGAAGGCAGCGCGCATGCGCTGTGGGAAGCCCCAAAAGCTTTTCATCTGAAAAGCTGGGGAGCTTTCCCGCGCGGGCTCCGTCGGACTCCTTGGTCCATGTAGGTAGATAGATAGAAGATACAACTCCTAGGGGAGGTGGGTGGGTTGTGAGGACTAATTCCTGCTGTTCCCAGAGATCACCTGTTACAGGTAAGTAACTGTGCTATCTCCAGGAACAAGCAGGAATAAGTCCTCACATATGGGGACTCCCTAGCTAAGATGCCTGGGAGATCCCCCTCCAAGGGTAAACCATCTTCGTATGGATCTCAGGCATCCATTCAGGGAAGGTGGGCAGGAGTTGCTTAAGTATGGAACAGGTGTTTGAGGACAGCCTGACCAAACAAGGCATCCCGGCGGGAGTCCTTGTCCAAACAGTAATGGGCTGTGAAGGTATGAACCGAGGCCCAAGTGGCTGCTCGACAGATCTGATCGATGGATACAGAGTGAAGATGAGCCATAGAAGTAGCCATGGCTCTCACATTGTGAGCTGTGACATGGCCTTCCAGAGAAATATTCTTACTCTGGTAAGCAAAAGAAATACACTGAGCAATCCAATTGGAAAGTGTACATTTGGAGACTGGAAGTCCCAAATGAGAAGGATCAAAAGCCACAAAACGTTGGGAAGACTTTCGATGTGGCTGAGTCCTGTTGAGGTAAAAGGCGAGAGCTCTTTTACAGTCAAGAGTATGAAGGTTCCTCTCTGCACTGGATGCATGAGGAGCCGGAAAAAAAACAGGTAGATATACCTCTTGATTAAGATGAAAAGGCGAGACCACTTTGGGCATAAAGTGGGGGTTCGTTCTAAGGACCACCTTATCATGATGAAACCTAATATAAGGTGGATTAGCCACTAAAGCCTGCAGTTCACTGATGCGGCGAGCTGAAGTGACTGCAATAAGGAAAACTACCTTCCATGAAAGAAATTTCAAGGAGGTGGAGTCCAAAGGCTCAAAAAGTGGCTTCATAAGCTGACCTAGAGCTAGGTTCAAATCCCATGCTACCGGCGGAGGTCGGATGGGAGGTTTAATTAAGGTCAGGCCTCTCATGAACCTTGCAACAAGAGGATGAGAGGAAACAGGTTGTCCATTTATAGGTTTTAAGGATGCTGCAATAGCACTTAAATGGACTCGTACTGAATTCGTCTTGAGGCCTGCATTGGAAAGATGCAGGAGATAGTCTAGTAGAGAATTCAAAGGAAGTGCCAGAGTGTCAAGACCCTGTTGAGCACACCAAATGGAAAAACGTTTCCATTTGAAAGCATAGGAACGCCTGGTAGAGGGTTTCCTAGAGGCATGAAGGATATCTTTCACTGGTTGAGAAAGATTAAACTCATGAAGGCTTAAGCCTTCAGTAACCAAGCTCGGAGATGTAGGGACTTGGGGTTTGGGTGCCACAAAGTCCCTTTCTCCTGAGACAGAAGGTCTGGCGCAGCTCCCAGGTCCAGGGAGGAGCCCTGGGAGAGCTGTAGAAGTTGAGGGAACCACACTTGGCGTGGCCAGCGTGGAGCTATGAAGATCATCGACCCGTGATCCCTCTGAAGTTTGAACAGAGTCTTGGGAATCAAAGGAATGGGTGGAAAAGCATACAGGAATTCCTGACCCCAATGCAGGAGAAAGGCGTCGTTGGCCTGAGCTCCCTGACACGGAGTCCTGGAACAGAACCGGGGAAGTTTGGCATTCCACGGACTTGCAAAGAGGTCTATGTCCGGGGTCCCCATTCCTGAAAGATTCTGCGTATCTGGTCCATATGCAGGGACCATTCGTGTGGAAGCAGAACTCGACTGAGTCTGTCTGCCCGAGAGTTTTGAACTCCTGGAAGGTATACTGCCAGAAGATGAATTTGATGCTCTCTGGCGAAGGCCCATAATCTGAGAGCTTCGTTGCAAAGCGACAGAGAGCCCATCCCTCCTTGTTTGTTGACATAGAACATGGCTACCTGATTGTCTGTCTGGACTAGGACAGTCAGGTTGACAAGGAGGGTGTGGAAGACTGTGAGGGCAAGGAAGATTGCTCGCAGTTCCAGAAGGTTGATGTGAAGGGTGGTCTCCTGGGGAGACCAGGTGCCCTGAGTGGAGAGGTGTTGGAGATGAGCTCCCCACCCTGTTTGGGAGGCATCTGTTGTGAGGGTTGCTTGGGGCAATGAAGGTTGGAAGGGGGTCCCCAACAACAGATTTTTGGAGGATGTCCACCACTGGAGAGACCAAAACAGACGTTTTGAGGTGAGTACTTGATCTGAGAGCGCTCCTGATGCTTGAGACCACTGGGTGGCCAAAGTCCATTGAGCTGCCCTCATATGGAGACGAGCGTAGGGCACCACATGGACCGTGGAGGCCATGTGGCCCAGAAGTTGCAGCAGTTCCCTGGCTGACAAGTGACTTCTGGACTGAGCCTGGGAGGCCAAGCTGATTAGTTGTTGGCCTCGGACCAGAGGGAGGTAGGCCCTTGCAGTGGTGGAGTCCAAGTGGGCCCCTATGAATTCCAGGGACTGAATAGGGATGAGTTGGGACTTGGGAATGTTTACCACAAGTCCCAGATATTGAAGAATACGCCTTGTGCGGTCCAAGGAAATCTGGGCTTCTGACTGAGATGGAGCTCGGATGAGCCAGTCATCCAGATATGGGAAGACGAAGATTCCCATGCCTCTTAGAAATGCGGCTACGACTGCCATGCATTTTGTGAATACTCTTGGAGCAGAGGCGAGACCGAAGGGAAGTACTCTGTATTGGAAATGTTTTCCCTGGAACAGAAATCGAAGATATTTTCTGTGGGATGGATGGATGAGTATATGAGTGTACGCATCCTTGAGATCTAGAGAACAAAGCCAATCCTGACTCTGAAGGTATGGAAGGAGAATGCCCATATGTGAGGACTTATTCCTGCTTGTTCCTGGAGATAGCACAGTTACTTACCTGTAACAGGTGATCTCTGGGAACAGCAGGAATTAGTCCTCACTTGGTTGCCGGAAAAATTAATGTCTCATATTTACTAACATTTACAGCCTTGTCTAGAACACCTTATTTTCAGATTAGAGTACAGAGTTTTTTTTGGTTATAGTGATATTAAAAATTTCAACAAGTAGAGAAAGCATGCAGAGCATGACTCACGGAATTCTTTCCAATCCTTCTGTGTGTGTGTGAGTATGTGCATGGGCACACCCTTCTGTCTCTGCACTGCCTGTGAGTGTATCCTGTATTTGTATTTTCTTTGTGTGTGTAAGCGATAGCATCTCTATTTGTATGTCTATCCATCTTATGTAGTTATATCTCAGTGTTGTTTCTGTATGTTTGTGTATCTTTGTGGGCTGCTAATTCTGTGGAGTGTTTCTCCAAATGGGTTAGCTGTGCGCATATCATGACAGTAATGAACCTCAATCCACAAACAATACACAATAAAGGGGTGCCAAAAATTTTTAATAAGTATTAAGAAGTAATGGGACCGGTATCACAAAGCTCTTGCAGAACTCTTAATATTCCTTAAAATCTCATCAAAAAGAACATCCAAATTATTTAATTCATTATATCATTGAACATTTTTTTTATTCTCCGGGAACAAGCAGGAAGGCAGTCCTCACATGTGGGTGAATGTGAAGCTGATGGAGCCCTGTGTGGAAGCTTCTCCCCAGCTTTCAAAGAAAGGCTTTGGGAGATGCACCTCGCATGCCTGGCCTCCATCTCGCCCCAATGGTGCCATCTTACCTCAATCTCCTTTTTTTCTTGGGAGCCCACTTGACATGTTTCTGATTTCCCCAGAAAAAGAGTCAGTTCTCTTGGAAAATTTTCTTCCCCGGTTGCACCAGTTCTTCGGGAACAAGCAGGAAGTCAGTCCTCACATAAGGGAGTCATCGGCGCCGACAGAGCATGCGCAGAGTAAATCCCCAGCTTTCAAAGAAAGCCTTTGGGATTGCTACCACACATGCGTGGTCCCCTTCATGCCCAAGGGTGCCATCTTGCTCAGTCTCCTTTTTTCCACGGAGCCCACCAGACATCGTCTGTTTTTCCCCAGAAAAAGTTGACTTTTTTTTCTTGAGTTTTTGCTCGTCTCTGGTGTTATTCCAGTACCTTTCCCGCCTGCCGACCTTGGTGCCTCGGTATCAGGGTTGACTATCATTGTCTACTAATTAGATTTTTTTTCTTGGCATCTTCGTGCCCTTTTCTCCGCTGGCTACCCGAAGGGTGTTCGACCTTTGTTGGGGTTGTTTTACCCCCTATGGCGACCAGCGGCTTTAAAAAGTGTGATCGGTGCATTAAGATAATGTTTTTGGCAGACACAAACGACTGCTGCCTCCGGTGCCTTGGCCTGGACCATGACCCGGCGGTCTGTGGCCTTTGTAAAAAGATGTCCTCTAAGGCCTTGAAGAACCACAAGCAGCTGCATGACAAAAATTTTTCCTGAGTCTCCGATGCCTCTGAGAGCCAGGATCTTGTCCGAGTTCTCGACCCCTCGGGAGGAGCGCTCCGAGCCCAAGCATCATCGTGAGTCCTCGGAGCGGAGGTCTCCCTTGCGGGAACGAAGAGGAAGAAGAAGTCCTTGAAAGCGAAGTCTCTGGATGGCTCCTATCGACCGGGGTCCTCCTGGGCCCAGTCGCGAAGCCCCGGGCGCCTGCTCGAGCCATCGGAGAAGGAGCGAACAGCCAAGGTTCCCCGGAAAGATCCGGCTGTGGACCGGCCTCACCAGTTAGACATCGTCCTCGTTGAGGACTCTCCTCCAGGTGAGCCGGCGTCAGACCCAAGTCCTTCGAAGCCCACGGCCTTGGAGCGCAGTGTAACTGCCTTGTTGGACCAGCAGTGGGCGCTGATGTCCGGATCGTCTGGTTCCTCCGCCCTGACCACCGGGCGTTCGATGTTTCTGGAGGCCGAGCCGATCCTCGAGGTCATGCGGGCCCGAGTAGATCCTCGGCCGAAGTCGTGCTCGGTCTTCTGGTCTACGGGGCCGAAGTAATCCCCAACGAGCTCTCCGGAGTTGGGTCATATGGCACCGGGTCCTTCAAGGCTAGAGGAATACCATCCCCTTGAGTCTTCCTTGGAGTATTCCGACTGGAAGACCGAGGATGAGGAGTCCCCGGACACACATTGGTACCGAGATGTCCCTTAAGATTCTCTGGTCTCTGAACCTCGGAGAAGGTCCCCACTGGAGATGTCCAAGGCCTTGGCGTTTCCCACCGAGTCCGAGGAGAATCCTCAGGCCGACAAGCTCAAGATAAGAACATAAGAACATAAGATATGCCATACTGGGTAAGACCAAGGTCCATCAAGCCCAGTATCCTTTTTCCAACAATGGCCAATCTAGGTCACAAGTACGTAGCAGTTTCCCCCAAATTCCACAATCCTTGTACTGGGGCAAGCAGTGGATATTCTGGGTCCCCTTTAATAATGGTTTATGGACCTTTCCTCCAGGAATATGTCCAAACCTTTTTTAAACCAAACTACACTAACAGCTTTTACTACATCCTCCGGTAACAAATTCCAGAGTTTGATTACACATTGAGTGAAAGAATATTTTCTCTTATTAGTCTTAAATAGGCTACCCTATCAAAGACATGGTGGAAGGAGGACAACCAGTGGGACACTGTGATACCTAGGTACAAACTATATCGTAATGATAGAGCTGATCAAATTGGTGGAGGGGTTGCTCTCTATGTTAGAGAGGGCATTGAGTCAGAAAGGATTAAAGTTTTGCAGGAAACAAAATCTGCTGTAGAATCTATATGGATTGAAATTCCATGTAAAAGGGGGAAGGCAATGGCAGTGGGGGTGTACTATCGAGTGCCTGGCCAGAATGACCAAATGGATGATGAAATGCTCAAAGAAATCAAGGAAGCTAACAAATGTTACAGCGCAGTAATAATAATGGGTGATTTCAATTACCCCGGTATCGACTGGGTCAGTGTCACGTCAGGACATGCTAGGGAGATAAAGTTCCTAGATGAAATAAATGACTGCTTCTTGGAGCAGCTGGTTCATGAACCGACCAGAGGGGAAGCAATATTAGACCTAGTCCTTAGTGGAACACCAGATCTAGTGCAAGAGATAAGGTTGTTGGGGCCACTTGGCAATAGTGATCATAGCATGATCGCCTTTGATTTAATTAGTGGAGGAGGGATACTAAGGAAATCCCCAGTACTACCTTTTAACTTTCGAAAGGGAGACTATGATAAAATGAGGAAAACAGTTAAGAAAAAACTAAAAGGAGCAGTTGCAAAGGTTAAAGACGTACATCAAGCTTGGGTGTTGTTGAAAAATACTATCTTGGATGCCCAGAAGCTGGATAGTATTCCACGCTTTAAGAAAAGTGGAAGGAAGTCCAAAAAACTGCCAGCATGGTTTAAAGGTGATGTCAGAGAGGCTGTTGTTGCCAAAAAAGCATCTTTCAGGAAATGGAAAAAAGAGCCAAACGACGAAACCTGGAAACAGCACAAGCACTGGCAAGACAAATGCAAGGCATTGATAAGGCAGGCAAAGGGAGAATTTGAGAAGAAGCTTGCTGCGGAAGCAAAAACGCAAAATAAAGACCTTTTCAAGTACATTCGTAGCAAAAAACCTGTGAGAGAGTCAGTTGGTCCATTAGATGATAAAGGGGTTAAAGGAGCACTAAGAGGCGATAAGGCAATAGCGGAGAGACTGAATGAATTCTTTTCTTCAGTCTTTACTGAGGAAGATGTAGGGATGTTACCCATGACTGAAGTGGTATTTAAAGGTGCGGAAGAATTGAAGGAAATATTGATATATCGGGAAGATATATTACAACTATTAGATAAACTGAAGAGTAATAAATCACCTGGGCCGGATGGTATACATCCAAGGGTGTTGAAAGAACTGAAATATGAGATTGCAGATTTGCTATTAGCAATCTGTGAACTATCATTAAAATCATCTCTAATACCTGAAGATTGACGGATCGCCAATGTAACACCAATTTTTAAAAAGGGTTCCAGGGGTGATCCAGGAAACTACAGAGCCTGACATCAGTACTGGGAAAAATGGTAGAAACCATCATAAAGAATAAAATTACTCAGCATTTAGATAGTCATGACCTAATGGGAGACAGCCAACATGGCTTTAGACAAGGAAGATCTTGTCTTACTAATATGTTATGTTTTTTTGAAGGAGTGAATAAACAGGTGGACAAAGGTGAGTCGGTTGATATTGTGTATCTGGACTTTCAGAAAGCCTTTGACAAGGTCCCTCATCAGAGACTTTTGGCAAAACTAAAGAGTCATGGGATAGGAGGCAGTGTACTATTGTGGATCAGGAACTGGTTAAAAGATAGAAAGCAGAGGGTAGGGCTAAATGGCCAATTTTCCCAATGGAGAAAGGTGAATAGTGGTGTACCCCAGGGATCTGTTCTGGGTCCGCTGCTTTTTGACATACTCATAAATGACCTGGAAAGTGGAATAACGAGTGAGGTTATCAACTTTGCAGATGACACAAAACTATTTAAAGTTGTTAAAACCCAAGAGGATTGTGGAAAATTGCAAGAGGATCTTGATAAATTGGAAGACTGGGCATCAAAATGGCAGATGAAATTTAATGTGGACAAGTGCAAGGTTCCCGCTGGCCACACTAGCAGAGAGCCTGCTCATCCGGCTCCTGCTGCCTGGTCTCCACCAACAGTCTGACTCCGCCCCCTACAGTGACACGACCGCGTTCCCGTGGCCACACTAGCAGAGAGCCTGCCCATCCGGCTCCTGCTGCCTGGTCTCCTCCAACAGTCTGACTCCGCCCCCTACAGTGACGTGACCGCGTTCCCGCGGCCACACTAGCAGAGAGCCTGCCCATCTGGCTCCTGCTGCCTGGTCTCCTCCAACTTTCTGACTCCGCCCCCTACAGTGACGCGACCACGTTCCCGCGGGCACACTAGCAGAGAGCCTGCCCATCTGGCTCCTGCTGCCTGGTCTCCTCCAACAGTCTGACTCCGCCCCCTACAGTGACGCGACCGCGTTCCCGCGGCCACACTAGCAGAGACCCTGCCCATCCGGCTCCTGCTGCCTGGTCTCCTCCAACAGTCTGACTCCACCCCCTACAGTGACGCGACCTGTGTATTTCTAATAGGGGGCTGTGTGTGTGTGTATTTGTATGTGTGTGTGTGTGTGTGTGTGTGTGTGCGTGCGAAGGAGCTCTGTATGCATGTATGCGTGTACAGCGCTCTAGTCTGCAGTCCTTAAGCTGCTTAGCAGACTGGGTGTACACGGTTCCAAGAGATTTTGTTTCTTTACTCTTGGAATTAAATTTCAGGGTTCATTGAATGGGGACTAGCATATGCTGGGAGGCTGTGGTACTCAAGATTCCTTTCACACATTTTCCCTTCACAAAATAACTGAGTCCAGCCCACAGTTTCTGTTTTGGACCAAGGGTTTACTTAAACTTTAGGGTCACTATTACAATATTTATCACATTTGGCAAAAAGGAACAAGAACTATATTGCAAGCAGTTTTCTCCTTCTTTTTCTTCCACTTGTTACAATCAGGTCCTCCTTTCACTCTAGGATAGTACAACACTCTACTCTGAAAGCTCTGTATCTGATGCTGAAAGTTAAATTCAAGTTTCTCGAGTTTTGGACTTCTAATTCTTAGTGTGTTTTGTTTATGAGTGAGAACCCCTTCATTACTTTAAGTACTCTTTACCAGTGTACCTGGAGCTGGTAGTGATGGCGGCACAAGTCCCTGAAACTGTCCTGCATTCATTCCATGCTCTGGTGTCACTGGATTCCGCTCTTCTTTAGAGTTGGTGATCTCTCCAGTTGAAGATCCCTAGAACTGCTCTGCAGGTTCTCCTGTTTTAGATGTTCCTCAATCATCAGTGTGTCCTTTATTGAGCTTTTTCTGTGTCACTCTGTGACTGGATGGCTTCTAGGCCCCTTACAGAGACAGGACTTCCCATCAGATGAGCCAGGAAGGGGAAGGGGGCATCCGGAAGGTTTTGCACAGGGGGATTCTGGGTGTGTATACTTTCCCCTTTCCTCCTGGAACCCACACTTTGTCCCTTCCACCCAGTTCACTATTTCCCCTTCCTGTGCTTTCTCTTACACTCTCTCTTTCCCTTCCATCTACCCATGTACTCTCTCTCCCTTCCTTCCTCTGCTACCCAACTTTGTATTTCACCATTTCTGCCGGCGGCCTTTCACTCCCTCCCTCCTTCCCATCCTTCTCACTTAGTGCACTCACTGCTTCTTCTTCATTGCTCCTGTAACCCTACCCCTTCCTTTACGCTCCATCCCTTTTCTCCTTTACTCCTCTAACCCCATTAATCCCTCCCTTCTCTTTCTGTTATCTTAAGTCTACTCCTTTCCTTAATCTTCACCCGTCACCTTTCTCATGCTTTTCCTCTCTCTATGCTAGGGGTCCAAGGACTCCCAACAGCTCTTCACTGTTCCTCTTCCACTTTTCTTGCCATTGAGATTTGATGACTTCTCCTCCTTTCTTCTTGCTGGAGGGAGTTAGGGACTCCTGCCAGCTCTTCAATGCTTCTGCTTTGCCTAAATTTACACATTTGTTTGTTTGCACATGCGCAAATGAACAGATACATACGGACAGACAGACATATGAAGGCTCCATAACAGATGCAAGTGCTTAAGTGAAACCCGTCTATAGAGGGCTGGGTTGGGGGAAGTAAATATGCTCAGATTTCTTCCTACTGGTTGGTCTAATTGTCTGTTCTCGTCTTAGGCTCAGCTCTCATGAAAGAAGTGATCAGCATCAGTTCACTGGCGCCAAGGCTCTGATGAGAGAAGGGGCTGAAGGGTGTGTGAGTGAGAGCGTTCAAATGAGTGAGACACGTTCATAATGAGTGAGACATGGCATTCTGTGCATGCAGTCTCATGCATGGGCGCATTCTTGCTCTTCAGACACACACCGATATGCATATGTACACTTACACACTCTGTCGCTTATAGATACCTATCAACCTTCCCCCACCCCCAAAATTCTGCTTTTAAATATTAAACTTTGTTTTCTAAATAAGTACATAATGAGGGAGATGTCAAAAAGCCACCTACAAGTCTAAATGGACTATTTGTATATTATCCATTATGTCTGCACGTAAAAGTATATTTTTGAGTCTGTCTGGCTGTCAGGACTCATTGTTTTGCTTTGTTTTGATGTAGTTGCCACCTAACACCCCCATCAGAAGCTGCTACCCTAGGCAACCGCCTAGTTTGCCTTGTGATTGGGCAGTCCCTGATGTTAGCCCATCTGTCTGTGAGCTAAAACTGTATCAAAGGTATGTCATATAGCAGAGGCAAAGGACAAACCAGGTCAAGACGTCTTCATCTGCTTTGCCCTCCTCCTAGCGTTTTATTCCTTTGGACCAGCGGATTGGTTCCTCCACTTGGTCACACAGCAAAACAAGAACCCTCAACATTTGACTAGAGCTATTATAGAATAGCTGAAGAAAGAGTTTGTGCTAAGGATTGACCAAGTTGGTCCTGACCTAAACCCCACAGGCAAGAATGAACAGATGGATGATGAAATGCTAAAAGAAATCATGGAAGCTAACAAAAGTTATAACACAGTAATAATGGGTGATTTCAATTACCTTGGTATCGACTGGGTCAGTGTCACAGCAGGACATGCTAGGGAGATAAAGTTTCTAGATGAAATAAATGACTGCTTCTTGGAACAGTTGGTTCATGAACTGACTAGAGGAGAAGCAATTTTGGATCTAGTCCTTAGTGGAACACAGGATCTCGTGAGGGTTTTGGGGCCACCTGGTAATAGTGATCATAGCATCTCATTTAATAAATGGAAGAAAGACGGCAAGGAAATCCACAGTACTATCTTTTAACTTTGAAAAGGGAGACTATGATAAAATGAGGAAAATAGTTAAGAAACAACTAAAAGCAGCAGCTACAAAGATTAAAGATTTACATCAAGCATGGGTGTTGTTTAAAAGTACTATATTGGAAGCCCAGATTAGATGTATTCCATGCTTTAAGAAAAGTGGATGGAAGGCTAAAAAACTGCCAGCATGGTTTAAAGGTGAAGTCGGAGAGGCTGTTGTTGTCAAGAAAGCATCTTTCAGGAAATGGAAAAAGGAGCCTAATGATAAATACAGGAAACAGCATAAGCATTGGCAAGTTACATGCAAGACATTGATAAGGCAGGTAAAAGGAGAATTTGAAAAGAAGATTGCCATGGAAGCAAAAACGCATAATAAAACCTTTTTCAAGTACATACATAGCAAAAGGCCTGTGAGAGAGTCAGTTGGATCATTGGAAGATAGAGGGATAAAAGGGGCATTAATGGAGAACAAGGCCACAGTAGAGAGACTGAATGAATTCTTTGCTTCAAATTTTATTGAAGAAAATGTAGGGAAGTTACCCCTGCCTGAAAGAGTATATAAAGGTGACAGACCACACTCAACAAACTAATCTGGATGTTATAATGAGCCTTTCCTCTTATCTCTTCTATTCCTTTAACTATCACTGTATCTCTTATTCTGTCCTATCTTATAAATGGGGTTCTTTTCATATTTTCTGTAAAATTTATGTAATATTGTAAACTGCTCTGATGCTTCGGCCTGAGCGGTATATCAAATGTAATTAAACATTAAATTAAACATTAAAGATACCACCAACCAAACATAAATACAATCAACAAACATGTCACAGAGCATTTGAATTCAAGGCTCCCGTCCTATGGAACTCCCGCCCAAATGCACTACGAAATATCACCAATCTCCCAGCATTCCGTAAACACCTGAAAACCCACTTGTTCACTGAATATTTTGCCCCCTCACCTAACTACCTTCAAATTCAAAACCAATCACAACAGAACCTCTAATGTAAATAGTTGTTTAAGTATAAAGTTCTTTGTAAAAAAATGTTAAATATGTTAACAGTTAAATTTACCATGTTATTTGCATAATATTTGCTCTTTGTAAAATGTTCTGTTTTCTAGAAACTGCTTTGACCTGATGAAAAGCAGTCTATAAAGCTAGCTAAATAAATAAAGGTGATGTAGTGAAAGAAATGAAAGAAATATTATAAACCGGGAGGATGTATTGCAACTGTTTGATAAACTGAAGAGTAGCAAATTACCTGAACCAGATGGTACTCATCCAATGGTATTAAAACAACTGAAATATGAGATTGCAGACCTACTATTAATAATCTGTGAACTATCATTAAAATTATCTGTAGTACCTGAGGCTTGGAGATTGGCCAACGTAACTCCAATTTTTGAAGAGGGCTCCAGGGTTGATCCAGGAGACTACCGATTTGTGAGCTTGATGTCTTTACTGGGCAAAATGGTAGAAACCATTATAAAGAATAACATAACTGAACATGTAGATAGCCATGGTTTAATGGGAGAAATCTGACATGGATTTAGCCAAGGAAAATCTTGTCTTACTAATCTACTATAGTTTTTTGAAGGTGAGAATAAACAGGTAGACAAAGGTGAGCCGGCTGATATAATCTGTCTGGATTTTCAGAAAGCCTTTGACAAGCTCCCTCATGAGAGACTATAGACAAAATGAAAAAGTCATGGAATTGAAGGCAGTTTAGTATTGTGGATCAGGAACTGGTTAAAAGATAGAATCCGACTCAGTCCTGCTAAACCAATTAAAAGTGCAAGGATATTCCATCTTCACCTGCAATAGGAAACGTACAAGAGGTGGAGGTGTTCTTATACTAGCTAAATCTAATATTGGGTTATCCCCTACCTTATGTGAAAACCGTGATGACACAAATATACTCAAAATTGAAAACAAGGACATAGCAATCTGCTTGATATACAGACCTCCTACTGCTACTAACCAAAATATTGACTCCATACTTGAATCAGCTTGCAATTCTACTTTAAGAAAACCACTTATATTGCTAGGCGATTTCAACCTACCATCTCTATCTAACAATCTTGAAACATCTTTCTTAGAAGCGATGGAAGAGATGGGATTCAAGCAAGCAGTTAACCAACCAACTCATACTAGAGGAAACACTCTCGACCTAATATTCATCCCTACATATTATTATATGTCACCTCATTATGTCTCACCTTCCACAGCTCAAGTCCCCTGGTCGGATCATTATTTTATTAGGTTTTCTTTTCTCCTTCATCAACACTCTAAACCTTCCCCTGTCAATCTACAACAAGTTCATAGATTTCGACCATTCAACAGAGAAGAGTTTCTTGAATCAGTTCTTCCCAGATTAGATCCTTCTATCAATAACATTGATGACGCGATATCAAACTGGAATTCCATTATTCGATCAGCATCAGAATCAGACCCACCAAAGTTTCGACACAAAACGAGAAAAAATGAAAAATGGTATACCAGTGAACTTGCAACCCTTAAGAAAAGCCTTAGAAAAGCAGAATCTACATGGAGAAGGAAACAAACTCACGAACTCAGAATAAAATACTTCTCACTACTCAAGAATTACAAGGATGCGATTAATAACGCTAAAAGACAATATCACTCTAAAACGTTATCTAAATCTATCAACCGTCCTAGAGAACTATTTGAGATTGTCAAATCTTTAACCAAATCCCCATCAAACAATTCTCACAAAATTTGTATTAACCCACAAATAATTGCTGACCACTTTGCAAATAAACTTAAACTTAACAGCCATTTCACCCCACCTAATCTACCTATCTCAGATAATAACTTACAGGAATGGAAAGCCTTTTATCCTATTAGCAACAAGATGCTCCTTCAAACAATCTCCAACCTAAATACCACTACTCCTCTTCTTGATCCTTGCCCAGTGGCATGGATAAAATCAACAAAATCAGAACTTGCCACAGACCTACTGAACATAGTAAATCAATCTCTTCAACAAGGACGTATACCAGATGCCCTCAAGAAGTCAGCTATCCGTCCGTTGTTAAAAAACAAAACTCTAGACAGCAATGACCCTACATCTTATCGTCCCATTGCAAGTATTCCATTCCTCGCCAAAATTATTGAAAAGATTGTCCAAACACAACTACAAGATTATATAGACTCCACGGTCCCATTAGATGATCATCAATATGGATTTCGACCACACCATGGTGTAGAAACGCTCCTGACGGCACTATTTGACACAATCATAAGAGGTATTGATAACACCAAGCAAGCCTTCATTCTCATATTCATTGATATCTCCTCGGCATTTGATACTGTAAACCATACCACACTCATTTCAAGACTTTCTCAACTAGGCATCAAAGATAAAACTCTTGAATGGTTCATATCTTATTTTACTAACCGGACACAATATGTTCAAATTGACCAAAATGCATCATCCCCTTTTCCGCAAGAGCAGGGCATCCCTCAAGGTTCTGCCCTATCAGCCCTATTGTTCAATCTCTATCTTCAACCTATCTGTTCCATATTTAAACGTTTCAAAATCAATTATCACATCTACGCAGATGACATTATGTTGTACTCACCATTTGATGTGTCTAACCCAGATTACTCCAACATTTGTCATTGCCTCGTTGAAGCTGAGCTGTGGCTGAAATCTATTAACATGTCTATTAATTTTAAAAAAACCGAAGCTTTATTTATAACAAGAAACACAAGCTTCACCCCTCCAATGGAAATCAACATTGGCAATAATTCTCTCCCTGTTAAAGATGAGATCAAATACTTGGGAGTCACTCTTGATAAGACCCTCAACCTCTCCAAACATATAAAACTAACTGTAAAAGCAATCTATTTCAAACTAAGGACAATCCAACAACTTAGACCATTACTAGACAACACTGATTTCAGAACCATAGTACAAACACTCATTACACCACATTTAGACTACTGTAATGGTATTCTTCAAGGGACCTCAAAGAAAAATATCCACTCACTTCAATTGGCCCAAAATGTCACCGCAAGGATTATTTCCAAAGCAAAATTAACAGATCATATATCTCCGATTCTTTATTCTCTCCATTGGCTTCCAGTATCATGCAGAATCACCTACAAATCCTTAATCAATACTTTTAAGATTTTTAACAATATAGCTCCTTCCTTCTTATCCACTCTTATCAACATCCCGCTTGAAAACAGATCAAGAAGAAGAATTAACCTTCACATGCTACAAGTACCTGATTCTATCCGAAAAACAAGTCAAAAAACAAGCAACACAGCGTTCTCATACTTTGCTCCTATGTTATGGAACAACTTACCAGCTGAAATCAGAGAAATTAAGGATCTTCAATTATTTAGAAAAAATCTAAAAACCCACCTATTCACCCTATACTATAATAACCTCCACAAGGAAGATAACCCTAACTCAGAGAAAACTTCTGATCAACAGTCACTCACTGACCCTACCTAGACAGGCATAAAACCCTCACTCATTCACATTGTTCACCTAATTAAATTTTCTCTTTGAAAGCAAAATGTGAATAAGTGTAACTAATGTAATATATTCCATTGCCGATGATTTACTATTGATAGCCAGTTATTTCACTGTATTATTGAGTTGCAATTTAATAGTTAAATGTT
Organism: Ichthyophis bannanicus; assembly: GCA_033557465.1. NCBI lineage: Eukaryota > Metazoa > Chordata > Amphibia > Gymnophiona > Ichthyophiidae > Ichthyophis > Ichthyophis bannanicus. Next base: position 39,461,176 of record CM066051.1, on the reverse strand, counting down.
TACTTTTATAATTTTGTTCTATGTAAAAACTCTTGTTCTCCATTTACTGTTCTTTGTACTAAAACACGTTCTATGTAAAATAGTTCAAAACCTGTTTTATGTAAAATAGTTTCTAAACCCGTTCTATGTAAAATAATAGCATGCTATTATTAAACTTTGTTTACTTGTAAACCGCCACTGATCGCTGGAAGTGGCGGTATAGAAGAGATGTATAAATAAATAAATATAAATAAAAGCAGAGAGTAGGGCTAACAAGTGAGGTGATCAAATTTGCAGATGACACAAAATTATTTAAAGTTGTTAAAACACAAGAGGATTGTGAAAACTTGCAAGAGGACTTTAAAAAACTGGAAGAATGGCAGATGAAATTTAATGTGGACAAGCGCAAAGTTATGCACCTAGGAAAGAACAACCCAAACTATGCTTACATGATGCGAGGTACCACCTTAGAAACCAGCACCCAGGAAAAAAGATTTAGACATCATCATGGATAATACGTTGAAACCCTCCACACAATGTGCAGTGGTGGCCAAGAAAGAATGCTAGGAATCATAAGGAAAGAAAAGAAGAATAAAATAAAAGATATTATAATGCCTCTGTATCATTCTATGGTGCGACCGTAGCTTGAATATTGTGTGCAATTCTGGTCGCCGTATCTTGAAAAGGATATAGCTGAATTAGAAGAGGTACAGAGAAGAACGGCAAAAATGGTAAAGGGAATGGAAGGATACCCCAGGAGGAGAGGCTTAAAAGGTTGGGACTCTTCAATTTGGAAAAGAGACGGCTAAAGAGGGATATGATAGAGATCTATAAATTACTGAATGGAATGGAACGGGTAAATGTAGGTTGATTGTTTACACCATCAAAAAGTAGAAAGACTAGAGGACACACAATGAAGCTACAATGCAATCCATATAAGACTCATAAGAGAAAATATTTTTTTACTGAACGTGTAATCAAACTCTAAAATCCGTTACCGGAGGATATAGTAAAAGCTGTTAGTGTAGCTGGGGTTAAAAAAGGTTTGGAAAAGTTCCTGGAAGAAAGGACCATAAAGCATTATTAAAGAGGACCTGGGAAATCCATTGCTTACCCCGGGACAAGCATTGTGGAACCTTCCAGGTAATTGTGACCTGGATTGACCACTGTTGGAAACAGGGCGCTGGGCTTGATGGACCCTTGGTCTGATCCAGTAAGGCATTTCTTATGTTTTTGTAGAGGTGTTGTGACAAGACCTGCAGCAACCTAGCTTATGCAAGGAAGCCCGCTAATGTTTTGGAATTGAAATAGTGTGGTAGAAAGAACCCAAATTCCTCAGTAGCAATGTTAAAAGACTGATAACAGCTGCTGCAAATTAAAGTTACTGCAGCTAAGGAGATATCACCAGCTATTGAATGAAGAGTTCACAAACATTTCCACAAAAGAATGCACATTGTTAAATCCTTTACTGGAGTAATTCATCAAAATATCTTATTTTTCTGGATCCTTCTCAGTTAGAGTTGTTTTTGAATAGTAAAGAGGGACAAGGTAATGTATGGTGGTGGGAGGTGGGAATATTTTTTATTTAACATTTCTTATATACTGCCTTTCATGATATCAAGGTGGTTTACATTGAACAAACTGAAATTACATTGAACAGGGCATTATAACTTGGAGATAACTATTTTACAGGGAACATTGGCTATGGAGGGTTAAGTGGCTTGCCCAAGACCACAAGGAGCACCTGTGGGACTAGAAACCCCAGTCCTTCCAGCCCAAGGTTGCTGTCCTCTAGTGGGATTTGAACCACTGACCTTCTGGCCTGAAGTACCTTGCCCCAACCACTCCTCCACTCCCTGTCATGTAGCTAGAGTTTTGTTATTCTTATGTTTTCTTAAAATTTCTTTTCTTTTTGTATCTCATCATTATTATGGGCTAAGTCGGAGTGTCCTTTGTTAATGACTTCGTATCCTATATTTTTATGGAATGTGGATACATTTAATTTGTTTTGTTATGTATGCAATGGCACTTCTTTGCTTAATTCTTGCTTTGTGTAAGTTGATGAAATCCAATAAAAAAAATTTTGTTTATGTCTGAGTTCTTTATTCAAAGAGAATATTTTTCTTTTTTATCATAGTTTTGTAGCAGCAAAGCGCAGACAAACCAATGATACCAGGAGTCTGTTCAGAAGGTCCAAATCATTTATTTGTGCACAAGTCTCAAGCAAGTCAATTTCAAAATGGCTGAGCAAAGTTTTCAAGCATTACAACAACTTTTATAGACTTCTGTTTCATTCTAGGTATAGAAAAACATTTCATTGGTCCCGGTAACCTCCCGTACCTCCCGTACCCCTTCCATTGGTCCCGGTACTGATAAGTTTATCCAATTATGTCCCTTCTGTGGGCATGACACCTGCCTGCCCCCCTTCTAGTCCCAATTACAATGGTCAGTTCATCAACTTGTTACTTTCACACTCTCAAGGTTATAGAACCAATTTGTGCCTGCAGAAGAGCAAGGTTCTGTAACTCATCTGTCAGCACTCCTCATTATTTCTTTGCAGATGTACTTTTTCTTATCAGTAACTTTTAAACATGTCTTTTCTGTATTTTTCCATTTCTCAGTTCTACAGTTCTGCTTACCTAAGCTAATTCAATACTTCTACTGAGTTCTATCTTACAATAGCAGCATATTGGGGGATGTGCAATCCTATATGCCTCTCCACAGGCCTCATTTACAGGTCAAGCTAGCCATGCTGGCCTGCCTATGTCAGACACCGTGGGTCACAGGCCTGCACCTGCCACATTCCCCCCTTTGATTAATCTCACCCTATTACTCAGTAAGGTATGAGAATTAAATCACTTTTTAGAAGAATCACATCATGATTGAAGGATTTCTACTAGGACTAGCTTTGTATAAAGCCATTATTTTAGTTGCGGTCTTCCGCTCTACTGTACTATCGATAGCATTATGAATGGAACGCATACAACATGGGATTAAACATGGTAATAAGAAGATAACAGCAACAAGGATTAGTACTAAAACAATGAAAGTTTTAAATCCTCCCAGCCAAGAGAAAAGGTTAGCAAACCAGTTAGGAAATTTCAATGCGTGCCAAGTCTGTACTGGCACATAAGCATGTCTTTGCATATCTTTAGCAATTTCTTCAACTACTTGACCTTTATCATCTATCTTCAAGCAGCAATTAGTTAAATTCAGCTTACCACATACTCCTCCTTCAGCAGCTAACAAATAATCAAGTGCTAAGCGGTTCTGGTATATAGCAGTGCGCATCTGAGTACTTTGTCTAGCTAAGAGCGTAAGAGCATGACTAGTTTCATTAGTTATTATTTCAACTACTGCTTGTAAGCGAATAATACGATTGATCATAGAAATTGGGGTACGATAACCATACATACCATCATCATTCCAAGTGGCAGGTCCATAATACTCAATAATTCTTTCTGGTGGCCAATCATCACCTTGCCACTTTTCCCACTTGCCTATCTGTAAGGCTTCTCTTTTCTGTCTCATTGCTCTTTTGTGTCTGTGGGTAGTGTATACAGGGTATCCTAATTGTTCTCCATGTTCAGTGTTTAACAGGAAGAAAGAAGGTCTGATGGTTCCTAAGACACATGCTCCTCCCCATTGTGGTGGGAGTTGCGCATATGCTCGGTTTCCACAGATCCAATATAGGCCAGGCGGGGCTTGCCAGGCTTGGACTTTGGCAAGGTTAGTCCATAGACCTGCAAGTTCAGGAAATCTAGCTAATGGGTTAGGAGGTTCAGGATGTCTGATTCCTGACCACCAAGCTGTCTTTTTGGTCGTGGCATTATAGTACTTCTGGCTAAGACAGACCAGCTGTCCTACCTTTTGGGTGAACTGGGGTCCAGTTCTGGCATAGCAAAGACGTCCAACGATTGAGTGCGCTAACACCCATTCACTGGTAGTCTTGTGTAATTCAGTCTGGTTGTAAGTCATAGAATAATTTAATTCTTGGGCTTCCCATGGCCATTGATCTCCCATTTGGGTTCCACCACAGAAATAACAATCTGAGATCTTCAAACTAGATACTACTGCTCCGGCTAATTCTAGAAATAAATTCTGTGAAGGGTGAGGGATCTCAAACTTATTTACATGCATAGCTTCATAAAAGGTATTATGAATATGATATTTAGATGACTTGTGGGCTTGAGTATTCAATCTGATATACACAATGGTCCCTGGATCTATTGCTCCTCCAGCAATACGTAAACCAAACTTGTATCCTTGTTTCCATGCATGGGGATTATGTACACGCAAGTGTAAGGGGTTGCAAGCATCTTTCTGACATTTATCATTTGTGGTTGGCTTGGTTAGAGTAGCCATCCGTTTATCTATTTTCTCATCAGTTATACCAGTGTTCCAGGTAGCATAAAAAACACATCCCCAATACGGGCAATAGTAGTCTGCCGCTGTAGCAGTACTATAGCCTGATCCTGTTTTGCCTGTACACTTCCACCAATTTGTGGCACCCTCTGGACACATATACTTATGGTCATTTCGATACGCTTTCTCCCATGTACCACAGGTGGACTGACTATCTCTATTAATGGCATTACATGCATCAAAATTCAAAACAGCAGGTTTAGTAATGTCCTTAAGTGGTGGTGTAGCAGCTAATATAGGTCCATCTGCATCCTTCCATCTTATTTCCAACGTGTAATAGGATGGATTCTGATGCGGATTATAGCATGCTTTGATTTTGCCATGAGTGCAAACATTTAATTCAGTGGTGTTATAGATACACCGAGTTATTGTTCCCTTGCAGGTATAGTAAGAATGGTAAAGCAAAGTCTGAGTTACTTTCAGTCCAGTTCTAGTAGAAGTAATGCAAGCAGTGCATGGAGGTAAAGCATAAGTCAGTTCAAAACCTCCAAAGAAGGCAACCAAGGCAAAGCACAAACAAAGATACATGTTGATGTTGATTGGAGTTCTTCTGAATCCTCAGCTTGCTGATCTTGATCACGACGGTCTTTTATTCTTCGCCCCGTTTGCTAATGAAGCAATTTAACGGGTGCTGAGTGTTGATTGAAGATTCTCAAGATGTCCAGTACACATTAACCAACTTAGCAATTCAGCTGGCTTGTGAAGTCTGACTTAGTCAATGTAGTCTCAAAGTAGTGTGTCAAATCACACACAAGTTAGGTTCGTTGAAACAAAACTGTTGCTGCATGGAAAACAGCAATCCTCTTCGAAAGACTTGGCTACTGCAAAGCACTTGTGACGAAGTGTCTAAGCTGCTGGTTGCCGTCTCAAAGTAACTCGCAAGGGTACATCAGGATGCTGTTCTGCTGTCCACTGCTCTGGTTCAGGATCGGCGGCGGGCTTGACTCTGCTGTGGTGGATCCAGGCGTCGATCTCGGCTACCTTTACTGCAGTTGGGGTAGACAGGATGACGGTGTACGGTCCCTTCCAATGGGGTTCCAACGGTATCTTCTTCCAATCTTTGATCCACACCGAAGTACCAGGCTGGTAGGGATGCAAGGGTTCCGTCAAGTTGATAGGCAACTGGTCTTGGATCCACGTATGGAGAGTCTGCAGAACAAAACTAAGAGCTAGGAGTTCTTGTCTGGTTACTTCTGAACCAATCTGGGCTAAACTTCCTTTGACTCCCTGCACTATTGGTGGGGGTTTACCATACAAAACTTCAAAAGGGGAAAATCCTGTTGACTTTACAGGAGCTGAGCGTATTCTGAGTAGAGCTATGGGGAGCACTTGGGGCCATTTCAAGTGTGTCTCCTGACAAAGCTTGGACATTTGGGCTTTCAAGGTACGATTCATTCGCTCAACTTTCCCTGAACTCTGGGGTCTGTATGCAGTGTGGAGTTTCCACTGTATCTGCAAGGCTTTTGCTAACTGCTGAGTAACTTGGGAGACAAATGAGGGTCCATTGTCTGACCCTATTACTGCTGGGATTCCAAATCTGGGGACAATCTCTCTCATTAAGACTTTGGTAACTTCTCGGGCTTTTTCAGTTCTGGTTGGGAATGCTTCTACCCACCCAGAGAAAGTACAAACTAATACTAGTAGATAATGGTATCCATTGGCTTTTGGCATTTCGGTAAAATCAACTTGGAGGTTGTGCATGGGGGTGACACCTCCTGACTGAACTCGGGGTGCTGTAATAAGGCCTTGCTTGGCATTATTTTTGGCACAAGTTACACATTGACGTGCTACTGAGGCTGATATGGTTGTCATCAGAGGGATGTAGAAATGTGGTCTGAGTGCTTTTTCCATAGCACTCTTCCCATAGTGGGTGGCTTCGTGGAAAGCTTTGACAAAAGATGGTCCTAATAGTTCAGGAATTACTATTCGTCCTGGAGGTTGACTGCCCTCCTCTGGTGGCAGCTCAATCCATCCATCTCTCAGTACTCCATTTTCTCTGTCACAATAGTAATCCAATTCTTTGGTGGTATATCGTGGGGTCCATAGATTCAAAGGTACTGGAAACAATGCTGCTTGCATTGGCATAGCTTGTGGGGCAATTTGTCCTGTCATAGCTGCTTGTCGGGCTGAGGCATCTGCAAATCTATTTCCTCGGGCAACTTCTCCTTTTCCTGCTTGATGTCCTCTACAATGCATGACAGCTACATGTGTTGGGGCCCAGACTGCATCAAGTAACATCAATATCTCGGGACCATACTTGACTGATTTTCCTCCGGATGTGATGAGTCCTCTTTCTTTATAGAGAGCTCCATGGGCATGCAAGGTGGTGAAGGCATATTTGGAATCTGTATACACATTTAGCACAAGTTTTTCTCCTAACAACAATGCTCTGGTGAGTGCTATCAATTCGGCTTTCTGGGCTGATGTGCCTGAGGCTAGAGCTGATGATTCAACTACTTCGTGTTGAGTGACGACTGCATATCCGGCACAGCGTCGTCCATCAAGGATGAGACTGCTCCCATCAACGTAATAGATCTGGTCAGGATTGTCTATGGGCACATCTGTCAAGTCAGGTCGACTGGAGAACACAGTTTCCATGACTTCGATACAGTCATGTTCTGGGAGTTCTTCACTGATGGGTATCAAGGTGGCTGGATTCAGGGCATGGCTCACTTCGAGTTGTATCTGTGGGTTTTCACATAACATGCTCTGGTACTTCAACATTCGGGAATTGGTGAGCCAATAATTTGCTTTTTGTTCCATAAGGGCAAGGACTGCATGTGGCACAGTGACTCGTATGTTCTGTCCTAGTGTGAGCTTGTCTGCTTCGCTCACTAGTAGCGCTGTAGCTGCAACTGCTCTCAAGCAAGGTGGCCATCCTTTGGCCACAGGGTCCAGTTGTTTCGATAGGTATGCTACAGGTCGCTCCCAATTTCCCAATTTCTGAGTCAACATGCCTAGGGCATTTCCCTGGGCTTCATGTACAAACAAGTGGAAAGGTTTGTGGACATCTGGTAGTCCAAGTGCTGGTGATGACATCAATTCTTCTTTTAACTTCTGGAAGGCTGTATCCTGCTCAAGTCCCCACTCCAGTGGTGACTTTTCTTCTCCTTTTGTGGCTTCATACAGTGGCTTGGCAATTTGGGCAAAGTTGGGTATCCAGATTCGGCAATATCCTGCTGCTCCCAGAAAGGCTCTGACTTGCTTTCTGGTTGTTGGAGTTGGAATTCTACATACTGCTTCTTTTCTTTCTCTGCCTAGTCTTCTGCTTCCTTGGGTAATACGAAAACCCAAGTATTTCACTTCTTTTTGGCATAGCTGTGCTTTGGCTCTGGAAACTTTGTATCCAGCTTCATCTAGTATAACTGCAAGAGATCTTTGGTGGCTAGTATACATTCACTTTCTGATACGGCAGCTATCAACAGATCATCCACGTATTGAAGAAGCACTCTCTTCCCCGGGGCTACTGGATAGCTTGAAAGGTCTTGATTCAATGCAGCACTAAAGATGGTAGGTGAATTCTTGAATCCTTGGGGTAATCTTGTCCAGGTAAGTTGGCCCCCTCTTCCAGAGATGGGGTCCTGCCATTCGAATGCAAACAATATTTGGCTTACAGGGGCTAATCTTATGCAAAAGAATGCATCTTTCAAATCCAGTACAGTGAAATGGGTAGCTTCAGCAGGTATCAGTCCTAAAAGAGTGTAAGGATTAGGTACAACTGGATGTATGGTTTCAGCTGCATCATTTACTCTTCTCAAATCTTGCACTGGGCGATAATCATCTGTCCCAGGTTTCTTTACTGGCAAAAGTGGGGTGTTCCATGGGGATTGACATACTTTTAGTAGGCCATACTTGAGCAATCTTTGTAGGTGGCGATGAATGCCTTCAATCGCAGCTCTTGGGAGAGGGTACTGTTTGACGTGCACTGGTGTAGCACTAGGCTTGAGGGTTACAATCACTGGAGCTATATGCTTGGCTAGGCCTGGGGGACTGCCTTCTGCCCATACTCCAGGTGGTGCATCGATGTTCTTTAAAGTTTGTTCAAAATAGGTATCTTGGATGGAGTCATCAACGTAATACCTCCATTCTTCTTCTCGGGGAACTGTCAGCAGCATTACTCCTGCTGGCTTGACTTGGGAATTTACTGTCATTTGCATTTCTCCTTGCTCAGAGAAAGATATTTGTGCTTGAAGCTTGGCTAGCATATCTCGTCCCAGTAGTGGTACTGGACATTCGGGCATGTAAAGGAATTGATGAGTTACTTGCTGTCCTCCTAGACTGCATATTCGGTTTTGAAGAAAAGACTTTGTGGCTTTGGCACCAGTTGCTCCTATAATGGTGACTGCTTTTGTAGTGAATGGGGCTATCTTTTTGTCTATTACTGAATGCTGTGCTCCAGTATCAACCATAAAGTTCATAATTTGGTCTCCTATTTGTATTCCGACCATAGGCTCCTGGAGACCTAAAGCAAACTTGGAGCCCGGTCTGTCCTAATCCACGTCATCCTCATCATGGGCTGGTGTGGCCAATGCTTGAATGGCTCCTCCTCTCTCTCTCTGGTATTGTTCTCGATTTGCTCCTCCCCAGCCTCGGGGACGGCCTCGTCTTTCTTCTCGCCACTGATGATCGTTGTCGTCATCTTGCTGGGCGTCTTCGAGTTGCGGGCACGTATCTCTCCAATGTCCTTCCTCTCTGCAATAGGCGCATTGGTTCACGCCTAGTCTCTGGGTCCGGCCTCCGCCTTGACCCCGCCCTCTTCCTCTGCTCCTTCGACTAGGGACACCTCCCCTTTTCTTTTCAACTATGGCCGCAGCCAAAAAATCTGCTTTCTTCTTCATCTTTCTATCACATTCTCTCTGTCTTTCAGTATCACGATTCACATACACTTTATGAGCGACTTCCAATAACTGTGTTGCATTCATGCCCGCAAACCCTTCTAATTTCTGTAATTTACGTCTAATGTCTGGTTGAGACTGGTTTACAAAAGCAGAATTCACCATACATAAACTTCCTGGTGCCTCGGGATCATAGGGAGTATACATTCTGTATGCTTCAGTTAATCTTTCATAAAAATCTGCTGGGCTCTCATCTATCCCTTGGATAACTCCTGCAACTTTGGAAAGGTTCATAGCTTTTTGGCCCCCCCTTCTCAGGCCTTGTAAGAAGCCTTGGCGAAAACGGGCTAGGGCTGTGGATCCTTCATCTGTATTTGGATCCCATTGGGGGTCTTCATTCGGGAATTCTCTCTGAGCTGCTTCCCGACGGTCTATTATATTCTGCCCCTGTGCCGGAGCTACAGGGTTCTCTGCCATCCATTCAATAGCTGCTTTTCTAATTCTTGCTCGCTCTTCTGTCGTGAATAGGGTGGTCAGGAGCTGACGGCAATCTGGCCAAGTGGGTTGGTGAGTTTCCATAATACTAGTTACTAATTCTGTCAGCTCCTGGGGCTTACTAGTATAGGAGGCATAATGCGACCTCCAATTTAACAAATCAGTTGTAGAAAAAGGGATATATACATAAGTTAGGGGTCCCGCTACCACTTCATCATTATCATTCTTTACGGGCACTCCCGGGACTTGCCGTAAGGGAAACAGTTTGGCTGTCACAGGCGTCTTTTGGGATCTAAGGGTTATTGTCGTTGCCTTTGCAGGAGTCACTTTCTTTTTCTCAACAGGTTTTGCTTTGGGTTTCTCTTTCACTGGCATGCTAGTGCTAGCGCTGGCTTTCTCAATTATTTGTACACTGTCCTCCTCTTCTGGGGAATTCTCTCTTTCTCCTTCTTCTATCTCCACTTCTGACTCGCCTTTTATGTCCTCCTCTTCTCTTTCCACTAATTCTTCCTCTTTCTCTCCTCCGGGAGGGGGATCAGGGGTTGGGTCCCGCCTCGGCTCTGGCCGTCTCTGGGGTTCTGGGGCAGGACGCCGGGCTACTCTTACGGGACCTGGGGTTCGGGGCTGCCTGAGGACTATTTCTGGGGAATCAGGATCTACCAAGATGGGCTTCTTCTTGGCTTTCTTATCCTGCTCTTTCATTCTAGGCTGTTCCGTTTTCTGTCTAGAATCTGTTCTCGCTAACATTATTCTGCACTGTTCCTCATAACAGCGCTGCGCCCAGGGGGGCGGATCTTCACAAATACTTAACCAGGAATCTATATAGGGGTACTGATCGGGGTGCGCTACCCGCACTCTACGGTGTATTGACTGAATAATCTCTACATTGAACGTTCCCTCTCGGGGCCAGATGGGGTCTAGATCGGGCCACTCCCTAGTACACAAAATCTGCAAACGGGCTGCTGTCATTTTAATACCATAATCTCCTGAATATCCCTCTTTAAAATGTGCGATCATACATTCTAATGGAGTGTTTCTAGTAGACCCCGCCCCTCCCATTTCGATGTGTGCGCGCAACAACAGACAGAAGGGAAAAGGAGGGCGGACCGTGGGTAAGGGGTCCTCACGGCCCTGGAAACGTATAGGGAATACAAATAACAAGACAAGACGACAATCGCTTCCCCCTTTTTCGCGACCTGAACGCGGTCGCCCGGTCAGGAAATGCGCTACTCAGGGGTCCGCCTTCACTTGGTCCGTGCTGCCAGACCTCTCATTCACACTTCGTTCACACAATCATGCTAGCAACGTATCCCAGAATGCATTCGTTTCTATCTATTCTGACTAGTCTTTTTCCCAATTACAAAAAGGATGGGGGTTTCACCCGGCGAATTCCCATGCGGGGTTACTCGGCCCTTCCTTGAGAGTTGATCATGCTCTTTTACCAATTCCCAATATCTCGAGATTACAAATTCCAAAGTTCCAAGTTCCAATGGCAGTACTGCGCTTTCTATTTCTGTCTAGACCCCAAATCAAAACTATACTCACCGGATCCGGTCCTCAAACTTCCCAAGCAGGCGCATGAGTTGGACCTCGGACTCCCCTCACTCGGGTTCGAGGCGTTGACTCCAGCCGGGCTCGTCACCCGCCGAGGTCCGACCAGCTCCCTCCGATACAAGGGACCGGTGGCGCCAGGGAGCAGCCCTCGTCGGAAGGGCGCGATCCCGGCAGGACCAAGCCTATAGAGGCGGAAAGTCGTGGTATATTGCCCTATATACACTTTGATTCCACAACTTCCCGGCCAATGCACCAAGGAATATGTAGCAGCAAAGCGCAGACAAACCAATGATACCAGGAGTCTGTTCAGAAGGTCCAAATCATTTATTTGTGCACAAGTCTCAAGCAAGTCAATTTCAAAATGGCTGAGCAAAGTTTTCAAGCATTACAACAACTTTTATAGACTTCTGTTTCATTCTAGGTATAGAAAAACATTTCATTGGTCCCGGTAACCTCCCGTACCTCCCGTACCCCTTCCATTGGTCCCGGTACTGATAAGTTTATCCAATTATGTCCCTTCTGTGGGCATGACACCTGCCTGCCCCCCTTCTAGTCCCAATTACAATGGTCAGTTCATCAACTTGTTACTTTCACACTCTCAAGGTTATAGAACCAATTTGTGCCTGCAGAAGAGCAAGGTTCTGTAACTCATCTGTCAGCACTCCTCATTATTTCTTTGCAGATGTACTTTTTCTTATCAGTAACTTTTAAACATGTCTTTTCTGTATTTTTCCATTTCTCAGTTCTACAGTTCTGCTTACCTAAGCTAATTCAATACTTCTACTGAGTTCTATCTTACAATAGCAGCATATTGGGGGATGTGCAATCCTATATGCCTCTCCACAGGCCTCATTTACAGGTCAAGCTAGCCATGCTGGCCTGCCTATGTCAGACACCGTGGGTCACAGGCCTGCACCTGCCACAGTTTCGATTAGAATCTGGTATTGCTCCAAGTAGAAATTGTGCTAAGATACACCAAAAACGTTTTTATCAGCAGTGTCTATAAAGTGAGCATGAGAAAAGGAGAAATTTTGATAACTGGTAAAAAGAAAACTGACTCCATAGAAATATTTGTGAGAGGGGGCACTGAGCAGTCTGGTTGGGGTAGTTTACTCAGAATTTCTGGAGACAAACTAGCTAATTTAGTATTGTAGGAAATGAACTAGAGAAAAAGAGATAGATAAATCAGAGAGCAGTTTGGGGTTCCAACATAAAACATGGTTCAAAACTGGAGAGGGGTAAAAATAAAGGAAAACTCAGCACAGATAGACACTTTGAATGAACCACTGCTGCCAACAACCTTTAGATCAGAAACAGCATTTCACGATGAATGTAAGATCTAGAGAATACTGATTGCTGCTTACATCAAAAGGAGCTTTCGACAAGCACAAAAGTTACCCCCAAATCATGCTGGTGAGAACAGAAACTCAAGATCAGCAGCGTGCTTCCCAAAAGAGACAGAGATTATTACTTACATAAGGCGACCTGTAGGTAATGGATAGCTTAAGAAAGACACAGGTTCACTTTGTAAGAAAATCTCCGCAGTTATCATTCCCCCGATTATAATGTCTCCTTCTCTGTGGAAACCTGCCATTGAGTAGCGCTGTCCTAGGGAACATCTGAACTCAACAGTCTTCCATAGGGCACCATTAACCAGCAAGAAAATCAGTGTCCTACAGGCTCCCATCTCTTGAGAGCTGGAATAATCCTTTTCAAGGTAGCCTCTGCTCTCTTTGCATCTCTGCTGTTGGTTCATCATGTTTGGCCAACTTTCTGTCAGGATTATGGCTAGTAAATGTGACATGTAAACTGACACATGCTCTGAGCCTTCTGGACATGAAGACAAAACAAAGAGCACTCACAATTTTGAGATGAACTATCTGTTCAGCATCTGAGGGCTCAGCATAATTTTTATATTGCCCTGTGACTCACAGGCTCGTTCTCAAGAGTTCCTGTGATTATATATTTAATATTAATTATAGATTGTTGTTTTCTAATAATGATAGCCTTACAGAAGTCATAATTCCATGAAAGGTGACAGAACAATTAATCCTAGAGTATTTGGGCAGCAAGTGTAATAGCCTTAACCACTGCCTCTGTATAATGATGTATAGGGCCCGGCTTTAGAAGGCATTTACACAGATAACTGCCCTAGTTACCCATGTAAAAGCCTTATCTGGGATTTTTGAAAGGCACCTACATGGGTAGTGCCTTTGGAAAAACCCAGATAAGTCCGGAAAACGCACAGATTTTATGCGATTATCATCGTGGCGTGTTGGGGGCATTCCGGGTTGGAGAGGGGGCTGAGGAAAAGGCTAAATGGGTCACAATGATTTTTGATGCTTCCCGCTTAGCCCTCTGTGCCTTAAAAATAGGTTTTTCCTCGCCTGCCTTTAAGGTGCAAGGGGCTAAGCAGGTAGCATCGAAAATCGCTGCTACCCATTTAGCCGCGGCGGCTGCCAGCACATCCAGCATAATTTAGATTTTCACTTCCACCACTGCAGAAATGAAAATCCGGATTAAGGGGGTCGGCAGGCAGGCTCTGCTCTGATGTGGCGCACAGCCTGCTTAACTCAAAATTGGGCCTATAGTCCCTAGAAAATTATGAATTCTGAATAAAGGGGCTGATGAAGAAAGTAGGCATTGGGCGCGTTTTTCTAGTGCGAGAGTACCGCGAAAATTGTGTGCTGGTATGACATAAGCAAAAAGTATGCAAATGAGATATGCGTAAAGCATCTGCACTAAATGTATGGTGGGCTCCAGACACATGTGCAGAAAGTTTATGGACTAGCCGTGACATGTCTATAGCAAATTATAAAATAACCATTTAGAGTATTTAAAATAGAATTATCAGTGAGGAGTAATGACTCTTTACCTGCATAGCGGTGGGGAAAGCTGGCATGGCAGTGGGAAAAGTTGTGCCTTTACTTTAGTGGCCAAAACAGTGGCTTGTGGAGGGCATCTGTATGTTTTGTAGGTATTGTAAGGAAGGGGTGTCCATAAAGCCACCAGTGGTAAATCACACCAAAAGAGTTTCTGTTCTCCTACACACCGATCTGTTTTCTTTTACTGTATATGAGCTGAAGTTTCAAGCACCAAAGTTTTCTTCTCTTTCAAGCAGCAAAGTTTCCTTCTCTATACGGGCCAAAGTTTACTTCGCTTCTGATCAAGCATTCGAACAATGGCGATAGTGAGCTCTGCACTTGGTCTTTCAGTCTTCTGTGCACTTCTTTGCATCTGGGTGGAACAGCTAATGACCTCGTCACCATGCCATGTAGATAAATTTTCATAGGCCGCGCACTGCTATCTGCACATTCATTTGTGCGCAGGTAACTCTCACGCCAATCCCATCTTTGTATTGTGGCATGGTGGTAAGTATGTGCAGATGTCGCGCTGACTATGCGCAAACAGTGCGCTATCGTTTCTGCATTAGCCCCAAAATTAGATGTACGATCTTTTGCAAGACCAGCACAACTTTATAATGGGGCATTTAGGTTTGGAGGTCGAGAAAGCGCCTATTTTATGTCTGTTTTGGAAGGACACAAGCTGCAATGTGTTTTCACAAACTGTAGGCACTGATGATGTAGAAGTAGTGTCTACATTGTGAATGTTGGCAATATTGCCTGCTTGGGAGCAGACCTAGATGTTAACATGTAAAGTACATACAGAAAAAGTATTTTACTAAATCAATGCATAAATTGTGATTCTGCCCAATCTCTAGCATCTACGTACACCACACATACACTCCCTTTAGGCATGACCTAATTTTCTAAGAGGCATTTTATATGCAATAAAGGTTTTTAAAGTACCTTAGAAATATCTGTACAACAGTTTTTAAACAGCAGTGACTTTGCCCCAGCAACGGGCTGTATCAGTTTTCTCTTTGATAAATGCCTCCATCTTCCTTAAGATGTTTCAGTAACTTGTTAATTTATGTGACACCAATGGTAAAAGGTGCCAGCAACACCAGACCCAACTTACATTCTTCTTCCTCAAGTCAGCAGCAGCAGCAGCACTGGCCTCTTATAGGCAGGACCATTGAGCTGTTTGTCCGCTATTGCTTTTTGTTTTATTTTCTGTCCTTCTGCCCTTTCTCTAGGTGTCTCCTGTACACCTTGTTCTCTAGGTTCCAGCCCAATACCTGTAGCTGTGCCCCTGGGAATCACAGATTTCTCCAATAACTTGTTCTGCAGTTTCTGGCCCGATCCCTTTAGCTTCTTTCCAAAGAATGCCCAGGTGACCTCAGCAGTCATGCTGCTTGCGACTTTAGATCCAAGGCGACGCTGCTCTGCTGGCATGCCAACTCACAACTCTGGGTGTGTTCCAAAGGGGTCTTTGAGTTGTGTAGTACATCAAGATTTCTCACTAGGTCCAACGTTGTTTAGGTAGTTATTTTAGAAGCCCTATTTGTACAAATTAAATCCACGTCCAAAAATACATTTTGGAAAGGTTGGAATTGACACGTGTCTGCCCCAATCATGTACAAGTTGCATGGGCGCATGTTGGGGGCATGGTTTGGACTTGGTAGAAAAATATACATGTACCTCCAATTTCATATAGGGGCTGCATGTGGCCAACAGAAATTCTCCATGTTTTTGGCAAGGTCAGGTTTGACTTTTGGACTACTGTTGCCCAGCAGTTATTTTTAAGGGAAATAATTTGTTCACTTGATGGTGTGCAGTATTATATAACAACTGTTTTGTGAACTTATTGTCAAGGCGCAATTTGTGTGTTATATATTAAAAGTGATATGAATTATAACACTACTCGAAGAACAGGACTATTAACATTTATGCTTATGGACATTTTCTTTTTAATGGAATGTATGTTTTTCATCGTTCTTTTGGAGTGAAGTGGCAGTGATGATAAGAACTTCAGAAATGCCATACTGGGTCGTACCAAGGGTCCACTGAGCGCAGTACCCTGTTTCCAACAGTGGCCTGTCCAGGTCACAAGTAGCTGTCAGGTTCCCAAAAATGTATACAGATTCCATGCTGCTTATCCCAGGAGCAATCAGTGAATTTCCCTAGTCCTCTTTAATAATGGTCTATGGACCTTTCCTCCAGGAACTTGTCCAAACCTCTTTAAAAACCAGCTGCACTAGCAACTTTTACTACATCCTTTGGTAATGAATTTCAGAGTTTGATTACATACTGAGTGTAAAATATTTTCTCCAATTAGTCTGAAAAGTGCTACATTGTAGCTTCATTGTGTGTCCCCTAAACAACGAATCTACCTTTACCTGTTTCACTTCATTCATTAATTTATAGACCTCTGTCATATCTCCCCTCATCTGTCTTTTTTCCAAATAGAAGAGCCCTAATTTTTTAAGCCTTTCCTTGAAGAGATATCCTTCCATCCCCTGTATCATTTGATCGCTCTTCTCTGTACCTTTTCTAATTACTACTACCAGGGCCGGATTTACCTTGAGTGAGGCCCTACGCCAACAAAAATTGTGGGCCCCCAGCAGGGGCGGCCCAAGGGGGGCCTCATTTGCATAAGGGGCCTCATTTGCATAAATATTTGCATAATGTTACCATATACTAACTTTTAGTAAACGTGGCTCTTAATGAGTGTATGGATAAAGAAAGACTAAAAGATTTCTACATTACTATAATCCAGTGCCAACTGCCAGACACATTAGGAACTACTACAAACACTGCCCATTTAGAACCCATAGCAAACCCGCCGTATCCTAACAGCACTACCAGGACTCACAAAGCACCATACTCTACCAATCAAAAGGCAACACTGCAAATATTAAACCAATACATTTCAGAGAACAACAATACATGACCTACTGGGGAAAGAGAACAAGTGGCAATGTCAAATAGGAATTATATAAACAGAACACCTCAGCTCAGTTACACATGCAGAACATAGACCATCACCAAACAAGTAATCACATTTTAGAAACAGGAAGACAATAATTAAACTGGGAATCCCAAAAGCCAAACTTGGAATGTACAACACTGTAGAAATAAAACTATACATTAATTTGCTCTTGTACTAAACAAAGCGCAGACGTTAATGATGCACATTTACCAGAGCTGACATATTCCAATTAATAAATTCAAAATAAAGAGATATTTTTCTACCTTTTGTGCATTTTTTTCAGCTGCAATTGCTCCAGCCACTTTCTTCTGGTTTCTTCGTGTCTTCTGCTAACCCTCCATCGTCTGCTGTCCATTTGTCCTTTCTTCTCTCTTCTAGTTTTTTCCATTCTCTCTCTACATCTGCTTTAACATACTAATCTTTCTCCTTTTGCTCTTTCCTCATTCCTATTTCATCCACTCAAATTTTACCCCTCCATCCTCAATCCCCACTTACTCTCCCAATACCCGGCCAATTGTAGATTTTTTATCCCTCCCACACAAAATATTTTTCCCTTCTCCATTTTACTCTTCCAGCCCCATCCCATTCTAATCCTCCCCCAACATCAGCTCCCTTCTAGTTCCAGCCTCACCCAGCATCCATTCCCTTCTAGTCCCTGCATCAGCCCATTTCCAGTCCTAGCCACCCATCAGCCCATTTCCAGTCCTAGCAACCCCCAACCCAATACCAGTCCTAGCCCCCCCATCAACCCACTTACAGTCCTAACCCCCCATCACCCCATTTTCAGTTTAAGCCCCCCCTATAACCCATTACCAGTCCTAACCCCCCATCAGCCCACTTCCAGTCCTAACCCCCCATCAGCCCACTTCCAGTCCTAACCCCCATCAACCCATTTCCAGTCAGCCCCCATAGCCCATTGCCAGTCCTAACCCCCCCATCAGCCCACAGTCCATTACCAGTCCTAACCCCATCAGCCCACCTCAAGTCCTAACCCCTCCCCATCAGCCCATTTCCTGTCCTAGCCCCCCCCCCCATAGTCCATTATCAGTCCTAACCCCCCATAGCCCATTACCAGACAGCCCCCATCAGCCAACAGCCCATTACCAGTCTTAACCCCCCCATAGCCCATTGCCAGTCCTAACCCCCCCATCAGCCCACAGTCCATTACCAGTCCTAACCCCATCAGCCCACCTCAAGTCCTAACCCCTTCCCATCAGCCCAGTTCCTGTCCTAGCCCCCCATAGCCCATTACCAGTCCTAACCCCCCCCCAACAGCCCACAGCCCATTACCAGTCCTAACTCCATCAGCCCACCTCCAGTCTTAATCCCCCAGCCCATTTCCAGTCCTAGCAACCCCCCCAACCCATTACCAGTCCTAGCCCCCCATAGTCCACTACCAGTCCTAATCCCACCAGCCCATTTCCAGTCCTAATCCCCATCACCCAATTTTTAGTTTAAGCCCACCCCCCTGGGCCATGACCAGTCCTAAGCCCCCATCAACCCACTTCCAGTCCCAACGCCACAATCTAAAATATTTTATCTATGCAGACGACATCATGCTGTTCGCCCCTTTAGACATTGCTAACCTTAATTTCAACAAAATCGCCACCTGCCTCTCTGAAGCTGAAAAATGGCTCCACTCAATCCATATGGATATCAACTTCAAAAAGACTGAAGCACTCTTCGTAACCAGAAATACCACCTTCACCCCTCCAACTTCCATCAACCTTATGAACATTACTCTCCCAGTCAAATCCGAAATTAAATACCTTGGAGTTACACTAGATAAAACCCTAAGCATGTCTAACCACATAAAACAGACTGCCAAAACTATATTTTTCAAACTGAGAACCATACAACAACTCCGACCCCTCATTGACATCAACGATTTCAGAACAGTTGTCCAAGCTCTCATTATGCCTCATTTAGACTTCTGCAATGGCATACTCCAAGGAACATCCAAAAAGAATTTACACATCCTACAAAGAGCTCAGAATGTCACTGCCCGAATCATTGTGAAAGCTAAAATATTCGATCACATCTCTCCCATCCTATACGCTCTCCACTGGCTGCCTATCTATAGTAGGATTCAATATAAAACACTTGTCACCACTTTTAAACTCATTAATGACCTAGCCCCATCACAGTTGGCAACTCTACTCCAAACCCCACAAGAAAACAGAACTAGAAGAAAAACTAACCTCAACATGCTACAAATTCCTATTGCCATAACAAAATCAAAACAAATAACCTCCAACACTGCTTTTTCATATTATGCTCCCAGCCAATGGAATAAACTGCCACTAACCCTAAGAGAGATTAAGGATCTTACATCTTTCAGGAAGGAACTTAAAACCTACCTATTTAGTCAACACTATAGCAACCTACAACCTGAAATCAAATTTACTACACAAGAACATGCAACTAACCAAACACTAGTCTACCCCACCTAAATCCCAGACTTCATTTTAATATCCACCCAAGTTAGCCTCCTCCCAACACTGTACTTATGACCGCAAATAACTCTTGCTAACCATGTAAATAACCTACTTTTGTTCTTTGTAACATAGTTTTTTGTTAATAACCTACACATTATTTTACATGTAACCTAGTTCTTATGTAATCTAGTTTGTTTACTTAATGTTTAATGTAAAGCAATATTGCTCTGTTTTGCTATATTGTTATTTAAGTTCCTTGTAAACCGCCCCTGATCTCTGGAAGGGGAGGTATAGAAAAGCACACAAATAAAATAAATAAAATAATCCCATCAGCCCATATAGACTTAGCTCCCCCATAGCCCATAGCCCCCCCCCCATAGCCCATCACCACTCCTAACCCCCCCATAGCCCATTACCAGTCCTAACCCCCCCAACAGCCCACAGCCATTACCACTCCTAACCCCCCCCGCCCCTCACCAGTCCTAACCCCCCCAACAGCCCACAGCCATTACCACTCCTAACCCCCCCCAGCCCATCACCAGTCCTAACCCCCCAGCAGCCCACAGCCATCACCACTCCTAACCCCCCCAGCCCATCACCACTCCTAACCCCCCCAACAGCCCACACCCATTACCACTCCTACCCCCCCAGCCCATCACCAGTCCTAACCCCCCCAACAGCCCACAGCCATTACCACTCCTAACCCCCCAGCCCATCACCAGTCCTACCCACCCCAGCCCAGCGAATTTTTTTTTACAAAAGAAGCTGTCGCTGCCTCTGCCGGGGCCGGGGCCACCGCGGCAGAATCGAGTGTGCCGCGGGGCCCCCCCTGCCCAGCAGGGCCTGCCCTCCCAGGTATCACCTCTCTAAGCTGCCTCCCTCCAGTCACACGCGCCGGCTTTCAGAGCGCGAGGGAAGAGTTTTTCCCTCGCTGCTCTGTTTAAGCCCGCGGGGGCTGATGGGATTCCCATCAGCCCCCGCGGGCTTAACAGAGCAGCGAGGGAGAAACTCTTCCCTCGCGCTCTGAAAGCCGGCGCGTGTGACTGGAGGGAGGCAGCTGAGAGAGGTGATACCGGGGAGGGCAGGCCCTGCTGGGCAGGGGGGGCCCCGCGGCACACTCGATTCTGCCGCGGCGGCCCCGGCAGAGGCAGCGACAGGTTTTGTTTTGTTTTTTAATTTTAATGATGTATCAGAATGTTTTTTGCGCGGGGCCCCCTGAAACGCGAGGCCCTGTGCAAAAAACATTCCCGGTGGGCCCTTGCCAGCTGTGGGCCCTACGCCACGGCGTACGTGGCGTATAGGCAAATCTGGCCCTGACTACTACTACTAGCATTGATGATTTATATAGCGCTACAAATTCTGCTATATCCTTTGGCACTGAGTAGCTGTTGTGAATATTTCAATTCAAATGTCTATGGGTCACTTGCTGCATGGAGTAATTAGTGATTTATTTTTTAATCAATGATTTTCCAACTCATGATCTGCTGATTGAATTGGAGTGAAGAGCCAATTGGAAGTCCATATATTGGAGCATGTTTACTAAAGTGCGCTATGTCTTTGCTGCCCTGAAAGGGCCTGATCTTGGCTGATCCCTAAAGCTAAGCACAGTTGGGCTTAGCTGGTACTTGGCTGGGAGACCATCTTAGAATACCAGGCACTGTAGACTTATTGCATGGAAGAAAGGTCTGGCAATCTACTTCTGGTTGCACCTTTCCAAGAAGACCCAGGGGCTGGATTGGCCGGAGTCATCATTGACTCGACAGCACACACACTTACTAAACGGAGTGCTGGTAGATTGTGTTTGAGCTGGGAAACTAGCACAGAGGCCTGAGGTAACGTTTGGAGGTGTGTACAGCCAGCCCCCTACTATTGCTTGTCGGCTTGTTACTAATGCGAGTCGGCTTCCTGCTGTACTTACTGCCATCCCTTGCTAAGGGCAACGTTCATGGCTAACGCTAACTGTGATGAGCCATTTTGCCTCTAACCTGCCCAGTTAGTCATCTGTGACTTTACTCTCTTTCTCCTGCACACCCAACATAGGTAAAACCTGCTGCTCCTTTCTCTATAACATTGGTAAAATTCACCCCTTCCTTTCTACACACACTACTAAGACCCTCATCCACTCACTAGTCACCTCCCGTCTTGACTATTGTAACCTGCTCCTCGCTGGCCTCCCTCTGAGTTATCTTTCTGTCCTTCAGTCTGTTCAAAACTCAACAGCACAGCTTATCTTCTGCCAGTGTCATTATGTTCATGTAACCCCTCTCCTCAATTCACTTCATTGGCTCCCTATCAGTTCAAACTTCTGCTGACCTATAAGTGCTGATAGCATGGCCCTCGAACAGCGTATGTTAGTAAAATGCCCATAAAGTTTTGAAATTTTGCAAATAAAAATGTTTGTTTCAGTATATTAAAGGATATTTTGAAAAATATATTTATTTCCTATAACTTTATTTTTTTGCTGGATTATTTCCTACAGGGCTGAAAGTTCTACTAATAAGTTGAATTCATGCGTCTTTTTATTGAAGTGTGGGGGTCCAAGGGTTCTTGAATAGGGATTGGGTAGTTTAACTGTTGGCTGTATACCTTTTCTTGTGTGTCTTTGGTTTGTTAAGTGTTGTCTGTGTTTGTGAGTTTATGGTTGTGTAGGGACTGGGTAATTTTGTTTCTTGTGGTATATAGTTTGTTGTAATCTATTATTATATTATATTTTATGCTGATTTATTGCATTTGTTGTGCACATTTATGATATTTCATTGCTACGTTTTTAGATTGTAGATTGCTTTGTTGCTTATTTTTTGGGAAAGGTGGTTAATCAAATCATAATTTGCTAAACTAAACTACCTACAGTCTTATGAGGTACAAAGCATGTGGTATATAGCTTACTTCTGACCGCTTCACAGAGACTGAAATCTTTGCTATTGTGTATTAATTTTCCTAATTGACCAGTAATTTATTGCTCCTTTAATTGGGATGGGGAGGGGGAGCTTAACTAATACCAGTCTTTGTAGCAGCAACCTGCATAATGTTCTCTATGTTTTTACAATAAGATATGCTTTACTCTATTTCTCTAAAGGGGCTACATAAGATGCAAAGGATACATATAAGGGTAAGACTACATCTCCCGAGGAACTAGATATTTCAAAACTATATAGTCTCACATCACCCAGAAACAGAACAGAACAAGGTAAATAACCCAGTGATGGACATGTATTTTACAAATATTTATGTATTAATTGAGATTTCTTAATTGTCCCTAACAATGTTGTGATGTGAATTTTGTGAACACTATCAATATCATAAAACATAATCAATATAAAACAATTTATAGCATAATTGTATCATTAAAAAAGATATAATCAAATGAATACTAGAAACAACCATCTCATAGAATCAAACACTGCAGTCCCCAAATGCCATTTGCCACAACCTGACCAAGGGGGGCCTTCTCTCTAGAGCCCCAGTCAAGCACTCCCATCCCCAAAGTCACACCCTAGGCCCTCTCTCTCCACAGAAATAGTCTCCCCCCTAAGATCCCATGGACCTAACTAGCAAATCCATAGTAGTCTAGTGGTAGAAGACAGAAGGGATCTAGAGTGGCTCCTGCCTCATTTGGCTCTAGGTTCAAAATAGCGGCTTTTGACCTCCAGCAGAACTATTATGGTAAACTAAGCCATAGTAAAATGCAAATGTTACCACGATTTACTAACTCCCCACCACTAGTCTCTTAAATCAATTAATCAAACCTTTATTTATCCCCATCTTTGCAAGCTGTCAAAGGTGACTTACAAATAGCATCAATAATATATAAGAAGAATGCATAGATCACAGGTGCTCTGTGTTAGAAGCTTGGGAAGGCTAAGTCTACCCAG
Organism: Ichthyophis bannanicus; assembly: GCA_033557465.1. Classification (NCBI taxonomy): domain Eukaryota; kingdom Metazoa; phylum Chordata; class Amphibia; order Gymnophiona; family Ichthyophiidae; genus Ichthyophis; species Ichthyophis bannanicus. Next base: position 39,437,743 of record CM066051.1, on the reverse strand, counting down.
CTCCGATCTTAATCCCGAGGGAAACAAACTGGCGATATTTACCATGGTGCCTTCTGCTGCCAGCATTTTTCTTTTGCGCAATCAACATATTCAGACTTGAAAACTGTTTGAACCACATGGGAAGGAGTCAAAGTCCTTAACCCAGTTTTTCTTCCAGTGTTGATTAGACCCTGGGAGTAAGGAAGAATAGTAATTAAACGTGTAATCAAACTCTGGAATTTGTTACCGGAGGATGTAGTAAAGGCTGTTAGTGTAGCTGGGTTTAAAAAGGTTTGGGGAAGTTCCTGGAGGAAAGGTCCATAAACCATTATTAAGACGGGACCCAGGATATCAATGCTTGACCCAGTACAAGCATTGTGGAACCTGTGTCCCTTGGGGAAACTGCTAGGTACGTATGACCTAGATTGGCCACTGTTGGAAACAGGATACTGGGCTTGATGGACCTTGGTCTGACCCAGTATGGCATATCTTATGAGCTTATCTTATGTTCTTAGTAGCACTCCAGCACTGAGGTGAGATGAGAGTGGAGGAGAACAACATCTAGGTGGGATTTGGGTAGGGGGACTGAAAAACATAGATTGAGAGATTGACTGGGGGGGAAAGCAGCAACTAGGATACGGAAGGTTAATGCTGACCAGAATATTGGGTGAGCAAGGATTCAGAGAATGGACATGGGAGCAGTGGTGAATTGAGGACTGTGATGAGTGGCATTGGGCAAAGGTGGAAGACGGTGATGAAAGCAGGCACTGCAAATTGGAGGATGGAGTGAACTGTGATTTGGTGGGACCAGAGTATGAGTCAGGTCAGTCTGGAGGGTGTGATGCTGCGAACTAGCAGTTGCGTGTAAGACAAGGCAAGGGACGTGAGATGGGGACTGAGGGGTGGGCAGAGGGCAAGAGATAGTATGAAGAAGCTGGATGACTTGGGAGGAGGCAAGAGGCAGGGAAAAGGATTGGCAGAGACTGTGATGGAATAGGGAGGTTGGAGGTAAAGTGGGAAGGAATGGGAAACTGAGTAGGGGGTAAGAGAGAGAAGAAGGACTGTAACCAGGACAAAGAGTAAGCGACAGAGAAGACACTTGAATTGATGAGAAATGATAGGCAGAAAAAAAGTAATGAGGGCTAGGGAGGGAGTGAGTAGAAAAGACAGAAATGGGTGACCAAGTAGTGGATGAAAAAGACAAGGTGAGCAGTAAGCTAGGGAATGAGTAAGAATGGGGGATGGGAGGATTGGGGAGGAAGCGAGAGAGGGGAAAATGGGCTGGGAAGGGAGCAAGTAGGAGACAAAGTCAGTAAGTAGACAGAAAATTGTAAGAGGTAGGAGGGACAACGAGGGTAAGAAATAGAGGTCGGAAGGGAAGGAGAGAGGGACGGTGCAAGACAATAAACAATGCAGCAAAATGACAAGGAGGGAGAGAAGTGATGGGTAAGGAAAAGCCTGAAGGAAATGGCTGGAAGGAAAGATCAAATTTGGGGATAATTGGGGGGGGGGGGGGGAGGGAGGGGTTTTGAACAGAAAAATGAGGCAGCTGGGGTGCAAGGATAAGGAAGCTGCTTTCGGAGGAGATGAAGAACTGAAAGGGAGCAGTCAAGGGGTTAGTTGGGGGGATGGCAAGCTGGGGCCAAGAGATCTAGAAGCAGAAAAAGAGGTGAACTGCAGTTATGAGTGAATAGGGAGCCAGAAAACTCAGTTGAAAGCAAAAGGTCGGTGTCAGCCGTAGATGTATGAGAGAAAATAAAGCAAATAGGATGAGAGAAGAGAGACAGGAAATGAAAAGAGAAACACACTGAAGGCAGAATAAAAAGTCTGAGGAATAATGTGATAAGAAAAACAATGCCCAGACGACAGAAGATAAAAACTATTTTACTTTACTGTAATAATTGGACTATGTCAGTTTTGGGAATATATATAAGAAGATACTATATGCTATACTGGGTCAGACTAAAGGCCCATGAAGCCCAGTGTCCTCTTTCCAACAGTGGCCAATCTAGGCCACAAGTATTTCAGATATACAGTATTTTTTATTTGACACATTAAGGGGAAATGCATTTCTCTAGTGTTTCACGTCATGTAAAGTCTGGCTTTTCAGATTTCTAATTTGTGATCCTTTATTTTAGTGAGGATCAGTGTGATAGTACAGTGAGGCCGAGGTGAGGTATTCTACCAGTGTTGTGTTTCAGTGTGAAGCTCCATTGCCGTGTGACGTGGTGCTCTAGGGCTTGGTGGAATATTTGCAGTGCTGCCTTTCACAGGCAGGGTGTTTGCGGTGTGGGGCCTGGGAGCTGGCATCACTTTGGAGGGAGGAGTGTCCTAGTGGTTGGAGCAAGGTACTTCAGACCAGAAGCTCAGTCATTCAAATCCCACTAGAGGACAGCAACCTTGGGTCGGAAGGACTGGGGTTTCTTGTCTCACAGGTGCTCCTTGTGGTCTTGGGCAAGCCACTTAACCCTCCATAGCCCATGTTCCCTATAAAATAGTTATCTCCAAGTTATAATGCCCTGTTCAATGTAATTTCAGTTTGTTCAATGTAAACTGCACTGATGCAGAATAGCACGGTATATAAGAGAACATCAATAATTTTTGGTATCCCAGGTGTGAAACATAGGTTTGGAATGTGTTGTTTGGTTTTGTCTTATTCCAAAGTGAAGAGTTTATCTTGCTCGTACTGAAGTGACTCCAGAATTTGTATATAATGTGCACTACACTTCACTTGTGAAGGTATATTTGTGCACTTCTGCTGTTGATAACAAATAGGTATATCTTTCTTTTGTAAAATCTATGAAATAGTAAAGTTGTTGATGAGACAGGGATTATTTTCCCTTCAGAACTAGCAAATTTAAGAACATCCTGGGTGTGAAACTGCCTGTTGGCATAACACCTGCCCCTCCCCTCCACCCCCGGCTCTTCATCCTCGCCAAATAAATCAGTCAGCAGCTGCCTATGGTATAGGTCAAAGTTCATATATAGTAAAACAGACTACAAGACAACACAAAATCATCACTGACCCACATATATATAAGGTCTTATAACTTAACAATTTATATTCAAATTCGTTAGGAAATTTAGAGGCATGTTTACTAAACCATGCTAGATTAGTACGTGGTTTCGGTGCTGCAATAAAAGTATCACTGGGCCCCTGTGGTACCCTGGTAGTGCGTGTCAGGGCAGAGACTGGATAGGAAGGAGCTTTCTTGATGTAGGATGGCCAGCATGGGTACTAGTTGCCTTTGCCTATGACACCTCATGCAGGCAGCATAGATATGATTAACACCATTTCAATGGATAGTGCTAGTTGCTCTCATGGCCCGTTTCAATGTGTTAAAGTGCAGCTTGTCCACACTAACTACAAGGGGCCACATGTGCACACTCCCTGAAGTTACGTATCTAGTAGTCATGTGCTGGTAATGCGGCCCTCATGCATTTAATATACATGTCCCTTAGTACAGAAAACTGTATACAAAGAACCCCAAAGCAGTATATAAAGGGGTATGCTTACTAAACATTCATAACGTGCGGGGCCGCGCTAGTGTGCGTGTGCCATATAAGGAGTGGGCGTTGCGTCCTGAAAAAGAAAAACACGCGGTTTACATATGCGCCAATGTGCGCCCCGCACATGTGCGTCCCGCACATTACCGCCTGGAAAAGCTGCGCGGGAGGGAGAAGGCGGCGCGCTGATGGGAAAGCACACGAGCTGAGCCACAGCACGATGGGAACGACGCCTACCAATGGAGCAGGGATCGGGGGTTCAATCCCCGCAGTGCCCAATGAAGCGGCAGGCTCAGGCAACATTTTAGGAGGCACCGAAATAGTGGGCAGCAGAAGGCTGCGCACTAATCCTTTACGAGGTAGAGGAACTTTGTGCGGCATAAGGCGGCGCGCGGATGGGAAAGCACACGAGCTGAGCCACAGCACGATGGGAACGACGCCTACCAATGGAGCAGGGATCGGGGGTTCAATCCCCGCAGTGCCCAATGAAGCGGCAGGCTCAGGCAACATTTTAGGAGGCACCGAAATAGTGGGCAGCAGAAGGCGGCGCACTAATCCTTTACGAGGTAGAGGAACTTTGTGCGGCATAAGGCGGCGCGCGGATGGGAAAGCACACGAGCTGAGCCACAGCACGATGGGAACGACGCCTACCAATGGAGCAGGGATCGGGGGTTCAATCCCCGCAGTGCCCAATGAAGCGGCAAGCTCAAGCAACATTTTAGGAGGCACCGAAATAGTGGGCAGCAGAAGGCGGCGCACTAATCCTTTACGAGGTAGAGGAACGTTGTGCGGCATAAGGCGGCGCGCGGATGGGAAAACACACGAGCTGAGCCACAGCACGATGGGAACGGCGCCTACCAATGGAGCAGGGATCGGGGGTTCAATCCCCGCAGTGCCCAATGAAGCGGCAGGCTCAGGCAACATTTTAGGAGGCACCGAAATAGTGGGCAGCAGAAGGCGGCGCACTAATCCTTTACGAGGTAGAGGAACTTTGTGCGGCATAAGGCGGCGCGCGGATGGGAAAGCACACGAGCTGAGCCACAGCACGATGGGAATGACACCTACCAATGGAGCAGGGATCGGGGGTTCAATCCCCGCAGTGCCCAATGAAGCGGCAGGCTCAGGCAACATTTTAGGAGGCACCGAAATAGTGGGCAGCAGAAGGCGGCGCACTAATCCTTTACGAGGTAGAGGAACGTTGTGCGGCATAAGGCGGCGCGCGGATGGGAAAGCACACGAGCTGAGCCACAGCACGATGGGAACGGCGCCTACCAATGGAGCAGGGATCAGGGGTTCAATCCCTGCAGTGCCCAATGAAGCGGCAGGCTCAGGCAACATTTTAGGAGGCACCGAAATAGTGGGCAGCAGAAGGCGGCGCACTAATCCTTTACGAGGTAGAGGAACTTTGTGCGGCATAAGGAGGCGCGCGGATGGGAAAGCACACGAGCTGAGCCACAGCACGATGGGAACGACGCCTACCAATGGAGCAGGGATCGGGGGTTCAATCCCCGCAGTGCCCAATGAAGCGGCAGGCTCAGGCAACATTTTAGGAGGCACCGAAATAGTGGGCAGCAGAAGGCGGCGCACTAATCCTTTACGAGGTAGAGGAACTTTGTGCGGCATAAGGCGGCGCGCGGATGGGAAAGCACATGAGCTGAGCCACAGCACGATGGGAACGACGCCTACCAATGGAGCAGGGATCGGGGGTTCAATCCCCGCAGTGCCCAATGAAGCGGCAGGCTCAGGCAACATTTTAGGAGGCACCGAAATAGTGGGCAGCAGAAGGCGGCGCACTAATCCTTTACGAGGTAGAGGAACGTTGTGCGGCATAAGGCGGCGCGCGCGGATGGGAAAGCACACGAGCTGAGCCACAGCACGATGGGAACAGCGCCTACCAATGGAGCAGGGATCGGGGGTTCAATCCCCGCAGTGCCCAATGAAGCGGCAGGCTCAGGCAACATTTTAGGAGGCACCGAAATAGTGGGCAGCAGAAGGCGGCGCACTAATCCTTTACGAGGTAGAGGAACTTTGTGCGGCATAAGGCGGCGCGCGGATGGGAAAGCACACGAGCTGAGCCACAGCACGATGGGAACGACGCCTACCAATGGAGCAGGGATCGGGGGTTCAATCCCCTGCAGTGCCCAATGAAGCGGCTAGACGAGCCATCATCTGTCATGAGCAATAGTGATCTAGGAGGCAGTTTAAATGGTATTGTTGTTACTCCCCCTTGCAAATGCACTATGAAAGCACTGTAATATCAGGTGATGCATATGACGCAATATAAGGTACCTCACATGTCAAATCCTAAAGCGCATTGTCCACCAAGGAAATCACAATGTCGTGTGTAGGGTGCTTTACAGTTTGTCGTATGAGGCAGGGCATGGTCCAAGCACAGTCAGTGCTGGCATCACTGTGCAGTCTAACGCAGGGAAATCCCAGGTAGGTGAGCAGACATGCAGGAGGGAACAGCAGTGTAGCACAATGGTTAGGGCATTGCGTGATGGTGCAGGGGTCATGGTGCCAAATGAGCAGTGACCAAGGTTGGCTTAGTGACATCTGTTTTCTCAGAATGCAACTGTACAGTAAGCTGTGCTGTCATCTAAACACAAGCCTAGCCAGAGTATCGTTCCGTTAGGCTGCTACACAATGCACATCATAGACAACCACATCATCAAATGCGAGTGCACATGTAACCCAAATACTGCACAGAGCCGAAAGGAAAGGCAATCCAAAAGTATAAGAAACACTGACATCACAGGTGCTGTACCACAAAGATCTCCACAAGGCTATGTGGCGGCAACAGAAATGGATAAAGACACCGGTGCCAGCTGTAGCTATGTACAGAGTGATGGATAATGTACCATGTTATAATGATGGTGTGTAACCGTGGATGGGAAGATGTGTCCAGCAGAGGGGCTGAAATGGCAGGATCTGTGAAATATCATGATTACAGTGGACTAGCGATGATATGCAGAGCAAACACAGGAGCGACCAACATGGAGAGTTGTGATGCAGGAAGGTGTAGGAGTGCAGGAAGGGTTGCAGCTGCATGCACATCAGGGTAGCATGACACAAGAGTTGGCAGACAGAAGATGGACAGATGCATGGCTCACAACTCAGATGAGTGTACAATGTGTCCACAGCACAAACCTGACAACATATGACAGTCAAACAAATGGAAAACACAACTGCAGGACACGCATGCACATCCAAGAGAACAGAGAGGAATCACACATACCAACAACCCCAGAAATGTAAAAGCAAAAAAAGGTAGGAAACAGCACCAATGTGTGTGTCTTAGCAAAGGGTGCAGTCAGAAATAGTCCAGGCCCTCACGCTACATGCATGCTGGTTGTAAGGACAGGCAAATCCACAAGGGAAACCATGAACAAATGCACCTGCAGAACTCCTGTGTACATTTCAGATCACAGTCTGTAGTTGGGACCAGGGACGCATGCACAAACACACAATGATATGTGATGCTGTAGACACAGCATGCAAAATATACAGACCACATCACCCCAATCCTGAAAGAAAACATACATACAGGCACCTGAAGCAAGGAGTCAATACAAAGCCCTCCCACATACCAACAAAGTCATACATGAAGCACGCAACCCCCAAAGCAACACCAGACTGTGTCGCCCAGGCCACGGCACAACTACCAGACAAGCCCCCACCAACTCCGGTACTGTAAGCAACAAATGAACCAAATGCCCGCAAGGGACCTGCAATCGAGACCCTGAACTTCATGCCCCATGTATCATGCACAGCCCCCCAAGATGTCCTGGTAACAACCCAGACCACTAATCCATTATAATACAGCTGAAAAACATACTGTCCCAGGAACCCCACTAATCCAACCCCTAACCCACCCCATACAAATATGACAATGTGCACAATCTGTCAATGTCCATAGTATGTCCTATGTCCCCATTTGAAACCGTCAATGTAGCCCCCTGGCAATGGCCGTGGCCAACATGTAAAACCTCCCCCCCCCTCGTATGAAACCCCCCTTGACCGTGTGAAAAGTGGGATACCAAAACAAATACATAAATATATACAGACATAACAAGAGCAAAGCAAGGTATCCCCAAGGGCAGTGGAGGATGCGTGGCGAAGCAATGTACTGATCATGGACAGGACAGCAGAGAGCAACACATGAAAAAGGGTGAACACACACCTGCTGAAACCCAGCACCACCACACCCCCAGGTGCACAGCAGTGTAAACAACATAATGAGAGAAACCTATGTAACAGATGATATCTGCTGGCTAGGCAGCACACAGTGCACACCCTGCTGCACCCCTGATCACAGACATGGGTGTGGTGTAGAGTTGATTAACCTGCAGTGAACTAATGGTCAAGTCAGCATAATGTACAAACTAATTAAAAACAAAGCATATCGTGGGCTAAACGCATAACCTTATTTGAAATCACATGCCACCAACCACACCCACAAATAATACACTGAGCCCAAGGAATACATAATATGCCAAAGACAGGGTCTGTGTGTGAACCAGTAAGAACCTGTGATGTGCAAAATGCCAGACACATGCACAGCTGCCATCGTACACTGTTGTGAGCACAGGTGGACATGCACCTTGCAAGCAAACCAGTAGACACAAGTGTGAATGTGCTCTACGAGAGGAGGAGCAGCCTAGTCGTCACAAAACTGTCATGCACACAAGGCAACCAGGCCTCATTTCAGAAAACCAGATCATGTGGCCCTTGGAGAGTAACTCGAGGAACATTGTCAAGGTAACCACGGAGTCCCAAGGTCACAAGGAGTCATGACATATGCAAAGGTAGACATTGTAGTGCATGTGTGTGTGAACATGGACCAAGCAGCAAAAGGAACTAATGTCTGTATAATACATATATTTATTTGGATCACACCTCCCAGTTACTGGTACACAGTGTAATCATAATTTCAAAGTAAGCCCCTCCCTGTTTAAAGATGGGAACACAGTCAGCAAGGTACAAACACACATGCCACATAAAGGTCAATGCCTGCGCACAATTGAGTGGCATGAGATCTCTGGTGGAACAGGTGCATGATATGCACTGGGTTCCAGGGCCACATACACGAGCATCTGCTGCATGCCCACAATGTGTGAGCTACATATGAGGGCATGTAGACTCGAGGCGTTGTAAGCGTAAGACCCCAAACACATCACATGTCCCCCCCCCCAACATAGCCCTCATGCAACACAGGTGGCCCCCAAAAGAGAAAGACATATGCTGGCACAATTATGACATGTGACAAAAACACGCATTATGTTTAGACCAACCTCCCAAATATTGGCTGATTGGCACATCAGAAAGTTTTCAGTGTACATGACCAATATCATCTAGAGCTGAATGTTTGTATGCTAACAGGTAGCAGGGACAAATGAACACAGAGAAAATATAAAGCACACAACTACCTGAAAAGGTGCAGACATAACACCGTGCAGTATGTCCCCTTGCATTGTTTGTTTGGTGGACAGTGTTTGGCTACCGATAGCATGGTCCATGCAATGCTGAAGTGTAGGAGGACAATGGACACCCACTCTGACCCACACCAAATATAATGGCCTAATGAGACTGTTGTCAATGCAGGGGGTAAAACAGGACTCTGCAAATGTGCACTGCACCGCGTGGACAGACATGCAGAGTGTCACATCTGTACAGTAAACATATACAATAACTAGCATGTCCAGATGCAAATGATGGTCAGACAGCCTACAGTGAACTACACAGAGCCATAGGTCCACATGCAGTGTCTCACAAACATAGTTATTGAGAAGCACAGGCACCAGCTGTACACAAACATGGTACAGTGATGCCACACATGAATCTAAGCACCCCTGGCCCCTCCACACATCTAACAAGGATGGTGGCGGACATGAAAGTGTGTATGTGGCAGAACCTGCACCTTGTTCAGGTGTGGGGCAGGTGGACATAGACAATTGGATCCCTCCATGTGTGCCCCCGTGCCACAAACCATGGCTGGTATGCTGATGTTTGAAACCCACAAAGTAACATATCATGTGTGCCATGTCACACACATGGGACACACCTATACACTAACCAACTGTGGAAGGATGTCAGAAATACATAGATTATGTCAGTCCCTGATGCGCACAGTGTCCCAAAAGCAAGGTGTCCTTGACAGCCAAAAGATCATCGCAAAACACACCATGCAAACCTGGCCATGCACAGTAAAGTGCCATCGTCCAATATGACACAGTCCATGAAAGTCCATCTGTGTCCCTGTCAGCAGCACGACACACAGCCACAGCATGGCACACACTGTGTGTGGTTGTACAGGTCTATCATGGGTAAGTCAGCGGTCAAAGAGCACCTTTGTCCATCACAGGCCTGTGTGCCACCAACATAGGTCAAACATCCAATGGCACATCTCCCTGGAAAGAAGAAGATGAACGTCAGTCCCACAACAGACGTTGGATGGTGAGCCAGATGGCGTGGAGGAAATGGTGCTGTTATGTCACCTGCCCTGTGTCACGAGAGGAGACGTATGGTATTGTTAGACACCTTGCCAAAACAGAACAGATTGCCATGAATCACAATACTCAAAATACAGACCAAAGGGAGGCATAGTCACAAATTACAGCAGATGCTTATATAAAAAAAAGGAGATGAAGCGCCAACAGTACATGTAAATGCAGGCATGGCTGTCACATGGATATGGTTATGTACAATCCCAGGTCACACGGGCATCTCACAGCTACACACTATATGCATCTGTTTGTGTCTACAGCGATGCTACATAACATGTCCATGTGAGGATCATAAACCCCAGGACAGGTACAGCCAGATGTAATATCAAATTCGCAAAGTTAAAACAAACCCTATGTGTGCATCATGCGGCCCTCATCAATTCCTCCAAGTACTGCATAGCCACATCAGGTCACAGCGAAGGGAGACAATGTCAGCCAGAACATGTCGATTTACCATGTACATCAACTGTTGATGCATCTCCACAGCATGCCTACATATGAGAGAAATAAATGTTGCTCAACACCTGTCTCTCAAAAACACAAGACACATTGCTGCTCACAGCTCACCACACATGTGGACCATGGTGACAAGGCAAGCAGCACAACAGTAGAGGTAGTACACCCCACCATGGCCCCCCAGGTGCACACACCCATGAGAGCACGTGATAATGTACCATGCCTGGACAATGCTGGAGGACATATTCAAAACATAAGCGCAAACACACACACAGTAATGCGTTGGTCAGGGGCACAGCTGAAAAACATGGGCTGAATGTGCACAAGTGCAAAACCTGTGCACATCATGGCCAAGTCACATGCACATATACCTTGGTGATGTCTGATCTAAATATGATGGTGTAGACAGAAAATGCAGTATCCGTAAAACACGGACAACCAAAAAACACATCCTAACTCTGCTGTTACATCTGACTGAAAAGGTGTCCCTGCGAAACATACTGTACACAAACACATGGGGAGATGGGTCACCACCCCAAAATATGGGTAAGGGAGGCTGTCAGGGGAGAGTTGTACAACACCAGCTGCCTCATATGACACATGACAGGCGACATGTTGCTCCCATGAACCCATGTACGCACAATGTAGCTGTAGATCCACCTACCCTGGGCCACAGCATCTTGGACGATGGGCCCTCATGTGCCAATGCTAACAGTGGAACAGCATCCTCATGAAGCTGGTCCTGTGGAGAGGGAAACAAAACCATCACAAAATATATGTCATGTCCCATCTGTGAAACCCACAGTACACAGCAATGTCAACAGCTGGCAGACCCCACAACCTGACCCAACGACTGACTGTTCACCCTCACACTGTACTGATATACCACATGGGAGAGGCAGCATGTAGAACGTATGATACCAATGAAATGTCCCCCTATTACTCATTTGCCCCCACCACCCTTGGTTGCACCTCACACCTGTCTAAGGAGGTGTCTGCAAAACACCATGTGTGAAACACATCCCAAGGTCGCACTATTAGTCTGTGTTGGCCAGGTTGACAACATTACCCCCTCTCCGTGTCTATGACTCCCCTAATGTTGTTTGTTAGTCCATTGTACATACCTGTGACACCTGGTAATATGCTGTACCACCCCCTGTATCCACTGTGCAAAGGAATATTATGCAGTGTACATCCTGTACATCAATGATTACTTAGATATGTGCACTGATCATGTGCCTAAATACATGGCAATGTCATCACCATGTGTACCAGACAACACCCCCATGTCTGTCTTTCATGCAGACCATGATGGCGTCCATGTCAGCCCACTGGGTATCAGGGAGAATGTTAATCCATGGAGAGGCTATATGTGCACCTGCACCACATATCACCCAAATAGGTCTGTGTGTGTATGTCAACATAACATCCCTTGCCAGTGTAGACAAGGCATATGTGGCTGTGTACTGTGCTAACCTGACCGACATACAGAATGTACCAGAGCCATGACGTAGATTGTTCAGATAGTATCACCCACATATGCCACGCTTTATTGGCTAAATAGGTAAAACTAGCAAACATATACACACATGCAGCTCTACAGTGGGGGCCTGTAATCCACCCGTTCATGATGTGACCCGCTGCACATCCGTATGTGTGTACAGTGAGAATACTGCAATGTATGACACCTCACTATATAAGATGAAACCAATGATATCGACCCCGGGCTGCACACTGGACTATGTCCACATGACTCACCCTAGACATGTATGTGCTACTTTAATCAACATACCTTATTGTACCGTTTTGTGTTGCAGCATCACCTTTCACATGTAATCTATCAAATCATGTGTATTCAGTCATGCGCATGTGTACTGTGCTATGTAATACATTTTGCATGACACAGTATAAACATACAGACATAGCTAGCCCATAATAGCATAACACACACACAAGCACACCCTGATTGTAGTACATAAACAAGGTGGCCGCATGAGAGCTCTCCACAAATGTTGCCATCTACACCCCATTTAACCCCGGAACATATGCCTGACACCGTGCCACACACACACTATAATGGAAACAGTGTGTTTGCACAGCAGTTGCTATCACACAAAGAATCTAACTGGTACTGTGACCCCCAAAAGCTCATAAAGGTGTCTCAACACACAAACCCCAAAAACACCAACAGCCCCTGTTGTGCCCTGTCCACATTGTCCATTGCACACCCCTGGCCCTATGTTACTGTTGGATGTTCAGCATAAGGACAATGCAGTGATGGATCTGAATGCTATATGTGCAGACACATGACCCGTTATAAACCTCACATGCACACAACAGCACATATATGTGGGAGGATGTTGCAATACATACCACTGAATATCTCAGCAATCAACCTCTGCCTGACTGCTGTGCCTGCCTGTGTGTCACCACTGGCACGTACAGGGGGGCACGGTGGATCCTCCGCAAGAGATCCTCATAATCTCTGCAGGCAAATATCATGCCTGAGAGCAATGTTGTGCAGGATGCAACAGGCTACGATTATCTCTGCAACAGTCATTGCCTGATATTGTAAGGCCCCACCTGTCCGATCCAGACACCTGAAGCGACTTTTCAAAACGCCAAAGGTGCGCTCTATGGGACCAGAGCGGCTGGAGGCGTGGGCCTCATTGTACCTCCGCTCTGCACGTGG